>CM070536.1:21829788-23229598 GCA_036346415.1 Raddia guianensis
TGCCGGTCTTGCGAACTCTTGGCTCCATAATCTTTAAGGGTTTCCCTGCCCGTATCTGGTTTCAACAAGTTCCTAAACTCAGAGTTGCGTAACACGGCATCCGCCTTGCGGCTAAGCCTGCTCTCGTAAGCCCTCCGCGGCAGAGGCACTTACCGCTCACGGCACGACCACTTGGCAAAGCCTGTTCTCGTAAGCCCTCCGCGCGGAGGCACTTTCCTTATTCGGTTACCTTCGAATCGCCTAACTTACGTTGACGAGCGCCTCGAACGAGTCGATCAGATCTGGTGTCGCTCTAACTCTCTACGCACGTGCTTGAAGTCGCAAGCTCAGGTCTTCATGCATCGTCTGCACGGGCTAGGGCGTCGCTCTTTCTCTTGTGCACTGCTCGAGTTCGCAAACTCAGTCCTCAGCAACTGCACAACGGGCCGGAGTTAGCTGCGTTCTACCGGTTTTCTTAAAACTTTCTAGCGCTGCTTCGTCTTGCTCTTGGTTTCTGTTCGTCCTTGTCTTTTGTCGCTCATTTTGCGAGAAAAGCTGTTGATCGACTCTCGCTCGATTCAGACGCTTTCGCCGGTCTTGAGCTGCTCGGCCAGCTCCTTGACCCTTCCTTCGCGATGCTAGTCCTCGCGGACAGCCTGCTGTAGCTCCTCGGCTCCTTCCGAAGCTCCTGAGGATCGCATCTCCTTGGTCGGTTGGGACTTGAGCTGAATTTCGCAACCCCTGCGTTTTCAGTTTTTCGCCTTTCCTTAGCGTTGGTTTTCCAAAACCTTGTTGGTCTTCGCTCCGTGGCGCTCCAGCGTCTGAGCATATCTTTTATCCGCAACGACCAGACGGCTCGGTTAACCGGCGGTGCACCACCGATGGAGTTTCGCCCACCGTAGTCGATTCTCATCGCAATGGGCATGCCCACCGTAAGCCGATTCTCATCGCAACGGGCACTCCTGGCGCTGGTTCCGCACTCGCCGAGGCGACACCAACGCTGCATGGGTCCATGTCCGGATAAGATTTCGTCTCGCACGTCTTGCCTGCGGCTAAGGTCCCGATCGCCTTCCTTGGTTAGCGGTCTTAGCCACAGCGGGGCTGCACTTGCCCGCACACGTCTTTTTTATCCATGCTACGTCCTTCCTTGCACGGTAATCCGGAGCAATGCACCACCAACGGAGTCCTGCCCACCATAAGCCGATTCTCATCGCAACGGGCACTCCTTGCGTCGGTTCCGCATTCGCCGAGGTGACACTAACGCTATCGGGGGACGTACCCGGAAAAAATTATGTCTTGTGCGGGTAGGTCGTCTTTGCGTGTTTTCCAAAACTTCGCTTTGCTCTTCTTAGAGCCTTTTCTTGCTCTCTTTTCCCCTCTTCGCTTGTTTCTTGTTTGTCTTCTGCAGGGATACAGGGAGCGGGAACGTCGACTCGGTGATGGTCGTGGCGAGGTTCCCGGCTTCCCCACCAAAACCGATGTTTGCATCCCTCTCTTCTCGCACACGCTCGCATGCCCGGAACCGATTCACTTCACCACAGTATGATTTCTTGCCTTTGCCCGTCGACCTTCACAGTTCGGCTAAGTCAAGGTAGTCGCCACCAACGGAGTCCTCGCCCACCGTAGTCGATTCTCATCGCGAACGGGCAAGCCCATCGTAAGTCGATTCTTATCGCAACGGCACTCAAGCGCCGGTTCTGCGACTTACCAAAACAACGCTAACACCGCCGCAAGGAATACGTCATGGGTAAAGCGTTGATCTCACACGTTCTCTTGCGGCTCGATCAGCATCGGGTTGTGATTCACCTCGACCGGCAGCTCTTCGCCGGCGCGCGATCCCGTCCCCGCGACGAAGCCTCGGTTTTGGATCACCTCGCGGCAGCTCTTCGCCTGGCGCGATTCGTCCCCGCGACGAAGCCGTGCTCGGGTGGATCACTCGCGCGGGCAGCTCTTCGCCGGCGCGATTCGTCCCGCGACGAGCTTCGTGCTCGGGCTTGGATCACTCGGCCGGGCAGCTCTTCGCCGGGGCTCGCGTCGTTCCCGCGACGAGCTCCGTGCTCGGGATCGATGGCCTTTGACCGATGCGTCTTCGCCGGTCGCGCTTTCGTTCCTTTAACGAGCTCCGTGCTCGGGACTAGATCTCCTTACTTGGTTCCTTTGGCGAGCTCTCGCTCGGGGGTCGGTCACCTTCCCTCGTATGCATTGTGCGCTCTCGCACACGATCTCGTGCGGGGCATATCCTCGCTCTCTGGCGCGACATTCGCCGAGAGCGCAATTTCTATTTCTCGGGCAAGCTCTAGCCCGAGAGGTGGTTCCCTATCTTTCCTAGGCATCTGAATGCGGATGCAGCAACCGACGAGTCCGTCTCGCGCTTGCTATGTTCATTCTCCGAAAGATCCGATCTTACGGATGCGGTGGTACGCTCTTCACTACTAGGAATCCAATCCTCCTTGATGACGTTCACCTCAAGGAGATGATTCACCTCACTTCTTCGATTTACAGACGAGGGTCGGATACTCGCCGGACAGATGTCGTTTCCTGTTCGATGCAACAGAGTTTCTCGGCATTGATCGGGTTTGTTCGATTCCGGACAAGTCCTGTTCGGTGGAACCATAACCTGTTCGGTCGCCTGTTGCACGTCTTTGTAGCAGGAAAAATACCCTCTTCGTGACTTAGAATCTCAAGAGGAAGACCCCACTCTAGTGAGTCCTTCCACTTGAGTCTCGAAACTAGCTGTCGGGATTAAATTACGGCCCATTGCCATGGCCCACTCCCCGACGGCCCGATCAAACAGCCTACCAGGCCCGGCTCCTGGAAGGTTCTATCTCGCCCATATGCATCTGCCGAATGACTTCCGGGTGGCGTGGTGCGTAGTGGCCAAGGAATCGTGTTTGAGTCCGTCTCGAACAAGAGTTCTGCACGGCTACGTGAAGACCCGGACGTGGTTTCCCGGATTGGACTAGGAGTCGTGTTTCCCAAGACTAGGAGTATGCCTTATCTGCCTCGGGATATATTTGGCATGTATGAGTTCGTTACGGACTCGTAGTCAGCCCGGCCCGATTATCCCTTGGTAGGTCGGTTGTTCAACACTATATAAACAGGACCCCCACGACGTGTTGAGGGGCCGATCGGAGACGACTTAGACGCATCTGGCATCTAAGATTACTTTGTCGCATACTCTTCGCTTGTACACCATAATCTCGCCGAGACCTGTTCGTCTCGTCGAGCCACCTCTTGTATTCATCTTTGATATATAAGAAAGGCTGGACGTAGGGCTATTATCTCTCCCGAGAGGCCTGAACCAGGATAAAAACTCTGTCTCCCTGTTCGCTGTTGTTCGTAGTTGTTCGGCGTGTCTCCTATCTCAATCTTAAAGAACCTTAGCGACTTGAGATCGATATCTCAACCGTCGACAAGGTTAACCAAAGAAATTCTCATATAAATCAAGAAAAAAAAGATCTATGCGGCTTAGATTAAAAAAAATCAGATTAAATACTAAAACTGATATAATATATTAGAGATAAACTCTAAATCCGATTTGATATATTAGAGATAGATTATGAGTTAGACATAAACTCTATATATCGAAACAACCATGCAAACGTGTGTACCACCTCGCTCGTTTAAACTAAATGTCTTACGTAGTAACGGAGGGAGCAGTAGAGGAGCAGATTACTGCCGGCACCGAGCGTATGCGCTTTGCTAACAAACAGATAGTTGATGAGTTTGGATCAAGATAAAATTATCGATCGCATCGCCAGTTATACAACTCACCGGTCGACCCTCCCCGCATATATTTATCGGGTACATGCATGATGCATAGATGCAGCTTCTGCAATCTGCAGATCCTAATCACCATGGCCAATAAAATATATTTCATCATTCGTCATGCATGGCATGGTCCAACTCAATCCAAACGCCTTTGCTGAATGGCAGATCGCATGCTATATCTACCCTGAATAATTCAGCGCGTACGCAACCAATTAGTGCAGGACCTGCAGATATAATAGTTGCATGCCGGCCAATCCTGTCTATACGAACCACCCCATTATTTCAGCGCGAGAAGCGAGCTTCAGTCACCTGCTGACTTGAGGCAGCAGATCGGTTCACCACGCTCAATTAATTAGCAGGTATCGATGAATAATCAACCAAGCATGTGCATTATGCCTGGAGCTAGCCTTTGATGCGATCTTGATCACAGGATCGATCGTAGCAGGCTGTTTGTACGCTAGTCCTGAAACATGCAACCCCGTGCTGCTTTGGCTCATCACCAGGTCCTGATAATGTGAAGACTTGTGAACGACATCTCATTGAAGAACAAGAAACGTTCCGCCGTCCCGGTTCAACCTGTTGTAGGGCACATAGCCTGGCGCTCTTGATGTTCGCCACATACTTGACGCTCTGAGTTTCAGCATTGTGGCGGTAGATGCCAACTGAAAGATGCACTAGTATGGTAGTATCCCTCCGTGATGTATGGCCAGCGGACGACTCAACCCATATAGAACGCTACGTACGGCGAACACAAATAGCACAGAGTGGGTAGTTCCAAACGCATTTGCGACCACCGGATATACGTCGAGATCTGTGCTGAGACACCACCACCTTCTTCATGTCATTTTGTTAAAGAAAACCTGGAATTTCATTTTTCAAGCAATCTGTTAGAGTATATGGGCCTTGGGGGAGACCCATCTCCTGTACTCTATATATATTCCACCCTTGATCAATACACAATATCTATTCCGCAAAACCCTAATCTCCAACATGGTATCAGAGCCTAATCTCTCGCTCCTAACCCTAACCTAATTCACCAAGCCCTTCACCATGCAAATTGTCGTCACCGCCATGGAGCCCGTCTCCTCGAGCGGCCTCTCCTCCACGGCTCCCTCAACGGTGTCGACGATGGCCTCCTCGGAGGCTCTGCACATCTCAGCGGCGGCATCCTCTCCTCTCTCGGTCATGGCCGCTGCCCCAATGGCTGAACTCGCCACATGCAAGCGCCAGATCGGCCGCCCCCTATCTCTATGGTGGATATGGGCGTACCTTCACCGCCCGCTTTCCCTCCGCCGCCGCCGATCATGGCCCCGACGGCCTCGCCCCTCCGGCCACGGCCTAGGTAACAGCGCTGCGTCGGCCTCGCCCATGACCTCGGCAACCGCCCCTCCCGCCGGCCTAGGTAACGGCGCTGCGTCGGCTCGCGTCGCCGCCGCCCACTCCGACGCCAAGCACGCCTCACGGTCGCCACAGGTTGCTGGTCCGCCGCCACCGGCGGCCCTGGAGCCCGATTGCCCCCTTACCTCCCTGTGGCGGCTGGAGGGGAGGAAACCTAATCCCCTCCCACCCCCACGGCTTGGCTTGGTCTGCCTTGGGCCGACCCCCACCCTCCCGGCTTGGCTCCAACATGGGACGGCTTGGGCTCATCCGGCTTGGCTCCTCCCACATGGGCCGGCTTGGGCACCGGTTTGGGCCATCGGCACCCCATGGCGCTGGCCACTGGCCATGACCACCACCCCATTAAGTCTCCCAAGATCGACATTACTCGCCCCGGCACCCTCGACCTCGGCAATGCCGGCTATGGTGACCACTTTCCAAGCCATGGTACACCCATCCAGATCGGTGCCGGTCTTAACCCTGGTGGTGGGGCCGACATCAGCCTCTGTGTGAACACCACGGCACAGCACCTGACCGTGGTCCCTGAGCCATACTGCTCCCGGTGCTTCCTCCGCTATGACGACCAGGGGCACGCACTTCTCCAGTGCGGGCACGGCCTCTGCCATGAGTGCCTTGCAGGCATGCTCGGCGCAGGCGCCGTATTTACCTGCCTGCGATGTCGCCATCCTCCAACGGTCGCACGCCCCATGCCGTCTCCTCTGCCTGCGGCGTCCCGTCTTGACAGACACATCGGCACCACAGCGTCGTCAGCCTTCGCTCTAATCGCCACAATCCAATCCTAATTCCTCCTCCCACCCTCCTCTCCTCCCAAGCCGTTGCACGCCCGCCACCGGTGACCACACCTGGCTGGAGCGTGACCACAGCGACCCAACCTTGCGCCACCACATCAGCCGTTTGCATCGAGCCGTGCCATCCTGGTCGCGCATCGGTAGGGTGGTGGTTGACGGCGGACTGCAGGCAGCTTGTCCCGGAAGGAGGAGAGGAATGCGAGGGTGAAGGCAGGTAGAAGAAGGACCCAATCGTTTTTGTGTAATAATTTTAGAGTTGTTTTATGTTGGGTAAAAAGCATACATGCCACTGTAGAGTCCCCTTTGGACAGAAATGCTATCGTAAAGTCCTTTATATCCTAGACGCCATTATAAACATAAAAAATATGCACAGATGCCATTACAGTGACATGCATGCTTTTTACCCTTTTATCTTACACAAACTTACCTTGTGGGCATCATCACGAATTGCAGCGCAGAATGTGTGGTCCCCCGTGCACTTGGGTTACGGAGGACTCGCCTCGGTCTCCCTCCAGCGACCTGCACCGCTGCCGTCACCGGCGGCGAAAACCTCCTTACGTCGTTCGAGGAGCGGCGACGCCGAGCTAGCCGAAAGTAGCGAGCCACCTTGTCTTTGTTGGTGCGCGGGTCGAGGCCGAAGCCGATGCCGCGGAAATCGCAAAGATTGTTTGGCGAGGTGAGCCGTTGAAGGCCGTGGGCACCACCATCATCAAGTCATCAAGTCGTCGCAGTTCGCATTGGAAATCTGCAAGTCCGTGGCGCGCACGAGCTGGCTGTCGTTGCCTTGGCCCGCTTGCTATCGATCGGCAGAAGCAGATCACGCTGCATGCTTGGGTAATTTGATCGGCAACAATGGGCTGCATGCTGAAGCCACCGCCCACCGCCGTGGTAGCCTGGACGCCCAGGCCGGTGATGAGGAAGGGGTGCATGGGATGATGGGAGATGGCGGCGCCATGCCTTTGCCTTGCAGTTGCAGACAGATTTCAACCGCAGGAGCGATTTCACTGGGAGGTGAGCGAGGATGTCCCTCACGAGCTCATTAGTCATTCGGCAGCTCGCCGATGGTTAGGGTTGGCACCAACACCGCCACCATCCTAGTTTGGGGTCGATGTATTCGGGGTTGGATTTTGGAGCATAGGGTGCTTCCTCCGTTCTAAACCGTAGTTCGTAGTTCACTGTTGATTTTTAGAGACGTCTTTTGACCATTCATCTTATTTAAAAAATAGTTCAAACACGTAAAAATATAAGCCATGCTTAAAATATGTTTAATGATAAAACAAATCACAACAAAGTAAATAATATTTAGATATATTTTTTGAATAAGACGAATTGTCAAATAGAATATCCAAAAGTCAACGGTGAACTACAGTTTGGAACGGAGAGAGTATAACACAGTGTATGTGTGTGTGGACACAGTTACACAAAGGGATCAAGGATCTAAGACGGATAATTAAATTGTTGTGTCTTTAGTTGACATTTTGGGTATTTTTTGACCATTTCTCTATTTCTTCCCATTTCCCCTTTCGTTTTTTCCTATTTTAATAGATGAAATAATCTAGATGCCCCTACTCTCTTTCTTCTCCCTTCCCACCGACATCCAGGGTCCATCCGTCAGCCTCTCCTTTCTTCCTCCTCCTTTCTCCTTCATCCTTCCCCTCTCTTTGATTTTGGACTGCCTTGCCTCCTTCCTTCCCCACCTTCTTGCCGGTTCCAGGGAGGGCATGCATCGCCCACCGCCACGCTCCACGCTCAGCCGTCAAGATGGTCAGATATGGAGGGATCCATGGAGAGGTGGGGAGATGGCCGGAGGCAACGGCGCTCCGGCGATATGCACGCTAGCGGTGAAGGAAGAAGAACAAGAGAGAAGAGGCTGATGGATGGGTCCTAGATGCCTATGGGGGAGGGAGAAGAGAGTAGGGCATTGAGGTCATTTCACCTATTAAATTTGGAAAAACAAAAGAAAGGAGAAATAGGCAGAAATGAAAAAATAGCTGAAAATACCCAAAACATTGTTTGTCAAAAAACTGGTGTGTCTATTACTCCCTCCATTCCAAAATATAGGGCGTGCATATTTTTCCAAAAGTCAATGTTTGAATTCATTGACTAATAATTAGGTTAATAATGTACATGTTTTAGTATAATGTTTTAGTATATGCATGTGATATAGTTATGTCCGTATTTAAAAGTGGTTTGATATGATGTTAGTTTTATACCATATCTTGGAAGAAATTAACTGTTAAAGTTATGCTTTGGAGATTGTGCCAAAAAATTATATGACCTATATTTTGAAACGGAGAGAGAAATTCAGCGAAAGACAAATCAATATAGCGCTAGCTTATCCGAGACACGAATCGATGATTCGATAGTCATGTATCCTATTTTCCCGGCGGGACTTCTCTGCAGTACTGGCCCCTGACTTGGATCACTAACAGGTGGTGGCCCAAAGTCGGAGGGTGGTACTGTAGAGGAACTGCTTCCCTATTTTCCCATCCGCCATGCCGCCGTTCTTGAGCCGCGCGCCGCCCAGGGCGCCACCCTCGTCCTAGTCTCCTAGAGGCAGCGCTCCAGGGATGAGTCCTCTCTGCGTCGACGTCCTCGTGGAGCTAGAGCGTCATCCTCCTACAGGGAACATCTCGGATTCTCGGTGATGAGGGAGAGATGCTGATGTCGCCGGTTCGCTGCTTGGAAGGATACGCTCGGAGCCATCAAATTGCAAGCAGGAGCTCATTCAACAAAGATTTTCTTATTGTAATGTCTAGGATTGCTTAGGTTTTTCAGATTTGCGTTTCCAGTCTACGGACATAATGGATGGTGCAGATAATGTATATTTTGCACGTTCAGATTTGTATGGTATCAACAGTAATGTTCATATCTTTTTCTCAAAAAAAAAAGTAATGTTAAGATTTGCTATGACATCTTTGTGCCAAATCTGTAGCTCTCTGTTCAGATTCCATTCTGAATTTGTATGCAACTCTAAACTGATTTGTATGAAATGTACAGATTTCTAGCTCTCTTTTCAGATTTCATTGACTGCCATTCTTCAGAAATCTCGTTTGGAAGAGTCGCTTGAGTTTTTTTTTTGAACTGGAGGTAGGAGCTCTACCATTTCATTAAGTAGGGAAAGCCCGAAGGCAAAACAAGTAAAGATAATTACAGAGCGAACTGTTGAAGTAGAAAAAGGGGAGGACTTAGGGAAAAAGGAAAAAAGGAAACAGGGCTACAGGGCTACAACTCAGCCATGATCATCAAAGAGAAAGGCCCTCGCCCAGTTGCCGACATCAAGCTTGATAAGGCAAATGACCTGCTGAACTGGATTGTAGATTTGATTGAAAATCCGTGCATTCCTCTCTTTCCACACATTCCAAGCAGTGTAGGCGACAATTCCATCGAGTTGCCTACGCTGCAACCTAGGGACACCTGATCTTATTGTTAGCCACCATTCACCAAAATCTTCTTGCTCGCTTGCCGTCCTCAAGGCGCCGCCTGCCAACTCATGAGAAATTTTGCGCCAAATGAACTTAGTGAATGGGCAATGGGCAAGTAGATGCTTGGCCGATTCCTCCGATTGCCCGCAAAGAGGGCACATCACCGAGTTGGGCCAACCTCTTGCTCAGAGACGATCTGCAGTGAGAATTTTGCCTTGAACGACGGTCCAAAGGAAGAATTTACATCTAGGCTCAGTCTTGGCCTTCCATATTGCACCAGAGAATTTGTCTTGAATTGCACCTATGAATTGCATTTGGTATGCCGATTTTGCAGAATACTTGCCATTAGCGGTCCATGTTCAAATTAAACTGTCATTCAACAGAGATAAGGAGGTACCATTTACTTTTTCCCATAACAACACGAACTGGTGGAGCTCAGCCGATGAGCCAATGCTGGAGAGATCAGAAATCCAGGAGCTATGATGCAAGGCCTCACACACAGTGATCAATTTCTTCTTCGCCTTTAGAAAGCACAAAGGTGCAATGTCTTGTGGCGTGTTAGGTTATGCCTCCGAATATTAGTTTTTACTAATTTACCCTTGGGCATGCCTATATAAAGGCCCCCCTTGTACCCTGTACATCTTACACCATTATAGTGATTGTTTTTCCCGTGGTTTTTTTCCTCTCCACCTTGGAGGGGTTTTTTCCACGTTAAATCCTGTGTTTGTGCCTTCTATTCCTAACAAGTGGTATCAGCGCCGTCGGATCCTCGATCTAACGGTCCTGATTTCTTGGTTCCACCAAAACCCTAGCTCTACAAAATTTTTCCACCAGCCGCCGCCGCGTTTGCTCGTGGCTTCCTCGTATCGTCGTTCCGCTTCCACGCCTACCACCGCCGCTTCTCCGCTGCAGGTGTCACGCTGTTCACCGCCCGATCCGCCCGCGCTGTGGCGATCCATCGTCGGGCCTCCATTGCCGACGCCATCTACGCGGTCTTCGCATCGACTTCGGCCGTCATCGCTTTTTCGTGCATGTGCATGTGCACGTGTAGCTTCATGCATGCGTGAAAGCACATGCATGCAGGTTCGTGCTAGCGGAGCAAGGCTTGCACTATTAGCTTCTTGCCTCGGCCCGCCAGCCTTCCCATGACGCCGCCGCCATCTTGTCTTTCTTGTCCAACAAGAAGACCGCTTCTCCACCGCCAACCGTCCGGCCATCGACGCTGCGATTGCTGCCGCCTCACGCCTTACTCGATCTGCTTTTTTGAAATTTCAATCTACGTTCCTGATTTTATTTTTCGCTTGTCATTATGTCTGCTAAACTTGACATTGCGAAGTTCGATGGCAAGATCAGTTTTTCTATCTGGCAGGTTTAGATGAAGGCTATTCTCACACAGCTCGGTGTCCGGAAAGCTCTTTTGAAGAAACCGAAAAAAGTTGATGAAAGTGAGTGGGAAGAACAAGATCAAAAGGCTTTGTCTCGCCATACAACTCGGTTTGTCTCACGATGTTCTCACAAGAAGTTATTAAGGAGGCGATCGCCTCCTCCCTATGGGTAAAGTTGAGTCGTTGTATATGACTAAAAGTCTTGCCAATAAATTGCGCCTGAAAGAACGTTTGTACACTATTCGCATGGCAGAAGGTACTTCTATTCAGTCTCATCTCAGTGAATTTAATTCCATCATTGTGGATTTAGAGAGTTTAGAAGTGAAAATTGAAGATGAGGATAAGGCTATTTTGTTGGTTGTCTCATTGCCTGCTACCTTTAAACATTTTAAAGAAATTATGCTTTATGGCAATCATGTTACCCTCGCTTTGAGAATGTTAAATCAAATTTGTTGTCTAAGGAGAAGTTTGATGTTGATTCTCATTCCGTGGAAAGGGTGAGGTTTAATTGTTAGAGGTAGATCTCAGCAAACTGGCAGTTCTAATAGATCAAAGTCTCGGTCTAAATCAAGAGGTCGTAATTCCAACAACTTTTGCCGTTATTGTAAAGCCAATGATCATATTATTTCTCAGTGTGTCAAACTGAAAAATAAAGAAGAGAGAAAGAAAAAAGAATTGGAAAAATCTGCTGAGGCTAGAATTGTTGAAAATCCTGATAGTGAGGGTGGAGAAGCACTTTTGGTCACCACTGATTTAGAGAAACGTGTTTCTTGGGTTCTCGATTCAGCGTATACTTTTCATATTTGCTCCCATAGAGAGTGGTTTTCTGAGTATACTGCTGTTACAAATGGTGATGTTACTATTGGTGATGAGTCTCCACTAGAAATTATCGGTATTGGTTCAATTCAAATTAAAACTCATGATGGCACTTTCAAGAATCTTACAAATGTTCGTCATGTTCCAAAAATGAGGAGGAATCTTATTTCTTTGGGCACCTTAGAAGGTATGGGATACAAGTATACCGGTGAAAATGGTGTTCTTAAGGTTTCTCTTGGCAACCGTGTTGTTTTAAAGGCCAATCGTATGAATAACCTTTATTACTTGCAAGGTTCTACAGTTACAGGCACTGCAGCTGTTGCTATTGCATCCAACACCTCTAATACCAAGCTTTGGCATATGCGCTTGGGTCATATGAGCGAAAAAGGTATGCATCTCTTGTACAAAAAAGGTCGTCTAGAAGATATTGGCAATTTGGAATTCTGTGAACATTGTGTCTTTGGCAAGCAGAAGAGAGTTAGCTTTGCTATTTCTACTCACCAGAGTAAAGGAATTCTTAATTATATTCATTCTGATCTTTGGGGTCGTTCTCCTCACCCTCCATTGGAGGTCGTGAGTACTTTATTTCGCTTATTGATGACTTCTCTCGCAAGGTTTGGGTCTACTTTTTAAAGCATAAGAGTGATGCTTTTCCTACTTTCCAGACTTGGAAAGCTTTGGTAGAAAATCAAACTGGCAAGAAAATTAAGAAATTGAGAACTGACAATGGATTGGAATTTTGTAGTGGTGAGTTTGATAAATATTGTGCTAATCATGGTATTGCTAGACATTTGATCGCCCCTGAGTTCACCTCGGCAGAATGGTCGTGCAGGCGCATGAATCGCACTCTTCCGAGAGGGCCCGTTGCATGCTATCCAATCTTTGGCTTATGGGAGAAGCATGGCTTTTGGCGGAGACTATTAATACAACAGATACTTGGTTAATCGTTCTCCTAATTCGCGATTAATTTTCAAATTCCGAAGAGGTATGGTCAGAAAACCAGTTGATTATTCTAATCTTAGAATTTTTGGGTGTCCTGCTTATGCTCATAGTAATGATGGAAAGCTAGTGCCTAGAGCTAAAAATGCACTTTTCTTGGTCGTGGCTCGGTGTCAAAGGATATCGTTTATGGTGTGATGATTCTATGAAAGTAATTGTTAGCTGTCATGTTACTTTTGATGAAAGTTCATTATGTTCCTCTGGAGGTGTTTCTGCTAGTGGTACCTCATCCACTGATACATCTGAAACTGTTGTTCCTACAAGCAATCCAACGTTTGAGGTAGACTTACCCGCTGACTCTCGCTTGTTCTTCTACACCGCCGCTCGACCTCCTGTTTCTAATGATCATTGCATTGCACGTGATAGACCTAGACGTGATATTCAATTGCCAGCTAGATATCGTGACACTGATAATGTTGCCAATTATGCTTTCATTACTGCTAGTGATGAAATTTTTGAGCCATCTTCTTATTCTGAAGCTATCTTATGTGATAAATCTTCTAAATGGTTAACTGCTATGAATGAAGAAATTGAGAGCCTTCATAAAAATCATACATAGGATTTGGTAGAGCTTCCAAAAGGTACAAGACCTCTGAAGTGTAAATGGCTTTATAAGAAGAAGGATGGACTTTCTGGTGTTGAACCTGCAAGATGGAAAGCCCGTCTAGTGGTGAAAGGTTTTGAACAAAGGGAAGGTATTGACTTTAACGAGGTGTCCTCTCCTGTTGTTCGTCATTCATCAATTCGGGTTATGCTTGCTATTGTTGCTTTATTCGATCTTGAATTAGAGCAACTTGATGTTAAAACTGCTTTTCTTCATGGAGATTTGGATGAGGGGATTTTTATGACTCAACCTGAGGGTTTTGTTGCTCCTGGAAAAGAGCATTTAGTTTGTCATTTGAAGAAATCTCTTTATGGTTTGAAACAAGCTCCAAGGCAGTGGTATAAAAGGTTTGATTCATTCATGATTTCTCATGGTTATTCTCGAAGCAATTATGATCATTGCATTTATTTCAAGCGCTTTTCAATGGATCTTTTGTGTATCTCTTGCTTTATGTTGATGATATGCTTATTGCTTCTCATGATAAGTCTCTGATAGATTAATTGAAGGCTCAACTTAGTCAGGAATTTGAGATGAAAGACCTTGGTCCAGCTAAGAAAATTCTTGGGATGGAAATTCAGCGTGATCGTCAAGCTGGTACTCTTTTTCTATCTCAGAAAAGTTATATTGAGAAAGTACTTGAAAGGTATAATCTCGAGAATTGCAAGTTCGTCTCTACACCGTTCGCTTCTCATTTTAAGTTATCTTGAGTCAATGTCCTACCAATGAAGATGATAAAGACTATATGTCCCACGTTCCATATTCCAAAGGTTTGTTGGTAATCTCATGTATGCTATGATCTGCATAAGGCCCGACTTGTCTCATGCAATCGGTGTGGTTAGCGATTTATGCATAATCCTCGGTAAGGAACACCGGAATCTTTGTTAAGTGGATTCTTCGTTATCTTAAAGGTACTTGACTATGGCTTGATGTTTGATAAAAGTTTGGTGAAGTCGAATGATGTTATTGGGTTTGTTGATTCGATTATCTTTGGTGATCTCGATAAGAGAAGGTCTACTTCGGCTATCTATTCTCTTTGTGTGGTTCTGCGTTGAGTTGGAAAGCTTCATTACAATCAGAGTTGCTCTTTCTACTACTTGAGCGAGTATGTTGCGACTCTTGAAGGTGTTAAAGAAGCTATTTGGTTGCAAGGTCCGGTTTCGAACTTGGTTTTCCACAATGTCAACACTGCTTATTGTGACAGCCATAGTGCTATCTGTTTGACCAAGAATGATATGTATCATGCCAAGACTAAGCACATTGATATCAAGTACCACTTTATCCGCGATGTTGTTGCTGAAGGCAAAATTATTGTGGGAAAGATATATACTGATGAGAATCCTGCAGACATGCTTATAAAGTCATTATCTAATACCAAGTTCAAGCATTGTCTTGACTTGGTTGGTATTCGCGGAGCTTAATGCCCTTCGAGGATTTTGGGAGAACATTTTCATGGATTTAGAGTCAAGGGGAGATTTGTTAGGTTATGCCTCCAAATATTAGTTTTTACTAATTTACCCTTGGGCATGCCTATATAAAGGCCCCCTTGTACCCTGTACATCTTGCACCATTATAGTGATTGTTTTTCCCGTGGTTTTTTCCTCTCCACCTTGGAGGGGTTTTTTCCACGTTAAATCCTGTGTTTGTGTCTTCTATTCCTAACATGGCGATTGCCCAAAAAGCCAATGATCAGTCCAAAAACGAGCTGTGTGACCGTTACCAAGAAGGATTTTAGAACTCGTTTTGAAGGCCGTGATATCCACTGCGTTGCAAGGGATATCGAAACCGAGTTTAAAGGACAGAGCTCCTCCTTAAGTTGTAGCAGAAGCAGTTGCTGTATGAAACTGACAGGGTTATGTTGTTCTGTGTATGCAACTTTTTGAAACAAGTTCCTCAAGTTGCAGCAGCATCAGTTCAAACATAGAAGGCACATAAGAGATTTGTATGGAATAAAGTGATTTCTATGAAATGAAGTCCGCAAGTTTGTAATTTTAATTTTCTAAAAATCAAATGCAAGAGGCCATCAAACCTTTTATAGCAGAGGGCACATCACTACTGTTTAGGAAGCAACAAAACAGCAGTTTTCATTTAGATTTGGCTTACACAGGGCCAAAGGTTGCTTAATGTATTATTGGTCAGGCATTGCCATCCAATTGGATATGTACAAGGATGCATTGCCATCTAATTGCATTTGACAGGCATAGGCCAAAGCAAAACAGAATTGGTTGCACTCTCCAATTTGCACTATTCAACACCATTCCACTAGATCAATGCCACGGCTAAGTTAGAGCAGTTTTACAACACACATTGGTAAATATATAAGGGTAGTAGTATTATTTAGATCTGACCGCTCATTCAAAGAACCTCCCACATAAACCATATAATAGCATTGTAGTATAAATACTACGAGTATAAAAATTTAAATCAAACTCAGCTGTTCGATCAAAAGGATGGATAGTTCATATGTACTAATGCGTGTCGTAAAATTTCTCCTAACTTAAACTGAACTTAAAGTCAGAGCTAAGTGAAACTGATTTTTATTTTGACACCCAATCTCATTCATTATCCCCGAAAGAAATATGTTGTTACAATACAACTATTGATACATATGCAGTTGGGTCAACAATTAATTTGTACAAGCTATCATGCCATTATACATATATATAGCTGGAGAAAAGAGTAGACAAAGGATCAGAGCACCTTGCACTGAAAATCATTATCCAATTTACACCATTGAACAAGATAAAAAGCCAAAGCCAATTTTTTTTGTCTGTTCTGAATATAGCTATCATTTTCTATGCACTAAACTGAATAAAGCAACAATATTCACTGCTTGAATCCCACCAACACACATCCTCTTCAGTTGTTCATTATTTAAATCACAAATACAAGATGCAATTTCAGAATCTTTAATTCAGACAGAAAGCTGTGATTCAGCTAAAGGAATATGAATAGAAAACTACATATTGTATACAAAGAACTAATATAACAATTTACATCCTGGACTGCATACAAAATATTACTGATTGCTGCTACAAATTTGAGCATTTCAGACCCATTTGATTTCACACACAACAAGGCCGCTACCGCGTTTTGTGTTGGCCATTGCAAATATTATTTTTTTGCGGGAGGCGAGGTGGCTATTTTGAAATCTTCTCTGTTTCACCCTCACTTTTGACGAGTCTAAGTAAGCATATTCAAAATGATGCTAGAGATTTTTAGCTTTCTTGTCTAGTGAAAACCCAACAATTTCTGTAATATTCAACAACTTTGACGGGTGGAGCCATTGAACCCTGACCTTTTCAATGGCATGACTTGCAACCGTTGCAACAGGGTATGGAGAAGCTTGCAACCGTTGGTCCGTTGCAACAGGGGTATGGAGAAGCTTGCAACCGTTGGTGCGGTGGTAGCCAAACACCAAAGATTAAGATCCCGAAAATATCTGACCAAAGCACGGCTCACCAAGAGCAAATGCAAGGTTAGCAGCAAAGCCAAGGATAAGGCACGCCACCCTGTGCGGACACGTGGCTGCCAACCTGATCAGGATGCCAGCCTGTCCGGGTGATCATCACCAGCGAACAGCAGCCACTCCTTCCCCATCTCATGGGAGAAGGAAGGGATGGCAGGATGAGTGAGAGCAAGAGCAAATACATGGTTATATAAACCGTTGGCCACAGTGTGCACGGCCCTCAAGCAAGCCTGCACCTGCCGTCGCCTCCTTGAGCTCCTTAGCTACATACGCACCATGGCCCCCACCGTGATGGCCTCGTCGGCGACCTCCGTCGCCCCCTTCCAGGGGCTCAAGTCCGTCGCTGGCATGCCCGGCAGCCGCCGCTCCAGCGCCGGCCTTGGCAGCGTCAGCAACGGCGGCCGGATCAAGTGCATGCAGGTAATTAACTACACAACCATCCATATAGGCATGAGCAATTGATTACAGTGAGCCAGTGTCACTAGCTCAGCTGAGCTGATCGAGCACATGTAAAATTGTATAAATTAATTGGTGGTGTTCATACAGGTGTGGCCGATTGAGGGCATCAAGAAATTCGAGACGCTGTCGTACCTGCCGCCGCTCAGCCAGGAGGACCTCCTGAAGCAGATCGAGTATCTCATCCGTTCCAAGTGGATCCCATGCCTGGAGTTCAGCAAGGTGGGGTTCGTCTACCGCGAGCACAACCGCTCCCCCGGCTACTACGACGGCAGGTACTGGACGATGTGGAAGCTGCCCATGTTCGGCTGCACCGACGCCACCCAGGTGCTCAATGAGGTGAAGGAGGTCAACAAGGAGTACCCGGATGCCTTCGTGCGCATCATCGGCTTTGACAACGTTAGGCAGGTGCAGCTCATCAGCTTCATCGCCTTCAAACCACCGGGTTGCCAGGAGTCCGGCGGCAAATAAACGCAGCCAGTCTCAGTCTAGGCTGCTTCACCACTCGCTGTTGCATCGAGCAGCCAGCCAGCCAGCTCAATACTCATGAGTGACCATGCATATGTGTCAAGCGTCTAGATCTCCGATCCGATGGGTTTTTGGTAACTTTGACGTTGGCTTCGATTGGGTCTCTGCCTTCATTCCTTTTTCTTTTTCATCTTTTTGGTTTCTATATGTATCCATGGTCTGCTTATGCGTGTGGCTTCTCCCTCCGACCCCGAGAATACTTGTAAGACTCCTACAGTCCTACTACAACGACTATCGTTGGGTGTGGAACATGTGAATGCAAGCTCCGGCTATACATATAAAGAAAGATATATTTTGAATACTATAATATATCTGCCAATTCGTCGACTAAATTTTGACCGTGTTAACTTCTAGTGCTTCTATTTCATGTTGATGTAGCTCCAATGCCATTTAATTTTCATGTCTTTTTTCCATTTACCTTTCTGTGATGTGTTTGACGTACATCAGACGAAGGTCAAGACAAAAATAGGTATGCACATTATATGTGACACACACATATTGGTCTACTGAACGCGGAAATTTTGTAGAAATCCATGAAGAAAAATTCCAAATGAACAGGATGTAGGATCTATTAGGGATCATCGAGCAAAATTTGAACATATTAATTGGAGTCGTTGAGTGATAAAAGAAAATACAATAGTATAATTTTTTGGGTAAAAATTAACCTAAGAAATGGACACAGAGACCAATCTTTTTCTCCGCCATTTGGATAGGTTCAATGAAACTAAAGCCACAAGTGTCACACCGTTTTGATCAGGCGAGGAATCAACATGTGGATGTGTTAGATCATCGCCAACAGGTTCTATATATTTTGTTCTCTATATCCCTTCTCTAAATCACTATTCGTTCCCTATATTTTCATCATCTCCAGCAGAGTCTCTATCCTTAAAAAAATATAGAGATTCTTTAGAGAGAGAGTCTCTAAATTTAGAGGCTGTGATAGAAACCCTGCTGGAACGTTATAGAGGCTGGAGTTGTCCGCAATAGTGTTTTAGGGAATCGTTTAGAGTCCCTGCTAGCCATGCTCTTACATACTCTTTGTGAGGACGATGAAGGTGGCAAAAAAAAACTATGCAACCATAAATTCATACTAATGGTTCCGTCCTGTCTATGTCACGGTTTTCGAAAGTATTTTGTACGTACGAGGAAAACACTCGTTTTTTAAAAAAAAATTCCGGCCGGCAAAGGACTGGGGCAGTTTTCAGTTGGTTAACCGTGTGGAGGTCATGGTCTGGAACATAGCCAAGATAAAGGGTGCTCCGGGCGTTACTAGCGAGGGACCACCACTTTAACCATAATTGCACAAGGGCAGCAATTCAAATTTGGAATGATAATTCGATCAAGCAAAGGGGTTTGTCAAAAGGATTTGGCAGAGTATTAGAGGATGGATTAAACAAAGGGGGGTGATGGATCAAAGAAGGGAAGGATGAGAGGGTTGGACCTGAAAATACAGATGTGCTCATGTATGTACTATAGATAGATGTCCTATGACTAAACATCTATATACTTATATACATAGTACTAGGAGTTTGAGAAATAATTAAATTGGAGGATAAATCAACCCTTCCTATTTCTGGAAAAGAAAATAATTTTAAAAAAATGAACTTTGCGCAAGACCTAAATAGAATATCAAAAGGGCTCCTTTTTTACATGACAACAAATAAAGGGCTGAATTTGCAATTTTGTTAGAAATCCAATCATGTGTTCTAAGTATAAAATATTGGCCAAATCCTTATAAATGAAATCATGGATTTTGGTGGAGTTTTAGATATTCAATTGCTATTTACATTTTAAACAAAGGCTTGCTTTCCAAATGAAATGTTTCTTTTGACAAAGGTGACATAAATTATTTTTAAAAAGATAATTGATTAGATATCGGGATTCCTAGCCCTCATAAAGGGATAATTCCATTTTAAAGTTGTAAAGATTCAAAAGTGACATTTGAATGATAGACTCTTGGTAAAGAACCTGGGAGAACACTATATAAAAGAACTGTTTTACATAGAAAAAAATTAGATAATGTTTTTAGATAATTATTGTTTTATTAAAGAAGAGAAACATCACATCAACCCGACAGCAGTATGTTATCGATTCGAGCAGACTCGCCTTCTGCAGACTCGCCAATGCACCTGGTCCCAGTGTCAGGCTCACAGCCAGTTGCTAGTTCGCTAGTTAGCACTTAGCAGTATGTTGTTTTGCCTTTTTATTTCATTTGTTTTTTATCATCAAATTTTTGTATCTATTTCATATAGTGTCCAAATTGCACAATATAAAATTATAAATTTCATAATTTATCTAAAACCCTAAGCAAACCATTTTATAAAACTTTTAGATTTTTGAATTTTAAATTAAAAATTAAAATTCATTTTTGTTTAATTTTAAATTATTTTATAATATATTTATTTTTTGTTTTCTTTTAATTTAGAACTTTTTTTTTACAATCAGCACATAGTTGGCAACCAACCAAACATATCACCTATTTTACTAAAATTTGGTAGCACTCAATTGGTTGTAAACCAAACAACACAAAAATTATCAATGAAAGGTCATGCCTTCAATTGGCTATGACCATTCATTGACAAGGCTGTTATAGGCCATAAACCAAACAGGTCCTATAGAACAGCATTTTTTTTGGGTAAGTTTAAAACCCTGCTCACCCCTCTGCTCTCCCGTATCCTTGCTGATGGGGGGCTTCTGCGAGCTCCACCACCTCCCCATTTGCTTTCTTTACCGACACCATTGTTGGTGCAGCTGATGTGCTCGATGAAATGCTCCCCAACACCCCCCCCACCCCCCCACCCCCTACACACACACACACACCCACCCACCCCATCCTGTGCGATTGCATTCGACCAAGCCACCAAGGTCCAAGGCTCAGTCCCTATCACTATGAATGATGTGGGTGCTTCTCCTATACTGGTGCACTTGCTTCGCCTTCCCTCCTATAATCCACCGCTTCAAATTCTTATACATGTTTATCTATGATCTGTTTCCTATTTCAGGTTGTCCCATGAAAATAAAGGTTGATCCTGTGATGCTTGTTTCGACTAGCTTCTTTGAACCTTTTGGTTGCTTGTCAGAGATGCTACCTATCTTTCCTCGCATCTTCTGATTACTCTGTTAGGAAACTATGGAGTGTACTAACTATACTGAACATATAAAACACTTGCCTGATCAAATACCTCCCGCGTCACATGCGTCATGTATCGCTTTATATTAGTCTTATTTGGTCTTGTTGCTAAAATGAGGCTTTGACCACTAAACAGCCGTGTCCTGGTGTCCATATCTTGCAATTTTGATTTCCTGCTACCCTCCCTTCATCTCGCAGGCCGCTTGCAAGAAGGGCTTTGGCTGTCTTTGTTAGGGAATGCTTCAAGGCTGCCATTCTTGTTAGAGATGCCTTCAACAGGCTTTCTGCCTTCTACTCTTGAAGATGTTTGTTTTTCTGCATAATATTTTGCTATGCACATGATAAATTCATGTTGTTGCGTGTAGGTCTAGCTTGCATCTATATGCCCCTTTTGTTCCATATTGCATATACATATTTTGTCAACTTCGTCTACTTGGAATAGTATATCTAGACATTAAATGGATTAGCCTATATTAAACTTTGCATGCATGCTGATGCTATGCAGATTCTTTTGAGCAGATATCTCAACTTCGGCACTGAGTGGCACATAGCGGCCGGTTATGTAGTGTTTGAAGTTGAAAGATGTTGCAACAGAAAAACAAGGGTCTTACAGAGCTTTTAAGCTCCACAGGAGAAAACAGCTGTGATTCATTCAAGTTGATTTAAAGTAAAAAAATAACTAAACTAACATCTGAGCTATGTGACCCCAGTACCCCACATCTATCATAGCTGTAACTCCTTGATAAGATAGGCTTTTGGACATTTCTGCCATAAATATTATTGTTTACTATTCATTTCAGAGATAAAATATTGCTGTCTCAAAAAAAATCACTTGCTTTTTTAATCCAAATTAGAATCTTTACATTTTAGAAGAGTGCATTTCTTCTGCCCAAACATTTGCTAGCTGAATACATCCACGCATACCACATTTGTTTGAGCGTCTTTCTTTCAATGGCAAACTAAGGCTTTCTTTTTGTATTCCCCATCTAATCGAACAGGATCTATATATCCAAAGACGTTGCTAAAAGAAATATTTGAAATAGTTCAGAAGCATCCTACAAATTTGGTAAGTCCTTTTGTTATTTGGGCTCTTAGCAGCCCATGTGACTTCTCTACATTTTTTTTTGATGGTTTTGTTTATGTTTTTTACATTTTATCCGATGAAATCTCTTGAGTATTTTACGCTTCAGCATGCACCACGCATCACATATGATCTTTCTTTCCTTATATGGACTGCGGTAAATAAATTAGACGTAAATGTGAACCTAAGCTACATATGTTGCCTTTTCACGGCCATTCACTCTTCACACACTCCTCGAGCTGCACTTCTATGGATATATATGTTACAGAACATATTTCCATCACACTTTCGTGTTTTTTCATAGCCGCGTTAGGCTCCATATGCTAGGATTTCTTTTAACAGAATCCACATGTTAATTTCTCTCTAATACAAGTGTTTTGATTTGAGAGCGAAAACTTATTTTCTGTAAAAAAAACATCATGGATTAGTGATATTTCAACTTTTTTTTATTTCCTGACCTACGCAATCAGCTTCAAACAACTGAATTAGCACTGCCATCTCCAGACACGATCTCATTTTTTCCAGCATTGAACTGATTTACAGTACATGCATATGTGATTCTCTGGTACCAGTGAGGCATGATTGGATCACGTGCATGCCAATTGCCATGCCTCTGCTTAATGAATAAATTATTACAAATTGCACATCTAGGTAGCATGTTGATAGCATTATTTTGTTATATGATCACAGATTATGTCAGCCTCCCTGCAAGAAAACAGTTTAATGTCATTTTTATAGATTTGCAAGAAAACAGTTTAATGTCATTTTTATAGATTTTCTTTCAATAGAGATTCTTTTCTCCATTAGGAAATAACGGATCATACAGAACCATATTAATGTTCTATACTTCTATGTTTCTATGAGAACTGAGATCTTCCAAAACTTATCATGCTAAATGTTACCGTGATACCAAGAACAGTCAAGCAAGTGGTTTTTTGCCCTAACACCTTCGTGAACGGATTTTTGTCTGGTATTGCAAGTGTTTGTTGACTTCGTTCGTACTAAATTGTTAGGCTCCTCTGTTTGAATAGATATCATAACTTATTATACCTTACTGGTTTGTAGGTTTCCTGTTTATTTTGTTGACATCAACTAAATTGCAAGTTCAATAATGAAGCCAATATAGACTGGTTACAAGGATAAAATGGTTATAGATGGCACTCCATAATTTTTTAGCAAACGGTGCCCCATGGTTATAATAATACTTATCATATGTCATCCTTTGAAATGCAAACCCTTTTTTTCCTCCAAAAAATTGGTGGGCATGACATTCTACCTACAGCTTGAAATAATCATAGGTTGAGAGATCTCTGGTCAAAAGTTCACTTGTCAGGGCAATGTGGGTTATGAACTTTACCATTGACATATGTTTTTGCTACCATGTAACATTATTACTGGTGCTATGTGGACTACTACTAATGTCAATATATTTATATCACCTTAACACTATTGATAATGCAATGCAACACACGGCACACCATGGGTGCTAGTATCTGTCCAAAGCACCGCTCACCAAGAGCAAATGCAAGGTTACCAGTAAAGCAAGGATAAGGCACACCACCCTGTGCTGACACGTGGCGGACAACCTGATCAGGATGCCACCCCACCCTGTCCGGCTGATCATCACCGGGGAACAGCAGCCACTCCTTCCCCATCTCATGGGAAGGAAGGGATGGCAGGATGAGTTAGCAATACATGGTTATATAAACCCTTGGTCACAGTGTGCACGGCCCTTAAGCAAGCCTCCTTGAGCTCCATAGCTACATACGCACCATGGCCCCTACCGTGATGGCCTCGTCGGCGACCTCTGTTGCCCCCTTCCAAGGGCTCAAGTCCGTCGCCGGCATGCCCGGCAGCCGCCGCTCCAGCGCCGGCCTCGGCAGCGTCAGCAACGGCGGACGGATCAAGTGCATGCAGGTAACTGCACAAACATAGCAGTCAATTCGTAATGCGCGCACAAGTTACAGTGTGTCTGTGTCACTAGCTGAGCCGAGCTGATCAAGCACATGTAAAATGTAATACAGGTGTGGCCGATTGAGGGCATCAAGAAGTTTGAGACGCTGTCGTACCTGCCGCCGCTCAGCCAGGAGGACCTCCTGAAGCAGATCGAGTATCTCATCCGTTCCAAGTGGATCCCATGCCTGGAGTTCAGCAAGGTGGGGTTCGTCTACCGCGAGCACAACCGCTCCCCCGGCTACTACGACGGCAGGTACTGGACGATGTGGAAGCTGCCCATGTTCGGCTGCACCGACGCCACCCAGGTGCTCAATGAGGTGAAGGAGGTCAACAAGGAGTACCCGGATGCCTTCGTGCGCATCATCGGCTTTGACAACGTTAGGCAGGTGCAGCTCATCAGCTTCATCGCCTTCAAACCACCGGGTTGCCAGGAGTCCGGCGGTAAATAAACGCAGCCAGTCTCAGTCTAGGCTGCTTCACCACTCTACATCCAGCAGCCAGCTAGCTCACTCATGAGCGACCATGCATATATCAAGTGTCTCTGTGATGGGTTTTTGGTAACTTTGACGTTGGCTTCGATCCATCGGGTCACCTTAATGATTTCCCTTTTATTTTCTTCGTTTTGGTTTCTAAATGTATCCATGATCTGCATATGCGTGTAATTTCTCCCTCCGACTCGAGAATACTTGTAAGATTATTACTACAACTATCGTTGGGTGAGGAACATGTGAATGCAAGCTCCGGCTATACACAAAGAAAGACATTTAATATGAATACTGGAGCATGTCTGCCAATTCGTCGACTAAATTTTGATCGTGTTAAGTCATGGTGTTTCTGTTTCAGGTTGATGTGGCTCTAACGCCATTTAAGCTTTTTTTTTTTTTTACCCTTGTGTGATCTCTGCTAGGCGTAAATCAGATGAAGGGCAAGATAAAGTCATGCTGCATTATTTTTAAACTGAAGCTATGGCACATTAATTACATGTATATTGTTCTACTGAACGTCTGAACGCAGAATTTCGTAGAGATCCATGAGGCAAAATTGCAAATGAACAGGATGTACGTAGGATCTATTATGGACTTATTTCGTTTAATTTGAACCTGCGTTGTACGGGCTATATATCTACGTTATATACCCTAATGCTATTGATTATATATAAGTTCTGTGCATGCACGTCCACATCTCCCAGGATAGGGTGATCAAACTAGACCTCAGACGTCCCGTCCACATTAGGAGGATATATCATGCTACTCCAGATGCATTGTTTCTGTAAATCGTATCCGAACATGCCAGGTCATATAAAAATGACTACAGATATAACCTTCCAATGCAATGTATTTAGCCCTATTTTATATAGCTTATTTGATTTATTTGTTTATCTTCGTTTAAAATATAAATAATTTGGTTTATTCAATCCGTTTTTTCTCTACATCAAAGGCGTGTCTAAAAGCTCTCTAAAACAAGTTAAACAAATAAAACCGGCTCTCAAGACCATCTTCGTAAGCTCTCGAAGTTAGTAGATAAGTTAAATTAATAAAAAGGTCAAATAAGATAAGTAAAGGTGAACAAGTCTAGTGCTGTAATTATTTTGCTAATTTTCTTCCTATCTATGAGCCTTGTTGAAGTGACCTAGCTAACATCCCTAGTGGTGATTTAATTATTATCGTTTCATTCACTTATTTCTTGGATAGGGACGCTTTTGTTATATATGAAAGAGCAAATTACATTGTTGTCCCTGGAAGTTCTATCAAAGTCTCACTTGGTCGCCAAAACTTTAAAATCACTTTATCGTCCTTTAGAAGTTGGTTCTATTTGCACTGCAACCCTAGATCCGTTAGGTCAATCGTTAAATGCTAAGGTGGCCGCGAGATGAGTGTTAACTATTGTGCTGTCTGCCATGAGTGTGGTTTTTTCAATGAGATGGCATTCGCATCACCAAAAAAATCAGTATAAACAACCGCATCACAAGTTTTGGCGAGGATCGGCGGAGGAACGACACAGCCCGGTGACTCGTGGAGTGGTTGGCTAGGCAGGCGTAGGTGACAGCCTCGCTTAGGGCGGCGCCTCGCTACAGCGCCTGTCGATTCAGCAAGACAACGGTGTGTAGGATCTTAAACGCTAATCACCCCCTAATTTGATATCTAAATACACTCGATCAGCATAAATAATTAACTAAAAACAGTATTTACTCAAGATTATAAGCAAGCCAATCTGAAAATTAAACAAAGAACTAGAAAGATCGAATGCCTGAACCACAGCTTACTATTGCATCAAGAACGTACATTGTTCCTTTACATGGAAGCACAAATTCCCTTAAAATTATATCTAATCTCTCTCTAATCACTTCTATCATCTTTATAATTTTTGCTAATTTCATAGCCATCATTAACTTGGGAAACCCTAAAACTCGTTAATCTCGAGACCCCTCGGGTCCATTTATGTAACAAGAAATTATTCTGGGCCGTTATGGGCCTCTGCTCTCCCTGTCTGCTTGCCACTCGCACGGCCCGCTGCTCGCTCGCTCGTGGCCTCCACTTGCACGCAGCTCCGTTGGGCCATCTGCACCTCCAGGTGCATGTTGGACCTAAACCTGCGTGGCCCCAGCCGTGGCGTGCGGAGGCAGGGGGAGGAAGGAGTCCGAGCGTGAACCTCGGACGAACGTGTGGCGTGCGTGTGTTTGTATCCAATGTGCAGCATGCACAGTTTGTTTTTCTTTCCTAGTTTGTAGGATCGTGGGATGGCACGATCAATTTACATATATATGTACTCGATCATTGTTTATTTTGAGTAATGAGAAGCTCGAAAATTGGCCCCAAATTGTTTCTCTTGGCGTACTCTCGAACTTCTCGAGCTGCGCTGCAATTGCTACAGCCAGAGAAGTTGCGAGCTTAGGAATTCCAGAATCGGTGTGAGTGAGTTCGATCGCGTATTCCTACACTTGGTATCAGAGCGGGGTGTACGATGGTCCAGGGAGAATCGAGCAGGGACGACGGCGGTGTGTCGCTCCAGTACCCGCTCCTCACCGCGACGAACTACACCGCCTGGGCAATCAAGGTGGAGGCGCTGCTCGATGCCCAGGGCCTCTGGGAGTCGATTTCACCTCCGGCCGGTGTGGCCATCGACGCGAAGAAGAGCAAGACGGCGCGCGCCAATATTCTGCAGGCGCTGCCTGAGGACATCCTCATGCAGGTGGCGCCCAAGACGACGGCGAAGGAGGTCTGGGAGTGTCTCAAGACCAGATTCGTTGGGGCAGAGCGCGTGAAGACGGCGCGCCTTGCAACGTTGCGGAACGAATTCGACTCGCTCCGAATGAAGGATGGAGAATCGCTGGATGACTACGCCGGGAAAATCAGTGGCATGGCCATTCGGTTCACCGGCGTGGGCGGCTCCCTCAACGATGAGCAGATGGTCAAGAAGCTCCTCGATTCAGTGCCCGATCGGCTTTATCAAGCTGTGGCAGGGATCGAGCAGTTTTGTGACACCACTACCATGCCGTTTGAGGAGGCCATTGGACGACTAAAGACGTACGAGGAGCGCGCACGGCGGCGGCGGCGGACGACCGATAGCCGCCTCCCCGCCACCGAGGCGCATGGCGGCGCGCGCGAAAGAAACGGCGACTCTTCATCAGCAAACAAGAACAAAGTAGCACCATCGACCTTCACCAGCAACCAGCAACCAGCGTGGCAGAGGTGGAGGAGGCCGATGGCGTGGCCGTGGCCGCGGCCGTGGAGGACGTGGCAATGGCAGTGCGCCGAACAAGGACGGAGCAGGTGGCTCTGGTGGCTCTGGCGGCAGTGGAAGCCGTGACAAGAGCCACATCAAATGTTTTAATTGTAACAAGTATGGACACTATGCTTCTGAATGCAGGAATGGCAAGCGGCCAAGAAGAAGCAAATTTGACCCAAGTAGAGGAGGAGGAACCAAAGATCGATGCTGGCAACAGTTGATCGGGATGATCTTGTGCTCCTCAATGAAGAGAAGATGAAACTCACTCAATGGAGATCAGACGTAGAAAAGGTGAGCACTGATATTTGGTATTTTGACAATGGGGCTAGTAACCACATGTCAGGAGATAGGAGGAAATTCCATAACCTTGATGAATCAGTGCAAGGAAGAGTGAGGTTTGGAGATGGGTCAGTGGTACAGATCAGAGGGAAAGGATCTGTGCTGTTCAACTTCAAGGGAGATCAGCAAAGACTGCTCACAGAGGTATACTACATCCCCGACACTGTAGCAATATTATTAGTCGTGACAGTTATGAGGGGGGAGTAAAATAGTTATGCAGAGAGAGCACTTGCTAGTGTATGATCAGAACAATAGGTTATTGTTCAAGATAAAGAGTTCTCTGAATCGTCTGTACAAGGTAGCACTGAATACTAGTGAGGCAGTGTGTCTCTTGGCTAGGCTTGATGATCCTTCGTGGCTGTGGCATGCTAGATTAGGACATGTGAATTTCAAGTCAGTGAAGCTGCTCACTGAGAAGAGAATGGCAGAGGGAGTGCCATTGATAAAACATCCAAATGAAGTGTGTCAAGGCTGCATGTTTGGTAAACAAACTAGGCTACCATTTCCTGCTACTACATTACAGGCGTAATCACCTCTGTCTTTGCTGCATACAGATCTGTGTGGTCCTATCACCCCCCCAACAATAGGTGGTAGCAACTACTTTATGCTTGTAGTTGATGACTACACTAGGTGGATGTGGATGTTCACCTTGAAATATAAAGATCAGGCACTAGCAATGTTCAAGAAATTTAAATGCAAGGCAGAGAAAAAGAGTGGTCATGTGGTGAAGACACTCAGGTCTGACAGAGGTGGAGAATTCTTGTCTTGGGAGTTTACTGAATATTGTGAAGAGCAAGGCATAGAGAGGCATTTCACAGCACCACACACTCCACAGCAAAATGGAGTTGTAGAGAGGAGAAACAGGACTGTGATGGCCATGGCAAGATCTCTGTTGAAAAGTATGGGAGTCCCTGGGACGTTCTGGGGAGAGGCTGTCAGGCACTCAGTGTATTTGTTGAACAGGCTTCCAACAAAGGCTCTTGGAGAGGTGACACCCTACCAGATGTGGAAGGGCAGAAAACCAAATCTAGGACACTTGAGAGTGTTCGGGTGCACAGCATATGCCAAGGTCACTTCACAGAATCCAAAGAAGCTGGATGATAGAAGCCAAGCAGCAGTGTACTTGGGAGTGGAGACAGGCAGCAAGGCACACAGGCTATTTGATCCTCAGGGCAAGAAAATTCTTGTGAGCAGAGATGTGGTGTTTGATGAAGAAGCCATGTGGTGTTGGAGTGACACACCAGGAGTAGGAGAATCAGATTTCAATGTTCAGGAGGAATTTCAGCCCCAGACACAACCATTTGTACTGAACACAGTCCTCAAGTCCCTCTTGTGCGATTCAGACACAAGACTTGCCAGCTAAAGAACATTCCACTGAGCAACAGCGAGTTACTCAGACATTTGCCACAGAATCAGCTAGTAGCTTAGTACCTCCTGGTCCAGTGACAAGAGCCAGAGCAAGAGCAGCAGCTGCTGCTAAACAGATGCAGGAAACCGGTCACACTGAACAAGAGAATGTTCATGCAGAGGAAGAGCTGCTCTTGTTGGAATCTGAAGAACCAGCTTGTTATGAGGAGGCTGCTAGTCACAAAGAATGGCAGGAAGCCATGCTGAAGGAGATGGATTCCATTGAAAGAAATGCAACATGGAACCTTGCTAAGCTGCCACCAAATAAGAAACCAATAGGTGTTAAATGGGTTTATAAGCTGAAGAAAGGTTCAGATGGTGAGATCATCAAGTACAAAGCAAGATTGGTGGCAAAGGAGTATGTGCAACGCCCTGGAGTGGATTTTGATGAAGTTTATGCTCCAGTGGCTAAATTTGACACTATTAGGCTCATTTTTGCAATTGCTGCAAACAGAGGCTGGGTAGTTCATCACCTAGATGTTAAGTCAGCTTTCCTTCACGGGGAACTTGAAGAGGAAGTATATGTGACACAACCAGAGGGCTTTGCCATCAAAGGAAAAGAACACCTTGTATACAAACTTGAGAAAGCCTTGTATGGTTTGAGGCAAGCTCCAAGAGCATGGAATCTGAAACTAGACAGAAGCTTAAAGCATATGGGTTTCAGTAGATGTGCACAAGAACAGGCAGTGTACACTAAAGGACAAGGCCAAGCAGCTGTAATTGTTGGAGTCTATGTAGATGACCTAATTGTAACAGGTTTATATCCTGCTGAAATTGAAGTTTTCAAACAGCAGATGAAGAAAGAGTTTGAAATGACTGACCTTGGCTTGCTCAGTTGCTATTTGGGTATAGAAGTTGGCCAGAAGGATGGCAGGATCACCCTAAAGCAGGCTGCCTACGCAAGGAGGGTGCTTGAGCAGTTTGGAATGGCAGAGTGCAATCCAACCAAGTATCCAATGGAGCCAAGAGCCTTGATACACAAGGATCTAGATGGAGAATCACTTGATTCAACTGAGTACAGGAGAGTGATAGGTTGTCTCAGATACTTGCTGCACACCAGGCCTGATTTGTCATACTCAGTAGGCATAGCAAGTCGGTTTATGGAGAGACCAACCAAAATGCATTATACAACAGTGAAGCAGATTTTGAGATACCTCAAGGGCACGCTGGACTATGGTCTTGTGTATATGTGTGGCTTTGAAAATGAATCGGTTCAAGGTTACTGTGATAGCAATCTAGCTGGTGATCTTGATGATAGGAAGAGTACTGGAGGTATGGCCTTTTACCTCAACAACAATCTGATAACTTGGGCTTCTCAGAAACAGAAAACGGTTGCATTGTCATCTTGTGAGGCTGAGTACATGGCTGCAGCAGCTGCAGGTTGTCAAGCGATTTGGCTCAAGGACATGTTAATGGCATTAAAAGGGATTGAGCTGAAACAGGTCAAGTTGTTGATTGACAACAAGTCAGCCATTGCACTTATGAAAAATCCGGTGTTTCATGGAAGGAGCAAGCATATAGATATTAAGTATCATTTCATCAGGGAGTGTGTTGAAAGAGGAGACATTGCTGTGGAGTATGTCAGCACTGATGACCAAAAGGCAGATATTCTGACCAAGGCTTTACCAGCGATCAAGTTAGCAACAATGCGCCATCTTCTAGGTGTGCGTGATCTTGGGCCATGTCAGGTTTAAGGGGGAGATTGTTGGACCTAAACCTACGTGGCCCCAGCCGTGGCGTGCGGAGGCAGGGGGAGGAAGGAGTCCGAGCGTGAACCTCGGACGAACGTGTGGCGTGCGTGTGTTTGTATCCAACGTGCAGCATGCACAGTTTGTTTTTCTTTCCTAGTTTGTAGGATCGTGGGATGGCACGATCAATTTACATATATATGTACTCAGTCGCTGTTTATTTTGAGTAATGAGAAGCTCCAGAAAATTGGCCCCAAATTGTTTCTCTTGGCGTACTCTCTGAACTTCTCGAGCTGTGCTAGAATTGCTACAGTTTCAGAGAAGTTGCAGAGCTTAGGAATTCCAGAATCGGTGTGAGTGAGTTCGATCGCGTATTCCTACAGTGCACCTGCCTGGTTCTGTACATGCACATGAATGCTCCTGGGTCTGTACATGCACCGACACACGTAGGCAGCCAAAAGCGCCCATGCATTCATTAGCCAAGGCCATTAGCCTCTAATCAAAGCGATTAGTACTAATCATACCATAAATGCCGCACTTTTTTTTTCTTTTACTATTGCTGCTGCGCATTTTTTTCTTTTCTTCCACACTTCAATATACCTTCACATCCTTTTCCTTTTATTTTCTCCATCAAATTAATCCCAGATTTATCAAATCGCTTCATCACCAAAACCAGTCAACACAGTGCTGGAAGCTGCCACTGGGTCTACGAGCTTTGTGAGGCACAACAAGGCTACTGGGAGCACACACGCAATAGCAGGCGGTCGGCAATGGTGGAGTTGCAATTCCAAGGATGGGGAATAATGGGATGCATGACGGTGTGCATCGCCAGGGATAATAAGGAAGAAGGGGGTGCATGGAGGCGTGCTGCTCAGCGATGCTCCGATCAAATTTGGCCGTAGGCGACTATTCTACAATGTCTGTAGAGGTTTCAGAAGAAGAGGGAAATGAAAGTTACCAAGAAATTGAGCTGGTAGTGGCGCAGCCGACGAGGAAGAGGAAGGCTTCAACGCCTAAATTCGTTAGCTCTCCGCGTAAACTCTTATGCCACTAAAGGTGTTAGATGGTTTACGAGTAGATGTCGGGTCTACGTAAACCCTTGTGCTATTAATCGATGTCGGGTCTCTGTGTAAACTTTTATGCTACTAGCTTGACTTTATATCTTACCATCCGATGATTTTCATCCTTCTTTCATATGATCACACATTTTGCTCTAACAGGGAACACTTTGGGAGGAGTTGGCACTACGGGGCTAAACACTTTCCTCTTGTTAGCACTACAAGAGAAGTAGGGAACTAGCCTATAGCAACATGCTCATGTGGTGCTATATGTACGCATATGTGTTGCAGGCATCAGCAGCATCACATAACGTAGGTGTTGTTATAGGTAGTGTTACTAGCTCTATTGTGCATCACAAACTATATGGTGCAATATTTTCATATATGTGTTGCTAGCTAGCAACATGCATTTAGCATCATATGTGCGCATTAAATTGATAGCATCACTTAAACGGTCTATTGCAACATCATTAAATGCATGTATATAATTATATTATTTTTTAGATAATATAGTTGTCACACATAATTTACTAAAATTGATCTTAAACAACTTTAAAAATGAGAAATAATCAAAAAAGAATTTTATTAGTTTAAATATAATGCAATTTACATCACTTCACATAGAAATGAAAAGCAACTCCATTGTCCATACATATAGAAGCTAACAAGTAATGATGGACTTGAAAATATGAAATACAACAAAGATGACTACTTAATTCCTATTTTCTTCGGCCTGAACTTCCGGTCTCTCATCATGGATTAACACAATATGCTCTCTCTCCTTCTCACGGCCCTACAAGATCACCCATCTTTTTATCGATCTCAACATGGAAGCAACGCTTAGTTGATGTCCTCCAAAGGCATTTTATACGAGATTGAACCTGCAGGAAGAAAAATTATGCCAATCATAGCGTAAAGAGAGTTCGATGGAATCTTAGAAAGTCAATCTATATTTTTAACTAAAGTTAAGAGAGAAAAGCAAAGGCCAAATAGTCTTCGTAAATGTATTTCGACAGCTACATTTATCAACTCAATAACCCGAAGAATATAGTTTCAGACATTAAATAAACCAATTGCTACAGAAGAAAGAATCAACATTCATGTTTATTACTATTGGCATTTTCACCATATATATACATGACAGATAAAGAACTATGAACTGAGGACCAAAAAAAAAGACCAGTAAGTCATAACCTTTGCCTTTTTCCTAGTTAATATTTTCAAACTTATGAGTGGAATATGAAGTAATTCATCGTATGTTTGATACATCACAATTCACACCTAGGAAATGAAAGTATTTGGAGCAGAGAGGGATGTCGATAAACTTTGCCGAGGCTCTGCTCACCGCTCACCGGGAAGGATATCAAGGAACGATCTCTTCCAATGGGATCTGTACTTCAGGAAGCCGCTGAGATGCTAGGTCTGCATGTTCTTGGAGCCCATACCGAAGACAAATGGAGGGTTGTCGGTCATTTTCAGATAAATGAACCTGTCATCTTCAGAGATTGTACATGGATGCTCTTAGTTAATTTCAGAATAAACATATTGTACTCACAAAATATAACCCAACTTTATTAGAAAAAAACAAATGTAAGATATCAATGGACTGCACATTCTAGATTAAAAAATAAGATTCATCCTTTCTACGTACGCTAGCTGAAAAAAAAAAAAGATATCATTGGACTATGTTTACCAGATCTAGAAATATACCAGAGATAGAAAAAAGAGGGTCCTACAATCAAATCGTGAAAGGAAAATAAGACCCTTACCCTTCAATAATGATTAAAAAATAAAATTGATGCACAAGCACAGTGTAAAAACTTAAATGGCTCTCTAAGCTCAATAGGTCTGGTATCTACCCCACCACCATCCACTGATAAATAAATATGAGTGTCCCTTGTCAAAACCAATTCTTGTGACTGATGGTTCCAATAGCACAATATCTGCATTACGAAATAAAAAATTTAGCAAGTATGTTAATTTTCCCCTGCTTAACTTCTTTGAGTGCATGATTTGGAAAATTAAAATCTAATCAAAACTATAGAAAAGAAAAGGTATCTATAAACTATGAAGCAAAATTCGACTTCAAACAAATAGCAGCGGTGTTGCATCAGCTCACTAGCTAGCTAGGAGCTCGCGCTCGCCGGAGCAGCAACCATGAGCGGCAAGGACTGCGGCATCCACGGCGACGAGGACCAGAAGCGGTCGTGCCTGCGGCTGCTGGCCATCCTGCTCGCCCTGGCCGTCCTCGCCGGCGCCGCCACGCTCATCGCCGTCCTCGTGCTCCGCCCCACCCGCCCCTGCTTCTACCTCAAGGACGCCACCCTCCGCCAGCTCGCTGTCTCCAACACCTCCGGCCGCCTCACCACCATCCTGCAGGCCCCATCGCCGCCGGCAACCCCAACGCCCGCGTCGGCGTCCTCTACACCCGCCTCGACGCCTACGCCACCTACAGGTTCCAGCAGATCACCTTCGTCTCCCCCCTCACCACGCCGGTGTTTCAGGGCCGCGGCGACGTCGACGTCTGGTCGCTGGTGCTGCTCGGCCCCGGCGTGCCCTTCGCCCCCACCCTCGCCGCCGCCCTCGCCCAGGACATCCAGGCCGGCTTCGTCGCCCTCCAAGGTCAGGGTCGACGGCCGCGTCCGGTGGAAGGTGGGCACCTGGCTCTCACAACCACTCTCACAAAACCACTCTCACAACTTTTTTAGATTAAAACTTTCAACAATTTCCAACTAAAACAAATAAGGCATAAGTGACACTAGGCTATGGAACAAGAAAGGTTTTCACGAGTAAAATTAATAATTCAACACATGTGTCAGCAACACATATTATATGATGCAGAGTTGTTTCTTAGCATCATAACTTATATGTGTTGCTAGTGTGTGTTGGAGTAGACATATCCTCTGAGTTTTCTGCATCACAAGCAATATATGATGCTAAGTATGTGTTTGAATAGATTAGTTATGTTGTAGTGTAGGCGAGTGCAATTTTGCCTCGATTGCTTCCTTCTATTTAGCCCTGTCTGAGCGTTTCTTTCACTCTTCCATGGTCTTAGGTTCTGGTCGTAACTCTAAGGACTAGCAATTTTCTAGGCACAATATATGTGGACACTAGTAGTCTGTCCTCAAAATAGCTTTCCTAAATTTACATAATTAGTATATATGTCTTCATTCATATCCTCCAGCTCCTCGTGATTTTCCAAAACGATGAGGCTCAGGCCTTTTGAACACCCAATGCCTATATCTACGAACATGCCATCAACTAGATGGAGTCCATCTCTAGGATGGTTTTTCCAGACTTTTGGTCAGATCACTTCGATAAGTTACAGAATGATCACATGCCAAGTTTTGCATTGTTTTAGGGATGTTTCATAGGATGAAAGCCATTGCGAACTAGGCATACGACAGGTCTAGACACGAAGACCAACCCATGTGCGGAAGGAGAGAGGGAGGTGCTCTTTGATGCAGTCCACGCGAGGCGCTAAGGGACAGAAGGGGGTGTTGTAGGCTAAAGTTTCTGATGCATTATGGGACGCGGGAAACAAATTCTATGTGGGCGGCCAGAAATGTTAGTGTCTGCGGCCAGGAGCCGCCGACAGACCAATGTCGCCGGCCCAAAGCCACCACGACAGAGAGAAAAGCGATTTCGGCTAGAACTTAGCCACGACACGCCTTAGCCCTCCCGCGCCGCCAAATGAAAATTCAAATTTGGAGGCCACCAATTAGGCTATGTCGGCGGCTACACTAACACCGCCGACATTGAACACTCTCCCCAGACGGAATAATAATGGGTTTACATATGCATTGCTCGCAAATTTGTCATTCCAGCTAAGTTCATTTGCTAACCTCTCTATTGATCAGCATGGGTTCTAGCAGGCGGGGACCGGCACCTCCAGCCAGCCGCAGATGCCTGCGATGATAACGCAGACGCAGGGGGCCCCATCCACACAGTTTGCCCCAACTTTTGCTCCTGCTTTCGTGCCACCACCACATTTTTCGATGATGTACTTTCCACCTACATCGAGGCCTTCACCGGGGGTAAGTTTGCGACCATGTTGTTTGATCCATGTCATTTGTCTAATTTTGTATGCACTTATAATGAAGAGTAAATTGCACTTTTGCCCCCTGAAGTTGGACGAAAATCTCACTTGGCCCCCTAAACTTTGTTTTGTCTCACTTGGCCCCTTGAAGTTTCCACACAGGCTAATTTTTCCGCAGCCGGAGCCAACTAGGGGTTGTGTTGCAATGGGATCCAACTTCTAGGGGCTTTGTGGCACCCAAAAACAACTTCCAGGGGCCAAGTGAGACAAAACAAAGTTTAGGGGGCCAAATGAGATTTTCGTCCAACTTCTGGGGGCAAAAGTGCAATTTACTCTATAATGAATTGCCTCTAATTTTGCAACCATGTCATTTCATCCAAATAATGCAATGCCTCTAATTATAGAAATATGACATTTCATCTTTTGCAAAGCGTCCGCTCTGCATGCAGGCCAAGGCCAAGTGTGATTGCTTCGCAGGGGGATGTTCACAGTGGCACGGGGGTCTCCGCTCGAGCAGTTTGTCACCAACATCCTCAATCCTCACCCCGACTACGACTTGAGTGGCGGCAGCCCGCACAAGATGTAGTTAGGGTCTTAATTCCGTTCTTTTCATACTTTCTATCTATTCGAACTATATGCCTTGTATGTGGACTTTCTTATATGACTTGTATATATGTGGTTTTCGATGATTTAGTGTTTTGCGATGATGTGGTTGTATTGGTTGTATTTATCGATTATTTAGTGTTTTGAGATGATGTGGTTGTATTTGGGCTCGAAATCGTGGTGGCGAGCTTCTAAATATGTGTGCATGTGAATGTGTGAATTGGGAATTGGATATATGCTGGGAATTGGGATATTTTGCAGGTTGAATTTGAGGGTTTTTATAAATTGGCAGCAATATTTGCTGCTACCAACATAACAGTGTCGGTGGCCATATTTGAGCCGCCGACACAGACCAAGGGCTATGTCGGCGGCCTAAAGATATGCCGACGACACAGACCATGTCTATGTAGGCGGCCTAACTAAATGCCGCCGACATAGCTCACATCTATGTAGGTGGCCTATATAAAAGCCGCCGACATAGATTAGTGCCAGAGGGCCCTGGGAGCTCGCCAGGAAGAATCTATGTCCGCGGTTTTCCAGCTGGCCGCCGACATAGCTTTTGACACGTGTCGTCTTCTCGCTCGTGACATGGACCCCACAAGTCAGAGCGCCGTGATAGGATCGGGCCATTTGCCAAAGGCTATGTCGGCGGCCTTTGTAGCCGCCGACATAGACAAATCGCTCGGCGGGGCCGCCGACAAAATTCGGCTGTGTCGGCCAAGCAAGGTCGGCGAACTTTTGTCAATGTCAGCGGTATTTTGACCTGTGTCGGGGGGTTTTAGCCGCCGACACTGCTGCAGATTCCTGTAGTGACGGCAATAGGTCCCTCGATGCAGCCGACGCGCACAAGAAGGGGGTGTTGTGGGCTGAGGTTTTTTTCGCATTATGGGCCGGCAATATGTCTCTCGAGACAGCTCGTGTGAGTGATCTAAAGTTGTTATGTCATGGTAGGAAACCTAGCACGAATTTGGCCCGCGACGGGTTCCTCGAAGCGGCCTAACTTCGAATTTGAATTTAAAATTTAGATTGAAAGGTAAAACTAGCATCCTTCTATTTTTTTTAGTGCCCTCCAATTTTCCCACAAGCCAAACTATTTTTTCTAAATACTTGATTTATTTAATCAATATTTTTCTAAATATAATTTTTGATATATAAGTTTCCACATGAATATTTCATTTTTATTGCACGTTTTTGTTCTATACAATTATATGAATTTATGGGTTTTCTATTTTATTTTTTGAGATTTCTATAGTTTATTTTTTTGAATTTATTTTCTATAAAACCATAGTGACTAGGACTAGGATCCAAAAACTGAGTGGTTTCAGATGAGGGAAATTTTGTCCTTTCTCGATAGGATAGGAAGGCTGATCCGTCAATGCTAAAATTAGGAATCAAAACCAAACTTTAACCATAGTTGAAGGAGCAAAGCGGATTTTTTTTCTTTTATTTCTCACGGCACATGCATGACTCAAGGGCTGCCAGGCAGCCAGGGTGCTACGACGAAACTGTGCCACAAGCCAAATTAGGAATCGAATATTGGGCTGGATGACAACTACTTGGCTAGGCCACGGTGAGGCGCCTGCTAGTGCTAGGTTCACTTGGGCTAGAGCTCGGCCTCCGGCAAAACTCAGCTCGTTTAGCTTCTTGCGCTGGATCCGATCTCCGCCCGAGTAGCACGCGTCGGGCCCAAGCTTAAGCTTACGGGTAGCAACGTCTAATCGGAATCCGAGATTGGATTGGATTGCGGCATCCATTCACATTCGCACTCGCACTCGCACTCACGATCGTGATCGGCGATCCCCCCTCCCGACTCCGTCCCTATCCACCGCCCTCTCTCGCTCTTCGGTTCGCAACGAGCGCGAGGCATAGATTGCACCAGACAGCTTCGTTGGATACAGCACCGCGGTTACTAAAAATTCTCCGCGCGTTCCAAGGAAACCAGAGCGCGACCTCCCTCTTCTTTCTCGTAGCAATTTCTCTCCTTTTTTTCTTGTCTTCTCTTTCGAATGGGATTGGAACCGCGAGATCAAGCGAAGTTTTTGGTTTTTTGGAAGAATTCGACGAGTTGACAAAGGAAGCGCCAGTCTTTGATTGAAATCTTTAAAGAAAGGAAGCAGGAGGGAGGGGTCGCCGCCTCGCCGGACTTGATCTGCTCTGGATTCTCGATCGGTGGTCGCTTGATCTTGGGCTGCCTTGCATGGCGCCGCCTCCGCCCTCGCTGGACTACTGGCGGGGCTTCTTCAGCGGGGCGCGCGCCACCATCTTCGATGCCATCGACGGCGCCATCCGGGTCGCCGCCGCAGACCACCCCGGCGAGCTCCGCGCTCGCCGCGACGCCATCGCCGAGCGCCTCTACACCGCGCTCATCGTCCTGCCGTCCGCTGAGGCCGCCGCCGCCGCCGCGGCACCCGCCGCGGAGCCGCTGCTGGTCCACCGGGAACAGCACCTGCAGCTCCTTCCCGAGGGCGCCGGCAGCGTCCCCAGCCTCTGTAGCTCCGACCACGCCGAGGCCATCACTGACGACGGCGCAGCCGCCGCCACCCCTCTCCGCGAAAGCGACGAACCTGTCGTCGCAGAGGCCCTCCGCGTCAAGGCGGCGCTCTCCGACAACCAAGAAAAGGTTCTCGCCGCCCTTCCACGGCGCGGCCGCGTCTCTCCTTCGTGGATGCTATTGCTAACTACTGATTTGCATCTGTTCCTCTTGCAGACGGAGGCCGAGCTGCTCGAGCTGCTCCGGAGGCTGCAGCGCTTGGAATTCACGGTGGACACCATCAGGGTGAGCCGGGATACACTGTTGCTGCTGCTGCTGCAAGATCTTGATGAGCATCCATGGAAGTCATTGCTCATATCTGTGAATTGCTCATAGGTCACTGAGATTGGCACGGCCGTAAAACCGCTGCGGAAGCACAGCTCGAAGCTGGTTCGGCAACTCGTCCGATCGCTCATAGAGTAAGTAGGAATACTTCCTAACGTGAATCCATCAGCTTCACGTAATTGCTTGGTACTCATTTTTGGGAATGGTGTCCTCTTGTGTAGTTTTTCCTTAAATTTCTACTATTGACATCTTGCATGTCTTTCTGATGCCCATTGAAGGGGTTGGAAGGCTACAGTTAATGAGTGGGTGAGCAATGGAGGTGTCATTTTAGGTGAGGAATGCGAATTTAATGTGCTCCTTTTAGAACTCAAATTTAATGTTCATTGTAGGTGAGGTGTCCTGATATGATCTTGCTGAAACAATTCACAGATCATACTCCGCAGTCGATGGATGCTTCTTGCTTGGAGCAGGAAGAAGGGCTGCCTTCCCCTCCCATGGACGAGGCAGCTCTTTTCGCCACGCCGTGTACTTCAATCCGGCTATCTGAGGTACCAGTCATTTAAGCATCATTTTTTTAATCTCAAGCAAAAAAACATCTGTCTGTTACTTTATTTGTATTGTTGGAATTTCACACGGTTGTATGTATGATCTGACAAATTACATCTCTGCTTGCCCTTGGGAACCTTGTTTTGGTTTCAAAAGTTCTTCAGTGAGATGGATGATGATGGAAGTGAGTATCTGTACTTCCTGCATCCCACACTGCATTCATTCTTGGTTATGGATTGCATTAACACAGTTGCTTCCTTGTACTTTTTCTTGCAGACATTAGAATCAATGCCAAGGAGGGTGTACCGGTACAACAGTATCCTCCAAACCAAGAGTTAGTCAAGAAGGAGCCTCGGGGCCAATGGTATGATCCAGAACAGAATTGGAGGCTTGAGCAGTCTGCAGTGAGGCAATCACGATTGCATGAGCCTTCTGAAGACCAGATGAAGCAGCAATCCAATGCAGGAGTACGAGGAAAGCCAAAGATGAGGCCTAAGAAGCAGCAGGATGTCGCAGTGGCTCAAAGAAAGACAAAGCCAACTGTGCCTAATGTAAGCATATCCTATTGTTGAACTCCTAAGTGCATATTTGATGTGCAGCATATTGTTTTACAACATTTTACTTTGGTATAGCAACAAGCATTGAGTCAGGACGATCATGCAAAGCTTGAGGCTACAAAGCGAAAGCTTCAAGAAGGGTATCAAGAATTCAATAATGGTATGACTTCTGCTTCTGTTCTTTTTAGCAACTGAAAAATTTACAGTGATGGGCTGGTGGCCCTCCTAGCGTGTTCCAAATTCCTATCATATAAAATGTTAACTTGAATGCCTGTCCAGGTAGTGAGTTGTCAATAGCAAGTGCCTGTTTTAATGATTTAATCAGAACACCCTATTATCTTTTGTGATTGATGTGATGAACGATGATCCCATCTGGACAAAATTGCAGTAAAGAAGCAGCGGACAATACAGATGGTGGATCCACAAGACCTACCGAAGCAAGGGAACCGAAACCTACAACCCAGTGGCAAGCCAAGGAATAGCGGCACCAGCAACATTCGTAATCGGCTGGGCTTACACCGCTGATTCAGTCATGTTCCACCTCTTTTTAACCGCTGGCTACTGCTTGTACCCCGGATATTTATCGGTCAAGTTTTTAGTCCCACTCCCACCGCCGTACATAATAACAATAAGGCTTCCTGCAAAGTGCAAACTGTGTCTTCCCTCCGCGAAGACGCAGCACGGGAGTTGCATTATTGTGACACCCTTAACACTCTTGGGGATAAGTGGTTGGTTCCAAGCAGTTGGTTCCCATGCTTGTAGACATAGTAGTACATTACATAGTTGTAAACTTCAATACTAGCTGCCATGCCTTGCTACATCACATTGCTGTTTCTTTGGACTGGATGCAAATCTGCAAATGTGGGTGGCCTCTGTTTTCAGCATAGAATTAATTGCTGAAAGTCGTCCTGGGATTGTCTTCTACACTGACTTTACTCAAGTACAGTTTCCACCGGCAAGACTTGGACTCGGCACATTGCAGGAAGGTACAAAACAGTGGCATGTTTGGGGGCAAAGTTTCCTTGGCTCTGAGCGTGTGGTTTCTTCGATCGGGAGGTCCAAAGCAGCGGGCTTTGTGCTAGTCGGTTTGACTGCTGCTCCTGGTGGCTCTGCAATTCCAGGCGATGTGAAAGCATCGAACCGGGCACCAGCCGCTTTCCAGAAGGCGCAGGCTAGTTGGCCGGTGGTCACCACTCACCAGCACTATGTCACCATGTAGCTGACTGGGACTGAGAGCTCGTGACCATCCATGGCCTGGAGCGAAGAACAGTGAGCTGCTATTGCTGTGGCCCATGGGATCTTTCTTTGGTGCGGCCACAGTGCTTCCCTGGGGGTGTCACTGTTCGGTGGGCCATGGACCACGCCGTGCGTGCACCGCCCATCCCCATTCCATATGCAAACGCCCGAACCCAAGACCTGCCGCCATGCCCGGTCTCCTGCGCCTCTGGTCGTCTTTCATTCACGATTTTGGTTTAGTTTTGGTGGTAATTAAAAAGTTTGAGAGTTTTTAAAAGGGGACTGACTTATCATCGTACGCCTGAGAGTTATTTATCTCTCAGTCGATTTTCTAGACCATTGATCAAACATCTTTATAAGACATATCAAAGATATAACGGTAGAATCTAGCTATGTAAAAATCGACTGAGACTTATTTAAAAATCAGTCGTCTCAGAAGCAGCAAAACCGTTTTAAAAGTAGATTTGAAAAGACTAAAAAAAATATTTATATATGTTTTTAAGCTCTTTGAGAAAACTCCACAAAGGTTTAAAAAATTATTATAAAATGTTACAGTGAATGATCTGGCCTGGTCTGTACAAAAATAATAAATTTTATAGATTAAATCAAAACCACGAAACTGGTCTGTAAAATATAATAAATTTTATAAATTAAACTAGAACCACGAACCAAAAAGATCTCTATTCCGACAACCTCGAGCATATTGCATACCTGATGTTGCTATCGTCTAGTTGTCCTTCTCGTTGCATGCCAGTCTCCCACTGGCACTATACTTCACATAGTATTAGCACACACATCTGGTCTGATCGGTATAAAAATAATAAATTTTATAAATTAAATCAGAATCGCGAATTGAAAAGATCTCTGTTCCGACAATCTCGAGCATATTGCATATCTTTTTTTTTAGAAAAAGGCAGAGAACTGCCTTGTATTAATTCAATAAGAAAGTTACAAGATTAAAATTTAGAGGGAGGTTTAGACGCATGTCCCCTGGACGCACGCTACAAGTAAGATAACTTATTACAAAACGAATGTCTGCCACCCTCAAAAGGCGCAGGACCTCCACGAGCATACTGCGTATCTGATGTTGCCGCCTCGTCCAGTTGTCCTTCTTGCTGCATGCCAGTCTCGCACTGGCAGGGATTTTTTTTCGTCGAAATTTCGCTGAAATTTCGCGATTTTCGGGATTTTCGCCGGGAGCCGAAATGGGCCCATTTCGGTCAAAAACTTTCAGCCTAGTTTGAATTTAGACGGGCTCAAACCAGCCCAGCCGATGCCTACTTCTTCCCCATGTCATAGTAACCCTAGTGATGTCTCCTCTCCCCAAATTCCTAAAAATGGCGGCGGTTGCTCGTTCCGGTGATGGGGCTCACTGCGCTTTCTCCCGACGCCATGCCTCCTCCCCAGCGCCTCCGCCCCAAAGACCTCCTCCCCAGACGCGCCTCCTCAGCCCTCCTCTCCCGGCCTCCTCCACCCCGACGGTGGCTCATCCCAGCATGAGTCCACCCTTGCGCCTCCACTCATGGGTGGCGGATCCACCTCACAAGACTCCTCCTGCGTGCCTCCTCCCGACGGCGGTGACATGCTCCAAATCTCCTCCAATCGATGTTGAATGACATGCTATATGTTGCCATTTGGTGCTAGATTTGATTCTAGATGTTGGATATGGTCTTATAGACAAATTTCATCAAATTTGGACAAATTTTGTTTGAATTTGAACGTCATTTGACCGAAATTTCGAATGAAATTTTCGGATTCCGCGGATTTCGGTGTTTTCGCTGAGGAACGAAATTTTTCTTCTACCGAAATAAAAATCCTTGCGCACTGGCACTATACTTCAAATAGTATTAGCACACACATCGGCGGTTTTTTTTTTTTTACAAAACCATGGGAGTGATTTGTCATTTGCGTGAATTCCCATCGTGTTGTCACATGTCCATGAAGGTTAACGAGGCCAAGCGAACATGGCAGAATGTCATCCGCGCGACGCCAAATATCTTCTGCCTTGGACAAATAATGCCGCTTGCAAAGTTCCATTGAGAAGTCGGAATCGAGGCATATGCTAAATGGCCACAAAATAAAAAAAAAAATTATTTTACATTTTTGCCCCTACCCTTCATCACATTTTTCAAGAACTCCCCTCCCTTCCGAAAGTGGAAATGGTCCATATCCGGACCAGACGGTGATCATCCCATATATGTTCCATATTTTTTTTTTATCGAATTCAAATTCGGATTGTGTTAGATACAGATTTAGGTCGGATCCAAATCGGTACCAAGTATATCAAAAATCTTGTTCTTTTAAGTTAATTTAAAAGGTTGAACAGCTGAACAGCTGAAATGACTGAATTTCGAGAGCTTCTAGAGGTAGTCTTGAGATTTGAATTCATTTTGTTTGACTTGCTTTATAAAACGTTAGGTCCCATCTTTAAAACAGCAAAAAACAGACTCAAAAAACCCAAATCACATGTCTTTTTAAAACATAGATAAGTCGTTAAGCTGAAAAAAGCATAACCTTATTCTCTTAGTTGGTCAGGAAGAAAACAGATATAAACTTACTCTCTATCGCAACATGTAACATGTGGTATACCTGTGGTATTCCTACGAAAATAACACGTTCATGCATTCATGAATGCATAGATCAAAACCCTGCACTACTAATACAAGCAATCATTCAAAAAAATTGGGTTTGGATTATGATCTTGGATATTCCCACGGCTACCAAGATCAATCAGATGTCTCTCGTCCTGTATATAGATTTATTTCTCGTATAATTATATGTATTTTGGACCCATATGTTATCTGGATACGAAAATGACTACCATATGGTGGTGAAATCCGGATAAGGATCCGGTCAAATCCAAATAATATCCAAACAACTTTCATCCATACTTACCTCCTCGTTTCCTCTCTGACCTCCTCGCCCCTTGTGCGCTACTCTCCTAACATTGTCACCTCCCCTCGCCTCCTACCCCACCCCCTTCAACCACTCATCTCCTAACCTGCTTCTTCCTTTTGTAGCTTCCTTACCTCGTGGATTGGATCCATTGCTAGAGATGGGCGTTTACTTACCGAAACCATCCAAGTCACTTGCCTGGTTGCCCCTACATCAAATGGTATCCACCAGGAAGCATCGTCTAGGGTTAATCTTCCTTTGCCCTCCAAACATGGGTGAGGAGCCTGGTTCAAACCTTTAGGCTCGACATGAGTGGAGTTAATGTAGGACCTAACTAGAACGATCGATCTGACGGTGAATTGCTTCAGGTACAACAACATTGATTTTTTATAGCCACGGGGAGCCAAGACATATACTCCCTCCGTTTCAAAATATAAGGCGTATAATTTTTTGGCACGGTCTTCAATATAGAACTTTGACCATTAATTTATTTCACAATATATCATCAACAAATACAAATTAGCATAATATGAAAGTATTTTTAAATACGAATTCAACTATATCACATGCATAAGACTAAACATATATGCTTTTAGCTTAATTGCTAGTCAAAATTTATAAATGTTGACATTTTGAAAAACATGCACGCCTTATATTTTGAAACGGAGGGAGTATAATGTAATGAGTGTGAAGTAAGGAAGGACCGAAAAGGAAGAGAAGGCAAACAACCAACCTAGAGAAAGATTTGTCTTGGTTCGAAAAAAAAGGCAATATGAAATGCGACCTTCCAAGGAGGAGAGGGTCGCCGCTGCCGGCAGTAGCGGCCACTACCACTAGGGTTAGGGTTGAGGGGCTAGTGGGGAAGGTGGTCGCCCCCGTGTCGCGCAGGAGACAACGCGGGGGTTCGCTCTTTGTTATGTCTTACCAATTGTTGATTAAAACTTGACTTGTGTTTAATTAGATTGGTATATATAGTTGATCAGTAAGATTTCCACCTCCCATTTGTACTTTTATTATTTTAGCTAATTTCTTTGTCAAAATTTTCTATCTCATTGCCTGGTTGGCTAAGAAATCCTCAAACACTTATGAGGCATATCAACTGTTGACAGAAATTGAATGGGTAAAATTGATAGTGAACCAAACGGACGTATTTAAATACATTCCTTTCAACGTATAATCTGATTCTAATTAAAATCCGCTTGAGAACATATTATGATTAGAATCACATTTCCTGCCCAATGAAACAGATTCATACCGTGCCCTTTGCGCCGAGGGCCTGCACGCGCGCACCGGTGCACGTAGCACGTATATAAACCCCAGAATTAATTAATCCAGCGTGATAAATCCTTCTGGCCTCGGCGACGCTGACTCCTCGCCCGCCATCGATCCCAACCGGCTTTTGTAGATGCTGATGGCCTTACTGTTTATGCATGGCAGCATGCACTAATCTCCAATATGAGTATCCATCCATTTACTAGCTCTGCCAGTCCATTCCATCGATCTGTCCTCCTCTCCGTCGGTCAATTCTCTTCTCTCCCCCGGCGTTCAATTCTCGTCGCCTCTCCAAATTTTCTCCCCAATCCCCATCAGATTCAGATGCCAGGTTTTGACGGTCGTCTCTCCTGCCCATCGTCCCCACGGCACGTAATTGTCTCGTTTCACCGACGTACAGCTTATATATATATATAGTAATTACTATATGTATTTGCCCTAATGCTGTGCCTCGTGGCATATATATGTAATAGGCAGGAACAGGAGCGAGGCGACCGTGTGCTGGTTCTGTAGCAGATGCGAAGCTCTGTGGGGGAGCAGTACAAGGCTACAGGCCGCGTGAGCATTGGCAAGACGAAGAATCAGCCGTGAAGTAGTAGTCAGCGAAAGCCAGACAGCCAGCCAATGCAAACACTACTGTCGGCAAATCCGCATGCTCTCTCCGGAGTCCAGTCCAGCACTCCAGCTCATGTGCATGCCATCCGTCCATGGCGCGTCTGCCTGACTTGTGTCGTCACGGTCACCGTCACCAGCTGCATGCATGTACTCTAAAACTTGAGATATATATAGGTACACCTACTGGTGAGGACGCGCATGATCTGGGACGAAAGGTGCCCATGCCTAATAAACGAGCACACGCTATGATGATCAGCGCATATGTAGAAACATGCATCCTACCCTATGATATGTATAAGAGTACAGCGGGAAAACATCCTCTGGCTTCAGCCCCTACCCTCGTGCATCCACCATCCTAGGGCATATACAGTGCTAGAGAAACCTATGTAGATAGTATATACAGTGGGTTGTCTCTATCTGTTTACACAGTTATTTAAAATAGTCGCATGGAGTTTAAAACTGTGGTGATCGAGTAGCAATAAATTTAAAACAAAAATTTAAAAATTTGAAACAAACAATAGATTATCAAAAATACAAAATAAAATTTTATTTTTTAAAAAATTATATGGCAAGTGTGGTTTAGTTTTGTTCAAAAAAATATCAGAAAACCATTTTTGAAATCGGTTCGTTAATCGGAGACACTAATCAAAACATATAACAAAAATAAAATATAAAACGGGCATGCTGTCCTGTGCGTAGGGATGGAACCGGATCGGATACAGATCGGATAGTGCCTTTACCGTATTCGTATCCATATTTTTTACGAATACGAATCCGAATATCTGTCGAATACGAATACGGATCGGATAGTGTAACAAATACGAATATGAATCGGATATGTACCCAAGTCGGATTGGATACATATATCCTTCAACTTTAACAGCAAATTTTAGCGTGATAAATTTACAAAATACATATATGGATATCATCAAAATATATATGACAAAATTTACAACTCTAATAGCATGTATAATCTGGATATTATTTTTGTATCTGGATAGTATCTGTATCCGTATCCGATAAAAAATCTGGATAATATCCATATTCATATCCGTATCCGGTAAAAAAAATCCATATAGTATCCGTATTTGTATCCATTTTGTATTCAAATACGGATATCGTGGATACGGATATGTAGTTTTTCGAATACGGTAGCCGGATAATTCGAATTATCCGTTACTAGATTCCACCCCCACCTGTGCTGATGCATGCTGTCCTGCCTCTGCATGATGTACTGCCTGTGGCTTAGCGGCGTTGCTTAGTTAAAAGTATTGCTCAAATCAGCAAAAGTATGATGTGGCATTTCTAATAGATAGTTTATAACAGCTGAGGTGAAGCATTGTACATGCACTTAAAAGTAGCAATGCTATAACCTTGACATGACGTGCATCACCAAGCGAGCTTGTCCCATCCGCGCGCCATCTCTAAAGTAGAGCTAACAATTCTCAAGAGAGATCCGTGCCTACCAGCTAGTTAAGGCCTCCCAATTAAATTCTCCCCCAACCACGAACATCTCCTCTGTTCCGTCGGTCTCACAATTAACACACGGCAGGCAACACCACCTGATTGCAATACAAAATGCGCATGTATCTGACGCCTTAACTCACGAACAAAACAAATCTCTGAGAAATGCTTTTTGTATTTGCTGAGTCTTGATGCGCTGAACCGTCGAAATTTATGCAATCGACCACACCATGCATCCAAAGGAAAAGGCGGGTAAAAAAAATGAAGAAACTACGGTGGGAATAGATTATAGTACATATGTATCAGTGTGACGATCTTGGTGCTGGTGAGATCTTGTTTTGTTGGTGATGTGATCTTTGCCAAAAAGAAAGGAAGAAAAACGATGCAAGATGCTACTAAACATAAAGCTGTGGCTCATGGGATCAGCACGATTGGATGGAAAGAGCGCACCACTGTCAAGTAGTCTCTCTCTCTCTCTAGATCTCTCTCAGGTACCAGTGCTGGTTGGCTGTAGGGGGAGAGAGATGGGCATGATTTCTCTCGTGACGAGCTTTGGCCTGCTGTCGACGTATGCATGAGCTGGTCTGGTGGCGATCGCCTTTGTTTGGTGCCTCCACTCCCCTCGATCTCTCTCTCTCGCCGCCACCAACCTGAATAATTCTGTGCATGAGAGCATGGCATTCATGCATGCATGTGATGTGGTGGCCTCGGGCCTCCGATCGAACGGTTTCTCCCTTAGTTTCATCCACCATAGTAGTACAAGATCAGCTAGCTAGCTAGCACATCGATCGAGATCGATCGATCGATTGCATATGCATGTACGTATAATACTTGCCTGGACCAAATGCCACTCGGGATGATGCCGGCGGTGGTCACCGGCCGCCGCAACCAAACGTGCAGTTGCTTTCAATCGTTTTTAATTGGATTAATTGCATCCGGAGTAAGTTGCTAAATTGCATGCCACCGTGCAATTTTACAATCTAATAATGGGCATAGATGCGATTGCTCACTTGCTATTGCATTGAACGTCAACATTTTGGGAGCTGGCCGACAATGCAGCTAGCCTTTGTTCTTTATAGCTAGCTTCAACTAAAATTAAAAGTTGTCATTCAAAATTTGTTATTTTTACAATTCAAGCAATGTAGTAGTAGCTATTTTTGTGGGGTTTTAAGTGGTTTTTTCTTAGAGTTTGTAGAATATTTTTTTATTATTTTTTGACTTTCTAAGGACTCTCTCAGGGTCACAACTTTTTCAGATTATAATTTTAAGCTGGTTTTAGCTGAAAAGAACATGGCCTAGATGTTGCGTTCATATGCATGAAATGTAGGGTTGATTACATCCTCTCCAAGCTATAAAAACCCAAATAATAAAATAACAACGTTGATTCCATCAATTTATTCTGAACTCAGGTTCTGACCACATGTGTACAGCCAGAACACCCTCTTGGTCGATCTCTTGGTCAAATCGCTGTAACAAGAGTGCATTTTGTAGCGTGCATGCAGTAAATAGTAGCATTCTTAGCACCAAGAGAAGCATCCATGCATGAGAGGCTAGCTTTCAGCGCTGAGGGAGCAAGCTAGCAATAGCATCGATCGTTCGCCTGGGCTAGCTCTGAAGAAAGTTATAAAAAGTTTCGTCTCCATAGCTTAGCGGTTAAGAATCAAGTTTAGTGATCGGCATACAAAGGCCACCTTTTGATGCTTGCTATAAAGTGCGCAGATTTTCGTGCGAGTTTGGGAGCAGAAAACCGTATTGTACCGTGCCAGTGTATCTAGCCACTGCGAATTCGCTCGACATGTTTCACAATACTGAAAAATACAACACGCCCTGAAGCTAGCCTAATTAAAGTTATCCATATCGTGATGGGAGTGGACCGGACAACTAGGAGTACTTTGTTATATGATTCACAATACTTTGAGAAAGATCGTCGAGCCCATTGATCATGGATGTGTGTTACGAAAAATCTTCTAAAAATCTCTTTTTTCAAGTGTAAAAACCCAGATGCACAGATGCTAATACCTCACCTGCATACATATTTCAATCGTGACTTTTTAACTAAGAAAATTGAGCAAGAAAATTAGGAATGTAGGATGCACCGTGAGCTAATTCAGAACATGTAGGATGCACCGTGTAGTACTAATAATAGTAATATGGATTAAAAAAAAAAAGTTTGCACCGTGAAGGGAGCTCGGAAGGTGGCAGGGTCCAGGGCCGATACTGCTTGAGGGCACACCACGAGGCCCATCTGGCATCGGCTAGATGGGCCTTTTAGCGCGCACTAGGGAAACTAGAATGGACATCAGGGGCAGGCCAAACATTTAAATGACGCACTGGCCGCAGGCTGCGCAGTTAATATTCCAATTAAGGCCTATGAGTTGAGTTTATTTAGGGCACTTACAATGCAGTTTGTTCACTTGTTTCTCACTATACCATGTAGGATAGAAAGATGTCATGGCATAGAATTAATGTAGAAAGAGAAGAAGATGGTTCGGGGAGAATTGTGTTTTTGCCCTGGTTTGGAAAGCTAATTGTGATTTTGCTCTCATTTTTCCCGGATTATGATTTTACCCCTGTTTTTTCTGATTGAACCAGCCGTTTGCCCTCATTTTCAACTCCGTTAACATGAGACCACCAACCTACGTGAAAAAGAAAAAGGCTAGCGGCAGAGGCAGCCGACGAGTCAAGCAAGGCAAGCGAGCGACACTACGGGTAGTCTTGGCACAGAGGGCGGAGACGTTATGCGGAAATGCGCAGACCGCCATGGCGTGGGGAGGTGAAATTTTTTGTGAAAATTTTTCAATGTTGATTAGGGATGTCAAAAATACCCATGGGTCCTGCACCATGGTATCGCAAATGGTCCGGGTCTAATCTGGACCCATGGGTATGAGATGTTGGGTCCGGTCCGGTCTCAAATTAGACCCATGGGTACCTGCATCGGACCGAAAAGATAAATTGACATGGAGTATCGGACAATCGGAGTTCATTTTATTCATTAGCGATCACTAAACCGGTTAATCTATCATGCATTCATGCTTGTGAAGATGTATTATTGATTAGTGGTTAGTGATGTATACTGGACTTGGACAGATGTACTAAAATACTGATTTTTTATTGCTTAATACATTGTTGTGCATGCACCGGGTTGTTTGGTCCCGGTACCCGACGGGTCCGGGTTTGGGTCCATGTTTAGACCCGAGAATGAAATCGGGTCCGGGTCCAGGTCCATCTCTCGGGTCTCGGGTCCGGGTCTGAACCACCTGGACCCGGATGGACCCGACCCGATTGCCATCCCTAATGTTGATCTATAATATCACTGTGAAATAATAGTTCAGGTGAGCTATCATGTCACTATTGAAATATTTTGAATAATATGGAAAAATCATAATGTACTAATAAAAATGAGGGCAAATATGAAAAAAATGTGTGTCATTGATGCCGTTAAGTACACTTAACGAAATAGGTGTAAAAGTAGTCTTCAATTTGAAAAGGTAACGGCAAAATCACAATTAGCTCTTAAAAGAAGGGTAAGAACTTTGATCTTCTCATACTATCCCCCCCAGCGACGCTTTCGCTTTTGTCCATAGCACAACATGCACACTATACATTGCAACACTGAAAAAATAGTAGTTTCAAGAAAAATTAAGCTGCAAATACCATTCATACCCCTATTAAATATAGCATGTTACAACTATTTTTTTCTTCTTGGTAGGAATTTAATTGGGATAAAGACTCTTGATATTCTCAATGGACAAACATTGTGAAATGTATGTTATTTAAGAATGGACAAATGGAGTGAAACAGATATAGTAGTTCTTTTAGTCTATGAGTAGATTTAAGTGGTAATTCCCTTGTAGGTTTGTGTCGGTGTCTAGGAATCGCACTCCTGAAGAGCAGCGGGTGCATGGACCGGCAGACGAGCTTGTAGTTGGTGTGAGGCCCAACAACCACCCTTCTCGGCTGACTCTGGCGGCGCTGCTCAAGGGGCTAAGGTCATGTTGTCTTCCGGGCAAGGGCCTGGCGCGACTTGACGATCCGGGTACAGATCCTTCATACAGTAGGAAGAAGAGAGAAGACAATACAAATCGTGAAGACACAAGTGGTTTACCACAGTTCGAGCCCCACCGCTGGTAATGCTCTACTCGGTCTTGTTGATTATATGGTGGAAATCGGTACAGAGGTGCCGAGACCGGGCTTGGGGGCACCGATCCCGAGCTTACAATAGTGGCGACTAAGGACTAAAACTACTTGCTGAGGAAGCTTCGGATGCGGGTGTTGCTTGGGCTTGAGGAAGAGGGAATCAGATCAGGGGATCTCGGGCGTTCGATCCGTCCTCTCAAATGTCTAGGACTCCTCCTTTGATAGGCGCGGTGGGCCGCCCGAGGCTGATGTGGCGGGCCCCGCGCCGGTCTTTGCTTTAGTAGCGAGGCTCTTGTCTCGTTCTAGGGTCCTGTCGGGTCTCGAGCCTGCAGGGAGAAGCTGGTCGGGTTAGTATTGGACGCGTGTTTGTCTTAACATGCCGGTTCAGGGGAGAGAACTTCTTTAGAGAGAAAGCACTTTCCCTTTATCCCCAATATAGCCTTGACCGGACTGAGCCAGCTCCGCGCCACCTGTTGGGGGCGTCGCGTAGCGTAACAACCATCTGTTGCGTGCCAAAGAGGGCAAACGACAAGATGGGCTGTCCGCGTATTGTTGCCACTTGCCCACGGATGAGCGAGTCACCCGAGGGACCTTCTCCCGAGCTAAGGATAGCCCGGGAGGCACATGGTGCCGCAGGGTCTGACTTGGTCAAGCCCGGGGCAGCCGCTGGCGGGTTAAGCGCTTCCGTCAGTACGGCCTGGAACGGCCTTTTGGACCCTCTGCCTGTGCGATGGGCCGGTACGGAATCAGCCCAAGGCCCGTCCTAGGATGGACCGTTTACTAATCACCAACAGCCAGCCCCCGAGCCTCGAGCGGGTCGCGCAGTGAGCCGGTCTGAGGTTTAGAGGAGATCCCTACCATGCGCCGCGCAGGAAGATTTGGCTCGAGAACCAAAGTTTGAGCATTGAACCTGATTTGATGTAAAGGTGGGGCAGTTACGCCTTCCTGGGCACGATTCCCACGACCTCCGCTTCGACTGTCGTCTTCTTTTATAAGGCAGCGCTCCAGGGGGAACTCCTTACTGCGGAAACATCCCCTTTGCCTTTCTCTTCGTCTCCCCAACTCGCTCCCTGCATTCTTGCTTCTCACTTCCTGCCGCCATGGTTCTCATTGGAGATAGCACCTTGACGAGGGAGAGGATGATGGAGCTGGAGAGGGACGGCTTTGTGAAGCCGGGCTCGTGGAGGCTCCCAGGCGCGGAGCAGGAGCCAAGGCCGGAGCCCGACTAATTGGTATGTTTTGAGAGTTCGGCTATTTGCGGGTTTCGCGTGCCGAAATCCCAGTTCATCACCGACTTCTTCACCTTCACGGAGCTGAGGCCGGAGAACCTGTCTCCGCAATCCTACGTCCATCTGTCGATCTTTGCGTTCTTGTGCGAGGCGCACTGCGGAGTGCGGCCAACGGTGAGCCTTCTCCAACACTTTTTCGAATTGAAGCCCGTCGGCCACCGAGTGGGCAACGGCGGGGTTTTCTACCTGACCGCGCGCCGAGCCCGGGGCAGCCAATCGTACCCTGAGTACGAGGTGAGGACGAAGGTTGACGGTTGGGCCCGGCGGTGGTTCTACCTGAACTGCGGGGGTTCGGCCCTGGAATACTCCGCGGCCGAGTCGGATACCCCAATTTTTCAGCGCAGCGAGCCCCAGCCGGAGGATCAACTCACGGAGGACGAGATCAAGGGGCTCGTTAGGAAGGGTCTGACGGGCTATGAGGTCGTCATCGGCTTTGTCCGGCACCGGATCAGCCCGCTGGGGCGCCGCGAGCGATGCGTCAGCGATATGGATGGTTGGGAAGATCCCGACCGGGATTTTCATGAAGGTAGGCGTGAGCCGCTCCCTTCACGCTTGATTTCGATTTGAGGCATGTTGTGACCGTTAGTGATGCCACGCAGGTCTCCCGAACCGCGAGGTTGCGTGTATCGCAGGAATGCTGCTACCTGTGGACAAAACTCCTCGTCCCATCCGATTTGTGAAGGACAGGATGTCAGAGGTTAGTACCCGCAAGGTGTTTGATTTAATTCTCAGCAGTGCGCGTGCCCACGAGACCCTGACGGGCCATGCTGACCGCTTCTGCAGCGGACGTGGAGGACGGTGAAAAAGACCATTCGTGCCCTGGCTCAAGCGAGGCGCCGCGACGGGACGCCGGCGGCGGCGGCGGGCGCCGCCCTCATAGCTACGTTAGGCAAAGGAAGCCGCGCCCTGGTCGATCATGGCGGGCTCAGCAGAGGCGCACGCAAGAAAACGCGCGGCGCCTGCACAGGTGAGCCTCCATTCTCTGACTTGGGTTGGGCGCTAGGTACCAGCGGCCCTTAAGCTTCGTCTTGCGTGCGTTCAAGGCGCGGCGGCTACGAAGAAAAGGAGAACGTACCAGCCGGCTCCAGATAGCGATGAGGAGGAGGTTGTGCTGATGTCGGGTCTGCCACCAGCAACGGTGCCGCGGCGAGGACCCACGAGGAAGGTCCCCGCGGGGCGAAAGAGAACGGCCTTGCTCACCACGAGCCGTGTCGGCGGGCTGGAGACAGAGCTCTTTCTGCGTCCTACGCCAGGGGTGTACGAAGACACCGAGCATGAGCCGGCGCGTCAGTTTCCCGCGCTACATGCTATTACTCTGTTTTTTGCGTTTGATCGCCACGCTCTTTGTTGCAGTCCGTAGCGCCAAAGTGGCGACCGAGGTGTTGCTTCCCTTAGCTGAGGCTGTGGCGGCTGAAGACGAGCCAGTCGAACCTAGAGGCGGGATGCCTTTGCCGCAGCAGCTGGAGGCCGCCGGGCTAGCGAAGGACGAAACGGTCGAGCCCAGCGGAGATGCGCTTCGGGTGGCGCAGCTAGAGGCCGCTGGGTTAGAGAAGTTAAAGGGCAAGAACCAGCCGGTCCGCGGAGGATCAAGGTACCGCTTCACCGGTGGCGGTCTCGACGCCCGGGGGTTGCGAAAACGGTGCAGGTCGTCGTGGGCGACTATCCTGTGTGGATCACGCCTTTGCGCGTTGAAGGGCGCACGGCGCACGGATGGTGGCCAATCGACCACAGGGGGATTGCCGACCACTTCAAGACTTCGGTCGGGAAAGCGCTTCCGACGCCCGACCGGCGGATGCTACTGGTCAACTGGATCTGGCCAGTACGCGTGCTCACACCGGACGGATGGACAAGCGTGGTGATGCCCAGCGTGGCTCCGCTAATGTCTGCGGGCTAGATCTCAGCTACCCCAGAGTGGGTGGAGGAACAGGACGCTGCCAGGTCGCAGGAGGCTGGCCGAACGGGCCGGCCTGCCACGTCCGAAGTTCTACCCCATCCCTGGGCTGGACGACCCACATGAGCTTGTGGCGGCCAAGTGGACGGTGGATGAGCTAAAGGACGCGTTGATAAGGGCCCGGGCTCAGCTCGGCGAGGCTGTATTGGTCGCGAGGCGAGCCACCGCGGCGAAGGCCGAGCTGGCGGCCAAACTGGAGGACGCTGAGAGGAGGACGGCCGCGGTTGGGACGACAGCCTTGCTTTCAGCCGCGCCGCCAGCGCTGCCATGCCCCGCGCCGCTGGAGGAGGGTACCGAGGAATCGGTTGGCTGCCCGCCCTTGCCGCTGCAGGAGGCTCATGATCGCGGGCTTGGCAGAAGTGCGCGCGGCATCGTCGCGGCGAGGACATGGAACATCCTCGCTCACACCAAGAAGGTAACACCCTTGTCCCTGCGCGTTACGCTCAAGTACTGAATTTTTCGCGCCTTGATTTGGTTTTCCTTGTTTCAGCTTTACGCGCTTATCGCCGGTTCGTCCTCGCTGATGGAAGCGATGGGCGAGCAGGCAGATGATGATGCGGTGAGGATTGAGCGTCTCTACGCCGGGCTAGCGCAAGCCCGGGCTCATGTAGAGCGTGCGGACGGGCTAACTGCTGAGGTTGAGGCCCGCCCTACTGCGCGTATCACCGAGCTAGCAGCCGCGCTAAAGACAGCGCAGGAGAAGGAGCAGGAGGTCATGACGAGGCTTACTCGAGCTCGGGAGGTGGAGGAAGCCGTGAAGATCCAAGCCCAGGCGGCTCGTGAAGAGGCAGACTGGGCTCGGATTCTTTTGATGAAGAGCGCGAGCGTAGGGAGGCGGTCGTCGACGAGCTGGCGGTCACCAAGTCTGAGCATAACTCCATCGTTCACGGGCTTGAGGAAGCTTGCAGTAAGCTCAGAGCGGAAAGTACCGCGCTACGCAAAACTGGGGCGAAGTCCGTGGCCGAGTCAGAAGCCTTGAAGAAACAGAGAGAGAAGCTCGCCGAAGCCCGGGTCAAGCTGCGCCAGGAGCAAAATGACATGGCCGCGCGAGCCATAGAGTTACTTCAGGCGCAGACGCGAATCCGGGATTTAGAAATCGAGCTAGAGAGGCTCAAGCTGCAGCATGGACCGTAGTTTGACTCGGTCCACGGTTCCCAGACTCTGCGCCACATACTTTTGTATAGTTTCTTTTGAACGTCCGCTTAATCGGATAAACATTGCGTAATGTGTGGTGGCCGAGGGGCTTAGCCATTTTTCCCTTAATTTATCGTGTCTAGTCGTACGCACTGTGGGCTCTGCGGCGCGGCACAGTGTTCCGCTGACAGCGAGGGCACGCTTTTCTAGGCACGGATACGGAGGCGAAACAAACCGCGCTGGTTCGCGCACCCGGCCTAGGCCACGCGTCAGACCGCGGGAAGACCGCTGAGTCTTTGTTCGTACCAGTGGGTCACGCCGGCGCAGTAGGTTTTGCCACACGGTGATTTCTTCCCTGGCCACTGACAGTGGGGCCGGGACACGCGTTGCGCAACGATTGGCGCGGTTGGTATTCCGCGAGACGGCGCGCGTGCGCGCGTCTCTTCAGCTCAGGTAGTGCGTTTTAATTGCCCATCTCTTCGCGCGCAGCGACGCTTCGGGTAGCCCGCTGCACGATAGGACATGGCACGGTCGCTGGCCTATATAGAGCGAGGCGCAAGGCGCCGCGCTGTATCATTCCCACTTATCTTTTTCCACCTTAAGACAGAGAAACGAAGTCCTCAGTCAGGGGGGGAGAGATAGGAAAGAAAATACCATAAGAGAGAACGGGGAAGGGACATGGCCTCCGACGCTAACTCCGATGATCCTTTTGCCTGGCTACTAGCGGAGATCGGGGATCTGCCGCCATTGTCTCCTCTACCGGGGCCGATCCAGCCCGCGGTGTAGGGGGTGAATGCGTCGGCCCCAGTCGTGGCGAGCCAAGCAGCAGCACTAGTGTCGCACGCCCAAATCCGCGCCGACGAAGGAGCGGCCAGGGCGCTAGCGGCCGCGTTCGCAGCGGAGGAAAGCGCGGTAGCGGCGCAGATCGCCGCCGATGCTGCGTACGCCGCCGTACTGGCGGCGGAGGAAGAGGAGGCCTTGATGCTGCCCGCAGCTGCAGAAGAGGAGGCTCCGCCGCAGGTCACGGCGGGACAGGAGATCGGGGCGATTGCGGGGGCAATCATAGCGGCGCCGCCTCCACTGCTTGCGGATTCCGTCAACTACCAGCGGCGGAGGAAACGTCATCCGAGCGAGCCGGGGCCCTCAGTGCCCGCGCCGAACCCCTTGACGCCTTCTTCATCGTCGTCGCCTTCGGTAGAGTCTTCGGTTCCGTCGGCTTGTTGCCAGCGCCGTTGGTAGGTGCGGTGAGGTAGCCTTACGATTTGGGCGCCGCCGACGCCGTAGCAGCGTGGTGCCCCTTTTGCGGTAGTCCAGGATGGCGAGGCCTCCTTTTGGTTGTAAATCCTTGATCTTGTAAAAAATCCTTTTATGTGAAATGCAGTTTCTTTGATGAGTCCGTCACTTTTGGCCTGTCCAATCTTTTCTCCTGTGCGAATTTGCGAATCTGAAATGCAAAAACAGATGAACTAGATGAACAGTAACGAAGTTCTGAGGAGAACTTAGGAAATCTGAGCAAACTGATTGCTTTTAGAAAGGGTTGTTTTTGGTGCGCCTAATCATCCAGCCCCCGGGCCGCGGCCAAGTCCAAGTGCGATCTTGAAGTTGGGCGCGGTCTAGAGTTTAGAGTGACTTAGAAAAAAAAATTTGCGCGAACTTCCAGCCCCCGAGCTTCGTTTGGGCCGCGCACTATGCGGGCTTGACGAGGTGGAAGGCCTAGGAGAAAAGAGATCTTGGCGCAAAAACCAATCAGCCCCCGAGCGCTGCGAGGCCTAAGTTAGCCATCCAAACAAACATGTCGTGGGCTTACTGCACCTTTGGGCCGCGGGAATTCGACATTGCGCGGAGATTCACTAGGGTGCGAGAGATCGGCTTATCCCGTCGTGGAAATGCTCCGGAATGCTTTATCTTTAGTCCTCGGGCTTTGGCCACGGGTTGTTTTGAAACGGTCAAGACTTAGCCCGGCGTGACTCGTGATTGGGGGGATTTTTTTTTATTTGAAATTGAATTGAAAGGAGAGGAGATTTATGACCTGATTAAGCGTAGAAGCACCGTAGCAGGGAGATGTTCCATGAGCTCGGGAGCTCGTTCCCATCCTTGTCAGCAAGGCGTACTAAGCCCGTGCGTGCTGCGCTGACTACTTTGTACGGTCCCTCCCACTTGGGGCTGAGCTTGTTGGAGCCCGTGAGATTCTGAATTCGTCGTAGAACCAAGTCTCCTACTTGCAGGGTCCTTGTATGTACGTTTCGTGCCGCGTAACGAGAAAGGGACTGCTGGTAGGCCGCAGCCCGGAGTAGGGATTGCTCGCGGCGAGCCTCAAGTACATCGAGGTCAAGCTGCCGCTCCTCATCATTGACCACGAAGCTGGCGAAGTCAACAGGATCGGATCCTAGTCTCATTTCCGTTGGGAGGACTGCTTCCGAGCCATAGACGAGTCGGAAAGGAGTTTCTCCTGTAACCCGGCTGGCTGTCGTCCGAACTGCCCAGAGGACTGACGGTAGCTCGTCGACCCAACCTTGCTGCTTTGCCTTGAGAGCATCGTAGACTCGCTTCTTGATGCCTTGGACTAGCTGTCTGTTAGCTCGTTCGGCTGCTCCGTTGCTCTGTGGGTGGGCCACAGAGGCAAGGGCGAGCTTCATTCCGATTTCCTCGCAGTAATCGTTGAATTCCCAGCTCGTGAATTGGGTGCCGTTGTCAGCGATGATTCTGCTGGGCACGCCGAATCTTGCAACGATGCTCCGAAAAAAACGTACTGCGGCAATTGCAGTGATGTTGGAGACCGGTTCGGCCTCGATCCACTTGATGAAGGTGTCGATGGCTACGAACAACTATGTTTTGCCACTAAGACATTTGGGGAACGGTCCTAAAAGGTCCATGCCTCAAACCGCGAACGGCCACGCTAGTGGAATTGTTTGCAGCTCGTACGCGGGCTGGTGCGTCATCCGCGCATGATACTGGCAAGCTTCGCAGTGCTTAACTAAGGCTTCTGCGTCGCTCATCGCAGTGGACCAGTAGTAGCCCATGCGGAATGCTTTGCGGACGAGGGTTCTGTGTGAGGCGTGTGAGCCGCAGATGCCCTCGTGTATGTCGGTTGGAAGGTACTTACCTTCTTCTTGGATAACACACTAACAAAGCACGCCATTAGCACCCCTTCGGTACAGCAAGCCCCCGTGCAGGCGGTAAGCTCGGGCTTGCCTTTTTAGCCGAACGCCGGCGAGAATCCTCGGCAATGTCCTCGCACCAAGAACTGGATGAATGGCGCTATCCGGAGGTGCTTTGCTCGAGGAATGAGACAAGACGATGTCTCGGTTTGGGGCGTAACAGACGTCCCTTGGCCTCCTCTCCGAGGGAATGGAGGGCTTTAAAAGGTGTCAGACTAGCACCCGGCGGGCCGGTTCTTGCGAGGATCCTACCTTGGCGAGCTTATCGGCTTCGCCATTCTCTTCCCTGGGAATGTAGCTGATTTCGAAACTCGGGAAACGCTTCTCCAGTTTCCTGACCTCCGCCAGATACCGCGCCATCGAGTCGTTAGTTGCCTGAAATTCCTCCCTGACCTGGCGGACGACGAGCTGCGAATCCCCTTTCGCAATAAGCCGTTCAATGTCGAGCGCAGCGCATGCTCTTAGGCCCTCAATTAGGGCTTCATACTCTGCGGCGTTGTCCGTAGCCGCAAAGTGTATTTGTATGATGTGCTGGAGTCGCTCTCCGTTGGGGGAGATGAGAACAATACCACATCCTGATCGCCCGGACTGGTGTGAACCGTCAAAGAACAGAGTCCACCGAGCTTCTGCCTGTCTTGACTGGAGAGCCTCTCTTGCTCATCCGGCCGGTCAATTTCAAGAACGAATCGATCGTGTGCAGGCCTTGATCGCGGTTCGATACAAACCGGATGTCGAACTCATCCACTCGACTCCCACTTCGTGACCCGCCGATGGCCTCCGGGTTTCAAGAATGTCCTGATCGGGTAAGTAGTCGGGACAATGACTTGGTGGGCTTGGAAATAGTGACGAACTTGCGCGAGGCCATCGACAAAGCATAGCACGCTTCGCAGGTCGGGTAGCGCCTTTGACCCGTGAGTACTTCGCCACATAGTAGACGGTTTTTGTTGCTTTCCTCTCGCTCCATCGCCAAAGATCGCGCTTGCAGCGTTTGGTGTCACTGAGAGGTACAGCAGGAGGGTTTCACCGAGCTTGGGAGTGGTGAGGACAGGTGGCGAGGCGAGATACTGCTTGAGCTGCAGAAACGCGGCCTCAGCCTCCTTAGTCCACTCGAAACTATCGTGCTTGCGCAGGAGCTTGCAGAAAAACGCGCTTCGGTCTCCAAGGCGGGAGATGAAACGGCTTAAGGCCGCCATTTTGCCCGTGAGGGATTGGATATCCTTTACACAGGTCGGCGACCTCATCTTTTCGACGGCCTCGATCTTTTCGGGGTTCGCACCTATGCTCGCCCCACCGATTACGTAGCCTAGGAGCATGCCGGACTTGACGCCAAAGACGCATTTCTCGGAGTTTAAATTGACCCGGTGCTGTCTCAGACTGTCAAAGGTTTCCCGTAGGTCGGATACGTGGTCACGGGCGTCCTTACTCTTGACTACGATATCGTCGACGTAGACTTCTACGTTGCGCCCTATTTGATCAGGGAAAGTTTTTTGCATGAGACGCCGGAACGATGCCACCGATTTACGAGGCGAAGGACATGGTCGTATAACAAAATGTGCCGAAAGGCGTTACAAAGGCGTTTTTTTCTTCGTCCTCTTTACACAACGCGATCTGATGGTAACCGGAATAAGCATCCAGGAAACTCATCAAATCTGAATCCGCCGTAGCGTCAACTAGCTGATCTATGCGTGGAAGGGGAAAGTTATCCTTGGGGCAGGCTGAATTAAGGTCGCGGTGATCGACACACATGCACCATTTGCCTCCTTTCTTCTGGACGACGACTGGGTTCGCAAGCCAATCGGAGTGCTGTACTTCGCGGATGAAGCCCGCTTGAAGCAGCTTGCCGAGCTGGTCTTGGATGATCTTGGCCTTCCAGTCGGGTACACGTCTCTGACACTGCCTTACCGGTTTCTTGTCAGGCCGGACAGCTAGCCTGTGCTCGATCACCTCCCTTGGGACACCGGGCATATCGGACGGTTCCCATGCAAACGCGTCCTTGTTAGCTCGGAGAAAGGTAATGAGCTCGAGTTCCTATTGAGGCTCGAGGGTTGTCCCCACGTGGACCACCTTGGAGGGGTCTGACTCCGTGAGGACGACGGATTTGGTGGGCTCTGCGCGCGCAGGCCACCCTTGGGTCTGTTGTGGGCGCTCCTTCTTCTTTGGGACCACGGGTAGGGAGCTGTCCTACCATGGCCAGCGCGGTCTCGTCGCAATCGAGGGCCGTCTTGTGGTTGCCCCGGACGGTGATGACTCCCTTGGGTGCCGGCATCTTTAGGCAATGGTAGGCGTGGTAGGAGACCGTCATGAACTTGGAGAGCGCCGGGCGTCCCAAGATGGCGTTGTAGGGAAGCTCGGTTTCCACCACCTCGAAGGTGATGTACTCCGTCCGGAAGTTGGCGGAGGAGCCGAACGTGACGGGCAAAGACGACCGCCTAACGGGCGGCGCGACGATCTGGGACAATCCGTGGAAGGGGCGGTGATGTCCTTGATCTTGGAGCGTGGGACCTGCATGAGGTCCAGGACGCGCGCCGTGATGATGTCCAGCGAGCTCCCGCTGTCCACGAGGACGCGGTCGACCCTGGTGTTGCCAATGGTGGGGTAGAGCACCGGGAGGCGCTGGGTTTAGAGAGTTGTGCAGGCGGTCCGTCACACCGAGAAGGTGATGGCACAGCTAGACCAAGCGAGGATTCCGCCATGGAGATGTGGAGGACCTCTCGAGACGCGCCTTGAGCTCATGACGTGTCAAGACCGGTCTAATTGATCAATCCTAATTGTGCATCTGAACTAGTCCTGTAAGATCATGGCTAGCACACACAATTTAACAATAATGGTACATTGCCTTGAGTTACATTATTACAACATAGGGGACTAAGCGTCCCACGAAGTCACGATTTAATACATCAAGCACGCACGCAGCCAAGATCTGAGTTACACACACGGTAACGCAGAGCCTAACATGGCACGATTTATTCTAGCAACTAGACTATTCCACAGCGGCGGCGAGGCGGTGACACAACTCTACTCTTCGTCCTCGAAGTCCTCCTCCTCCTCGAAGTCCGGGTCCTCCTCGGATGGCGAGTCGTAGGGCGCTTCCTCGACAGTTGAAATTTTCGAAAGAGGGGAAGGAGAAATAGGGGTGAGTACAAAGGTACTCAGCAAGTCGAGGATATATGCAGATGGAGTTTAGTACAAATGGATGGCTTGGGCAGTTTTGCGGAAATTGCAGTTATTAGCCTAGTTTTGGCAAAGCGATTTAGAAACATTATATCTCCATATTTTCTTTGGGCTTTTCGCAAACGGTTCTCGCCACTTGGCCTCAGCGCCATAGCAAAACAAAATCTTTTCTTCTTTTCTTTTCTCAAAACCGGCTAGGTCCATTCCGCGCGACACTTTCCGATAGGCCTTTACCTATTTCGGAATATCACCGGTGGCCCCTAGCTCAAACGAAATCCTTCTCAAACCTTACTCATCTCAAATCATTTGTTCAAAACCCTTTTTCTAAATTGGTTTTAAAATGAACGAGCTACCATATAATCAGTCCCTTCGCGCGCTCATAACCGCGAGCACGGCTATCATGACAGTTTTAACTCTGCAGAGTGGGTACGCTTTACCCTCGAGAGGCTACGCACCCAGACGATGTTTCGCCACAAGACCATCAACCACGAGGGCCAACGATCGGGCCCGTCCCCATACCGGGCTCGAGGTCGCATCAGAATGGCTCGATTCATAGGATTATAGGATGAGCAGTCCTTAGACTAGGGAGAGTAGAGATTTTAGCCCAGTTTACAAAACCCGGTGCACCACTGCACCAACTGACAAAATATCTCCCTAATCGGAAAGATTTTGGGATAAGAGGAAAATCATTTCCTATTAAGCATCACCCTTGATGCGCTATATTTAAATCATCATTTCCCAAACATTTCTCAACAATATTCTCATTTCACATAAATGATTGAATCATTCCGCATAAATAATTGTAAGCATTTATCCTACCTCAACAAGTATATGAATATGAGCAATTCGTAGTTTAGCCTTAGGTTTAATCCTACCATATTTCTTACCTTTTCTATTTGGCATAATAACTATTTCTAGCAAATACGGCACTTATCTTTTAAACTAGCATGCATATTTTCAAGTCTAATAAACATTTTCTAAATAACTGAAAATGGCTTCACAACATGATCAAAGGGGGACTTGCCTTGGTCAGATGACGGGTAGGAGCAACCGGCGACGTTGGGCGGGTCTAACCATGCGGACAACACATACAAGATAATACAACCATCCATCAGACAGAAAAACATTTATATGCAATTTTTGGTTTGAAAATCATGCACGAAATAAATATGCATGGAAATGTGATGCATGCATAACTATTTTATATTTTTTATATTTTTATTAAATCAAGCGTATGCATCAAAATAATATTTTCATCATTTTTCTAAGGTTTTTGAAAATCATTCGTTATTTGCTAGTTAATGCAAAATGATTAGTTTAATTTTTATTGTTATATGTATTATTATAAATAGAGAGTTATTAAATTTTTGGATTATATTTATGTGTGCGCTTTGAACTCTGGAAAGCGTATTCTGCTCGAATACGTTTCCAATTATCAGAGCCACCCAACCACACATACTAGCACTAATCTCAAAGCATGGGTCTTCTTCAACCTCAAGCCAAGCATGCACAAAGACGTCACAGTAACTTCCATTGGAGCATCTTTGGAGCTCGGCTGGCACCGTTGTGGCGACCTCCGTTCGCCAAACCGATTGCAAAAATAGATTCCTCTCGACTCAGGCGCCTCAAAGGACCCTATAGTCGCTAATCCGCCGATCACGCCAGACGACGCGTATTTTTATACATAGCTACGATGCATGCTCTAAACTAGCTCGCATGGCTTCCATGGGAGCTCTAGCTCGACATGGCACACGCAGGAAGACTCTGGCCTCCCGGGATCATCTTCCCAAGCTCTTGCGCACCTAGAGATGAGCGAAGCTTACCAAGGCGACGGCGAAATGGCCTTCTGGGCGACTTCCTTCTTGACTTGGTGATACTTGGGTTCCTTCGACACGAGAAGAAGCACGGGCACGGCAGGCAATCGAGCAAGGAGAGGTAGGAGCCTGAGCTCCACTTTATAGCTGAGGAGGGCACGGCAAGCGTCGGACTTTACTCCGACGGGTGGCACAACAGCGTGAGGCAACGAAAGACAGTGCTATTGCACAATAGCTGCAGCGACACGACGGCGAGGTCAGGGCGCTTGGCGTGGCGGCGAGAAGGTCGTGGAGTGGTCTTTGGTGAGCCAACGACGCACGCTGGGTTCTTGGGAGTAACTCATAAGCGACAATTTGAGTTCTGAGCGATAAGCTTGCGGTCTGAGAGGAGAGAAGAGAGCGAGAGAGAGAAAAGGTGAGAGAGAAAAGTTTTCTAATTTTTCCAATTTTGTTTTCTCTTTTCTTCTTTCTAAATAATTATTCAAAGGTCAAATATTAAATAGGTTTTGACAAATTCACATGGGTTTGAAAGTTTCTAAATGCACCCATGAAAATATTTATACCTTTAAAAATTAATGACCCAACCCATTTTCAAAACGGTTACATGCAATGATGATGCCATGATGTTTTTCAACACGTAAATAGTTTAATATTTTAATTATGCATTTTAATGAAATTATTAACGTGCCAAATTTGGTTTTGAAAATTTGGGATGTTACACGACGAGAGGTGTAGGCTGACGTGCCGCCGAAGATGACGGCGACGTGGCCACGGGCCTCAGAAAAGCCCTGATCCTGGCCGCCCTGGGGGGTGGGCGCCGGATCCGTGCCCTCGGGCAGCTCGGGCATGGGACCGCGACCGGCGTAAAAGTCCTCCAGCTGGCGGGCCCATGTGCGGCGATTCTTGCGCATTCAATGGCTCGGCTGATGAAGGCGGCAGAAAAGGCTGGGGTCATGGAACTGGTCCTCGCCTCTGTTCTGCTGCTGCTGGGGGTGGGGAGGCCGTCCTGGGAGGGCTCCTTGGCCGCCACGCGGCCTGCCTTCGGCTGGGGGAGGTCGCTGCAGCCGCTGCTGTAGCGGGCGCTGTGGCGGACGCTGAGGCGGCGGGCGTATCAGCAGAGGGCGCTGTGGCGGCGGGCACTCGGGTTGGTCGGGCTCGACTGCGGCGATGAACTTAGCGGGCTGCTCCTGCCGCTTCTTCTTCTTCTTGTCCGCCTCGGTTTTGCCCGAGCCGTCGCCGGTCTTGGCTTTCTTCTTCGCACGGCCCCTCTTGCGCTCAACTGCCTCGGAGGCGTTGACGTAGAGGGCTGCTGTGCGGAAGAGCTCACTCGTGGTGTGGACCGGGTGGAGCTCGAGGTCCTCTGTGTAGCGTCGGTCCCTCACGCCATCTTTGAAGGCCTCGATGATGGCTTCATCTGAGATGCAGGGGATTGTGTTGCGGGCACTGACGAACCGGCACACAAAATCCTGGAGACTCTCATCGTCTCGCTGCACCACGAGTTTGAGGTCCTGGGGGCATCCAGAGCGGGCGTAGCACCCCTGGAAACTGGTGCGGAGGGCATCCTGCAGCTGAGACCAGCTGTGGATAGAACCAGGCTGCTGATTGAACAGTCAGGTCCGAGCCATGCCTTCGAGCACTGTGGGGAAGTAGTTGACCATGACGGCCTCGTCTCCCCCCATGGCTCGGACGGCGGTGGTGTAGATGGACAGGAACTCCTCGGGATTCTTGCTCCCATCAAACTTCTCAATGGGCCCGGGTTTGAACCTCGGTGGCCACGGCGCTTCATGGAGAGCACGGGAGAAGGCGGGGCATCTTGGCGCGGCCTTCGGGGCAGAGGCGTCCCGAAGCGGGCCCAGGCGGGAGAACACTCCGCCCGGGGCACGTGACGAGCCCCCTGCGGAAGAGGCCGTCTGAGCCTGGTGCGCACGGCTGCGACTGCGGCCGTGGTGGGAACGACTTTGGGCGCCGTCGTGGCCGGAGTTGTTCTGAGTGCGGCGGCGATCGGACTCGTGCCCACGCCAAATGTCTGGGCGACCACCACCGTTTTCATCCTGATGCATGGCGATGCCGCAGGTGATGACACCGAGACCCTCAGCGATAGTCGGAGCCAGGTCCACCATGGTGAAACCGCGGGGGTCTCGCTCCAGGTCGTGGATGACCGTGGCGATGGCGTGCGCCTTCTGCTGGCTGCGCAGGAGCGGGTTCCGCATGATCTCGACAAGGGGATCGACAGGCTGGCGGTCCGGAGGGGTGCGCTGGCGACTGTCTTCCTGCTAGATCCCATCCTGGACGCGACGGACGGCATCGTTGAAGAATTTAGAGGCTGCAGTGCGGCGGCGCAACTGCTCCTGGGCCTCCTCATTCCCGATGCCATCGTCGGCCACGGCCGCGAAGACGCAGCGGGACGTGCGCGAGGCCGGGGGGAACGTCCCGGTATCGCCGGCGAAAGCGGCGGTGTCACCAAACAGCTCGAACTCCATAGGAGTCTCGCTGACATGGGTGACGGAGGGGTCCAGCTCTGGGAGCGACTCCTCGGGGCGAAACTCTACCCCTGGAGCGAGAGAGGTATCAACCTCCATCTCGTCGGCCCCGGCTTCGGCGAGGTACTCCTCGCGCCAGCCGTCGTACGACGGGACCAAATCATCCAGATCATCGCACTCATCGAACTCGAGGTCCAGAACCTCGTCGCTGCTCGGAACCTCAGGCATGTCCGAGGGAATGGAGTGCTGAGGGCTAGCCATGGGCCCCACGGTGGGCGCCAGCTGTCGGTGTCTGGGAATCGCGCTCTTGAAGAGCAGCGGGTCCACGGACCGGCAGACGAGTTTGTAGTTGGTGTGAGGCCCAACAACCACCCTTCTCAGCAGCTCGGGATCGGTGCCCCTAAGCCCGGTATTGGCACCTCTGTACCGATTTCCACCATATAATTAACAAGACTGGAGTAGAGCTGTTACCCGGCAGTGGGGGCTCGAATCAGGGTAAATCACTTGTGTCTTCACGGTTTGTATTGTATTGTCTTCTCTTTTCTTCCTACTGTACGAAGGATCTGTACCTGGATCGTCAAATCGCGCCAGGCCCTTGCCCGGGAAGACAGCGCGGCCTTAGCCCCCGCAGGCTTGGCCGCCGCCCCGAGTTGCTGAGAAGGGTGGTTGTTGGGCCTCACACCAACTACAAACTCGTCTGCCGGTCCGTGGACCCGCTGCTCTTCAGGAGCGCGATTCCCAGATACCGACAGTTTGCATCCTAGGGATCAATTTGGTTAATTTTTTGCAGTGGCCACCAACCAGTGGCCTATTGGCACATGCTGTTGGTGAGGCCCATTGGACCGGGCCAAGCCCGGCTACCACTCCGGACCCACTCACGGTGTTACACACATGCTTTACCTCGCATGCCAACGCCGTTAGGTCGGCTGTCACTTAAGTTCAACGGGGTTTTCGAAACTGTTGATCAAAAGAGAAGCGATGCCATATTTCAGTCCGTCGATCATATGCTATTGTTATGGATGATCGTCTTCCGGCCGTAGACCACTTTATGAATCGAAAACTTTCGGATTTTTTTTATAGTGCAAGTAAACTAACCATGCATGCGATAAGCTAAGGCTGGGCCTGTGTTCGGATTAATTAAGTGGTGTATATATATGCCTCGAAACACATCATGTAGCAGCACGTCTATTGAATAAAATTATTCAGGTCAAACCGATCTGGCTTTAGCCTAGCTTGTGTGATTAGCTCACGCCACATGCATGTAATATAGATAAATTGCAATTCCGATATAATAGTGCCGTTGCAACACAGACATATTATTCCCTTCGGTCATAACTCATAACAAGTTGTTGTTCATTCTTTCGACACGTCTTTTACCATTCGTTTTATTCAAAAAATTACGTAAGTTAGCATTTATTTTGTTGTGATTTGATGCTTTAAGCATGATTTATATTTACACATGTTCGCACTAAATTTTTTAATAAGACATACGGTCAAGACGTGACTTGTTTTTATAACCGGAGATAGTAATTTCTATCGCTACCTTCATGATATTCATCTTCAGGCCGGCCGGGCTAGCGACATACGTACATACTCCTGTAACGTGCACGGCCAAGTGTCTAAGAGCAGCCGCCAGAAATTAATTAGGGTGTATAATTCCTACAATAGCGTATTATTCCAAGATCAATAGTTCCTATTGACATCAATCTCGAGTTCTCGACGTTGATCGATGCTGAGAGTGGCCGGGAACCAATCATGCGAGAGCTACGTAGCTTTGGCTTCCTTAATTAAGATTTTGATTACAAGTTATAAGAAACGAAAAAGCCTTGTACACGGACGTACGTAGCCGGGATGCAAATGGGTTAGCCCTAGGACCACCTTTGACCCTCCCTAATTCATTTTTTGTACTAAATAGATTAGGAATCAAGTTTTTAGTACAAACAAATGAGCTAGAGAGGGCCAAGGGTGACCCTAGGGTCGGTCCATTTGCATAACGTAAGAGCTGGGAGGAAAAATGGGGCGTGCTGACGGTTAGCTAGTGTCGCTTTTGCATGGTCCATTACACACTTTTTCCCAGTTCTCCGGGTCTCTCGCTCTCCCATTGTCGGTGATTTTTTTGTCATAATCATAATCGTGTCTTTTTGTCATGTTTTATTAGATCAGCTCTTGTCATGTTTTATCGGATACTTCGTTCATGTTTTGTTGTGTTTCATAAGTGTTTGGATCATATTTCGTTGGCGTTTCAACTATATTACATCAGATGAAATCTATGTTTCATCAGTATATGACATGTTTCATCAATTAATATTTTACTGAGTTTCACCATGTTTCATCAAATTTCACCATGCGAAATTTATGTCCGTCGGTACATATATACTATGTTTCAACAATTTCTTTATCATGTTTTATCAATACTTCACCTATGTTTCATTAGGCAAAATATGTTTAATCAATATTAATTGTTGTCGCCCTGCATGTTGCCATGTTTTTCATCATATCTCACATGTTTCATTAGTTTTCCATCCATATTTCATCGATACATTGTCATATCTTATCGGTAGTTTTCTCAACTTTTAGCAGTAATTATTCAAAAAATTCGTTATGATGATGTCAGCATGACGTGTGCTATGGGATGGATTCCCATCATCCGATTTTTTACGTACCTTATAATTAAGAAACAGATTACTATGACCCATATATATATATCACCAGTTCACCACCAGCAAAGCCTGAGTTTGTATAAATTTGGTTTGTGCATGCCACCGGCATCTCTCTCATGGCTTCCTCCTTCTCTTCTGCTATGCTTCCTGCTTTTCTCTTTCTTTTAACGTGCTCCGCGGCCGCGGTGTCGCCTAGCTACTCGCCGGCCGGCGGCGGCGGCGGCGGCGGCGGCGCTGGCACATCCTGCTACACGCGTATGTTCAGCTTGGGCGACTCCATCATCGACACCGGCAACCTGCTCGCCATCGCGCCCCCCGACGCCTCCTTCGGGAAGCTCCCGTACGGGGAGACCTTCTTCCACCACGCCACCGGCCGCTTCAGCGACGGCCGGCTCATCGTCGACTTCCTAGGTAAACATGCGTTTACGCCGTCGCCGGCGAGGCGGCGACGGCAATAATCCATGCATACAATGCAAGTTCTGAACATGCATGCCTGCATCCATGGGGGCGCGCGCGCCGCGCGCAGCGGAGGCGCTTGGGCTGCCGTTCTCGACGCCGTTCCTCGTCGGCAAGACGGCGGCCGACTTCCGGGCAGGGGCGAACTTCGCGGTGGCCGGAGCGACGGCGCTGAGCCAGGATTTCTACAGGGCCATGGGGATCGACCTCAGCATCATACCGCCCTTCTCGCTGGAAGTGCAGGTGGAGTCGTTCAAGCGTCTGCTCCAGCTGCTCGCCTCCACCGACCAAGGTTACCCGCCAAATTAATCAACGAAGCACAAGATGCACCAAGCTAAGCATGGAATTTCGAGTAAAACAATACTACATCTGATGGAAGCTTGCTTTCTGTCAAAAACTTCCACTCTGCCCCAAAAAAACTCGCGGCGAGATAACCACATCAATTGGATAGAATTTTAACATCTAAACAAATTAATTAGTTGAAGTGGCACATGCACGAACAAATAACAAATCAGGGGGCTGGCATTGACTCCACAAATGTAGCATGTTCTTGCATAAGTTGTTTTTTTGCTTAATTAGTTTATTATCTGTTCCTTTGAATATTTTAACTTGTGATGTCGTTTCTCAACAATTTCAGCCACAAGACAAACCTTCTTACATCCGGCTGGAATACTAGTTTTGGGTTTTCAAATTAAAGCTAATAGTCAATGATCGAGTTTAGAGTTTAGTTTCATTAATAGATAATCAAATGATTCTAGCGCCGCAAAAAAACTTACTAATTAACATAATTAAACTAGACGCCTTACCGAAGGCACAAATATAGACGGCAATGTTTCTTTTAAGAAAATCACGCGTTCTATACAAACATTTTCTTATGTTTCTTTTTCAAAACCCAGCCAAGCTGGTATTAATTAAGCAGGAAAAGCAAATTATCTACATGGTTTTCGTACATTTTTTAGTGGTGCATGCAATGGTCGCCTTTTGTAGAACGCAAGGACATCATGTCGAACTCCCTGATTCTATTGGGGGAGATAGGAGTAAATGACTACAACCACCCCTTCTTCCAGAACCGATCATTCACAACTGAAATCAGGCCCTTGGTTCCGAAAGTCGTAGAAAAGATTGAAAATGCTACCAAGGTAATAAGTTCTCCTATCTCTTTCCCTCAACCCTAACACACCACAAACGTCAAAACCACATGTATGGTACGTCCATGGATGCATGCACAACGTTTTTCACCATGCATGCATGCATGCATGCAACACTTCTTACGTTTCATGAAACACACATATACAAGCAGGTTATGATCGACCTTGGAGCCAAGACGATAGTGGTTCCGGGAAACTTTCCTCTTGGGTGCTTGCCGAGGTACCTGGCGACGTTCCAGAGCAAGAACCCAAACGACTACGATGAATTCGGGTGCCTAAAGTGGCTGAACAACTTCGCAAAGTACCACAACGACGCGCTCAGGGGCATGCTGAAGAAGATCACTCATGATCACAGCGTCACCATAATCTACGCCGACTACTAGCGCCATCATGGAACTCACCAGGAACCCTCTCAAGCACGGTAACTACTAAATCAAACCCTAGCTACCTGCAATGTCTAACTATTTGATCTCTGGAGCACGAATTATTAGTGATCCAGAATTCGGTGAAAATTGGCAAAATTCAGTGTTTCTGGACCAATGAGCTAGGAACAGACGAAACAAGCCCGAAAGATGAGATAGTTCGTGAAGTTTCGCCAATTTCGTTGTTCCCGTCGAGGAACATATTTTTTGATCGATCGAAACATTCTTTTTTTGAACTGTATGTGTGCGTGTCCCAAAATATTTGTTTGCTGGTAGGAGGAAACAGTTTTTATGGAAAACAAAAAGGTAAATGTTCAGGATTAGAAATACTACTCCAGCGGTCAGTAGGGTTGTCATGTAATGCTAATTAATCTTCCAGTGACGACATCTTCATCTAGCATGTTTCACACATCATCGACCGGCCGGGCAAAAACATGCCAAAACGTAAAAAAAAAAAAAACTGAAATGGCTAATCAAAACCAAAACATGAGAGCATTCGAACAGCCCCCCTATGTTGTCGGTATGCTCTGAACACGGCAGTTGAATTAAGCGACCGGATCGAATTAACAGCTAATTATATGAATAGTGTTTTACATAATGGTATAGAGGGGCTGTTGGGATACTCTGAACACGGCAGTTGAATTAAGCGACTGGATCAAATTAACAGCTAATTGCCAAGCTCGCCGTCACCTTAATCAATTAATTAACTTGATGAAGCGGCGGCCTTTGCTTGGGCCGGTGGTGCAGGGTTGGCGAAGGAGAGCGTGCTGACGGCGTGCTGCGGGGACGGTGGGCCGTTCAACTCCGGCTCGCTCTTCGCCTGCAACGCCACGTCGACCCTCTGCCCCGACCCGTCCAGGTCCATCTCGTGGGACGGCCTGCATTACACCGAGGCCGCCTACCTCTTCGTGGCCCACGGCCTGCTGGACGGCCCATTTGCCGCGCCCGCCATACGCTCCAAATGCCCACGCTGATGCTGATAGTTATATGTGTGCAACAGTGCAAAGGTTGGTGATGAGATAGATGCCTTTGCAAGATTGATGTGCGCGTAATCGCGCGCTTGCTTTTAGGTTCTGTTGTCCTACCTCGTTCAATTGTTCTGTACCCTACTGTTTGGTCCTGCATCTTCAGTGCTTTACAATTGAAAAAAAAAATTGTCTTTATATATATATAAACTGTGCCTGCGAGTGCATTTATTTAAAATGTTAATCTGATAGGTGTCACCGTAACTTTCCGTTACGAAACAAATACCATTTCAAAACGCGTATATATTAGATGAAATATCTGCTGCCAATCATATAATTCATGCAAACTACTCCTATAAACCATCACTTGAAGCTCTTGGATTTTTCTTTAGATAGACTGGATGTAAGGAGGTGAAATTCTCTCTCTCATAGAAAGTTTTTTTTTCCTTACTAAAAACACGCCCATAAGATCTCTCTCCCTCTCTCCCAATTTTCCTCCCCTTAGGCCCTAGTGATCCTATTTGTTGTTCTCGATCAATATCCGTGTATAGAATGATATCGCCCCTGCAGCTACTCCTTTGCCTGCCCTATGCAAGAAACAGGTACCCTCTTAGCTCATTCTCTAGCGTATTCTAGCGTTGCTTCCCACCACCTCCTAAGCAAACCCTTGTGTTGATATCCCAAGCCCTACTTGTACACAACGTTGCTCCCAAGCCTTAGTGCTCGTTCGGTGCCCCCTAAACTTGCTTATACAACGATACCTTCCTAAGGCCTTGCTTATTATAGCTCTGTTGGGGATAAAAATCACGGCCCATTGCCATGGCCCACTCCCTAACGGCCCAACCGAACAGCCTACTAGGTCCCAGCTCCCTAGAAGGTTCTATCTGGCCCATGTGCATCCTGCCGAACAGCTTCCTAGCTGGCACGGTGCGTAACGGCCTAAGATTCGTGTTTGAGTCCGACTCGAACAAGAGTTCTGCACGGCTACGTGAAGACCCGGACGTGGTTTCCCGGATTGGAACAAGACGTCGTGATCCTCAAGAATTGGAGTATACCTTATCTACCTCGGGATATATTTGGCATGTATGAGTTCGTTACGGACTCGTAGTCAGCCCGGCCCGATTATCCCTCGGTAGGTCGGTTGTTCATCACTATATAAACCAAGCCCCTACGGCGTGTAGAGGACACACACGTACACACGGGAAGATCGCATAATACCTCCTTTACACCCATAATCTCGCCGAGACTCGTTCGTCTCGTTGAGCATCCTCTTGTATTCATCTGTGATATATAAGAAAGGCTGGACGTAGGGCTATTATCTCTCCTGAGAGGCCTGAACCAGGATAAAAACCCCTATCTCCCTGTTCGTTGCTGTTCGTGTTGTTCGGCGTGTCTCCTATCTCCCTCTTAAAGAACCTTAGTTGACTTGGGTCAATATCCCAACCGTCGACAAGCTCATATGTAGGCCGGTAGTCCTTGGCACTTCTCTTGCTCCTCCCATGATATTACCCTTTCATTTTTCTTGCTCCTGGCATTGTGTCCCATGGCCATTTATCCTCCCGCAACACTAGTCCTTGTCCATCTTCTCCCCATGGTGCCAATGAGGATTGGGAAGAAGATACCAAGTGTGAGGAAATTGAGCCTATATAGTTCGCCTTGCTTGAGTGGCAAAGAGCTGTCATCAGTGGATGGATGCGCTACGTTAAAGTGGGAGTCGGTTCTTATAAGGAGCAAAGACTTGCCTCAACAGACAACAGGGAGCAGGAAGAAGCTCCGAATCTCAAGAAAAAAGCTCTCCTTTTATCACATTACTTTGTGCAATTTACTTTCAGTAAATTTAGTTTCGCATTTTGTCTATTCTATTTTGTTGCTTAGAATATGTCTCTATTAGTTAATTGGGTCACCAACTTGTTAAAAATTCAAACATGAACTAAAAAGTTTAAAACTTGTCTATTCATTCTCTCTAGATCAAGTAGATTTTTTGAGGAATTTTTACTGTTGTTGTCTGTTCGCTCTCTTGTGTTGGAAGACAATGGAGCAAGAAACTTGACGAAAGGTTTCTCTCTTTGTTCCTGCGCGAATCGCTTATAAAAAAGGATGTAGTTAAGCCGCGGTATGGTTCCCTTTCGAGTCGCAACGATGGGAATCAACACCCTTGGACCATTGAATTAAAACGTTTGGATAAACATATGGATATCCAAAATAGTTCAAGTATATTTTAATAAATCAATAAATACTATTTTTACCTTAATATATATAGGATCAAAATCCTCTCGTTTTTTTCACTGATGACAACAAGACGAGCAAGAACAAGAACAAGAACAACGGAAACTGTCGAAATCCCACCGGTGACAACGTGACACCGCAGCCTCGCAGCCCCACTGGCTCTCTATCTACAGTACGCCCCTTCAAAAAGAAAAGAAAAGCTTCGAAAGAAAGAAGGAAAGATACAGTGGGAGAGAGACGAAGCAACGGAAAGCAACCGAAGCGAGCCCCGCTTTTCCTTCCAGTGCGGCAGTGCCCCCATTCCCACAGGATTCACGCGCTCTTCAGTCGCCTCGTCGCTTCCTCCCTTCCTTCGTGTGCTCCGCCTCCTCCCATTTCCAGTGGTGCTAGAAAAAAAAAGAACGATTTTTTTGGGGTTCATCGTCTCCATTTCCTGCTGCAAGGAGCTGAATTTTAGCTCTGTTTGTTGAACAGCTCTCCCTTTGCAGGCTGTTTCTTTGGATTATGGAGCGTTTCAATCGTTCCTTTGTTGGCATGTTCGTTTCTTGACGTGGGAAAGGGCATCTTTAAAGGAGAAGGATCGAGGATTTTGGGCGGTCTAATGGTGACCCTCCAGGAATTCGAGGTGCAATGATGGATTATTGAGTTCTTCAAGCCAGGGGGACTCTTTGGCCGGCCTTTGCCCTCCTGTTTCTTGCACAATTCCGGCCGACTTTGCGTCAAAATTTCCATATTTTGGGGGGTTCCTGAGCACGAACCCCCCCGGGTTTCTTGATCCGGCGGCAACATGGGACTCTGCCATGGCAAGTCGGCCGCCGTCGCGGAGCCTGCGGAGGGGGAGGAATCCCGTTTTGCTAATGGCGCGGCGACCCCTGCCGCCGGCCGCGGAGCCGCGTCGCCGGCGCCGGCCGCGAAGCCCGGCACGCCCAAGCAACACAAGTTCCCGTTCTACATGCCAAGCCCGCTCCCGCCCTCGAGCTACAAGGGCTCACCAGCGAACTCGAGCGTGGCGTCCACGCCGGCGCGTGGCTTGTTCAAGCGGCCGTTCCCGCCGCCGTCGCCGGCAAAGCACATCCGCGCGCTCCTGGCGCGGCGGCACGGCTCGGTGAAGCCGAACGAGGCGTCCATTCCCGAGGCCGGCGAGCCGGGCGTGGGGCTGGACAAGAGCTTTAGCTTCTCCAAGCACTTCTCCGCCAAGTATGAGCTCGGCCAGGAGGTTGGGCGCGGACACTTCGGGTTCACCTGCGCCGCCAAGGCCAAGAAGGGCGAGCTCAAGGGCGACGACGTGGCTGTCAAGGTCATCCCCAAGGCCAAGGTGTTCTTCCTTCCCTGAGGCTAGTTTGGTTCTTCGCTTGTTTATTTTGCGTATGTCATAATCATGATTTGGGTTTGGGTGCTCCTGCATTAATCGGTTAATACTTTTATTTTGTTTGATTGATGCAGGACATACTCGGTGTGTTTGATTGATGCATGTTATTCTCAGCTTTGTGGTTGGCTTTGTTTTGTGTGATTTCACCTATGCCACAGCTTTGTCGTTTCACTCGTTTGATTTCAATTTTCAGCTTCATTGCTTATAATTTTGTCCAATATATAACTCTGATATCGTGTCAGGAGCTATAGGTACCACATTGATGTTTGATATAGCCATTTAGTTATATTACAGTACATACTTCCATGAACTTCTGTTTTGGCATTGCATACTTTGATGGGCATTCGATGGTTCTGACGAGGTGGCGCAGTTGTACTTAGTTTGGTTTCTCGAGTTCCTGGGATGTTCCCTGGTTGCTTGTTGCTCCGCTGAAGCATGCTTGCTGCTCCGCTGAAGCATGCTTGCTGCTTTACAGCTTTGGTTTCAAAACGCAGGATGCTGCCTTTGCATTTAGATGTGGAGACGGGAGAGCTTGCACATTTGACTGTCTTCATTCATGCGATTTAAATTGTGTCGTTGACTCTCCAAGCTCAGTTAGTGTTATGTTCTTATCTCATAAATCCTTGGTTGTTGATTAGGAAACATGATGCATAATTGATGACTATTTGATCACTTAGAGATAAGTAGTGAATTGTATGGTGTGGTGGAATTCAAGCCTGTTTTGTTATTGATTGCTATACTGCCAAACCTAATAATATTAACCTTTCTCAAAACATAATTCAACCTGAAGTGTTTACCCGATCTATCAAAATTTTCACCCATTTTGGGCTCTCCTACTGTAATATCATTACTAGCGAGAAGTGATTAATAATATTCTACAGTGGTTCAATGCTCCTGACCTTTCAACACCAATCATCATTTTGATTTATGCAACGTTGAACTGCTTGACAGATATTCATTTTCCATGTATATCCATCAATTTTAGGATGACAGCAGCATTGGTTTTTCTCAATCTTATCTAATCTACAGTGATTAATTACTTGATCAGTAATATCATTACTAGCGAGAAGTGATTAATAATATTCTACAGTGGTTCAATGCTCCTGACCTTTCAACACCAATCATCATTTTGATTTTATGCAACGTTGAACTGCTTGACAGATATTCATTTTCCATATGTATCCATCGGTTTTAGGATGACAGCAGCATTGGTTTTTCTCAATCTAATCTAATCTAATAGATGGCCCAAATTCTGCAGTCATGTTGTTGACTTGTCGCTCTGCTTCCATATACTGATTTCCCCGCTTGAGTCTTGACTAATGTTAACGGTAACTCATGCATAAAACAAGCGAACTCCGAATGATATTAATTAGAAGTTAGAACCGCATGATTTTATTTATATATTTATTTTATTTAGTGTATAGTAACCACCCCTTTTTTTTTTGGTAGTTTTTAGTGTAATGTATCACCTGCACTAATCCCAGCATGGGGCCATCTTATTTTTGGTATGTGTAATTGATGCCTCTTCACTCTCTTGTTTGTCTCTCTCTCTCTCTGTCCGGTGCTCGGCTGTACAATGTTAAGCTGGACAGAGTTTTGCTTGTTTTTCCTGTTTGTTGGTTAATGGACTGATCAAGTATAGCATAATTCTGCTGCCTAGTTATCTTATCTCTTGGGGGCAAAATCAGACCAGCATACTGTTATTCCACACATTGATCTATCTCGTAATTTTGAAACACCGTGATATGAGGTTTAAAAATCTGACTGATTTTTATGTGGAAATTTTAACCTACAAAGTGAAAATATAGCTTCTAAATCATATATATCTCATCATATTAACTAATTATATTATGTATGTCTTGTGGCAGATGGTTCTTTTACAGCAGTATATGACAGTTTGCACTGTCATATCTAACAAGACAGAATCGATGCAAAATTACCTATTAGCTTTATATGTTGTTACTTGTGTATGTTTGTAAAACTTGGATATCTGGTCAGTGGTCGCTGTTTCCTTCTTAGCTGTTAGAAGTATCCATGGGAAGTCCAATTTTAGTACATAGCACTAACTAGTCTCACTCAAGGAACTTCTTGACAGATGACAACTGCTATTGCCATTGAAGATGTCAGGAGAGAAGTTAGAATATTGAGTTCTTTGGCAGGCCACAGCAACCTCGTGCAATTTTACGATGCTTTTGAGGATGAAGACAATGTATATATAGTAATGGAGTAAGTTCATACTTGCAATCACCAGTTTGCCCTTCTAAACTACTGAAAGTTATTACTAGAGCTTAGGTTTTCTTATGTGAATTTGACCCAAAATCACCATTTTGGTCATACTTAGTAGAAATTCTTGCTAGTGTATGAATTTAACCCCAATATTAATATTAAAATAATATTATATTCAATTTCTATACCTAAGAGTATCATATTTATTTTTAATAATATATGCTAGTTTTAAGAAGCACTAATTAGTGTTAATTAAATACTTTTAAAAATAAAAATTGAAGTGTAGCATAACTTCTGCTATAGATGTTATAGCTTCTTTAGGGATTAAATTTGCAATCTGAAACCTTGCTGTCGACTAATCATACTTGCCTCCTGGTTACTTTTGTAGCCAGCATGCATATTTGATCTGTTAATGACTTAATTTCTGACAGATTAACTTTGCTTTGTGATCTACAATCCATGTTTTGATTGAATATTATAATCCTTTTATTTTTAGACAGTTTTCCATTACCTGAGCTCATAGAACTATTTCATTAATATACAAATAACATGTGCACACTTTTCACTACTTTGTTATTTTTTTATTTATTGGAACCGATATTTTCCTGATTCAGGTTATGCAAAGGAGGTGAATTGCTGGACAGAATTTTAGCTAGGTACTTACAGTTCAAAGATACATCAATTCTAACTTCAAAATCATTTGGAATATTTCCTTTCATTAACTGCAAGGACTCTAAAATAACTGCCTACATATGCTTTGCAGAGGTGGAAAATATTCTGAAGAGGATGCAAAGGTTGTTATGCGTCAAATTCTAAGTGTTGCTTCGTTTTGCCATCTTCAGGGCGTTGTTCACCGGGATCTGAAACCAGAGGTATTTTTTTATCAAGCAATTTGTTATTAATGTTTAGAATATCTTTTATCTCATTCAATTTGTCTTCAGCTGCCCATGCCTTGCATTCCACATGACCCTGTCCACAAGCCAAGCCACTTAGTCATCCGTGAACACGCACACTATTGCAAGAATTATTTATATATATTACTTTCACTTTTACATGCCGCATGGTAAATTTCTGGCTATATGCATTGGCATACCATCAAATTCAATATCCTTGAGTATTCTTAGGTGGGCAGATTATTACCATGATGCTTGTGAGCTGAACTTATGCTTTCTCTGCATGTTTTCTTTTCACTTGCCGTTTTTGCTAATTTTATGGATTCTGAGCTGAAATGCTACAACTGTTGTTTAAGCAAACTTACAATACAGCTGTAATCTTTTGTGCTGATGTTAATCTTTGCCTATGCTTTTTTACTTTTGTTTTGTAGAATTTCCTTTTTACATCAAAGGATGAGAACTCTGCCTTGAAGGTCATAGACTTTGGTTTGTCTGACTTTGTGAAGCCAGGTTGGGCTTTGCTTGATCCTTGTTTATTATTGTATTATATATCTAATCATTCACATGTGACGAATTGATCATCATTATGTTACGCAGATGAAAGACTTAATGACATTGTTGGAAGTGCATATTATGTTGCTCCTGAAGTGCTCCATCGATCTTATGGTACTGAGGCAGACATGTGGAGCATTGGAGTAATTGCATATATTTTGCTTTGTGGAAGTCGCCCTTTCTGGGCACGAACTGAGTCAGGAATATTTCGAGCTGTCCTTAAAGCAGGCCCTAGTTTTGATGAAGCCCCATGGCCTACCCTCTCTGCTGAAGCAAAAGACTTTGTAAGAAGGCTGCTACATAAGGATTACCGGAAAAGGATGACCGCCTCACAAGCTCTCTGTAAGTACTTTCTGTTTTCTGGTTCCTCAACTATGGGCATTGACACATTTTGTAACCAGATAAAAATGATTCATCAATTGTGAAACAGTTCAGCAATGGTCTTTTAACCAACTCAATGACAGTTTTGACTAGTTAAAGGTGGTTTGATTGAAGTGTTACAAATATTTAAACATAATAATTTTAATGAATCCAAACTAAACTATATATTTGACTTTGTTTTGATTGCCGAATCTAATAGAAAATTTTACCGTAATTTTCATAATTTCTAACAATTTCATAACATTTTCTCCTATATGTAAGACTACTAGAAAATTTCTTAAAAATTAATAAAATGTTGTAAAATACGGAGAAACATTAGGAGCTTGTAAAATAGGAAACAATTTTGTTCGTATTTTGTGAAACATTTTTATGTAAAAATACATGTAATACTTTGGTTAAACTACTTTTGACCATCAAAATGTCTATTGACCCACCTTTGACAGTAACAAATGTCATTGACCTGGTCAAAGAGCAACATTTGAGGGACTTTTTTCCTAAAACCTAACATTACAGGTTAGGGACCAAAAGGAATCAATGGCCATAATTCTGGACCAAAAAAGAACTTATTCAGAAAAAAGAATAGCTTACACTGATGTCCAGCTTCTAGATGGCTCTTAATTTTTTTCCTTACACACCAACAATTACAGGTCATCCATGGATTTCTGGCACTGAAGAAGTGAAGATTCATTTAGACATGATAATTTATAGGCTTATGAGGGCTTACATATGTTCATCTTCTCTACGGAAAGCTGCCTTGAGGGTAATATTTTTGTAGGGTGTTATGCTGGTTTGCACTTTCCTGTTGCAGATGCTGGTTTGCACTTTCCTGTTGCAGATGATTATTCTCTTTGTTGTGTCAAAGGCATTTTATTCTATCATTAACTAAATACTTGCTGATAAAGAATACTAATTATATAGATTATGCTGATCCCTTTTCCAAAGGTATTTTTAAGTGGTCAATATCCATCCGCATCATCTAGCATATGTCAATCTGTTTCTATTTTTTAAAACTCTTTCGTTTTCCCTCACATAAATATGTATTGCTAGCAGTGAATTTTCCCTAAATGTCTTCGGAAATGATTGTACTCTGTACATTCTATTGACTGCAATAAATTATCAGAGTTTGATTGTAGGAGTAATAATAAATAACAGCATGATCTTAGAAGTATCCTGTGGATGTTCTATTTTTCCTTGCTATAAGCTGCCATGTCCTGAGTCTGTACATTTATGTTGGAATACCATTTGTGCTGGCAATGGTACTGTGACACTTCAAGAAACTTTTAAAATTGCATTTGCTAAGTAGCTCTTCACATCTGCAGGCCCTTTCCAAGACGTTGATGACACATCAGCTCATCTACCTTAAAAAGCAGTTCGAATTATTAGGCCCAAACAAAAGCGGTCATATCACCTTGCAAAATTTGAAGGCGGTCAGTTATTTTCGCCATATTCAATCTAAACTAGTCTATGGCATACAATTGCTAAAAGTACATGAAACTTCTAGGCCTTGGTGAAGAACTCCACATATGCAATGAAGGATCCTAGGGTTGTTGACTTTGTTAACACAGTAAGCCTCCACTTTGCTTTTCAATGTTGTTTTCAAATTACTTATTGGAGTGATATAACCACTTACTTATCCTATTCATGGTGCTAGATGTGCAATATTCACTCCAGAAAGTTGGATTTTGAGGAGTTTTGTGCTTCTGCCACCAGTGTTTACCAGATGGAAGGTTTGGACACCTGGGAACAGCATGCTCGTCAAGCTTATGAACTTTTTGATAAAGAGGGCAACCAACCAATTGTTATAGCAGAACTTGCTTCGGTATAATTTGATCCCTACCGCCATGTTGTGCACGATGTATTTTCATCATTGATGATGCCATCCATCTTTCAGGAGCTTGGACTTGGCCCTTCAGTTCCCCTTCATGTTGTTCTCCAAGATTGGATCAGACATTCTGATGGAAAACTTAGTTTCCTTGGATTCATAAAACTACTACATGGAGTTTCTTCACGTACAATCCCAAAAGCCTAAAACAAATTACTCTTACATCAGCAAGGAAAAAAGTGATGACTAAACTAGTCCTTGGCTGGTGCATAACTGGTTGGAGAAGTTGCATGAAAATGAAACCAACCCAAAGATTAACAGTTGTCCTGGTGTTAGAGGTAAAAAGGCTCTCTTTTTAGGTCTACAACATCTCACCAGATGGATTGATGTTGTACTCAACCTGTTTAGAGGAATGTACAGATGATGTTAGGAAGAAGTAAAAAGAAAAAGAGAAAGAGGGAAATATTTGAGACTGTTGTTCTTGAGTGTCTGCGTTGTGTGGTGCCCCTTTTGGCCTGATGACAGCTTTTAACGACTTGCATCCACCTTAGTTGTGCTGCCTGCTTACAGTTTACTGTTGTAATTTGTCATTTCATGCTTGTGGGAGTGAGAGGTAATGTGCAGTTTTGTAACTTTCGTTCCCCTGCTGATCGGGTGTTGAACAACTTGCAATGGTCGCTTTTTAAAGTGATATCAGAGAAAGCTGGGTATGTGCTTGTTTATCTGTTGCTAATATGGAAAAGATGATCCTTCCCATGTTTTCTGAAGCTGGAACAGGAAGAGGGACCTGTGACCTGTCTGTCTCATGTCTGCATCGAAAGTTCGAAACCGTGTATCCAGGATACTGGTCCGTCAGCGCCTGAGCAGCTACAAGTTTAAGGAACCAAACTGTGGCGTGGAATAGTTTTCTTCGGGCCAACACCGATAATTTTGGCGTGTAAGCATGTCATGTATGATTTGGGCAATATAACACTCGAGCAGACAGCGCGGTAACCGGTTAAACTTGCAAAAAATCAGTCATAAAAAAAATATAAAATTCTGATGCAAAAAAATCATCAAAGGGCATATAACACTCGCAACGCGGGCACCAGTTAATCTTGCGGCAAATCAGTCATAAAAAGTACGAGTATAAAATTATGATGCAAAGAAATCATCAAACAAGTAAATTTATCCGGATCATGAAAAAATATTAAGACAGTTTTGGAGATGCGGGGTATCGATCCCTGTACCTCTCGCATGCTAAGCGAGCGCTCTACCATCTGAGCTACATCCCCTGCGATGGTAATGGTGCGAACTATCTAACCTACATATCATTATGTTGCGATCGTCTGGCACCGCTAACATCCCTTGCTTGCAGCTTTCCCGCAAAATACAGCCCCGGGAGCCTTGCACAGTTGCACTTCACTGCTTCCCCCACCATGCCCCGGATCGCGGCCGCGGGGGGCGCGACGGCGGCCGCCCGCAAGCCCAGGGTGCCGCCGCTCCCGCCGGCGAGGACCCTCCTCACCGCCTTCGCAGCTGCCGCGGCGCTGGCCATCCTTTGCTTCCTCTCCTCCTCCCCTACCTCCTCGCTCTCGCTCTCGGCTTCTTGGGGATCCGGGGCCAGCAACGGCCACAGGTACCTCTACTGGGGCGGCCGTGTCGACTGCCCCGGCAAGCACTGCGGCTCCTGCGCCGGCCTTGGCCACCAGGAGTCCAGCCTCCGCTGCGCCCTCGAGGAGGCCCTCTTCCTCGGCAGGTACCGCCCCAACCTCACCTCCCACTCGCCATAACAACACCCCATTCTTGGATGGTTGCCTCGGGTGTTGCCTACGTGGCCTAATTCCAAATACTTCTTTTGAAATTTGCATTCCAATTACATATATGCTTGTGATGGGTTTCTATATATCTGAATATCATATATGAAAAAAAGTGCCAGTACTTTTTACTTTTTAGTACTAATGAATGTTTTCCATCATATATAGCAAAACTCAAGCCTTGGCATCTTGGTGGATAAGTACAATAGTCAATCAATATAATGGTTCTTTTGTGAGTAACTATATGTGAATATGTGTTTAACATGAGATGCAAAAATGGCATAACGCATAACTATTTATTTTGATCTGCAGAATATTTGTCATGCCCTCAAGAATGTGCCTTAGCTCAGCACATAACACAAAGGGGGTCCTCCATTCAGGCAATGAAACTTCAGAGCAAAGGTTTTTTTTTAACCACATCCATCTCTCCGATTCTTTTTCACTGTTTTAAGTGTGAATTTCTATGTATAAAGTAAGTGTTTTATAGATGGGAAGAAAGTTCTTGCGCAATGGAAACGCTGTATGATATTGACCTCATCTCAAGGACAATACCTGTTATTCTGGACAATTCCAAGACATGGCATGAGATAATATCAGGAAGTATGAAACTAAAAGAGGGAGATGTGGTACATGTGCAAGGAATTAACAGAGTGGAACTCAAAGAAAATCCCCTGTACTCTAAAGCTCTTGTAATAAACCGTACGGCAAGTCCTCTTGCTTGGTAAGTACACCGCCTCTTGTAGCATCCTTACTTTCTCTACTATTATCTGCATTAAGAATTACCTTATTTTTTGTTATCCAAACCAATCAAACCTTGATCATCACTGATTTCAGGTTTATGGAGTGCAAAGATCGCAAGAACCGCAGCTCTGTAATGTTATCTTACACCTTTTTGCCAAGTATGCCCGCAAAAAAATTGAGTGATGCAGCAAATAAGGTATTGTTTTTATGCATTTGCCATTTGTGCATGTGTAGTATTAACTAATAGTTTAGAAATGGACTAGTAGTTTAGTATAATATTTTCTCCTTCGTATTTTGTTTATTTCATCATAATCATATCCTTCATCCTTGAGCATGTAAATAAGGCATGCCATGGTCTTACTTGGATCAAAGAATTTTGGTCTGACCTGCATATTTGTCCATGTAAAGACAAATCCCATTACCAGGTATAGGTTGATGTTGATGTTGTGATGCAATAATACCACCAGAATCGCTGAGTGATTGTATTATCCTTGATCATTATTTTAGGTTATTATCTCTGTACTTTTTTTTCCTCCAGGAGCAATCATGAAAATTAAGAAGTCTATGGCTCTATGCACTTATGACCTTCATGGTTTTCTGTATACAATGAACACATTATTTTGCTGGCCATTATCCCTGAATGTTAAGTTAACAAATCGATGAGCTATATACTACAACAATGTTTTCGGATTGAGAAATATCCTTAAGAAAACTTGTAGCGGAAGTAGTGCGGAACTCTGTCTCCCACGCATTGGACTAAGGGCTGATGTGAATTCTCCCAAGGCACTTGCCATCCCTCCTTGGAAAACAACATCATAGCATATTGAGTTTTTTGTCCTCTCCAATTAGTAGAATTGGACCCATGGTTTCACAAAATCTTCAGCTGTTGTAGAGATCAGATTACCATATGGTACTGATCCTTGATCCTGGATGAAGATTCAATGACTCATGTCCACACATGACATGCATACTAAGTCAATCTGCTGTTGTTTCCAATGCTGCATCCATAAAGCATAGTGTCTAGGTATCCTGCAGGTATAGAAAACAATGTAGCTAGTTTGTTACATTTTCATGTGTAAAATCATTAAACTGAACAGAATTGATTCCAAGGATTTCATCCAGAAACCATATATATTTAGAAGTATGTCATATATGCTCAGAAACATTAATTTTGGAACTGATTTTCAGGGACATTTATTACAGCCTGTCAGGTATGGCTGTATCCCTCTAAATCAGTCCATTCTGTTTTTAGATAAAGAAAAATATTGGTGATTACGAAGAAAATTCTAGGTACCCTGCAGGTATATAAAACAATGTAACTAGTTTGTCACATTTTCATGTGTAATATCATTAAAGTGAACAGAATTGATTCCAAGGCTTGCGTCCAGAAACCATATATATTTAGAAGTATGTCATATATGCTCAGTAACATTAATTTTGGAACTGATTTTCAGTGACATTTATTACAGCCTGTCCTGTACGACTGTATCCCTCTAAGTCAGTTCAGTCTGTTTTTAGATGAAGAAAATTCTTGGTGATTATGATGCTATTCATGTGCGACGAGGTGATCTACTGAAAAATAGAAAAGATAGATTTGGTGTTGAACGGAGCCTTCATCCTCATTTGGATAGAGACACCCGCCCTGAGTTTATCAAAAAGAGAATTGCAAAGTGGATTCCACCAGGCCGAACTCTATTCATTGCCTCGAATGAAAGAACACCAGGATTCTTTTCCCCTCTTTCAGACAGGTTAGTCTTTTGTCTGTTCTCTCTTCACACCGGATTAGGTTATACTAAACTCATAGGACCTGCATATGTTGGACCAATGCAGTAAGGAAAGAAGCATAGATCCAAAGAGTGGTAGATTCCTCTATTGCTCTCCTCACACTAGGATCTCTGGCATTGTTCACTTTCACATTTATATTCTGTGCGCATCATAATGGTAATGCATATTTAGGTAAAAGCAGTTAAAGGCTGTTCTCATTCTGGTGATCTATATTCTGGGTTAGCCAAGCATTTGAATTCATTTGCCCAAGTTTCTGTTAATAAGTGATTTAACAATAAGCTATTTTTTTTTTGATAAAAAGGATATTTTCTGTAGTAAGCCCACTAGTTAAAAAATATTATTACTTTTACAATACCTGTTTATGTAAATTCTTCAATTTGCTTGGTAGTAAAAATTCGAACTCTATTTATCTATATCTATATTTGGGACATGCCCATATTTTTGTGTCTTATTGACGTATAATTTTCCAAGAATTGCCACTGGGTGTGTGGTTGATCTATGCATCATTATAAATATATATGGGGTATTATATCAAGATGTATGTGGACATACAGACATTATCATTAGTATCATTTGTGTTTCTTATGGTGCCAATCCAGGTACAAGTTAGCATACTCGTCCAACTTCAGTAACATATTGGAGCCAATAATTGAGAACAATTACCAGCTATTCATGGTGGAGAGGCAAATGATGCGAGGAGCAAAGACGTTTGTGAAGACAATGAAAGAGTTTGACAATGATCTCACCCTCTGCGATGATTCCAAAAAGAACACCAAAGTTTGGCAAAAGCCAGTCCATACAGATGACTGATGCCTGGACACCTCGCATACGATACAACTCACACTTAACTGGAAGGTTTGACATAGATTGCTGATTAATGACGAGGCTGGCATGAAATTGCCTGAATGTTGCAATTGCTGAAGAATACTGAACAACCAGTGCCGGAGACATATGTGCTCAGGAATTCGCGGCAGCGTGTTCATAGACACCATTGTGTTCTTGTATTCGAGAAATGTGTTAAATTGTTTATTCAGTCTTTTATGATTAGAGAATGGTTATAGGAGAGTTTTTGTTGCCTGTAGAAATAGGACGCATATATTCCTCACCCGCTTCTAATCTTCTGTATATTCAGTATTCACGCAACAATCAACCGGCACCCTGGCTTCAATTGCGGAGATATCATCGATTAATTCTACTGTAGTTGCGTACGCTCTCATATTCCAAGTTTTAAGTTCTATAGCGGCATCAATCCAATTAACTGCCCCCCTCCTTTCGTAGAGATTGATGTTCGTCGTGGAAACTAAAATTGGCATAAAAAACATAGCAACGTCATGGCCAAAAAAAACTTCCAAAGTAAAGTAGAAGTTCATGTGGAAATTTGAATTTTAACTCGGCCAAATTAAAATAGAACATACGTAGAAAGTATAAGATGGCATCGGTAGTTCGGTACAAAGGGAAGTAATGCCCTCTCGCTACTCATCTCAAATTTTCCTACAATTTTACACAATTTCACACCTTTTTCATATTTCCCATTTTTTGTAAATTTTTTAGCAACTAAAGATTTATTGCCAATCTCGGACAATTTCCCACAAATGTTGGACGATTCCTCGTAAACCCTAGCAATTTCATTTTTTTGAAAAAAAATGATCTGTTGCCTACTTTTCAAGAATTTATTACATATCCCGCTGATTTCATTCAATTTCTCGATAAACCATAGTGATTTCCCATTTTGAACTCGCTCCAGGAGATGAAAAATTTAAATTATGAAATTTGTTCAAATTTTAATAGGAAAGAATAATCATTAGGGAGCGAGATTTGATTAGAAAATGATTTTCGAAAGCCTCGTTCTGTCCCAAGTTTAATACCCTTCAATACTTTTTTAGCAATGAGACAAGAGCATTGTTTTCTTCATTGAAAAGGGAGCAAAGAACACTGTACAAATATTTATAGGATCCTAGGCTCGAAGGGGGTCCGAGCGCATTACAAAAAGGCCCTCTCCTAGCTAGAGAGGTCCTCAAAGATGGGCTGCCACCAATCGGCAAAGTGCGTAAAAAGGGTGTAGAGTGCCGCCATTAGGGTAGTGCAGTTGGTTCTGAGAACCCAGACTTTCTGTCGAGAAGTTGCAGTGCAGGAAGAGGCGGGGTGCGGTTTTCAGCAAGCTGTCGAAGAGTCGACAAAAGGATCATGGGGCCTGCGCTTCTTTGCAAGGATGTCAGCAGTATTAGGCTTGTTGAGGGTTAGAGTCTAGGAGAAAAACTTGCACTTGGGTTGTTCACTTTCCAGATGAGCTTTGTGTTGGCTTAGCGAACGCTACCTTGGAACTACAGGAGGTAGCCTGATTTCAATCTAACCAATTGGTAGAGGTTTGACGCAATGTCTTTGAGAGATCGATGATCTAGCTAGTTATCATGCTAGAAAATAGCTTTATTGCAATAACCGAATTTGATGGAGGTTGCCGTGCAGAACAATGCAAGGTCCTTGGAATTACATGACAGTCGTGCCTAGCCAAGGCGTTGGCCTTCCAAGAGAGCCGGAGCTAACATGGATACACAGGGCCCTACTGAATCTCTTGATGTTGGAAACCCCAAGAACACAAAGAGATTTAGGACGACGGACATTATCACAATTGACAAGGCAGTGCCCCCCTTTGCTTGGTCATCACCATGCTAGAAGAAGGATCTTCTGATGCGGTCCAACTTCTTCTTGGCCCATTTGGCAAGAGGGAAGATGGTCAAATGGTATGTGGGCATGGAAGATAGTAGAGTTGATAAGGGTGAGGGCAACCAACTTTGGAGAGTAGATGACCTTTCCACTTGGGCAATCTTGTGTTCAGTTTGTCGATGATTGGTGCGACGACATGACTCCTATGGAGTTTTCCGGTATGAGTTGGAAGGCCCGAGTAGTGGCATGAAAAATCTCCTCGAACACTTAGGAAGGACCAATTGAAAGATATCATCCAAGTCAAAGTCCCCACACCGAATGGGGAAGGCGGCGTTTTTTTTTTCTAGAAGTTGGTGTTAAAGTTTGAGGCTTGCCCAAAGTTGTGAAGAAGTTCCTGGGCATCCCTGACATCTTGCGGCGAAGGATGCAATAAAACAGTTGCATCATCTGCATAGAGGGTGGTGCACATGGTAAGTAAATGTTGGTGAATAGGCGTTAGGACACCTTCTTCTAAGGCCAAGCCAAAGAGTCGTTGTAGAGGTCAACTGCAAGAATGAAGAGCATAGGGGAAATTGGGTCCCCTTGGCAAACTCTACGTTGGTGATGCACCAATTGGTCTCTGTCTCTCTGATGCATCAGGAAAAATAGTTGAATGCTCAAAAACCAAATTTCTAGTCAAATCAATAACAAAACCAGTTAACTGATGAAAATTTAAATTATTGTTGTCAGCATATGTACGTAAATATTTTTTTCAATACAAAATAACTACATTTTCACTATCGAACTAAGTGGAAAAATAGTGTAAAAAACAAAAAAACAATTGTTTGTTCAAAAACTTAAAAATAGCCGTCTTTTCGTTAGCAAATCCATAACATTAATAGGAAAATGTACGGTAATACTTTTGACCAAACTCCGTTATAACCAACTGTTTTGACATTAATTTGTTTCGTGCTCATAGCGCTGGTTTGTGTTGCATGTCAATATGACACAGTACTGTAGTTGGTAAGAATAGATCAGTTTGGTTTTACAAAATTATTATGTGATCGATACATCATGCAAATATCTTTGTGTTTTCTGTTAACTAAATCTGTTGTTTGCATCTCTGGTTCCTCTAAATTAACGAAGCACCATGAACCAATTTTTGGATATTTTATTATGGGACTGTCTATTGCACAGTTGCCTGTTTTTTTTTAACCTTCAGTCGATTTTCTGGACCGTTGGATCTCAATCCAACGGTCCAGATCAACCCGCGCCCCCCACTCTCTCTTACTTTCCTCCCCTCCCTCCATCGCTTGACCCCGACTCGTCCCCCCGCTCCGCTCCTCCTCCTCCTCCTCGCCTCACCATCATGCTGCCGGCCTTGGCGCTTAGCCGCCCACCACCTAACCTCCCGCCACGACGCTTCCCCCCCCCCTAACCCGGCCGTCGCCTCCACTTCCCGCCATCACCGCCTCAACCGCCGCCTCACTCCATCCCCACTAATCGTGGAGCCGCCCCCCTGGCTATCCTCTAAGCCCGGCACCTCGATGTACCCTAACCCAACCCACGCAAAGGCGAAGGGCAAGGAGAGGAGGAGGTCACGGAGGAGGAAGACGGAGGAGGAGGTCGCCAAGGGAGGAGGAGGATCGACTGAAACTATAGGTAAATTTCGGTCGACTGTTGATTAGAGTTTCCCTTTTATTATATATACTATAATGTGCAGGAGTACTCTAGCATACACGAGAGTAGACATTGAGACTCACACCTGACTCATACCACATGCACACGACGACACACATGCGGTGCGGGCACACTAGAGATTGAGAATCTGTAGAGTCTTCAGATTTCAGAACAAATTAGGGAAACACCCCGGTCATAAGCCGGTGTTAAGAAGGCGAGAGTCCATGTGGACTGTGGTGTTCTATATGTGATCGTCAGTTATTCCATGTCCAATTAATATCTAACTGAATAATTAACTCCTCGTTTCTTTGAAAGAAGCAACTAATTAAGTCATGCAGATCAACACTAATCTGAAAGAAAAGGTAGTACTCCTAGTTAATTGGGACTACGCGCTACTAATGCTACTCTACTCACTCATTCCTCCTCTCAAACAATCAAGCCCACATGAAATGGAAGCCTAACTAGCTAACCTGCAGCTACGTACGTACGTGCCTCTCGTCTCCTATATGTACAGAATTAAATATAATTAAACTACTTGCTACAGCCACCTGCACAGTGCACACTACACCTCACTTCCCTGGTCCTCGTCGACGTCGTCGTCCCCGTCGCCATGGTCGGCACCATCGCCTTCTCCCTCTTCCTCCACCCGCACCCTCCTCTTCTTGCTCTCGTCCAGCCTCACGCCGAACAGCTTCACCGCCGTGTCGCCGCCGCGCTGCCTAGGGCGCGGCGAGGCGGCCGGGCCGAGCTCCACCAACCTGCAGCTGGCCGGCGGCGCCGGCGTGGGCGGCGGCACCGGCTCCACGTGGTTCTGCAGGAAGTAGATGATGTCGTTGTAGAGCTTCCTCATGTGCGCCAGCTCCGACAGCAGCAGCGAGTTGCGCCGCCGCAGCTGCCGGTTGTCCTCCGACAGCGCCGCCAGGAAGTCCCCGCCGCCGTCCGCCCCCGAGTCCTCCTGGAGATGGTACACCGGAGGCGGCGGCGGCGGCGGCTGTGAGCAAGACGACTTCCTCCGGTGGATCTCCGAGAGGAGGTGCTTGGAGCCCTTCCTGAAGAACTCGTTGGCGAACTCCCACCTGTCGGCGACTATCTTCCTGAAACCCTGCTCAAACAAAGTGAAAAAACAAGCAGGAATGATCAGTGACTGATGCATGATATGTGATCGAATGTAGATTTGGTAGTCACATCAAGCTTCAAGAATAATAATCAAGATGGATGGATTGAGCGCAATGGCGCCACATCGACGTACGTACAGAAGAAGAATCAAGTGGATCGAGTTCGTGTGTACTGTACTACATGTGTGCGCATGCGTAGCGTCAATCTTTTCTCTGCCAATGATTGCGAGTGAAGATCACTGCATCGCACTGCACTGCATGCGCAATGTATTGATTGGTGCATGAGGGCAAGAACGCATGCTGTCTACTGATTACTGAAGAACTGGAGATGGATGCACACGTATATAGTATATTGCATACTAGCTGGAGTAGTGTGTATGCTGTGGTGCAGATGGTGCGATAGAGTATTTTTAAAAAAATTAAAATAAAAGAAGGAACACTTAGGAGAGCTGAGTATATTTGTTCTGAGATAGATTGTTGAGTTTTGGTTTAGGTCATAGAGATCAAGAGGTCTTAAAAAAATACACATGGTGGTACATGGGAGCAGTTGTGTGCAGTACTGAGGGGAAGAAGAGAAGGTTCTCGTGCATATAAGCTATTTTCAAGCCAAATGGAACAAAATGCAAGAGCAAGGAGTACGCAGTATATATATTCACTTTTATTTGAAACGTGTATATATACAGTGTACTTCTCGATCATCTTGGAAAGAAGGAAGAAGAAGAGCAAAACTTATGCATGCTTCATTTTTTTTTTCCGATGCCTTTGCCAATCCCATGTATGAAACGAAATCAGTAAAAGATGGCCGTATTTCCTACACTCTATTCGCCATTCAAAAACAAACGAACCAGGCTTGCCTTTTTCTACGAAACAAGGAATGCAAAAGACAATGTCGCCCATTACTGTACTTGTAGGCACAGACATTGCATCTCCCAACTTAATACAAACTTCACTCCAATCAAAACCTCAACTAATTAAGGAATCCAAAAACCACCTATAGCTAGAGTCACATTGCACGGAGAAGAAGATCACACAAGAGCAACGATCCATGCATTCTGTACAGAAAAAGCTCAAGAGCCAGCTGAGCGACGTACGTGCTGACACACAAGAGACACACAGATATACCTATATAGCTTAGCAATATCGGTTACATACATATGTGTTGAGCTGCCTGACGAAGCTGGAGAAGTTGTTGTGCTTGAAGTAGTTGGGGAGGAGGTCCCTCGCGAACTCCGGCGGCCGCCACACCACGAAGGTGGTCTCGTCCTCCCCCCACGACACGACGTGGTCGGTGCCGGGGTCGTCGACGAGCTGGTACGTCTTGGTCAGGAATGGGGCTGGCACCGGCTTGTTGGCGTGTGAGCTCTCCATGGACACCACCATCTCGCCGCCACACCTCTCCACAAGGAATGCCATCTATATATGTGTATGTGTGTTTGCCCTATAATGCAAGATGTATAGCTCACTTAAGCAAAGCTTCAGGCTTTCCTAGAGTTTAGTGGAAGCTAGCATTAGAACAATGGGGGAGAAAGTGGCTACTGCAAGGAACAGGCAGTATTTGAGAGAGAGAGGAGGGGGGGAGGGGAGGAAGAAGAAGAAAAGGGCTCTTATTATCTCTCTTGCCTCCATCAGACCGCCTATATCTCTGCAGTCTCACTGTCTCACACTGGATGACTGGAGACACATACACACAACACATGCACGCACACCCCCCACGACCCTCAAATATTCTCATGTGGGTCACTGTCTGGACCGACCTCTCAAGCTAGACTATCCTCTCTCTCTCTCTCCACCTCCAATCTCCATCTGTGCCTCTCTTTCATCATTGTATATGCATATGCACGGATATCTGTGCAAGCCAGTACTGCGTGCTTCAAATGGCTGTTCTGGTCCTGAAACATGTACTCATAGTTCATAAACAGTTCTTGCTGGGAGGCCTTCTAGTGTTGGTCTTAATTTCATGCCATGGCATGTGTACATGCATGTATCTTAAATATACAATGCCAGGTTCCGGCCGTCCCCCCGTGTCACGCGTCCTTGCTCTCAGCTAGCCGGTGTGCCACGTCGCCCACAAACGCGGCAATCGTCCGATGCTCATCGCATGGTCTGACGGAGGCGGCTACTACTGTGGTCTTCGCCACCACGCCGTTCTCCCCCACCTTTTTGCTTGGCTGCCTCCACGGGACCACGAGGGCCACGGCGCCTCCCCACGCCACCCGCTCTCCTCCGTGGCCTACTCCGCCGCCTCCCCCACGGCACCGATTCCCCACCCCGCCGCGGAATCCCCTCGCCGCCGCCGTTTCATCCTCAAGCTGTTCCCTCTGTTCCTCCTCCGTCGCTATCCTTTACCGCTGCAGACCGCCTCTCCTTCGACTGCCGCCGCCATGCTATAATGGTCTTCTCCCGTTGTCCTTGCAGGTTGGATCCGACGCCGCCGGGTTCCGACGAGGCCGGATCCGTCGCCGGTTGGGCCCTGGGAGGTTGGATCCGTTGGTCGGGGAAGGAGCCGGGTGCCGTTCCCCTGACGGACGCGTCGCCCCGCACTAACCCTCTTCTTCACCTCCCTGCTGGTACAATGATGCTCCTCTGCCTTGCCTTTCTCCACTGCCTCCACTGCCGTCGCCATGGTCTGATGGTCTTCTCCCGTTGTCCGTGCAGGTTCCGTCCGACGCCGCCGGGTTCAAGTGAGGCCGGATCCGTCGACGATTGGGCCCTGGGAGGCTGGATCCGTTGGTGGAGGAAGGAGCAGGGTGTCGTTCCCCCGACGAACGCGTCGCCCCGCGCTAGCTTTCTTCTTCGCCTCCCCGCTGGTGCAGTGATACCCCTCTGCCTTGCCCTTCTCCCATGCTCTCCCTGTAGCCACGAATATAGCCTCTCCATGAAGGTGGCGTCCTGCTTTCTTGGAGTTCTAAAGATCTAGGCCATTGTCTGCATCTGTCAATTTTGCTATACAAATTCCAGTTTATTACACCGTGTCGATATGTTCAGGGACATATTCAGCATGGTTCGTCGTCTATTTTAGGTTAGTTTGTTGGCCTATTCGATTTTCGTCTACTCATTCATGGCTGGGGATGCAATAGATGTATATGTATATCTACGTTGCCCTTCTCCTATGCTCTCCCTGCAGCCATGACTATAACCTCTCCATGAAGGTGACGTCGTACTTTCTTCGAGTTCTAAAGATTTATGCCATTGTTTGCATCTGTCAATTTTGCTATAGCAATTCCAGATTATCACACCGTCTCGATGTGCTTAAGGACATATTCAGCATGGTTCCTCATCTCTTTTAGGTTTGTTTTGTCGGCTCATTCATTTTTTGTGCACTCATTAATTCACGGCCGAGGATGCAATATATGTGTATATATACATACGTATGTGCGTGTCCATGTGTGTTTGTTTGTTATGCAGATTGGAGTGTTGGAGCATGGTTGTTCTCTTCACATCTCAGAAATTATCATGGTTCTCATAAGAGCATTGCACTCTTTTTATCGATTGTTCATTGTTTCAAAAAATATTTACTTGCGAGCGTGTTTATTGACCACATAATTTAACGTTGATATCTTTGTTGGTTGTAAATTGGCCACCCTATTGCTGGGATGTTCATTGTAGTCAGTGCATTGTTTAGGGTACAGTTCCTACGTTTTTTGATGGAAATCATAGATGTAGCCGTCAGCAATAGGACGGTCCCAGGTTTAGGATTCCTAGAGTTTTGTTTACAGCTCAAATCTATATTTTTTGTGCAGCTTTGTTCTCAATTTTCTATGGGCTTTTTCCCACCAAAGCTATAGCTCAATACTGACTTATCTTTTAGTTCATTAGTATTGCATTGCCTTCCCATTTTTTGAGAGGTCGTCTAATACACTATATAATTTTTGCCATGTGTCCCTGCCATTTCAACGGAGTTGCCATGGAACGTTGACAGATGTGTTCAAACTCGGGCTGAAGGTTTGTCATTTTAGCTGAATTTGTAAGTGCCGCACGCCCCTCAAAGACAGGTTATTTCTATTCCCCTGTCATCCTCATTTTCGCATTTACCTTCTACACATTGCGCGACACGCAATTAAAGGTTACATATGCACTTCTTCATAGCGGATCAGTTATTGGTTTAGCAGTTTAGCTCATTGAAATGTGCTTTAATTCTATTTGGTAGCCACATCTCTGTTCTTTTCCATTGCTGCTGATAGGCGCCTTTACATATTTTTCTTCAATTCACACAGCCACATTAAAATGTGTTAGGCTTTATTTGTTAGGGTCGTTCATACACCAGTGTATGTCTCAGTTCGTTATTTCGCCTATTTACGAACGAAATGCCACGTATTGTGCTTCCATGCTTCTGCTAATCTACCCTGTGTTTGAGGAAGTGTCGCATACTATGCTTCCATGGTTCGGCCCATGTGCCCTGTGGTTGGTTGACTATTGCAAATATTTTATGTTCTTGGTCAGTCCTATGTGATTGGATTGTTATTAGCGCCAATTGCAAACATGTTTTCCACACTACTTAAGATTCTAGAAGGCTACAACCTTGTGTGGTTGTACCTTTCCTAGTTTAATTTATTGCAGGAATGACTTTTATATTTGTTGAGCTTCTTTGGCCTCCGCTCCTTCGTGTTTCGCGCCTGCTGATTGGCTCCGGAAATTTCTACTGTGCACAATGTAGGCAAGTTTTCAATCAAATTTTTTGTGCATGTGTATTAGCTGTAGAGTATTTTGCATATTATTTTATTGACTAATTTTTTGGGCGCATAAACAAGTTTCATAGGTTAGGGTACGAGTTTCCATATTATATGATGATTTGCTCCATTTTCTATTCCTATAGCATTTCGCGTTGCCACTCATAGAACAGTATGCTACAACTTTATTTCTTCCTTGGTTTACTTCTATCAGGTCGTTGTTGCCTGATGGGGAATTACTACCCATTGTGTAGTATTTTTGTATACATGCTTCCTTCGGGCTACACATTTATGAGCATTTGAATTTGGGTGACAAGTATAGATTTACTTACCCAAAATGTTTTCAGTCGTTCACAACTCCAGAAGTGCATATTAGCTTTTATCCTGATGCTGTTGCTTCCTTCTATTTGCCACATTTGCCTGCTCATGTTGGTTAGTGTTCGGTATTCCTGTTAGTTTCCTGTATCTTTACAAATTTGATGTTGTCTTCAATGATAGCTAATTGTTGCGCTATGTTCTGTATTGCATGATAGGTTCTATAAGCATCCATTAGTTCTCATCCTTCACCGTTTGCAGGACGATACTTGGTCTTCACTGATGATAGACTGAGTGGAATGAATATGATTGCACTTGGCCTTGCCATAGACTTTTCCATGAGTTAATGTAACCATGTATTTTTCATGCGTTATTTTCTATCATGGCACTCCTCTTGGCAAGAAAACAGATCAACATTTAATATGATCATACTGAGATTTAGATCGAATATTCACACTGCATAGAATGAGTTGCATATTATCTGATGATTTATTCGAGTTTCATATAATCGGGTCCTGTATAAGCATATTGAGTATTTGCAAGTTTGGAATTGTATATGTGAGATTTACTCCTGATGTTGTCTGCTGCCGTGCATGCCAACTGCATTAGTCAGCTTTTCCAACATTACTTCACTCGGCGCGCTACAGGCACGCAACCTCAACTAGTATATACAATACACCAACTTGTCCTGTTGAGGAACTGTTCTACGTAGGCTGCTGTGTGAAAAGACAATATATATACCATGTTCGTGCATCTATACATGTGTATTTTTCTTCAAAAGAAATATACATGTGTACGTACGTACCTGTGCAGTTGGCGGGAAGCAATGAGTGATAACTGATACATACATTCATGTCAAACAGACTAACTGTAGAGTCAGGATAAATCCATCACTACCACTAGCTAGCACAGTCAGAGCCAGGTGATCATAGAACACATATTAGCACTTAGGTGACTCTATCTGGTCCTCGTTCTTGTATCAATTAATGAGAGCAATTTTATCACTAGTACAAAATTGTACTTGCATCTTCTTTACCGTTCCATGTATATCGAGATGGTCACCCGGTCTCCCCAAGTATTTTGCAAAAACCTCTACAAGTTTGAAAAAAAAGAACCGAATTAATCCTCCTTTTCTTCCCCCTCTCCCTCTCCCTACCACCCGACCGAGCTCCCCAGCCTCGACGGCGCGAGAGTCACGCCCCGGATCCTTTGCACGAAAGCGAGGTCCTCGAGGGTGGTGGTGGCCACCGGTGCTGGATCCATCGCGCAGCGCCGCCGGCCGTCGCCAAGCGTCGTCGTGCCGGGGAGCCACGCCATGCCAGAAGGAAGCCGTGCTGGAGAGGTCGCCTATGCCAGAGCCGCGTCGCCGTGGAGAGCTCGATCAGGTGAGAGGGAGGAGGAGAGAAGAAGAAGAAGAAGAGAATCCAATTGCTTTTAATATAGAAGTTGAGGAACTAGTAAATTATTTGTTTAATGTAAAAAATATGCTATTTTTTCACATATGTACGTTTCATATTGCTTCATCCCCACCCCCACCCACCCACACACACAAATCATATGGATCATCAATAGACGCGCGATGATTTGTATGACCATATATACCATACGTACGTAATTACGTATACATCAATATATGATAACTAACCACATCCCATTATTGTCGTGCTATACTAAGCGTCAGTTGAGAATCTGTCTAATTAAGATTCTTCCTACCAGCATTGGCCAGATTGGTCGACAATAACATGTACATGCATGCATATTAACCCCAAAAGCTAGTTAGACTGATTCTTAGTTGAAGCTTAATTAGTATACTCCTTTTGTTCTAAATAATAGTCGTTTTAAATTTATCGTCAAAGTTTTAAAATTTTATCCACAAAAATCTTTTGAGCTATTTGGATTGGACACATGAAAATATACATATAAATTCATCTCGAAAAATACTTCTATAATATCATATTTTTCATACTAATTTTGGTAAAAATTGTATTTTAAAGATTGTATCAATGTTTTTATGTTCAGATGACTGTTAATTCAAAATGGAGCACGTCACTACGTAACCTTTGATCCTAAAGAAAGCTAGGCATGCACTTTTACACCGCCTTATTTAGTAAACACTGCAGTAGTAAATGACATTGATTTTATAGTCGTACTAACTTTACAGACATGCATGTTCAAACTTTTTTTTTTGAAGGGGATGCATGTTCAAACTTCAAAGACTAGCAACAAGGGAGCATATCTATCTCCATGCCTATATATTATTTAACTGCACATATATATATAGCATAGGCACTCTTAACTTGACAAGATATAGCACATGGCTTCATATATGAAGACCAGGAGAAAGTACAGGTACACAGATAAAAAGAGTACAAAGGCATGGACGAGCCATAAATTAATAAAACCAAAAGGCTGTCCAAGAATGCGTGGGAGGGGGGAAGAAAAGCTCCAGACAAAAGCTATATTTTTTTTTAAAAAAATTACACGAGTTACCCACAGACATGTAATATTACTCAAAAGTATATATACAAACTAATAATATATCAAAGAAAAAGAAAAGAATTCGAGCAACAACAAATTAATCAGGCTCTAACGTACAAAGTCTGAGTAATGACACTTCCAAAGGATTCACTCCCTCTCGTACGAAAAAGCTACATCGATGAGTGAGTTTTGAAGGCTATAAGTGGCGCATGTTGCAAATTTGAGCGAAAAATCTTGTCATTTCACTGCAACCAAATATGCCAACAAACAAGGGAAAAAAGCTCCTTGAAGAAATGTTGAACTCTAGGGTTAACTCCGTGGAGAGCTCTAATCATGGCAAGCCAGTCTTAAGATATTATCATAATTGAAGCTTTAAAGGGATCTATATATCTTTTACAGCCGAGCATTGGATGAAGAGATGGAGTAAAGTTTCTTCAGCATTGAAGTGACATAGAGAGTAAGATACACAACCATTTCAAATGCTCTTTCGACAGAGAAGGCTCCGAGTTTTCAACCGATTGAGTACGATCAATCACAAAAAGATTTTTAGTTCAAGTTAACTTCTGCTCTTCCAGACAATGTTGTAAGCACTAAAAGACAAGTTACTGTATGTGACATTTCTATAAAATCTTCTGGACTAATATTGTTATTGTTCCAAATATAGCTTCAAGAGTCTTCATGCTGCTCAAAAGTCAGCTCGTCAAATAGGATGTAAAAGATCTGTAGCTCTTGTAGACTTTTCCACGCCGTTGGTAAAAACAGACTTGTTGATTTATAACCGTCGAGAAGAAATAGTATATGCTTCATTTTTTGCATGCAAAAAATGCTTCAATAAGTTATTCAGCTAAAGGTGTACCGTGCCAGAGGTCCTCCCAAAATGTAAGTTCTTTCACATCACCCATGACACAAGAACAAATGGTTAGAAATTTAGGCATAAGTTTTAGAGTGCTACACCAACAAAAGCTTCCCTTAAAAGTGACATTGTGGAAGTGCTACACCACCAAAAGCTTCCTTTAAAAATGACATTGTGGAAGCGAGTGGGTGGAATGAGTTTGCCAGGTTCAATATATCAAAACGATGAAAGAGCTTGAGCAGTTATAAATTGCTTCTATATATTGCAGGCAATGCAAGAGAAGCATATATCGTGTACTGTGCTCCTGGCAGCTACTGACTGGTATCCCCATGGTATTTAGTGACCAAATTGTTCTACACACCTGACACCTACCTCATCACGTTGCTAGTCGTGCATTGCTCATGCGACGAAGATGTGTTTGTTTGCAGGGAAAGAAAGGCCTAGGGTACTTTCCGTGTTCATGACTTGCAAGTTTCAAGGCACGCCCGTGACCTCAGGCTCAGGGCACTCAGCATTGGCATTCACAGGACCTAGTTAAAAGAAGTGAGATATATAGGTGAATAATGATGCATATATATATAGTGGTATAACTCTGCTACATGCACCCACTGGATATTGTAGTATCCTCTTCTTTTGATGCAGCAGCAATTTCCTACAGCTCTTCTTCCCAGCTATTGGACTGGACTGCATGCATGGGCACTGTGGTTCAAGGCAACTGCCTCCATTACTACCATATCTATGTGCAAGAGAACAAAACAACTCCATCCTCCAGCTTCTTGAAATGCTAACACTCGAGATGGATCGATTAACTGCACCGTCATCAAGTGTGCCTCCACCCAGGCCATGGAAGTTGGTGCATGCTACTTTCTCCCGGTACAGCTTGGGATTTGAGGAAAGCAAAAGAAAAAAAAACTAAAAGTTTGTGAAGATCATCTTTATTAATCATATGGTTCGTAAAATCAAGGCAGCCCTGCAGTACTCTCCATAAGATGAGCTGGAATATAATGAGATATACACCTTAATATAAGGAGTAGTACATCATAAACATAAGAACATGAAGAGAGGAGCTTGGAGAAACCCATGCATATATAACTGGACATGGAAAGCTGGGTGCGGGACATGATTTGTTGTGGGTCGCCTTTTTGCAAAGGAGATCTATAGCTAGGGTTCTGGCGTTGCAGCTAGCCAGCACTCAAGCCAAAAGCCATCCTCCTCCATCCCTTTCCCCTTTCCATTCTCCCATGCTTTCCAAGCGCCAGTTTGTCTCGGTCAAACAAGCCCCAAGAGGGTGTATGCCACCCCATGCACACAACCATTTCAGAGCAACCCTGCCTCTGTGAGATGTCCCTCAACAAATGCATGCTCATTCATCAATGCAGGTGTGCATGCCCTGGGATGTCCTACACACACATTTGCCCTAGCTGCCTGCCTCTGCACAGCAGCTACTTTAGCCTTAAGAACAGGCCTGGTAACCCAAAACTAAAAAAAAAAATGTGAGATGAAAAACAAAGTCATGTAACAAACATTGTTTGTGATGTGTGGGCATTGGCTGGGGAAATTTGAATATCATGGAAGATTCTGTTCCACATATGACAAGTTGCTTTGATGATGTGCCTGCAGAGACATTTTATGAGTACATCACATGACCTTTCCCCATCCCACATGTGGCCCATTGCATTTGTGGCCAACTGGGTAGGTCTGGATCTATCTTTGACTGGCTAGATCACATACAAATGGAAATGCAGATGATATGGGGGAAAATAAAGAAATGATTCATATCACATATGCTGATATGCATTAGCCATGCAATGGAGGGGGCGGGGGGAAGGATACTGCCTAGAGCTATGTTGGGTGGATCTTCTATGTGTATATCAGGCCAAAAACAACCTGATGACATCATGCATACCACATTACAGAAAACCAGCTTTTTAGACATGTAGTAGCATCTAACATTTATTGTCGGTTACCTTGATATCCCTGGACTCAATTATTTCCACATCAGATTTCTTCTGTTGGAGAAGGGTATTGTCATAGCTCTAGCTTTTCAGCCCATCAGTTTCATGCTGTAATATTAAACCATGCAGATCGGTTGGATCGAAATGACACATTAGTCCCTGATGCATGGCCATTAAAAAGATACTAAAAAAATAAAAGCAGAGAGCTCTATGCAGATATGAAACTGGAGACCCTGTTGTAAGAAGAGACAAGTAGACCACTGTTCATGCATGTTCCTAGACTGCGTGGAGAAGAGCTGCACTGTTGGATTTTAGCATGACTGCTGCTCTTGTAACTGCAACCTCGTGACAATTGGATGTATTTGATTAAATTACAGCCGCCTATTAGTAAATTAAGTAGGGAGCATACACTGTTGCCCACTCTAACTAGCTCAACAAATGCTGTTCCTTTTCCCTCTGCAAAAAACGATCCCTACCTGAATGTATTTTCCATCTGCCATGCAGAATTTCAATAAAATGGAAATGAAAAACACAAATTCACCCTTGTAAAATTTTAGCCTTTTCCAAGGTGCGAATTTGTGGAATCCAGCAGAATTATGATAGCAACCAATACTGGGCTAAAGAGTTCAGCAGCAACCATAATGAGGAACGGGCGAAGTAAATACATCACCATCCATCCCAGCAACCCAGTAAAAAAAGTTATATAGTTGTGCATGAGCAAATTCATCTTTGTGCAATGTTTTAAGGCATATAAAAGCATTTCTGTATTTTATATGAGAGCAAATGCAGTTCATGTAATGATACAATAGACCGTTTTCCTCGACACGAACAACGCAGGCGATAAGATAACGTTTTAATATGTCTGTTATAGAAAATGTCCCTAGTTTATTTTTTTTAAAGTTCTCGTAGTTTAGCTGTATCCGCAGTGGGCAGAAAGGAAACTTTTGCAATATTGGTGTTAAGCTTTATCTTTGCTGTTCAATAAAAGGTCTCTTTTTTTCAAAATGTGTTCAATTAAAATGTTTTCTTACGACAGATGCAGACACCTTTCTTAGTTCTAAACAGATGAATTCACCGCTTACCTAGGGTCATTCTAATAGAATTATAGGAATGAAGCTTAGGGAAATCAGTGAGGAAAAATCAAAGATCAATTAATATTTCCATACAGTTACTCAAGTAAAGGTTCATTCTTTTTAACAACCAGAAACCACAAGATCAAGCTTTTCTGTGCAGGAAAGAGAGTAAAGGAGAAAAGGCACATCAAAGATGAAGAGGTGCCTAGCCAAGGGAAACTTTTCAGAGAACATATCCTGAGAGAGAGAGAGAGAGAGAGAGAGAGAGAGAGAGAGAGAGAGGGGGAGAGGGAGAGAGGGGGGGGGGGGGGAGGTGGGTCAGGGTTCGGCGCATTGAGGGAAAACCGATTAAAGTCTGTGCTCATAAAGGAGGTGTAAAGATGTGAATTTACCGCCCCTCTTTTCCAAACTCTTACACAGCCCACATGTGCATGCCCCCCACACTCTCATGCATCCTGCCATGGGTCGCTTAGGATATAGAGACAGGAATGCCTCTGAGCACTAGATTTAGATGTTTCTGCATTAATAAGCAGAGTCCGTCATCTTGTAGATGAGCCAATTGCTTGTACCATCTCAGTCAGCACACATGAGCAGTATCTAGATAGCTATGCTGAGGTTCCATTTGATCAAATTTTATTGAGTACTTCATACCACTTCTTAAACTAAGAAAAGGTATATATTTTTTAGTGAGCATATCCGCATTTTTCTCCCAGGAAGAAAGCTTGATGCTCACTAATAAAAGTTCAGAGAGACAAAGCATGAAGCAATACGCAAGGAAATTAGATAGCAAGTAGCTTAAAAAGGTTCGCAAATGAGAATTACAGATCCCTTACCTGCCACCTGTAGGCCGTGTTCTAGACTCCTAGGTTCCCAGCTGAATAGCTGATAGAAGGCACTGAGATATTCGCAAAGTTGCAAAGTTCTGACTCTTGCTGCTAGTCATGAATATGCATCTGAGTTAGAGATACAAGAGGGCACTTGAAGGTAAATATTGCATTGCGGCCAATAAGTAATTAGATGGGCTACTAATAATAACACAAGGATGTATATATACATGGTAAAGAAATTTTTCATCAAAACAACCACTTACTTCCACCATCCTCGGACATTTGCACGTATAGTACACATTCATGCATTGCCACGTCAACCAACTGATCGCTTGCAGATATTCAAGATAGAAAAGAAACGGGGGAAGGGGCGCACAGCTGAGCTAGCAGAACAAGCCCATGCATGCATGCCGCACTGCCGCCTCACTAATTATTTCTGTCCCCATATATGGCGTTGCTAGGTTCAGTCGCCCAGGCATCAGTCCAAGCTCGTGCACTGCACACGTGAGTTGACACCAGGTCTCATGTGCATGAAGCTTCCAACACACAACCACACACGCGCGCGCGCGCACACACACACTCACACATTTAAACTTGAACTGCACGGGCTAGCTACCAATTTGCAGAGTGCAGCTAAGCTCTGAGTTGTGCGGTACAGTGAAGCCTCCCCTCTATGGCTCTATCAAGTGACACACACAAGCACAGGATGCATAGCCGAGGTCTCTTGCCTGTCTGGTCTCCTGTTGCAGCACATGGAGTCACATGCGCCAATGACTCGTCCCTCCCTCCCCCTTCTTTTCTTCATTGCACAATCTCATTCGCAGGAGAGAACAGTTTTACATGGTTCTGTGTGTATCTATACTGTTTGTCTGGCCGCTCTGCATCTGAAGCAAAAAAAAAAGAGAAAAAAATAAACCTTTTACTGGACCTATGGATCTTTCCCACCACTTCTTCCCGAATCTAATCATGCTCAAGGTTCAGCAGAGCACTGGACTTCCTTTTTTCCTAAAGAAATTAACCACAATACGTTGGTAAGGACAAATGGTTAGCCAGCTGCCAGCCCACTGACCAAACTTCTTTTTTTTTCCGAACCGAACTGACCAAAACATTATGAACGAATCAAGCACATAGTAAACATTAGGCAAAAAAAGGGGGTGTGGGGTTCTGTTGATGACTGCAATTCAGGTAATTATTTTTTTGAGGGTTAAAAGGCCAGGAGTTCCGCCAATCCATTAAAGGAGAGGAAAAATGTACAACGCGAAAGAAAATATACAAAGGTAGGGACTAATTAAATAACGTCTCAAGCACAGCGCCAAAGCGCCAATTCATCCTGGATGAACAACGCAGTGCGGGCCGCATCTAAAGAAGAATTCTGGAAGATTCTCCTATTGCGCTTTTTTCAAATATTCCAAACTATGCAGATAACGAAGCTGTTGAAGGCCGTTCTTTGGGCCTGCTGCACGTAGTCTTGGACCGACCACCACCAATCTATGAAAGTGCGCTGGGGATTGAGGTGAGGGGCCGTGATAGTCTGAAAAGCATGGGGCAAAAGACGACTCCATATTGATGCAGTAAGCGGTGTGCGAACAAGTGGTCCCGGGTCTTCGGCAATTGAAAAGACAACACCTTGCGGGGTCAATTCAGATAAATATTAGGTTGCAAGGCCTAGACATGTATCTCCTTTGGAACATGTACAATACTATCCAAATCATACCATTTCCAATCAGATTTTTTTTGCCATATACACGAGACTAAATACATTAGTTCAAAAAACGAGACTAAAATACATATCCTAACCCAGGATTAAAAATGCATGGCCTGATAAACATATCAGATTGCATGTGACTGGCATATATACTGACATGTTTGAAGGACAATGCAGAATACATATCCTAACCCAAAATTTTTAAAAAATTGTGGCCTGATGAACATTCAGATAGCATGTGAATAGGCATAAATACTGCATGTTTGAAGGACAATGCAGAAGATGGGAGAATTTACCAGCAACATAATAACATGGGATGTCTCTACAGCGTGCTAAAAAGGAGGCCTGTAGGGAAGTGCATAGGCAGGGAATTAGCCAAGTGACTGAAGAATGTTGCGAGCAATGATTGTCCCAGTGAGCTCCTCTTTTGATATGCCTCCCTTGAGGTGGTCTCAGCAGATTCTGATACAAAGATTTATTTCTCCACGGATAAAGTGGGAGGGCGGGAGGGAAGAAAGAGGAAAAGCAAGTGGGAATCATTAGAAAGGTGCCAACTTTCTGAGCCCAGTGGGTCCACCATGGATCAAAGGTTTCCCAATGACTTCCAAAGATGAGGAGTTTTCTAAAAGCTGCGACTCCATAGTGTAATTCTTATGCACCAAAAGAATGTTATCTTAAACATGGTATGCCTAAAGATGGAGTCTGTCTTTACTAACCTTACAGGGAAAAGAAGCAATGCATTAACAATGACAAGGTAGAAATTTCCTCGAACAATGCAGGGTTTTCTTGCAGCTGTGATAAAATTAGAACTGAATACTCAAACTGAAACAAAGCAACCAATAGTTCCGACTTCCGAAAATATGATGCAGTTACTCGTACAGTTTCAAAAAAATATGACGCAGTTTTACAATTTTTTTTATAAAAAATATGATGCAGTTTTGGCTCTCGTGAGCAATCATGTGCCATGCAAAGCTGAGGACGGTCTAAACTAAAAAAGATTTGCAGCTCTTAATATGTTTAGTTAAAAGATACAGGCAAACTGACTTGCTTAGGAAAAGGGAGATTCTGTCAAAATACGTGGTGAAAGAATAGAAACAGAAAAGGCATACCTACACGCATGCACAACTTAGGTTATAGGGAACTCATAGGACCTGCATATGTTGGAGCAATGCAGTCAGGAATGAAGCATAACTCCAAAGAGAACTGGTAGATTCCTCTAGTACCTTCGTTTGGTCCAAGGGATTTCCATACCTGCAGAAAAGCAAAAGCCACCATTGAAGTTTAAAGGAAACATAGACTTGCATCGGTTTGTCACCATAAAAAAAATCATAATATGTAAGTTCTTTACTTGGAAAGATGGCACTTCTTTTCACACAATCCACAAAAAAGCGAAGGATCCTAAGAGGAATGTGGCATATATAATAAATTGCTAAGAAAAAACCAAATATGCCTTTTTGTGGCAGGCAGATTTTACACTATCCTATGTAAATGACTATATAATTGATAGATCATTCGGTCAGTGTAAAACATTACACTATAATGCAGTTAAATGCACCATCTAAAAGTAAGATGATCCAAACCTTAGCATTGATCGGAATGATTGCAGTGTATGACTGAATTCCTGAAACAACTACATTGTGCCCTTGACAATTTTGAACTAACACGATTGCACAAACCATGATGAGGATGGATCCAAATGAGTGATGCACATTGCACAACTCATTTTATTGATACCACTATTATTGACGCAGGAAAGAAACATGATTATAGGGCAGCTTCAATTGGACACCCAACATTGTCAGGCCTCAGGTTTGCCTGTCCTAATGCCGCCTCAGCTTCCAATCTTGTGTTCATGTGTGGTTTTTGCTTCTAAGTTAAATTGAATATGATATTGTGTTACAAATATAAATGCAGAAAGTTTTCACTTTTGACAATCTGATAATTAATTTCATAATTATAGGCTTGAAGCATAAATGGCCAAGCTATTGATCCTACTAAAGTATTCAGAATGTTGAACAGCCACAGCTCATGTGTCACTCATAATTCCATAACAAAAATTAATTTGCTTCCTAACACAATTCACCTATCACACAAAGTATTAATCTATATTCTATTGGACGTTTCTGTTCCTAAAAAGTTTACCAACTGCAGTAATTAATGATACTGCTAAAAATTGTGTGTTCATTCACTCATATCTAAGCAGTGTTATTCTTCTGTTAGCTATCTGATGAATGAGGACATGACTAATGGTCTGGTGCGCGCAGGCCCAAAAAGGCCCATGAACAGTACCGTACAGCTGTTTGTAGCACGTGCCCCTGTTACAGCTGTTTTAGTATATTATGTTAGTTTCCATCTATTCTTTTCTCATAGTTCAAGTCGGTATTTTTCTTAGAATCCAAGTCAATGCTCCCTATAAAAGAGAGGGTCATATATCTTTTATTATCATCCAAGTAATGAAGTAAAATTAAGATCTAGATGTCATAGGCGGTGGTTCCGATAACAGCCAAAGACGGTAGCTTCGACAACAGCTCGTCTCGCCTGCGTCAAAGGCCATATCCCCTGTTGCGAGCTTGCACGTAACATGGTCATACTGGTTTCTAACCATGGAAAATACTATTAGTTCACACACTTGACTCAGCATATACTCAGATATATTCAGATATATCGATCAGACGATCACTGGTTATAGCATGAAAAATGTTTACACTTTACATCACCTCGGTGTTCAAGATCAGTAAGTACAGAGAAAGGATTAAACTCCATGAAGACAAATTACTAAGGGATTGACCGATTGTTAAAAACATCATTGGATACAAATGACAGCAAAGTTTACTTAGCACAGACATGAAAAAGAAAACTAACAGGCTAATAGCTCTAATGCTCAGGAAAGCAGCTCATTTGATACTGAGGGGTCTTGTAAACATAAATGCAAAGCAGCATGTATGGCCAAAAGAAAAGATCTGAGTGATGAATTAGTCAAGTTCTTAATAGACAACATCCCGAGTACCTTTTCCAATCTCTAGCAGCCGGCACAAATCAAGGCCTATGTATTTATTTCTTTAAGTGCCCACCATTCTGATACCTTCATATAATTGGTACTGGAAGATATGATCTATCATCTGATAATGTGACATATCTCTGATACTTTGTCTTCTTCTGCTTCATTTTGTGACTTTGCCTCCTATAATCTGAGTCTGTCAAAGTCAAACCTGAAGTTCCACTTTTATCATTTAATGGGTCACTAATCGGTGTTTTCTCTTATGCTCAGTTTTCATGAAAGTGCCACACACTTAGCAGGCAACAAAGTGGTGCTAGGGCAACCAATCAGCCTAGGTGGGTTATATGGGAAATAAAACTTAGAAACATTTGGCTGACTCAGTACGAAAGACTTCTCTGTACTCATAAGTCATAAGATTATCTGTACATTGGCTTCCTTCCTCTTCTTCCAGCAGCTTGGTCCTTCTTTTTGTCCATAGACATTCACATCGTTTTTCTGCTGCTTCATACTTGACTTCAGATTGAACTTCAACATTGTTGCAAGACATGGTATATATGAAGCCATCTATCATGCTATCCTGCAAAATGAACGATCCATATTGGTTAGCCAAGCATTTCAGTCGGCAAAGAAAATCCGAAATGAGGTAGCAGCCAATGGACCATTCAACATCAACATCCACACATTGCTTGCCCCAAAATGCAGCTCCCTATCATTAGGATTTAGGAACCTCTGCATTAAACCTCTTAATGCAACTGCAAACAGACCTAATGGTAAAAATGAAGAAAATTCAACGCAGACAACCCAAAAAAAATCAGAAAATTTAATTAATGAGACATGTTGTACACAAACTGGATTGCCTTGAAATAAGTTGGCTTTCCAGAAACTAAATAGAGATAAGTATTCCAATTTGTGACCATTACATAGCATGGAATCCTCCAATGAAAATCTCAAGCAGAAGGTGGTGGCAAATCATAACACTGCTTGGCAAGGCTAACACATTGCAACCAATGTAACAGCTCCGCATTAGGGTCCTTCTCCAAGACCACATCTCTAACAGCAATCTGGATTGCACCACGGTACATGACAATCCTCCCACGAACCCTCAACAAAATGCCAAGACTCACCACCTCTGACATTTTCAATGCCATCTCTGCAGTCGGATCAGAATCAGATGTCCCAGATGAACTGCTTACATTTAAATACTGGTGGTTCAGCCACAAGACACATGGGACACAATCAGTGCCATCATCGACCAGGAAGCGGAGGAACTTTTCTTTACGATCGCGTGAAACCACAACTCCAACAAGCTCGACACGAGCAACTGTATGGCCACAGCGAGCAAAGGAAGGTGGTGAAGTGCGTCGAACAGTAAGGGAGAGAAGGTCGGCAGCCAGAAGCTTCATGTGCACAAGATGAAGAGAGACCATGCAAACGTTGTGGACAACCTAATTTTAGAAAAGGAATGGAACTTGAGCTTTACAAATGTTGTGATACAGAACGAGAAGGAATGGAAAAAAAGAAAGTAGATGTCCTTAAGTAAGGAAAAAACATAATGAGGCCCAGATGCAACAGCAAGCACACTGTGCAGCAGTTCTCGATGAATTCTAATCCCACAGGGTCATCAACATTTACCTCTGAAGCTAGATTATCAAGAACTAATCAGGGTTTCCAGTTTGATGAGAAACTGGAAAAATTGGCGACTTTTATTAAACTTCATTCCTAGCCTACCCCAACTTGTTTGGGACCTAAAGGCTTTGTTGTTTTTGTTGTTGTTGTTATTGTTGTTGCTGCTGCTGCAATCGACCCTGATGGTCTATCGGCATACTTATGAAATAAGAAACTTAGGCCCTCTTTGATAGCTTGTTTAGTTTTAGTTTAGTTTTTGTTGGAAAGATTGACCACCTTTGAAAGTGGTATGAAAAGGCTAAATAAATTATTTAAAAAATATTTTTGAGATATTTGAGAAAAAACCTACAAAGTTATAAAAAAAATTATTTTCAAAAAATAAAGTGAATGGTGTATATAAAAATAACAAAAGTTGCAATCACAACAAAAACTAAACTAGAACGAGCTATCAAAGAGGCCCTTATGCATGTAATTGCTTCATAATTTCGATTGATCATTTTAGTAGGTGGATATACATCAATGCATTGTTGTTTCGTGTTCCAACTGGTGCAAGTTTTGCTTGGAAACAGTCTATGAGAATCTCTGTATATCAGATAGCATCAGGGAAAAGCATTTCACGACAGCCCCTGAATAGGAAAATTTTCCATTTGCCACCAACTTGCTGCTATATGATTAGCACTAAAATAAACCCACGCAAGCACGCTTGATGACAAATCAGCAAACGTGTACTAGGGATTCCGCTGTCAATTGGATTTGATTACTTTTTCCTTAAACTTTTTCATGGGTTTGAGGAACAGTAGCAGTCAGCCACTGCTAGTAGCAATCACACTACTCTACTAGCGCCTTCAACGAGTGTAGACACGTTCTGCAGCAAATTACCGTTTTGGAATGAAGGGACAAAAGCAGGCGCTCTGACCTGATCTCTCTCCGCAGGGGTCGCGTCGCCGCCCCCTGACCGGATAACCGCCTTCATCAAACTCCCCGGAGTAAGCTTCTTCCTCCTGCGGCACAAGCATGGCGTGAGCACAGCCTTCCCGCAGCTCTAGCCTCTAGGGCGGCCACGCAGACACCGGAAATGGTTTCGGGCAGCAGGGCTACTCCAGCGAAGGGATTCCGCCTCTGTTCCTGGGGGAGGGGGAGGAAGGGACAGGGGCGAGGCTGACCTCTTTTCGGCCTCCTCCTCCTCGGCCGGCGACTTCTTATTGGCGGGAGGCGGCGGGAGGTCGCCGGCGCCGTCGTGAGACATGGCTGAAGCCTGAAGCTTCCGTATAACCGTACGGTTGTGCTTGGCGCAGGCTCTTTGGGCCAACCGTCATGGATGGGCTTTCTGGTCCGAAATGAGCCCGGTAACGAGACCCGAGTGTGGCGGAGCGGAGCGCCTTCTTTGGGCTCTCCGCCGTTGACAAGACAGCGACGAGTCACCCGCTGCTCGTGTTGGTGTAGGTGTGACTAGGTGAGCGGCGCTGCGGCCGACTGCCGCTGCCGCGACTGCCCGGCCGGAGATCGGTCGGTTCCCTCCCCTAGTCGCGGCGGGCGAGAGCGTCTGCTGCTCCGGATTCCGGAAGCTTCAGCCATGTCCCACGACGGCGCCGGCGACCTCCCTCCTCCTCCCGCCAAGAAGAAGTCACCGGCCGAGGAGGAGGCTGAAAAGAGGTCAGCCTCGCCCCTGTCCCTTCTTCCCCCTCCCCCAGGAACCGACGCGGAATCCCTTCGCTGGAGTAGCCCTGCTGCCCGAAACCATTTCCGGTGTCTGCGTGACCGCCCTAGAGGCTGGAGCTGCGGGGAGGCTGTGCTCACGCCATGCTTGTACCGCAGGAGGAAGAAGCTTACTCCGGGGAGTTTGATGAAGGCGGTTATCCGATCAGGGGGCGGCGACGCGACCCCTGCGGAGGGAGATCAGGTCAGAGCGCCAGCTTCTATCCCTTCATTCCAAAACGGTAATTTGCTGCCGACCGTATCTACACTCGTTGAAGGCGCTAGTAGAGTAGTGTCCGACTGCTACTGTTCCTTAAACTTGTGAAAAAGTTTAAGGAGAAAGTAATCAAGTCCAATTGACAGCGGAATCCCTCGTAAACGTTTGCTGATTTGCCACCAAGCGTGCTTGCGTGGGTTTATTTCCTAGTGAGAACTGCCTTTATTTTCTCAATCTTCGTATTAGTGGAAATCATATAGCAGCAAGTTGGTGGCAGATGGAAATTTTCCTATACAGTGGCTGTCGTGAAATGCTTTTCCCTGATGCTCATTATTTTTATATACCTATCTGATGTACTGAGATTGTCGTAGACTGATTCCAAGCAAAACTTGCACCAGTTGGAAGACGAAACAACAATGCGTCGATGTATATCCACCTACTAAAATGATTTTATCAGAGTTATGAAGCAATTACATGCATAAGTTTCTTATTTCATAAGTATGCTGATAGACCATCAGGTGTCAATTGCATTGTTAATATTTTGTAGTTCCTGGAAATAGGCACCTTCTAGTTTTTTGTTTGAATCTATTTTTTATTTAATGTGGATGTGGATGCTAGGAGGACAGCCTAAAAATTGGATGGTTTCTGTCCTGTTAAGGTTGTTCTTTCCAACTGGTGTGCTTGTAATGTGCTAGAATGAAGAAGTTTGGGCCTTTAAGTTTAGTTGATTGAGTCCGCCAGCCCATAATTTTCAATAATGATAAATTCCTATTTCTTTCAAAGCATTATCTCATTTCTGGGCTCAAATTTCTGGGTGATGTCCAGCACTCATACTAATCCATAGAACTCATGTGGCATTTTCTCCTATAATTCCTTATGCCAATTAATAGAACTTACCGGGATGGTGAAAACGAATTCCATGGTCTGAATATTTGTGCTACATAAATAGGATCTTTTGTGATGGTACTACGGTGATTTACGTTATTGATGACTGCATTGTCATCTAGCCCTCATAATGGCTGCCTGGACTTCTCATTGCAATCTTAGATTTCTTTAATTGTAGGGGACAGGGGGACATTGAGGTGTTAAAACATTTGCTTATTAGAATCCTTTTGCAGGTTGTACTTCATTGCACTACTCGAACCATCGATGGTATTGTTGTCAATTCTACAAGAAGGGAGCATGGAGGTGATTAGGCAATTTCTTTCAGAACTTAGCACTATATATATGTTGTGTTGTTGTTTTTGGAACAACACGAGGATGCTTTGGACTTGACAAATTCTTGTCTCCTCGTAGAACTTTATTGCTTCACTTAGCCATCTTGCTATTGATAGACTTCATCCCGCCCTCTCCCCCTCCCTTTTCTGTGAAGATTCTGTAATTTTGGCCTTGTTTGTTTCAGATTAAATTAAATTAAATAAAAATTTGTCTTTTTTGTATAAGCCAAATAATGTAATATTTTGTAGTCATTTTTGTGGGGTTTCAAATAGTTTTTCTTAGAGTTCGTAAAATAATTTTTTCATAATTTTTTGAATTTTTTAAAATGTCTTTCGAGGGGGTCACAAATTTGATACAGTAAAACTCAACTCAACTTTAATCTGAAACAAACAAGGCCTTTATGTCTTGGTTTGGTGCCAGTATCCTTTATGGTAGCTCTTAATTGGAAGCCTGTGTATCCTGTGAAAAAAGAACTTTTTATGTTTTTCTTTTCTTTCTTATAACTCACTATCACATGAACTTATCAGCTACCATTTTATTGTCCTGTAATCTTTGTTTGTATAGTCAGTTCAGGGTACTTGTGCTCTAAATCATCTTCATTTTTATTATATCAGGTAAAGGGATCCCACTCAGATTTGTGCTAGGGAAGAGCAAAATGATCCTTGGCTTTGCTGAAGGCTTTCCAACAATGCTGAAGGGTGAAATTGCTATGGTATTTGTTAAAAAGACTGCTAGAAAAAGTGAAGTAAAATTAATAGTATTCTAAATGAAGCATGTACACATTTTCTTAGTGCAATGATTCAAAATAGACGTGTCAAAACTACGAAAGCATATATCATTTTGTCATTTCATCCCTCTCTCATCAATTCTTTTTTCAGTTCAAAATGAAGCCCCAAATACACTATTCAGAGGATGACTGTCCAGTTACAGCGCCAGATGGCTTCCCCAAAGATGATGAACTTCAATTTGAGATTGAGATGTTAGATTTCTTTAAAGCCAAGGTTAGTCTTGTTAGAAAGGGAGAGAATGTGCAGCTTGTATTACTTGGGCCCAAAAGGGCTAGTTATATACATGTACAAGAGAGGGGAAATATGCACAATAGCCCCTATACATGTTCTATTTTAACACCCCCCCTCAAACTCATGGTGGGTCTACAACACTGAGTTTGGAGAGATGGACATCATGCTGCACTCTCGTCTGTGCCTTCGTGAAGAAGTCGGCAAGCTGAAGATTGGAAGGCACATACTGAAGAGTAACCACCTGTGCCTGCACCTGGGACCGAACATAGTTGGCATCAACTCCGATGTGCTTGGTGAGCTCATGTTTGACCGGATCACGAGCAATGCTGATGGCGCCAGTGCTGTCGGAGGAGACTGTAGTCGGAGTAGAGACAGGCACTCCCAGGTCGGCGAGAAGCCACCGAAGCCACGTGACCTCAGCTGTCACGGAGGCCAAGGCACGGCTTCACCTCGATCTTGGAGCAAGAAACAATGATGGCGCTTGGTCTTCCAGGAGATCAGGAAGAACCAAGGAAGACACAATATCTTGAGATCGACTTCGCTCCACAGATCGCTAGCCTGTAGCGTCCCGAGTACGCTGAAGTCAGTAGAGGATCGGAGCTCGAGAAGAACAAGCGACGGTCAGCAGTGCCTCGAAGGTAGCGAAGGACACGAAGTAGGTGACCGTAGTGCACACTAGTGGGAGCAGCCATGAACTGGCTAAGGATGTGGACCGCGTGGGACACATCCGGGCGAGTGATGCCAAGGTAGACAAGGCTCCCAACTAGGTGACGGTAGCGAGTGGGGTCGTGAAGGGGAACCCCGTCGGTGGGTCGAAGCTGAAGGTGAAGCTCCATCGGGTGTCGTGATCTGGTCGTCATCGAGGCAAGCACGAGCAAGGAGCTCCTGAATGTACTTGCGCTGAGAAAGGTAAAAGCCCTCAGGTGTGGAGTCAACCTCAATCCCCAGAAAGTACCGAAGAGGTCCCAAATCAGACATCTGAAACTGCTCACTGAGACGGGCTTTGACAAAGGCAATGTACTCAGGATCATCTCCAGTGATGAGCATGTCATCCACATAGAGGAGGAGAAGAGTCGCGACCGGAGAGGTGTGAACAAAGAGAAGCGGGTCATGCGGACTCGGAACAAAACCAAAGCAGAAGTGACAACCGAGGCAAAGCGCTCCAACCAAGCACGAGGGGCCTGCTTCAGGCCATAGAGAGAGCGGCGAAGGCGACAAACATGACCATCGGAACACAGTGGCGGGCGGTGGGTGCATGTAGACCTCTCACGCATGACTCGCCATGAAGAAAGGCATTCTTCATATCGAGCTGGGAGATGGTCCACTGACGAACAGAAGCAACAGCGACAAGAGTGAGCACAGTGGTCCTGTGAGCCACTGGGGAGAAGGTCTCACCGTAGTCAAGACCAGGTGTCTGCTGGAAGCCACGAGCAACAAGACGCGCCTTGAAGCGCTCAAGAGAACCGTCCGAGCGAGTCTTGATCTTGTAGACCCACTTACAAGTAATTGGACGGACTGTGGAAAGACACGGGACAAGATCCCAAGTTCCAGCACGCTCGAGAGCAGCAAGCTCCTCGGCCATCGCGAACTGCCACTCAGGATGAGCGACAGCATCACGGTAAGAGGTAGGCTCAGAGGGAGTGGTGACAGGAGTAGAGAACCCATATCTGGCAGGAGGAAGGATCTTGCTCCGGTCACGAAGAGCATACCGAGGTGAAGTGGTAGTGTCCTGAGGAGGAACCGAGGAAGTGGGGACTCGAGAACGGGAGTAGTGAAACGGAAGCGGTGGTAAGAAAGGTGGCGGAGACATGACCTGTGAAGGTGGAGGTGAAGACACGACCGAAAAAGGTGGTGGTGGAGACACAACCTGGGAAGGCGAAGGTGGTAGTGGAGAGGGGAGTGGGAAGGTGGTGTAGGTAAACCGGGAGGTGGTGGAGAGAGGACCTGTGAGGGTGGGGAAGGGATGGACTGGGAAGGTGGTGGAAAGGAGACAACCGGTGGAGTGGAAGACGGAAAGGCAAAGCGATCAGGAAAACTGAGAAAGGAGAGAGACTCAGGTGAGGCAGTGTGAGGGGAGTCAAAGGAGCGAGACTCGTCAAAGAAGGGACGCGACTCATCGAAGGTGACATCCTTAGAGACCCGAATCCGACGACCGAGCGGATCCCAACAACGGGCACCCTTGCGCTCTGAGTCGTAGCCAAGGAAGGCGCACTGCACTGACTGAGCAGTCAACTTGGTTCGCTCACGAGGCTGAAGGAGAACATATACCACACAAATGTGCAGCTTGTATTACTTGGGCCCAAAAGGGCTAGTTATATACATGTACAAGAGAGGGGAAATATGCACAATAGCCCCTATACATGTTCTATTTTAACAAGTCTCATTAAATGTTGGCTTGGTGACATCAACTTCTGAATCGTGATGTCTAAGCAGTCCTAGTAAATTTCCATCCATTAGTTTCACTTTTTGTTGCTGAACATTTTTCCAGTATGTTATGAGTTATGGAACATTATGCAATTTATGTTAAGATTTTGTGCCCAATATAGCTGACTTCTAGTACTGCCGCTGGCATGCCTTATCATGTGATTTCATATGTCATCTTCATAATCAAAATAAAGCACTTCTATGGTAGTGCGGTACACCAGGGTAAGAGATCATTGGTCTGTTGAATCCAATATGTACCGTCCAGATGTATCCATCTGGCTTACCACCCAACGGATTAATAGATCACTTGGTCATTGGATAAAGTTAAATAAACAGCCAAAATAGTATGGGGGCATCTTAAAAATACCATCAAAATAACGTTTATTGTTACCAATTATTTCTGGGTCAATATACAACTTAGTACCACTGCATGATCATATGCATCACATTGGAAACTGTTTGTTAATCATAGTGATTTGGTTCTGTATTTTTCTGATATTGATTACCAAGTTTATCTGCTTAAGTCCCATTTGTGAAGTTAATATCCTATGAAATTCTATATTTCTGTCCCCATATGACACCTAAATAACCAATAAGACATGTGAAAATTTATTTGCTGTGTTGATTACTAACTTTGTATTTTATCTTTCAGGTTGTGGCTGAGGATTTGGGAGTTGTAAAGAAGGTACAGTCTCCCCATACTGATTGTAGGAAATATGTTGTTATTTATGTAGTTAGAATTCTGTTTTATTGTTTTTTCCCCTCTATGATTGGTGTTAGGATTCTGAATTTTGATTTTTCTCTATGCTCGGTGTGTCTCTTAGATAGCTCTGGTAGTGGTACTTCACGCTCCAATGTTCTGGCAAACTTTTCATTATCCTTTGAATGTGGCAGATAGTTGATGAAGGCAAGGGATGGGAAACACCTAGAGAACCATATGAAGTGACAGCACGGTAAATATATTTTATTAGTAAAAATACCTAGTGTTATTCAGTGTATAAACTTTCTTCCTTTGTGCCTCCTATAATCTCTTGATCATACAAACACATGACACCTGATTTGCATAGGACAGAAAAGGAGAAATATGTGCAAAGTTTTGTTTGCTTGTTCCTTTAATATCTTTTGCAACAAGTTGGTGCTGAAGAACAAAAGAACAAGATGTGGATTTTTTGGTTTCGTTAGTTGTGACTAAGGTACCCTTGTCCTGAACAATATCTGATAGGACAAATACGCAAATGGAAGTATCTGGTGCATATCAGTAGGCTATTAGGCTTCCTGTACCTATACGGCTTTCATATGTTCCACAATTGCTGTCTTATTTGCAACAGTTTGGTGAAAGATGCATTTTTATATATATGTAACCTACGTTGATATTAGTTCTGGCTTCTCTGTTATGAATATTAATTTAACTAGGTTTTTACTATCATTTCTAGGATAACTGCAAGAACAGCAGATGGAAAAGAAATCCTTCCCAGTAAAGAAGAGCCCTATTTCTTTACTTTTGGTAAATCTGAGGTCAGCGACACTTCTTGCATGTGATAGGAACTAATGATATTTAATATGTGCCTTTTGAAACACTACTGTTTTCAAAGTGTAAATTTAGGATCAGTAACATTCTTGTTGCATCTAATAGGAATATATGATACAGATGCATTGCGTCTTTAGTTATGAAACATTTATACATTGTGCAAGCTGTACAAATTTTATGCCCTTTTGAAGTTACCTTTTCAAATCAATCTTTCTACAGTGGATTGGTTATAGCAGCTTAGACCTGTACGTGCCAATACTCATCTGTGGTTGTTCTGTATGTTTTCATTACATGTTTTAACTGTTAACTTTACAATAACTGTTTGACATCAAGCAGTAAAACAGTGGAGCAATTTGTAATGGTAGTGTCCTGATCCTCATATAATGCTCATTGCTCAAAGTTCGACGGTTAGTTATTATTATGCTAAGTGTAGTGTATATTGTACACTTGTGCATAAGTTTTGGCCCATATGGTCCATCTAGTATATAAGTTCCATTGTGTATTCAAACTCATTGACTGATTCTTTCTATGCAAGAGGCACTAAAACCTTAACATGGTTCTTGTTGATTTTTCCTAACTTCTGTTATGCAATATCCTTTTTCCTGTTTTAGTTTAGGTACCTAAAGGGCTTGAGATGGGAATTGGAACAATGGCTCGAAAAGAAAAGGCAACTATTTATGTTAGCAGTACCTATTTGACAAAGTCCTCACTAATGCCACAACTTGAAGATTTTGAAGAAGTTCATTTTGAAGTTGAACTTGTTCAATTTATTCAGGTACAGTCATAACTAACCATTAAGGACTTCCTTTTCAATTTTTCATTAGCGATCTTCTTGCTGTGCTCATGCATCTTCTATTAATAGTGCTAGAATTAGGGCCCCGTGACATCACATGGTAGCTATGTTTCTTTACAGAATGGTAGGATCTCCATAATGATAGTGGAATCATTGTGGTTATACTTTCTTTTGTCACATATGATTGTCCTCCATGTACCAGGGGAACTCTAAAATAAAAATGATGCATTAAAAATGATCTTTTGGCCTATATATGGGAAGCAATTAGTTTACCTGTCACAATAGTATCACATCATGATCAATTATTCATTATGAATGGGGAAAATTGAGCGGATGGTTAAGTACTCTTTACGAGGTACTCTAAATCAAGGTTGCTATACCCACAATTTGTCTGCTAGAGCGTACAAGATAGCTTAGCCAATTTGCATACCAGGATAAATAGCCTGCATATCAACACTGTTACCAAGGCTATCAACCTGTATTGTCCTTTTGATGTGGGGTGACCATCCGCTCATCAGTCTATACTAATGCTAAGAAATTGTCATATGGTGTCGTTACAAATTCAGAGGGCTTTTATGAATTGAGTTTTAGGCCTAGTTCTTTTCATCTTAACAGCTTAACGGCTTAACAGCTTAATGACTTATCTACCATTTAAAAAGACATATGTTTTGAGTTTTCTAAGTCCGTTTTTTCACTGTTTCGAAGGTGAGTCCTAGCGCTTTAAAAAGAAAGTCAAATGAAATGGATCCGAATCTCGAGACTATCTCGAGAAGCTCTCGAAGTTCAGTCATTTCAGCCGTTCAGATCAGCTCAAAAGAACAGGGCCTTACTTTTATTTCATGGCTTCATGATATATGGCTTCATTTCTCGTTATTTATTTATCTTTACCAAAGTGCATTTATGTAAGGAGTTTGGAAATCTCATTGTTACTTGGAAGTCCTAAGCCCAAAACTAGAGTGCTTTGTGCTTTTGGTAGATTTAGGGTGTGCTTGGTTGGGGCATCTATGATCATTTTGGTTTGGTTGATGGGATTAGGCGGTTAACGGTTAAGGACCATGTGGTGATGAGTGAGATTATCCCAAAAAGAGTAAATTATCATCATAGGCTCGTAGGTACTCTGGCTTATCAGAGCTAATTTTTCGAAATTACTCTGGTTCTCATAGCTGGTAGTGTAAGAGCAAGAAATTGAGGTATTGTTGGTAAACCAGTTTACATGAATTATGTTCAACACTACAGTCGCTTTATTTAGATATAACTATTAGTCTGTTTCTATGGAAAGAGATTTCATTCTCCTTCTCATTTAAAATCAGTCATATGATGTACTTATAGGTGAGAGATATGCTTGGTGATGGCCGCCTGATAAAACGCCGTGTAGTTAATGGAAGAGGTTGGTAACCTTGTGCACTATTTCATGTTTGTGCTGCTATATGGTTTCTTTTTTGGGAAAGTTTCCTTCTATTTTGTCTCTGATCTCAAAACCTTTCAGTAGAGAACTAGAATATAAAAAGATGTAAATAAAAGTAGTAACATACTTTCTACCAAAAGACTTTTCTAGTTTAAAGTTTTACTTTTCCCATTTTTCTATTGTCCTTACTTAATAACTATCCAATGGAGCTGACTCATCTACATCACACTTCTGTGTGCAATGAAGTGGAATCACTGTAATAGGGCTAAGGGAAGGCCAAAAAGTTTGATTAAGGGAAGAACTAAGAGTGTGAAATTAGACAGACCAATTTGTTATTTATTTTGTTATATTCACTTAAACTCTTCAATGAGGAAACCTTACACATGAATGATTGTAGATTTGTAATCTTGATGATTATCATTTGTTGTTTAAGATTTTATCGTGTGATATGTTTGTTCTGTTACTTTTTTGTTCCTAAAAAATATCAGGTGAATTTCCTATGGATTGCCCTCTTCACGATAGCTTATTAAGAGTTCATTACAAGGGAATGGTCATTGATGAACCAAAGTCAGTATTTTATGATACACGAGTTGATAATGATGGTGAACCATTGGAGTTCTGTTCTGGAGAAGGCCTGGTAAATATTATTGCTTTCATGTTATATCGCTATAAAATGATAAACATCAAATCTTGCTGTCAGGTTATGAATTGACAGATAACATAATGCTGTTGGAACCTTATATTCTTTTAGTGCTAACTTTTATTTCTAATTTCTTAACTATCGCTTAACTGTTTCTAAATATAAGAACTTGCAAGTATACAGAAGCAATGAGAGATGATAAAGTATGCACTTTATCTTTAAATTTTATATATGCCACTAATGTCAAACTCCCAGAAGGGTTACAGACCTTCACCTTCTCTCTTAGAATTATCACATATTTACTTTGAACAATAAAGAGAATGAAACTTTGCTAGTCTTCTACCTATGAGTCTCGCTACATTCAACTAAAGAGACCAACAGACTTTCTAATGCATTTTTGTAGGTTCCTGAAGGATTTGAAATGTGTGTTCGACTGATGCTTCCTGGTGAAAAATCTCTCGTCACGTGCCCCCCAGATTTTGCATACGATAAATTTCCAAGGTTGTATTAACCTTTATATTATAATCTTTTTTTTTAATGGAGCTTTCTTGAGTGTTCTGTTATGGCTGTAACAGTCCAGCAAATGTTCCTCAAGGAGCCCATGTTCAGTGGGAAATTGAACTACTTGGATTTGAAACACCCAAGGTAGTGTACCCTCTTATTTTCTGTTGCCTTTACTAGTGTCAGAATGCTGGTAATAATATTCCTTCTCTGTTGTGGGAATTGCTTGGGATCAGAAGTAGCTATGGTGCTGTTTTTCAACACTGTCAACTAATTCTGTTGAGCAGCGCTTGTCTTTGGGTTGATAGTTTTCCTGATTATTGTGAGTTTTTGCAGCTGCATGGCATACATCCATTTTTGATAGGTGACTAGTCCTTTTGTATCATGTAGTTGTGTAATTCCTTTTATTGTGCTGAATGACATGGGAACCTTTTTCATAACGGCATACAACATTCATCTGTGCATTAATTTCAATTCTTTCTATTATATTTTTTTACTCTGTTATGCTTCTCATATGGTTTTACCAGTGTATTTTTTCCTTTCTTCTGATCCCTGAACTAAATACAACTGTAGGATTGGACTGGTTTGACCTTTCAAGAGATCATGGATGAGGCCAGTAAAATAAAAAACACGGTATACTAGCACAAATTATATTGTGTTTATATTTTGCCTGGGAGCCTGTTATAGACACACTGTTGCAGAAAATGGGTATACTGTGAGATATTTGCTCAGACATGTTTATTTAATATATAATAGAAAATTACTTCTTTTTTCTGCACAGAAATTGTTTGATTTAAATTTTTGGTGCAGCTACATGTTAAATGAATTGCAAGCGGTGTCTCTCAAACCTCAAAATTTAGATGGATAATATTTTTTAGGAAAAAGTGCCGATTTGGTCCTCCAACTATACCCGTCGGGACCACTTTGGTCCCTGAACACAATACCAGACTTGTTAGGTCCTTGAACTCTTAAAACCGGACTTGGCTAGTACTTTGACCGGTCAAAACGGTGGTTTTAAAGTTTTTACTGACGCTGATGTAGCAGATTTCTTTTGCGTGGGCGCCATTTGGAGCTGCCACATCGTTACCACATGGCTATTACATCAGCAAAAGTATGCCACATCTGTCATATAAGCTGTCACTCCGCCTAAAACCACCGTTTTGACCGGTCAAAGGACTAGCCAAGTCCGGTTTTTAGAGTTCAAGGATCTGACAAGTCCGGTATTACTGTTCAGGGATCAAAGTGGTCCGACGGGTATAGTTGAGGGAGCAAATCGACACTTTTTCCTATTTTTTAGATTTCATTATTAGTATAAGCATATGGGTATCCTAAAATTTTCACTAGACCATTAGCTGGGTTTATATTTGTATTGGATTCCATTTTCATTCTGTATTCTATCACTACTTAGTTACTAGTTACAGGCTCTACTTCATAATGGCAAACTGCTGCTAAATAGGAAAAGTGTCGATTTGGTCCCTCAACTATACCCGTCGGACCACTTTGGTCTCTGAACAGTAATACCGGACTTGTCAGGTCCTTGAACTCTCAAAACCGGACTTGGCTAGTCCTTTTACCGGTTAAAACGGTGGTTTTAGGTGGAGTGACAGTTTACGTGGCAGATCTGGTATACTTTTGCTGATGTAGCAACCATGTGGTAACGATGTGGCAGTCCCAAATGGCGTCCACGCAGAAGAAATCTGCCACATCAGCGTCAGTGAAAACCTTAAAACCACCATTTTTACCAGTCGAAGGACTAGCCAAGTCCGGTTTTGAGAGTTCAAGGACCTCCGGTATTGTGTTCAGGGGCCAAAGTGGTTCGACGGGTATAGTTGGAGGACCAAATCGGCGCTTTTTCCCTGCTGTGCTTTGAATGATTTATTTGTTTAAAGGTTTAAACAACTGGTTCTAACCTGAAGCCTTTTTCAGGGTAATAGACTATTTAAAGAAGGGAAATTTGAGCTTGCAAAGGCAAAATATGAGAAGGTATGCCCTCCACAGGGATTAAGATTTGCTATGCTATAAATTGATGCCTATCATAGTTGAATACTGTTGTTTATCATATAAATCGGGGGACGGCACATTTTTCTTACATTGCAAAATTGATCTGGTTATCTCACAGTAGGTGCATCGTTTTTATCCTTTCTGGAATTTCTTTTCTCCCTCGGTTTACTGGGATAGCACAAGCTACTATACATTCCTATGCATTTGTTCAGGAAAATCCTAGCAGAAAACTTGCCTTGCTTGATTATATGTTGCTGAGATGTGAAATAAATTCCATAATTAAATATGATCGTTATTCTCAAGTAGTTTGCCAATTTTCGTTCTTTTATTCTTTCTGTCTGCAGTTGCTTAGAGAGTATAACCATGTGCATCCGCAAGATGATGAAGAAGGGAAAATCTTTGCCAATTCCAGAGTATGATGATGCTTTATTTTATGCTTCTGTCCTGTCACGTATCGAATCAATGAGTTGATTAGATGCGTTCCACCGCAAAGATGCCACTTTTGAGATTTTTCATTAAAAAGTTGGAAAAATATGAGATGAGACGCCACTGCAAAGTTTGAAAAACTCTGAATGTGTCATACTGTCACTATAAAATAGCCTAAATACAAATTTGTCCTTGTTTCTGTTTGCGCCCTTTTTTCCTCCATCCTCCTGGCATCGCTGAGTCAGCTATACCAGAGCTCCGCCACCCATTTTCATGACACATTATTTGTCCTCTCCCTTCTCGGCCCCCTTTTCCCTGACTCAGCTCACACCACTTTCCCTTGCAAGAGCAAAGGTGGCTATGATACAGTGCTGCCCCATGGTGCATGGTGTCAGGCTTCCTCCCTCTACCTTCCCCCATTCATCTAGTGTCATCGCCCTCCAGTGCCTCCCCTGGATCTTGTTTCTATCTTGCCTTCGGGTCATTTGTTCCGTCTTCTTGCAATCTCCCCTCTGAGGCAAGGCACTGCCTCCGCCTCTACTTGCCTTCTCTTGAGCCCTAGCTCCGTATCCCCTTGCTGTTGCTGCATGCCTCCCCCCCTCCCCTCCCCTTCCCATGGTTAGGAGCCAAGGAGCCACCGCTGAGCCGTGAGCATGCGCCTAACTTTTCAAACTTTTCAGTGGTTCATCATGTATTCCCTATCTTTTTAATGACAGTTCTCAAAAGTGGCTTCCACAATAAAATGCATCTAACTAACCCATCTAGATCAATTTGACATCCTGGTCCGTCGTTATCCTCTCATTATCAATATGCCTTCTGCACTTGTTTATGCTCCCTGACACGTACCGTTGTTCTTATTATAAATGCAGAGTTCTCTACATCTAAATGTGGCTGCTTGTTACCAAAAGATTGGTGAGTACAGAAAATCTATTGAAGCATGCAATAAGGTAATTTTCTGAAAGACTTTGGCATGACACCTTTTGGCAGCTGCTGTTTATAGTTTGTAGGTGCTCATTTGGGTTTAGAATTCAAGAATTTGCCTCGTTTGGTGCATCAAAGGGGTATGCAAACCCATGTGGGTGCTAGCATCAAAACTACCACATGGGCCTGTGGATGAGGCTGTATGGACTTGATTTTGGAGTATCCAACAGCCATATGGGTTGTTTTACCCCTGTTGCCTGTTGGATTGAAATTTTGGAGGGGTTTCGCCTCCTGAATTTCACCAGAATCTGATCTACCTCAAAATTGATAATAACGTTATAATGTGTGTTTACACATGGTAACATATCCCCATGAATTTGCTTATTAATCGTTTTCTTCACATTATACTGCCGGCCGTTTCAAGGCACTAGTAGGCGAAGACAGATCTGAATTGAGCTATTTCTCTTTCATTAACTCCTCTTTGAACAGGTGCTAGATGCAAATCCTGTGCATGTCAAAGCTCTTTACCGCCGAGGAATGTCCTACATGTTAATTGGGGATTTTGATGATGCAAAGAACGATTTTGAAAAGGTTTGGTGACACTAATTACTAAGTTTAATTGGCTGAGCGCTATTGTAAGATATATGTAATTGTGTTGCTTTGTTAGATGATTGTTGTTGACAAGACCTCAGAACCTGATGCTACAGCTGCCCTTCTTAAGCTTAGACAGAAGGAACAGGTATGCAATAGCACATCACTAATACAAGCCCGTCTAGAGTTTGAACTAAAACTGTTGACGCATTATTGCTAAAATTAGGAAACTGAAAAGAAGGCAAGGAAGCAGTTCAAAGGACTATTTGACAAGAAACCAGGAGAGATTTCTGAAGTCGGTGGAGAACCAGAGGATGGCAAGCATGAGGGTGATGATATGGCGGAATCTGGTGAGGCAGCGACCAGTACTGACAGAGGTGTTGGCACGAAGGCTAGTTCGCACGCAGAATCGGAGTATGCCTTCGAGGAAGAGAGGCCAGGACTTCTTGGCCGTTTATGGCCTTCTGCCAGCCGGATTTTCTCCTCTCTTGCCCTTAACAAGTGCACAATACTCTGAGATGCCCGTATGCAGCATGCTACTACAGCTGTAACAAGAACCTAGCGGTGATCAAGAATAGTTTCGAGCTTTCTGGCATGAAAAGTACTTGGATGCACAAAATTAATCTGTAATTTTTTTGTCCAGGCATGCCATGCTAGACTGATGAGTCAGAAAAATTATAAATAAATAGAGTATTGTCCATTATAAAAGTGAATATTGGCCTCCCTTTGCATCTGGAGATGCATACGTAGGTCATACAGTACAGACGCCTGCGTTCCCGGGACGACAACGGTAGTTGCACTTGGTGATGGGTTGATAGCGAAAGCTGGTGGTATCAGCCGCAAAGATTCAGACGTGTGCACAGTATGTGTGTGTGCTTACTCTGGAGGCTGCATCTGCGAGTCTGGATGCTGGTATGTGTGTGTTTACACTTGTGCCGGCTACAGTGGCGGAGCTTGATCCAAAATATTCGGGGTGTGGGGACTATCAAAGCACAAAAGTCCAAACTCTAAACTTCAAATTTTATATAAAAGATGATCATGATTCATTAACAATGGTAAGGCCCAATTCTTTAAGACTCTAACGAGCTGATTGCATGGAGGTTAATAAGCAGGCCTGCTATGTTTTGAGCCATAATAATACATTGCGGGGGGGGGGCACGGCCCCAAAGCTCCGCCCCTGGCCGGCTAGCCATCAGCGTCTGGTCTTAGGCTATCTCCAAACTCCCCAAAAGCACCTTCTACCTTAAAATAGGGGACAAATTCTTTCCCTATGTGCTTTAACAATATTCCCTATTCCGTTCCGTAAAATAGAGTTTTTCTCTCCATTCCCTTATATATAGGGGTTCTCTCTCCTCTCTCTATATAATTCTCCATATAGAGAACGCTGTGAAGCTATAGAGGATTAAATTTAGGGGTTCCTGTTGGAGATAGCCTTAACAACCAGTCCAGGGATGGCAAGTGTCTCTGCCTCTGTCTCAAAAAAAAAAAGTGTCTCTGCCTCTCCCGTCAGCTATTCAATTGGCTCCATACTCCATGGACGATTCCTGCAAATCATGGAGCAAGAACCCCGAAGACCAGGAAGGCAGGAACCGAGCAATTTGTGCACCGGCTCTCATGCACATGCAGCGCGCCGATCGGGAGACGTGGATTCATGACCCAACTTTGAAGTTGACGAATCGTTCACGCGATGGAAAACGTCGCTCCGACCCGACGATCCACGGTGCCTCCAGGCTAGTGATCGCGGATGTTCAGAGCTGCTCGTTCTAGCTAGGCACTGACCTGACCCGAGCGCCAGTGCAGCACGCTGTACGCGGCGCCTGGCGCTACTGCTCTGCTGCAGGGTGTGTTGCCATCGCTTGTTGGTGGGGAGCCCCCACCCTCCGGTCTCGTGATCTCTCCCTTTCCTTCGCTTTCCCGCTTTGTTAAGTAGAATAGTAGGGGACGGGGAGAACGTCATGAGTCATGGCAATTGCCGGAGCCGGTCCATGGCAACTATGGACGTGCGCAGGCCAGTACAAGTACTAGGATTCTTTTCTTCTCCGTCGTCTCTTTTAGAGTTGGTGGTTGCCCACGTGGAGGCTGACCTGCCGCATAATCATATGCATGGATGCTAGTGTTTGGAGGCATTTTACGGTTTTTATATTAATTTTATTTTCTTTTAAAAATAAACATATCTAGCCCCCTATCGCCTCTTAAAGAGGCGATCACCACTTCTCCTTTTAAGGGGCGACAGAGAGCTAGATTTGCTTATTCCCCACACGGAAATACATTTTTTTCTTAAAATAAGAAAAAAAAACACTTTTATGAATTTGAGTACACACAATTTTTTGAATCGATATAAATTTTTATTAGTATAATAGAATATAACTTTTTCTATTTTGTAATGTATTGAAATGGTAAGGGCATAGAGGACATTTCAAAGCCAATTCAATAACACATTGACAAAAAATGGTAAATACGAAAAAAAAAAGTTTCTCTAACGATGACAAATACTGGACTTTAAAAACGCGGATGGAGCATGAATTGGACTAACTTTTGATGTCAACTAAGGAAAATTCGAGACAACTAAATATTACCAAAGTTTGGTGTAGCCTTGGGCAGAGGCGAAGAAATGATTGGACAAAAGGCAACGAATAACGGTCATAAATCGACGGTGTCGCGCGGAGTAAACTTTGCAAAAGTGTAGCAGAGCAAGGCCTTGTTCTTTTCAGTGTAAAGTTAAGTTGAGTTCTACTGTATCAAAATTTATCATTTTTATATAGCCTATATGTTCTAATAACTTATATCAAAACTTTTAGTGTTCATATCAAAGATGTTAAAACTATTTTTAATTATTTTTTAGCCTCTTTGACCCCTTTTCGAGGACTCTCAAAATTTGCTAGTAAAACTAAATTTTACTCACGTTGAAAAGAACATGGCTCAAGGGACAGGCTAGGCGCGCAGGGATCAAGCCAGACGTGCCTCCCAAATTCCCAAGCCAGCGCTCACAAACCTATCTATCCGTGGTATTATTCCATGGCGAGCTAGCTATAGCCAGTGGTGGTGGTGGTGGTGGACTGGTGGTTAACAGGTTAAGCTCACCAAACCGCGAGCAGGCCATTGCTATGCCCATCCATGGATCGCGCCAATTTGTGCTGTGGATTGTCCGTCGCTCTCCCTCACCTACCCCCTGAAAATGCTGCTCAAATAAACTAAAAAAAAGTGTTGCTCAAATGCTCACATGTACAGTCGCACGGAAGTTCACTGTTTTCCCTGTGATGGTAAGCCGGTCCAGGGGGAGAACATATGCAGTGGCGACAGTGGAGTGCTAATCCTTTTGGATTTGCAGTGTCATCATGTAAGCTACATGCAAATTAACTTACCGCCTTGGAAAAAATATTCGATGTAAACATTTTTCAGTGCACAAATGCAAACAACCGTTCTTTACTTCTTTACCCTTGGATCTCATCTCAATGGCTCAGCTAAGACATGAGAACATAGAAAACAATCAACATAGATTTACGCACAAGTGCATAACTGGGAGAGGGGAGTTCCACCTTAATGCATCTGGACTGTACAGGTTAGATCTAAAGTACCATGATGAGTTTTTGCACTTGTGCACCTAAAAAACTTTTGCACTAAATACTTTGCCCTCTAATTTTACTCTAATTTATAAGATGCGCATATATTTTAAGATTCAAACCACGTGATTTAACTGTTTATTTTTAAAAAGATATATAACATTTTGTGATACAAAATAGTATCAATAAATTCGTATTAGAACGTGCTTTTCAGATAACTATAATTTTATTATTATAAATAATATATTATGATATGTTAAGAGTTAAAGTATAGTTTTGTAGACATATAGAATTGGACGTGAGGAGTACCTACCTATCAATAGGTTAGCCAACTATCATCGGTCATTCTTCAATTTTCATTTCATCGGTAGTTCCCCAAATTTTAGCATAAATTATCTAAGTTTCATCGGTATTTCTCCAAGTTTTTGCATAATTTATTTAAGTTTCATCAACTCTAAAATTTTAATGGCATTTTTAAGTTTCATCAACTCTCAAGTTTCATTAGTACTTACCTAAGTTTAATTAGTCTTTCTTCAAGTTTCATCAACATCTTTCCATTTCAGCCGTTATTTTTCAAGTTTCATCAAATTCACCAATGTTTCATATGTACATCGTCAAGTTTCATCGATAAGTTTCTCAAATTTTCGTGACGACGTCAACATGGTGGCATGCGTCTCATAGGATGATTTCCATCAAACACCCGAGCCGAGGCATTGACCAACAGTCACCCCATTGCCCGAGAGCTAGCTCAGCTAGCCAACCGGGCAAGGCACCCGCATTGTTGTCTAGCAGATTGAAAATTTTATTTTAAAGGTTAATTGAGTATGGATGGTCGGATTTGATTTTGCGAGACGATCGGACGACCACGGATTTTTTGACGACATGGCAACGCGAGGACATATGAGTGTGCAGTGTCATAGGGCGGCTACGTGGACGCACCACAAGCTGGCCTGTAAAGACTTTGATATATAACATAGGTTACTCGTGCATGCGAACTTTTGATTTTTTTTTAAAAAAAAAGTTTGAAGAAAAAGCAATCGAGTTTTTGTCCTCTTCCTCCTTTCTTCCCCTCTCTCTTCCTCTCCCCACATCGGCCTAGCCGACTTCTCTCCAAGGGTGTGGTTCCCACGGAAGAGAGGAGGAAGAAGATTTATCCAATTGTTTTAAATTGAAAGATTGAGAGTATTTTATAAAAATATATGTAAAGGGAGCACAAATCTTGAGTTACGACCAATGATGTTGACAGTGCCTAGAAATATTGTGCTAGTGAAAAAATGGGGTTCTATGTATAAAGGCGTGGAGAAGAACACAGACACCCTTGGCGCGCGCAGCACTCGGGCGACACACCATGCAGCTCGCCGCGCTCTGCACCGACCCCTTCGTGCTCTCGTGCGCCTTCCTCTGCCTCCTCCTCCACCTCGCGCTCCGCTCCTTCCACCCGTCGCCGTCCGGCCGCCGCCTCCCGCCGGGTCCCCCCGGCGTCCCGCTCCTCGGCGCGCTGCCGCTCGTCGGCCCGGCGCCGCACGCCGGCCTCGCGGCGCTGGCCCGCAGGTACGGCCCCGTTATGTACCTCCGGATGGGCACCTGCGGCGTGATGGTGGCGTCGTCGCCGGCGGCGGCGCGCACGTTCCTCAAGGCGCTGGACTCACGGTTCGCGAACCGCCCCGCCGTGGCCAGCGCCGTGGACATCACATACGGGTTCCAGAACATGGTGTTCGCCAACTACGGGCCCAAGTGGAAGCTGATGCGGAAGCTGTCGAGCGTGCACCTGCTCGGGGCGCGCGCGCTCGCCGACTGGGCGGGCGTCCGCCGCGACGAGGCCGGCCGCGCCCTGCGCGCCATGGCCGACGCCGCCGCCGCCGGCCGCCCCGTCATCGTGCCGGAGGTGCTCGTGTGCGCGCTCGCCAACATTGTCGGCCAGATCACCGTCAGCAAGCGGGTGTTCGACGCCCAGGGCGACGAGTCCAACAGGTGCCGCACCATGCATGCTCCCTTTTCTAATCCCTTTTATAATCTGAATACTCTGAGCTCAAACTAAACCTCTGCAAACCAAAAGGATCGTTCTTGCCAATTCTAAGAGCTTGTTTCTTAATTTGTCGATAATTAAAAATTGATGTTTTAGCGTATGTATGCATGCATGTGCTGCAGCTACAAGGACATGATCGTGTCTCTGCTCACCGGCACGGGGCTGTTCAACATCAGCGACTTCGTGCCGGCGCTGGCGTGGCTGGATCTGCAGGGCGTGCAGGCGAAGCTGCGGCGGATTCACACCCAGTTCGACGGCCTCATCACCAAGCTGCTGGAGGAGCACGCCGCCACCGCCGCCGACCGCGCGCGCGCCGGCCGCCCGGACTTCGTCGACAAGCTCCGCGCCAGCAAGGACGACGACGAGGACGGAGAGACCATCACCGAGGTCAACATCAAGGGCCTCATCTTCGTAAGACTCCTACCTCCTCCCTACCAATCCCTTTCAACAAATTAAATAAGACATTGCTTTTTTCGTTTAAATTCAAATTAAAAGCTATTGATAAAAATTCAAAAAAAATAAAAATAGCTCTTCGTAACATTTTTTGAAAGTTTTGAATAAGTTCTTAAACTTTTAAAACTATTTTTAACCATTTGTTGAGGCGTTGAGCCCTTGAAGCTTCGTTTTAAGAGTGTACAATTTTTTCGGTTTATAATGTGCCGGTGATTTCAGCTTAAAAAGAGCTAGCGGTGGCCAACCAGTCAATCGCCGCATGCAAGTGATTGATCGAGCACTGTTTGTCATTACTATCGTTTATTATTCCATTTCTTTATCTTTAAACCTGCATATGCGCTCGCTGATGCGAGAAATGCGTAGAGCGTTCGTGTGCATGACATGGGTACCAGCAACGCCAAATAATGCAATAGTACAAAGCCTTGATAAAAAAGACACTTGTATAGTAGAACTAACAACCAAGCTACTGACGTGCTTGTCCTTTCGGTGCAATTGTTGGTGGGAGAAGCTAGTGGAGTTGTTGGTGGGAGAGAGATGAAAGCACTCAACGACAGACATTGGTCTCATGGTCTGATGGTTTTGTTATCATGATGGGATCGAAGTGGGGCTGCACGACGACGAACTGAACCACCCAGGTCATGGCCGATGCCTAGCTAAGTTCGACTCTAACCTTCTAACTTTAGATTATTGAAATGGCAAAAACTATTGTTAACCATTCATTTTTTTTCATGCAACGACGTAGAACTCTTACCCTTGTACCCTGGAGGCTAGAACAGGATGATACATTAGAGCCTAGCTATTTGGTTGATGAGTGGTGACTAAGGTTATCACGTCTAATTATGTTAGACAAGTATAAAACCATTTGATGATGTTCACTTCAGATTTGCAGCATAGCTTCCTGTAGTTCTGAAAAGAGAAAATTACACTGTTACACCCTGAACTTGCAGCCGATCTCACTTAGCCCCTTGAACTTCAGTTTTACTTTTTCGGCCCCCTGAACTTGTCTCCGTTTGCACACTAGCCCCAAAACCGTTAGGGCATAATAAAAAAAGTTCAGAAAATTCATGAAAATTCCAGAAAAAATTATAAAAAATAAAAAAATCATTAAAGAAATTCATAAAATTGCAAAAAAAATAAAAAATCAGAATAATTATAAAAAAGTAAAAAAAAAGCAGAAAAATTCATGAAAATTTAGAAAATCGTAAAAAACATTAGGAAAATTCAGAAAAATCACTAGAAAATATAAAAATCATGAAAAATTCAGAAAAATCATAATGTGGGGCAGTTAAAGCGACAAACAATGTGGGGCAGCATAATTTACCATGATTTTATGGTATTTTTAGATTTTTTTTTTGAATTTTTATGATTTTTCTGAGTTTTATTATTTTATGTTTTTTATGATTGTGTGAATTTTTTAATGAAATTTTTATGATTTTTCTGAATTTTTATGATTTTTATGATTTTTCTGAATTTGTTTATGATTTTTCTAAATTTTATTATTATTATCTTAATTTGCACGATTTGTTCTGAATTTCTGAATTTTTTTTTGAATTTTATGATTTTTTAATGATTTTTATAAATTTTTCTAGAATTTTCATGAATTTTTTGAATTTTTTTATTATGCCCTAACGGTTTTGGGGCTAGCGTGCAAACGGAGACAAGTTCAGGGGGCCGAAAAAGTAAAACTGAAGTTCAGGGGGCTAAGTGAGATCGGCTGCAAGTTCAGGGGGTAACAGTGTAATTTTCTCTTCTGAAAACCACTCTTAGATATGAGTCATGTCATTCGAGCTCGATCTCACTCCCACATACCTACCATCTAAGAGCATGAACATCAGGCGCTGTATCAGCGCCGGCCGGCGTCAGCGCGCGAGTGCGCGCGCGAGAATTTCAAATTCACGAGTTTGCGCAGCCGGCGGGAGCAAGGGCGTGGACGCTTATGGCTTGATGTAGGCCAGCTGATAGCAGCGCTGCTGGCCATGCTCTAAGACGCCGGATAATGAAGGGAACTGTGCGGGTGAAGGAGATGCCTGAACTGCGCCTACTCTAGCTATTTGTGCCAGCATGGAATGATTAATACTACCTCTGTGCCTTGAACCTCCTTCAGTAATCATCATAATCTTGAAGTTAATATGAAGCAACCCATCGGTCATTCATGGTGCTATTATACATACTACTGCTGAGATGTGATCCTCCAACTTAATTTCACACTCCAATTAGTGCATAGATAGGCGCATACCATGACCTGCTGGTTTGATCTACTATAATCCTAATTAATTCTGCTGCAGCCAGCCATTAATTCCTTGCACTCCTAGATATCAAAGACATGCTTAACTATTACAAAAAAAAAAAACATGTACACACAACAATATGCATAGATGTGTACCGGACTGGCGGGCTTTTTAGGTAATGAGGTTAAGTACTTGCTGCTGCCTGCTGGTGCGAGTGCGATATGCTGCTAGTAGCACGCAGGATGGTGGGAATTAGCGTCCACCAAACCACTACCAAATACACCAATTAGTATTTATTAGTGCTCCTGCATCATTGATCGAGAAGCGGGGCATGCACATGTTGGAGTATTTAGTAGTGACATATATAGATGCACTGCTTTGAGTTTCCGTTCGTAGTTCCGTACTCCCCGTTTGGTACTCAGCTGACTCTAGCAGCAGTGGCCATTGGGACATCTGAACTTCTGCAGTTTGACTCTTGCAGTTCCTATAATCCTCTTCATACGTCACTTTGAGATTTATTCTTTTTTATGCCATCATAGTACCATACTTGCTCGATTATTGTTCTATGTTGTATGCAGTACAGCAATTTGGGTTTCTTGCTATTAGGGTTAGCGGTTTTATAACCTAAATTTATTTTATAATGCTTTCAAACAAAGCATTTGGATTTAAAATTGGGGGGAGGGGGTAGAAGAGTAAATGTTGAATGATTTTTTAGACAAATTCATTCAAACTAGGTAAATCACACGTTTATCATATCCTAGATTAGGTTAGGAACCTGGAGTGCCGAAACCTAGGTTTACATCTCAATTTAATTCACACTCATCTCCAACCTGTTTCCAAATAATTTGTGTTACATGTCTTAGATTGGGTATTGGATATGTGTGCGTTCAGAATTACAGTTGGACTCTGAATTATAATAGGTTGATAAGGAAAGAGTTAGATACAAACTCTATACCTTGAATCCTACACAAAGGGAGCGTTGTCTTTATAACTTGTCACAACGACATAAATGCAGATCATAGAATGTACATGAGTCACTACGGGCCCATGGCCACGACCCAGGTGGTCCGATGTACGTGATTGTGCTGTTGGAGAGGAACACCTATAACCAGAGTCTTATAGATACAGACAATTGTATCGAACAGTGTAACCAAACATTGAAGTCTCGAGTGTCGACCTCTGTATTTTGCATGACATTAAATTCCTAACAACATGTGTGTGTGCATACCAAGTTGACGTAGATGTTGAAAGCTACTTCCATTATTATGAAAGTTCGCGTTACAATTCACAAGTCTGGCCACCTCGATGGAATTAAGTTCCTTAATCCTGAACCACACGCCTTATCAAGTGTATTTAATTAATAGGCACCAGTCAGATGTCAAGAAGCATACACCAATGGTAAAGTTAGTTATCAGCATTTGGTGTTGTTAATTGTCCCACATAAACTGTATCTCACATTCACTTGCCTTGCAACGCACTTCTGTTCCAACAAAAATCTCGCCCTTTTTTCCCATGAACTAAAACCATCAGCAACAGTAACCCCTTCCCCAACCAAACTCGAAAGCAATTAATCGATCATCATTGCTTTGTAAACAGATTGCGCCATCTGTCTGGAAGGATGGATTAGTCATTAGTCTAATAGTTCTTAATTTGGCGAGAAGGTGGCCTACTCGCTATCTCTCCCGAGCTTGGTTGGTGCAGGGTAGCTACACTTCGCTTTGCTTTGTCTTGAAACGATGGACGACGCAGCTATTTTATACTTGTGTGCTTTGCATTACACCACCAAACACGTCAACCCTTGCATCGTTCTCACGTCATCCCCAGGAGGCCATGCATCAACAGCCTGTATTTTACTGTAGCTACAGTAACTACCGCTGTGTGAGGTGCTAGGGTGACTGCGCTGTGGTTGAGGTTTGAATTTCCCACCCAGTGCTATAGTAACTTCGACAGGATATAGGATGAGTTGCAGAGCCTCCTGGGGATGCTTAATAGGTTGACAAGGACAGAGTTAGATACAAACTCTATATCCTGAACCCTATACAAAGGGAGCATTGTCCTTATAACTTATCGTGACGACATAACTACAGATCATAGAATGTACATGAGTCACTATGGCCGCGACCAGGCCAGGTGGTCCGATGTACGTACGTGCTTGTGTTGTTGAAAAGGAACACCTATAACCAGAGCCTCGTAGATATATTTTGCATGGCATTAAATTCCTAACAACATGTGTGTGTGCATACCAAGTTGATGTAGATGCTGAAAGCTACTTCCATTATTAAGAAAGCTCGCGTTACAATTCACAAGTCTGGCTACCTCGATGGAATTAAGTTCCTTAATCCTGAACAACACGCCTTATCAAGTATAGTTAGTTAATGGGCACCAGTCAGATGTCAAGAAGCATACACCAATGGTAAAAGTTAGTTATCTCACATTCACTTGCCTTGCAACGCACTGCTGTTCCAACAAAAATCTCTCCCTTTTTCCCCCATGAACTAATAACATCATCAATAGTAACCCCTCCCCCAACCAAACTCGAAAGCAACTAATCGATCATCATTGCTTTGTAAACAAATTGCGCCATCTGTCTGGAAGGATGGATTAGTCATTAGTCTAATAGTCCTTAATTTAGCGAGAAGGTGGCCTACTCGCTATCTCCCGAGCTTGGTTGGTGCAGGGTAGCTACACTTCGCTTTGCTTTGTCTTGGAACGATGGACGACGCAGCTATTTTATACTCCCTTCGTTCTTTTTTGTTTGACGTATTTGACTTTTGTACGCACCTTTGACCATTCATTTTATTAAAAAAATTATGTAAAAATTATTTATTTTATTATGATTTGTTTTAGCAATAAATATACATTAAGCATGACTTTTTTTTTCATGTTTGCACAAAATTTTTAATAAGACGAATGGTCAAAGGTGTGTTTAAAAGTCAAAAGCGTAAAAAAAAACAGAGGGAGTGCTTGTGTGCTTTGCATTACACCACCAAACACGTCAACCCTTGCATCGATCTCAGCACGAACAGTGTGCAGAGGACACTACTAATTAACTTAACAAATCGCCAGGGTGGGCTACATACCGGGGATGGCAAAGTTACGATAGTGTTCTTTACAACATCCCCAATATCCTCATATTCCACCCTCTAAAATACTATTCGTATGTATAAGTTTTTAAGTTTAGTAGTGTTATAGACTACCTAACTTCATAGTTCGGTGTGACATATAAATGAAGAGTTATAGTTCAAAGTATATTATAGACTTTTTTTGTTTCTTCTCAAATCTCTTAAAACCATGTTCTAATTACCTCTCTAATATAAACTCCCTATAGATCAGGGCTCACAACCTTCTTTTCAGCTTAAAAGAATGAATATGGTTATGTATTTGCTGCTCAACTAGAGGACCAGACATGCCGTCATGACTCATGAGTCATCCCAGTAAAAACACCTCTTTTTTCTTTTCTTTTGCTACTTTCGAACGTACACTGACGGTCGAGGGGCGCGCGCGTGCAGGACATGTTCACGGCGGGCACGGACACGTCGTCGATCATCGTGGAGTGGGCGCTGGCGGAGATGATGAAGAACCCGTCGATCATGGCGCGCGCGCAGGAGGAGCTGGACGGCGTCGTCGGGCGCGGCCGCCGCCTGGAGGAGCCGGACCTGGCGGCGCTCCCCTACCTGCAGGCCGTGTCCAAGGAGGCGATGCGGCTGCACCCGTCCACGCCGCTCAGCCTCCCGCACTTCTCCTTCGACGAGTGCGAGGTGGACGGCCACCGCGTCCCGGCCAACACGCGCCTCCTCATCAACGTCTGGGCCATCGGCCGCGACCCGTCGGCGTGGGCGGCGCCGCTCGAGTTCCGCCCGGAGCGCTTCCTGCCCGGCGGCCCGGCAGCCGGGGTCGACCCGCTCGGGAACCACTTCGAGCTCATCCCCTTCGGCGCCGGCCGCCGGATCTGCGCCGGGAAGCTCGCCGGCATGGTCTTCGTGCAGTACTTCCTGGGCTCCCTCGTGCACGCCTTCGACTGGCGGCTGCCGGACGGCGAGGAGAAGCTGGACATGGCCGAGACCTTCGGACTCGCGCTGCCCAAGGCTGTGCCGCTCCGCGCCGTCGTCACGCCGCGCCTCGCGCCGGCCGCCTACGCGTGAGCGAGCTGCGACCGCGCGCATGGACTCTTGATGTAAAAAACGGGTGGTTTGATGTGGCGTCCCGGTTTGCTGCATGAAGTGCACATTTTTTGGTCATGTTCGTACTTCTAATTGCCCGGTTTCTGAAACATATATATGAATTGAAGTTCTCACTCACCTGCGTTGCAAAGGGAATCCTGCTTGCGATTTCCCCGTCTGAATTGAATTGGCCAAAACAGATTTCACTGCAACTATCCGATATAGCCGATAAAATTATGACAATACCGTAATTTTGTCGGTTAGCATGTAGCAATTGAAAATCATTCTCTAATTCAAAACAAATAACTTATATAAGATTAAAAACATTCTTTACATGTCACACATAGTTAATAAATTATACAAATCCTCTACATTCATTCATATAATTCCAACAATACCCATACATAAGCATGCAAACTCATAATTTGTATTTACAATCAACCGTCACCTATCGTATTCACAAGTTAAAATTTACCCTAAACCGAATGCTAGGGAGAGAGAGATACTCACAAAGCGGTAAAATGCACATGGTGTAAAGCTAGGTGTTTTCTTGCAAGTTGGAAAGGTGGCGAAAAGGAACAGTGGGACGTGCAAGTTGGAGGCCAGGCGACAAGGCATGGAGATCGACGGAGGCGGTGATGCAACGGCGGGCTACACGTGGTGCCAAGGAGATGGGGGGAGGGGGGTTCAGCCGGGGAGGTGGGAGGTGGGGTTGCCGGCGGCGATGATGTCGTAGGAGCTGAAATTCAACGGCGACGGTTAGAAAGCTCGGATCCGACGATGGCGTCTTAAAACTCTCCCATCAATTAAAATATAATTACTTTAGCCCATGAGCACAGCAATCTGCGTTGACCCATCTTTCTTGTTAAGAGTATAGAATGCACCGGTTTTTATACATTAGAAAGTATCAATTTATAAGGTAAAAAGTTGAACCAAATAGGGTGCAAACGGGACATGAAATTCCCGCCCGCTTCAAGCCTAAATTTGTTTAGAACCCGATTTGAATCCAGAAAAATGATACCCGATTATGTCTGGATTCAAATCTGGCTATCCAAAAAAAATATGTTGGGACACAGGAAGAGCAATATCGAATTTGTATTTGATTCATACTTGCATATCCAAGATATCCGAAAGCTATCGATGTAAATTAGCAAAATAGATATCCAATTAAAATAAATATTTTGTGTTAGGATTTTTTTCATACGTGCCATTACAAAGTTCGCTTATTTCGGATATGCCATCGCAAGGTCGATATTATTATAGATGCCACTAGTTTTGCAAAAATCTATCAAGATCGTCATTCTCAGAGATTTTCCACCATTTACGACGTACACCAAATGAAAATAAGAACAAAAATACACCTGACATGTGGGCCCACATGTCATACACTCACACTTCTTCTTCCTCCTTCCTCCACCCTCTCCATTCCTCTCTCACTGAGTCGCGCCGCCGCATGCCGCCATCGCCATCATCGCGCATGGCCGCCATGGCCAGTCTTTGCTCGTCGGCTGTGCCATGGCCGTGCCGTCGTCAGCTTCATCGCACCGCCGCTGCAAATTTCACCGAGTTGGGGAGAGATTGGAAGGTGGGAGGAAGGAGAAGGTGAGGGGATGACATGTGGGGCCCACTTGTCAGATGCATATTTCCCTGTATTTTACTTGTATTTGTCTCAAGTATAAGCTGAAAAATCTCAAAAAACGTTGATAATAGCATTTATGATAGATTGTTGCAAAAATAATGGCACCAATATAAATATTTATTTTGTAATGGCAAAACTGAATAAACCAAACTTTATAATGGCATGTATGAAAAAAATCCTTTGCGTTAAACATGTTTGATTAGAGAGCGTAGGTTGTAACTAATGTTTCATTCAATGTTAATATATTAGTATAGCTATAATAGTAAATAACTATGTCATGTGCTATTTTTAATGAATGTGAAATATAAGATTGTTTATTCGAATCCAACCCAAGACCAATACATATTCATCCTGTATTTGTATCCCGAACAATCTGGACTCTAATCCGTATGAAGATTCGTATTTGAGAGAAAATGGGTTAGGAAAGGAATCATGCAGTATGTGCTCTATATCCGACCCGTTTGCACTCCTGGATTCAAACGAAATGATCAATACTATTGTTCTACTTTCTTGTTGCATTGACCTAAATAATGATGCACAATGGTTTTGTGACGACACAAAGTCAGCCTCCTCTTCGGATTATCTTATTTACCAATTAGCTACACTTGGAAAGCTTCCTAAGGTAGCCCGAAGAGTCCATGAGCTTCATTTGGCTAGTATTTTAGACCCCTGACATGTGGTTTCGAGAAAGAAAAACATAATGCGATAGTAACAAAAAAAAAAGTCAAAACCGTTTGATTTTTCGATTTGGAGATGTTGTAGGGAGTATGCAAGAACTGTGGCCCTAGGAAGGGTCACCAATTCACCAAAGGTTCCTGCGTGCCATCCAGCAACAAATGGGCCACGCAGCCCATGTCGCGGGGTGCTTCTCCTCTCCCTCCCGTTGACGCTTTCGGTCGGCCTATCAGAATAGGCCGCAGGGCCAGCTTCATCTTCCTACCACCGAAACTGCCGCCGCCGCGGAGTCCAAGAAGGCCCAGAAAGACGCGAGCTCGTTTTCATTCATATGACATATAGTAATATTTTATTTAGACAATTTTATCGTCCTACTACAAAATCCTGGCAGGCTCTTCGCGTATACTGAATTATCTTAGCTTTCCATCATTTTATACTCCAGTCTCGGGTATGCTATAGTTTCCTTGCCGTGCTATTTGTCCGGGATCGACAATTTTTTCGCCATGAATATTACTCAATCCCAGATACCATGAGCGCGCTAAAAAGGACAAGTTTGTTTTGTCTTTTCAGTGTGTTAGAAAAAAGAATAAATTTCTAAACAATGTAGCAAAATTTTAAAATTATAGAAAATTTTATGTGTTCTTAAAATTGTATTAAGTCAATTGAGCAAATGAATATTTTTTTTGCAAATAGTACATTTATTCTAAAAAAGAGAAAATTGCACCGTAGCCACAAAGAAAATTGCATCGTAGCCACGAACTTGTGTGTTTTTCACTTAACCTCCGAGCTTGGATTTTATTTTTTATTTTTGCCCCCAAAACTTATCGCTGTTTATACGGTTGTCCCAAGACTCGTTAAACACCGACGTGGCTATATACATGGCTATTAACCGCTTTGGTGGGCGTCACATAGTGTTAAACAATGATATGGCTAGTCACATGTACAATAAATTTAAAAATGAGCTAAAATCAACTTAAATTTTTTTTCCCAAATACATCTTGAAACCGTTTCATATTTGAAAACTTTGTAATTATGTTTTTTAAAAAATAAAGTTATTTTGAATTTCAAACTCCATGAATTTTAAACTTTACAAAAATAAGTTTTTTGTAAATTTAAAATACATTTTAAAATTCCAAAAATTAAAATTTTTGAATCTTAAAATCCCGGAAATCCAAATGTTGCAATTATAAAATGGACGTTTCTGGTATTTGCAATTATAAAACGATCTCTTCGATTCATGCAACCGTAGAGTTGCAAAATTCCAATATATGCCAAGCCCATCTCCACCAGATCCAGCCACCTCAGCGAAGCACGCGTCGACAAAGGCGAACTTGCACCAGAGGTCAGCAAGAGGGGCGACAACATTGAGGTAGTAGGAGAGTGTAGCGCAGGTAGCGGCCATAAATGAGGGAACGGTGGCGGGGTCATCGTTGTTGAGGAAAAATGCGAGATGGCCAATGGGGAGGTGGGAGAGGGATAGGAGGTGGGACCCACAGTACCAGTGAAGCAGAGGGGGGAGAGGAAGGTGCAATGGCGGAGAAAGGTTTGGCCTATAGGGAGGGTGAGGGGGTGGGAGAGGTCGGCGGCAGAGAGTGGGAAGGGAGGGTGTCGGAGACAGGGAGGGAAGTATAAGAAGGATTAGAAATGGTATTAGGGGTAATTTGGTCCAAAATTCTTCATACCAGTATATATCAGAGTTTTGCAACTCTACGGTAGCATGAGTCGGAGAGATCATAATGGCAAATATCAGAATTGACCGTTTTTTAATGGCATGTATGCAAGTAACCACTCTTTATGTTATCTCTGACACTATATGAATGTGATTTAGAATTGAGCTAGTGACCATGGACTTGTGCGGTTGGAACGCATTAGATCTCGGGTATTGTTCATGGTTTGTTTTTCGATTAAGCATAAAAGAGGGAGGTCCATTCAATAGAAAAAAGGTTGATTTCTGTACGATCGTTTCGAATTTATTTTTTTGCAAAGAGAACGAAAAAGAAAAAAGTGTGTGTTTTTAGAAACAGATAAAAGATTCATTCATATCCAAACACCCAGAGGCCCTTGAGTAAAACCAAATCAACAACAAGCACTTAGAGAACCTAAATATCACTCTGTTTCAAAATGTAGTTCACTGTTGATTTTTTAACACGCCTTTTGACCATTCGTCTTATTCAAAAAATTTGTGTGAACATGCAAAAATATAAGTCATGCTTAAAGTATGTTTAATGATAAAACAAATCACAACAAAATAAATAATATTTACATATATTTTTTGAATAAGACGAATGGTCAAATAGAATAGGCCAAAGTTAACAGTAAACTATAATTTAGAATGGAGGGAGTACAAAACAATCAGTGCACTAAGCTTCACTCCGATCGTCGTCATTTTTGATGCCAAAGTTCGTTGAATGATAGATGGCCTGATGGGCCGGGCCTAATGGGCCGGCCCATGAGCCCGCCTTTTGGCACGGCACGGCATGGCACTAAAATAAATGAGCCATGCCGGCCCGGCACGATGCGTAGGGCCGTGCCTGGGCCGAAGCTGGAGCCCGTGGGCCGGCACGGCACGACCCACGTAAGGGCGGCACTAAGGAGGCACTAAGGGGCCCGTGGGCTGGGCACGGCACGACCCACGTAAGATCATCAGTCGCGAGGCGTATGCTATGTACTCTTTCTCCGATCCTTTTTTCCCACAGGGTTTTTGGATGGAGTTTTGATGAGGCATATGCATCTCGCTGGCAAGGTCCAAGGAGGAGTGTTGGGAAACCACCTGTAGGGCGACCCCCTCCCCCCTTCCAACCTGGGCCTGGGCCTCCCCCCATTTCGGCATGGCCTGCCTCCGCAGCGCAGGAGAGGGGGCGATATAAAACCCCCTCTCGCCGCGTGAGCGTCTAGCGTAGTCTCCCACTCCCATAGTCCCACGCCGCCGCCGCCATTTCCCCCAAATCCCTAACCCTAATACCCAAATCCTCCCACGCCGTTTCGCCTCTCGCTCGCGTCGTGCTCACTCTCCCCTCTGGGCCGCGGAGCCACGGTGGCGGAGCATCGCCGCCGACCGGAGCCCCTCTCTGTCCCTCACTCGCTCTCCTCTCCCGCAGTCCCGCTGCCTCGCCTCGCCGGTGTCGCACCGTCGCCGCCCTCTCGATGTTTCCTCTCATGTGCTCGTGCTCCTCTCGTGAAGATCGTGTCGGTGTGAGACTAGGTCTCTCGCCTCTCGACGTCTCGGGACTCCGGCGTGGTGCTAACTGCTAAGGTGAGGCTTCTTTTTGATTTTTGATTTTTCGTTTAGAGTTCTTGGCTTTGGTCAGATTTGACGTTGTTGTGTTCTTGGCTTCTTGCTTCTTGCTCTTTTCTTTGCAGCGTCGTTGAGTAATCGGAGCTGCCGCGAATGACGCTAGATCCGACCTCCATCGACTACAACCTCGAGCAGCAAGGGCACAACGAGGAAGACGAGGAGCGGCAAGCCTTGTTTGGTAGCAGTACTGCTCCTATCAACTTGGCTGACGATGGTGCTACTTCTGCCGATGCCGAGGGCACGGCGACGCCGACAGGGACGGCGGCGACGGACTCCACGAGTAAGGGCACTGCCAGTTCCGTCCGCGCCCGCGGGAAGAGGAGTCGAACGTGGAAGACCACCTCTGATGTCTGGGATGATTTTGAGAAGTTGACGAAAATGCAGAATGGTAAGGAAGTCAGGTATGCTGCTAAGTGCAATCACTGTAAAAAAAATCTTGTTTGCCTTGTCCACTGGTGGCACTGGACACTTGATCCGGCATCGTGATGCTTGCAAAGCGAAGCTTGGCCACTCGGCTATGTCTCAGTCATTGCTTAAAATGAACCCTGATGGTTCTGTCACTCCATGGGAGTACAAAGCTCAGTTTGCTCGCATCGAGTTGTGTTGGTTGATAGCTACAGAGGATCTGCCTCTTTGTTTTGGTGAATCTGCTGCTTCTGAGGATTACATCAAGCGTGCTCACAATCCTCGTTTTTCTAGTGTCTCTAGGCAAACCACAACTAGAGACTTGGTTAAGTATTTCAAAACTTCTTGATTGCTTTAAATCTGTTTCATCTGTTGCTCTTACTTCTGATATTTGGTCTAGTAATGCCAAGGAGAATTACCTATCTGTTGTTGTTTATTATGTGAATGGTGACTGGGAATTGAAAAAAAGGGTAATAGGGCTTCAGCTTATTATGTCTCCCACTCTGGTTCTAATATTTCTGAACGTGTTGCCTCTGTGGTGGAAGAGTTTGGGTTAACTAATAAGATTTTCTCTGTTACACTAGACAATGCATCATCTAACTCCACTGCAATGGCCCTTTTGACTTCAGTTTTTAATAGTTATGTTGGTTGTACATTCATGCATCAGCGTTGTGCTTGCCATATCATTAATTTGATTGTGAAATCTGGTCTGAAAAGGCTCAAGCCTTATTTGGAAGCCTTAATTTGATGGGCTAATGGGTCGGCACGGCACGATTAAAAGGCTACCGTGCCATGCCGTGGGACTGGACCTGAGCCCATGGGTTGGCACGGCCGTGCCGTGCCGCCCATCTGGCCATCTAACTTGCATCCAGCACCGCCATTGAGCGCATTCCCTCAAACGCAAGACCTAGCCAAGCAAGCCCAAAGAGACATCGGTAGGGCACCTGAATACAACACACATCCTATCTAGTATGAATATCAACATTCTTTTATATGTACTTCAAGTTCATGTAAAATTCATTAAATTTATTTTTATTTAAAATATTTGGGGTGACCAAGAAAATTAATTTTCATAGATTTTTTACCAAAAAAACGAAACCCGGGTCTCTTACCCCGAGTCAACGTGGCTCGACAATGACACACCCAAACATAAAATCCTAGATGGGCTGATCCTACGAGGCAACCAAGTTTCCCGGACTTTTCAAGTGCATGAGATTTTAGCGATGTAATTTAATCATATATGACAAGGTCAGGAAAACTATTGCTTTACACTTTAAGCACTGGCCCTAATGTAAATGTAAACACTGTATGTAAGCACCGTACCTCACCTCACTCACGTATGCACCTACCCTGACATGGCAGAGCACAAGCTAGTAACACCATGAAGTTCCTTTTGATTGATGACGCCATTGGCCCATATCTTTAGCCTTTTGCCTCTATAGTTTTTTATCTAGTAAAGGAATCGTATGTCATGCCGAGTTATCTTTCTTTTACCATCCTTTTCATTTTATCTCACCTTTTCCCTCCATTTCTGCTTCCCTGGGAATAAGGAATCGTTGGTTTTAACCTAAGACAACAATAAAACGACAAGGAGTAGAGCTATTGCACGGCACAACAAAATGGATAAATGAATCATCCTCAGACATTATTTATTTTTCACACTAGTATTTATAAGCTAAGGTAAGCCCTTGCTGGAGGCAAACATTAGCTTTGTCCAACAAAGAAAAAGGAGTTTAGTACCAAAAGGAGGGCATGAAGAAGGGCAAGTGGTCCAAGGAAGAGGATAGCTTGATCAAAAACCACATTGAGAAGCATGGCATTGGCCGTAGTTGGCAGGCACTGTCTAATACTTTAGGTTTGTTTTTCACAAACCTCACCATGCATATATGCACATCATTTTGAGAATTTGTTATTTGGGTAACTTAATACTCTCATACTTCGATTAGAAATGAAAAGAAAATTGGTTTGTAAGATCATTGTGCTATCATTGTGCTTTTTGTCCCCATTCATTTACACATCGCTTTGGAAATATGTTACTGGACTAACTTGATATATCCTCATTATTCTATTAGAAATGAAAAGGAAATTTTTTAGTACGGAAGATCATTGTGACATCATTGTTTGTTTGTCATGAAAATGATCTGTGTCATTTCCTTGTGAGTTGTTCTCCAGCATTGGTACCCTTTTGCCTAGACTGACACAAGTAGATGAATGATGATACATAGTGTTTTTTCATTTTCCATGCCTCTAGTCCAAAAACCGGAACTATGTGCAATTACTTAGCTTAAAATGTTTCATCACTTCTGTCGTAGTTACACACTGTACACATATAGCTTTCTTTCCAATGTTTGGAAAGTTCCTGCCAATTTTTTTGGAAACAAAACTTCCTGTCAAATTTCAATAAGCGATTTTCTGTTCGGAGTTAAGACCGAAAATATGTTAGCGTTGCTGCGTTGTTCTCCTGAGAAGTTTGTGTTGTTTGCATCGCAGGGCTGCGGCGCAGTGGCCGGAGTTGCCGTTCACGGTGGCTGAACTACCTCCGTCCAGGCCTGAGGCACGGCAACTTCACGCCGGTCGAAGAGATGATCATCTGTGAGATGTACAGCAAGAGGGGAAGCTGGTAAGTCTGAATCACATGAACCCATGCATGTCTTCATTGACATGCCAAAGCTGGGCATTGCTTGATTTTAATTGACGAAAACATCAAGCATCTGTTTGCTCTTTTGCATGGTTGGCTGGCGCTGTTGGTTTCACTTGACATGGTGATCAATCAGCTGGTCCATCATCGCCGCGCAGCTCCCCGGGAGAACGGACCTCGCCGTCAAGAACTACTGGAACAGCAAGCTCAAGAAGAGGTTCCCGGCGGTGAGAGGTGGCGCCGCCGCACGCCGCAGCAGCAGGCACCGCCCGGCCACCAGCGCGTCGTCTGACGCAGCAACGGCAACGCCGGACAATGCGCTGGTCGTCTTCAGCGAGGAGATGAGCACTTACACGACAGGATCATCGAGCCACGCCTGCGTGGACAAGCCCGTCTTGGCTGGGTCGCCGTCGGTGGAAGTGCAGCAGCCGCCGACACCGGCCGGCGGCGGCGGCAATACGGCCAACGAAGAAGAGCCGATCGCGGCGGTTCCAATCAGCGGGCCGGTGAAGATTGAGCAGGAGCTGACCGTGGGAAGCCTGCCTCTGGAGATGATGGCACTGCCGCCGCCGCCGCTGCCCGGTGATCAAGACGGCGAGGTGGACATCACCGGTGCAATCATGTTTCCACGCCCTCTGTCATTCATGGAGCCGGAGCTGGCCTGCATCACCGATTTCCATGACGACATCGAGATCTTCTTGCCGTTCTTTGATGACTGATCTGATAGCGTAGCATGCATGGTTGGTTAGCAATTTGGAAGTTGGAACTACAAAATCTGCTTCAGGAGTAGCTAGCTGCAGGATTTCCCATTTGTGTGTGCGTGCGGGTGTGGGGTGTCGATGATGTATCTGTGTTTCTGTGAACAATGTCGGCCGTTTAGGGTTAGATATCGGTAGAACGTATTGTCTGTGTATCGGTTAGTCGGTTTAGCATGGAATGCACCTGGGTTATAGTTTCGCCCTTGAATACTTTCTGTTGATCTAATTATTTCCTTCATTACTGAACATTGCACTAGTTTTTCTTGAACCATGTTCATCTTGTTTGATAGAACGTTTGGGAAATGGGAGTGCCTTCCTCATAGGCGCCTGCGTTTTCCCCAAAACAGCGCCCGCTCCGCGCCTCCTCCTCCACCCCGCCGCCTTCGCCGCCGCCCGCGCCGCGCGCGCCGCCAGCGCCTAGCCGCCTCGCCGCCCGACCTCCGCCGCCGCCGCTGCCCGCCCATCCTAACCCGGCGGTGCCTTCACCTCCCGCCACCGCCGCCCCAACCGCCTTCCCGGCCCGGCTCGGCGTGGCGCCGCCGCCGCCCCGCCGCCGCCTCACTCCATCCCCACCAACCGCTGGCTGCCGCCTCCTGCCATCCTCTAAGCCAGCGGCACCCGATGTTCCCTAACCCAACCCCCACCTAAACCCTAACCGGCGGCGGCGGCGGAGAGTCGCCACCGCCGGCGGGCGACGGCGAGCTCGGCGGCAGCGGCGAGCTCCATGGCGGCAGTAAGCTCCTTCCTCCTCCCTTCTTCTTCCTCCTCCTTAACCCAAATCGGCGCTGATGGCGGCGGCCGGAGTTGGGGGAGATGGCGGCGCCTGCGTTTTTCCCAAAACGCAGGCACCTATGAGGAAGCAAAATCGTTGGGAAATCTAACCCACAAATCAGCAAACTAGAGCCTAGAGGGGAGGGTGAACAGACGGTGCCCACTAAAAATTTGATTATTTCTCATAAAACAAACTTTTGATCACATCGAAAACTAATTATGTCGAGTATGAACGCAACTTCACATGCAGACAGTCTACAAAATGTGATCAAGTTTTCTCAAAATGTTAACAATTAAAAATGCGGATGGTCCCGTGACACACACATGATCAGCCAATTGAAATCTGCTTTAATTGGTAGTTGGTCCCTAACTTTAATGATGTACTCGTAGCAGGTTTAACATATATACTTATTTTGTGTTTTTAAGATTAAACGGAAGCGATCAATCTAGAATAGCGTATCAAACACAACCATGAAGCTAGAAGATGATCAACCGCTACGAGAAACAACTAAAGTTTTGACGACCATGATGCCTCTCAACGGCCTTGCTACCACAGGAAATGATTGAAGTTTCAACGGCCATGATGCCACTCGACGGCCTAAACAAGGTAGTCAAGAGTACAAAGCCATTTTCAATGGCCTACAAAGAGTCTTCGATAGATCATGTCTCCCTTGGCGGCCTCTATATGGGCTATCAAGAGGGATGTCTTGAGCATCCCTACAGTAGACAGTGCACGGATGGCGTCATCTTTCTCGAGAACCACGCGAGCGTTCTGATAGTATGTGTCTAGTCGAGAGAGAAGATCCGAAATAGCAAGGTATGGGCTTGGGCGCGACCTCTAACCCACAAGCTCACGAGTGAGTGCCAGCGCCAGTAGCCACCTCACCATTCAATTCAATTTAACTAGAATGGGGCACAAAATTTCTTTAAAGCAATAATCTTTCTCTCGACGGTCAGCAATAAGCTGTCGAGAGAAGTTGACCTCCCGCCCTAGCATTATTTGGTGGTCGGCTAGTTTAGGGCGTTGTAGGGGTGTATCTTGGCGAACGCTATTGAGGTCATCGAGAGAGGGTAATTTATACATTTTTGCAGCACTCAAAATTTATAAAATTGTTTCTAAATTAATTTTTAAAGTCTACAATTATTTTAAAAAAATCTGTATTAGATCGTTATATGTAATGAATTTGGTAAAGTAGTTAGAGAAAATTCATGATGAGACGTATTTTACTTTCTTTGTTTTATGCATTATGTTATGGTGGGTAAATTATATTTTTAGGTACTAAAAAACATTAAAAAAAATTGTAACACGCAAAAATGTAAAAAAAAAATCAAGGGTAGCATGGAAAGGTGTATGTCGAGGTTTTTATGTCGCGGAGTTGAAATTTATAGTCATAGCCTAGTCATTCTTAGTACATTTCACTAGAACATCTACGGATATGATCACTTTCACGTGAATCTATAGTTAGACATTATGGATCATAAAAAATTAATGAGAGTGATACGTAACGTATGGAGGAAGACTAGCTATTGTGCACTGTCGGGGATTAAATCACGGCCCATTGCCATGGCCCACTCCCTGACGGCCCAATTGAACAACTGCCGGGCCCAGCCTCCCGAAGGTTCTATCTGCCCATATGCATCTCGCCAAACACCTCTGGGCCGCACGGTGCGAACGACCTAGGATTCGTGTTTGAGTCGACTCGAACAAGAGTTCTGCAGCTACGTGAAGACCCGGACGTGGTTTCCCGGATTGGATTAGGAGTCGTGATCCCCAAGATTAGGAGCTTGCCTTATCTCGCCTCGGGGTATGTTTGGCACGCCGAGTTCGTTACGATCTCGTAGTTAGCCCGCCCGATATTCCCTCGGTAGGTCGGTTTGCTCAGACTATATAAACCAAGCCCTACGACGTGTAGAGGGTCGAGTGATCATCTTATAGCTTATCGCATACTTGTACTCAGATAATCTCGCCGAGACTTGTTCGTCTCGTCGAGCCACCTCTTGTATTCATCCCCGATATATAAGAAAGGCCGGACGAGGGCTATTATCTCTCGAGAGGCTGAACCAGGATAAAACCCCCGCTCCTGCTCGTTCGTTTGTTCGTGGTTGTTCGGCGGTCTCTATCTCAATCTTCAAGAACCTTGGTTGACTTGAGATCGATATCTCAATCGCCGACACCGGCGCCGACCGTGGGGACACGCAGATCGAGCATGTCGAACTCCGTCGGCGATCTGTAGATACTTCCCGAGGGCTACGACCGGAAGACGGATGTCTCGTCCTGTCGATTCAGATCGATCTGTTCGGTCTCGAACGCTTCCGCATCCGGCGGATGTCTCCGCTTACATGGCGTAGATAGCCTCAGATCGCACTCTGTCATCGACGCATTTACTACGGAACGATGATCTTTACGATGGTTTAGATTTATCGATTCCAAGGCTATGTCGGTAGATTCCACTGTGGAGACACAGCGATGACACCGCCTAGCATACCTTCGCATGGCCCCGCAAAGATCAACATGGCCGATGTAGGAACCTCCGAGGATCCCGCACGGCCGTGGCGGCCGGCGAGGTCGGGCAGATTAACTCGCCGCATCAAGACGAAGGTCGCACAGTGCTCGCGAAAGCAAGACGTCATTCGCCGCAGCCTCGACGATTCCATCAATCAAACCTTAGCACGGTTTCGCGACCGATTAGCGACGACGTCGCGACCCACCTCGCGTCTTGGCGCTTAAGTCTCCCGGCGAAGCTTCCCTGTTCGGGTCAATTCCGCGGACCGGACTCGGTCAGGCGAACGCGGATGGTTCGAGATCCCAGACCCATAGATCAAAGTCGGAACGGTTGAAGCTATAGCAACGGTCCTTAGATCCACCAATCAAGTTGATCTCGCCCGCATGGGCGTCTTTGTTGCGACTAACCTAGAGCGACTGGTTGAGGGCCTAAAGTCTCTAGGAGAAGTCAACAACTCCTCCAGGCAGCGCAGCCAAGCTGTCCGGAATGATTCGGACAGCTCGATCGATCGCGTGACCCGTCACCATCGGCGATCATCGCCCATGAGCAAGCTACCCGTGGTCGCCGCCGCCGCTAAGTCCTCGTAGTCATCGCGACCACGAGGGCAAGCGCAGCGATGATCACGGACGGTCCCCTCGTGAGGAGCGCGTCGCCGCCACCACGAGGAAGGGCGTGGTGGATTATCCCGAGAGAGTTTCTCCAGCCGAGTCCTCCTGTTCAGCAGAGTTCCTCCGCGCCGCAGACCAACGTCTTCTCAAGACTAGGTTCTGCCGGGAAGGTGGCCGGTCATATGCTCGGGCTGCGGGGCTTTCTCCGACGAAGCCGGCCGTCCGGTGGCCCTCAAAATTCAAGCCCGGTCACATGGAGAGGTACAATGGGACTCGTAACCCAGAGGAATTCCTTTCCATCTACGCTTCGCCATCATGGCGGCGGGGTGACGAGCTCGTTATGGCTAATTACCTCCCGATCGTCCTTGAGGGTGCCGCTTTCGGACGTGGTCGTTCAATCGCAAGAGGGTTCCATCACTCATGGAACCAGCTTTGTGACGCTCGATTGCTAATTTCGGAGTCATTACGTGCGTCGGGCAAGGAGGATGATCTGCACCAAATGATCCAGATGAACGGGAGACCCTCCGCAATTTCGTGAAGCGTTTCATTAAGATCCGCAACACGATCCCAAATATCTCGGATGAATCATTGTCCGCGCCTTCAAAAACGGAGTCGCGACGAAGCGGCTCACCCAGATCTCGAGATCAATGAGACTGGACCGCCAACGACTGTTCAAGGCGGCCGATCATATGCCAACGCTGCAGAGCTGTTCAAGATAAAAAAGGCGTTCGACAAAGGCGAGCCGCCCGACTGGTGTGGATGAGAAGAAGAAGAGCAAGCAAGAACGCTCACGGTGACAAGAAATCCCGAAGAAGAAGAACAAAGGTGATGCGAACAATACCGTCGCGGTATGGATCGCGACCTCCTCCTAAGGACGGCGTAAGAAGCCCAACAATAATTACAAGGGCAAAAGCCCGCTTCAGGGAGGCGGACAAGGCAAGAAAGGTCCGAGCGACCGATTTTGCAAGTTCCACCAAAGACTACGGGCATGATATACGCCATCAGAGAACTTGGGCCGCAAAGCTCAAGATTTCTACAACGGCAAGGGCCCAATGCCCACCCCGCCTCGAACATGGTGATGCCGGTAAGGCCAAGCGCCAAACCGACGATGGTGATCGGGAAGATGATGACGAATATCAAGAACCCGTGAACCATATCGCCGTCATTTTCGGCGGCTCCTCGGCTTACACCTCTCGGCGCAGCCTCAAGGAAGCCGCCGAGGTCCACAACGTCGAAAAGGCAAAACCTCGGCTGAATCGATGAAGTGGATCGAGGTCTCCATCTCCTTCTCTAAGGAGGATTGCCCCATCGATGACCAAGCCTCGGCGGCTCCCACTGGTGGTCGCCCCGACCATCAGCAACGCGAGAGTTGGTCGTGTCTTAGTAGACGGCGGGAGCGCTTTGGACTTGCTTTCTGCTAAAGTCTTGGACGAGATGCAAATTCCTCGCTCCAAGCTGAAGGAAGTCGCAATGCCCTTCTACGGAATTGTTCCGGAGAAGTCACAAACCGCTAGGCGAGTTGTCCTTCCTGTCACCTTCGGCAACCCAAGCAACTTCCGGACAGAGTTGATCACTTTCGACGTGGTCGACTTCCCGTCGGCGTACAACGCAATCTTGGGCAGGCCATCTCTCGGTAAGTTCATGGCCGTGTCCCACCACGCTTACCATTGCGCGAAGATACCGGGTCCTAACGGCGTGATCATGGTCAAGGGCAACTACAAAGTCAGACCGATTGCGACGAGCGATCCCTTGCCCCGTCGACCAGCTTCCGCGTGGTCTCAAGTTCCGCAGACCAAGTCTCAGACGCCCTAGGGTCTCCCTTCACCGGGAGAAACTAAGGAAGTTCATTGCCGCTGACGATACTTCCAAGATAGCTTCACTTGGGGCGGTCCGGACCCCAAATAGGAAAGCGAGCTTATTGCCTTCCTCCGAGCTAATGCGAGATGTATTCGCCGGAGCCATCGACATGCCCGAGTCCCAAGGGAGGTAATCGAGCACAAATTGGTGTCCGCCGGACAAGAAGCCTGTTCGCCGAAGCTTCGCCGCTGAATTCAAACAGGATCATCAAAGATCGACAGCAAACCGCTTTCATTCTGGGTTCATCCGCGAGGTTGATCACACCGAGTGGTTAGCCAACCCCGTCATTGTAAAGAAGAAAGGCGGCAAGTGGAGGATGTGTCGATCACACAGATCTGAACGCCGCTTGTCCTAAGGACAATTTCACGCCTCAGATTGACCACCGGTCGATGCGATCATGACGCCAGCTTTCGAGTTTTTAGATGCTTACTCGGTTACCACCAAATAAGCATCTCCCGAGGATGAAGAGAAGATCGCCTTCATCACCCCTTTCGGCACTTTCGCTATAATGACCATGTCTTTCGGTCTGCAAGAATGTCGGTGCCACGCTCCAATACCTAATGGAGAAGACCTTTCCGTATCAAATGGAAAAAACTCGAGGTCTATGTCGATTTACATAGTTGTAAAGAGCAAGCATGCTCCAGATCGTAAAAGACCGGCAGAGACTTTTGTAATCTCACCAGCATCGAATAAAATTAAATCCGAGAAGTGTACCTTTGGTGTTCGATCCGATTGTTGCTCTGATATGTCATTGGCTCGCACGGTATTTACGCCAACCCCGAAAAAATCGAGGCCATTGAAAATATGCGGCTCCAACTACCATAAAGGAAGTACAAAGCCTCACCGACGGATGGTCGCTCTAAGGTGTTTATTTCCGTCAAGACGAACGCTGGTTGCCCTTCTTTAAGGCCTGCGCAAAGCACAATGGTTTCGAGTGGACGGAAGAAGCCGATAGATCCTTCCAGATCCGAGCGATACTGTCCAATCCTCCCGTCTTGACTACCCAGCGGCATGGCGAAAGCTCCCCATCGCCTAGGTTGCACGCCACAAGCGGTGAGCGCAGATTTGATTTGTCGAAAGGAAGGCCTACAATGACCAATCTATTACGTGAGCGAGGTACTTCACGGATCAAAGGAGCGTTACCATGAGGTCCGAAGCTACTCACGCCTTGCTCATGTCCTTCGTGAAGCTTCGCCACTACTTCCAAGCGCATCAAATCTGGTCCCGACCACGCTCCTCCGGGAGAAATCTTACGAACAAGAAATCTAGCGGACGATAGCCAAGTGGGCAATGGAACTAGCGAGTTTGATCATTATTTGTCGCCCGACGCTATCAAGTCACGTGTCCTAGCCGACTTTGTCGCTGAATGGACTTGCCGCCCAAATCCTGTGGAGCTCCCGAGCAACCCGATGAACCCCTTGGACCATGTTTTTCGATGGCTCACAGACTTTGAAACTCGGGGCTGGTTTCGTTCTCATCTCCTCAAGGAGAGCAACTCCGAGATTCTATCCAACTACACTTTGCGGCGACTAACAACGCCGCAGAGTACGAGGCCCTCCTCGCGGACTAAGAGCGTGCAAGTCGCTTGGTGTCCAACGGCTAACTGTGAAGGAGATTCACACCGGTCATCAATCGGGTTAACAAGGAGTATCGGTCTGCGATAACTCAATGGCGCGACACCGGTTGAAGTGAGGAAGTTGGGCGGCATTTTCGATTTTTCGGTGCTCTTCGTGCCTGTGAAGGACAACTTCCGGCCGACCAGCTATCCAAGTATGGATCCTCACGCGAACCTCGCTTCCGGCGGGTGCTCGTCGAGCACCTTCACAAGCCCTCAATCACGTCTCCGGACGAGGCAACAGAGATGTGGTGCTTGTCTCCGCTCATCGAAAGGTGTCATGGATCGACAACGCCATTTGTCCGGTACCTTGCGATGGGACCTCGCCGACGACGGCCGAGCGTCCCTTGCCATACAAGGCGTCTTGCTCCATACAAGCTTGTGGACGGCATCCTTTACCGCCAAGGTGCTCGGGAGTTCTCTCCAAGTGCATCTCGCAATGAGGGTGTGTTCCTTCTTAGGGACATACACGAGGGTGCTTGTGGCAACCACGCCTCCTTCGTAACTCGGTCGGCAAAGCGCTTCGCATGGGCTATTATTGGCCCATCAGATTACAAGATGCCCGGACATCGTGACTAAGTGGAAGGCTTGCCAATTTCACGCCCGAAAGCACACAAGCCCGCCCAAGAGCTCCAAACAATCCCCATCTTGGCCTTTCTCCACATGGGGTCTGCGGATCCGCTCGGCCCATTCCCTAAGGGGTACAAGGGCTATACACACCGCCGTTGCCATAGACACTTTTACAAAGTGGATTGAGGCGAGCTCGTGTCGTCGTCTCTTCACGCCAAAACGGTTGTTCGCTTTTTCAAAAGCAACGTGGTCACGCCGCCGGATTCCCCATAAGTCGATCACGGATAATCGGTACCGATTCGGCGAGCTATTCCGTGAATATCGCGAATGCCTAGGTACCAAGGTCGTTTTAGCCTCGTGGCACATCCACGAGCAATGGAGCGATCGGCGAGCTAACGGACGATAGTCCGGGTATCAAACGGCGGGTATTTGCTGCTCTCGCCGAAACACAACAAGGCCTAGGTTGACGGTTCCTTCCGTCCTCAGGCGATTCGCTTTCTACGGCCACCGGCGACCGGGAAACTCCTTTCCAACGGTCTATGGTGCGAAGCCATCACGCCTCACCGAATCGTGCTCGGTTCGCCTCAAGACGAGCTCGGTCAACCTAGTTGACGACGAGCAAGAGCGCCTCGATCTCGATCTCCTCGAAGGCACACGCGACCGGGCACAAGTCGAATGGCGCTACCAAAGAAGATCTTCGCGCAAGACGCCGCCAAGTCGATTCGACCTAGGGCTTTGAAGGCGGGCGACCTCGCTCTGCGCCGTGTCCAGAACTTGTCCAATGCCAACAAGTTAACTCCTCGTTGGGAGGCCCGTTCACGGCCGCTTTCTTCTTTCGCCCGGGCCGTTCGCTGGCTATGGAGGACGGAGAGAGCTGACCAACACTTGGAACATCGACCACCCGTAAGTTCTTTGTGTAGGTCCTCGCTTGTTTGCTTAGCTTTGCGCTTTTTGTAAACTTCGCGCCTCGGTTCGTCCAAGTCTCTGGGCACCATGTAAAGTTCAATCCAATTCTTCATGAATCCTCGTGGCCTCTGTGCCCTTTTCACCGCTTGTCTTCTCGCACTACTTTCTCTCTGGTAACACTTGATGGTCAGTCGGTCTTGCTAACTCTTGACTCCGCAATCTTAAGGATTGTTCCCTACCGTATCTGGTTTCGACAAGTTCCTAAACTCGGGGTTGCGTAACACGGCCTTTCCACCTTGCGCTAAGTCTCGCTCGTAAGCCCTCCGCGGCAGAGGCACTTATCGCTTTCGGCGCGACCACTTGGTAAAGCTCGCTCTCGTAAGCCCCATGCAGCAGAGGCACTTTCCTTGTTCGGTTACTCTCGGGCGCTTAACTTACGCCAACGAGCGCGACTACGGAACGAATCGAGCAAGGTATGGGTGTCGCTTTTCTCCCTACGCACATGCTCGAGTTCGCAAACTTAGGTTCTCGAGCATCGTCTGCATCGGGGCTAGGGTGTCGCTTTTCTCTTGTGCACTGCTCGGGTTCGCAAACTCGGGTTTCGAGCGAGATGCACAACGGGCCGGAGTTAGGCGAGCGCCTACCGTTTTCTTAAACTTTCTAGCGCTGCTCGCTTTTCTCTTAGTTTCGCTCGTTCTTGTCTTTTTCTTTGCTCTCTCTTTGCGGGGAAAAGGGTAAGTCTTTATTAACAAAATTTGCAGTGTACAAAAGTCCATCTCGGTTACTGACCCTCTGCCTACCTAGAAGCGAAGTTGCTCCTTGAGCTCCTCGATCACTTCTTTAAGCGCGCAGGACTTCCCTTGGGCTTTGAACCCCTCTCGCCTCACTCGAGACGATCGGCTTCCTCCTTGCTGCTCTGGCTGCCTGCTCCGTCGCCTTCAAGACGGAGAGCCTCGACCTCTTCGGTCTTGGCCCGCACTGGTCGGTCGAGCCTCGCTCGACTAACTCACTTCTTTCAGCGGTCTTGAGCTGCTCGTCCGCCTCCTTGACCTTCTTCTCCGCGGTGATCGCCTCACCGCCATCCCACAAGATCTCCTCAATCTCCTCCCGTGAAGCCCACAGGGTTGAGATCCTAGCCTGGAGTCCCGCGGATGTCTGCTCCTCCTTGCCGAGCTGGGCTTTAAGCTTCTTGGCTTCCTCCACGAGCTGGTTCCGCCAGTGGGACGCCTCGAAGCTGCTCTTCAACCCACTTCGTGCGGCCCGGCATCTCTTCCGCGGTACTCGCCTTCACGGCTTCTGGCTCCTCGGCTTCCTTTAGGAGAGCTTCAGAGGAATGCCTCTCCTTGGTCAGCTTGGCCTTGAGCTTCTTCGCTTTCGCCTTGGTAGGCTCCGGCTTTGGGCAGCAGAGAGCGCTCGCCGGGATCCCCGCCCAAGATGCTCCCTGAGGAGGCCAAGACGGCGTCTGCTCGATGGTGACCCCATCCTCGAGTTCCGCCATGGTGTCCTCAAGACCGGGAGGGAAGAACAAGTTAATTACGCTATGATGACGTGGCTACAATAAGATTCGCCTTGGTGTTTACCTTGCCAAGTCGGCGCTTCATCCGCGACGCAGCGGTCCTCGAGGCCATCGTCCACGAAGCCCGCCAGGTCGGGATGAGGCGGCGCTCTTCTGCTGTCGCCGCCTTGTTCGCTCCTTCCTCTTGCGGGGCGCATCGCCGGAGGGGAGCGACGGGCGGCGCTGCCTTCGTCCTCGCTCCTTCTCCTCTTCCTTTTCCTTTTCCGCCCGAACGTCTTCGGGCGAGGCCGGAGCCGCTCCGCTCGGCGGCGCTATTGTTTCCACCGGCAGACGACCGCTTTCGGCTCGCCGGGGCTTCTTCTTGTTCCCGGCAGTGGGTCTCACCTTGCTCGGCGGAGAATCCTGCCGCTTCAGGTGAGCTGCCCGCGTCGAAGTGCTCGGCGATACGGGCTGCTCGGTCCTCGCTCGGCGCCCGAACCATCGCCTTGGCTCCGAAGTCCGTGGCGCCACCCGCCGGTACTTTTGCCTCCAGCCGCTTCACCGCGTCTTTGAGCGCGTCGATCGCTCATTGGAGCCAGCGGCAAGCGAGTTCCACGCCGCCTTTGTCCTCCTGAGGCTCGCCACCTCATCGCCTGCGGACGCCGCCGCAGATGCTCGGGCAGCAGCGACCGCTCGAGCGCCTCCTCGACGTCGTCTGTGGCGGTCTCTTCTTGGGCAGCTGATGAACGAGAGTTGATCGTTAAGTCTAATGCGGTCAGAAGGTGGAAAGATCAAAAGATCGATTTCTACATACCTGCCGTGGAGGGCTTAATCCTGATCTTCTTCGCCAGAACTTTCCGCCTTTTCCTCGGGGGCCCCTTGGCGGGTTCTCCGCTTTGGCCTTTGGGCATTCGCGGCGATGAGCTCAGCTCTCTGGTGAGCTGAGCACTCCTCTCGCGCAACGCAAGGAGTTTCTCCTTGCGCGCAACCTCCTCCTCGAGTCTCCTTTGCTCGGCGACCACAGAAGCAGCGCCATATGGCCGGGTGAGCTTGCGGTAACGCCTAAGCCGAGAGGCCATGGTCTTTACTCTTCGTCGCTCGCTTTCGGCGAGGAGGGAGGGCTTGGTCTCTTCTCATTGGTGACCGCGCCCGCTTGGTCTCGCCTGCCGGCGCCCGTCGCCGCCGTTGGTTTCTTGATCGGTGGCGGCCGCCATGGCGCTGGCGAGCTCAAGGTCGGCTCGGCCGCCACCTTGGGCTTTGTGGCCGCTTTGGCCTTGCCCTTCTTCGCTTCTCCTTCTCGAGACCGGAGAGATCCTCGACGATCCCTCGAGGATCACCGGTCCTCCCGCGTTTTGAGAAGCGAACGTCGATTAAAACCAACAAGTAAATCTAGCAACACGGTGGGTATAAGTGATTTACCTCGTCTCAGGCGGACGAGCACGTTCCTCGGACAAGTGTAGGCCACCTCGCCGGTGACCTCGCTGTCCTTCTTCGCCGCCAAGATGGCGTCGACCCGCTTCGGTCACCCATGCGTCGGTTGGCATCTCTGCGGCAGATGGAATCGTTAAATTCTGTTCGGAGAAAACGATTAATGAAGAGGTTGAGTCTTAAAGGCACTTACCTGTGCTCTCCTTGTGATGTCTTCCCATCCTCTATCTTGTAGAAGGATAGGACCTTCTCCGCAGCGGACAGATTCTCATTATTGTGAAGTCCCGGATGATCTCCCTGCCCGTGAGCCCGAGGCTCACGAGGGAGGCGATCTTCCTTGTCGCGTACCAGTCCTCGTCACTCATCTCCGGCCGAGGCATTGGCGTTCCCTTCGCCGGCGCCTTTCCGGTGAAGATGAGCTTGCTGTCGCCACTCCGCTTGCTGTAGAACCACCTCACCCACCATGCGCCCATTGAGTCTAGCAGAGGTGGGCGAGGGTACGGCGTCGTCGGCGGTGGCCTTGAGCTTATGTAGTAGCACCTCAGCCTTGAGCGGCGGAGCTGCTCCTCACATCAGATAATAGTGGAGGAACAGCCCACCGGTGGATCGATTCTCAGATAGCCTTCGCACAGTGTGCGAAGACGGCCATCTGGAGGATGTTTGCTCGCTGAGGTTCGCCACCTCCAATCCGCTAATGTTTAAGAAGGCCTCAACGGTCGCTTTGGAGATCGCAACCCAACAGAGCGAATCGCTCGGGTTAACGAACTCTCCTCCGGCGGCTCCGGAGTATCCTCTCTCCGGCGACCTCCAGCTACCGATGTCGATGTGGCCCTCCTCCTCCCAGATCCTAAGGTCCTCCTCGGTCAGGCTAGTGCCGGTGAACTTGGCCATAGCGGTTCCCAGGACTGGACGAACAGGGTTGGTGGTGGAGTTTGGGTGCTTGATGCTGAGCGCGCGGTTGGATCTAAGGCTTAGAGAGGAAAGGCGTGAGAACAGAGTGGTCGTCATGGGCGGCTTAGGTGCTTTTATAGTCCCGTATAAGCGCTCTGCAACGGTTCGATCCCAAAACGGCTAGTTTTTACCGCAACGGCTAGGTAAAACGGTCGCTGCTTTTCACTCAAGCAATGATGACGAAGTTACTGTTGGAATCTGACGGCTATTTTTTCCAAGTTTCAGACTGGCTACCGAGTGCTCGCTTTCGGACGGATGTCGTTCCTGCTCGACGCGACGGAATTGCTCAAGATCGATCGGGTTTATTCGGTCCGGACAAGTCCTGTTCGGTTGAACCATAACCTGTTCGGATTAGCTTGTTACACGCTTTTGTAGCAGGAAAAATACCCTCTTCGTGACTTAGAGTCTCAAGAGGAAGACCCCACTCTAGTGAGTCCTTCCACTTGAGTCTCGGGGCTAAGCTGTCGAGGATTAAATCACGCCCATTGCCATGGCCCACTCCTCGACGGCCCAATTGAACGACTGCCGGCCCAGCCCTCGAAGGTTCTATCGGCCCATATGCATCTGCCGATACCTCCTCTGGCCGCACGGCATGAACGACCTAGGATTCGTGTTTGAGTCTGACTCGAACAAGAGTTCTGCACGGCTACGTGAAGACCCGAAAGTGGTTTCCCGGATTGGATTAGGAGTCGTGATCCCCAAGATTAGGAGCTTGCCTTATCTGCCTCGGGGTATGTTTGGTACGTCGAGTTCGTTACGATCTCGTAGTTAGCCCGGCCCGATATTCCCTCAGTAGGTCGGTTTGCTCTGTACTATATAAACCAAGCCCCTACGACGTGTAGAGGGGTCGAGTGATCATCTTATAGCTTATCGCATACTTGTACTCGCATAATCTCGCCGAGACTTGTTCGTCTCGTCGAGCCACCTCTTGTATTCATCCCTGATATATAAGAAAGGCTGGACGTAGGGCTATTATCTCTCCCGAGAGGCCTGAACCAGGATAAAAACCCCTGTCTCCTGTTCGTTGCTGTTCGTGGTTGTTCGGCGTGTCTCCTATCTCAATCTTCAAGAACCTTGGTTGACTTGAGATCGATATCTCAATCGTCGACATGCACCATCAAAGTTTTCAAATTTTTTTGCCTAATTATATAATGGCTTTGCCTCGCAGTGGTTCTAGTTCGATGGCCCCATCTCTAGCTTCGGAAAAGAAAGGTGATAAACACCATGGCGAAGACACCTCCGAGAGCCAGAATGTGGACTTTGTCACTCGGTTGTTCGATGACATCCCCAACCTTTCCTTGGTTGATAACGATGTGACAAATCTACTCCTTTTATGCTTGTGATGGATGTGGGCGATATGTGGACTTGTGTGTCAATGTGGATCAACCTCGTGGTTATGTAATTGTGGTTGTCGATGAATTGTCGTCGTCATTGTGTTATATACATGTGTGTCATGTTTATATGTATGTGAACGTTGATATGAATGTGATTGTGGTTATTTGTTGCTAATTGTGGTATAAATGCGAGAAAATTGGTTTGCAGGTTCCTGCAGTAGCTGTTGATGTTGGGTGCACCAGCAGCTACAAATTTGTGTTTCCCCTTTTTTTAAACTCTCTTAATTGCTGAAATTTAGTTGTTATCAACTACTAAAGTCAAGACCGTCGAGAGAGATTGACAAGGTCTACATGGCTGGCGCCTGGCGGCGTCAAGGAGTCGGGAACCCAAGGTCTCTCTCGACGGCCATCCCCTAGCCGTTGAGAGAGGGAGCCTTGAACTGAACCCACATGACGGACAACGTCGGGGAGTTCAAAATTTAGGCTCTCTCCCGACAACCATCCTATGGCAGCCAAGAGAGCTAATATTGGGCCCAACTGTCATATCACAGCTAGTTAACGGTGGACCGGTTCACTACTAAGCTCTCTCGACAGCCTCAGACAAGATGCCAAAATGGCAAATAATCAAGATTGTAAGACTCCCGCGCCACTTACAGACAGGCCCAACCAGCCGGCGTCCTGGGCCGCCGTAGTTCAGGGCCCGTTAGCGGCGTCGCCACTCGCCACCTTCCCATGATGCGCGCCGTGAGGTGGACGCGCTTTAAAAGAGGGCGGCCGGAAGCCCGGAACCGGCTGGCTACCATCTCTCCTCCCCTGTTCCTCTTTCCTTTCCCACCCCCGACCCCGAGAGCAAGGTATCGCAGAGCGAGGAAAAGGAGGTGCTTCTGCTCGCATCCTTCCGATTTCCGGTCTCCCTCCCGCTCTCAGAGGTGAGTGAGCCCTTCTTCCCTTCAAATCCCCTGGGCGGTCTGGGTTTCGTGGTGCTTGGCGCTTGCGAGGTTGATCGGTGCGCGTCATTCTTGGCCTGCTTCTGCTGCTGCTGATTTCCGAGGGGCGGGAGCAAGGCCCCAAGGTAGCGCCTTTCCGTCGACGCCGGCTCTCGCTCTTGCGAATCTGTGTTTAGGACTCGCTCCTGCCTTACGACTCGGCTATCGAGGTTTGCTGCTGCTGCTGCTGCTGCTGCGGGTAGATAAGATTGATGAGGAGGATACAAAGCACTGAGATTGATTTATAAGTGGGAATTTGTTTCTGCACTTCTCTTGTGGGAGCACATCGGTTCCATTCTGTTCGACCGTTTATGTGCAGTCGTTTCGTAATCGCCCATTGTTCTTGCTCAATGCTCGTTCTATTTGTGAAAGATTAATTATTTTTGTTTTGCCGAACTGTGGTGCCGTGGCACGAGATTGGAAGCTGTGAAATTCTAATGTTGCGCTCTTCTTCACGGCTTGTCCGCTCTGTTTTTTTTTTTTTCTGCTGGTAACATGCTTCTTATCATTTCGCGTGTTCATGAGTTGTTGGTGCCAACATAGAACCGAGATACTTACGTCTTTCAGTTTTTGCTTTTGTGTATTTCTTCAACTACTCTGGATGGGTTCCTGATCCTCTATTTGAAATAAAAATCCGGTCCTTCTGGAGAAGCTGATCGGTTACTTGTACCAGTCATACTGTCTTATGTTTATATCGAGGGCGACGTTTGCTTCAGTCAATTTCGAATGGTCTAGCAGTGTGGGTTTCTTGTTCCGTGGTCTTATGCCTATCACACATTCACTTAATTATTGTTTCTTGTTGAGTTGGTATTTAGGACCATCTTTACGTCATATTATATTTTTTAGGCAAGGCAATAATATCGTTAGCACAAAAACACAAGGAGTAGGCCTACTGTCATAAACTCATATGGTCCCACGTGTCATAGACACATACCATAAGGCGTGTGAATTGAGTGTCATGTACCAAATTTTCTGCATATTTAATGTGGAAAACCCTTACAGGGAAAAACTATGGTCACCGATTGGCAAACCTTCACTATTTTCTAGAAAGTTACATAGAAATTACAATATGTTAACTTCCTCGTGCGGTTTATTTACAGATGGCGGCTTACAATGGGCCTCCGCTACGCTCCGCCAAATTTGGTCTTTTCTGAATTTGGATCATATATCAAAAGATATTGCTAAATGGGCGTATAACTACCTGATTGATAGTATTTCCCTCTATTTTCAGAAAACTTGGCATTTTGGACTTAAGTCAAAAGTTTTAAAACTTTATCTATGAAACTATTTCGAACTATTTAGATTGGGCACATGAAAATCCTACATTTAGATTCCTCTCAAAAATTACTTTCATAATATGTTCATTTTTGCAAAATTTGTAAACAAATTGCAATGGTAATTAGTAGTCAAAGGTGCAATTTGAATACCATGTTAATTTTTAAAATGTCATGTTTTACATCATGTTTTTAGGAATAGGAGCGAGTACTATCCTAGTGTTGTATGTGTGAATATCTTCATGTTGGGCAGTTGAGCAGTCTGCACTCTGCAGTTCCTTCTATTTGAAATCTAATATCTCCTATTTCTATCATGCTTATTTTCCCGGAGATAAAGCTTTAGTTATTATCTGTGAATATTGTGATGCTTTTGTTATATACTGATACTGATGTAGCGGTGTCTATCCAGGCTGTCGGCAGGGATACTCTCATTGACCAATATTGCTTAAGAAGATAAATGGGTTCTGAAGGGCCTTCTTGCTTGACCGTTCATGTTACTGGGTTTAAGAAGTTTCATGGAGTTGCTTTAAATCCAACTGAGACAATAGTACGCAATCTCCAATCGTACATGGAAACCAGAGGTCTTCCCAAAGGGCTTGTACTTGGAAGTTGCACTGTTCTTGAGACCGCCGGGCAGGGTGCACTTGGTCCATTGTATGAATTGATAGAATCAGCTGTCATAGATAGAGATCACAGTGCATCTGATCGGGAGCAAGTTATTTTGGTCAGTTCTAACCTTAGTTAGATTACATGTTATTACAAAGTTCGTCATGTTATCCTGACAACTCCATAATTCAGAATTTCAGATAAAATGTTAGGAATGTGATTTACAAGCTTTCTATGTTCTTCGGTTTTTAGAATTAGTAATTTGGCGTGGAAATGCATTGTAAAATCATGTTATCCTGACAACTCCTTAATTGAGAATTTCAGATAAATGTTAGGAATGTGATTTACAGCTTTCTATGTTCTTTGGTTTTTAGAATTAGCAATCTGGCATGAAAATGCATTGTAAAATTGTAAACATAAATCTCATTTTGTATCTTTCTGCTATGAGGTCAACTTTAGGATGCAAAGTAAATTCCATTGATTTGCTTCTTCCTGCATTACCAGTTGGGGTTATATGTTCCACCAAATTTCACTACTTATGGTTTCAAATTTAGTCGCATATGTGGAATTTGGTGTCAATTTTGACTTCGAGGGACATAGAGAATCTGCTGATTACATTCACTACCCTAGCCTTGGCTATGTTTCTTTTGTGGGAGAGTCCGCTGAAATATATTAATGTAGTGAAAAGGATAGATGACGGCTAGAGGAATATAATGAAATGGGTAAGCCCTAAACAGTCAAACACTCAAAGTATATAAAGCAACCACCATAGGTGTTGGGTTTGTAAATACCTTTTATGTCCTTGAGATCCATTGCTGTATGTAGCAGGAGCGAGTGTATTACCTAGAACAGAAATTATTTTAGTGAAAAAACACGCTACTCAAATCAAATTTGATTGTATTATACTATAATTCCCAGCGGAGCCTGAATTGTTTTGTTAAATTTTACCTATGATCCTGGTTGGGCCTGTTGTAGATATTATATCTCACCTCGCCTGTAAAAGGGAAGAAAACAATTATATTTCAATATTTAAGCACATACATAAAGTTCAACAAAAACATCTGACACAGTTCCACTTCGATTTTATCTTGATCAGATATTTCTCAACATTGTTGTAATTCAATAAGGATTTTCATTTGTTCAACTGAAGACAATTTAGTTGTGGAATATTTTCAGCTCCATTTTGGAGTCAACAGTGGGACAGCAAGGTTTGCTCTAGAGAAGCAAGCTATTAATGAAGCTACTTTCTGTTGCCCTGATGAGCTGGGATGGAAACCACAGGTTGCTTTATCGTGCATTAAATCTCTGTTGTTATCTATATGTATATAAATGTCTATTCTTTTATTACATCATAAATGTTTCAATTTTTTACATTGCAGAGGGTCCCTATCTCATCAGCTGATGGAAACATCTCCCATACAAGACAGGTATGATTGTTCTTTGCTTAAATTAAAATGAAAAGCTACCGATGAAAATTTGTTATTTTTGTACAAATCAAATGCTGTAGCACCCTTTTTTTGTAATACTTTGAACGGTTTTTCTCAAAGATTTCAAAACAAATTTTTAATATTTTTTTGGGCTCTTCAAGCCCAAAAAATTTGCAGTGAAAATTTGTTACTTTGTTTACGTTTGGTTGGTGACTCCTCACTACGCCGACATTTTAGTGTGAAACAGCAAATTGTTTTCATTTACTAGGTGACTCTTTGGTATTATAGGAGGTTTTGGTCGGTGATTTCTTTTCTGGATAATGTTGACTAGTGACTTATTAGAGCAAAAAAAAATTTAGTTGATTGAAAAAAAAATCTGGTGGGTTACTAAGTGTTTGGTTTGCTTTGATAGATTTGGCCAGTTATTGTTTGGTTTTCTTTGTAGCTCATGAATTTGCTTGTCATTGTTGCCTCTTAACACATTTTAGTATTGTATTTGTAATCCTGTGGCATCAATGAAAATAGGACCTGGTAGAAAACAATTTGTCTGTACATTCATACACCATGATTCACTGTTATCACCACAGTTATTTTTTAAAAGAAAAAGGGAGGAGGACTGTCATTTCATCATAACTGTAAGTTTACTTGTTCAAGACATCTTTAGAGAAACAACACTATGGGGTGTTCTATTTTCAAAATACAAACATTTTGGTTTTTGAATATTTTTTTTCTGTTTAAGGCACTCCCTAAAGCTCTAAAATACAAGTCAAACGAACTGGACATCTATCTCAGGACATCTGAGGAAGCTCTCGAAGTTATTATTATATTTGTTTAGTAAAGCAAATGAGTATAATCTACCGCTGTAAAGAACACGGCGAAATAAAGTTTCTTTTTTGAACATAGAGCTGTTGAACACACTACCTTTCACTACCCCACTGCGTGAGTGTATGTTTCTCCATGAAGTTACGCCCGGAAGATTATTTGGACGTCCTTCTATTCCTGCTGATTGTTTATTGTCTTCATGTGCATCAGTTGAAGCATATTGTGCTCACTGCTCCATTTTTTCATATTCGAGCAGACTACCCTGCCAGTGAATGAAATAACCAAGTCCCTCCAACATATGGGCTATGATGTGCTGTCATCAGATGACGCTGGTCGATTTGTATGCAATTATGTCTATTATCAATCTCTTAAGTTGGCAGAGAAGCATGATATCAAGTCTCTATTTGTCCATTTTCCCCTCTTCTCTACAATTGATGAGGAAGTTCAGATGCATTTTGTTGCTTCCCTTCTTCAAGTTATTGCTAGCTTGAACTTGGAACATTAGTCTAATGGCAGGTCTACTTCCAAAGATTTATTGTTCCCATTTTATTAGAAAGTGCAAGACAAGCATTCAGTCCTATGTTGGCTGCCCTCATCAAAGCCGTCACATCTGTTCTGAAGATAAACCTTTATAAAGTTGAGTAAATAAGAATGTACGATCATTCATGACACTATTATGTGCTCCAAAGTGTGTAGAGAAAGGCTGACTACAGCATCTACGTTCGTGTTGGTCCTGTTGTCCAAATATCCAATTCATCTTCATTGACAGTCCATGTTGGCCCCAAAGCCTGTGGAAATCACTTCATGCAGTTAAAATGCTATCTAGACTTTCATGATCTCTTTAGTTCTTACCTGCACACACTGAAATTCTACTGCAGATCAGGAGGTCATTAGCCGGGATGTGATCACTTCATATGACCTGACTGGAAACCTGTTCCTTCCGTCGGTTCTGAATGTCCAGTTTTGCCGCGGGACATCACTGCAGATCCCTAAAGAATGTGGCCATATTATATTGCGTTCCATAAACGACTGTACAAGGCGTAATTTAGGTTTCTGTTGTGCTTGATTGGCTGTTGGCACAGCCGCACAGGTAACCTGCAATACCTGTCTGGAGATTGACAGTTTCTTGTTGCGCCTCTGAAAGCTGGAGTTCCCAGCAGAAGAGCGCTGCAAGACGGTTTTGGCTTGCTAACTAACCAGGGGTGTGAGTGGCCTTGGGTCTAGAAAAGCACTTGCTTCTCAGTTCATTTACGATTACGTGTTGCTCACTACGATGGCCACTGGCACCAAAAGTGTTTGCAATGCACTGCGTCGGTGGTGTGTTCAACGCCGAGTGGCGGCATAGGATCGCGTTGTATTTGGTGCTTTGATTTTTTTTCCCTCTATATTTTAGTTCTTCGTTAATGGAATGAGGAGTGTCCGTGGCTAGGCTAGATTCGTGTCAAATCTACGATTAGGCATGGATGTTTCTCTATTATCTTTTTTATTTCAAGTTTATGTGATTTTTAATTTTTTTATCGTGGCTGATGCATTTTTATCTCATACAGATTCTTATCTCTGTTACTTTCTATGTTTTTCATTTCTATTATTTCTTTTTATTGCAGATTATATGGACTCTAAAATTTGACATGAACTCTCATTTTTATTATTTTCTATTTCAATTTTATTTTAGACATAATCTGTTATGATTTGGTGGTGCAGATTTTTTTATTACATGATATTTTTTTAGAATTTTAGAATGGATCTGATCGCTTTTTCTCATATGTCCGATAATGATTTGTTGAATTTGTGTTTACGGTGTTTATTATCTTGTAATCACCGAGAATAGATAGATAGATAGAGATAGATAGATCGATCGACGGACATGGCGCATAGGAACGAAAAGAGGAGATAAAAAATTTGTTTGTTTGCTCGCTCGGCTCTAGCAGCGTACACGATCGACGACGGCAACTCCGGCACGAGATGTGCGACCTGCTCGCATAGGCCCTCGTAGCACGCGTCCCGGATCCTTCTTCCCTGTTCCGCTGTGCCACGGCGTGCAAGCGGCGGCGCCGCCTCATATAGCCGACCGGCCGGCGATTCCACCGGCGCCGCCCGTCGAGCCTCCTCAACAACGCCGTGGTCGACGGCCTTCTTCACCGCCGAGCGCCGCTCCCTCGATCGGCTCCTTGCCGCCGGCGCCCGGCCCATGCATGTTGATGTCGCTGCCCCTCGCCTCGTCAATCGATCTCAGCGCCATCGCCATCGCGTGCCACGCCACCGGCCGTGTACTGGCAACTTTGGCTCGGTCAGATTTCACACAGCGTCATTCATCGGTGTCAACGCCGGAGACCGGTCATGTATCTGTATCAAAGGTCCCGGCTCCGATGAGTCTACACCTTCTGAGCGTTGCTGTTGCTGATGGGAGTCGATCTCTCATTGCTGTTACGGATGAAAGACTTCAAGATCTGGAGGACACCACGGCAAGCTATTGGAGATGGATTCGCCCGTTTTCTTCGAGTCTTGTCTTGGTAGCCCGTAGTATTGCTAGGAAAGTTTTTTTTTTTCAAAATTGTTAGGTTTGTGAGAACCGAGCTGTAGCTCGCTGGTACGTTCGTAGTTGTGCGACGTGCTGGTCGGGAGTTCGATCCCCAGGTTCTCACCAGGTGCATGACGTACGCACAGGGAAAAAAAGCGCAGGGCAGGGGCAGGAAAAGAGACTGCGTGCTTTCTGTGGAAGGAAAAGAAAGGATAAAAGGCAGCGACGGTGAGAGCCAAAAACCGTAGAATCTGGAGCTGCACATGGGAATGTACGGCTCGTGCATGCGGCAACAAAACACCAAGGAGAAATGAGATTGAGAAGTGAGCACCCAGGACACAACAGGTCGGGGGCTCGATCCCCCGCTTCTCACCGGAGGCGAAAAAAAAATGGTTTCCGTTGTATCTCTGTTGATGCAATGGAAAATGGGGTTAATCCTCTTTTTTAAAAAAAATTGTTAGGTTTGAAGTTTTATGTTATATTTGTTTTAAGAAAAGATTAGTTAAAAGTTTGAATTAAGATATCATTTGATTAAGTGTATGAGTCAGTCCGTCATGTAAGATAAAAGGACCTGACCGGCTAGTTGTTAGGCGATGGTTTTCTGGAAAACTTGGCACATGTTTGTTTGGTGGCAAGGCGCGAGAAATATATAATGTCAAGATTAGATTATACGGTATACCAAACACATGGGAATACAAGAGGAATTAATCAACATTATATAGGTCGATATAACATTTTAAAATAGGAGAGACATGAGAACTAACATCTAATTTTACTAAGTGGGAGTAAAATACAGAACAGAAAAAAAAAAACGTGGCCCGTGCATGCAGCAGGGGGCACAATATCGCAACGCACTTGTTACCACCCTGACCAAAGGCCAAACAACTTGCCCGCAGGGGCGAGCAAGCAACCCTACGACACCACAACATGGGCAGACTCAGTGGCGGAGCCAGCCCAACTGAGGAGCCTGGGCCCAGGGTGGCTGGGCCTTGGCTCCGCCTAGTTGGACCCAGACCACTTGCCACAAATATGCTAAAAATGAGTGACATATATATATATATATATATATATATATATATATATATATATATATATATATATATATATATATATATATATATATATATATATATATATTAGTATTGGTCGGAGCCGGGCCGCCTAGGTGGCGGGCTCTGCTCTACTACTTGCAGAGACTTACACCCGACAACCACTGCCGCCTACGTACACCACCGCAAAGGTTCCAACACACCGGATGCTTTGCTGAAACAACCTTCACCATCCGGGATGTCATATAGCAATTCATTCCATCCCTGATGCCCCAGACCGGCTAAGGATGTCGTCCCGCTCAACTACTGTGTTCATAATTGCTTGGAGAACGCCACACTTCACATCTAGGGCGAGAATGCCATGGTGCGCATCGTCAACTCCACATCCGTCCACCAATCCATCAAAGAGACTTGCTACTGCTAAATGATACCACAACCCTCAACATGTGGACGTGGATGGCAAACCCCAATGACAACCCTAGGGACGGAATTAGAGTAAAAACTACCTTTTTCACCACTTCGCTATCATATGTGTGTATATATAATATAACATCATATATAAATCCATGCATCGATAGTTTAATACCATTAAAACCAATGATGATGTACAATGACAAAATTGATAATGGAGTTTCAACGAAAATTCATAATGCTCGAAGATGATCTGGTAATGAAAAAAGTTTCAAAATCTGGTAGAATAAGAGCATCATGGGTCCAAACCTAACTTATATCGACTCAGACACTATTTACATATTCTTTTACTTCTTTTACTGTTCATCTATATTTTTATTTTTTATTTTGTTTATTATAGTATCAAGATGGTCTAAATTAAGATTCCATTTGTCATGTTTTAAAGGACGCAGCTATGCATCGGACATCCGCCATAAGACCTTGCCTTGTTTGTTTCAGATTAAATTAAATTAAATGAAAATTTGTTATTTTTGTATAAGCCAAATGATGTAATGTTTTGTAGTCATTCTTGTGGGGTTTTAAATAGTACTTCTTAAAGTTTGTAAAATATTTTTTTCATAATTTTTTAGACTCGTTAAGACGTATTTTGAGGGGATCACAAATTTACTACAGTGAAACGCAATGCTACATTAATCTGAAACAAACAAGGCCCGTCGGACGCCCGACATGACGTGAGCACTTTTGGTCGGACGCCGACGCGAGCAAATTGTCCAGCGAGCTCGCCCCTCCAGTTGATCCTGTCAACTAGCCCAGTTGATCGCAATCATGGGCCTTTATCATTATTGTGTCCAATCCAAAACAAAAAAAATTAGATCCATAGCGAAACATCGGCTACTTTTTGTAAATTTAAATAGGAATGTATATACTATAATGTTAAAAAAATGTTGCACCAAATACTGCACAAAAAAGCATTTTAAACCAAATGATACACTAAATTGAACGCTGTGGCAGTATGTTAAAATAAATGTCAAAGTGTTTTAAACTCAAATGTTATAGAATTTGAAACCAATTGTTGCATCAAATTGGACGCTGTTGCAATATGTTAAAACAAATGTTGCAGTACGTTCAATCAAAATGTTGCATAAAAAATGTCACAAGACAACATGTGCAACAAAAATAGTGTTGTACTAAAACTTTTTCAACAACATGTGAAACAAAAAATATGCTACTAAAACATATTGTAACAATAGGTGAAACAAAAATATTTGGCACACTATTTTTCGATAAATGTGAAACGAAAAGATTCAATGGTTTCGAAGACCTTAGGCATAAGACTATGGCCTAGCTATTTCAATGTTGTGGAACCTTTGGAAGAAGAGAGATCATGTGCTCTTCAAAGTGCACACCTCTTCATAATCCGCTCACAGATTGTATCACAAGCATTACCCTGTTTTTGGCCTAGTGTCCTTGTAATTAGCAAGTAGTCCCTTGCTGGTGGCCCTAGACCTTTCCCTTGTACATATTTTTGTCCTTCCTTTAGTTAAATGATAGTGCCCGTGCCCATTTGCTCAAGCGAAAAAACCCCTTACGCATCAAAGCCTACTTCATCAAATTAAGGCCTAGTTCTTTTCAGCTTATCAGTTTAACGGCTTAACAACTTATCTACATTTCGAAAAGACATAAGATTTGAGTTTTTTGGGTCCGGTTTTTCGCTGTTTTGAAGTAGGGTCCTAACGCTTTAAAAAGCAAGTCAAACGAAATGGATCCGAATCCCGAGACTACCTTAAGAAGTTCTTGAAGTTCAGTCATTTTAGCCGTTCAGCTGTTCAGTCGTTCAGATCAGCACAAAAGAACAGGACCTAAGTTGTACTTGTGGCATATCTAATGATAGACCTATTTGTGAACTATCTCATCACTGTTTATTCATTTTTTGCATCATTACCAAACATATTCATATATTTTTCTCTCTTATATTTTAATCTCTACCTTATTGCTATAGTGTTAATTGGGTATAACAAATAAGCACCAAATAAACATAGCATTCCTTATGCCGTAGACATGTTACCAAACCGTGCTCACGTGCTGCATAAAAAATGAAATAGCGATGTGTAATTTACAGGAAGAAGGTCATGAGCACTTGACACGACATCTCAACCCCCATACAACCCGTACAAATGGATAAAACTGCAACCTTGCTAACTAAAATTGTAAACGACTTGGCATTTTAATGCGAACGACTGAACGAACCAGTTCTTGGTCAGAACAGAGAGCAAGCTGTGAAGAAATGTCGCTGCCGCGCCCGATGGGCGATGGCTATCTTGCTTGCCACTTGCCAGTTGCCGAGTCAGAAGTCAGAAGCCAGAACACAGAGCAAGCTGCCAAGCTGTGGAGAACCTCTAGTTTCTCTGCCAACTTTGGCGTAAAGAGTAAAGTAGCCGCATCGGAAAGGATTTAACGGAGCATTCCTTAATTTTACATCTCAAAACATTTTGTTTTAATTTTATCTGGTCTCCTTTACAAACAGCCCATGCCATTTGGAGCAGCTATATGCATGGATAAATTAGGTGTCCATCAGAAGAGCAGAAAGCATGCGGGTTTATTGAAAAGAAACTCAGCAAATCGCACCGGGAAGTCTCAACTCTTGGAGAGCCAGAAGGCACAGCGTGCGACCCGCGAGCGACTAGGGTTTCCCCGCCGCCGCCGCCGCCGCCCGCCGCCGCGCCGCCGCGCCGCCCGCCGCCGCCGCCGCCGCCGTCCCTCCGCCTCCGGCGCCCTCCTCCCTCGCCGCCTCCCCTCGCTCCCCTCGGCTCCCGTCTCGCCCTCCACCCCGCCACCGCCGCCCCCCCCCGCCCCCGCCGCCGCCGCGCCGACGTCCCTCCGTCCCTCCACCTCCGACGCCGCCTCCTCCACCTCCGACGCCGCCTCCACCTTCCGACGCCGCCGCCTCCTCCACCTCCGACGCCTCCACCTACGCCGCCTCCTCCACCTCCGACGCCGGCGCCTCCTCCACCTCCGACGCCTCCACCTCCGACGCCGCCTCCACTCGCTCCTCGGCCTCCTCGGCCTCCTCCACCGCCACCGACACCGCCTCGGCGTCTTCCTCCTTCTCCTCGCCGTCGCTACCCCTCGTCCCCGCCTCGTTATTGCCGTCGTTGAGCTCGCCTAGTTCGTTGAGTTCACCGGCGTCTTTCTTCCCAAGCTCCCGAACTCCGCGACACCGCCCACCATGAGCCCGTCCTCCACGAGCTTGCTCGCGCCGCCTCGCCCCAATCATGCCTTCTGCTCCCGTGCTCCTTCCCCCGCCGCCGCCGAGGTCGCCGCCGCCGCCCCCTTCGTGGCTCCACCGGTCTTGTCTTAAGCGGCCACTCGGTTCTCAATGCCCCCACCAAGAAGCACGTCATGGCTGCCCTTCGGCCTCTCAACATCAAGTCGAGTTCGCCTTACTGCTGAAGATCCTTCGAGGCGGAGTGGACTCTAGTTCGCTCAAAGCGGCGTCGCCGCGAGGACAATGGGCAGCGCTTACGCCGGCATTCTTGCGCGCGCAGACCTATCGCGAGCCCTTATGACTCCAAATCGTGGTGATCGGCGTCTTCATTGCTCTACCTTCGCGACAGCTCGGGTAGAGCTCCCCGCTCCGCCACTCTCGCTGCTCACGCCTGAGTTGAGCCACTTGGCGGTGAGTGCGAGGACCCAATTGTTGCCGATCTCGCAAGCGCAACGGACATATATCCCGCGAATCGCCGCTATCCAACGATTCTACTCTCAAGCACCGCTTCACCGCTTCTTTACCCTATTCGACCCAGGCGGTTCGGGGTGACCTAAGCCGACGCCCATGCCGCTTCAAAGAGCTTCATCCGCTCCACGACGAACTTGGAGGCTACCCTTGACGTTCGCCCCGCCTAGTCGAAGAGCCCACCCTCTTCGCTTTGGGTGCGCCTCGCCTAGAGAATGTTCCTATGCATGTGCGAGATGAGGCCACCATTCAAAGCATTATTGGTTTGACTTGTGTGCTCCAAAGCTTTGAAGTGCACCCGCCAATCAAAAGAAGTCGGTCACCCTGAATGTGTGGGCTTGGACGGCGGAGCCAATTGGCATCCCCAAAATTCACTACCTCTCTATTGTCGTTCCTAACCTGGAGAAAGGTGCGGCTCCTCCCAAGATAGTGGACACATTCAGCATTTTCATCCACTTGGATGTCATTGAAGATTTCTCAGTGGGCTTCCCGCGTCTTGGCGACCGCTCTCGCCTAGATTGGCACCTAGGTCTGGTGGATGGAGAGAAGCCCCCGGTCAGATCGCCCACGAACACTTTGCCACGCTACCGCCATCACCACCTTAACTCGGTCATCGACACCCGTGAGTCCAAGTTCCACAGCCAAGGAGACTCTCGCTTTTACTCCGTCACCCGCAAGGTCGCCCGCAACACCTCAGCTTTCAAAAAGGGCCCTTTCGGTAGCCGACATGTCGAGGCAAAATTGAGCCTTCGTAAAAAAGGGCACAACAAGCGTAAACACTGGGTGGTCCGTAATTCTCCCTCCTCGAAGCCTGTTTGGGAGTGGCGAAAGGTGTCTTCTTCCACTTCTGGCATTGGCTCCAGGACCCCAGGGACTGTCGAGGTCGAGGTTGATGTGACCACAGTTCTAACCAATGATGATTATGGTCCCAACCTGGAGCATGGAGCCCCTCTCATCCAAGAGATAACACCACCTCAACTACAACTCACCCCAGCATCCCTTTTCGGCGAAGGGGATCCTTCGGCCAACGCAGACTCCACAGGCTTAGTGACGGAGGATGCCCCACCGACCTCCCAAGGTGGCTCGGAGGCCCTAAACCTGACGGCAGCCTCCCCACCCTCGTTTTCGCCGCCTTGCTCTGGCGTCTCAAGCTTTTTCATCCCCGTGAAACCCTCTATCCTCCAAGTTTTTACCAGAAGAGCAACGCACCAGTCCATGACCGTTGCTTCGACGCCAGTTGCTGCTTTACGCCGAAGCTCCCGTCTTGCGGCTAAACCTATGTCAAGGCTACCAGTAGAGGAGAAGGCCAAGAAGCTCATCGCCAAGCGCCTAGAGCCGTGGTTCGATTCCCGTGCCAAGCCTGATGGCACCCTAGACCTTCTCTCCGCCCTCCTGAAAAAGTCTCTACCCATCGATGCACTGGCTTGCGTTGGCGACCTCTCCGCCTCCTCTTGATGATCCCCTGCAATCGACGGGGGTTGGTCAACCGACAACCTTCGGTGCCACCTCTTCGAGCAATCCACGATCGGGGTCCGATGCTTCTTTGTCTCCCAAATGACTTCACATATCCTCAACTGGAACGTCAGAGGCCTCAATTCGGGTGCAAGGCGAAGTGTTCTTCGAAATCTCATCTCCTCATCTGGAGCTTCGCTGGTTTGCATCCAAGAAACAAAACTAGATGTTGTGGATGCTCAAGTTGTGTTGGACTGCGCTGGTCGCTCCTTCATGTCCTCTTTTGCTTGTCTTCCAGCTTCTGGAACAAGGGGAGGGATCCTTCTATTAGCGCATGAAGATTACTTTCAGTTGGACGACATCGTTAGCACGTCTAACTGTGTCTCGGCAACCATCAAGTCAAAACTGACAAACATCTCCTGGCGCATCACAGTTGTCTATGGCCCACAGTCCACAACAAATAAACTCCTCTTTCTTCAAGAGATTGCCACCCATGCACCGACTACTCTTCCCTGGCTCATCTTGGGGGATTTCAACCTTATCTACCAAGCTACGGACAAAAACAATTGCAACCTCAACCCGTCGCTTATGTTTGCCTTCCGCTCAATGATCAACAACCTTGAACTGAAAGAAATTTACCTCTCGGGTCGTCGCTTCACCTGGAGCAACGAGCGGGTCAATCCTACCCACACGAGAATAGATCGTGCCTTTTGCACTGCAGCTTGGGAGCTCCTCTTCCCCGAGACTTACTTGAGAGCTTTACCGTCGTTGGTGTCAGACCACGCCCCTCTCCTCCTTTCGACGGCAATGGAGCATAGACCCACAAAATGTTTTCGCTTTGAAAACTTCTGGCCACGAATCGAGGGTTTCCACCAGGTAGTCCAGGAGGCTTGAGCTGTCCGATGGCTAACATGAACCCCTTCCGCAAACTTCACACCAAACTCTCTCGTCTCGCTAAGGCTCTCTCCAAATGGGCAAAGATTAAAGTGGAAATTCCAAGGTTCTCCTCGCCATAGTTCACGAGTTGATCCTCCTCTTGATCAAGTTAGCGAGACACGTTTGCTTTCGCCTATTGAAAGAGACCTTCACAGCGACTTAAAGATCAGAGCTTGGGTCTCGCCGTGATCGAGAAAGCACGGATCCGCTCGCCGGGCACGGGCTAATGGATCAAGTTGGGAGATGCAAACACGAGATTTTTTCACATTCGTGCCAATTCTCGAAGAAGAAAAAACTTCATTCATTCCTTGGCCACGCTCGATGGGCCAGTCAGCTCCCACTCTGATAAGGAATTAGAATGTCATCGCTACTTTCTGGAGCACCTAGGCACTCCCTTCAACCGTGAGCTCTCCTTGGCTTGGGAACAACTGGGCTACTTACCCCATGACTTGGATGACCTGGAGCTGCCTTTCGAGGAAGAAGAGATAAAGCAAGTCGTACTTTCCAGCCCACTAGATAAGGCGCCTGGCCCGGATGGCTTTACGGGCTTATTCTATCGTGTTTGTTGGGACACGATTAAAGAGGACATCATCAATGCCTTTCACCACCTTTACAACCAAAACTCGGCCTCGTTTAATCTCCTAAACACATTAACATCGTCCTCCCGCAAAAGAAGGAACACGGTTTGCAACCGATGACTTTCGCCGATCGGTCTAATCCACGGCTTGACAAACTTCTATCCAAACTCTTGGCCAACAGATTGGCCCCTCATTTAGATAGCCTAGTCTCACGAAATCAAAGTGCCTTCATCAAAGGTCGTGCAATTCAAGACAACTTCCTTCACATCCAGAACGTCATTCAAGACCACCAACGCACGAAGACCTCAACTATATTCCTCAAAATTGACTTCTCCAAGGCTTTCGACTCAGTTCATTGGGGCTATCTACTAGAGGTTCTACAACATATGGGCTTTGGCCAACGCTGGTGTAATTGGATCTCCTCCCTTCTAGGGTCGGCCTCCTCCTCCGTCCTTCTCAATGGCACTCCGGGTCCCCCCTTTTATCACGCAAGAGGAGTTAGACAAGGGGATCCTATCTCGCCCATGTTGTTCATTTTGGCCATTGATCTTATCCAGCGGCTCTTCCTTCGGGCACAGGAAAATAATGTTCTTTCTGCTATCAACTCGCGGACGGTCTCCATGCGGACTTCCCTCTACGCTGATGACGCGGCCATCCTCATAAATCCCAGACGCTTGATGAAATTGAGGCGACTATGAATATACTCGAAGGCTTTGGAAAGGCGTCCGGACTCCACACTAATCTTGCCAAGAGTCTGCCTACCCTATTCATTGTAGACCGTAAGAGCTAGATGACATCTTAATGTCCTTCCCGGTAGGAGAGATTCCTTCCTCGACGTTTCTTGGGCTTCCCTTCACCAACGTAAGCTCAAGAAGGTGCACTTTCTCCCCCTAATCGAGAAAGTGCAAAAACGACTTCAAGGATGGAAGGGAAGCCTCTTGACCAAGGCCGGTCGGCTTACGCTCGTCAACACTGTCCTCTCAGCTCTGCCTACGTACTTCATGTCAACTTTTCCAATACCCAAGTGGGTTTCAAAGAGGTTGGACAAAATCCGTCGAGCCTTTCTCTGGCGGGGAGAGGAGTCATCCAGTGGTGGGCACTCTCTTGTCAACTGGTCAACTGTGTGCCGACCAAAGAAGTTGGGTGGCCTTGGCACCCTGGATCTTCAGAAATTTGGTACAGCACTTCGTTTGAGGTGGTTATGGCTTGACTGGACCGACCCATTCAGACCTTGGAAGGGCTCTCCGGTACCCTGCAATGATTCTGACAAAGCGCTCTTTCACGCAGCCACTCGCGTCACCGTCCAGAATGGCCAGAAGGCTAACTTTTGGCTGGACAACTGGCTGCAGGGGTCGGCACCGTGCAACATTGCGCCCCACCTCTTCAAAATCGTAAGAGGAAAGGATTATACCGTCGCAGATTTGCTTCCCAATGATAGATGGATAGTCATGGTGCGACATGTCAACACGGTGGCAGCGACTTGGATTACCTCCACCTTTGGAGCCAACTTCGTGGTGTGACGCTCACACATGCAGCTGATGAGATCATTTGGACTCCAAGCTCGGATGGTCGGTTCTCCACTAGGTCGGCTTATCGACTCCAATTTCTGGGCAGTACGGGTTGGTCCCTTGGAGACACCATATGGAAAGCGCAGATGAAAACAAATGCAAATTTTTGCTCGGTCTCTCCCATGGGCGCATACATACTGGTGACGTCCGGCTCGAAAAGGTTGGCCTCACCAAACCCATCTGTTCTTTATGCCAAAATTATCCGGAAACCATCAATCACTTGGCTCTTCATTGTTCGTACTCTGTAAGAGTTTGGAATGAGGTTCTCAATCAATACCCTCAAACGCCTAGATGGACAAACAACATGAGTTTCTGCGATTGGTGGATCGCAACCTCTTTCCAAACAAATTAACAAAGCTACCAAGAAGGTCCTAAATGGTCTCATAGTCTACACTATTTGGAATCTTTGGAAGGAAAGGAATAGACGATTTTTCAAAGATAAGAATCTTCCTTCTAGGGCGCTAGTTGATAGAATCTTGGAGGAGGTGAGGGGGTGGAGCATGGGGCTCCTTGTCGTTCCAATGTAATCTCTTTCTGTTTTCCTAGCCGTGCATAGGTCCTCAGACAAATGTCTGATTCTCTTCTCCTTAATGAAATGGCGAGCGCACCGCCTGCTCGTTCAAAAAAAAAAATCGCACCGGCCTGATGACGTGATACAAGAGAGAACACGAACGAAAGGGAGCAATACACTTCTTGTCCGCGTAGCTCTGGACCGAGCAGGCCAAGGCCGGCTAGCCACACCTTTTGTACGTCTGATCGTGATCAAACGATCAGAGTTTCTACACGTATCCACAAGTCAGAAATGCACTTTAAATCCAAGTTACGGTCAGCATCAACGGCCGTTGAGTCAGCCTGCATATATGCACGCAACTGGCCGGTGCTGTGATGCTGTCCAGCCGAGCTAGCTACAGCCAACAATAACATTGTAATATACTCACTTCATTTCAAAATAGTAGTAGCTTTAGATTTATTCTAATCATACTTTTAAAACTTTATCCACAAAAGACTTCTAAACTATTTAGATTGAGCACATAATAACAATATAAATACTTCGTCTCGAAAAGTACTTCCTTAATATCATAGTTTAATTGCATTTTATAAATAAATTGTAAGAGCTTTAAGTGGTCAAAGTTATATTTTAGAGATTGTGTTAATGTTCAAAACGACTACTATTCCATAACGGAGGTATTAGTATCTATTGCGTGGTAAATAGCCCGGTCCAGCCACTAAATCAACTATTAATTTAGGGAGCTAACTATAATTAATCGTCATTATCTGGAAACCAGCCTTGATCAGCGACATATGTATTACTGTTTCGCACTGCATAAAAAATTGTAGAAAAAACAAATCCCTTAAAATTTTAAACATATTATATTCATCCTCTATCGGTCAACGTTCTGGTCATTTTGTTCTGATTCGTCACAAGTTCGCAAGGAAGATCAATATAGAATATTCTGTTTGGGCTTGTCCTCGTCAATTAGCTTTGCTCTGGATCGATTAAGCACGCTCGCTTAGTTCTTTCGGTGATACATATCTTTCCATCCATCGAACCAGTCCAGCATAGATATAACAAAACGTCAGAAGCTAACGAATCCCAGTAGAGTGCTTATGTACTGTCAATGATCTTCATAATGTTTGCAATAAATTAAGGAAAAAAAACTTATGGTATTATATCAATGTGAAGACAAAGAAACTCCACTATATATATAGTAGATACATACATATATATATTAGGCTGGACGATCACTATTATTGGATAGGACCTATAGAAAAGTTTAGCCAATCCAACTAAAACTTTGTCTTTGCTATGCGCGCACCTCCTAGTTGTTAGACCTGCTTACGATTTCTTTTTCATATCTCAGTGCTGTATTATCTTAAGTTCCTTGGAAATTAAACGCAAATTGTAATTAACCACTAGGTCTATACTAACCATAAATGCTGTTAGTTTTTCTACTTCCTTGTAGACATAGACCATGCAAATGTATGCAATTAATGCAAGTATGCAAGAGAGGCAAACAAATCAAGCAATTAAATTCCGAGATAACCGGTCACGTAACCTTGCTATGTACGTACCTAACACGCTTTAAGAATCTAACTGCAAGGCACACAATACACATCAACTATGAAGAGACCTTAAGACATATGTGCTTATCAATCTTCCGTACCATGTGCATTTTGCATTAGTATGCTTGAAACCAATGGATTATATATAGGGTATGCATGCATACTATATACCTTACCTACCCTTCGGCTTAACGACGATCAAGCTAGCATCACAGGTCAAATGGCTGAGTTGTACTGCTCAGACAGCCGCGTTCTGCGCCAGCTTGCCTCCCCAACATGCGCTTAATTAAACAATCACTCATTTCAGAAGCTACCACTCTATGCAGAAGCAGTCATGCAGAAACTAATTAACACTGCTCGTGTTGCACACACTTGGACGCTATAAATAGACGTGCGCAAGAACAGCATTGGGCACCTCAGCCTCACTAGCTAGCTAGCAGCAGCTACTTCTTGCTCCCTTCACTTGTCATATTCAGTGCTGAGCTCTTGGGTAGCAGCTGATCAGCGAGCATGGCTAAGGCCGGTGTTGTTTTGGTGGTGTCTTGCGCGGCGCTGCTTATGGCGGTGGCGTGCCAGGGAGCTGGATACTACGGCCCTCCCAGTCACAGCCCGGCGACGTGCGGGCTCAGGGTGGGCTACTACCAAGACAAGTGCCCGCACGCCGAGGCCATCGTCAAGCACGTCGTCGGCGCCGCCGTCTACCACAACCCCGGCATCGGCGCCGGCCTCATCCGCATGCTCTTCCACGACTGCTTCGTCGAGGTATATATACGCATGCATGATATATATCATGAGAATATGTTTCCATAATGTCGAACACGAGTGAACGTGGCATCTTGGACAGTGTGCTAACTAGCATGAGATATATATATATATATATATATATATATATATATATATATATATATATATATATATATATATATATATTAAAAAAAAGGAAAAACGAAAATGTGATCACGACACATCACGTATGCATCCTAAATTCCTAACTCTCTCCTACTGATGACAATGTGTATATAGCTAGGTATGATCCATATGCATGACAAAACTAAAGTGGCATTTAGTGGTACATAGGTGGTTGATTTTTATAAATTTTGACACAGTCATCTATTTAAGACTAGTTAATATATACTAAAAGATGATAAAATCCTTAAGTACCAAATTCTAGTGAGAGTTACAAACTATATCCATTTACGTTAGACCAAAACCTTCGGAAGAACTTATGAATTCCATTTAGTTAGCCCAAAAAACTTCAAAAATCTACGAAGCAAATTTCTAGCAAAATCAACAACAAACTAATCCATCAATTAAAATTTTATAAAATTAATGCCAACTTATATATGTAAATGTTTTTAATATAAACGAAAAGGCAGATGAGTGCTATTTAACAAATCTAACCAACCAACATTATGCATGTCAGGTAGGAGTATGTTTCTTTAGGGGAAAAGTTGCTAATTCAAACACATTCTATTCTCATGGGGATGGGCAACATGCAGGGTTGTGACGCGTCCGTCCTCCTGGACCCGACTCCGACGAACCCGCAGCCAGAGAAGCTGAGCCCGCCCAACAACCCTAGCCTCCGTGGCTTTGAGGTCATCGACGCGGCCAAGGCCGCTGTCGAGAGTGTCTGCCCGGGTGTCGTCTCCTGCGCTGACATCGTCGCCTTCGCCGCCCGTGACGCCTCCTGCATCCTAAGCCACGGCAGGGTGGACTTCGACATGCCATCGGGCCGCCTCGACGGCCGCTACTCCAACGCCTCTCGCGCCCTCGACTTCCTCCCGCCACCGGTCTCCAACCTCTCTGTGCTCATCGCCAGCTTCGCCGCCAAGGGGCTCGGCGTTGAGGACATGGTCGTCCTCTCCGGATCCCACACCGTCGGCCGCTCCCACTGCTCGTCCTTTGTCCCCGACCGCCTCGCCGTCCCCTCTGACATCAACACCATGCTCGCTGCGACGCTGAGAGGGCAGTGCCCGGCGAACCCCAACTCGAGTGACGACCCCACGGTGGTGCAGGACGTGGTGACGCCTGACGTGCTGGACAACCAATACTACAAGAACGTGCTGGCGCACAAGGTGCTCTTCACCTCCGATGCATCGCTCCTAACCTCGTCAGATACGGCCAAGATGGTGTTGGACAATGCCAACATCCCCGGGTGGTGGGAGGACAGGTTCAAGGCAGCCATGGTGAAGATGGGCAGCGTTGAGGTGAAGACAGGGAGCAACGGAGAGGTCAGGAGGTACTGCAGGGTCGTCAACTATTGACTGGCCCCTAAATCCAGTTAATTTTTTCACCCGATATGTTGCGTCAACAATTGTATCTCGCCTGTTTGCCACTTTGCCCCTGCTTCTCCTTGTCTCATTTTTTATTTCCCCGGCTTCTCTCTACTTTCCTTTATTTCGTTTAATTTCATATGTAAATGTGAAGCGTTTGTAATTCACCGAGGTTGCAAAGTTGGGAATTTAATAAAGTGATCACACTACTTAATCTCTCCACTATGAGAAGCCATATTATAAAAATCCACTGGGACAACCCAAATCATATTATCCTGGATTAACCTTTTTGAATGAGCAAGGTCAAAAGTCAAAACATAACTGAGATGTTATGTCTGTGTGGGCCAGCTCCTGGGTCATGTACCGAGTGGAATTTTCGAGGCTTTCACGCTATTGAGGATAGAAACCCACTAATTAAGGGGGGAATTATAACATCCCGTTCTTTAGTACCATATTGCCAGCCAGTTGATATCACATTAATTCCACTAGCTTATAACACCTGACAATTCAAATCATAGCATCCACGGCTTATCCATTTGGGCGAGGTTGCAGCCCAAGTGACATGTTGTGTGTGTGTGGGCCAACTCTTAAAGTGGGCTGGCTCTAAGTGAATTTTGGTCTAAAGTGTTACACACATTCCAATAGCAAATATCTTATCTACTTATCTCGTTCGAAAAGTAGAATGCTTGAGCTTTTGCAGTTTGTACTTTTTTTTTTGTCTTGAAACCTCACCTCAAAGCCCTTAGAAAAAGTGAATCGAAGCGAGAATCTAGCAAAGTTTAGTTTATAAAAAAATAAAAATATAAGCAAATAAGATAAGTCAAAGAACAATCCACTAGGCTCCTATAGAGCATGACATGACAACACTAGTTTCCATGTGATTGAAAAACATAAGTTGGTACCTATGATTTACTCTGGTCCATAATCGTTGGCACGCTCATCGACAAATAGGGAAGAGGAGGTGGCAGTCCGGCAATATTCCGGCGGCGAAGGTAGTGGATGGAAAGATCATAATATTTTGCTAGAAGTGATAGCCATGTGGCAGATTCATTATGAACCATTTTCGTTGTGCCGGTGGCATAGCACGAGTTTTCATGCATGGTTTAGGTTATCGTTACCAAACATTTAGCCTGAGTTTCCATGCACGGATCGGGCACGACAACCGGAACCCATTCAGGGCAAACTTTTCTGTTGGTGTGAAGGCGTACCTGTCGGGGATTAAATTACGGCCCATTGCCATGGCCCACTCCCTGACGGCCCAATCGAACAGCCTACCAGGGCCCAGCTCCCTGGAAGGTTCTATCAAGCCCATGTGCATCCTGCCGAATAGCTTCTTGGCTGGCGCGGTGCGTAATGGCCTAGGATTTCTGTTTGAGTTCTACTCGAATAAGAGTTCTGCACGGCTACGTGAAGACCCGGACGTGATTTCCCGGATTGGATTAGGAGTCGTGATCCCCAAGACTTGGAGTATACCTTATCTACCTCGGGATGTATTTGGCATGTATGAGTTCGTTACGATCTCGTAGTTAGCCCGGCCCGATTATCCCTTGGTAGGTCGGTTCATCAACACTATATAAACAAGCCCCTACGGCGTATAGAGGGGACGACTTAGACGCATCTGGCATCTAAGATTACTTTGTCGCATACTCTTCGCTTGTACACCATAATCTCGCCGAGACCTGTTTGTCTCGCCGTGCCACCTCTTGTATTCATCTCTGATATATAAGAAAGGCTGGACGTAGGGCTATTATCTCTCCCGAGAGGCCTGAACCAGGATAAAACCTCTGTCTCCTGTTCGTTGTTGTTCGCATTGTTTGGCGTGTCTCCTATCTCAATCTTCAAGAACCTTAGCGACTTGAGATCGTTATCTCAACCGTCGACAGTTGGCGCCGTCCGTGGGGAGACTCAGATCGAGCATGTCGAACTCTATCAGCGACCAGGAGATTCTCTCTGAGGACTACGACTCAGAAAGGCAGGATGTCTCTTCCCCTGCCAGATAGGATCGATCTCTTCGATCTTGATCGCCTTCCAGATCTGGTTCCCATCTCCGTGCTCGAGGGCTGAATCTCTTAGCGCCGGGCAGCTCTTCGCCCGGGGCGCGCGTCTGGTCCCCGCGACGAGCTTCGTGCTCGGGTTTGGATCTCTTCACGGGCAGCTCTTCGCCGCAGCGCAAGTCTGTCCCGCCACGAGCTCCGTGCTCGGGCCGGATCTCCTCGCGACGGGCGACTCTTCGCCGGGCCGTCTGTCCCGACGAGCTCCGTGCTCGGGATGGATCAACCTCGCACCGGCAGCTCTTCGCCCGGCGCGCGCGTTTGGTCTCCGCGACGAGCTCCGTGCTCGGGATCGGATCAAAACTCCTTCCGGATCCCGGCCGTTTCGCTGGCGATGGATGACGGAGAGAGCCGACCAAAGACTTGGAACATCGACCACCCGTAAGTTCCTCGTGTAGGTCTTTTCGTTTTCTAGCTTCGCGTTTTTCTCAAATTTCGCGCCTTAGTTCGTCCAAGTCTCTCGCCGCCATGTAAAGTTCAACCCATTGAGCGGTGAATGCTCGCGCCCCCTGCGGTCCTCCTAACCACTTGTCTTCTCGGACTACTCTTTCTCTCTGTAACACTTGATGGTGCCCGGTCTTGCGAACTCTTGGCTCCGCAATCTTAAGGGTTTTCCTGCCGTGTCTGGTTTCAACAAGTTCCTAAACTCGAGTTGCGTAACACGGCATCCAAATTTCGTGGCTAAGCTCGCTCGTAAGCCCTCCGCGGCAGAGGCACTTACCGCTCACGGCACAACCACTTGGCAAAGCCTGCTCTCGTAAGCCCTCCGCGGCAGAGGCACTTTCCTTGTTCGGTTACCTTTGGAATCGCCTAACTTACGTTAACGAGCAATTTCTGGAACGAGTCGATCAGGATACGGGTGTCGCTCTAACTCTCTACGCACGTGCTTGAAGTCGCAAGTTCAGGTCTTCATGCATCGTCCGTACCGGGGGCTAGGGCGTCGCTCTTTCTCTTGTGCACCTGTTCGAGTTCGCAAACTCAGGTCCTCGAGCAGCTGCACAACGGAGGCTGGGAGTTAGGCTAAGCGTTCTACCGGTTTTCTTAAAACTTTTTAGCGCTGTTCGCCTTGCTCTTGGTTTCATGTTCGTCCTTATCTTTTGCTGCTCTTTTTTACAGGAAAACCTGCTCGGTCAAACTCTCGCTCTGATTCAAGCGCTGCTCGGCGGTCTTGAGCTGCTCGGCCAGCTCCTCGAAGGACTACCTCTCCCAGTTGGGACTTGAGCTGAATTTCGCAACCTCGATGCGTTTCGCTTTTTCGCCTTTCTTTAGCGTTGGTTTTCCAAAACCTCGTTTGTGTCTTCGCTCCGTGGCGCTCCCCATGCGAGCATGTCTTTTATCCGCAATAACTCAGACGGCTCCGGTTAACCGAAGCGGTGCACCACCGATGGAGTCCTGCCCACCGTAAGCCGATTCTCATCGCAACAGGCATGCCCACCGTAAGCCGATTCTCATCGCAACGGGCACTCCTGGCGCTGGTTCCGCACTCGCCGAGGCGACACCAACGCTGCACGGGTCCATGCCCGGATAAGATTTCGCCTCGCACGTTTTGCCTACGGCTAAGGTCCCGATCGCCTTCCCTGGTTAGCGGTCTTAGCCGCAGCGGGGCTGCACTTGCCCGCACACGTCTTCTTTATCCATGTTACGTCTTTCCTGGCACGGTAATCCGGAGCAATGCACCACCAACGGAGTCCTGCCCATCGTAAGCCGATTCTCATCGCAACGGGCACTCCTTGCGTCGGTTCCGCGATTCGCCGAGGTGACACTAACGCTTCTCGGGACGCGTGCGAAAAAATTATGTCTTGTGCGGGTAGGTCGTCTTTTGCGTGTTTTCAAAACTCGCTTTGCTCTTCTTAGAGCCTTTTCTTGCTCTCTTTTCCCTTGCGGCTTGTTTCTTGTTTATCTTTTGCGAAATACAGAACGGGGAACATCGACCGGTGATGGTCGTGGCGAGGTTTCGAGCTTCCCCACCAAAACCGATGTCCATCCTCTCTTCCGGGTTTGCTCGCGCATGCCCGAGGACCGATTCACTTACCCACGTATGATTTCTCGTCTTTGCGGCATCGACCTTCACAGCTCAGCTAAGTCAGGTAGTGCGCCACCAACGAGTCCTCGCCCACCGTAAGCGATTCTCATCGCGAACGGGCATGCCCATCGTAGTCGATTCTCATCGCAACGGCACTCAAGCGTCGGTTCTGACTTGCCAAGACAACGCTTAACACCGCCGCAAGGAATACGTCATGGGTAAAGCGTCGATTTCACACGTTCTCTTGCGGCTCTGACTGCATCGGGTTGTGATTCACCTCGCGCCGGACAGCTCTTCGCCCGGAGCGCGTATCTGGTCTCCGCGACGAGCTCCATGCTCGGGGGCTGGATCACCTCGCCCGCGGCTCTTCGCCGGGCGCTGGCTCCTACCAGGTACGTCTTCGCCTGGTCGCACTTTCTGGTTCCTTTAACGAGCTCCGTGCTCGGGCTGGATCTCTTTACCTGGTGGCTTTGTGCTCTGGGACTGGGTCACCTTCCTTCTCATATGCATTGTCTGCTCCTCGCACACGATCAACGTCTGGAGGCACATCACTTTCGCTCCTGAGCACGACATTTGCTCGAGAGCGCGATCTCTATTTCCTCGGGCAGGTTCTAGCCTGAGAGGTGATTTTCGTATTTTCGTTTATGCTTTCCTGGGTATCTTCATGCCTGGATGCAGTAACACGAGTCCATCTCGCGACTTGCTCATTTTCCCGGAAGATCTGATCTTACCGGATGCAGTGGTACACTCTTTACTGCCAGGAATCCAATCCCTCCTTGATGACGTTCAGCCTCAAGGAGATGATTCGCCTCGGGCAGCTCTTCGCCCGGAGCGCGTGTTTGGTCCCCGCGACGAGCTCTGCGCTTGGGGTCTGGATTTCCGATTTCTACATCGAAGGCTGAGTGCTCTGCTCGGACAGATGTTGTCCCCTGTTCGATGCAACAGAGTTGCTCGGCACTTATTGGGTTTATTCGGTCCCGAACAAGTCTTGTTCGGTTGAACCATGACCTGTTCGGTCGCCTGTTACATGTCTTTGTAGCAGGAAAAATACCCTCTCCGTGACTTTGAGTCTCAAGAGGACGACCCCACTCTAGTGAGTCCTTCCACTTGAGTCTCGGGGGCTAGCTGTCGGGGATTAAATTACGGCCCATTGCCATGGCCCACTCCCTGACGGCCCAATCGAATACCCTACCAGGCCCAGCTCCTGGAAGGTTCTATCGAGCCCATGTGCATCCCGAAACGACTTCTTGGTGGCGCGATGCGTAATGGCCTAGAATTCTGTTTGAGTTCTACTCGAACAAGAGTTCTGCTGCGGCTACGTGAAGACCCTGACGTGGTTTCCGGATTGGATTAGGAGTCGTGATCCCCAAGACTTGGAGTATACCTTATCTACCTCGGGATGTATTTGGCATGTATGAGTTCGTTACGATCTCGTAGTTAGCCCGCCCGATTATCCCTTGGTAAGTCGGTTCATCAACACTATATAAACAAGCCCTACGGCGATAGAGGGACGACTTAGACGATCCGCATCTAAGATTACTTTGTCGCATACTCTTCGCTTGTACACCATAATCTCGCCGAGACCTATTTGTCTCGCCGTGCCACCTCTTGTATTCATCTCTGATATATAAGAAAGGCTGGACGTAGGGCTATTATCTCTCCCGAGAGGCCTGAACCAGATAAAACCCCCGCTCTGCTCGTTGTTGTTCGCATTGTTTGGCGTGTCTCCTATCTCAATCTTCAAGAACCTTAGCGACTTGAGATCGTTATCTCAACCGTCGACAGTACCGAAACAATATATCCTCGTGTAGGAACTTGTATCTGGGGATAATTCTTTTGTTGGGCAACGCATCCAAGGTACATGTCACTTTTCCGAGTTATTAAAAAAGGGCACAATCCAATCCCTAACAGGTAGAGATACTTTCAAGTAGTTGTTCATTTATTTGGAACTGGCAAGGTGACCTGCGCATTTTCTTGACTAGATTTATTAGCCTATAGTTTAAATTAATATTATCTTTAAATTTTCCAATAGATTCAACGAAAATCATCTTAGCTCTTTACCAATAAATTTTAATAAACATGATTATAATCAACAATGTAAATATTTTTTCTCAAATTAATATAAAAATTTCTATTATTCTAAATCAATATGGTGGCTGTGTTAATCTCTGCTTCAGTCAATATGGATTATTTATTTTAATTTACTCATGGTGATTATATTTTTTTTCTCTGGTTAATGTGAGAATTTGTAGTATTTTAGATTAGCATGATTATTTCTAAAACTTGGAATTAACGTGGTGATTTTTTCGGATCCAGCTAGAAATGTATACCGGCCTAATATAATCGTGATCCATCATCCGACTAACGAGAACTCTAGATATCCGCAAGTCAAAATACATTGGGTGAGCTTTTCAACATCGACGCCTCAACGGTCGTTGAGTCAGTCAGTCTGCATACGGAGTGCTGTAAAATATGCAGGGCGTAGGGCTGCATTTCGGTTGCTCTCCAGCCAGCCGAGCTACAGACTACAGTAAATGTAATACAGCTATATACATTTGTGGCGTGGTAAAGCTAGGTCAAGCTTCGCAAAGTTACGAAATCAACTAGTTTTTAATAAGCTATTTGATCGCCATTAGGGAAGCCAGATTGATCGGTGACACATATTTATGATTTAATACCGCACATATTTTTTTTTTTGATGTGAAAGCAGGAGGGCCGCCATATATTCATCAAAAGGGGAAGAAGTACAGGGTGGAGGGAGATAAGGGCCCCTCCCCCCGTGGACCAAAGCAGCAAGAATTAACTAATTACAAAAGGGGTGCCCGCAGCCTTCCAAAGACGCAAGTCATCAAGAAGTTGGTTAAGGAAGATTGTAACCCCTCTCTCTACCTCCCGAAAAAATCGATTGTTGCGCTCTAGCCAGATATGCCAGATCATGGCGGCGACGATGGAAAGCTCTCCCTTTGTGCAGGGTCTGACGTCGAGGAGGTCGGAGGCCCACCAGATGACGATGCTGCCTGCATGAACCCAACTTGGAGGGTTGAGGCTAGGAGCGTTGAGTAGCGCCGCCAGTCTAGACCAGACGTGATAGTTGAAGACACATTGAAGAAAGAGGTGCTCTGGCGTCTCCAGGTTACGCTTGCACAGGGGGCAGAAGTACTCATTCTGCAAGCCCCGCCTAAGTAGGGCATCTGCCGTAAAGATACGGCGCTGCAGTAGCGTCCACAGGAAGAATTTGCACTTAGAAGGGGCCCAAAGCTTTCAGACCCGAAGTAACGCAGGTTTGGCGACACGGCCAGCGAATTGGAGTTGGTACGCGATCTTGACCTAGAAGACGCTGTCTTGGGCGAAGTGCCACGGCAATTGGTCCGCACGCGCTTGTGAGCTGCACCAAGGGATGTCTTGGAAGAGACACCAGCTCTGACGAGTCATGGGTGAGGTCAAGGCCGAGATCCAAGACCCACGCCGCGTTGGTCAAAGCATTAAGCACCGATCTATTTTTCCTGGCAGAGGCCGTGAAAAGACCGGGCGCCAGGTGCCTTGGGGCCGAGCCGGAGAGCCAGTAATCATCCCAAAAAGAAGTGGTGGCTCCATTCCCCAGGATAACGGAGGTGCCGACCCTGAGCAGGGCGATATCAGAGTCAGCTGAGGCAACTGGGGGGCGGGAGGCCCAAGCTGGGGAAGGGTGTTGACGGCTTAGCCAGAGCCAGCACAGTCTTAGGGCCTGAGAGAAGCGGGTGAGGTCGAGCACCCCAAGCCCGCCAAGCGAGGTGGGGGAGTAGACGATGGACCAACTGACTGGCCCACCCCCGGGGGAGTCCGAACCCTTCCAGAGCCAGGATCGCCTGAGGGAGTCAATCCTCTTGATGACCAAGCTGGGTGGCTTGATGACAGAGAAAGTGTAGGTTAGAAGAGCGGTGAGAACTGCCTTTAGCAGGGTGAGGCGCCCACCTTTGGACATCAGGGCCGCGCCACCCTACCAGCCTTGAGGCCACTTTGTCGATGAGCAGTTGGAAGTGGACGTGTTTGAGCCGCCGGACGGAGAGAGGCATCCCAAGGTACTTAAGGGGGAAGGATGTCAGTTCCGCCGGCAGGTCCTGGAGAGTGAGGGCGAGGTTAACACCTTCGCAGTTGATTGGAACCACTTGGCTTTTGGAGAAGTTTGCACGGAGGCCAGTGATTTCGCTGAAGTCTCGGAGGATGGCAGCTAAGGCTGAGACGTCCTGCGAGGACGGGTTAAGGAAGATTGCTGCATTGTCGGCGAAGAGGGTGATTTTGGTGGACTGCAGAGGACCGCCCAGCTCGGAAATGGCCCCCAAATCAGCTGCTTTGGTGATCAGAGAGATGAGAGGCTCAATGGCAATGTTGAAAAGGAAAGGCGAAAGGGAGTCCCCTTGCCGAAGGCCCCGGCCGTGGTGGATGGTGTCCGTGGGGTGGTTGTTCAGGAGGACCTGCGAGGAGGATGTTGCCAGGGTCATTGAGATCCATTCTCTCCAGTGAGGACTGAAACCTTGAGCCCAAAGGTTGTCGAGGAGATAGGCCCAAGAGGCGGAGTCAAAGGCTTTCTCAAGGTCCAGCTTTAGTAGCAGGGCGGGGATTCTAGATCTGTGGAGGGCCATTGCACGGCTCTGCACCAAGAGAAAGTTATCCTGGATGTGATGCTTTTTAATGAAGGCACTCTGACATAGGGAAATTAGCTCCTCCATGAACTAGGCTAAGCGGGAAGTGAGTATCTTGATGAACAGCTTTCCCACGCTGTGGATTAGGCTGATAGGACGATAGTCCGATGCTGAGAGAGGATTGTCTTTTTTGGTAGTAGGACGATGTGCACACTGTTGAGGCTTGCCAGACCGGTTGAGTCGAGATTGAAGAGGCACTGCAGTGCCTCAAGCAGGTCGGCAGAGATGATGTCCCAGCAGGCTTTGTAGAAATCCCAGGTGAACCTGTCTGGACCCGGTGCCTTATCGCTTGGCAGGGCGAATACCACCCTTTTGAGCTCTTCTGGGGTTAGGGGTGTGTCGAGGGAGGACAAGTCAACCGTAGGCAACCCCAGGAAATCCCAGTTAAAGGAGAGGCTAGAAAGCGGGTGAGCGTTAGAGGCGGCTTCACCAAATATGATAGAGAAGTGCTGGTGCAGGACGCTGGCCTTGTCAAGGAGCTCGGTGTGCAAGTCAGAGCTGCTCTGGAGAGAGTGGATGAGGTTTCTCCTCCTACGTCCATTGGCGCGGAGGTGGAAATATTTGGTGTTGGCGTCTCCTAACTTTAGCCAGGATAGCCGGGAACACTGTTTCCACTTGATTTTCTCAACCGTGCAGAGGCCGAGGACGCGAATCTTTAGCTGCCGGCGGAGAGACAATTCGTCCTCCGAAAGGGGGCGAGCTTCCATTGCCAGGTCGAGGAGGCGAAGGGTTTCCGTGGCAAGGGCGAGCTGGAGCTTGATGTCACTGATCAAGGAGTGGCTCTAGGCACAGAGAGCCCGGGCAGTGCGAGAGAGCTTGCCCTTCAGACAGAGTAGCGGGTGTGAGTGTAGACCCGGGTCAGGATCAGACCAGGCCTGGAGGACGACTTGGTGAAAACCGGCGAAGGAGAGCCAGAAGTGCTCAAAGCGGAAATTGACCAACCCTAAAAATACAGATTCATTTTCTATAAATATAATTAGTCAACTGATCATTTTGTTCTGATTTGTCAGCCACTACCATATTCTGTTTTGGACAGCTTGTCGTCGCTTGCAAGCTAGGTTAGTTTTGGAGTAAACGCACTCTCTTCTTTCGATCGGTGATATATATTACACCCACAGTATATAATACGTAGCTCATGAATCCCAGTGGAACGTTTATGAAATTAACAATGCGAAGACAAAAAAAGATACATACATGTCAACCTTTTGATCTAAGATACATACATTTATATATCAAACGGGTCGAACACCATTATTGGACTGAACGTGTAGAAAAGTTAACAAATCGAACTAAAACTTTGTCCTTGCTATGCACCTGCAAGTTGTTAGACCTACTCGGCCATATTGTTATCTTTCCGTATCTCAAATTTTCTGTCTCTTCTTAATCTTTTTGGGAACGCAAGTTGTTAGTTGCTATACTCCCTCCATTCTAAAATAATAGTCATTTTAGATTTGTTCTAAGTCAAACCCTTTATCCATAAAAATCTTTTAAAGTATTTAGAGATTGAGCATTTGATAATCACGTAGCTAGATTCGTCTTGAAAAAAACTTTCTTAATATTATCACTTAAACATTTTATAAATAAATTGTAATAACTTTTAGTGATCAAAGTTATATTTTGAAGACCGTGTCAATGTTCAAAACGACTACTATTTTAGAATGGAGTGAGTAGTTCTATGCTATAATTTAGAAAAATATTAATTCTTCTACTCCCGTACGTAGGAACATATATAGCATGCAAATATATACAATGCATACAGATCTTGATGGTTCTCGGACAGGGTCACGCCTCAACCCAACCTGACTTGGCCGTCATCAAGGATTTCATGGACCAACCCCGCTGATGCCCTGGCCCACCCTAACCGAAGGGGAGGAGGAGAAGAATGAGCGGATTGTTGCTGACCATGATGAAGAGGAAGAGTCGACTCGCCCACCGCTAATGCAATCGTGGGTAGGAGAAGTGCATGTCGATGCAATCAGACCCATCAATCCACCGCATGGGGAACAACCGCTATTGTGACACTATGTTAGGGAGGATCGTTGCCATAAAAAGGACCTAGATCTAGTCGTTGTCACTTCGGTTAGGAGGGTCGCCTCTATGAAGGTATAGAACCCGAAGGGGGCACGAGGCATAGCCAGCGAAGGCAACAGCCAGCACAACTATCGGAGAGATCGCTAATGTGGGAGCAGAGACAAAAGGAGGTTATGGAGACGGCAACACGTGTTCACAATGCTGCTCGCTAAGAGAGTGAGAGGCGATGAGTGGTCGAGACCCGATGGGTTGGGTGATTATTGGGTGATTAAGTGGATTGAGTATATATGTAGTTTATATTTGAACTTTTCACGATGTGTGTATAAACTAATGAACCTTGTACGATACGATGGCTATATAATAAGGTAGGAGTTGAATTTGAATATAACTATTTATCTAGGGGGTGTCGTCCTCTATATATTACCGTAGCATAAATACTACCTTTGCTGATGTACAAAATTTCGAAAAAAAAATATAACCAATTCGATTGAGGGAATATGCAGCTCATCTTCATTTTATATATCGTAGCTTGAAATTTCTCTATAATAGTAGATATTGAGGTATAGGGAATCCGTTGAATAGATTTCACCCGTACCCTTGACATCCGCGATGAGCCGTTGGAAGGAATCCGTTCCGCTAAATCCTAATTCGTATGCTTCGTTGGATAGGTGCAAACAAATCGATCAAGCGATGCCCTTTGGACCGGGCAGGAAACCTTGCTGTCAACCCGTTTAAAGATTGTAGCTGCAATGCACAATCATTACGTTACGATGAGACCTTGTTTGACTTTAGTCCCTTGCAAGCTTAAGACATATATCCTCCAATCATATATGTGTACGTAAGCAAGTGGTTAAGCATGCTTGAATATACTACTAGTTAAGCTTGAAACCCTTGGACTAAGTAGGATATACATGACGATACCTGCCCGGGTTAAGGGCACGCGCTCAATGGTCACCCCATTATTGGGCTTCCCATGACTGTAGCGGGTAGAATTTGAGAATTGTTGCTGAAGGATGAATAATGAATATATAGGGGGGTGATGTTTGAGAAACTAGTGATTATAGAGAGCGGGAATGCAGGACATGGAGAATGTAATTAAATAGGGTCGTTGTTGGGAGGGTGAATAGTACATAGGAAGCTGGATATTGTTGAGGAAGCGAGAGATGAATATTGATAGCGGGATTAATATATAGGGTGGTTTTGGGTATGCCTAATGGCGAGCAATCGATCGCTAGGAATGGCATCAAACAGCTCAAACCGCTGAATTGTGCAACTCAGACAGCCGCGTTCTGCGCCAGCCTGCCTCTCCAAACACGCGCTGGCTCCTTAAACAAACATTCAGAACCGCTCCGTCCAGAGGCAGGCTAGGCAGTCGACAGGCGGACAGGGTACATTTAGCCGCTATAAATAGAAGTGCACAAGAACAGAACTGGTCACCTCGATCACAATCGCAGCCAGCTCCTAGTTCTTGCTAGCTACTTGTGCTAGCTAGCTCCCTTCAATTTGTCGTTCAGTTCAGGTCAGTGCAAGCTAGCTGAGCTTGGCTGGAGGCGACAGGAGAGCAAGCATGGCCAAGGCCGGTGCTGTTTTGGTGATGTCTTGCGCCGCTCTGCTCATGGCGGTGGCGTGCCAGGGAGCTGGATACTACGGCCCTCCCAGTCCCAGCCCGGCGACGTGCGGGCTCAAGGTGGGCTACTACCACGACAAGTGCCCGCACGCCGAGGCCATCGTCAAGCACGTCGTCGGCGCCGCCGTCCACAACAACCCCGGCATCGGCGCCGGCCTCATCCGCATGCTGTTTCATGACTGCTTCGTCGAGGTATCTCAAAGTGCCATCCATGGCCATTTGGCCAACGCATATGCCTCATTAAATCCGGATTTTTCTTGGCTACGTACACACGGGTACATATACACAAGATTTGCGTCAAGATCCGTGCTATGCTTTAAATGGTATTTTTGCAAAAACGTCTTTAAAACTTTTTTATAATACGAACAGATCGTTATTCTTACTCCTCTCTCCCCTCTTTCTACACTCTCCCAAGTCGACCGCCACCACCTTTGCCGGCGGCCATTGCCTCCAACAGCACGAGACCACGTCGGCACGGCCTACATGCATGTGGCCTGATGACCGAGCCCGTGAGGGTGGAGATCACGCCGCCGGCTGACCAGTGGTTGCTGGCGGCGGTGGCAGCGGGTGGTGCATGGCCGACCCACCGATGTAGAGGAAAGATATGAGAGTAAGAAAAAAACTGGTTTGCATGAAAATCGAAAATGCATGGAGGCCTTTTAGGAAAAGACATTATGAGTAGGTGATTGATCTAAGTGTGAATCTTGAAGCACATCCTACGGTCATAGAGATATATATGCGCGGTATGTACATGTGGGGATAAATTGCTGATATCCTATAGCCTACAGCAGTAACATATATGCACTTGTGCAGGGTTGTGACGCGTCCGTCCTCTTGGACCCGACTTCGGCGAACCCGCAGCCGGAGAAGCTGAGCCCGCCCAACAACCCCAGCCTCCGCGGATTTGAGGTCATCGACGCTGCCAAGGCCGTTGTCGAGAGGGTCTGCCCGGGCATCGTCTCCTGCGCCGACATCATCGCCTTCGCTGCCCGTGATGCCTCCTTCTTCCTCAGCCATCGTAGGGTGGACTTCGACATGCCATCGGGCCGCCTCGACGGCCGTTACTCCAACGCCTCTCGCGTCCTCGACTTCCTCCCGCCGCCGGTCTTCAACCTCTCCGAGCTCATCGCCAGCTTCGCCGCCAAGGGGCTCAGTGTCGAGGACATGGTCGTCCTCTCCGGATCCCACACCGTCGGCCGCTCCCACTGCTCTTCCTTCGTCCCCGACCGCCTCGCCGTCCCCTCCGACATCAACGCGATGCTCGCTGCGACACTGAGAGGGCAGTGCCCGGCAAACCCCAACTCGAGCGATGACCCCACGGTAGTGCAGGACGTGGTGACGCCCGACGTGCTGGACAACCAATACTACAAGAACGTACTGGCGCACAAGGTGCTCTTCACCTCCGATGCGTCGCTCCTGACTTCGTCAGATACGGCCAAGATGGTGTCGGACAACGCCAACATCCCTGGGTGGTGGGAGGATAGGTTCAAGGCGGCCATGGTGAAGATGAGCAGCATCGAGGTGAAGACGAGAAGCAACGCAGAGGTCAGGAGGAACTGCAGGGTCGTCAACTACTGACTGGCCCCCAAATCCAGTTAATTTTTTTTCACCCGACATGTTGCGTCAACAGCTATATCTCGCATGTTTTCCACTTTGCCCCTTGCTTCTCCTTGTCTCATTTTTTATTTACCCCACTTCTCTTTGCTTCCTTTCTTTAGTTTAATTTCATCTGTAAATGTGAGGTATTTGTAATTCACCTTGGTTGCAAAGTTGGAAATCTAATAAACTAAGCACACTATTTAATCTCTCCACTATGGGAAGCCATATTGTAACAGCTCACTGGGCAGTCTAAATCATAGTGTCTTGGGTTAATCTTTTTGAATGAGCAAAGCCATAAGTCAAAACCCAACCGATATGTTATGTTTGTGTGGGCTAGCTCCTGGTCTAGTACTAAGTGGATTTTTTTTGGACTTTCATGTTGTTGAGGACAGAAGCTCACTAAGCACACTATTTAATCTCTCCACTATGGGAAGCCATATTGCAACAGCTCATTGGGCAGTCTAAATCATAGTGTCTTGGGTTAATCTTTTTGAATGAGCAAAGCCATAAGTCAAAACCCAACAGATATGTTATGTCTGTGTGGGCTAGCTCCTGGTCTAGTACTGAGTGGATTTTTTTGGACTTTCATGTTGTTGAGGACAGAAGCCCACTAATTAAGAGAAAAACTATAATATCTCGTTCTTTAGTAACATATTGCCAGGCAGTTGATATCACATTCCACTAGCTTATAACACCTGGCAACTCCAATCATATCATCTACTGTTTATCTATTTGGGAGAGCACCGTTCGGGATCCCGTTCGGCGGGATCCAGACGGGATCGGTCCCCGCGTGCCATGTGGCACCCCGTGCCCAGTGGCCAGCTTCCCCTTCCCCGTGCACGCGCTTTGCATAGGAGGAAGAAGGGAGGAAGGAGGAAGAAGGAGGGAGGAAGGAGGAAGAAGAAGGTCTACCTTGCCGCCGTTGACCTCGCCGCCGGCTTTCAGGTGAGGGTTTCGGCATAGATCTGGGCGGGGTAGGTGGCGGAACGGCGGTGGGTGGGGTTCGTCGGGGCGGCGGCGGTGGCACCACCTGAGCCGGGAGGCGGCGGCGGTCGGCGGCGGTGGAGGGGACCGCCCACCCTCGAGTTAGGGTAGGCGGCGACGAGCGCGGCAGGAGGTCAAGGCGAGCGATCGACGGCGATGGCGCGCCCGGTCGGGGTGAAGGAAGGAGGCGGCGGGGAAAAAGGGAGCGGGCGCGAGTGAGAGAGAGAGTGAGCGAGCGAGTGGGAGCCGAGGCGGAGAGAGAGCGCGAGCGAGTGAGGGGCGCGGGGGACACGTGGCGCGCGGTGGACGATCCCATCGGCCGACGGGATCCCATCTGCTAGTCCCCTTTATACCACGCTCCGAAACATTCCTTCTGTTTCACAGCTTTCTGTGAATGCTCTAGCGTGAACGTAAGGGGTTAGAGCTCCCACTCTCTCCGGGCCGAAGAAGAAGGCCCAAAATGCAAGCCGGAAGCGGAGTCCACCCGCAATGGCGCGCTGCCGCTGCGACGCCGCGCGTTCCCCGCTACCTCCGCACCGCCGGCGCGCTCGCCGCCGCCGTGCAAAGCTTCATCGACGCGTCTCCGCCGCGGCCCGAGTCGCAGACCCTTCACGCGCAGCTGCTCACATCGGGGCTCCCCACCACCGCCGAACTGTCCGTCAAGATCCTCGTGCTTCACCTCCGGTGCGGTTCCCACCGCAACGCCCGCGCGGTGTTCGACGGAATGCCGAGGCCGACCCACGCCGCGCATACCTACCTCGCCGCGGGGTACTTACGCCTCGGGCTCCCCGAGGAGGCGCTCCGCGTCGTGCGGCGGCTCGCGGAGTCCACGGGGCGGCTCGACGTGTTCTCGCTCTCTATGGCGCTGAAGCTGTCCGCGGCGCTCGCACTGCCCGGCGCGGCGAGGGAGGTACACGCGCGCGTCGTCAAGTCGATCGTCGAGGTCGACGGCATCCTCCTCGCGGCGCTGGTGGACGCGTACGTGAAGAATGCGTCCCTCGGCTACGCGCGGCGGGTGCACGGCATGATGCCGTCGCCGAGCGTGGTGTGCTCAACGGCGCTCATCGTCGGGTGCATGGGCGAAGGCCTGCACGAGGAAGCCGAGGCAATCTTCGCGGGGATGGAGGAGAAGGACGTGGTGGCGTACAACGCCATGGTCGAAGGCTACAGCAAGACGGAGGAGACGGCGGAGAGCTCCCTCGAGGTGGTGAGGGCGATGCAGAGAGCGGGCTTCCGGCCGACGGTGTCGACGTTCGTGAGCGTTCTCGGCGCGTGCTCGCTCCTGTCCTCGCCGGAGCTCGGGGAGCAGGTGCACTGCCAGGTGGTGAAGAGCGGCCTCTCCTCCGACATCAGGGCCGGGAGCGCGCTGCTCGACATGTACTCCAAGTGCGGCCGGGTGGAGGACGGCCGGCGGGTGTTCGACCGGATGGCCGACCGGAACGTGATCACCTGGACGTCGATGATCGACGGCTACGGGAAGAACGGCCTCGCCGGCGAGGCCCTCCAGCTTCTCGGCCAGATGCGGCCGCGGCACGGTGTCCGGCCGAACCACGCCACGTTCCTGAGCGCGCTCTCGGCGTGCGCGCACGCCGGGCTGCTCGCGCAGGGGCAGGAGGTGTTCGAGAGCATGGAGCGCGACCACGCGCTGAAGCCGCGGATGGAGCACTACGCGTGCATGGTGGACCTTCTGGGCAGGTTCGGCAGCGTCCGCCGCGCGTACGACTTCGTCAGGGAGATACCGGCGCGGCGGCCGAGCTCCGACGTGTGGGCGGCGCTGCTCGGGGCGGCCACGCTGCACGGGGACGTGGACGTGGCTGACGTCGCGGCGAGGGAGGTGTTCGAGCTGAGCCACGCCGGGAGAGGGAGAGGAAGGCCGGGCGCCTACATGGCCTTCTCCAACACGCTCGCGGCGGCCGGGGAGTGGGACGGCGTGCACCAGGTCAGGCAGATGATGAGACGGCGAGGGGTGCTCAAGGACGCTGCTTGCAGCTGGATTGGGCCTGACAACTCGCCATCCACTAACTGATGTACATCTATCATCTCTACTACTAAAAAGCACCTTGTGTTGATGAGTGATGGCTCATTAGATGTATCCTGGCCATTCAAGCTTATCCAACGGTCTACATGCCAGTGATCCAGAGCCACAACAGTCGGCCAATCACGCGTGCCATTCACAGAGCCAGGATCCACAGGCCTGATTCGCAGCAAATCAGCGCATCTCAATTCAAAAATCAAATCGCACCCACGGTTCGCAGACCTCCCTCCATTGCCGCTGCCCTTCCCCGACAGCGCCGCCGCCTCCGCCGCCCCCCACCAAACCAGCCGACGCCTCCGCCGACTCCACCGCCACAGCGCTTAGTTTTTCCGCGGCGCCGGCGCCTCGGCCGCCGCCGCCTCCACCGCCAAGGCCATTGCCGCTTTTTGCCGTCTCCTCCATCGTCATAAGCCGCCGCCGCCTCCGCCGACTCCACCGCCACGCCTTGTCCTCCACCAGACCTGCTGTCGCCGCCTCCCACCGCACAAGGCGCCGCTGCCCTCACCGCCAAGCCCGTCGCCTCTTCGCCGTCTCCTCCACCGCCTACGCCTCCGTACACCTCCTTTGGCGCTGCAGTCGGCCGCCTGTGCCGCCGCCGCCCTTCACCACCAACAGGTACGCCGCCGCTCCAATCCTCCCCAAGTGTCGCCACTACCCTAGGTGACGCCGCCGCCGGTCCTCGCTCCTCCAATCCCCATTTAACTGTAAAATTTATTGCTAGAGAGCTCTATAAATTGCAACCATTGCATCTTTAATCTTTAATTTTAGCTGAAGAAAAACAAACAGTTGAGGTACCAAAACTTGTATAACATAGTTAAAAAAACAAAGATAGCAAGCAAGATGGACAGATGTAACAATATCATTCACCAAAAGGTTTCCAGTAATGAAGCTTACCAAATTCTCAGCACCAGGAATATTAGCTCTTTTGGCTAGATTCACAGCTAGCTCAAGGTTGCTTAACTGCATGCACCAAAATGTGTGAAAGAACTATCTAGCATTTGCGTCAGCAAATAAATTGAAGAAGTGCATGACTCCATACTTTGCCGCTGACAAAAGGCACAATGGTTGCGTCATTCAACCTTGTGGTGATGAGTGATGGCTCATTAGATGTATCCTGGCCATTCAAGCTTATCCAACGGTCTACATGCCAGTGATCCAGAGCCACAGCAGTCGGCCAATCACGCGTGCCATTCACAGAGCCGGGATCCACAGGCCTGATTCGCAGCAAATCAGCGCATCTCAATTCAAAAATCAAATCGCACGCACGGTTCGCAGACCTCCCTCCATTGCCGCTGCCCTTCCCCGACGGCGCCGCCGCCTCGCCGACTCCACCGCTGCGCGCCGCCCTTCCCGCCTGGCGCGGCGCCTGGCGCCACCGCCGCCGCCCTCCACCGCTGCGTCGCCGCCGCCTCTTCGCCGTCTTCTCCATCGCCTTACGCGCCGCCGCCGCTTTTTCCTCGACGGCGCGCCGCCTCGCCGCTTTCACCAGACCTCCCACCGCTCTGCCGACTCCACCGCTTGCGCGCCGCCCACCGACCTGCCGTCGCCGCCCTCCACCGCTGCACGCTGCTGCTTTCCACCGCCAAGCCATTGCCGCCGCCGCCTCCTCCACTCCTCCACGCCACAGACACCGCTTTTGGCGCTGCAATGCCGCTGCCTGCCGCCGCCGCCCTTCACCACCAGTGCGCGCCCGCTCAATCCTCCCCAAGTGTCGCCACTACCCTAGGTGACGCCGCCGCCGGTCCTCGCTCCTCCAATCCCCATTTCATTGTAAAATTTATTGCTAGAGAGCTCTATAAATTGCAACCATTGCATCTTTAATCTTTAATTTTAGCTGAAGAAGAACAAACAGTTGAGGTACCAAAACTTGTATAACATAGTTAAAAAAACAAAGATAGCAAGCAAGATGGATAGATGTAACAATATCATTCACCAAAAGGTTTACAGTAATGAAGCTTACCAAATTCTCAGCACCAGGAATATTAGCTCTTTTGGCTAGATTCACAGCTAGCTCAAGGTTGCTTAACTGCATGCACCAAAATGTGTGAAAGAACTATCTAGCATTTGCGTCAGCAAATAAATTGAAGAAGTGCATGACTCCATGCTTTGCCGCTGACAAAAGGCACAATGGTTGCGTCATTAACCATGGCATGTAAAACCTGCCCTCTTCTGTTGATGGCATAAAATCAGGTCATAGAATTTTAAGGATATAAATTAGTTTTTGCAGAAATTTCAATGGTTCATCAAGTGAAGAATGTATGATGGATAAGAGTTATTCCAGACAAATTATAAAATGGTAGTTGTTTTAAGCTTGCTGTGATTTCACCAACTTAGAATCTCAGCCTTTCGATCCAGGATCAACGACTCTCACAACCCGCCCCCACTACCCTGCTGACCGCTCCTCTCCTCCTTGTTGACTTGTTGTATATCAAAGAGGATTCCTGTCTCATGCAATTTTATCCAAGTTTGAAAGCTGATCACATGCAGATTGAAGAAATAGATTTTTAACTCATGGAATTACTTCATAATGAAATACGAAAATTGATCGTTACATTGAAAAAATAGATGTGTCAGTGCAGAAGAGAGTAATGAGAGAAACACTACCCGGACTACTTGCTATAGCTCTCACAGTAGTGTTAAATATGGGATGCAGAAATGAAATATCGTCTCAAATGAATGATCCCCTAAAACAAGTGCTGTTATTAATAGCAATCTCCATTACATCTTTTAGCCAGCATCATATATTTTTTTGAGGTAGCATTGTCATAATATAAGAAAGCCTAGCTCTTCTTGATGATTTATTCTTGCTCTTTTTTATATGCTATAATGGACATACGTGTGTTCATGATTTTTATGGTGTTCTTCTATCCATTTCAGCACATTTTTCTTTGAATTGTAGGCCTTGAGTTGTCTCTTGCAACACACTCTACAACCTAGGCCTTCCTCACTATGTTATTTGGATGGGGGTTAGTTTTTTATGCCGATCACATACAGATGCTCTGCCATTTCATCGAATGGAGCGACAGCCAAACTGCACGGCCGACGCCGTCACAAAGGTGCGTGTCTCCGAGATCTAGCTGACGAGCTCGCCGATCACATATTTATGAAACAGCCATGGTAGCATAGACTGAGCCTGTGCCTACCTCATTCATGGGATAGCCAGTGGTCACAGCCAAGCATGGGATAGGCAGATGTATCTGATCCAGAAAACTGTTGGTATAAGCGACTAAGCATGGAAACGATGTCTGTTCAGATTGTGCAGTTCAAAGTGTGCGTCTTTCTGAAAATTCTCTTCCATGAGCCTTTTAATGTGATGTGTTTGCTTTCATTATCTTTACGACAAATTTTTCCCCAATGAATCTGTTTTATGTGTGTTGCACCCATGTTGGTGGTTAATAATAATATCTTAGCCCCGTATGGTCATGAAGATGACACTACATTTATTACATAAAAGATTGACTGAAAACTTTGCTCATCAGTGCATAAACATCAGTGCACGCTAGATATAGCATTGTTCTGGTCTTGAGACTTAGAAGCAACGAGCAAGTACAGACGAAAAATAGCCAACAAGCCAAGGCAGAAGAGATTAAGAATTTTCAAATAATTTTCAGGGATTGTTGTCACCTAGATACGATGTGCCATGGGAACACCAACCTCCTAAAACAGATAAGATGCCTGTTGTCGGGGATAAAATCACGGCCCATTGCCATGGCCCACTCCCTGACGGCCCAATCGAACAGCCTACTAGGGCCTAGCTCCCTAGAAGGTTCTATCAGGCCCATATACATCCTGCCGAGCAGCTTCTTGGTCGGCACGGTGCGTAATGGCCTAGGATTCCTGTTTGAGTCCGACTCGAACAGAGTTCTGCACGGCTACGTAAAGACCCGGACGTTGGTTTCCCGGATTGGAATAGAAGTCGTGATCCCCAAGAATTGGAGTATGCTTTATCTATCTCGGGATGTATTTGGTACGTCGAGTTCGTTACGATCTCGTAGTTAGCCCGGCCCGATTATCCCTTGGTAGGTCGGTTTGCTCTGCACTATATAAACAGGGCCCCTACGGCGTGTAGAGGGGACCGAATGCCAAATACCTTTGTATTCTCGCATAACCTCGCCGAGACTCGTTCGTCTCGCCGAGCCACCTCCTGTATTCATCTGTGATATATAAGAAAGGCTGGACGAGGGTCATTATCTCTCCGAGAGGCCCGAACGTGATAAAACCCTTGTCTCCCTGTTCGTTGTTGTTCGTTCTGTTAGGCGTGTCTCCTATCTCCATCTTAAAGAACCTTAGTTGACTTGGGTCAATATCCCAACCGTCGACAGTTGGCGCCGTCCGTGGGGAGTAGCAGATCGAGCATGTCGAACTCTATTAGCGATCAGAAGATTCGTCCTGAGGACTATGACTCAAAAGGGCAGGATGTCACATCCCCTGTCAGATCGGATCGATCCCTTCGATCTCGATTGCCTTCCAGATCTGGTCCCCGCGACGAGTTCCGTGCTCGGGGGGCTGGATCAACCTCGCACCGGGCAGCTCTTCGCCCGGGGCGCCCGTCTGGTCCCCACGACGAGCTCCGTGCTCGGTGACTGGATCACTTCGCGCCGGACAGCTCTTCGCCCGGAGCGCGCGTCTGGTCCCCGCGACGAGCTCCGTGCTCGGGGACTGGATCAACTTCGCGCCGAGCAGCTCTTCGCCCGGGGCGCGCGTCTGGTCCCCGCGACGAGCTTCGTGCTCGGGGACTGGATCAACTTCATCAAAAATCCTTCCGGATCCCGGGGGCTGTTCGCCTGGCAGTGGATGGCGGAGAGAGTCGACCAAAGACTTGGAACATCGACCACCGTAAGTTTCTCGTAGGTCTTTCGCTTCCTAGCTTCGCTTTTTCTCAAATTTCGTGCCTTAGTTCGTCCAAATCTCTCGGCCGCCATGTAAAGTTCAACCCATTGAACGGTGAATGTTCGCGCCCTCGCGCCCTTCTCACCACTTGTCTTCTCGACTACTCTTTCTCTCTGGTAACACTTGATGGCTGCCCGGACTTGCGAACTTTTGGCTCCGCGATCTTCAGGGTTTCCCTGCCCGTATCTCGTTTCAACGATTTCCTAAACTCAGAGTTGCGTAACATGGCTTCCAGCCTCGCGGCTAAGCTTTCCTTGTTCGGTTACCTTCGGAATCGCCTAACTTACGTTAACGAGCAGTTCCTGGAACGAGTCGATCAGGATACGGGTGTCGCTCTAACTATCTACGCACGTGCTTGAAGTCGCAAGTTCAGGTCTTCATGCATCGCCCGTACCGGGGGCTAGGACGTCGCTCTTTCTCTTGTGCACCTGTTCGAGTTCGCAAACTCAGGTCCTCAAGCAGCTGCACAACGAGGGCTGGGAGTTAGGCTAAGCGTTCTACCGTTTTTTCTAAAACTTTCTAGCGCTGTTCGCCTTGCTCTTTGTTTCCTTTTCGTTCTTGTCTTTTGCTGCTCTTTTTTGCAGGGAAAATCTGTTCGGTCAGACTCTTGCTCTGATTCAGGCGCTGCTCGGCGGTCTTGAGCTGCTCAGCCAGCTCCTCGACCCTTCCTTCCGCGATGCTAGTCCTCGCGGACAGCGCGCAAAGCTCCTCGGCTTCTTCCTGAAGAACCTCGGAGGATTGCCTCTCCTCGGTCAGTTGGGACTTGAGCTGAATTTCAGCAACCCCGGTACGTTTTCAGTTTTCTAGTTCCTTTCCTTTGCGTTGGTTTTCCAAAACCTCGTTGGTCTTTCGCTCCCGTAGCGCTCCCCGCGTACGAGCATGTCTTTTTATCTGGCGACGATCTGTACAGCTCCGGTTAACCGAAGCGGTGCACCACCGATGGAGTTCTGCCCACCGTAAGCCGATTCTCATCCCAACGAGCATGCCCACCGTAAGTCGATTCTCATCGCAACGGACACTCCTAGCGCTGGTTCCGCACCCGCTGAGGCGACACCAACGCTGTACGGGTCCATGCCCGGATAAGATTTCGCCGCCGCTTTTGCTCGCGGCTAAGGTCCCGATCGCTTCCCCGGTTAGCGGTCTTAGCCACAATGGGCTGCACCTGCCCGCACACGCCTTTTTTTATCCATGCTACGCCCTTCCCGCACGGTAATCCGGAGCAATGCACCACCAACGGAGTCCTCGCCCATCGAAGTCGATTCTCATCGCAACGGGCACTCCTAGCGTCGGTTCCGCATTCGCCGAGGTGACACTAACGCTATCGGGGATGTATCCGAAAAAATTATGTTTTGTGTGGGTAGGTTGTCTTTTGCGTGTTTTCCAAAACTCGCTTTGCTCTTCTTAGAGCTTTTATTGCTCTCTTTTTCCCCTTGCTGGCTTGTTTCTTGTTTGTCTTTGCGTAAAATACAGAACGGGAACATCGACTTCGTGATGGTCGCGCGAGGTTCCGTGCTTCCCCACCAAAATCGATGTTCCGATCCTCTCTTCCCGGTTTGTTCGCGCATGCCTGTGGATCGATTCACTTCGCCACAGATGATTTCTTACCTTTGCCCGGTACTGACCTTCACAGTTCGGCTAAGTCAAGGTAGTGCACCACCAACGGTGTCCTGTCCACCGTAAGCCGATTCTCATCGCAACGAGCAAGCCCATCGTAAGCCGATTCTCATCGCAACGGGCACTCCAAGCGTCGGTTCTGCACTTGCCAAGACAACGCTAACACTGTCGCAAGGAATACGTCATGGGTAAAGCGTTGATTTCACACGTTCTCTTGCGGCTCTAACTGCATCGGGTTGTGATTCACCTCGTACCGGGCAGCTCTTCGCCCGGAGCGCGCGTCTGGTCCCCGCGACGAGCTCCGTGCTCGGGGGCTGGATCACCTCGCACCGGACAGCTCTTCGCCCGGAGCGCGGGCTCCTACCAGGTACGTCTTCATCTGGTCGCACTTTCTGGTTCCTTTAACGAGCTCCGTGCTCGGGGACTAGATCTCCTTACTTGGTTCCTTTGGGGAGCTCTACGCTCGGGGACTGGGTCACCTTCCCCCTCGTATGCATTGTCTGCTCCTGGCACACGATCTACGCCTGGGGCACATCACCTTCGCTCTCGAAGCGCGACTTTCGCCGAGAGCGCAATCTCTATTTTCTCGCAAGCTCTAGCCCGAGATGGATCCCTATCTTTTCCTAGGCATCCGACCGTTCGATGCAGCAAAGACGAGTCAATCTCGTGACTTGCTATGTTTATTCTCCTAAGATCCGATCTTACCGGATGCGTGGTACGCCTTCACTACTAAGAATCCAATCCTCCTTGATGACGCTCACCTCAAGGAGATGATTCACCTCACTTCTTCCGATTTCAGATCGAGGGCTAGGTACTCGCCGACAGATGTCGCTTCCTCGCTCGACGCAACAGAGTTGCTCGGCACCGGACGGGTTTGTTCGGTCCCGAACAAGTATTGTTCGGTTGAACCATAACCTGTTCGGTCACCTGTTGCACGTCTTTGTAGCAGAAAAAATACCCTCTTTGTGACTTAGAGTCTCAAGAGGAAGACCCCACTCTAATGAGTCCTTCCACTTGAGTCTCGGGGCTAGCCGTCAGATAAAATCACGCCCATTGCCATGGCCCACTCGACGGCCCAATCGAATGTACCTACTAGGGCCTAGCTCCTGAAGGTTCTATCGGGCCCATATGCATCCTGCCGAGCAGCTTTTTGGTCGGCACGGTGCGTAATGGCCTAGGATTCCTGTTTGAGTCCGACTCGAACAGAGTTCTGCACGGCTACGTAAAGACCCGGACGTTAGTTTCCCGGATTGGAATAGAAGTCGTGATCCCTAAGAATTGGAGTATGCTTTATCTATCTCGGGATGTATTTGGCATGTTGAGTTCGTTACGATCTCGTAGTTAGCCTGGCCCGATTATCCCTTGGTAGATCGGTTTGCTCTGCACTATATGAACAGGGCCCCTACGGCGTGTAGAGGGGACCGAAGGCCAAATACCTTTGTATTCTCGCATAACCTCGCCGAGACTCGTTCGTATCGCCGAGCCACCTCTTGTATTCATCTATGATATATAAGAAAGGTGGGACGAGGGTCATTATCTCTCCGAGAGGCTCGAACCAGTGATAAAACCCTTGTCTCCCTGTTCGTTGTTGTTCGTTCTGTTCGGCATGTCTCCTATCTCCTTCTTGAAGAACCTTAGTTGACTTGGGTCAATATCCCAACCGTCGACACCTGTTATTTGGGTTTTTAATTGTATTCTTGTGGTGTAATGGTGCTGTAAATAATGAAATAAAGTATTTTTATAACACATTTGTCAATGCATTGGATTGGCTCCCATTGTCATAATGTTGCTTGATTTTTAGATATTTTGGCTTGATTTGTTTTACCTAGAAGGTTATTATTGATATTCAAGAATATGTCATTGCGTCGTAGCCATCAATCCATGAAAGAAAAACAAGGTTAATTTGTTGTGTTCAAATAGTATACACTTTAAACGTGTTAAATCTTCCTATCACATTCATCTTTAATTCGTATCTCAATGTTGTATTAGTGATGGTTGAACAAAATGCATCAAAAAGATATTGCAACGACGCAACGATTGGCTCAATACGGCTTGCCACATCATCTCCTGCTGTCCTATTTAGGTTATTTGAACAAGGTGGAAGTTCAAATCAGACTGCAGAACGAATTCAAGCAAGACAACAAACTGAGAGAGCAAGCCATCAAAATGTAACACCTGATCAAAGGGATCAAGCGAATGCTCGACGTAGAGCACGAAGGCAAGGTTTAACGATAGAACAAAGGGAAGAGGCTAATGCTCGTCAGCGAGCACGCAGACAAAGTTTAACAATAAAACAGAGGGAAGATAGAAATGCTCGTCAGCGAGCGTGTAGGCAAAATTTGACGATAGAACAGAGGGGAATGGCAAATGCTCGTCAGCGATTGCGTAGGCAGATGGTGACACCCACAGAAAAACAAGCACTGCTGAATCGTCGTATAGCAAACTATGCATCCACACGAGATACCCCGTGTGCTCAATCCATCGCTATGCCATGCCCAACAACTGCTATTTCGTTGGTCGAGGATTCGTCGGTACCCCAACACTTCGAATGTGATCAAACCCCAACACAGCCTTCCAATCCACAAGAAGGTGACACCTTCAACTTACATTTTCCGTTCTTATCTTCTCAGAAAATATTTTTTGAGCTCATACCCACATAGATGTATACACTGTTAATACGGAAACCGTCATTATGGACCACATGACCGAGGAGTATATATTTCCTGATGAAGGTATTTCCCATAGTGTTTATTGCTCCATTGTTCCTCTCTACCACAATTCTCTCATTCATACTTTCAAACACTATAGTCGATGATGGTGGCGATAAAGTTGACAATCATGAAGCAATAGATTCCTCTGTGACAAGCTGTAGCCTTTCTGATCCATACGATCATGTGTACAGCAACATACCAGACCACACGCATGTGTTGAAACCTGAGCCGAACTGTGAAAAATACGGGGCGATGAGGTTCCAGTACGAGACAAAGGGTTTCTGCTGTAGGGATGGAAAAGTAAAACTAGCGAGTCCAGATATTGATCCTGAGCTTGTGAGACTATGGACCGCATCGGATCCCGATGCAATTCATTTTTGAGAAAACATCAGATTCTTCAATGGACATTTTTCATTCACCACCCTTGGAGTCAGATTAGATAAAGCATATAGCAACATGAGGTCTGACTCGTACACTTTTCGCGCCCATGGCCAGATCTACCATAATGTGCACTCTTTTGGTTCGAGGGATTCTGGCCCAGAACATCTCGAACTTTACTTCTACGACAGTGACCCCACCCTAAGCCATCGATTTCGTCGGTCTCCTAACTTGGATCGGCAAGTCATAAGGAATCTTGTTAACATTCTTCATGGAAACCCGTACTCTGAAACTTTCAGAAGCCTTGGACAGGTAGATAACCTTGTGGATTATCGTATCACCTTGAACCTCGATGCTAGGTTGGACCAGAGGACATATAATGTGCCCATAACGTCAGAGGTTGCCGCAATATGGGTTGAGGGTAATGAGCCACGCTTGGGATTTGAGCGTAGTGTAAACCTGTATGGAAACAACAACACGAGGCATACTATCCGACCATACTTTGGTTGTGATGATCCATTGTCGTACCCTCTTTTTTTTCCAAGAGGCGAGCTTGGTTGGCATACGGACATCCCGAAGGTTGGTGCCTCTACCAACCAAGCAGCGACGGGTCATGGTGATAACCCTGAAGGTCGATGTTTTTAATAGTACAATATGTTGTTAGGGATTTTTTGTATTCCAGTTTTTATAACATGTTACATGATCCTCTCGGCAGGAACCAATAACATGTTCTGCTTAACTGCCAGGGAGTATTACTGCTACAAGTTTCAGATTCGTCAAAATTTATTCAACCACGCGTCAGACGGCGCGCCTCCTCCTGCAGAAGAATATGCGCTGATATATACATCAAGATAGAGAGCGCGACTTGACTATATCAGTTTAATCAGAAGAACATAAGGGCTGACCTATATCAAGGCCTGTTGGATAGCCTCGGTTCAGGCGAGTGTCGTGCTGGTGCGGTGGGGAAAAGAATCGTGCTCCCGCCATCCTTCATAGGAGGAGGTCGTGACATGAAACGTCGGTTCCTGGATGCAATGTGTTTAGTGCAAAAGTATGGCAAGCCCGATGTATTCCTCACAATGACATACAACCCATACTGGCAGGAGATAGTGTCTGAGCTTATGCCGAGTCAGACACCAAGTGATCGTCCAGATCTCATCGTCCGTGTGTTTAGGGCAAAATTGGAGGGGCTCAAGAAACAACTTTTCAAAAAGCACATTCTTGGCAAGGTTGCTGCCTATGTTTATGTGGTCGAGTTTCAAAAGAGAGGTCTTCCACATGCGCACTTCCTTCTCATTATGAACGGCCGATACAAGTTGACAACTCCGGAGCAGTATGACAGCATTATTTCCGCTGAGTTACCAAACAAGACCAAATACCCAGAGTTATATAGGATGGTTGTGAAGCACATGATGCGCGGCCCTTGCGGAAGACTGAAAATGAATAATGTATGCATGAAAGATGGTGTGTGCAAGTGCCACTATCCTCGCCAGTTTAATGCAGAAACAGTTCAAGGCAGAGACTCTTATCCGTTGTATAGGAGACGTGACGACGGGTGTGAAGTAAGGGTTCGAGGTGCAGAGCTAAATAATAGATGGGTTGTTCCCTACAACCCTTTTCCTTCTGAGGATGTTTAATTGCCACATGAACATGGAGGTATGCTCAAGTATTAAAGCTATGAAATACCTATTCAAGTATATATACAAGGGGCACGACCGCGCTTCTATCAATCTCGGTGAAGATGGAAACAATGAACCGATTGACGAGATCACACAATACAGGGACGCTAGGTGGGTTACACCGCCAGAGGCTCTATGGAGAATATACGGGTTTGATCTGAGCAAGATATCACCGCCTGTGAAGCAGATGCAACTCCATCTTCCTAATATGCACATGGTCTCGTTCCACGCGGGACAGGATCTCCATAATGTTGTTGACCGCCAGAATGCTGAGAGAACCATGCTGACCGCGTACTTTGAAGCTAATAGGGCACATGAGTGGGCTCGACGCATCCTCTACAAAGATTTCCCTGCGAGTTTTACATGGCATACAAGTGGCAAGATGTGGAATCCGAGGAAGAGAGGCACACAGATTGGTAGGATCGTGTCAGCCAGTCCTGCTGAAGGGGAACGGTACTACCTAAGGATCTTGCTAAACCATGTTGCCGGTGCAACCTCATTCGAGGACTTGAGGACAGTAGAGGGTGTGGTATGCCCTTCCTTTCGCCTGGCTGCAGAACGAAGGGGCATAATTGATGCAGACAATTCCATAGACGAATGTCTTACGAAGGCAGAGGTGTTCCAGATGCCACCTTCTCTACGAAGGCTCTTTGCCACTATATTGGTCTTCTGTGAGCCTAGCGACGTCCGTGCGCTATGGAACAATCATTTAGATGGAATGTCAGAGGACTATCGTCGTTCCCACTCATCTGCACGTGTGGTCGAGCAAATGGTCCTTCTTGATATCAAGTGTATGCTCCATTCTATGGGAAAGGACATAGCAGACTTCCCCCTGCCTAAAATTGACGAGTCGCATGACTACATGGGATATGAGCCACAAGAGATCATCGAGGAGTCCAACATTGAGGTGGAGGAAGAGCACATAGCTATCTCAGAGTCCCTGAACCCGGAACAAAGGTCCGCGTACGATCGGATACTAGCAGCCGTCGAAAGCAACCAGGGTGGTGTGTTTTTCGTGGATGGCCCGGGAGGCACAGGAAAAACTTTTTTATACAAGGCACTACTCGCCAAGGTTCGTTCCCATGGAAAGATAGCTATTGCAACTGCGACATCTGGGGTTGCTGCGTCCATCATGCCTGGAGGAAGGACCGCACATTCGAGGTTTAAGATCCCGCTTGACATCTAAGATGGTGGAGTATGCAGCTTCACAGAGCAAAGTGGGACAGCTAAACTCCTTAGGAGATCATCGCTTATCATATGGGATGAAGCCTCAATGACGTAAAGGAAAGCAGTTGAAGCCCTTGACAATAGCATGCGTGACATAACAGGCCGTCATGACGTGCCATTTAGGGGAAAGACCGTTGTGTTTGGAGGAGACTTCGACAGTGCTCCCGATCGTTCTCAGAAGGAACACGTCGTCAGATAGTAAACTCGACCCTACGCATGTCTTATCTTTGGGAATGCATGCAACAACTCAAGCTCGTTCGAAACATGAGAGCCCAAAGTGATCCCGAGTTTGCGGAGTACCTTTTACGCATCGGAGATGGGGTGGAGGAGGCCGATGAAGAAGGTTATGTAAAGCTTCCTCAAGACATATGTGTTCCATCTACAGGAGATGACACCGATATTGACAGATTGATACAGAGTATTTTCCCGATGCTTGAACACAATCTAATGGATTCAAGCTACATCACCTCACGAGCCATATCGTCAACCCGAAATGAGTGCGTCGACAGGATAAACATCAAGATGATTGACCGGTTCTGCGGTGAGGAGATGATTTATCATAGCTTCGATCGAGCGGAGGATGATCCACATGGCTACTATACCCCCGAGTTCTTGAACACGCTCACCCCCAACGGGCTCCCTCCTCACGTGCTAAAGCTGAAGATCAATTGCCCGGTGATTCTCCTTTGGAACATCGACCCAGCGAATGGATTGTGCAATGGGACAAGGCTGGTGGTTCGAGGCTTTCAAAGGAATGCCATCGACGCGCAGATCGTGCTTGGACAACATGCTGGTAATAGGGTGTTCCTTCCTCGAATACCACTCTGCCCCTCCGACAACGAGATGTTCCCATTTCGTTTCAAGAGGAAACAGTTCTCGATTAGGCTCAGCTTCGCTATGACGATAAATAAGGCCCAAGGGCAGACCATCCCAAAAGTCGGTGTCTATCTACCGGACCCAGTATTCTCTCGTGGTCAACTTTATGTTGCGTTGTCTAGAGCTACATCAAGAAGTAATATTATGATACTTACTAAACCCGACGACGACAGGTCAAAGCGACAGAGCTCAAAGAATAGGCGTGGCACATTCACAAGGAACATCGTGTATAGGGAAGTGCTTACATCTTAGCTGATGTATTGGGATTATGTACCTTCGTTCTTTCCTATGAGATCATTGAATGTACTGGTCCCTAATGGTCCCTAGATGAATGACCTGGAAAACATGTCATTACATGAAAAAATAATTTTGGCGATTGGTATGCCTACACACAAAGTTCATCCATAAGACTATTACTTACTACTTATTAATCTATTTACCTTCTATCTTGGTGCTTGTATGTAAAAAGGGTATATATGGCAATATGCGACTGAAGAGGTCTATTCGGTTCACTAATATGATGCCAAATACTGAAGACTATGTAGCAAACAATGGCACATAGCAAACAATTGTTACTTTTTAATTTATGTTTTTCCTTTCATTCCTTTGTAGTCCGTTGCAAAGCACGGGCATTATACTAGTTACTTGTTATACAATTTCCGAATTGTAGCAAACAATCGTTTCATTTTTTCCCCCAAAAAAAAGATAGTAGCCGCGTCAAGCATTTCCTGAACAAAGTACATATAGGATGCGTGATACAGGTACTACAAATATGAATATGGCCCTGCTTTTTTCAGTTTAAAGTCGCTGAAAGTTTTAATATAAAAAAATTGTGATTCCTCGAGAGTTGCTCGGAAGAGTTCAAAAAATTATAAAAAATCATTTTAGTACTTAAAAGGCATGATTTAAAATCCCACAAAAATAATTGCAAAATACTAAATTGTTTAGCTCATGCAAAAAAAAAAATAATTTAAGCGAAAAGAACATGTCGCGTTCTTATTCTCAGGAAGAAGGTAGCTTGTGTTTCTGCCATTTGAGACGCCATGAGATGCCGGAGCTAAGGCTATTCCCAGTGCAAAGTATCATATTTCAATATTCAAGAATGCCACATAGGATGAAAAGTACGATACTGTTAGAAAGAAACACCCTCTACAATGCATGATACCATACTCATATTTTTAAAACAATTAATTTGTGTGAAGCTGTGTCTATGAGAGTGGACCCACGGCATTGGATTTTATGATATGGCCTAAGATATCGTGCCAAAGCAGTATCTTGCTTAAGATACAGCTTTCTTCTCCCTCCTATTAAATGTTGTGCCACATCAGCAAAAATTTCTATGTAGCATCTCATTAATGAGTATGATACTACCCGTTGGGAATAGCCTAACTGGAACTTGGGTGCTGCAAATAATGACTCGTGAAAGATCTCATCTCTATTGCTTAATGCATATACACTAGGGGTGGAAATGGTACGGATATTATCCGACCGACCGACCGACCGAATTGATCGAATAGTGATTTGGATAGTTTTAAGGATATTCGACTATTTTTACGGATAAGGATATGGATATGGATAATTTGGCGTGGATATGGATACGAATACGGAGCACTGATTATTCGGTGGATAAGGAATATCCGGGTTTTTGTTCGGATAATATCCGAATATAAAATATGGATATTATCCGAATGCATTTCTGGAAATTTTTTAATGTATTTCTATAATTTTTTATTGATAGTTTCCCAAGTTTTAAATTTATTTTTTGAATTTTTAAATCTAGACTAAATTAATAATATTCGTGTATAGACTTCCTAATGTTTTGTTTTTTACTAACGTTTTAAATTTCCACTTTTAAATTTAAATTTTGACCATATTTTGTTAAAATTTAGGACGGATTTTTGAAAATTAATTTTAACTATTCGACTAACAATATCCGTATCCATGTGTTATCCGATCTGTATTCGACCCGTATTCGTAACCGATGATATCCAGTATTATTCGAATTTGTATCCATATTCGACACATTCGTATTCGAATTTGTATCCGGTAAAAAATACGGATACGGATATGGATAGAACGATATCCGACCTTATCCGATCCGATCACATCCCTAATATACACACACCCAAAGGGCTGGATAGTATACAAACACCATACCAAGTGATAATCTATGGATGCAAATCTAGTGGTTAATACGGCAGGAAATAAATATACAAGCACAAAAGAATTGCTATAACGTTATCTCATGGCTCATGGATGGACAGCTACTTTGTGAAACGAGGACCGCACTGCACCAGGATGAACTTCATGCACAATCATCAGAAACCTCTCAAAGCGTGTGCCGACAACAATCTCCTGTTGCCAGTTTGGAAATTTTGAGCAGGTGGGGCCAGTCCTGGGATGTCTCGGATGTTCTTGTTATGTGGGTTGACAATCTGAACAAACAAAAACATGGAGAATGATTCTCATTTAAATCTGCTTATTGCATAGCAAGATCTGTGGATGATAATAAAAAGTTCCAATGAGGAATATTAAACTTAGAATGCCTTGAAGCGGATTCATAAGGGGAAAACAATTTAACAGGCATGCCCTTGATGCCTTGCTTGATTGTTTTCACTCTCTAAAGTGTGGCTTGATCGTTTTCACTCTCTAAAGTGTGGTGACAAATTTGGGGCATCATGTCAAAAAAACAACAATCATAACTAAAAAAGTTAGTAGCATGTGTACATTAATTAATGGTCTGGTAATCTTCTCTCTCCTAAAAACAGAAGTAAATGCATAGCATAAAAATAAACATCTAGAAATAGCTGACAAAAATACCTTGACAACAATAATGGCAATGACACCACAAACAATCAGAAGGAGCAATGCCATAATACATTTGTCAGTCGCAACCTGCACCGAAGAGTTACCAAATTTCAGGTCACCGTAGAAATATCAAGTGTGCCAAACAAAAATCATGCATGCACACGCGCCCACATGCCCTCCTGCTATAGGGAGAGGGGGGAAGGGGGAGGGATTGGGATAGAACCTGACGACCAATCTCCTTCACCAGTTGGCTAGCCTTCTTCAACGAAAAGTGAACAGAATCTAGCTCATTGCCAATTCTCTTCATTTGCTCTGTCTGCAAAAACACAAGAGAATCTTAACTGTTGGAAAAATCTTCTAATCTTATATCTTATAGGATATCCGTCCAAAAATGTAAAAATTACGATGGGACAGGTCAAATGGGAAAAAAAATCTTATGTTGCTTGAATTTCAACCAAAGAAAATCCAGATAGGGATATGGCACAACTTGAAAATAAGTCCATTACAATCCAGTTGAATACTAGAAAACGGTTATGGAATGGAACATAATGGGAGCAATGTCGAGAGTAAAAGAGAATATGAAATGTCCTATGCATGAAAAACATGTGGAATATCCCAAAACATCTACATGCACATACGTTCTTTCCCATGCAGTGGCATTACGTGTTAAAGCATTCAAATGTGAAAAGGACATATTCTTCAACACGTTAAACCTCTATAGTAATTAATTCCAACGCATATCGAAAGGTACACACTTCAGTACAGATTCCAGTGAGGAAAATAATAAAACAATAGCCCTTGAATGAAAAAAATGACCGAGTATAACTACATTCAGTAAATAATAGTCCAGCATTATCCATACCAAATCAACAAAAATTTGGCATAACAAAACATTATGTGGCTACTCAGCATACATGCATGCCATAAGAAAATGATCATGGGAGTAAAAGAACTTGCTCGTTTACTAGTTCATGATCCAGATCCTGTAAAATCTTACCTGCTGTGTCAATGTTGCAGCGGTTTGAGATCCAGTTTCAACAGTTTGAGCAACAACCTACCAAAAATAATATATACCCTTTAAAATTTGCCATTGAAGGGCATTCCAAAAGAGTATGTATTTTAGAAAGGAACCATTTTTGAACGCTCAATAGCTTGATCTGTTTGATCCATTTGGTTTCTTCCAGCATCCATGAGCTGTTGATTCGACATAGCTGCAGGCTTAGCCAAGTACTTCCATGAGAACCAAATTTAAATATCTAGGTTTCAAAAGCATTCACTATTGTGGTATATGACCAAAACAAAATGAAGCAGTAAAATCATGTCGTAAATATTTAAGTCTTCAACAACAACAAAATATTCAACCTTTTAAATAATAAAATGTCCAAGTATCTTGCATCACAATGTTAGAAAAGCATAGCCTGTTTCTATCACAGTGATACCTTTCCAGAAGTATTGTCTAGTTGTTATTATAGTGAAAAAGTTCACAAGTTAATACCATTATAATATATTTATACTCTAATTTTTTTAATAAGATTGCAAGCTCTGCAACATATGCTCAATGAGCCATATGACAATCTTTACACTTCAGAAGATCTATTTAATATGAGATTGACCACAAAAAATGATTCCAGAAACTAATCTTACCTGATGCCATTTGAATATTGTCCTCGGCGGCAGGCTCACTACTTCCAGCACCCATGTCGAAGAGTTCAACCCGCTTATTATTACCAAGGCTACTTTGATATCTGCAATAGATTTTTAATATTATCACCAGTAAAAGTAATGGGTCACAAGAATATTGCTGTTGGTAAAACAGTTGAAAAACATGAGTTTTTTTGAAGTTCAACATTCAACAGTCACCCTCTTGGAATTCAATGTTCATCACAAAAAGAAATTGATAGAGATTTTGCGGAGCATATTTATTACTCAAGAAAACTTGTGTACTTACGTCTTCCTCAACGTGACATAGGAATTCAACTCTTTGATCTGTACAGTGCATACGAAATAATTATACGTATGAAAAAAATTATGAAACAAAAGGTAACTGAAATAACAAGAAAGGTAATCACCATATACTGCTTTCTATCATTCAGTTGCTTGTTGACCTCAGGAGGATTCTTTGACTCCTCATCTTTTAGAATACGATCGAACTCTTTGATCAAGCTATCAAGGGTCAAGTTTAATTTTAAAAACATTAAAATAAAACACCAGTGTGTTAATCAAGTGAGAATTTTTTATGAAAAAAAACAGATAATATTAGTATATTACATCAAGCAAGCAGTTTTAACTTCCCAAAAAAATACAACTAAAAAAGAGGAATATATAAATGAGCAAGCAACATCAGTGTAGAAATTAAAAGGCAGGATTTTGAAATAGCAGACTGAACAATACCGTTCATCCTGACATACCGTTTGCATTCCTTCATTTTCCCTGTGAGATCCTCCAGCTGTTTAGCTTGCCTGTTTGAATCTTTAATCTTATCCATCTTTTGAAATCCATTTCTGCATAAAAATATGTATCATGAGTAAAAACATCCTATCAGAAGAACTTAACAACATAGGTAGCTAGTAACATAAGTGTTTTGGATTAGATAAGTATCTTTAAAACATTGAATTTACGAGAAAATTTACATAGGCTTTTAAGTTCCAATATTTTCGATCAAAATAACCATACTACAACTAAACATCCTAATAAAACAAATACACTGTTTGATGCAACTTTCCACTTAGGATTTGAGTTAAAGAAGACACAATTCGTACTATCGCCTTTATTGGAACCAAATTGGTTCAGAAGAAGGGATTTGCGCATCAATATTCATCATGTACAATCAAATATGATGAAATTGTGCTTTCAAGCCTCAACAAAGGTTGTTCTGGGATTGCAAAAGGATATGTTTGACATGTAATCAAATGTTAAATTGTGCTTTCAAGCTTCAACAACTAGTGCCATTTGGGATAGCAACTTAGCAAGAAAGATATGCTTGACAGGTATTCAAGTTGTCCACATGCTTTAGGATTTATCTAACTCATGCAAATCAAAATTGAGAGAAACAGTGTTCATGAAGGTGCTAGGCACTGGTCAGGCAGACTAGCGCCAAGTTCCTACTTGCTGACTAAGCAACGTAAATCGGGTGGGCAGGCAGTCAAGAGCAGGAGGGTGACACCTAGTGCAGAGGTGCCAACAAGGAGGGCTAAGCAGTCACCAAGGCGAAGAGTGCAGACAAAGCATGAAAGATAATATCAATCTCAATTCATTCAATTAAATCATCAAAATGTCACGAGAAGGAAGATATAAACCACTGCTTCCTAATATCATTGAAGAATCATGGATTGTGGTCATAATACTCCTCCATATCAAAAAAAGTTGATGTTCTGAACATCTACATGGTCTTCAAAATGCAACTTTGACCAGTACTTAATATAGTAATTTATTTATAAAATCTATTAAAATATGAAATTATGAAAGAGATTTTCAAGACGAATCTATATTATGGTTTTTACATGCTCCAGCTAAATAGTTTTTAAAAATCATAGGTAAAATTTTAAAACTTTGGCTTGCATGTATATCAAATGCCAAGTTTTGTGGTATGGAGGGAGAAATTGGAAATTGATAAGCATAACAACTACGATGTCTGAAGCGAAAGATACCACAACCAAATTAGCCATCTTTGTTGATAGTGAACAATTGTCAACAATATCTACTTTAAAACCAAATTTGAACGAAACATATTTGACTTCTAATGTGTAGGTAAACAAACGATCTCATATGAGAGTCCTCTTGGACCTTTCTTGGACCAGCAGTATGCAATTCGAATAAACGAGGTTTGGCAGCTCGACAACTAGGCAAGCAGCTGTGCGCGAACCCACCAAAATCCATTTGTAAATCATGTCCATCATTAATCACATAATTCCCTACACTGGCGCCCGTTCCTCCTATCCAATACTATACCCCAGCACACTACACACTCGAGCGCAACTGCAAGCAGTAAGCACAAAGAAAAAAAAAAGGCCGAAATTGCCCCATCATGGCTGCTGCACGGGGCACAGAGCACCAATTCCATCATCGCCAAATCGGGAACGAAATATCTGGTCGGGGCAAAGGGCAACAAAGGCAGCGAGTGACCAGAGCGGAGGAGGGGGCTCACTGGAGGGCACGGAAGATATCCTGGATCTCGCCGTCGATCTGCTCCAGCTCAGGGGTCATGGGCACGTCGCTCGCCATGGCAGGCGCCCCGCCGTCCTCTCTCTATCCCCCGGCCGGGAGAGCCCTTCCCTCGCCGCGAGCAGAGCCTCACGCCGCCATTCCTTCCGATGCGGCCAAGGGTTCGAATCCGCAAGCGCAGGGGGAGATGGGGATGGGGACGGGGAGCAGTTGGGGCCTAGGGCTTGGCTCCGCCTCCGCTCAGCGGCTCAGCCTGGCGTATTAGCTGGGGTTTAGAATGGAATCTGGCAGCCAAGCAACGCGAGCAAGAAAGCGAAAGCCCACGACGCCACGCGGCCGCGGGCCCGTGGCTTAAGGTGACGCTGTAATTAACCCAGAAAAAAAAGATGTTTTTTTTGTTTATTTGCTTTGACACTGCTGCTAGCGAGAGAGTTGGTCGCCAGAAGCCGTCAGGCTTTGACAATCCTTTCTGCCTGTGGAGGATGCCTCGTTCTTTTTTCAGACGAGAGTAGTCGAAAATTTTAATTTTAAAAATTATAACTTATCGAGAGAACTTAAAAAGCCCAAAAAAATTATCTAGAAAGCATGTGTTTTATCTAAATGATTTCAAAAAATGTTTTATCTAAAATACACGTCAAAAAACTTGAAAAAAATAAACTTCAAGCCGTTTTGAGAAGCTATCAAAGTTCACTTTATACAATTATAAAGAGCTTGTTTTGCATCGTTGTTCTATCAAAACACACTAAAAGGGTCACCATAGGCTGCATAATTTATACAATCTGGAATATTTGAAAAGAACGGAATCGTGGTCTCTTCCAGCAGCAAAGCCTCTCGGTTTCGCAGGAGGTGGAGGATTGCTTCTGACATCGCCCTTTTGGGGGCGTTGCTTCTCTAACCTCTAACGAGTAGTCTCTCTTTCTAGATCTCTCCCTCCCCTTTTCCATTCTCCTTTAAAAAATATATAATCCTCATTTTTAATGAAATGTCAGTGCTCCTGTCTATTTATTTAAAAAAATATTTGATCATCTTCTAAATTATTTGTATTTTCAATATTATTCTATCAAAAAAATCAAAGGTACAAAAAAATAATTTTTTTTCGAACGATGGCATGAGCCCTGCCTTTATCTATTAAGAGGAAAGGAAAAGGTAACGGTATTTACAAAGGCAACCTATGCAGTCTGGCAACGTCAACCCTGCAATTTCACTCCAAAGACGCTGCTCCATTTGCGACGTTTTTACACATTGCCGACCACTTCGCTCGTGGTTCCAATGGCAATTATGCGAAATCAACCCCTACATAAAGTTTTTTTCCTCCTCCTCCATCCTCCAGGCGAGTAGCAACAACCGCTTGTCCACTCCCAATCTTCTCGTCTCTTGATTTCCCTCACCGTCATGGGCCCTAGTCAGCGCATCCATCTTATCCCCGGCACCCCCACCGCCTCGTCGAAGTCCGTGGCCATCCCCCTCAAAGGATTCCGCCGCTGCAACATCTAAGGCCTCATTACTCCACCCTGCAACCTCCATGAGTGAATGGCGCCGCCGCGGCCTTCTCCTTACAACATTGGGCATTTAAGTAGATCACTCAATGAGTTCAGACTATATGAATTTTTCTGAGATTTAAAACCGTTTGGTTTATATGTAAAATGGCTTTCTCAATGTGTTCTGACTGAGTGTTTAAAACTTTATTTTGTGCTACCTGTTTGAATAAAAATGATGAAATGTATTTTACATGTTTCTGTGTATGAACTGAAGCTTGCGTGCTGTCCACTCTCCAGCTTAGCTGATACAGGTAGACTGATACATGTGCAAGCAGTAGCAAAACCCTCATCAGAAAGCCGTAGAACCGATACATGTGCAAGCAGTAGCAAAACCGTCATCAATGCTACTTTTTACATAATTAGAAGTAAAACATGAGGCATTCAGTATATGAGATTGCTCCTGCAGTTGAACAAGGTATGATAACGTTGTTTGTTCTCTCAGAAAGCTCATCTAATCAGAGCCTCATGATATTTTATGGAATATTCATCTAATCAGAAGATAATGTTGTTTTTTCTAAATAGGAATAAAATACAATTTGAAATAAGCATGTAAAGGTTGACTTCACTTTTTCTGCTACAAGTACAATGACGATGCATCTAAATAGGAATTTTCTGGCGTCCAGCCATCAACTGCTGAACTTACTATTCTGCGCCGGAGGTTTTAGCTTCTTTCGCCGGCCAATGATATCCAAATTATCCGAGTAAACGAGCTTAACTTGCACTAAAAGATGTTCTTATTCAGGAAATATCCCGCAAAGGGTACACATAACAGAATTCGGTTAACCCCTTGTCCGGAGATTTCGCGCTGTCAGAATTTTATCTTGCAATGCTAATCAGTGGGATTTCCATGTACAAGAGTGGTGCTTAACTATTGTTGTTGCACCGAAATGCTAATTTGTACGTTGTGCGCGTATTGTAGCGACCATTTAAAGTCCACCGCCATATACATTGATTGTTTGGTTTAGTCGCACATCGGATATTAGTAATGGGGGAACACAACTTAAAAGGTGGAGCCACCCTCTCCCATCATGCTAGTCTTTTGGGCTAAATTGGGTTAGAACTTGGGTTGTGCTTCTAGTGGGCCAATAGATGTGAGGATCTAGGTTCGAGACCAGGTATCTGATCTCGTCGGCCAATAGATGTGCGGATCTAGGTCTGAGACCAGATGTTGATCTTGTGGGGAGCCGGATCGCTGGTGGGCCATGAGATGGCATGATCGCAGTGGGCTCTAACAAGTGGTATCAGAGCTATGGTAACACACAAGTGGTATCAAAACCCTGCTTCGTAACATCGGAACATCTCCAGGAGATCGCACAGCACACAAGTGGTATCAAAACCCTGCTCGGTAACCCGAAACATCTCCACACAAGTGGTATCAAAACCCTGCTCGGTAACCCGAAACATCTCCAGGAGATCGCACGGGCTCGGTAACCCGAAACATCTCCAGGAGATCGCATGGTGTAGGAAAGATAGTCCGATGTGTGATGGAGGAGATTGTTGACCCGAAACATCTCCAGAAGATCGCACGGTGTAGGAAAGATAGTCTGATGTGTGATGGAGGAAATTGTTGGGTTTAGTCCCACACCAGATATTGGTGATGGGGAGTATAACTTAAAAGGTGAAGACACCCCTCTCACATCAGACTAGTCTTTGAGTTGGGTCAGTACCTACATCAGACTAGTCTTTGATCTTTGAGTTGGGTCAGGACCTAGGTTGTGCTTCTAGTGGATCAATAGATGTGAGGGCATAGCCTGAGACCAGGTGTTGACTTCAGGGGGAACCGGATCGTTACGGGTCATGAGATAGACCGGATGACAGTGGGCTCCAACATTGGTCATCCACCTCCCGCTGGGTTGAGCACGACTATGCTTAGCTTAGTCCAGAGCTTGATGAATTGACTATTAAGCCTTTGGACCGAGCTTTTATCTTGGCAAAAGACGTACCCACTTCTCTTGCATGCAAGCTTTCTTCCACCGAGCTTCTTTTCTTTCTTTCTTGTCTTGTCATAGACTAATGACGCTATGTTAGACGGAGCAGCGCCATAAAATCCATCTATCCTCCCAGAAATTAGTTTTTTCGCCATTTCTAATTAAGATGGGTTGTGTACTTGTGTGCGAGCCTTAAATAAGGTCCCAGTCCTTGCGAACACGGGGCACCTCCGTGCCAACCCACGGCTTGCATGCATGTTTGCATGTATGAGTGCCAAATCCATCTGAGGTAGCGCTCTCCCAAAGAGCTCTAGACTTTTCACTCCCAAGTCCCAAGCCGCCATGGTTTCAAGGCATGCACACTTTTCTCCATTTTTTAAAGCAAGGCTGGAGGACTGCCGTGTATTCAAAAGCAGGAGAAGATTACAGGTTGGGGGAAGATTAGGGCCCTCCACGGTGGTCAAAAAAACTCTTAACTAATTACAAAAGACGCGCCCGCAGCCTCCCAAAGGCGCAGGTCGTCCAGAAGCTGGTTATAGAAAGCTAGTGGAGGCCTTTCAACGTCTCGAAAAATCCGGTTGTTACGCTCCAGCCAGATGTTCCAAAGCAAAGCGGCGGCGACGGAGAGCACACTGGGAGCCGCCCATCTGCAGGATGTCGGACCACCAATGGATTTAAATCGCGCATGAAGCCATCCGGAGGGATCCAGACGCGGAGCGCTTAGCAGCGCAGCCAACTTACCCCAGATATGCCGAGAAAAGGCACATTGGAGAAAGAGGTGCTCCGGGGTCTCTAGATTCCTCCAGCAGAGGGGGCAGAAGTAGCTGTTGGGGAGGTGGCGACGAAGGAGCGCGTCGGCGGTGAAGGCGCGGCGGTGTAGTAGAGTCCAGAGGAAAAACCTACACTTCGAAGGCGCCCACAGCTTTCAGGATTGCTGCAGGGCCGGTCTTGGGATCCGCCCGGTGAATTGGAGAAGGTAGGCCGACCGGACTGAAAATTCCTGGTTTGTGGTAAAGCGCCAAGGGAAGAGGTCTGGCTCATCTTGGTTAAGTTGCAGGGTAGTCATTCGCGTAAGGAGCATAGCGAGCTCAGGGAGCAGCTAAGGTGTGAGGTTACGCCTGAGATCCGCAATCCAGGTAAAGTTGGAAGTTGCATCACGCACTGATCTGTTCTTTCTGGAGGATGCTTTGTAGAGACCGGGAGCTAGCAGCTTGGGGGCGAAACCGGAGAGCCAATGGTCATCCCAAAAGGAGGTGGAGGCCCCGTTCCCGTGATGATGTCGGATCTCGCCGAAGGAGGCGTTGTCCGGATCAGGGCAGGCAGGTCTGGGCGCCAGTGGCGCAGATCATTGTCGGCTCAACCAAAGCCACCTTAGCCTCAAGGCTCTAGAGAAGCGGTGGAGATCCAACACCCCAAGGCCGCCGAGGGAGGTGGGCGAGCAGACCACACTCCAGCTGATCCTTCCCGCCCCGCCTTGGGAGTCCGAGCCCTTCCACAACCAACCTCTGCGCAGGGCATCAATCTTCTTGATGACCGAGTTGGGGGGTCGGATGACCGAGAAGACGAAGGTGGGAAGAGCGGTTAGCACTGCTTTAAGCAGAGTTAGGCGGCCGCCTTTGGACATGAACGGTCCCTTGCCAATGGCCAACTTGGAAGCCACTTTGTCAATGATGGGCTGGAAATGAACATGGCGAATCTTGCGAATGGAAAGAGGCATCCCCAGGTATTTGATGGGGAAGGTGGTTTGCTCAGCTGGGAGGGACTGCAGGATGGGTGCAAGATTCAGATCTGAACAGCGAATTGGGACAACTTGGCTTTTGGAGAAGTTTGTGCGGATGAAATGTTGAATAAAGCATTCGTGGTGGTACCATCGCTGCTGCCCTTCCAAAGGAAGGCACGGCTCCTGAGAGCTCCCCAAGGCCAACGTTTGAACTTGTTCAGCCACGGCAATACAGAACTAGTCGTTAATTAAAAGTCAACGTTAACCCTGCTTACTAATTTTACATTCGGTTAGAAATAACTTCACGGATCAGCAGGCAAAAAAGGCATCAACTAGCTTGGGAGATCAAAAAAAAAATTCCACTCGACAATTGAACATTTAAATTAAATTAGCAGATTCATACATCACGGCATAACAACTTCGGTGCTATAGTTGACACTCTGGTGGCAATTACCACCTGATGGCTTGTCGATTTTTCTTTTAATTTTAAAATTGACTAACAAATGGACGATGGATCGATATTGCTCGGTGTTGTCACCTATCTATGACGCATAAAAGCATTATTAAGAGGGGGATAATTGGTCGGTTGCCTTTTATCACCCTCGGAAAAGGAACATTGTATTGTTAGTACTTTGGTTTAAAAATATAGGAGCGCCGTTTTTATATTTAATTTTTTTGCTGACGCATAACGCTCATGGAAGTATTTTGATTGGATGGCGCGCGCCAATGGTCAATGCGTGTATATTGTTGATCTAGTCATCATCAAATCTTGGCAATGGCAGGCACGTATGCAAGCACAATCCAATGGATACGCCTCCCGATCCGTTGTGGCCTTTTTTTTTCCCACCAAAACGGCCTTGGCTTATGAACAAAAATAGTACGTGCGACTTCTCAAAATTACCGATGCCAAACATTCACAAAGCTTTTGATGCCTAAAGTTACAACACCAAACATTCCGACAACTCAGCACAGCTGATTAAAAAGAAAAAGAAACAAAGATCTTACATATCAACATTTTTTTCTATGTTTGAAAACTGGCTACGTACGGAGTATCTGATATAAATACTTTGACGTTCCACTAGTGTGGTTTTCTTTTTCTTTTTTTTGTCCTTTCGCACTGTTTTCTTTGATTGGATTTCTTCGGAGGAATCGTGGCAAGAGCCGATATTTCGGAAATTCGCACAAGACAAACGCCACCTTCCGACGCCACGTGGCGTGCTGCTACCCTGCAGCTACTAAAAACCGCGGCCCTGGAATCCGCACCCCCACCGGTGCCCCGTCCCCACCTGCCAGAGACACGCGCAAAGGCACCGTTATTACTCCCGCACACCCTCCGGTGGCTGACAGTCGGGGCCCACTTCTCGCGGCCTTTTTAGTGGCTGCGTCCTCCTCTTCTCCCGGGCGTGGCGTTGCGTCGCGTCTTGTCTTCGTTCTCCCCTCGCCTCCCTTTGCCTCGCCCCCCGCGTTTGCGTACGACGCCGATGCGCCGCTCCGGTGGCGCCGCGCTCGCGCCGCCTTAGGCCGCTGCCATTTTGGTGGCGACGGTGGAGGCCGGAAGGGGAGGGGAGGGATGGCGTTGGAGGCGGTGGCGCGGGCGGTGGCGGAGGAGGCGGCGCGGTGGGGCGGGATGAGGCAGACGGGGGTGGGCCTGCGCTACATGATGGAGTTCGGGGCGCGCCCCACGGAGCGCAACCTGCTGCTCTCCGCGCAGTTCCTGCGCAAGGAGCTCCCCATCCGCATCGCGCGCCGCGCGCTCGACCTCGACTCCCTCCCCTTCGGCCTCTCCACCAAGCCCGCCGTCCTCAAGGTGAAATCCTAGCGCGCGCCGCGCGTTGGCGTCCTTGTTAGTACTGATGATTCACCAGGCGAGAGTGTTCGATCGCCGCTTCGCCTAATTTGGGCAGACGGCTACGCGCGCCTCTGCTGGTCGATTTGTCTTGCGGGCGCGACACAGTTTCTTCTTCGTTCTCGCCTAGGTTGTCATTCTTGTCGAAAGTATTTTTTTTGTTCGAGGTTTTGCTGGTATCAGAAATTCAGAATACTCCTATGCCGCTGCGTCGTTTCGCAAATAATACTATAATAATACTCGGGTGTTTAAGAGTATCAAGTACTAGGATGTTTATTCGGTACTGTTCTTTTAGGATTCAGTGCGTGTTCCTTCATTTTTTAATTACAAAATAACTGTCCCGCTTCAAGTTCCAGTTTGTGAGCAATTATTGGGAAGAGATACTGGAGATGGCCACTGTTCAGATGGCCCCATTTTCTGGGAATAACAAATGGTTCTGCCAGTGCTCTGTTAAGCGTTAACACCGTAGGTGTAAATGTAATGTCATTTTTCTACTTTTTTTTGTCTGGAATAAATATGAAAATCTTATATTCGATCCCAGTCATGTTTGAGAATCGCAAAAATAATGATTTATTCACATGCGATTTTTGTTCTTGGGGAGAGGTGTGGCATAGTTATATTCTAGGATAAGGTGGAATTTTGATATATTCCTTCCTAACAAGTGCCAACATTCTTAAATTTCCTTGACTTTTTAAATCATGCTGGCTTCTTGAATTTATCGGATCAGGTACATAAACACCTGAACTCACCAATTTGCAGATATTCTAAGCAGCATTTGCAGAATCGAATCAGTACATTCTTGCCCACTAGAGTATTCATTTACATTACCAAATTTTGATTGTTCGCCAATGTGAAGGTGAGAGATTGGTACTTGGACTCGTTCCGTGACATCCGGTACTTCCCAGAGGTCAGGAACCGGGATGATGAGCTTGCATTCACCCAGATGATCAAGATGATCAGGGTGCGGCACAACAATGTGGTGCCCACAATGGCACTGGGTGTGCAGCAGCTGAAGAAGGACCTGGGTGGTACAAAGGCTTTCCCCCCTGGAATTGATGAGATCCACCAGTTCCTCGATCGCTTCTACATGTCAAGGATTGGGATCCGCATGTTGATAGGTTAGCAGACGTGGCGCTTGCCCTCTGTTAGGTGCTAGATTTATAATTATTTTGCTGGTATCTATTGTCTATTTGTCTACTTCAGTTATTAACATGCAATGAAGTGTCTAGCTTCCAATCCTCGCTGGTAAAAATTGCTTTTGGTTTGATGATAGAAATGCAATATATCTACTGGCATACTGCCCCAACTAAGCCAACTGATATGAAAGTTCATCTAGTGGTTCTACTTTCTGCCTTGCCAAAATAGTAGGTAAATAAACTCCCAACCTATCATTCTGCCTGGCAGCGGGATAAAAGTCTTCATCACAACAAACTTGGAAAGCATATCTTTTGGGACAAAACTGGATATCACATTTGCCTCACTTGGAAAGAGTAGTTCTTACATGCTCTCAAAAAACAATAGATTTCTTGGGTTGGGAGAGTATTTCTTAATTGAAGTAGTGGTCCGGTCCAGTAATGGGTGGATGCATTCCAGGGCCACAATGTGCTTGAAATTTGTACTATCCACTTTACTTGATAATAGAAGAGGAATTGTTGTAATATTTTAGCAGGACATCTAACCCTTGGAATGTGGTATTTAGTGGCTACCCTTACCTAATCAATAAATATATTCCTGCCTAAATACTAAAGCGAGAAATATTCTGTTGCCCCTGTTTCAATGTGAAAGTACCAATACAAAAATTGATATATGGTAGTTGTTAACGCACTGTTTTTCCCCTGAATTGTTACCTTGCTTGATTTCAGGGCAGCATGTCGCTTTGCATGATCCTGATCCAGAGCCTGGTGTCATAGGGCTCATAAGCACAAGATTGTCCCCCATGCTGGTGGCTCGACTTGCTAGTGAAGATGCCCGTGCTATTTGCATGAGGGAATATGGATCAGCTCCTGATGTCAACATATATGGAGACCCAGATTTTACCTTCCCGTAAATTCCTATTTTTTTAAAATATCTGTCATGTTTCCGGATTCTGTTGTCATTAAAATGTTCCTTGCCCTTTATGTAGCAGTCAGCCTATTTGCTTCACTTACTAGTCTTCATGTACAAATTGCAATTCTTAAACATTATAGTCGATTTCATTAGTAATATAGTTGAAGTAAGTGCAGAAACTTACGAATGATTTTGCTGAATTTCTTTGACCTCTTAATTTCAGGTATGTTACACCACATCTACATCTCATGATGTTTGAGCTGTTGAAGAACTCTCTTCGTGCAGTACAGGAGCGTTTTATGAACTCTGATAAACACGCACCTCCTATTAGGATCATAGTTGCTGATGGAGCAGAGGATGTCACTATCAAGGTATGACTCTCCCCAAGAATATTTGTTTCCTATTATGTTGAGAATTTCATATGCCGAAATATTTGCTTTTGTGCATACAGGAGTTTCCCTTAATATTTTCTATTTGTATTTTTTTTGTTAATTTAACTGCTATATCACTTACCACATATTGTATGAATAAAAATGTAGAGAATAGAGGTTTAGTATGAATGTGAATGTAAAGAATACAGGTTTAATTTGTGATACACTTTGTCAATTAGTTCTGCAGAATCACCGTTTCTCTACTAATGACTGATGCCATATCCAAATCCAGATCATCATGTTTCTGCATTCTTTTTCAAAGCAGAAACACTAACTCAGGTCTTGTTTCTCATAAAAGAGTGATTCATATCTGCAAGAACAGTGTTGTAGACTGCAGTAGCATATTGAGACTACAACTGTTTTAAGAGAGATTATTATTTTGTGCCATGCATTGAGTCATTGACAATCTCATATATGTTACATAAAATCAGCTCCACTTTTCTTTGTAAAACACCCAATATTTTCCGTTTAAATTTCAATGCTTCCTTTCATTAGTTAGTTTCTTACTGCATGATAGCCCTATTGGAATGTATATTCATGCAAATATGTTCCTAACTGAGACCACAAAGGATGGAGTATGTTTTTTCTAAAAAGTTTTATTGGCCTTATTCTTCATAATTAGATCTCATTTTTTCCATTATAACCTTTATAATGCAGATTAGTGATGAAGGTGGTGGAATACCAAGAAGTGGCCTCCCAAGAATTTTCACTTATCTATACAGTACAGCAGAAAACCCACCTGATCTAGATGGTCATAATGAAGGTGTAACTATGGCTGGGTATGGCTATGGGATCCCGATTAGTCGTCTTTATGCTCGATATTTTGGTGGGGACTTGCAAATCATTTCTATGGAAGGATATGGTATGTCCCTATTTCACTTCTTTTTGTGCATGTGAAGAGTATTGAAGAATATATTGTACAGCTTATATATGGCTATATGCTCCTCAGTTGTCAAAATCATCGTTGGAAAGTTGGCTATTCTTTTCTCTTTGGTAAATAAACTGAGGGTTTAAACCTTTACCCCTTAGTATTTGGGAGTTAAGCAACACTATGGTTCTCGTACTCTATTAAAGTTGCTGTCCAAAACTTGCAATTACTAAAGTTGAAACATGCTTGCTGAGATGATGCATTACTATTGATTATGATCTTGCAGAGATAACTCATAACATTGTCATTCAATCGCTCAGCAATACTTTTTCCTTCTTTTTTATGCAGGCACTGATGCTTACCTCCACCTATCGCGGCTGGGGGATTCAGAGGAACCCTTGCCTTGAAAGATTCAGAGCAAACCCTTGCCTCAATGACCATATCCCTGTCCCTGTCCTGATACCATTATTCTAATTATATTTCATTCGCAATTGCCGTGCTGGTATGCAAATATGGTTACTATGGCCAGCCACCTGCATAAATGTTATGTTCTAGTCACTATGTTTAGCTGTCTATGTCTGTGTGTTTATCCCTCTGCTCGCTGTAATGTTGCCATAACTCTGAAGCCTTTGGTTAATGCTTTGTACAACCAATCAGAATTCTTCTTCCTCGTACAATGGTGGTTCTAGAAACTAGAGCATCTGGAGCTCGGACATTGCCTGGGGAATGTAATCTAGAATTTCCCCGTTGATAAGCAGCTGATTTCATATTCATCAATAACACCTAGACGGAGTCCGTCACGCGGCATGCAAGCACACCGCCTCTGGCATCCCACGTGACGACTGCCCCAGGCAGGCTCTTCTCTGTTCTCTCCGTTACCCAGGGACACCGCTGTTGCTCCTATCTGCTCTAATTTTATGCTCTCTTTTCTATATACACACTCGCTGAACCAAGGAGGGAGGCGCCTCGTGCTTGGCCCGGCTGACCGGCCGGCGCCGTCGCTCGCCGTCCACTCTTGCTTCTCTCTCATGACTCCCCGTCTCTCTTCCTTTCTCTTTCTATTCCCCGTCTATGCTTTCTCTAACCTCATCTTGATAAGTTTGGTGCCCAAGATTCGGCGAGCACGTAGGGTTAGGCTCGCCGGATCTATAAAAGAAGAGGGTTAGAATAAGGTCTATCCGCTATTTTCGAATAGAACTTGAGAAGAGGGTTAGGACAAGGTCTATCCGCTATTTTCGCATGGAACTTGAGCAATGTAGATGCGAATTTGGATTTTGTGTGCCGACACTTTGTTGTTTTTCTCTCTTTTTTTTTTGAAGGTCAGCTTACGCTGACTATTTCATTAAAGGAGGAGAGAAAATTACAGTGTTACAGAGGGTTACAGAGAGCCTGGTGCCGGACCAGGCGAGAAACAGAAGCCCACACACACTCTAGCCCACGTGAACACCGTGAAGGCTAGGCAACTCGAAAGCTAATTACTCAGAAAGAAGGGCGACCATCCTCGCCACGACCACATACCGACGCTCCGCGGTCCAATCCGCAAGTAACTGATGATGTTGCCTTACACGCCCTTCGAAAAGGCGCCTATTGCGTTCACACCAAATTACCCAAAATGTCAAGATGATGATGGCTCCGACTCCTGTTGCCATGTCTTCGGGAACGCGGGCTAGACAATCGTCCCACCATTGCTGAATTGAGGTCGTGGTAGTCCACGGCCATTCCGACGGACACAGCGCTTGAAGACTAGACTGCGACCCGACGGCGGTCCAAAAGTGTTTGGAGAAGTGACAATCTAGAAACAGGTGGGTTGTAGTCTCCAGTGTAGTGTAGCAGAGAGGGCAGAGCTGGTTGTTTGGCCAACCCCGTCGTTGAAGGCGATCTGCAGTCCAAAGCCGATGTTGCACCAACAGTCAGCTGAACAGCTTGCATTTCATCGGCGCCTTAGGTTTCCGAATCAACTTAGGGAAAAGCGACATGCTTGACCCCTGGAATTGAATACGGTACGCCGAACGCGCTGTGTAATCACCAGAGCAAGTCCATCTCCATTTGATGCGGTCGTCCTGATTTTCCGTCAGGGCAGGTGAGTGGGCCCTAAGCGTCCGCCATAAGTCAAAGAATTCCCCTACCAAGCGTGTATCGGTCAGAGGCCCCAAGTCACGGATCCATGAATTTCCCATCACTGCATCCGCCACCGACACACCTTTCCTTTGTGTCTGGCGAAAGATACGCGGCGCAATCAGACCGAGTGGCGTCGGGCCCGCCTAAGGCGTAGTCCAGAACCACGCTTTAGCCCCGTCCCCCAGATACACTTGGACGGATGCATTGAAGAGTGCTAAATCGGATGCATCACATGGCTGCTGAATTCCTTCCCAGCCGGTTCCCTGCCGGTGCCATTGCAACCAAAGCCAACGTAGCCGTAAGGCTCGCCTCATGAAGTCAAGTCAGCAGCCTAAACCTCCTCGCGCTTTGGTGAGCGCGACTTTGGGCCAATTGACTTTACATTTTCCACCACTGAGGCTGTCATTTCCTGCCCATAAGAAGCGTCGTCGGACCTTATCGAACTCACGCAGGAAGGAGGCCGGGGCCTGCATTGCCGTCAACATGTAAATCGGCAGCGCACTGAGCACGGAGTTCAGTAAGATGTGACGACCGCCGATCGAAAGCAAACTTGACTTCCAACCCGCAAGTCGAGAGGCTGCTCTATCAAGGATTGGTTGAATGTCCATACGCCGAACTCTGCGGAAATAAAGAGGGAGACCTAGGTAACGCACCGGGAAGGTCTCAACTTTCCCAGGGAAATTACTGAGGATGTGATCAAGGTCCACTGTTGCACATCTGATGGGCACCACCAAGCTTTTGACCATATTAACTTGCAACCCTGTAGCTGCACCAAAATCTTTAAGGATGGAGAGGAGGTACTGGACATCCGATGCAATTGGTTTAACAAAGATGACGGCATCATCTGCGTAGAGGGAACAACGTATGCCACCTCCTCGGGTAGCGACCCTTTGCATCCTTCCCATTTCGGTAGCCTTGCTAAGGACGAAGTGAAGAGTGTCGATGGCGAGGATGAACAAGTAAGGGGAAAGCGGATCCCCCTGCCGCAAGCCCTTCCTATGACTGAATGGCGGTCCCACTTGGCCATTAAGAAGCACTGACGAAGATGACGTGGACAGGATCAAGGAAAGCTAGTTTCTCCATCTATCGCTAAAACCCCTGGCTCGCAGCAGATCTAGCAGGTATTCCCAAGAAACGGAATCGAAGGCTCGGGCGATGTCTAACTTAAACATGAGACACGGCGTCTTAGTTCGGTGAAGTCGACGGACAAAAGACTGCACCTATATGAAGTTGTCATGTATCTACCGGCCCTTCAGGAAAGCGCTCTGCGACTCCGAGATGACTTGGCCTAAGATCTTCCCTAGTCGAATTGCGTGTAACTTGGAGAACAACTTGGCGACCGAGTGGACCAGGCTAATGGGTCTATAATTTGTAATGAGGGTCGAGTCCCCCTCCTTGTTCTTGGGGAGAAGAGCAATGTTCGCCCTATTCAGATTGGGAAGGTGCAATCCCCGCAAGGGCAAAATGCTCTGAACGGCTTTGAGGACGTCATTTTTGATGGTATCCCAGCAGGCCCGATAGAAGGCGCCGGTAAAACCATATGGGCCCGGCGCCTTGTCTACCGGGGAACGACTGATCGCCTCCCAGATTTCATCAAGGTCTATGTCCGAGTCTAGGGAGCTGCAATCCACCAATGGCATGTTGAGGATGTCCCAATTGAGTGTCCGGCTTGATGGGGCTGGCACACCTAACAGCTCAGTGAAATGTTGAGCCAACACCCTTTCCTTATCCTCATGGTTTACTGCCATCCCTTCGGACGTGCACAGTTGAGAGATGTAGTTCTTCCGCTTACGGCCATTTGCTCTGATGTGGAAATATTTAGTGTTCGCATCACCTTCCTTAAGCCAATGCACTCTTGCCTTTTGCCTGGCCCTGGAACGCTCAATCGCCGCTAGCCCTAGAACTTTCATCTTTAGCTTTCTGTGAAAGGTTTGCTCATGCGGAAGTAGTGACCGTAATTCTTGAGCCTGATCTAGCCTGAGGATAAGCTCATTCGAGACTGCCAAATGATCTTTGAACCGGCTTGAGATGCCTCTACTCCATGCTCTTAGCCTGCATGCAGTCCTCGGTGTAAGGATAGCAACGGATCCGGGTGCTGGCGTTCCATCCATGCCTGAGAGACCACCTGGTGAAAACCTTGAAGACGTATCCAATGATTTTCAAAACGAAACCGCTTTGGCACAGAGGCATGAATAACTGGGGCTAGAAGAAGCGGGCAGTGATCTGAAAATGAGGAAGAGAGAGCTGGCAGTTGGTAGTTGGGAAAGAGTGATTCCCACTCGGCATTGCAGAGGGCACGATCCAACCTAACCAAAGTAGGGTCTACCCGACCATTGCTCCAAGTGAATTTTCGCTCAAATAGCGGGATGTCCTTGAGGAGGCACCGATCTACCATTTGACGGAACCGGCCTAACCAATTGTAGTTAACATTGGGGTTGTTTTTATCACGGGCCGCCAAGATCAAATTAAAATCTCCTAGGAGTAGCCAAGGGTTGGTAGGCTGAGGCCGTAGCCGCGCTAACTCATGAAGAAATTCTTCTTTGTCGAAATCCGCCGTCGGGCCGTAGAGAGTAGTCATCTTAAACTGCACACTGCTGTTCCTAAGGGTGACGATGGTCGAAATGGAGAACCGGCCATACTCTGGTTGAGATAGCGTGAGGCGATCAGCATCCTAGAGCAGTGCAACTCCTCCGCGAGTGCCAGTGGCCGGTAGTGCAAAGAAACTCGCTAGTCGCGTACCACCTAGATGTGTCGCGATCAGGACGTCAAAGTCATCTAACTTTGTTTCCTGGAGGCATAGAACATCCACTTTTATATTGCAAACAAACCGCTTAACGGCCTCTCGACGAGCTGGGGCATTTAGCCCCCTTACATTCCAAGTTAGAAAACTACAACAGTTTGATGACATTGATAAAGAGTAACCTCAGACAAAGGTGCACAGAAGCAAGGGCGAAACAAACACGGTAAATACCATAACAGTACGAAGGGAGGCTAATCCTCCGGCTAACACTGAAAGTAGGTAAAGGGGTTAACATTGAAGAGACTATGGAGCAGCAGGAAGGACGAAGAGGCGAAAGAACCGATGGCCTACTCAGCGACCACAGTGGACGCCGTTCGTTGATCATCACCACTGCCGTCGGCGAGATCGCCACCACCTCTGCTTGTCTTTGCAACAGCCTCAACGACTAGGACAGCTCTCACCAAATTTCACCCAGGCAATGAGGTTAAAGATCACGCACTCCGGCAGAGGTGCGTTGAAAGAATCTAGGTAGGACTCCATCGCCTAGGAGGTTAGCTGCTCAGTGCTGGGCGGCACAATGCCCATGTGCTTCATGATCCGTAGCTTGGCTCGCTCAGAAACTGGGACTGTCGGCATCTTGGCAAGGCGTGAGCTTCGGCGAACGGAGAACTTGGCAATACGCGAGCCCGTCTTGGCGCCTCGAGGTCCGTCGGAAGGAGGCGGTGGTGGGGGAGCTGGCAGTGAGAGAATTGGTGCGTCCAGCGGCAGGAAGAGGTTGTCTAGTGCGTCCAGTGCGTCATCAATCGGGTTGCCAAGCGCGTCGCGCTGTGCGGCACTGACCGCGCCAGGCCCCTTGTCCACCCCATTGGAGATCATAGCTGAAGGTCCAGCTGGTGGCATCACCGATTGGTTTTGAATGTCCACTGGCTGCGGGCTCGCGCTCCAGAAGGACGGCGAAAAGACCGGTGAGGGCGGCGCAGCGTCCGCATTGTCAGGCGAGAAGGACAACGGTTGTGCCTGCGCGTTCAAAGAAGCAATGACAAACTCACTGAGCATTGGGTCAGGGGCGCGCATGGACTCGTGAACATCGTGACATGGCGGAAGCGAAGCAAAGGAGGCGAGCAGGGGTCATCCTCCTGAGCCCCGTGGGGCACCGAGAGTGGGTCCGTCGAGCAGGTCAGACCAGTGCGGGGGAGTTCCTTCCCATACCCAATCGCCGGCGAGGCACAACGGCCGGAAACGCTGCAGTGGCGAGGGAGGGATCTTTTTCGTGTGCGGCTGGTGCGCCTCACCGGTGCGCGCACCCTACCAGCGATCAAGGGTGGCTGGCAGACCGCTTGGCGCCCGCTAGCAGGCGTTCGACTCCGATGACGGAAGGTGGAGGTGGCACCGCCCGGGGCATCCTTAGAGCGGCTACGGCCAAGGATAACATCCCTCCAGGTACGTCGTAGCCCTCCATGGCCATGGTCTGGTTCATCATCTTGGTGGCCGCGCAGCTGGGTCGGTGGCCGGCAGCCACCGAACCGCCCGCGAGGAACCATCGGGCAGCTGCAGCGTTACCACGAACCGCGCGCCAGGCCGAGCAAAGGAGACCTGAACCGTCCACATGGCCGGGGCGCCAGGAGAAGGTGATGATTCTGGGCAAGACATCTTCGTCCGAATCCGAGGATTCAGAAGGCAACCCACTCACAGGTGAGACCGGCGAGAGGTCCGGACGGGGGCTCCAGTCTTCGACAGTGTTAAGGTGAATGAGCAGTTGCACAATGTCCCCACGTGGAGGCTGAGGCCTATTGGGCACACCATGGCCGGCGATCTCCGGTGCACGTAGAGAGTCCATGGGAAGAAGCAAGATCCTTAGTTTTGAATAATGTCCGGTTCCAAACCTGCACCCAAAGCACCAAGATTCTGGTTTCCTCTCTGTTTGCTGTCTTCGTGTCGAGCCTATCAAATAGCCTGAAATCCCCAACAATCTGCTCTATTGCCGCTTGCGACCAAGCGTGAAGGGGCAGGTTTTCAATGCATAAGTGTGCGCGGTAGACCCAAGTGCGTGAAAGGGTGTGAGATTCCTCGCTCCACGGTCGAACGGCAAGAACCTTGCCCCCGACCCGGATTGAGCCAACATCAAGGGCCATCTCGCGCTGCCTTGGGTAATCGAAAAACACAAAGAACTCTTCCGACTGGTGCTTGTGGACCCGAAGATTGTTGAAGGGAATCCCAAGCTGCGATTCGATCGCGCATGCCGCCTCCTCAGCCGAAGCACCCGAAAGGCCTTCAGAGTTCACGAGCAGAGCTGCCTGGCTGCGCAGACGGTGCAATTGGTGATCCATAGCTGGAGTGGAGGTGACAATGGACGTGCTGTGCAGAGGCCGCTGGGCAGCAAGGCCTGGGCGGTAATCCTCCGCGGCCATGATGAATGTGGGAGAAGGCGTGGAACTAAGTGGAGGTGGCGGTGGTGGTGCAGTGGAGAGTGGCGGTGCAGTGGAGAGAGCTGGAGGGCCTAGCCGTTGATGAACCGGGAAACGAAGGCGGAGGTGGACAGGTTGCCTGGACTTCCGAGGGCAGAGCCTAGCAAGATGCTCACTACACCTGCAGACGAAACACCTAACCGGATCTCTGCATTGGGCTACCCGTTGGTCCGAAGCGAGGCAACGAAAGCATCTCCCATGAACCAAGTTTAAGTAGGAGGCGGAGCGGGCGGTGGCGGATGCGAGGTTACCTGGCACCGGCTTTGAAGACGAAGCCGAAGAAGGAGCTGCCCGGGGAATCCGGCCGCCCCTTGGGAGGATCGTAAGCCATCCTTGGCCATCCGGAGGGGAACTTCGCGTGGGGCGGCGACTGGCAGCAGCAGAAGCTTCGGCATACGGGACAGCTGGCGCCGGAAGGGGAAAGGGGCGATTTAGATCTGCGGAGGTGTGAGGAGGCAGGGATCCTGAACCGGAAGGGGAGCGAGAGAAGCTGCTGGTGGGGGTGGTGAGGAGAAAGCACGGCGTGGAGGATTGAATGCTCCCTTGCAGCGCCGAGGCAGAGCAGAGCGGCAGCCCATTGATGGCCTGAGCAAGGTTGGGAGAAACACCATCGGGAGGGTTTGGATCTGGCTTTTCAGGGCACGAGTGAATGGAGGATCTCATGGCTACCGGCGAGTGGAGGTGAGGCTTGAACCTCGCGGCAGGGGATGGGGCGGCGCAGCTGGCTAGGCGGGGGATGGCTGCTAGGCGGAGGGTGGCTGCTAGGCGGTGGCCGCCGCCGGCGGATCACCCATGGGCGGGGCAGGAGCGGGGTCACGGGGTCTCTCTGACAACAAATTTTGCCTTAGATCTATTGCTCTAATCCTATTAGTTTGCAAAAATGGCGTAACGGGGAATCATCATGCTCTCGTTCTAGCTCCCGACCTGCAATATCATTGTCAAGTGACGTTGTTTTTTTCTAGAACCTTTCTTATTTGAACTGGGAGGTCCATTCGTATCTTAGCAAGCAACTCTCAACGATGCATGTGTAACTTTTTTTTGCTCGGTAAAACTTGGGTTTTGTCTAATAAAACTTGGATTTTACACTTATTAAACTGCTCGTGCTACAAATTTCAACGATAGAGTTGGCATATTTCAACATGTATTTTTCATGTTTCAATTGTTGTCTTCCAAAGTTCCCATGTCACGACGTCTTGTTTGCGCCTGCCGAACTTGGATTTTTGCCAGTTCAAATTTGGATTTTTTTTTGTTTGCTGAAATTTAGATTTTATATTTGTGAAACTTCTTGTATATTCAACTTTTAACAATAGGTTTTTCAAGTTTCATAAGGTATTTTCCTAAGTTTCAACGTTTTTTTTTTGCCAAGTTTCAGTGATGACGTAATGTTGACGTTACGCGTTTGATTTATCGGACGTTCGATTTAAGGCGTCCGCCTAAAATAACTTATCTTGTCTTGGGAGGGTACAAGAAAAATAGACCTAAGCGGTGACTCGACGGTGACCTTCACTGACCAAAGCTCGTGGCCTCACCGGCCCTCTCGTTCCTGTTAACTCCGGCAATCTCATCGGAATTAGAGCTGTGATGGGATCTCCTTCTAGCTTAAAAGCTTCATTTTCTTTAGTCACATCTAGTTTTCTACGATTAGGGTTTATTGTTCGTCTGGTTCTCCGTGGCATCGTTGATGGTGGAGCAGTTTGGTACAGTAATAAGCCCTCATGTAAAATTCTCGATGTTTGTCTTTGGCATTCTCATAGAGTCGTCTTTGATAGGGTTAGTACATGTGCTACTCGATTTGTTGATGAATTATCATGATTTATCTCTCACTAGAGTTTTGTGATGGGTTATCGTGTGGAGTTTCTCTTCACGGCGTCTGGATGCTTTTGCCGGATGTAGATGTATCAGTGAAGGATCAACGTGTATCACGGTGGAGGGCCTAGATTTGAATTATTGTGTATCACATTCGACAAAGAAACAACGTGTCTTTTAGAACGTGCATAAAAATTCTTAGTATACCATTGTTGTCGCAAATACGGTTTACAAATAATCCATGGTTGAGAGACGATTGCGAATTGATCTTAAACTGCTTCAAGTGCCGCTTCAATAAGCGGTGTTGTGATGTCTGTAAGATTGCCATGGTGTGGTAGCCCTTGATCGATATAGTATATAATGGAAATTATATTATTGTTTTGCGAAAAAACTGTAAATAATTTACCATATCAGTATGTAACCGATAGGAAATTAGGGTACTGGGCTTTCCTTTGGACGAAAAAAATCAGTGCGACTTCAGGTGGACCGGCCCGTTATTGGTCAGGCCATTGCTGCAAATACAGCGGCTCCACTCCGCCTCGGCCTCCATCTCCTCTTCCTCTTCCGGGGGCGGACAGCGCCGGCGCGGCGTTCCAAATAGGGAGTCCTGTCCATACGGGCCGCCTCCACGGCTTTCCGAGCCTCCGCCGCCGGCGAAGCCCGATACCAGCGCCCTTCTATCCATCGACCCGGCACGCTGCTGCTGAGGAGATGGGCGAGTGCGCGGCGGCGGCGGCGGCGGCGGCGGCGGCGAAGGCGAAGGCGAAGACGTCGGTGTGGTGGGACATCGACAGGTGCGAGGTGCCCCGCGGCGGATGCGACCCCCACCGCATCGCCCACAACATCATCGTCGCGCTCGCCGCGGCGTCATACACTGGCCCCGTGTCGATCTTTGCCTACGGCGATGCCGGCCGCATCGGTTCCGGCGTCACGGAAGCCCTCTCCTCCACTGGCATCTCCCTTAACCACGTCCCCGCCGGTATCGTCCCCCTCCCTCCCTCTCTCTCTCTCTCTCTCTCTCTCTCTCTCTCTCTCTCTCATTGCCGCCTGATCGGAGTATGAGAATATGCCGGTATTGCTCAGTGCGCGCTACTAATGAAATTCCCCTAAAAAATTTGAAATTTTTTCCAATGATTGGCAGGAGCTAAAGATGGAGTTGACAAGAAGATGCTGGTCGACATGTTGTTCTGGGCATTCGACAACCCTCCACCAGGCAACTACTTGCTAATTTCAGGCGATCAGGACTTCTCTGGTCTCCTGCATAAGCTTAGGATGAAGAAATACGGCATTCTACTGGCACAACCTCAAAATGCATCATCTCCAACACTCGCTAACGCAGCAAAGACTGTTTGGCTCTGGGAAAACCTTGCTGCAGGAAATCCTAAGTTGGCAGAATCCCTGCGCTCAAGTAGTGTGCCACATTGTAGCCGCAATTCGAATAACACAGATGCATCCAAGTGTTCTCAGAGTAAGATTCGTTATGAGAATGGCAGTGCTGATGGCAATGTGAAGGCAGGTAATCAATGTCAAATGAAGCCGCTTCAAAAGTATGTGCAGAAGACAAACATTGCATCTATTTCTGCAGACAACCAAGATCGAATAGAATCAGTTGAGGGAGCTTCTGACGGTGCTATAAGAAGCACAGGGGGTGACTGCTCTTCTATTTCGTCATCGTTGTCACGTTCTGAATCAATGGAGGGATCAAAGACGAATCAATCAAGTCTGTTAGGAACTCCTACCATGTCTCGGTTATCAGCCAAGAAACCTGTGGTGTTTAATCATTCCCAACAAGTGGGAACGTCAGACAGGTTCACTGTTGTTGGCAAGCCTAGCACATCAACTGATGTTGGCATTAGTAACAGCCATCATCATCAATTGTATTGGCAATCACTATCTTCAGAAGCACGGAAAAAGCCTCATTCTGAGTATAATATGGGTTATGCTAATAGAAAAGTGGGTAATGGACGCAACATGAAGCCACTTCAAAGGTATGTAAAGAAGACAACCATAGCATCTCATTCCTCGATCAATCAAGTGGATTCAAACAGAGTTTATGAGTGTTCTGTACAAAGCACTGCAGATGGGCTAGCTAAAAAACTTGTGGTATCTACTAATTTGAATCAAGTGAGATCACCACATAAATTCATGATTGGTAATAAGCCTAACACAACAACTGAGCATGTGCCAAGAGACCGGAGAACTATGGCTGATGATAATGGGAAGGCGTTCAAGGTGAAACAACAAGAAGGATATGTCCAAAAGACAAGTGTTTCATCTAGTCCTGCATCCAACAAAATAGATTTAGCTAATGGATTTCCTGATAATTCAAGAGGTAGCATTTTCAGCAATCCAAGTCAACCTCCGTCATTGTCCTCATGTTCTGAATCACTGGAGAGAGCCAATATGAATAAGTCAAGTCCAGCAAAGAAACCTTCTTTCTCACTGTCATCAGCTCACGAACCTGTTGTGCCAACTCATTTACAACAAGAGGGAGAAGAGTTCATTTTTGTTAAGCCTACCACATCAGTTGAGGGTGTCCCCAAAAATGGAATTTTTTATTTTGGTGCTAGTGGTGGCCATAATGATCCGACATATCAGCAATCCTTGTCTTCTCTGTTGCCGAAACAACATGATTCAGGTCCTCTGCACCCTCATAGTGCATCCATTCATTCTTACTCAAAAAATTCAGATATTGGCAACTCACTCCCACCATCAGCAGGGCATAATGACGTTACTTGCTCAGAAATACAAACATGCACAAGTGGCTCAACCTTTCAAGGTCTTCCAGATATTTGTGCCGAATTTAGTAAATTGACACTTTCTGAATGCCCTCAAAGAACCGGTGAAACCAAGCTGCCTTTTCAAGCTGCTCCTGCTTTTAGTACTAGTAATCAGAGTGGTGTTCATGAGATCAAGTACCCTTTCCATCCTGGTCCCAACATGAGCGTTCATGTGAACCACTCTATTGCTCCTCAGAGTGTCCCTCCTTCGTGTGATTATCCTTGCAAACATCCTGAACCACCTAACATATCCTGTGTCATGCAAAATTCTGAAAATCATGAAGAGATGCAAGGATATCCACCAGATTCTTCTGAGACTGAAGGTGCAACAAGAATTATAGTACGTGCTTTGGACATACTAAGGACAGAGAAGATATTCCCAACAGAATCAAATATTGCAGACTGTATATGCTATGGTGAGGTGAACTTATCAGGGTTTGATGTTAAGAAATCCCTTGAACTTGCCCTTCGTCGTCAAGCTGTTGTTATGAAAAAGTTACTAAATGATATGCCATTATTTGTTGCAAAAGATAAAAGCCTTTGGCAATGTGTGGATGTAACAAATAACAATGCAAAGCATCCCATGAAGACGCTAGACACAGTTTGCAAGTACATATCATCCACCGATGGTCATTCAGCAATGAAGAACTCTCGATCAAGGTGAGACTTTGTACCTTCTGATATGTGTTAACCATGTCATCTTTTATTTTCAGATGTTGAAACATCGTTGGCGTTTTCTTTGCTGGTAGGTACCAGGCTGCAACTATCTTAAAGAAATCATGCTTGCAGCATCATTCTCTTGGTGACGTTCTTCAGATTTTGCATATTGTAATTATTAGAAAGTGGCTTGTGCCTCATTCTTCAGGCTGGCAGCCATTGTCCTTCAACAGAATAGTGGCTGATGCAACTAGTAATCCTAAAGAAACTAGGTCTTGATTCTTTTCCTCTGCACATGTGGGATGGAGATTGTGGTGTGCTGGTGAGTGCAGAGCAAAAAATATCTTCAAACATTCATCTGAAGATTTTTGGATAAAAGGTGTTTTTTATTGACATTCTACTGTGAGCAATCAGATGCCACAAGTAGTGGTTTAGATACAGTATTTTTTTCTTCTTTGCCGGTTTGTCAATATCTTGTTTCTGTTTGATGTAACGAGCTAAGCAGGCCATAGTTCTTCATATGCTTTTGAAGATGTTAGCTCCGCAGCTGAGCCATTAGTTGAGTCACTTGAGTGTAGAATTACATACTGTGTTGATATTCTCAGTGAAGTTTCAATGCTTGAAATAGTCAAGCTCCATTGTTTTGTTCCCTGGAACCCTCTTATATTGTTGGAAGCAGCTGCTCGTCGATGAAGGAAGTAGCTTCTTGAGTCTTACCATTCCGTTTTAAGATAAATTTACAATTCCGTTGTTCCAATGAGGCAGAGGCAGTGGCTCCGGCGGGGATGAAGTTTTTGTGTCCTTAGGCGGATCATTGAAATGCATCTGAATTTGCTTCAGAGCTAGATTCGTCAATCGTCGTTCTGTTCACTGCAGAAGATAGCTTTGCTTCTCTCTCTCTGCGCGTCAGCGTGTGTCGTTTCTCACCTCATGCATGTGCACTATAAAAGGAGTAATGGCAATTGTCTAATGTATTGTCAGATATATGTTTGTCTATCGAATCTGGGGTTCTGTCAGTTGGGTGCTTTAGATAATTCATTTTCGCTGATTCTGTCCAGATATCTGTATCACTGATGTGGCTGAGGCGCAGATACGTGTTTAGGTATTTGCTACTTCAACAATTGTCCCACGCATATACGTATTTAGGCGCGACTCGAAAAGTCCCACGCATCATACACATGGATAGTAAGGTACCGAAACACGGAACATGTTTACATATATGGATGGATACTAAGGTACAAAATATGAATTTTAAATAGCGTTAAATACTGAATTTTCTTCGTACGAATCACCAACACCTAGCAACTTTTAAAGTACTATTTTTCTTCTCGTATTTCTAGAAAATTAGAGTTTTTCCTCTTTTTTTTGCAATAATTTAAACGAGGCCCCGCAACAGTTTTGGGAGAAAGCGAGGCGATTTGCATCCATAGTTTAGCACACGTGTCGGTATTTCTTGGCATGCTCTCAATGCTCGGAAGGGATACCTGTGTTGCCTGCGCCTCACCTCACTCTTTGCTTATTTGTTGATTTGGAAGACCCAATGTTTATTAATGATCATCATATTATAAATAAATAGAGCAGTACGATGAAAGGAGCAGAGAATCTGATGGGCAAGGAGATGTCAGGATGCTAATGCCCAAGGCTAACATTAGCTAAAGCAGTAGAGGGGTAATTCTATCTTATGGACTGTATCTGCAGAACACCTACAAATCTATCGCTAATGGCCAAGAATGCTGAGTGTGAAACAAGATTAACCTCCCCAGTGACAGTGAGCACAGTGCACACCATCATGTGGCAGGCGTGGATTTGAGCTCCTCCAGCGCCGACTTCACCTGATCCTGTAGCAGATCGATTCGCCGCAGATAGACCTCCAGCTCGAGGATCCGCTGCTGCCTCCACTTCTCCCCTTCCATCGGAACCCCGAGAATGGCAGACGGCGGCTCCGCCCCTAGGCCCAGCGGCGCCACGGGGCCGGAGATGCCGAGCATCGTGCGGAACATCTCCTTGAACAGAGGCGCCAGCACGCCGCCCTCCGTGCTCGCCGCCGGCTGCGCGGTGGGTGGCCCGGCAGGATTGGCAACGTCCATGGCTGCCTGAGCGAACAGCTGCGGGAGCGCGTCCTCCGCCTTGAAAGACACGGGCGCCGGCTGGTACGGCTGAGGCGCCTCGGCGGCGAAGTCGGCCGTGCGCCTGCGGCGGCCGCGGCGCTGGGCCCTCGAGGAAGAGGGGGACTTGGCTTCCCCGTTGGCATCGGCGGCGGCGGCGACGGCGACGGCGAGGTTGCCGTCGTCGTCGGAGTCGGCGGCGGAGGGGTCGCGGGAGTGCTTGTCGGAGGCGGGGCGCCAGATGCCGCGCGCGATCTCGAAGACGCTCTGCTCGTGCGGGGAGCGGAAGGCGAAGGCGCTGCCGGCGGTGCGGAGGCGGTCGACGCAGTTGCGGTACTTGCGCTTGAGGCGGCGGAGCTTCTCAACGAGCTGGCTCTTGGAGAAGTCGAGCTGGAGGCGGCCGCGCATCTCCTCGTAGAAGGGGTCCGTGTCGTACTGGTGCGACGCGAACGCCGTGCCGCGCTGCGCCGTGAACTCGGAGAAGGCGCGGAGGATCACGATCTCGTCCTCCTCCGTCCACAGCCGCTGGAACAGGGGCCGCCGCTCCCCGGCCGCCGCCGCCGCCGCCGTGGGGGCAGGGGCGGCGGCGGCGGCGGATGAGAAGGCCGGGTTGGAGTTGTGGTCGCCCGAGAAGTCGATGTCTTCGGAGTCCCCGTTGCCATAGGCGTCGGCGTCGGGGAAGACCGCGGCGGCGGCGGAGGGCCCGTCGGCCATGGGAAGCGTCGGATCGGATCGGATCGGAGATGGGGCTCGGCCGACTCGGTGTTTAGGGTTGTTTTTTGTGTGTTATTTTTTTTTCCCTGGATTGGGCTCGGCCGCTCAGGGGATCTGGGTTTGGTTCGTTCCACTTCCCCCTCCTTCCCGTGAGTTGATCGCACCGGGTCCGAGGGTGGACCATCTTCCAGATCCTTCTTTTTTTTTTAATAAAACAATTTCTCTAATAGTAAAGAAAATTATACGAAAATGCTTGGATCGGACGCCCGACCCAAAGAATACAAGACAGCATGACGAGGCAGCCCAAAGATCCCCTCAGCGTCCACCCGATCCCGCGTCCGGCATCCCACAGTCCACACGACGGCCATAACAGGCTACGTCTGCGACAAAGCTACGTCGCTAGCTAGCTTATGCCAACGCTACCTAGTTAGCTTGCAGCCAACGAACATAGAATGTGCGTTTCATTTATGTCCTTTTTTGATTTCTCATTTTTGTATCTTTTTCATTTGAAGTCCAAATCGCGTAGTACAAATTTTATAATTCATCTAAATTCCGTTTGAACTCATTTTAAATACTTTTATATTTTTTTTCTTTTATTAGTACAATTGTTCCATCAGGCAAGATAGATTGTTTCGGAAGACTAGACTTATTGTTCTAGTAAGCAAGATAGATTGTTTCAGTAGATATACAAATTATGGTTCATCAAACTAGACATATTGTTTCAAATGGGTAAGCCTATTGTTCCAGCAGACCAAATACATTGTTTCAACAGGTATAAAAGTTGTTCCAGCAGGCAAGATTGATTGTTCGGAGAAGCTAGACTCATTGTTCCAGCAGGCAAGATAGATTATTCCAGGAGGCTAGACTCATTGTTTCAACAGACAAACTTTATTGTTCCAGTAAGCAAACTTTATTGTTCCAGTAGATAAACTTTATTGTTCCAGTAGGCAAAACCTTATTTGTTTCAGAAGGCAAAAGTTATTGTTCCAGAAGGCAAAAGTTATTGTTTCAGTAGACAAAGCTCAACTATTTTAGTAGGACAAATTTTATTGTTCCAGTAGGCAAACTTTATTGTTCCAGTAGATAAATTTTATTGTTCCAGTAGGCAAATTTTATTGTTTCAGTAGGCAAACTTTATTGTTCCAGTAGATAAACTTTATTGTTCCAGTAGTCAAAATCTTTATTTGTTCTAGAAGACAAACGTTATTGTTTCAGAAGGTAAATTTATTGTTCCATAAGGCAAAAGTTATTGTTTCAGTAGGCAAAGTTCAACTGTTCTTGTAGCACAAACCTTATTGTTTCAGTAGTCAACTTTTTTTTGTTCCAGTAGGCAAACCTTGTTGTTCCAGCAGACAAAAATTATTGTTTCAGTAGGCAAACCTTCTTGTTCTAGTAGGCATTTCTTTTACTATTACAGCAGACCAAATACATTGTTCCAATAGGTATGCAAGTTGTTCCATCAGACCAAATGCATTGTTTCAATTGGGCTTAGCCTATTGTTCCAGCAGGCCAAATACCAAGTTGTTTCGTCGTATTAGACGTATTGTTCCAATAGTATAAATTAATTGTTCCATTAGTATAGACAAATTATTCCAGTAAAAATTTATATAGCAACATGGGTCTTGTTTTGTTTGAAAAAATGCGAGGAACGCGTTGACGCAAACGGTCTGTCGATTGGAGCTCCCAGTCAAAAGTTATGATCGTTTAAAGAAAAAAACGAGGAAGAAATCTTTGCTGACATCAGCGACGGCGTCACTGCATGCATGCATTCATCCAATTTGTGCGCTGCACCCATGCATGTCCAATTTTTTATTGCGGGATCCTGCTGCTAGAACAATGACGGGTAACGCTGGAACAATGTGTGCTGGACGCTGCAGCTGGATGCGCGCGGGGTTATTAGGCCTTCATGGGCCCCACCGTCCGATCGACCGCTGTGACGGACGGACGTCCGAACAGTAGTCGCCTCCAAAATTATAACTAAGCATAATTTTGGATTTTTGAGCATACGTAGCAATCACTCTAAATCACTGTAACTTTGGATATAGCGTTTGATGGAGGGAAGTAATATTTTAAAGTGTAGTGTAAAATGTGAAGGAAATTTAAAGCAAAGGATAGAGGTGTCCGGGATTAGATCACGGCCCATAGCCATGGCCCACTCCCTGACGGCCCAATCGAACAGCCTACCAGGGCCCAGCTCCCTGGAAGGTTCTATTAGGCCCATGTGCATCCTGCCGAATCAGCTTCTTGGCTCAAGACGGTGCGAACGGTTTAGGATTCGTGTTTGAGTCCTACTCAAACAAGAGTTCTGCACGGCTACGTGAAGACCCGGACGTGGTTTCTCGGATTGGAATAGGAGTCGTGATCCCCAAGACTAGGAGTATTCCTTATCTACCGTGGGATATATTTGGCATGTATGAGTTCAGTTCGCACTCGTAGTTAGCCCGCCCGATATTCCTTCTAGAGGTCGGTTTGCTCACCACTATATAAACAGAGCCCCTATGGCGTGTTAAGGGGTCTAGTCATCATCTTATAGCTTATCGCGTACTTGTACTCGCATAATCTCGCCGAGACTTGTTCGTCTCGCCGAGCCACCTCTTGTATTCATCCATGATATATAAGAAAGGCCGGACGAGGGCTATTATCTCCCGAGAGGCTGAACCAGGATAAAACCCCGCTCCTATTCGTTCTTTGTTCGTGGTTGTTCGGCGGTCTCCTATCTCCTCTTTGAAGAACCTTGGTTGACTTGGGTCGATATCCCAACCGCCGACACCGACGCCGTCCGTGGGGACACGCAGATCGAGCATGTCGAACTCCGCAATGATACGTAGATACTTCCCGAGGGCTACGACTCGGCGGGCGAGATGTCTCATCCTCGCCGCCAGACGATCCGTTCGGTCTCGAACGCTTCCGCGATCCGAGGCGTATGTCTCCGCTTACATGGCGTAGATAGCCTCGGATCGCACTCCGCCATCGACAGCGACTCACGGAACCGATGATCTTTACGACGGTTTAGATTTGTCGATTCCAAGGCTATGTCGGTAGATTCCACCGTGGAGACACAAATGATGACACCGCCTAGCATACCTTCGCATGGCCCCGCAAAGATTAACATGACCGATGTAGGAACCTCGAGGATCCCGCGCGGCCGTGGCGGCTGGCGAGGTCGGGCAGATTAACTCGCCGCATCAAGACGAGGTCGCCAGTCGCCATGAGCAAGACGTCATTCGCCGCACCTCGACGATTCCATCGGTCGACCTTAGCACGGTTTCGCGACCGGTTAGCGATGCGTCGCGACCCACCTCGCGTTTGGCGCTAAGTCTCCGTGAAGCTTCCTCTGTTGGTCAATTCCCGCGTGACCGGACTCGGTCGGCGAACGCGGATGGTTCAGAGATCCCGGACCCATAGATCAAAGTCGGAACGGCTCGGCTATAGCAACGGTCCTTAGATCCACCAATCAAGCCGATCTCGATCGCATGGGCGGCGTCTTTGTTGCGTCTAACCTAGAGCGACCGGTCAAGGCCTAAAGTCTCTAGGAGAAGTCAACAACTCCTCCAGCGGCAGCACCAAATCGCCGGAATGATTCGGACAGCCCGACGATCGCGGACCCCGCCACCATCGGCGATCATCGTCCATGAGCGAGCTACCGTGGTCGCCGCCGCCGCTAAGTCCTCGTAGTCATCGCGACCACGGGGGCAAGCGCGACGCGATGATCACGGACGGTCCCTCGTGAGGAGCGCGTCGTCGCCACCACGAGGAAGGAGCGTGGTGGATTGTCCCGGAGAGAGTTTCTCCGTGTCGAGTCATCCTGCTTCAGCAGAGTTCCCCAGCGCAACAAGACCAACGCCTTCTCAAGACTAGGTTCTGCCGGGAAGGTGGTCGGTCATATGCTCGGGTTGCGGGGCTTTCTCGACGAAGCTTGAGCCGTCCGGTGGCCCTCAAAGTTCAAGCCCGGTCACATGGAGAGGTACAATGGGACTCGTAACCCGGAGGAATTCCTTTCCATCACGCCACGGCCATCATGGCGGCGGGGTGACGAGCTCGTTATGGCTAATTACCTCGGATCGCCCTTGAGGGTGCCGCTGCTCGGACGTGGTCGTTCAATCGCCAGGAGGGTTCCATCACCATGGAACCAGCTTTGTGACGCTCGATCGCTAATTTCCGGAGCCATTACGCACGTCCGGTAAGGAGGATGATCTGCACCAGATGATCCAGATGAACGGGAGACCCTCCGCAACTTCGTGAAGCGTTTCATTAAGATCCGCAACACGATCCCGAACATCTCGGATGAATCATTGTCCGCGCTTTCAAAAACGGAGTCCGCGACGAAGCGGCTCACCTAGGATCTCGAGATCAACGAGACTGGACCGCCAACGACTGTTCAAGGCGGCCGATCATATGCCAACGCGGCAGAGCTGCTCAAGACAAAAAGGCGTTCGACAAGGGCGAGCCGCCTACCAAACTGGTGTGGATGAGAAGAAGAAGAGCAAGAAGAATGTTTCGTGACAAGAAGTCCCGAAGAAGAAGAACAAAGGTGATGCGAACAATACCGTCAAGACGTATGGATCGCGCACCTCCTCCCAAGGATGGGCGTAAGAAGCCCAACAATAATTACAAGGGCAAAAGCACCGCCAGGGGAGGCGGACAAGGCAAGAAAGGTCCGAGCGACCGATTTTGCAAGTTCCACCAAGATTACGGGCATGATATACGCCATCAGAGAACTTGGGCCGCAAAGCTCAAGATTTCTACAACGGCAAGGGCCCAATGCCCACCCCGCCGAACAAGGTGATGCCGGTAAGGCTAAGCGCCAAACCGACGATGGTGATCGGAAGATGATGATGAATATCAAGAGCCGTGAACCATATCGCCGTCATTTTCGGCTCCTCGGCTTACACCTCTCGGCGCAGCCTCAAGGAAGCCGCCGGGAGGTCCATTAACGTCGAAAAGGCAAAACCTCACTGAATCGATGAAGTGGATGAGGTCCCCATCTCCTTCTCTCGGGAGGATTGCCCCACCGATGACCAAGTCTCGGCGGCTCCCATCGGTGGTCGCCCACCATCGCGAACGCGAGAGTTGGCCGTGTCTTAGTGGACGGCGGGGCGCTTTGGACTTGCTTTACGCTAAAGTCTTGGGCGAGATGCAAATTCCTCGCTCCAAGTCAAGGAAGTCGCAATGCCCTTCTACGGAATTGTTCCGGAGAAGTCGCAAGCCGTTAGGGCGGTGTTGTCCCGCCTGTCACCTTCGCAACCCAAGCAACTTCCGGACGAGTTGATCACTTTCGACGTGGTCGACTTCCCATCGACATACAACGCGATCTTAGGCGTGCCATCTCTCGGTAAGTTTATGGTCGTGTCCCACCACGCTTACCATTGCGTGAAGATACCGGGTCTAACGGTGTGATCACGGTCAAGGGCAACTACAAAGCGCTCGATTGCGACGAAGCGCCCTCGCCTGGTCGACCAACTTCCGCCATGTCTCAAGTTCCGCAGACCAAGTCTCAGACGCCCTAGGGTCTCCCTTCACCAGGGGGAGAAACCAAGGAAGTTCCATTGCCGCTGATGATACTTCCAAGATAGTTCACTTGGGGCCAATCTGACCCCAAATAGAAAAGCGAGCTCATTGCCTTCCTCCGAGCTAATGCGTATGTATTTGCACGGGAGCCATCGACATGCCCGAGTCCCAAGGGAGGTAATCGAGCACAAAGCCGTCGTCCGCCGACAAAAGCTGTTCGCCAAGCTTGCTTTTGAATTCAAACAGGGATCATCAAAGATCGACTTTAAACCGCGTCATTGGTTCATCCGCGAGGTTGATCACACCGAGTGGTTAGCCAACCCCGCTCATTGTAAAGAAGAAAGGCTAAAGTGGAGGATGTGTGTCGATCACACGATCTCAACGCCGCTTGTCCTAAGGACAATTTCCGCGCCTCAGATTGACCACCGGTCGATGCGATCATGCGACGCCAACTTCGAGTTTTTAGATGCTTACTCCTGTTACCACCAAATAAGCATCTCCCGAGGATGAAGAAAAGATCGCCTTCATCACCCTTTCGCACTTTCGCTATACGACCATGTCTTTCGGTCTGCAAGAATGTCGGTGCCACGCTCCAAAACTTAATGGAGAAGACCTTCCCGTAGCAATGTGAAAAACTCGGAGGTCTATGTCGACGACATAGTTGTAAAGAGCAAGTATGCTCCAGATCATGTAAAAGACCGTAGAGACTTTTCATAATCTCACCAGGCATCGAATAAAATTAAATTCAGAGAAGTGTACCTTTGGTGTTCGATCTGGAATGTTGCTCGGTTATGTCATTGGCTCGCAAGGTATTTCTGCCAACCCTGAAAAAATCGAGGCCATTGAAAATATGTAGGCTCCAACTACCATAAAGGAAGTACAAAGCCTCATCATGGGCGGATGGTCGCTCTAAGGTGTTTATTTCCGTCAAAGCTAACGCGGCTGCCCTTCTTAAGGCCTGCGCAAGCACAATGGTTTCGAGTGGATTGGAAGAAGCGATAGATCCTTCCAGATCTCAAGCGATACTGTCCAATCCTCCCGTCTTGACTACCCAGCGGCATGGCGAAGCTCTCCCATCAGATTTAGGTTGCACGCCACAAGCGGTGAGCGCGATCTTGACGGTCGAAAGGGAAGGCATACAGCGACCAATCTATTACGTGAGCGAGGTACTTCACGGATCAAAGGAGCGTTACCCTGAGGTCCAGAAGCTCCTCTATGCCTTGCTCATGTCCTCCAGGAAGTTTCGCCACTACTTCCAGCGCATCAAATCTCGGTCGACCACGCTCCTCCGGGAGAAATCCTACGGAACAAGGAATCTAGCGGACGATAGCTAAGTGGGCAATGGAACTAGCGAGTTTGATCTCGTTATTTGTCGCCCGAATCGCTATTAAGTCACGTGTCCTAGCTGACTTTGTCGCCGAATGGACTTGCCCGCCCAAATCCCAGGAAGCTCCCGAGCAACCTGATGAACCCTCTTGGACCATATTTTTCGATGGCTCGCGCACTGGAAACTCGGGGGCTGGTTTTGTTCTCATCTCCTCAAGGAGAGCAACTCGAGATTCTATCCAACTACACTTTGCGGCGACTAACAACGCCGCAGAGTACGAGGCCTCCTCAAGGGACTAAGAGCGTGCAAGTCGCTTGGTGTCCAACGGCTAACTGTGAAGGAGATTCACACCGGTCATCAATCGTTAACAAGGAGTATCGGTCGCGATAACTCAATAGCGCGATACCGGTTGAAGTGAGGAAGTTGAGCGGCATTTTCGATTCTTCGGTGCTCTTCGTGCCACGGAAGGACAACTTCTGGCCGACCAGCTATCCAAGTTTGATCCTCATGCGCACTGCTTCGTAGGGTGCTCGCCGAGCACCTTTACAAGCCCTCAATCACGCCCCGGACGAGGCGACAGAGACAGTGGTGCTGTCTCCGTTATCGAAAGCAGTGCGCGGATGGTCAACGCCATTTGTCCGGTACCTTGCGATGGGACCGCTCGATGACGGCCGAGCGCGTTCCCGCCATAAGGCGTCTTTGCTCCATACAAGCTTGTGGACGGCATCCTTACCGCCAAGGTGCTCGGGAGTTCTCTCCAAGTGCATCACGCAATGTGAGGGTGTGTTCCTTCTTAGGGACATACACGAGGGTGCCTATGGCAACCACGCCTTCGTAACTCTCGTCGGCAAAGCGTTTCACATGGGCTATTATTGGCCCATCGTTAAGATGCCCGGACATCGTGACTAAGTGCAAGGCCCGCCAATTTCATACCCGAAGGCACACAAGCCCGCCCAAGAGCTCCAAACAATCCCCATCCTCGCCCTTTTCCACATGGGGTCTGGGATCTGCTTCGCCCATTCCTAAGGGGTACAAGGGCTATACACACCGCTGCCGCCATAGACACTTTTACAAAGTGGATTGAGGCGAGCTCGTGCCGCCTCTTTACGCCAAAACGGCTGTTCGCTTTTCAAAAGCAACGTGGTCACGCTTTTTGGGATTCCCCATAAGTGATCACGGATAACGGTACCAGCCGGCGAGCTATTCCAAGAATATCGCGAATACCGGGGTACCAAGGTCTGTTCGCCTCGTGGCACATCCACGAGCAATGGAGCAATGAGCGAGCTAACTGACAGATAGTCGTGGTATTAAACGGCGGTATTTGCTGCTCTCGGCCGAGCACAAGAAGGCTCGGGTTGACGTTTCTTCCGTCCTTCCGGATAATTCGCAGACTACGACCGGGCGATCGGGAAACTCCTTTCCAACTGGTCTATGGTGCAGAAGCCATCTTGCCCGCCGAAATCATACTCGGTTCGCCTCGCACGAGCTCGGTCAACTTAATTGACGACGACTTGCGCTCCTTCTCCTCTTCCTTTTCCTCTTCCGCCCGAACGTCTTCGGGCGAGGCCGGAGCCACTCCGCCGAGTGGCGCCGTTGTTTCCACGGGCAGGACGACTTGCGCGACCGCTCGGGCTTTTTCATGTTCCTCGGCGGTGGGGTTTCGCTCGCCACGGAGAATCCCGTCACCTCAGGGGTGAGCTGCCCCTGCGACTAAGTGCCTCGCAGGACCGGCCGCTTCGGTCTCGCCTCGGCGCTTCCGAGCCATCGCCTTGGCACAAGTCCGTGGCGCCGCTTGTCGCAACTTTTGCCTCCACCGCCCCACCGCGCTTTTGAGCGCGCCGACCGTCACTGGAGCCCGGCGGCAAGAGTTCCACGCCGCCAAATTTTGTCCTTGAGGCACGCTAGCTTCATCACCCGTGAAGCGCCGTGCAGTGTGCTCGGCAAGAATGCGATCGCCGAAGCGCCTCGACATCATCCGTGGCGATCTCTCCTTGGGCAACTGATGAAAAAAAAAAGATCGTCGTTAAGTCTAACGCGTCGAAGGTTGGAAGGTCTAAAGATCGATTCCTACATACCGCCGTGGAAGGCTTGGTCCCGATCTTCTTCGCCGAACCTTCCGCCTCTTCCTCGGGGGCTCCTTGGCGGCTTCTCGCCTTGGCCCTTGGGTGTTCAGGGCGACGAGCTCAGCTCCTGGAGCTGAAGCGCTCCTCTCAAGCAGCAGAAGAAATTTTTCCTTGCTGACTTCTTCTTCGAGCCTCCTCGCCTCGGCGACTGTTAAACCGATCCATGCGGCGGGGTGAGATTATGTAACGCCCGAGCCGAGGGCCATGGTCTTTACCTCTTCGCCGCTCGCTTTCGGCGAGGAGGGAGGGCTTGGTCTCTTCCTCATGGCCGACCGCGCTACCGCTTGGTCTGCCTTTCGATGCGTTCCGTCGCCATAGCTTGGTCTCTTCGACGGTGGGCGGCCGCCGTGTCGGCGAGCTCACAGAGGCTCGGCCGCCACCTTGGGCTTTGTGGCGCTTTGGCCTTGCCTTCTTCGCCTTCTCCTTCTCGCACCCGAGAGTTCCTCAACGATCCCTCCAAGGATCGCTTGGTCCTCCTGCGTGTTTTGAGAAGCGGACGTTAGCATTTAAATAACATTGCAAGTCTAGCAACATAGGTTGAGGGTAAGTAATTTACCTCGCCTCAGGCGGACAAGCACGCTATGCTGGCAAGTGTACGCCACCTCGCCGGTGACCTCCTCGTCCTTCTTCGCCTTGCTTTCAAGATGGCGTCGACCCGCCGGTCACCCATGCGCTTGCTTGGCTTCTCCGCCCTAATGTAAGGGATTGTTAGTTCTGCTCGAGGAAAGAATGTATTTAGAGGTTGAGTCTTAAAGGCACTTACCCGTGCTCTCCCTTGTGATGTCTTCCCATCCTCTATCTTGTAGAAGGGATAGGACCTTCTCCGCAGCCGGATAGACCACATTGTCACCGTGAAGTCCCGAATAATCTTCTCGCCTGCGGAGCCCAAGGCTCACGAGGAGGCGATCTTCCTTGTCATGTAGCAGCCTCGGCAATCATCTCCGGCCGAGGCAATGGCGCCCCTTTGCCGGGCGCCTTCCGGTGAAGACGAAGTTTGTTGTCGCCGCTCCGCTTGTCAGAGAATCACCTCACCACGCGCCCATTGAGTCGAAAGCGAGGCGGGCGAGGGTACGGCGCGTCATCGGCGATGGCCCGAGCTTGAGGTAGTAGCACCCCATCGCTGGAGCGGCGAGCCGCTCCTCGTTCGTAGTAATGGAGGAACAAATTTCACCGGCGGATCGATGCTCAGATAGCCCTCGCACAGGTGTGCGAAGACGGCCATCCGAAGGATGGAGTTCGGATTGAGGTTCGCCACCTCCAATCCGCCGATGTTCAAGAAGGCCTCGACGAAGTCGCCTCAGAGACCTCAACCCAACAAGGCAAACTGCTCAAGTCGATTTAACTCTCCTCGAGCGGCTCCGAGTATTCTCCTCTCCGGCCGCCTCCAGCCACGGTGTCGATGTGGCCCTCCTCCTCCCAGATCCTAAGGTCCTCCTCGGTCAAGCTAGTGCCCGTGAATTTGGCCATAGCGATTTCGTATCGGACGAAAGGTGGTCGGTGATGGAGTTTGGGTACTTGATGCCGAAAGCGTGGTTGGAGCTAGGGCTTAGAGAGGAAAGGCGCGAGAGCAGAGTGGTGGCATGGGCGGCTTGGGTACTTTTATAGTCCCGTATAAGCAGCTCTGCAACGGTTTTGTCCCAGAACGGCTAGTTTTTACTACAACGGCTAGGTAAAACGGTCGCTTTGCTTTCACCGCTAGCAATGACAGAAGTTACCGTTGGAGTTCCGCTAACGGCTATTTTTCCGTGTTTGCATCAAGGTGAGTGCTCGCTTTCGGACAGATGTCGTTCCTCGCTCGACGAACGGAGTTGCTTCTAAGACGATCGGGTTTGTTCGGTCCTGAACAAGTCTTGTTCGGTTGAACCATAACCTGTTCGGTCGCTTGTTACATGCCTTTGTAGCAGGGAAAAATACCCTCTTCGTGACTTTGAGTCTCAAGGGGATGACCCCACTCTAGTGAGTTCTTCCACTTGAGTCTCGGGGGCTAGCTGTCGGGATTAGATCACGCCCATAGCCATGGCCCACTCCTCGACGGCCCAATCGAGCAGCCTACCAGGCCCAAACTCCTGGAAGGTTCTATCAGCCCATGTGCATCCCGCCAACAGCTTCTTGGTCGGCACGGCATGAATCGCTTAGGATTCGTGTTTGAGTCCTACTCGAACAAGAGTTCTGACGGCCACGTGAAGACCCTTGACGTGGTTTCCTGATTGGAATAGGAGTCGTGATCCCCAAGACTAGGAGTATTCCTTAGCTACCGTGGGATATATTTGGCATGTATGAGTTCAATTCGTGCATCGTAGTTAGCCTGCCCGATATTCCTTCTGTAGGTCGGTTTGCTCACCACTATATAAACAGAGCCCCTATGGCGTGTTAAGGGGGTCTAGTCATCATCTTATAGCTTATCGCGTACTTGTACTAGCATAATCTCGCCGAGACTTGTTCGTCTCGCCGAGCCACCTCTTGTATTCATCCCTGATATATAAGAAAGGCTGGACGTAGGGCTATTATCTCTCCCGAGAGGCTGAATCGTGATAAAACCCCGCCTCCTGTTCGTTCTTTGTTAGTGGTTGTTCGGCGTGTCTTCTATCTCCTCTTTGAAGAACCTTGGTTGACTTGGGTCGATATCCCAACCGTCGACAAGAGGAAATAGTTAACTATTCCGTAGTGAAATAGTGTGGGATAGAAAGGCTGATGTGGTTGCTCTTACTCCCTCGAGGTCAACGAAAATGCTACTGCTTGGATGTCCAACCGTGTCACACCACTTCCTTTTATCGTGTTGCATGGTATTTTTAATCGTCTCTTCATTTAATTTGTGATACAGAAGGAAAGTTGTGATTGGGATGTAGACTTGAAAACAAAAGGAAGAGACCGTATGAGATCTTCAATGCCCGTCTCTCGTTGTCCTTTCATCTATAATTTTTGACCGTATGGGATCCTCAATGACCTTATGGGATCCAAATGAACATCGGCTTTCTGAACCCTGCAAAATGGCTTCACTCTTCCTCCATGGTGTTCTGGTGGGAAGACGACATCCTGCGTACCGCTCCTCCTCGTGACACCTTGTATGTCATTTCAGTCGCTTATTTAGCTACTTTTAGATGACCTGCATCTCTGGGCGGGCGCAGGAGCCCATTTTGTAATAAACTAATAACTTGTAAGCCCCATTGGGGGAGGCGCGATATTCTCCATATAACCCTCTTTTTATCAATAGATAGCAGCTCTTTTGTCCTTGTTAAAAAAAAAAAGAATTTCATGTTGTCCTTCCATTTAGAATTTTGTTTCGAGATTGTCATTTGTTCAAGGGACTCTCATAGCCTCTCTTCTTTAATTGTTATCCACCTTATTTTTTCTTCCAAGGCGGCGCTCGAAGGGACAGCGGAAGGGATTGGGAACGCTCTTGCAAAAATTGGGCATGGAAATTAATTGGCCAGACCAGACGACCGGGAAACGCCCCCACAGCTTCGCCAAGGAACGCTGCTTGCCGCCCGGCGCTGTGCAAAAACACAAGCAGCACCGGGAATTGCCGGAGAGCAACGTTACTAATTCGCATGCATCATGCATGTACAGGCAGAGATCGAGGCCTATCTCCCCACTTGAGTTGATCCCCCAGATATACTCCACCGTCCACCAGTCCACCTCGCCGTTTCCTTCACACAACCCGCAACAATTAAAACCATCACTCGGCATGCCACTCCCACTTCACCTCGCCGCGAAGCATCACCCCGAAAGGGAAACGAGAGGCGAGCGTCGGAGCAACGCCGGGCGTGCATGCCTCTGCCTCTGCCTTGAAGCATGCAAAAAGGCCGGAAATATATCCATGTCACCCCAGGGCTTGAGTGCAAGCAAACCAACAACGCCCCGGCCCTCCCAAACCACAAATCCTTGCAAGCAACCGCTCCGATCACCGCTCGTCGTCCTCCATCTGTCTAATCCTGAAGCAGATCCAGCAGCAGCTCGTACACCTATAAATGATAAATCCTCGCGGATCGATCACCACGGCATTGATCTGCTCATCCCAGCACAAGCAAGCTAAGCTATAAGCTAATTAAGCTAGTGATCATCGGCGGCGGCGGCGGCAGCAGCAGCAGCAAGAAGCCAGAAGTACGGCGATGGCGGCGCCGGCGAGGAGCTTGAGCGTGGCGGAGAGGGCGCTGCGCGGGGTGGCGGACCTGATCAAGCTGCTGCCGAGCGGGACGGTGTTCCTGTTCCAGTTCCTGAGCCCGCTGGTGACCAACAACGGCCACTGCGCCGCCTACAACAAGGCGCTCAGCGGGGCGCTGCTCGCGCTGTGCGGCGGCTTCTGCGCCTTCTCCTCCTTCACCGACAGCTACGTCGGCGCCGACGGGCGGCTCTACTACGGCGTCGTCACGCGCCGTGGCATGCGCCCCTTCGCCGCCGACCCGGACGCCGCCGCCGCCGACCTCTCCGGCTACCGCCTCCGCGCCGGCGACTTCGTCCACGCGGGCCTGTCGCTGCTGGTGTTCGCCACCATCGCGCTGCTCGACGAGGACACGGTGTCGTGCCTCTACCCGGCCATGGCCGTCAACGAGAGGACCATGATGGCCGTGCTGCCCCCCGTCGTCGGTGCCGTCGCCAGCTACACCTTCATGATGTTCCCAAACAACCGCCACGGCATCGGCTACCAGCCCACCCGCGCCACCGAGGACTTCCAGCACAAGCACTAGACACACCTAAGATGAAGGTTAATTACCTCGCCCGTCAACTTATCGGATATACATGATCGCTTCATATATCCTGCATGTGTGCACGGTTGTTTTGGGGTTTCAAGAGTCCAGATCACTCTCAAGTCAAGCACTCGATCCGTACTGTATTTGTTGGTTTCTTGTTTGAGTGGAGTGCGTGTCATGTTGTTCTTAATTAATTTATCATGCTTGTGAATTGTGACAATATATATATCTGGGATTTCTTGCATGGTGATCATTTGGTCATCTCCTTCCTTTAATTAATCATGTAAATTCATTAAAAAATAATCATGTAAATAATTTATTCTTGTCAAACGAGTTCATGTCATTGCTGTTTTCGGATTTCCGTTTTCTCTCGGATTTCCGGCTGACTATGAGTCTATGAATGTATACGGCACGGCAAATCACCGACACGAGTGATGAGTCAAATCAAAAAACTTTTTTCACGAGATGGTACCAAGCACTATGTTAGGATATGCGCCGATGCAAAGATTACAAACGACACCAGAAAACATGATATTTGGTAACGCAGTTCAGCTTTGGCCTACATCTCCGCGGGGCTTTGATTAATTATGGGTGCTCCTCCCCAATACAAAATACCGTAGCATACCGGCTGCACAGGTCACGGCCACATGCCGGCCGCTAACCTCCTCACGCCTATGCTACTATCATGAAGTCGTTGTCTTGATTACACCAGGACTGCCTCCTTTTATATAATGGAGGACTGGATAGAGACCGACTCTAGCACTAGCCAACTCTGCATATTACAACATAAAGTTCATGTAACCTACTTGTACACAAATTCAACACGATACCTAACAAATGCTCCATCTTGCGTCGATGAGGTGTTTTATGCGGCGTCTGTGTATGCATAAACCTCGTGTCTCCCCCTATATCTTCCACATGGCTAACCTCACCAACCAAGCTCTGATACCACTTGTTAGGATATGCGCCGGTGCAAGATCACGAACGACACTAGGAGACACGATGTTCGGTAACACAGTTCAGCTTTCGCCTACATCTGCGGGACTCTGATTATGGACGCTCCTCTCCAATCCATAATACCGTAGCATACCGGCTGCACAGGTCACGGCCACATGCTGGCCGCTGACCTCCTCAGATCTATGCTACTATTATGAAGTCGTTGTTTTTATTACACCATGGTTGCCTCCCTTTATATAGTGGAGGACCGGATTCAAAACGACTCTAACAGTAAACCAAACCTACCTATTACAACACAAAGTCCATATAACTTACTTATACACATATTTGGCACAATACCTAACAAATGCTCCACCTTGCGCCGATGAGGTATTTTCTGCGGCGCCCGTGTATGCATAACCTCGTGTCTCCCCCTATATCTTCCGTATGGCTAACCTCACCAACCAAGCTCTGATACCATTTGTTAGGATATGTGCCGATGCAAGAGCACGAACGACACCAGGAGACACGATGTTTGGTAACGCAGTTCAGCTTTCGCCTATATCTGCGGAGCTCTGATTATGGGCGCTACTCTCCAATCTATAATACCGCAGCATACCGACTGCACAGGACACAGCCACATGCCGACCGCTGAAATCCTCAAGCATATGCTACTATTATGAAGTCGTTGTATTGGTTACACCAGGGCTGCCTCCCTTTATAAAGTGGAGGACTAGATAGAGTCCGACTCTAACACTAAACCAACCCTGCCTATTACAATACAAAGTCCATGTAACCTACTTATACACATATTCGACACAATACCTAACACGCTACCTAACAGAGCATAGCCATTGTGATTCCTAAAAGTCTAGTAGACTAAACAATTTGTTATTTCCAGAGAAATCAGCCCCAATAATTAGAACGGAGGGTAATTTTACTTCACACGTACAGGGGACTTTGAAATAAACGTCTTATTATCTTTTTCAAAGAGCTGAGTATATATGTTTAGAGTCTAACTTTCAAGAACAATAGACTGATTTTTCCACCTTTCTGTTCTTTGAGCGAACCTAAAAGCAATAAGAAAAGGGATAATTTGATCTCTCAACTTTCGCGTTTGAGCCAATTTAGTCCTTAAGATATATACAAAACCGTTCTTAATTGCCCTAAAAATTGCTCGTCAAAACCGGGTTTAAAGATGGTTTTGAGTGACTGACACCGATATGACCATTTTTGTATATGTGGACGCTAGCTCGTCACATCGATGACTGATGTGATGAAGTTGCATGTCACATTGACAATTGTGTGGCAAAGAAGATAGTAACCCACATGTCACCCTCTATTTTCTTTTTCCTATATCTTTTTTCTCTCCTCTCCCTCGTCTATCATACCCCTTCCTCCCCGATGGCCGGAGCGGAAGGAAATCAGAGCCTACTTGGTGATCTCGTTGGAGGAGGAAGGGGTGCCTGCTTGTTGAGCTCGTCACTCGCTTGGTGAGCTTGCCGGACAGCACCAGTTGGAGAAAAATGGAGCGTCTGTGCCAGTGGGGAGGACCCAGATCATTTTTCCCGGCCATCGCTCTAATCTCCTCCCGTGCCGGCTGTCAGGGACACCACGCCATGATCTTTGGCGTTGGTCACTGCTCCAATCTCCTCTCGTGCTGGCAATCGGGGCCGTTGTTGTCTTGACCTCCTCTGATGTCTCTCTTTCTCTCCATGTGTGTGCACACGCGCGCTTCCCATCGAGTTGGTCGGACGCACCATCGGGCGACTCCTCAGCTACGGCAAGCTCAGCGACAGAGAACACGAGGAGAGAGAGGGGGGGATGGGACGGGGAGAATGACATGAGGAACGTAGTGAATATGTTCAATTTAAATGAATTTTCCACTTGCGTAGTCCACATGTTTACCCATATGCCCCTATTTCAGTTCAAATCAACATTCACGTGTGCAAAATTAGCCACATAGGTCTTATATCGGCCAAGGCCATCCTTAAACCCACCGATCATAGTATCAAATCGGCACGGTTTCAAAAAGAAGAGGGGAAGGGGCAATCACTAGCGATTTTGCACTTTAAAGATTAAATTGACTCAAATGTAAAAGTAAAGAAATCGAATTGCCACTTTTTCCAAAGCAATATTACAAGCACACGGCCATTTAAACGTGTGGAAGCATCTTTGGATGGTGCATTTATACGGCCGTATGTGTTGCCTGGCATACAGTACAGGTACAGCTAGCCCAGCCGATGTTGCTAGCTATCACCGAGGGTTGAGGGTTCCATAATTTTGTGTGCCTGACTTTTGTGAGAGGTGTTAAAATGCGCCTGCTATATTTGTTGAACATGCACCATAAGTTGTCATATATACATAGACATACTAAAAAGGGAGAATTGTGTTTTTGCCCTGGTTTTGAAAGCTAATTGTGATTTTACCCTCATTTTTTCTGGATTGTGATTTTACCCCTGTTTTTTCTGATTGAACCAGCCGTTTGCCCTCATTTTCAACTCCGTTAACATGAGACCACCAACCTATGTGAAAAATAAAAACCCTAGCGGCGGAGGCAGGCCGGCGGAGCGGGCGGCGCAGGTGGGCCGTGTGGTGACACAAGCGAGCGACATGGCGGGTGGTGTGGCGGCGCAGGTGGGTGACGCTGCGGCGAGCCGTGTAGGCCGGCCGCGGCGTGGGGAGGTGAAAATTTTTCAATGTTGATATATAATGTCACTGTGAAATACTAGTATAGGTGAGCTACCATGTCACTATTGAAATGTTTTGAATAATATGTACACAAAACAAGGAAAAATCATAACGTACTAATAAAAATGAGGATAAATATGAAAAAAAAAACATGTGTCATTGACGCCGTTAAGTACACTTAACGGAAGAGGGGTAAAAGTGGTCTTCAATTTAAAAAAGTAAGGGCAAAATCACAATCTGAAAAAAAAATAAAGGTAAAATCACAATTAGCTCTCAAAAGAAGGGTAAGAACACAATTGCCCCTACTAAAAACGCTTGCAAATGCAGGTCGGTATATATATGTACAAGCCACAAGACAATCAGGCCAGGCTACCAAATTGAGTTCACCTATTCGCATGCATTTTATTACTTGATGTTGAGCTAATATTTTGTGCCAACTGCCTGAGTTGTAGCCAAAAATAACTTGGTGTATGCACCCCAGAGACTATCCAGCCTGAAACTGTGGTGAATCCCACACACTTCCCCTATCTCCAAGAACTGTTCCTGCCTGTGTGAAACCTTTCCCTGTAATCTCTATGCTAACACGCAATGCAATCTCTACTCTTTTATGATTGCCCAGACGGCGTAGATGATTCCTGGCAGGTAGCCGAAGAAGGAGAGAATGAGGCAGATCCAGAACTCAACCTGCGGCCAACGACGGCAAAAGCAGAATCGGCAACTGAATTCCGGATGCATGGCGGCTGTTTCTGATGGCAACAAGAGGTGCCCCGCATGGGTGGGGGGTGCGTACCTCGCAGCCGTACTTGAGGAAGACGCCGAGGGGCGGGAGGATGATGGCGAGGATGAGGTCGATGAAGGTCGTCGACGTGCTGTCCGCCATCGATCGATCGACCCGCGCGGGGCCAAGCAACGGCCGGGGGGCAGCGCCGGCGGCCACCGCACAATTCGATCGGTGAGAGATCGCGGTGAATAGACATGCGTGTGGTTGCGTGCGAATTAAGGAGATGGATCGCTCGATCGCCGGGGAGCTAGGTGAGCCGCGGAGCTTCTTATATCTCCTGGACGTGGACGTGTGGAAGCGAGGCCACGGGGACTGATCCCATGCACGCCTTTGGCGGGTTGGGCTAGCTCTTTCTTGCCGTCAGTTTAATCATTTTTTTTGAAAGAGGGGCAAGAGAACTGCCGTCCTATTTCATTGATCAGAAGGAGAAAAAAAAAAGAAAAACCCATGCACGCACGGGTACAACCACAGCGCTCCGCTGCAAACCTGACCAAAGCCAGACACACCACCGACTACCGCCGGGGACACCACCCACAGAGGGGAAAGAACCCCTGCTGCTGCCTAGAACAAAAGCAGAACAGGAGAGAGACAGGAGAGAAAAAGGGTAAAGAACAACACCAGCCACCGCCGGACACCCAACCAACACTCACACAGCAGCGAGCGACTCCTGCAACAGCAGACCCAACGGAAGCCCATAACGCTAGAACGGCAACCACGACGCCTCCAACAAGGTAACGACGGGGAAGACCCGCCGCCGTCGCTAAACCGTAAGGGTTTTCGCCCAAAGCAGGACAAGGTTTAAAAGGTGATGCCTCCAACGAGGAAAGCGACATAAGGGTGACGCCATCACCAGCCTAAAAGGCAGAGCTTTCGTCCAAGATCTGACCCGCTAGCGTACAAAGGCCTCCGAGGGTGAACAGCGGCAGAAGACCGAGCCGCCGGCCGAAGACGCAGAGCCGGAGAGCGTTGACGAGCACCACCAGCCGACGCGGAAGAGGCCGCCCCTGCCATCTGACACCTCAAAGAAAGGGAGGGTCTAGACGGCGAGGACGGGACCGAGCCAAGAGGCGGAGAACGGGGACGCCACCGGAGAAAGGTCAACAGCCAACGCTGCCAGAGAGGGGCCACCACGCTGGATGGCCCGCGCACCGGAAGCGAAATAGACCAGACGCCGCACCACCAAGGCGACGCTAGGCGACCCCCGCCTCTACCCTGGAAGAAGCCAACCGACGCCATCGAGCACCTCGTAGGGAGGGGAGGGCAAGAAGACGAGGATGGGACCAAGGTAGAAACAGGTAGCATAGCATCGCTGAAGAACGGGCGACGGCCCAGCACGCCACCACAGGAAGAGCCGAGGAGACGCCAGGCACACGCCCCTGGAGCACACCTGCTCCGTCTGCTCCGGCCAACTAACCAAAGCGGACCCCCCCAAGTGGCCTCCACCGAGGCGGGCTCAGGGGGAGGGGGAAGAAGGAGAAGAAGAAGATGCCGGTGCCGAGCTTTGCCGAGCTACGAGGCCACCGAACCCACGGCCCTGGAGCACCCACTCTGACCGCTCTGGCTGACAATGTCTGATCCGAGCCTCCTGCCCGCGGACTCGGCCAAACACAGAGCGGTCCTCTCCAGGCGGTCTCCACCAAGACAGGCCCAGAAGGAGGGGAAGAAGGAATAGGGAAAGCTAGCGTCGGGCTCCACCACTGCGAGCGAAGGTCGAGACGAAGAGGATAGGGGGACGAAGAGGACGGGACACGAGAGAGAAACGATGCTGTGCACCTGGCGGCACCGCAACAATGGAGGAAGGGATGAAGGAGGCCGCCGGCTAAGATTAGATCTGAAGCTAGGCCACAGGGCTAAGCACAGATCTGGAGTGAGGAGCCCGATCCGGTGCCTAGGCCGCGCGACAACAGATCCGGAAGAGGAAGAGGAGCCGCGCCGAGCCGCCATGCTCGGCAAAGACACGCCGCGCGGCCACCATGGCTGCGCCGCCTCTAGGCGCGCCGTCGCGCCCGCCAACCCAAGCCTGCTGCGCCCGCCCAGTTCGCCGCCAAGCTGCGCCCGCCAAAGTCAGCGGCAGCGCCGCCACGCCACGCCCAGCCAAGGCCGCGCCGCCGCCAAAGCCGAGCATCGCCACGCGCCTGCCAGCTTCGACATGGAGCCGAGCGGTCCGCGGTCACCGGATCCGCCTCCACGCCGCCGGATCCGGCCATCACGCTGCCGGCTCCGGCCGGGGCGGCCGTCGCCAAGCCACTGACGAAGCACGGAGATGAAGAAGAGAGGGGGAGAAAGGGAGGAGGGAGGAGGAGAAGGAGAAGGGGGGAGGGTGGGGCCGCCGCCGCCTAGACCAGCCGCCGCCGCCTAGACGGCTAGGGTTCCGGCGATGGGGGGTTTCCGGTTATGGCGCCCGTGCGCCGCCCGTGTCGCCCCAGAGGACGACGCGGGGGCCTTTCCCAGAGCGAGTCCGTTGTCTGTTTTTCAATTCCAAACGTCAGTTTAATCTTGTAACATCAAGCGCATGTGCATGCGCATGAGTGCATGAGTACGTACGTGTATAAGCATGGGTGCACGCGCATGAGCGCACGAGTGCATGCCGTGAGGAAAGACATGTAATCGAATAGTCGTCCAAGTCTTCAGCTATGCATGCCTCGCGCGCGCGCGCATGCATGCAGATCATGGTGGATTGGTGGAGTCGAGTGGCATGACCATGCATGTGTGAGTATATATGCAGTGCTAGTCGAGGCCTGCACACATACGCGTATATATTGCATATCGTGTAGGCCTTGTTTGTTCTCGAAACACTAATTAAAAAGTTTAAAAATAAATTAACCACTTTCCCTTCCACTGTATTTCCGCGCGAGGGTGTTGTGCATCTGAATTCGGATGAGGGAGCGGCGTATTTGTATTCTAACAACGGAGAAAGGAGTCTGAGCAGGATGCTCCATCAACCACCATCGCCTCCTTAGATCATACCGCAACTTCAGCTTGTCGCACAAGCCACCCACCTCCATTACACCGCCGCTGGCTCCAAACCATGGCACTGCACAAACTTGAGGGCCCTAGGCTGATGAGTCTATGAGTGTCGGCGTACTTGACGTGCTGGTGGCAAACTGTGGTTGCGGACATGTTTTGGGACTGGAGCTTTGGTGGCAGGAGCTACGGCTCTTGAATGTTTGTCCAACTATTGTTCTGCCTCTTGGCTATCTGTGTGAAGGGTCATTGTCGAAGTGCAAAGAGGGCTGAAAGTGATGGCTTGAAAGGGCCACCCAGGCGAGACAGGGAGAGGCCAGGGCGCCATGGTCCATAGAGGGTCACCTTGGAGAGGGGTACCATAGCCGAACTTGGGGGAAGGGGAGGAAAGATGTAGAGAAGAGAGGAAGAGAGATGGCTAGAAATGTCTATGGTGACTTAAATATAAGATTTTAGCATTTATAGTAGAATACATTTCACTTTATTTTTGAAGGTCAGCTTACGCTGACTAATTCATTAAAGGAGAAGTGAAAACTGTGTTACAGAGGTTTACAAAGAGCCTGGTGCGCGAGACACAGAAGGCCACACACACACTAGCCCCCGCGAGCCCTGAAAGGCTAGGCAACACTAAAGGTAATTACTCAGTAAGTAGGGCAGCCATCCCTGCCGACGACAATAGCTGACGCTCCGCGGTCCAATCCGCAAGCAACTGATGATGCTGCCTTACTCGGCCTTCGAAAAGTCTCCTGTTACGTTCACCCCAAATGACCCATAGTGTTAAGATGATGATGGTTCCGACTCCTTTTGCCATGTTCCCGGGAACGCGGGCTACACAATGGTCCCACCATCGCTGAATCGAGGTCGTGGTAGTCTGCGGCCATTCCGATGGACACAGCGCTTGGAGGCTACACTTCGACCCGACGGCGGTCCAAAAGCGCTTGGAGAAGTGACAATCAAGAAACAGGTGGGTTGTGGTCTCCAGAGTAGTGTAGCAGAGAGGGCAGAACTGATTGTTTGGCCAACCCCGTTGCTGAAGGCGATCTGCAGTCCAAAGCCGATGTTGCACCAACAGCCAGCTAAACAGCTTGCATTTCATCGGCGCCTTAGGTTTCCAAATCAACTTAGGGAAAAGCGACATGCTTGACCCCTGGAATTGAATACGGTACGCCGAACGCGCTGTGTAACCACCAGAGCAAGTCCATCTCCATTTGATGCGGTCATCCTGATTTTCCGTTAGGGCAGGTGGGTGGGCCCTAAGCGTCCGCCATAAGTCAAAGAATTCCCGTACCAAGTGAGTATCGGTCAGAGGTCCCAAGTCTCTGATCCATGAATTTCCCCTCATCGCATCGGCCACCGACACACCTTTCCTTTGTGTCTGGCGAAAGAGACGCGGTGCAATCAGACCGAGCGGCGTCGGGCCCGCCCAAGGCGTAGTCCAGAACCGCGCTTTAGTCCCGTTTCCCAGCTGCACCTGGATGGATGCATTGAAGAGCGCTAAATCGGATGCATCACACGACGGCTGAAATCCTTCCCAGCCGGTGCCATTGCAACCAAAGCCAACGTAGCCGTAAGGCGCGTCCTGCACGAGTCAAGTCTGGCAGGCCTAGACCTCCTACTGCCTTTGGTGAGCAGACTTTGGGCCAGTTAACTTTGCATTTTCCTCCACTGAGGCTGTCATTTCCGGCCCATAAGAAGCGCCGTCGGACTTTATCGAATTCCCGTAGGAAGGAGGCCGGGGCCTGCATTGCTGTCAACATGTAGATCGGCAGTGCACTGAGCACAGAGTTCACTAAGACGTGACGACCGCCGATCGAAAGCAAACTTGACTTCCAACCCGCAAGTCGAGAGGCTGCTCTATCAAGGATTGGTTGAATGTCCATGCGCCGAACTCTGCGAAAATGAAGAGGGAGGCCTAGGTAACGCACCGGGAAAGTCTCAATTTTCCCTGTGAAATTCCTTAGGATGTGATCAAGGTCCACTGTTGCACATCTGATGGGCACCACCGAGCTTTTGACCATATTAACCTGCAACCCTGTAGCCACCCCAAAGTCTTTAAGAATGGAGAGGAGGTACTGGACATCCGATGCAATTGGTTTAACGAAGATGACGGCATCATCTGCGTAGAGGGAACAGCGTATGCCACCTCCTCGGGTAGTGACCCTTTGCATCCTTCCCATTTCAGTAGCTTTGCTAAGAATGAAGTGAAGAGTGTCGATGGCGAGGATGAACAAGTAAGGGGAAAGCGGATCTCCCTGCCGCAAGCCCTTCCTATGACTGAATGACGGCCCCACTTGGCCATTAAGTAGGACCGTCGAAGATGACGTGGACAGCATCAAGGAAAGCCAGCTTCTCCATCTATCGCTAAAACCCCTGGCTCGTAGCAAGTCCAGGAGGTATTCCCAAGAAACGGAGTCGAAGGCACGAGCGATGTCTAGCTTGAACATGAGGCACGGCGTCTTAGTTCGGTGAAGTCGACGGACAAAGGACTGCACCTGTATGAAGTTATCATGTATCGACCGGCCCTTCAGGAAAGCGCTCTGCGACTTCGAGATGACCTGGCCTAAAATCTTCCCCAGTCGAATTGCGTGTAACTTGGAGAATAACTTGGCGACCGAGTGAACCAGGCTAATAGGTCTATAGTTTGTGATGAGAGTCGAGTCCCCCTCCTTGTTCTTGGGGAGAAGAGCAATTTCCGCCCTATTCAGATTTGGAAGGTGCAGTCCTCGCAAGGACAAAATGTTCTGAATGGCTTTGAGAATGTCGTTTTTGATGGTACCCCAGCAGGCCCGATAGAAAGCGCCGGTAAAACCATCTGGGCCCGGCGCCTTGTCCACCGGAGAACGAGTGATCGCCTCCCAGATTTCGTCGAGGTCTATTTCCGAGTATAGGGAGCTGCAATCCACTAGTGGCATGTTGAGGATGCCCCAATTAAGTCTCCGACTTGGTGGGGATGGCACACTGTTGGTGTCTGGGAATCGCGCTCCTGAAGAGCAGCGGGTCCACGGACCGGCAGACGAGTTTGTAGTTGGTGTGAGGCCCAACGACAACCCTTCTCAGCAGCCCGGGTGGCGGCCAAGCCTGCGGAAGGCTAGGGCCGCGCGGTCTTCCCGGACAAGGGCCTGGTGCGACTAGGCGATCCGGGTACAGATCCTTCGTACTGTGGGAAGACAGAGAGAAACGATGCAAACCGTGGAGACACAAGTGATTTACCCTGGTTCGAGCCCCCACTGCCGGGTAATAGCTCTACTCTAGTCTTATTGATTATATGGTGGAAGACAGTACAGAGGTGCCGAGGTCGGACCCGGAGGCGCCGATCCCGAGCTTACAGTGATGAAGGCTAAGGGCTAAGGCTACTCGCGGAGGAAGCTTCAGATGCCAATGTTGCTTGTAATTGGACCAGGTGGAATCGGACCAGGGATTTCGGGTGTTCAGTTGGCCGTCCCCCGCAATGTCCAGGAATCCTCCTTTTATAGGCGCCGTGGACCGCCCGAGGCGATCTGGCGGGCCCCGCTAGTCTTTGCTTTAGTGGCGAGGTTCTTGTCTTGTTCTAGGGTCTGTCGCTGCATCGAGCTGCGCAGGAGAAGCTGGTCGGGTTAGTACTGAACACGTGTTTGTCTTGACACGCCCGTTCAAGGGGGAGAGCTTCTTTAGGGGAAAAGCACTTTCCCTTTATCCTCAATATGGCCTTAACTGGACCGAGCCAGCTCTGCGCCACCCGTTGGGGGCGTCGCGTAGCGTAACAACCATCTGCTGCCTGCCAAAGAGGGCAAACGACAAGACGGGCTATCCGCGTGTCCTTTCCCGGGCTATAGGCCTCTTGGGAGATACAGTGCGTTCCCGGTCAAGGTCGGATAAAGTGTGGTGGGACATGACAGTTGTCGCCACCTGCCCTCGGGTGAGCGGATCACCCGAGGGACCTTCTCCCGGGCTAAGGGATAGCCCGGGAGGGACATGGTGCCGCCGGTTTTGACCTAGTCAAGCCCGGGACAGCCACGAGAGAGTTAGGTGGCTTCTTTAGTACGGCCAGGGATAGCCTGCTTGGCTTTCTGTTCGTGTGGTGGGCCGGTACGGAATCGGCCCAAGGCCTTCTTCAAGATGGGCCGTTTACCAATCACCAACACACACCTAACAGCTCAGTGAAGTGTTGAGCCAACGCCCTTTCCTTATCCTCATGGGTTATTGCCATCCCTTCAGACGTGCACAGTTGAGAGATGTAGTTCTTCCGCTTACGGCCATTTGCTCTGATGTGGAAATATTTAGTGTTTGCATCACCTTCCTTAAGCCAATGCACTCTTGCCTTCTGCCTGGCCCTGGAACGCTCAATCGCCGCCAGCCCTAGAACTTTCATTTTAAGCTTCCTATGGAAGGTCTGCTCATGCGGAAGTAGGGGTCGTGATTCTTGAGCCTGATCTAATATGAGGATAAGCTCATTCGAGACTGCCAAATGATCCTTGAACCAGCTTGAGATGCCTCTACTCCATGCTCTGAGTCTGCATGCAGTCCTCGAAAGTTTTAGGTGTAAGGATAGCAACGGATCCGAGTGCTGGCGTTCCATCCATGCCTAAGAGACCACCTGTTGAAAACCTTGAAGACGTATCCAATGATTTTCAAAACGGAACCGCTTTGGCACTGATGCATGGAAAACTGGGGCTAGAAGAAGCGGGCAGTGATCTGAAAACGAGGAAGAGAGGGCTGCCAGCTGATAGTTTGGAAAGAGCGATTCCCACTCTGCATTGCAGAGGGCACGATCCAACCTGACCAACGTAGGGTCCGCCCAACCATTGCTCTAAGTGAATTTTCGCTCAAAGAGCTGGATGTCCTTAAGAAGGCATCGGTCCACCATTTGGCGGAACCGGCCTAACCAATTGTAGTTAACATTGGGGTTGTTTTTATCACGGGCCGCCAAGATCAAATTGAAATCTCGTAGGAGTAGCCAAGGGTAGGTAGGTTGAGGCCGTAGCCGCTCTAACTCCTGAAGAAATACTTCTTTATCGAAATCCGCCGTCGGGCCATAGAGAGTAGTCATCTTAAACTGCACACTGCTGTTCCTAAGGGTAGCGATGGTCGAAATAGAGAACCGGCCATACTCTGGTTGTGATATCGTGAGGCGATCAGCATCCCAGAGCAATGCAATTCCACCGCGAGTGCCAGTGGCAGGAAGTGCAAAGAAACTCGCTAGTCGAGTCCCACCTAGATGTGTCGCAATCTGGACGTCGAAATCATCTAACTTTGTTTCCTGTAGGCACAAAACATCCACTTTTGTGTTGCAAACAAGCTGCTTGACGGCCTCACGGCGAGCCGGGCCATTAAGCCCCCTCACATTCCAAGTTAAAAAGCTACAACAATTTGATGACATTAATAACTAAAGACCCCAGACAAAGGTGCACAAAACACAAGGGCGAAACACACATAACAGCACACAGTAAGATCGTAACAGCACTAGGGGAGGCTAATCCTCCGGCAACACTGGACAGAGGCATGGTGGTTAACATTTAAGGGACTATGGAGCACCATGAGCACCAAAAGGCGAAAGAACACGTCCTACTCAGCGACCAAAGGGCCGCTGTCTGGTTGAACATCGGCCACACTGTCAACGAAGACGACGGCCGCCTCCTGCTGTGCTGCAACATCTTCGACGACCGGGAGTGGCTCCTCAGCCAGCCCAGCCAGAGCCTCCAGACCAGAGACCACGTACTCCGGCAGAGGTGCGTTGAAGGAGTCAAGGTAGGATTCCATCGCCTCGGAGGTTAGCTGCTCAGTGCTGGGCGGCACAATGCCCATGCTTTTCATGATCCGCAGCTTGGCTCGCTCCGAAATTGGCACTGCAGGCATCTTGGCAAGGCGAGAGCTTCGGCGAACGGAGAACTTTGCAACACGCGAGCCCGTCTTGGCGCGTGGAGGATCGTCGGAAGGAGGCGGTGCTGGTGGAGCCGGCAACGAGAGGATTGGTGCGTCCGGCGGCAGGAAGAGGTTGTCCAATGTGTCCATTGCGTCCTCAATCGGTGAGGCACTGACCGCGCAAGGCCCCTTGTCCACCCCATCGGAGATCAGCGCCGGATTCATTACTGAATTGTTTGCAATGTGCACCGGCTGTGGGCGCCCGCTCCAGATGGACGGCGAAAAGACCGGTGAAGGCGGCGCAGCATTCGCATTGTCAGGCGAGAAGGACAACGGTTGAGCCTGCGCGTGCAAAGAAGCAATGACAAACTCACTGAGCATTGGGTCAGGGGCGCGCATGGGCTCGTGAGCATCTTGGCAAGGCGGAAGCAAAGCAAAAAAGGAGAGCAGGGGGTCGTCGCCCTGAGGCCCGCGGCACACTGAACGCGGGTCCGTCGAACTGGTCAGGCCAGTGCGGGTAACTTCCTTCCCACACCCAACAGACGGCGAGGCACGACGGCCGGAAACGCCGCAGTGGCGATGGAGGGACCTTTTTCTTGTGCGGCTGATGCGCCTCGCCGGAGCGCGCACCGGAGATCGGCCGCGCACCCTCGCAGCGAAGACGGGTGGCTGGATGGCTGCTTGGCGCCGGCCAGCAGGCGTGCGACTCCGATGACGGAAAGAGTAGGTGGCACCGGCCGGGGCATCCCTGGAGCGGCTACGGCCAAGGATAACATCCCTCCAGGTGCGTCGTAGCCCCCCACGGCCACAGTCTGGATCATCATCCTGGTGGCCGCGCAGCTGATCTGGAGGCCGGCAACCGCCGAACCGCCCGCGAGAAACCACAGGGGCAGCCTGCAGACGGGCACGCACCGGCTGCGCCGGGGCCGAGCCATGAGGCTCTGAGCCGTCCACATGGCCGGGGCGCCACGAGAAGGTGATGATTCTGGGCAAGACATCCTCGTCCGAATCCGAGGACTCAGAGGGCAGCCCACTCACAGGTGAGACTGGCGAGCGGTCCGGACGGGGGCTCCAATCTTCGACAGTGTTAAGGTGGATGAGCAATTGCACAATGTCCCCACGAGGAGGCTGAGGCCTATTAGGCACCCCATGGCCGGCGATCTCTGGTGCGCGTAGAGAACCCGCGGGGAAGAAGCAGCATCCCTTAGTTTTCGGAATAATGTCCGGGTTCCAGACCCAGACCCAGCAACCAAAGATTCTTGTTTCCACTCGATTTGCTGTCTTCGTATCGAGCCTATCAAATAGCCCGAAATCCCCAACAATCTGCTCCATTGCCGCTTGTGACCATGCGAGAAGGGGCAGGTTTTCAATGCATAGGTGTGCACGGTAGACCCAAGTGCGTGAAAGGGTGTGTGTTTCCTCGCTCCACGGTCGAACGGCAAGCACCTTGCCCCCGACCCGGATTGAGCCAACATCAAGGGCCATGTCGCGCTGCCCTGGGTAATCAAAAAACACGAAGAACTCTTCCGGCTGGTGCTTGTGGACCTGAAGATTGTTGAATGGGATCCCAAGCTGCGATTCGATCGCCCGTGCCGCCTCCTCAGCCGTAGCACCCGAGAGGCCTTCAGCATTGACAAGCAAAGCTGCCTGGCTGCGCAAGCGGTGTAAATGGTGATCCATAGCTGGAGTGGAGATGACAGTGGACGTGCTGTGCAGAGTTCGCTGGGCAGCAAGGCCTGGACGGTAATCTTCCGCGGCCATGATGAAGGCGGGAGACGGCGTGGTACTAAGTGCAGGTGGTGGTGGTGCAGTGTATGGTGGTGGTGCGGTGGAGAGCACTGGCGGGCCTAGCCTTTGATGAACCGGGAAACGAAGGCGGAGGTGGACAGGTTGCTTGGACTTCCGAGGGCAGTGCCTAGCGAAATGTCCACTACCCCTGCAGGAGAAGCACCGAACCGGATCTCTGCATTGGACTACCCGATGGTCCGAAGCGAGGCAACGAAAGCATCTCCCTTGAACCGAGTTTAAGTAGGAGGTGGAGCGGGCATGGGCGGAAGCGAGGTTACCTGGCGCCGGCATTGAAGACGAAGCCGAAGGAGGAGCTGCCCGGGGAATCCGTCCGCCCCTTGGGAGGATCGTACTCCATCCTTGTGCATCCGGAGGGGAACTTCGCGTGGGGCGGCGACTGGCAGCAGCAGAAGTTTCGGCATACGGGACAGCTGGCGCCGAAAGGGGAAAGGGGCGAATTAGATCTACGGAGGCGTGGGGAGACTGGGATCCTGAACTGGAAGGGGAGCGAGAGGAGCTGCTGGTCGGGGTGGTGACGAGAAAGCACGGCGCGGTGGATTGAAGGCTCCCTGGCAGCGCCGAGGCAGAGCCGGGCAGCAGCCCATTGATGGCCTGAGCAAGGTCGGGAGAAGCGCCATCGAGATGTTTTGGATCTGACTTTTCAGGGCTCGAGAGAAAGGAGGATGCCATGGCTGCCCGCGAGTGGAGGTGAGGCTTGAATCTAGCGGCAGTGGGTGGGGTGGCGCGGCTGGCTGGGCGGAGGATGGCTGGAAGGCAGGGGAAGGGCGGCTAGGCGGCGGCCGCCGCCGGTGGGTCGCCCATGGGCGGGGCAGGAGCGGGGTCACGTCTATAGTGTTTCTCCCGAGTCCCGATTTCATGTTTGTAGCATAGTGACCTCACACTTCCACTGTATATGTAAGGTCGTAGCTTCGTAATAACACGTAAAAAAGTTTGTAGCATAGTGACCTCACACTGCCACAGATTAATGTGGAACGTATAATTCGACTTGACATTAGAGAATCTACAATAGAAGCTGTAAAATAAAGTGTGTATAGATAAAGTGTCTGCTTCGGGGAAAGAATCTTTTTAAAGTATAGCATAACAAAGAATTTTAGATAAACGAAGAGGCGCTCTTCGCAGCCAAGATGACGCCGAGTGTCTGGTGCAAGCCTTCAAGTTCATGATGAGTATAGAGATCATTTCTGTAAATATTTCTCTCCTTAATGAAATGGCAGAGCGTCTGCCCTTTTCGATTAAAAAAGTATAGAGAGCATGATGTCGTGATTGTTGAAAAGGTAAGGACCAGAATGATCATGAATTTCAATCAAGTGCAAGTGACATACTAATCAAGTGCAAGTGCCATTCTGCTATAAAAAATGTGACGCTGTGATAGACAAACTGATAAAACTGGGGTCTTTTTCTATCGGGAGCAGCTGCACCGCAGTCGCCTACGATTGGGCCCGCGTGCAGGTGATTTTTCTGGCCGTTGGATCTTGATCCAACGGCTAGCACGCTTGACCCCTCTGCTCTTTTGTTTCTCACGTGAGGGACGACCGAGCCAGCGCCGTTTCCCCCGATCCCCTTCGTCTTCCTCGCGCAGCCCGCTCCGCACACCTCCGCCGCCACCACCTCTCGGCAACCGCCTGGCGGCACACCTCGCCACGCCGCCGCTCCACCTCCAACCTCCCATCGCCGGCGGCGGCGCCCACCCTAACCCAGATCCACCCTCCGGCGACCGCCCGGCCGTCATCTCCCCACCGGCTCGGTGGCGGCGCCTCCGCCGCCTCACAACCCCGACCAACCGCCGGACCTCCACCTCCCCTCAACCCTTAATGTATAGCCGGGGAGCACCCCCACCCCCCAAACCCTAACCCGAACCGACCGGCGGTGAGGTCGACGACGGCGAGCTCAACGATGGCGACGGCGAGCTCGACAACGGCGAGGTAGGCTCCCTCCTCCTTCCTCCTCTCTCCACCTTCCTCCCCCTTCTTCCTCCTCTGTCTGCGTGTTTTTGATTTGAAAATTTGGTTCAATAGATGTGTGAGAAAAAATCACCTGCAACATTGCTAGGTTGCAGGCGTCTGCGATCTAGCAAAACCCTTTTCTTATTAGAAGAACCCAATTACCGTGGATGGATGATTTTCCTCTGATCAAGACCTGGCAGCCGTTCTGCACGGCTGCATCTGAGTGGAGAGGGCCAAAGAAAAAAAAAAGTCCATTTCCAGTACTGTACTCATCGCTCGTGACGGATTCATAGCGCGAAGCGGCGACCCTGCCGACGCATGGCCATTCCTCTCTTCGTCTCCTCAGTCCTCCACCGCCCTTCCTACCCATCCACTGTAGTCCTCCGCGATCTCCCCCACCAATCTCTCTCGCCTGCACCAAGAAACGGCGCCGACGGACACCGGAGCCTTCCTCTTCCCGACCAGGAAGTCCCCACCTCCTCCCACTCTCAGTCACACCCATGGCGTTCTCCCTGCTCCCGGCGCTGGCCGCTCTGCTGGCGCTCGCCGCCTCGTGCCTGTGGATCTACGCCGTGGCGCGCCTCGCGCAGCGGCCGCCCGCCGTGGCCAGGAGGTTCAGGGAGCAGCGCGTCCGCGGGCCCCCCTACAAGTTCCCGAGGGGCAGCAACGAGGACATCCGTAGGATGAAGGCGGCGGCGGCTGGACGGCCGGCGCTCGCCGTCCGGGACCACGACTACCTCCCGAGGATCATGCCCCACTTCGTCAAATGGAAGGAGCAGTACGGTACGGTTAAGCTCGTGCTCAATTCCAGGATCAAGATGATGTTTTTTTTTTCCCGTGTAATCCCATTTTATTAGCTACGTACTCAGCTTTTGTTTGTGGAGCTGAATGTCTTTTCATTTGAATGTTGTCTAGGAGGGCCATTTCTATATTGGTTTGGCGCACAACCTCGAATCTGCATCCTCAATTACGAGCTGGTAAGGCAAATCATTGCAAATAAGCTTGGACATTTCGAGAAGAATATTGCACACCCGACTATCCTGGCGATGATCGGCAAAGGGCTATTGCTGGTCGAAGGCACGGACTGGGTGCGACATCGCAGAGTGGTCAGCCCAGCTTTCGCCATGGACAAGCTGAAGGTGCTGTTCTACGCAATTTCCCTTTCGGTTCCTGCAGTTTCAAACAATGGACTGGACTGCTAAGTCAGAAAACAAGACGCTATTCCTACACTAATAATTTCTCAAAGTTCTTCTATCATTCTGTATCGTAGATGATGACAAAGACAATGGTTAGTTGTGCCAAATGCTTGATCAAGGAGTGGGAAGATCAGTCATCGAATAGCAGGGGCAGCGCTATAGAAGTTGAATTCAGCAAACAATTCCAAGAGTTGACAGCAGATGTTATATCCCGTGCTGCTTTCGGAAGTAGCTATAGGGAGGGGAAAGAAGTATTCCATACACAGAAACAGCTTCAGGCCATCGCCATATCAACTCTTCTCAATGTACAACTGCCAGGATTTAAGTAAGTCTATTTATATGCCAGGTAGTTTTTTCCCCTTATTTTGTATAAATTCATTATGGCTAATAATTTCCTTTTATTTTTAGTTATCTCCCTAGTAATAGTAACAGATGCAAGTGGATGCTAGAAAAGAAGCTTAAGAACACGCTCGTTCAGATGATACAGTCCCGACTAGCATCAAAAGGAAGTGGATATGGAGATGATCTGCTCGGCGTGATGCTTGAGGCTTGCTTCAACACAGAACAAGGGGAGAAGGAAGATCAGTTGCTTTTGGGCATGGATGAGATCATAGATGAATGCAAGACATTCTTCTTTGCAGGACATGAAACCACATCTCATTTACTTTCTTGGACTATGCTCGTTCTCAGTGTGTATCCAGAATGGCAGGAGCGGTTAAGAGAAGAGGTTCTGAGAGAATGTGGACAGGAAAATCCTAGTGCAGACATGCTTAGTAAATTGAAAGAGGTAAGAAAAACATGCTTTGCATGGATACCCAAATTATCTACATTTTATTTTTAAAAATTTATCTGCATGTAGTTCTTGCAAGTGCTACAAACAATGTACCTATTTGCATGTAGTTCTTGCCTGGAGTTGGCTCCAAGGTACGCAGGCGTCTAGGACAGTTTTACGACAAGTCTTGTAGCCTTGGGGCAGGGGGACGTCCCTACAACACCTACGGTCGCCCTGCTCTCTCTCGGCCTCGATCTCTCTTTCCCCTGTACCGAACCGTCCACCTCCCATCCCTGCACTAGCCACCGCATCCTCCTACTCTTCCCCCTTCTACACCAACGAGCTCAAGGACCGAACTGTGTCGGGGACCTCCACCAGATGTTGTGTAATATGTGAGAGAGGGGGGAAGAGAGTAGGCTGATTAGTGAGGAGGCGAGCAGAGAGATGAGGAAGGAAGAGAGCAGAGCAGTGAGATGAGGGAGAGCAGCGAGTCGAGAGATGAGGGGGAGAGAGTGTGTGTGAGAGAGAGGGTGGGGGAGAGAGCGAAGGCTGGTATGGTCATTCCACGTCAGCATTGATCAGCCTAGTGTCCATGTAAGCAAACCAGCCACGTTTGCTGCTACGTCCAATAAACCACCCGCAGTCCGGTCAAAGAACTGGTTGTCTCTGGTTTTGCGAGTTCAAAGACCACTTAAGTCCAGTTTTGAAGTTTATGGACCAAATCGGACCGGAGCGAATGTTTAGAGACAAAATAGGTACCTTTTGCCTATCTTTTTTAGGCTATGAGTTTCACCACAATGGTTCTAATTTATATTCCTGTGGCTCGTGGGAAATTGGTCTTAGTTGCACAATTTTTTGATTTTATCTAACACTGAAGATTGATATTGCAGATGACAATGGTGCTCCTCGAGACACTAAGATTGTATTGCCCTATTATTTTTTTACTAAGAAAGCCTATCTCCGATATGAAATTGGGAAGCCTCAACTTACACAAAGGCGACACGATTGTGATACCTATTCCAATGCTGCACAGAGACAAGGAGATTTGGGGTGACAGTGCCGATGAGTTTGACCCATTGAGATTTGAGAATGGGATCACAAAAGCTGCAAAGGTTCCACACGCTCATTTAGGGTTCTCCATAGGGTCAAGATCCTGCATTGGCCAGAATTTTGCAATGTTAGAAGCGAAGTCCGTGATGGTCATGATCCTTCAGAAGTTTTCCTTTACACTTCCCCTAAGTATGTCCATGCACCTGCGGATATGTTAACCCTTCAGCCTAAGTTTGGTCTTCCTATAATTTTGAGTCCACTGTATGTATAACGATGATGATTTTGTATGTACATATGTATATGTCAGATTGCTAGTGTTTCCCTGTTTTCAGGTCTGTTCAGTTCAGCCCTCCAAAAAATACACAAAAGGTTACGTTGGTGAGGAAGGTGGCAATCAGCTTTGTAGGTGTGTGTGTGTGTGAATTGTCCTGAGTTACAATACTGAGCACACAAGATGGTAGTTCCACAAAGTTTTAGGTCCTGTTTGTGTCTCACTTGTACCTTATGTTTCAAATGTGAGGGTGAACAAGCTAAGCTTTATGTTGTTACATCCCATGAAAACGATGTTCGAGAGGTGCACGCCTGGTTTTTGTCATGTTCTAAAAAAGACACCTGAATACCTCTCTTCGGTTTCGAAGGCTATCCCCAGTTGTCATCCTTGCACCGTCAGAAGCTCATAATTCAGAAACAATCTATACATTTAGGTGCAAGAGGGAGGTACTCACCCATTTGTTCTATCGTCGTGCACGGTACATCAGTTGGGTTCTATTAATTAACAGTCGCTCACATAGTTCAGTAGGATATAATGACATTGAAATATACAGGAACAAACCTATGATAATTATTAAAATGATGCACCTGGTTTCTCATAAAAAATAGAAATTTTAAGATTAACAGCATGTTTAAAGCAGTTTAAACTTATTTGTTAGAAAATAAATTTAGCTTTTTTTAGTCTAATTGTTTTTAAAATCATAAAAACAAGTTTAAAAACTCTAAAATAACATAAATAAAGCGGACCAGCTTAAAGAAGCATATTTAAGAACCTCCAACGGTATAACTTAACTTTCATCTCACTTCAGCTTAACCAGCTTATTAATTCATTTAGCTCAGTCACTTTGAACACTCTAGATATTGATTGATTGACACAGGATACAGAGAGAGGAAATGTTGCATTGAAACTACCGAAGGAATCCCTAACATGATGTTAGATTCATGCTAGAAATTCTTTAAAATTCGACTACAAAATTCCTCAAGCATCCGGTTCAGTCGCCCTCGCCCAAGATCTCCCACCACATGCTTGGCACCGTCAACTCCTTCCTCTTCTCAGATGGAATGCGAAAGCCAGCGGCAAGGCTAGCATGGAGCTGCAGCATGGCGGCTAGGGAGAAAGAAGGCCGGGCGGTCGGGGAGGAAGGAGGGAGGTAACGGGGAGGGGAGGGGAGGGAAAGGCAGGGGAAGAGGAAGGGGAAGAAGAAATGAGAGAAGAGAGTGACATGTGGGTCCCATGCTGAAAATAGATTGAAAATAAATGAAAAACCATATGTATGGATGACATGTGACCATATTTTATTTTTCATTTGTCTAATATTTTTTGTAATTGGAACGCCATGTCATGAGCCACGAGGAATACTCCGGTGGCAAAACCACCCCCAAAACAATTCACAGGGGGTTATTTGCACTGGTTTCAATGATTTATGGGGCTGGCTATGCGGTTGTGAAGATCAGAGGGGTATGTGCGCCCATGGCCATAGTTCAAGGGGATAGGTAAACTTTTTCCATATATACTTCAAAAATATCATGGTATTGTCAAAACCATATTATTCTCACAGGTACCAAATAGTTTTGTTATCTAGGGACCAATTTAACGCAAACGTCAAAGTTCAGGGATCGGGTGGGAAACGTCCCGAATAACTGTGTCTTTCGAGGGAGGGGGAAGGCCCTCGCGTCCTAGAGGCCATCGTGGTTGGCTGCCAAAGGTTGTTCGGCATTGCGACCGTCGGTTCCGGTGTCACCTTGGTTGGGCAGTGCATCGGCAGCTCCCCGCCGCCTTGGTGGTTGTTCCACCAGTGGGCTGCTCGGAACCGATGCCACGTTGCCCGTTCCGGAGGTGCTCTACAATGGCAATGCATCGTTGGCCGGGTGCACAGCAGTGCAGAGTCCGGCTTGGTTCTAGGCAGTGATGCCTGTCGCGGCGCGATAGGTTCCCCTCTCTTCGGCTTAGCGCGGCATCCGGTCGGCCTCGGCATTGGCGCTTCCACCAAGCCCCCACTCCCGGGCGAGGTCCCGTTTAGCGTTCGATGGCAAGGGCGACGTCTTCCTCATCCAGCCTTGGTGGCTCGGCGTCTTCATTCGCCTGGCAAGGTCCTGCTCGCTGCCATCCTACCCTCCCCCTCCCAGTGAGGTGTATGATGGCGGTGGCGGCGTCTTCCTTGTCCGGCTTCGAGGTCCAGCTGGCAGCTGGCCTTCGACAAGTGTTTCTCTGACACCTGTGTTCCTCGGCTCGTCCTTCATGCAGGTGCATCTATGGCTACCCTTAATGCGTTGTCAGGGTTGAGAGTTTCGGGCGAAAGCCCTGCTGTTGACTCCCAAATTTGGCAGGAAAATCGGATATTATACAACAGCTAATGTCATCGGAATTATTGGACCGAATCAGAAGATGGTCTTCGTTGTCAAAAGTAAGAAGCGTATAGGAAATAATGCCGACAATATCAAAACTTCGAAAGAATTACGTAGATTCAATCGGGAGGCGGTTTTATTGGTTAGGCTGCGATAAATCAGGTCGTGTCGGTATCGATTTTATAATAGTATAAATAGGATCCCAAGTCTCGTGAAGATGATATACGGCATACACAAAACACAACTACTCTTTTTGAATCCGATCGACTTCGTCGAAAGACTTCAACTTGCAAGTAGAGCTATCTCGATGGAATAATCGATTCTCTTCTTGTAACTCGTATGCATGGCTGTATCGTCCCGATCTCATGTATACAAAGCATGTTAGACTGTCTTGGGTTTATCGATCTTTAACATGTTCTTGCATGTTACACTGTCTTGTTCAATCGATCTGTAATATGTGTTTATCCTGCAATGCCGATTGTCAATTATCTCATATGCTTTTCCTGAACTGCCTCGTTTAATCGATCTCGCGTGCACCTGTTCCAGAGATTCGTATGATTGCATTATTTGCTGATCAGCATTGTATTTACCCATATTAGTTCTAAACCTTTAATCAGTTTTTGAGTTTATACATGGATTTAGATTTGAATGCTGCCTTGGCTTGACCAATCTATTTAATCTATTCCCTGGTCTAATCTAATAAATTGATATAAAGATTTATGACTAAATCTATTCATAAATAACAAAAAGAGATGAAAGAAGTTTATGTTTATCCATGTTTAATGCTCTATCGGATAGTAAGCCGATAGAATAACAATCGGATTCTTTAAAGCTGATTCATAAAACCTGATCTGGCTGTTTCTTAAAGCCGATTGGGGTCATGTCGCTGACAATTTATTCCTTGTAAATTTACAGATCAAATTGAATGTCACGCTTGGTTCTTGGTTGCGACGCAAGCCCAGACTTAACGCTTCCGCACGTGTGTTCGCGAAGATCCAACTTTTCGTGTCAACACCTGCCCAGTGTTGTTTCCTTCTAAAAGCACCGCTGTGTTGCACCCCTGTTGGGCGAAAACCCTTTGTGTGGTAGCGGCGGCGACTCTCTTCGTCGTTCACCTCGTTGGAGGCGATGTGGTCTGCTCTGGCACTAAGGGTGCTCGCTGGCTAGTCCGTCTTTGTTAGTCGTTAGTTGTTGGCTGGGTGGTGTCCTATGTGGCCGGTTGTGCCCGGTGTTCTTCCCTTCTACCTTCCTCCCCCTTTTTTCTCTCATATTTGTATAGTTTTTCATATTTTTAATGAAATGGCAGTTCTCCTGCCTGCTAGCTCAAAAACGTTCAGAGATCAAGTTGGTACGTTTTCCTATAAATAATATGACATTCTTTTTTAAGAAAGAACATGACATTCTAAAAAACCACGGTATTATCTAGAAACTATGAAAATACTTTGTTTCAAACCGCCCCTTAGGAGATCTCCAACAATGATCTCTAAATTCGGTCCTTATAACCTCATATACAGTCTTCCTTTAAAAAAATTATCTCCTTATATTTCTCCCATCTCCAACAGCGTTCCCTATATAGATAATTGTATAGGGGAAGGGAAGAGAATCCCTACATATAAGAAAATGGAGAGAAATTTTCTATTTTAGGAAACGGAATAAGGAATGCCGTTGCAGCACGTAGAGGAAGAATTCGTCCCCTATTTTGGAGTAGAGGGTGATTTAGAAAAATCTGTTGGAGACAACCTTAGCAACATAAAACTTCAAACACGCATACCCTGGTCGTGTTGTTATATTATTGTCGTTGTCCAAATTAATGTCGACACAAATGGGACATTGGTAACCCTCCTCCGTCCAAGAATATTGTGGATACAACATATTTATTTTGCATTGGAATGCGAAATACATCTTTAAGAATTACACCCTGTAAACTTAAATGAAGGGAGTATAATGTATGCATTGAGTTCAATTACAGCGATATTTAACGTTGGTATATCTAGAAATGACTTTATGTGTATTTGTACACATCCATGCTCGCGTGCACCTCAACATGTTCCTGCTGGAGACGCTAGCTGACGCTCTATGGCCCGTGCTCGCGGGCACAAAGGTGCCAAAAGGGACGATGGTGATGATCCCAATCACGATGCACACTGCACCGCGACAGGGAGGTGTGTGGGGCGCCGATGCCAACGAATTCAACCCGGCCGGCGAGGTTCGGGAACGGCGTCTCGAGGGCGGCGGCGAAGCACCCGAACGCGCTGCTGGCCTTCTCGCATGGGCCGATCGAGGGTGTGCTCGGGCAGAACTTCGCCATGGTTGAGGCGCAGACCGTGGTGGCGATGACCCTCAGGAGGTTCTCCTTCTCCCTCTCCCCAACATATGTCCACAAGCCGACCAGCGTCGTCACACTGACGCCCAAGTACCGAAGTACGGCCTCCCTCTGACCCTCTCTTCGTTCTGAGCCTCTAGGTTTTTTTTTTTTTTCATGTGAAGGAAATAATCCGGTCTCTACGTTAGCTACAATGCATGGTACATGGGTAAGATACACCTGTGGATAGGATTAATATTAGGAATGTATAGGTCTTGGCACTACACCAAAAATCCTTATATATGCTGGTTTATTTGCGTTGGTTCATTACGAACTGGTACAAATGATCTTATCTATATAGGTTCATAACGTATGGGACGGTACAAGCACATTTGTGCCAGTTAGTGGTTAGAACCGGCACAAATAAGTGAGCATTTGTGCCGGATCGTGGATAGAACTGGCACAAATAACTTTTTTGTGCTAGTTCAAAAACAGACAAAGATGAACCTCTCATATGTGCCTTTTTATTTGTGCCGATTCAAAACACAACACAGATGAGTAGATGACCGGTTTTGATCTGACATAAATATGTCATTTTGGTGTAGTCAGGTTTTATTTTTTGCTGGGGTAAATTTAGCGAAGATGTATGTGGAGTTGTGAGATGTGGGAAGGCACATAATAATTTGGATATATTTAAAAAAATGGAGTAATTAAGTATCCCTTAGTTGTACCTCTTAATCCTACCTAATACTCCTTCAGTGTAGAAATAGAAGTTACCCCATCTTTTGTTTTTAAAAGTCAACTTTATGCTAGAGCATGTACAATAGTCCACCTCAACAGTCTCTAAGCCATCTCTTAGCAGTACTATGTCAGCTAATTGATGATCTGAAGAAGAGAGAGGGTGCATAGATATTTGAGCCGTCCCTTGAGCAAGAGTAGACTTTACACGAGAATTTAAAAGCTTTGTGTGTGAGCAAATTACCTATAAAAAAGTATAGTCATCTCTACCATTGTGTGTGCTATATCTAACGTTTTCTCTAGGTGAAATGGCAATAGTTAGTGACAACTTTATCTCAACCATTGTATATGCTCTAAGTCTCTAACCACTGCTAGGGAAAAGGGCTTTTCAAGCGGTTGGTAAGCCCCCTACAAGCGGTTCTAAAACCGCTTGTAAGCAACCGCGACTGATACTAGAACCGCTTGTAAGCAACCGCGACTGATACCTCGCGGAGCATTACAAGCGGTTCCGGTTCTAGGAACCGCTTGTAGAGGTGTCAAAAAAGCCAAATAATATTGGGAGAGGTGGGATTCGAACCCAGGACCTCACCCCTCCACATGACTCACACCTCACTCAGCTAGCCAACCCACCCACGCGTGATCTCTGATTAGATAGGTGGAGCTTTCCTTTTATCTATTTGAAAAATGAGCCTTTAGAAGCGGTTCAAGGCACGAACATTGCTAAAGCCAAGCATTACAAGCGATTCGTGTCCCCACCGCTTGTAGTGCTTTAGAAGCGATTGGGGCATAAACCGCTGCTATTCCTTGACTTTTAGAAGGGGTTCATGTCCCGAACCGCTTCTAAAGATGCTCTCCTAGCTTTGTGGCTAATAAACCGCTTCTAAAGGCTGACTTCGGGTTTTTTGAACCGCTTGAGAAAGCTTGTTCCCTAGTAGTGAACACTACCTTGGATCTACGTTACTGTTGATTTGGAACCGACGGTATCGGTTTTTTAACCGTTAACCACATTCTGCTTCTATTTTCTTTTTCCTGGTTAGATATTATGTTGGCAACGTCACTTTTAGCCCTACAACATGATAGTAATGCTCTTTACAAGCTCTCCGGTAGCTTGTCGATTACTGGTACATATTTTAATTTAATTTATGTCCACATTTAATCTTTTATCTGTCACTGATCTTCAATTTAAATACTAGAGCCGATATGTTCGGTTGAGAACTACTGTCCCTATGACATGGTGAGATGCTTGGTTGTGAAGCTCACCACCTGAGATCAAACCCCATACGGATAATAAAAAATCGGGTCTAATTGTGAGAGTGTTATAACTATGGAACTGAATTGCCAGATCCTTTGGTAACCCTCAGCTCAGCTCAGGTTAGTTGCCCTCAACTCAGTTTACCTAGCTAGTAGTTTGGTGCAGATGACAATCGCTAAGTGGTGGGCTAGCTAGGTTAGCGGGTCTCAGAAGTTAAACAAGTTGACAGATGAGGACATCTCCAACATCGCAGTGACATACCATCCCTAGAGAGCATTGAATGGACTTACGCAAGCCACGCAGACTCCAATACCGATCCATTCCATTTACTCGCACACACAGGATAAAGACCAGCAATCCAAAGCATGTATTCGCAGCACTTAAAATCATGTGTGCCTACCGTTTGCCTACAAATTGGGCTCTAAGTTTTCAAGAAGAAATAATCATCCAAAACTAAAAACCACACAAGGCAACGTTATTTTGTGTTGTTTGCCTCTAGCTAGTAGTTGTTTTTTCCACTCTATTGAAAGGGTTGGGTGTACGAATCAGGCACATTTAGGCCTTGGTTCTTTTCAATGTTACGTACCATTGCGTATTACTGTAGCAAATTTTGTTATTTTTATATAACCTATGTGTTGTGATAATTTGTAATGCTTTTTTCATGTCTTTTAGTAGTCTTTTCAAATATCCTAAAACTAATTTTTACTTTATTTTAATCTTTAAATTTCTTTTCGAGTGTTCTCAAATTTATTACAGTAATAAGCCAACGCAGCCATACCATGAAAAGAGGTTTACTCGTATTCGTACTCGACTATGCATTCTATATGGCTCAGGAATAGCTGCTAGCTCGGCTATTTCTGGCTGAGCCGAGTTTTTCTCGGGCCACGAATAGAAGCCCTGCCGGTCCAGCCGTTGAGGCGGGACAAAAATAAGATCCCAAGCCCATCTCGGTGATCAAGCCGGCCCAAACCCTTCATTATGGGGGCCGGCCTGTCTAGTTCCACCAGAGGTACAGACTACAGAAACCCACAGGACAAGTCACGCAGCCGGCGTGCGGGCGCGCGCCTCCGACCCGACCCGGACAAGACCAGAAGGGAGGAAGCAAGCGCGATCGCGATCGCGATCACGATCACGATGGATGGAGCTAGCACGTACGTATATATACATGCCATATCTGTGCCCTCGATCACCTCACGCGATATACGCGACGCGATGCGATGCGATTCGGCTCGGCTCCGCCCGAGCCAGCGCGCCGGCCGGACGAATCCCATCCGATCCGGCTCGATCTCTCGCGTTCCCATGCATGCTGTGCGCCTGTGCATGCCCATCGATCACCGCGTGCCCACGTACGTACGTACGTGCGTGCGTGTATCCACCCCCTCACCGCGCGCCCTTCTATATAAGAACCTATAGCGAGCGAGCGATCGAGGTAGCACACACTGAGATCGATCACCTAGCTCGCCATTCTTTTCTTCCCCAGCTCGATCGACCTCCGTGATCAATCGGCCGTGTACGCGCGCATGGGCCTCCCGCTTGAGCAGTGGCGCGGCGGCGAGGCGGACGCGGACGGCGGCGGCACGGAGAAGGAGGCGGCGCCGGCGCCGGCCGTGTGCAGGACGCCGACCGGCGCGGGGCGCGCGGCGCGGCCGGCGCCGGCGGGGAGTGCCCGCGCCGCCCAGGAAGCGGCATCCCGCCGCCGGGCCCGTCTCGCAGCAGCGCAGGGACTACTACGCCGGCGACGATGTCGAGGCCTTCTTCGCCGCCCACAATCTCTAGCTAGCCAGTACAAGTAGACAGAGCACCGTGTGTCTCATACTTTGGTTAGCTACCTATCTCCGGTTAATAATAGTAGCTAGGATCGAGTGATCCATCTTGTGTCCCTGCAGGTTCAATGAACCTAGCTACTACATATATATGCATGCATGTTCATTAATTAATTACTCCACCCTGTAAGACATATAGTTTGAATGATCTTGTTTAAAATATAAGACGTGTATGCAAATTTATTGGTATTTTTTCCGGTCTACACTTATGTATTGCATAACTCTCTCTCATGTATTTACAAGCAGCTCTCTCGCATTATGTTTTCTCTTGTATTTTCAAGGTATTTATAACATGAGTAGTATATATGGTCATTTTCTCTCAACTTTTCCTTGATTTACAACTTCGTTAATCTATGTGTCAATTTAAAATGTGCCTTATATAAAAAATAAAGGGAGTACTACAACTTGTAGCTTGTGGTGCATGCAATGGTGCATGCATGGCCTATCTAGGATCGATTGCCTATGTGCCTTCTTTTGGGAGCGGCTCTTGCCCAGTCGCCTGGGTCACCTGCGCGCCTTGCTCGGGTCCCGTCGTCGGCGAGCGCGCGGTGTGACCCAGGCAACTGGGTTTGAGCAAAACCGCATTCTTTTATTTGTGATTTTGTAATGGTTATTAGTCGCTGTGTTAGCTATCGTCTCATCATGTCTTGTGTCAATACCAAATATCCAATTTTTCCAACCAATTAAGTATTGGGCTCCCAAGTAAACAAAGCAAAGAATCAAGTAACCAACATGTACGGAACAGCAAGCAAACCAAGAAATGACTCAAGTAATCCAAGGGCTAAAGCAACGTAATCCAACGGAAGGGCTTTGTGATCCAACAGAAGAGCTACGTAAATTAACAAGGAACACATGAACTGCTAAGGATCCATTCCACATGTCAAGTGGACCTGGGCCAAAAAATTCAATGAAGTAATCCATATGCTTTTTTTTTTTGAGAAAAAGGCAGGAGAACCGCCTTTAATTAATCCATATGCTGATTCCGCAAGCCAAGCATTGGAGTTGGTATTCAAAGTTCATTGAATAACCTAACTGTCGCCAATGGGATTCTGTGTAATCCTCCGGTCTACATGGTGTAGGTAAAGGGCAAACAAGAAGGCGCTAATTATAGCGACACTAAATTAAGTATGCACCCGGCATGTAAACTTTTTATTTTTATTTGCCAATCATGCCATTCCATGCTTCTAACTATAAGTTTTTTTTTTCGAACCAAGAAGTGTTGTAGAAATAAAAAATCATCCACTAGCAGAACCAGGAATAACCCTCGAAAGTGTAAGGGTTGCTTCAACCAGGCGTACCCGTATCCATTGATTTACCTCCTCTAGAGAGTACGAGGTACCTATATGTGGTTAATTACCTCCTTTGTAAGGTAATTTGCGTGCCAATAATAAAGCTTTGGTCTATTTTGATGAGCTAGCCAATTTGAGTCGGGAAATATTTTGCTAAGGTCCTATTCTTTTCAGCTTAACTACTTATTTATATTTTGAAAACACATATGCTTTGATTTTTTTTAGTCTGTCTTTTCGTTGTCTGAAGGTGGGTCCTAATGTTTTAAAATGCAAGTTTTTTCGCTATCTCGAAGGTGGATCCGAATCTCGAGACTACCTCAAAAAGTTCTCGAAAGTCAGTCATTTCAGTTGTTCAGCTGTTTAGCCATTCAGATCAACACAAGAGAACAGAGCCTATGTTTGTCGACCAGCTCGATCGTATAGCAGGCAAACATACTTCCCCAGTTTAATTTGTTGTTTCTGTACGTAGTACGTGTGCAAAGGATCGGTTATTATTCATGTTTGAGTCCACCGTATACCTGTCCCGAAGTCTTACAATGGCCCTCATAAGTCATATCGTCATTCCAACCGATCAACTAACCATTAAGGCCTTGTTCTTTTCAGCGTATCGTTGCGTTTGCGTATTACTGTAGCAAATTTGAGAGCTCTCAAAATGAGATATAAATATTATAAAAAAATAATTTAAAAATAGTTTTACAATCTTTGGAACGACTATTATAAGTCACGAAAAAATCGTTGCAAATTATGACAACATATAGGCTATATAAAAATAACAAAATTTGCTACAGTAATACGCAACGATACGATACGCTGAAAAGAACAGGGCCTAACCAAGAAGGAGAACCATAGCATGTAGAGGAATCTAGCTAGCTAGCAGTAATGCATACATAAAGTACATCCATGGCAGCACTTCAAGGGCCCTTTTCATGTTGCAGAAAGCTAAGAACTTTCTACATTCAGGTGCCCCCAGTCCATACCCTGTAAGAGTGAGAACTTTCCACATCCAGGTGTGTGTGTGAGAGAGAGATGATTGCACATGCTCAGATACTATCCCTCAGAGAGGGGACCAATGGCTCTTGGGAGAGCATGTGAAGTACTAGACCACAGCAGTGAGACTGCGCGAGGTGTACATGTTCCACTGGCGGGGTAAAAGATGTTGTACTGAAGCTGCAGGCAGAGCTGGAGGTAAAGGTTCAGGCTTCAGATGGATGCATGTACCCAGCTGCTCTCCAGGTGAAGGGTCAGAACTTGAGATCATGGGCGCTGCGTCATGCTGCAAAAGAAGCTGTTGCGATCCTCGATCTCGTTTGAAAAGTCCATCTTGATCTATGCGTCTAACAGTCCATGATTTATTTTAAACCCTGAGATTAGGGCATTTTTGTTCGCGTGACATACAGAACGGAACGATCAATGGAAATTAGGGCTGTTTTTTCGCGTGACAGCGAAAACTAACCACACGATCTTGAATTGGGCCGTAGAAAGCTGTTACGCCCGTAGCAGTGGGCCGATCGATCGATCAATTGGGATTAGTTTCGGCAGGCTCACAATTAAGTCACAGTGATCGAGCTGTATAGTTTGCTCTGAATTTGGTCGATTGCAACCAAGCCGCCTAATTTGTGCAGGTAGTAGTACTGGCTACCTCCGCTTGCAGCCCAGTGATATTATTGACTACTAGCCGGTGAGCTAGACCGTGCAGCAAGGCCAAAGATCTCCCTGCCTGAAAAAGGCACATGGTTTTTTTCATGCATGCCATTATAAAGTTTGATTTATTCGTTTTGCCATTACAAAACGGATATTTATATTGATGCCATTATTTTTGCAATAATCTATCACGGATGCCATTATCAACTTTTTTTTCTTGGAATTTTTCGGCTTATATCTGATACAAATACGAGTGAAATACAAGGAAATATGCATGTGACGAGTGGACCCCACATGTCATCCCCTCACCTTCTTCCCACATGTCAATCTCTCCCCCAACGCCAGCGAATGGACGTCGGCGAGTAGCATGACGGGCGACGCGACGAGTTCTGCGACTTCTGGCGCGATGAGTCAATGATCATGGCGACAATATTGAATGCTGCTTGTATTGCTTAAGAAGCGCAAGACGACAATGACGATGAGTCATTTGTGGGAGGCGAAAGAAACGACGAAGAAGAAGGCGCGATCAAGACGGAGTCATAATACGAGGCAAATGATCGACGAATGGGCGCTGAAGCAAGACAGCAAGGCGTCGACAAGCATCGGCGGCGGCGGCGTGCTGCTCGTCGGAGTTGGTGGAGATCGGGAGAGGAGGAAGAAGATGTTGAGCCTATGACATGCAGGTCCCACCGTCAAATGGTATTTCGTACCGTATTTGGTTATCATATATGATGAAAAATTCAAAAAAGTCCCAAGAATGGCATGGGTGAAATTAGGTTGTAAAAAGAATGGCATCTATAATAATATTCACTTTGTAATGGCAAAACCGAATTAATGCCACTTTATAATGGCACACATGAAAAAAAATCCTTATATATTCGATCCCATATTCCCATGCGTTTATGATGCTTCATACGGCAAAAATATGCTGCTGCAACTACTGATTCTACCGAAACGGCTTGCCCGACAAACGCAAGTCTCAGGCCGATCGATCCCGTGCAAATAATGTCGTTCCTGCCGATACTCCGTACGTGCTGCATGCACGCGACCTGCACCCGTCGGTTTGTTCCAGTTTGTACCCATGCACCAGCTGAGCTGACACGCCAGGTTGCCCTGCCCACGGATTGCGGCAGGCTGATGCAGTCTCAGGCGATTGGGCAAGCAATCAAGCCAGTAATATATCCTAATTATCAGCCTGCAACTGCAGGCAGGCAGCTTCCAGATACACTACTTTCTCTAACCTGTACATATGTCGATATACAGGTACTCTTTGGTTTGTGATTTGATTTAGGTTATATCCTTTTGAGTTGATCTGAACGGCTGAAATGACTGAACTTGAGAGTTTCTCGAGGTAGTTTTGAGATTCGGATACATTTCGTTTGACTTACTTTTTAAAGCGTTAGCATCCACTTTCAAAACAGCGAAAAAACGGAATCAAAAAACTAAAAGCATATGTGTTTCCAAAACATAGATAAGTCGTTAAGCTGTTAAGCCGTTAAGCTGGAAGGAACAAGGCCTTAATGTTGTTCGGTTGAGTTAAAATTTATTATTCTTTTACAGACTATCAAGTGTAATATTTTATTTTTTTAGAATTTTGTAGGATTTTACTCGAAGAACCAAAAAAAAGTTTTTTTTCGTAATCTTTATTAAAAAAGACCAGTGGCGGAGCTTCATTAGAGCCAGCCTGGGTGCTGGCCCCCCCAACAATTGTAAAATCTTTTGAGAAAGTACTGTTACATAGGCTAAAAATTGATTATATATGCTTAATGGCCCCCTCTAATCTTCATTAATCAGATTTTGGCCCCCTCTCATATGTTGCTCAAGCTCCGCCACTGAAAAAGACTCAATTTTTAATCGTGCCAGATCAAATTGAACCAAACAGTGAATCAGCGAACCAAAGAGACCAATATGCAGTGCAGGGAGGGGGAGGGGTGGACGTGGCACCGGTCCTGGTCATGATTAGGACGATGGATCGACGAGGAATCTCCAGCTTTGATTTACCTGGAGGCGAGAAAAAGGCAAGCAATATTCCGTGTCAGCGAAGGCAAGCATGTACCAGATGGCAGTTACCGCATCTGCGTGCATGGGAATGGGATCGATGGAAGGGAGCGTGTGGTACTGTAATAAAGCAACCTGATATGCATGATACGATCGATACATCCTGCAGCTGCAGGGGCGACGAAAAGCGAGCGGGGGACCAGCGTACGAGCGTACTACCATGCATGCAAGGTACGTATACGTATAGTACGGTGTGGGACGGATGCGGTTGTGCATGTGAACCAGATCGATCGAGACCCACAGCCGAGGGAAGAGATCAGCTTGTGCACTCCCTTGTAACTACTCCGATGCATGGTTGATCGGCTAATCAAATTCTACTATTTAACCCAGAGCTAAGCAACGCATGGTTGCTTCCATGAGGATGCGACCCTTAATTTGCTGCAGCCTGCAGCTAGCTTGCTAGCCACCTAAGTGGCATGCATTTTTATGTATAAACACATTTATACATGCATGCATGTGTGTATGTGTGGGTGTGGCAGTATGGAAGCATGCATGCACTGCCAGGATCTGGATGCAGCTAGCTTGCTTCAAGTCAAACCTTATACGGGCGGATCGGTTGGTCGTACGAGCACTAGGCTCGATCCGCAGCTTGCTTTTGGTCGGTCCACCTTACGTACCTGCTGCTTGCGAGCTAGCCCTCGCCAATCATCGTTGCCCCAGAGACAACAGATGCTAGCTGCAGCAACCATAGCATACCGTGACCAATATAAGATGAAAAGAGATACGCTCGATATCGCCTATATGCATGCGGTTTGATTTCCGTCTCTCTTTTCTCCCTGGCAACCACGGATGTGTTTGATTCGTAGCCCTCGTTTGCGATGCTAAATTTTGGCTCGCTAAGATGATTTAGCTATTGTTTGGTTTGTAGTCAACAAATAGCGTGCCATGCTAAATTTTTTAGACTGCACTCTGCGTCAAAACAATGTTGCTCGCTCGCCATCTCACCAAAACAATTGCTTGCTCGCCATCTCGCCAAAACAATTGCTCGCACTCACCGTGGAGAGCAGCAGCAGTGCTAGCTAGTAGCTAGTCATGCACTTCATTTTAGTTAATTTTATCTTTCAATTTCATATCTATTTTGTATTGTATCCAAATTACGTGAAACAAATTTTGTAATTCATATAAAATCCTAACCAACCCATTTTTATAGTTTTTAATTTTTAAATTTTTACAGTTTATAAGGTATGTTTTGCATTTTTTATTCATTTTTTTTGTTTTTTGGAATGGTTTTTCATTTTTTATGTTCTATTTCAAATGTTAAAATCAATTCCATTTGCATATTTTTTAATTTATTAAAATTTATGCAAGTTTATATGATTTTTATTTGACCATAAAAACAATTGGCACATTATTATTTGGTAATCAACCAAACATATCACCGATTTTACCAACATTTGGCTACCCTCAATTAACTATAAACCAAACGGCATAAATTTTACCAACAAAAGGTCATACCTTCAATTGGTCATGACCATTCATCGGCATGGCCAAAGAGGACTACCAACCAAACAGATCCTACACCATGTTACACGCATGCGTGCGTACTTTCCTCTCCAGACTCCAGAGGCCGTGCATGTTTCTTTTAATTCATATGCTTCGACTGCACACCGAGCCAGCTTGGCACGATCCAGCAAACCAACCATGCAGACTATTCGGGGTCGGGTGCCTTTTCCGGTACGATTTTTCTCTGCTTGACTCGTACATGAACAGGGCCGGCTGGTTGGACCCACTCCACTCTCTCTACATGAACAGAGGCCCAGCCCGGCATTCCAATGAGCATTTTAGCCCATGTAGATTAGAGAACCAGGGAAACAACAACGACTACGTCCTCTTAAACTGGAGGTATTCCCTCCGTTCCAAATTGTATCCAAATTGTAGTTCACTATTGATTTTTAAACACGTTTTTTGATCATTCGTCTTATTTAAAAAATATATGTAAATATTATTTATTTTTTATGATTTGTTTTATCATTAAACATATTTTAATCATGCTTATATTTTTGCAATTTTGTACTAATTTTTTGAATAAGGCGAATGGTCAAAAGCGTGTCCAAAAGTCATCAGTAAACTACAATTTTGAACAGAGGGAGTACTTATTTTATACGAGAATGGTGTTGATCCCAAGCTTTTGCATGCACCACTACATGTATTTTGGTCTTTAATATGGCGTACACTCTTTTTTATTTTGAATTTATGTAATTTTTGTCTAGTAGATATCGTTTAATACATGGACCCCTATTTCTAGTTTTTATTCTTGAATTTCTATTATGTTTTGTTCTAGCTAATACAAAATGCCTTTTAAATCTTATATCATTGACCCTTAGAGCATCCCCATGAGACCCCCAATCAACACCCCCAATCGCTTCTGATAAATCTGAAATTTTCACCCTAATGCGCAGGGCTTCTCTGCTTTCTTGCTTCGTACTCAATTCAAAAAAGTTTGGAGCACGGGCTCATTTGATGAGTCTGCAGGGGATGCTCTTATAGCTATATTTAATTTTGATTTAAATTATTTTATTGTTGTAGTTGATATGAATTTGTTTTTTGAGTAAAATGCACAGGCGGTCCCTAAACTATTAGTCGATTCTCATCCAGATCCCTATTATTTGAAATTGCAGTTTTTGGTACCTAATCTTTTCAAGTGGGTTCGTTTTGGTCCAAAGCTGCCATGTGACAGCCCTAGAGCTGACATGGACGTCCTTGTCACATAAATTATTTAAAAAATTCAGAAAAAATCCTCAAAAATTTCGGAAATAATAAAAAATATGGGAAATCATAAAACAATTAGAAAAATTCATAAAAAAGATTAGAAAAAGTAGTACTTGAGAGCTCCCATACGCCATGATGGTAGAGCTCTTGCACTTACAACTATAGAGGGATTAAAGGCAACCACACTGTCTTTACGTTGAGAGCTCCCATACGCCACGTCAGCTCTAGGTCTGTCACGTGGCAAGTTTGGACTGAGGCGGACCCACTTAAAAAGATCAGGGAACCAAAACCACAGTTTGAAAAAATAGAGACCTAGATGAGAATCGACTAATAGTATAAGGACCGCCCATGTATTTTACTCTTGTTTTTTCAATATAACCAATATACTTTGGCACGACTGAAATCGATGATATAGATCTTTTTTATGATAAACATGAGAATCTCTAATATTTTCAATTAACACAAAATTTTCTTATATTTTTGGATTATCGTCGTTGCTCCGTTGCGCCTATTATACATATAGACATAGTAGATCCAAAGCAAATTTTATTTCTCAAACGGGTTCTCTTGCTAGCCCTAATAATGTGTGCCAGGACCCACCTAGGTATCAGGGCTAGCCAAAAAGTTGGGTCTTGATGAGTCACATAGGTTACTATCAAGCCTAGATCAAGCTCAGATTAGCATGACCGCAAAATGAGCCGAGCTCAAGCCACCACCATAAGACCAACTAAGTGTATCCACTCAGCTCCTAATGGTTACGTATGAGGCCCAACATCAACTCCTCCCAACCCCACCAGCACAAGCCCATCACTGGCCAGAAACACTCTTGATGGCCCAGAAGCCATCGAGAGCTTCCCACCAAGGCATTGCAGAAGTCCACCTGTATTACTCTCGACGGCTTAGGTGTCATCAACACTAGGCCGCCATGTGCATGGACTGTGGTTTCGTGCTTGGTCTCACCCGCTTATGTGGAAGCCATTTAGACTAGTAATATTGACGGATTGGCCGTCACGAAACTTTACTTCTCTCTACCCCATACTCACGATGGCCTAGCCGTCAAGAATAAGTTGGCTAGCTCGACGGTTTTGATACACTGACGTTTTTTAGCCGTCGACAAACATATCGTCTCGTGTCTCGTGATGTAGAACCTATCCCGAGGTGACTAAAATATAGTACATCGCATGCATGTAAAAAATATATGGGCCACGCTTGGGCCAAATCTCCTGCAAAGCAAAGCTGTTTGTAGGTGGTGTGGTAGGTTCACCCCTTTTTTTATTAATCTACCGCGCGCCAAGTGTTTTTACGCAAGGATTACCGCGATTTGATCCCATGTCCTCCCACAAATCGAGTGTACAGGGATTAATTAATGGAGCTAGCAAGATTACACCCACGGCCACGGATCGACCATGCATACGGTATATCACCGAGGACGGGCACGGGACCAAGCTACGTATAGCTTGCAGTCATGGACAAACCAAGAAACGACGAGATGAGAATAAGGGACCCCAAAACAAAGTATTAAAGTCAAATATATATTCATATGTGCGCATGCATGCTGAGGTCCAGCATAACCAATCATTAATCCACTCTTTTTATTTAACCATGCATGGCCCATCTCTTTCAGTCTATAGCTAGTCAGTGCCACCATATATTACCTGTATTACTTTAGTGACAAAACACTTTAAATTTAACCGTCACACAGTTCAATCTTGTAAACACCAAAAATAATTAAAAGAAGAAGAAAAATAGTAAGCAATACCATATGGAAATACTTCTAGTAGATAGTGTGACGTAATACTTTATACTTGTAGCAGTAGTAGTAATATATACTCCATGTTGGTGGTCAGGTTGAGAGTATCCATATCCCTTTATCTTTGCCGGTAGCTAGATCATGTGGTGTGAGCTATAGTTTTGCAGTGCTTGACAGTCGCTGCAGTACGCAGCGTCCGTTAAGTTTCTTGGTCGATGTGTATTATTAGCACCAGTTGCTCAGGCAGTGGACGTCGAACTGCACCGTGGCGTCATCGTCCTTGCCGCCGGCGCCGCCGTAGATGCACTGCCCCTGCAAGGCGCCGTCGAAGAAGTCGGACCACCTGAGCTCATCCAGCGCGGCACCGTCGTAGTGGTCGACGTGGCCGGCGTGGTTCGGACCGAGCTCCAGCCACGGCAGCTGGGTGGCGGCGACGGCGATGTTGTTGCACTGGTCGGCGTCGGCCGCGGCGGGGCTCAGGCCGGCCATCGAGGTCAGCGTGCTGGAGCTCGACGCCGCCGGCACGGCGCCGCAGTGCTGCTGCAGCGCGTCCATGTCGACGAAGGCGCAGCCGGCCTGCAGGGACGTCGTCGGTGCCAGGTAGCCCGGCATCCCGTCGCCGGCGAAGGCGGCGACGGGCCAGTGATCAGGCTGCATTTTTACGCCGTCCAGCATGGGCTCCACCTCGGCGAGCGGCGCCTGGACGGGCGTCGTCGTCGGGACGAGCTCCGCCGTGTCGCTGAACACCGCGCGGCACGCGGGCGCGGCGAGCGGCTTGTGGGTGGCCGGGTCGATGCCGCGCTCCCTGAGCTTCTTCTTGATGTACGAGTTCCAGAAGTTCTTGACCTCGTTGTCCGTCCGGCCGGGCAGCTGCGCCGCAATCTGCGACCATCTGGCACGGGCAAAACAAGAACCCTTCCCCACTGTCATCAGTGGCTCATCACCAAGACACCTACTAAAACCAAAGGTTGTGGATCGTACTTGTTTCCCAGCATGGAATGGAGGTGTATGATGAGGTCCTCCTCCTCCTGCGAGAAGGTGCCCCTCTTGAGGTCAGGGCGCAGGTAGTTTATCCACCTCAGCCTGCAGCTCTTGCCGCACCTCTCAAGGCCTAACCCACAAATTAACTAACCAAATTAATCAACAAAACCAGCAATGCACCATGCATGCGGCTTCCATTAGCCAGCATCAATCGACCCCCCCTAACCTGCGAGCTTGGGGACGGAGCTCCAGCAGCCGTGACCGTACTTGGCAATGTGGTTCATCAGCTTGTCGTCCTCCTCAGGCGACCAGAGCCCCCTCCTCAGCTTCTTCTTATGGCAGCACGACTGCTTCGCCATGCCGCCGCCTCGCCGCCGCGTGCGAGAGGATCGCTGGAAAGCGGCCGGCCGGAGGCGACAGGGACGATGCACACGATGTATGGCTGGCGAGGGGATCAGGGAGTGGAGGCGGCCAGTATAAAAGCAAGCGAGAGGGGGGAAGAGGGAAGTCGCTCTCAGGTAGGTGCAGCCGGGGCGAGACAGAGTAGTGTGGGAGTGCCCTCCCCCTGTGCTATTTCGCTGCAGCCGCAGCAGCGCCTCTGCTAATTGTTACTTTGCCCCAAAAATTAATAAAGTTGGGCTGGGCGTGCATGGATGATGATAAGGGCAATCTTGGCTGCTCATGGCATAGGCCTCTCGTAACTGTCCGCACAGCTGTGGTGGGGCAGTTGACCTCTCCCTAGCTAGCTTAGCACTTTAGGAGCAACCTCTTTTTCTTTCTTCCTCGCCTTTTTTTTTCCCTTTAGGTCCTCTTTGGTTCATGGCTCTGCTACGATTTTGATTCGGTTTATAAAATTTATTATTTTTTACAGATTATTCATTGTAGCATTTTTGTAATAATCTTTTTAAAGATTTTATGGAGTTTTTTAAGTGTTTTAAAAATACTTCAAAATAAACTTTTAGTTTTTTTAAATTTGTTTTTTTTAAACTCAGCCTTTTTCAACTAGATCCAAAATTGAACCACAACCACGAATCAAATTAGAACGGACCTTAGTTTCTCTTGCTCAATTAGTATGCGCTTTGACGTCTTGAGCTGACGCGGACAGGCGGCGTGAAGTGTCAAAAGGGTTGATGATGAATGCATGGCACGGCAGCCGTACGTGTTTCATATCTATCGTCCGATTGTGTTATGGTTTTATGCCACATATTATGTCATCTAATACATTATTTATAGTACGTAGTGGCTAGCGAACGTCGTCCTCTGACTGGGCGTTTAGGTCCAGTCGTCAAGATGCATGGTCAAACTTGTCATGATCAGTTCGTCGCAGCGATGGGTTTCACTCTTGTTTGGTACGTATCAGATAACAAGGAATTCTAGCTCGCCGGCCGGTAATTCGCATGAAGTATAGTGGCGCCATGCATAAACCGATAAACGTACAATTTCCTTTTATGCGCTTTGCGAATTCCTTATCCACCTTCCATATACATCATTCATTAAGTGGAAATTTTGTTGAGAAGTGGGGTCAAGTGTCTGTGGCATAGCTATCCCATTCCCAACTCCCATGCATATATATTATATATGGATTGGACTAGGGATCGGATGCATGATCCTAGCGAAAGAAATCAAACGCTTCTTTAAAACATGGACAAGTTACTACTGAAACATGGTTAAAACACTGTCAAAAACATTATAGGGACGCGGGTAAACATAGCAAAAGAACCGATCAAACATAACAAATGAACTAATGCAACATCATCGAAAAATGTTCCACAATTAATCATTCGAACAAAATGTTTCATAAAAGCAAACATATGTTTAACATAAACAAAAATAACGTTTCACCGGCAAACCCGATTGTTTCACAAGAATAAAATATGATTGGGTTTCCTAAGAGCATATCAAATATTTCAAATATTTGCTATCGATGTTTTATATATTTATTGGTGATGTTTCATGGCGAAAGTAAGGATACATATTCTTGTGGCTATCTACTTCTTCTTCAAATCTATTGAGCTCTCACATCATACTATCGTCTAGCTCTATCTTGTAATCTCGTTCATCATTCTTATCAGAGAGAGGTAGAGAGAGACTAAGGGCCTGTTTGGATCCCAGGAACTAAACTCAAACTGACTAAACCAGTGACTAAAAGTTTAGCTACCCCTGTTTGGATCCATGAACTAAACTAGAGACTAGAGGCTTTATTGCTCTGGAAAATGACTCAAGTGCCCCTGTTGGATACCCCTGTGAGGGAGGGGACCAGGGGTTGGGGTGGGAAAGGGGGAGTTTAGCACCAGTTTAGCTCCTCCAAAAATTTAGAAGTCTTCAACGATTTTAATCAGCTTTCTAGTCGCTTGTGTTTGGTTTCTAGCCTAAAGTGGTAGAATCTAGTCGGTTCTTTCAAAGACACGAGATCCAAACAGGCCCTAAGAATAGAGATCGGAAGAGAGATGGAAACGAGAGGGCATGGGAAAGAGAGGCCCGGCGACAGGTGAGAAGCAATGTTGCCTTTTTCCTGCAATGAACGAGAGAGCACAGCGAGAGTGAAGAAGATGGTGTGCTTGCGAAGGAAATCATTAGCGCCCGAAAAAATAGAGAAGCACACAGGGGTGGGCCTATCCACGTGTAAGCTGCCGAGGAAGAGGCAAAAACATCTTGCGCTTGAGTACTTACCACATATGCCTACTAGATTAGACGCTAGCTCACTGAAGATTTCAATCGTATATAATTAAAACATGAACCAATAAAAAGATATCGTATTTATCAAATAATTTTTTGTATAAATTGGAGAAAGAAATAATCTGCACCATTGATTATGACCGGACTAGATTATAGCGTTTAGATTAAAATAAGTCCATATTAACAAAATAATAATAAAAATTATATAAAATAATATGAAAGAGTCTATATCAATAAAAAGTCCATATTATAAAAAAGACTTAAAATTGTAATACAAAAGAATGGAAAACGAGTTCATATTAACTACAGCAAAAAATAACTAAAAGATGTGACAAATTTTAAGAAAAAGAGCCCATATCTATTACAACATTAAAAAATAAGTATTTATCTACTTTATTAAAATATTTAAACTACATTAAAATTGTATAAAATAACGGAAAAGGTGTGACATAAACTACAACGCTAGCTAGAAAAAATGGACATGCAAACTAAATTAAGAACAAAAACATCTAAAATAGAAATAGGAAATATATAAAAAGACTCCACATAAACTATAATAAAACAAATAAAGACATAATTTTGAAACAGCAACATGTCCATCTTTCTATTTATTATTATATTATTACAAGCGAAGAAGTACAGGTGTGCGAGTGAAAGGAGAAGAACCCCACGTACGCTAGAGTTGTAGCCAGCAATGTTAGTTGATTTGTGTCATCACCAATAAATATGTATGAAAACCGACAAAAGGTAGTGGTCGAGATAACAACGACGATATTATCGAATATGATGTATGTTGTTGGTCTGAGGCAGACAACATATTTCTAAGGTCTGCCTCACAGAGCAACTGAGCGAGGCTTGCAAGGCAGCTCGGGGAAACTGAACTTAGGGAAATTAGCTAGCCTGAGAATTATATCTTGTCCTTTAGAGCATGCGCATGAGGCTTGCATCAGCGGCCTGCATTAGCGCCTATTTGCCCCCGCGCTGCCCACGTTGAGTCTGCGCTAGTTTAAATTGGACGCCCGCGAGCACGCGTATTTCATGCGATACAGTATTTTGCCGGGTGTGATACAGTGGCTGCTGGCCATGCTCTTATTATTCTGGGGGCCCCTATTTATAGTGGGGTCATTTTTACATTCTCGGTACAACCCCTTTGTTGAGGGATAAGGCAAGTGCAAAGAGGTCTTTTCTGGGAAAAGACTTTTTGACACTTGACCTGCTCCCTTTGGCGAGGGTGCCGACGGAAAAACACCCTCGGTCCCGGAGCTAAGACCTAAGCGTCCTTACTTTTCAATCTAAAGTAGGGTTACAAAGGGAATTACAGAGGGACCCCGGTTGTTACGGCCAGCTTGCATATCCTTCTGCCACGCGATATGATTCCTGATACCTTCCACAGTCCGTACATGCTGTCCCCTAGCCTTCTTGGCGCTCACGGAACCGCCTTACCCTCGCGGCTGGGACTTTAGCGCGTCTGGCCCCTTGGCAGGCTCCCGCAGGCCAATCCTCGCTCGTGGTCCTCCCTCCTTCGCTCCACCATAGCCTCGCCCCAAGGGGACGAGGCTCCCTGTGGATGGGCGCTTCCTTCGCTCCGCCTTTGCCTTGTGATGGCGAGAAGGGCGAGACTTCCTCCAGGTAGGCTTCTCCTAGGGCTCCTCCATCCCAGGGCGGTTTGCCTCTTCCTGATTCGTACGGGATGGGTGTCCCCTGCTACAACAATGTACATGTAACGGTTTTGAAATTATTAACATATATTTGTTATTAGACTTGAAACATGGACTTGTGAGGTTGAGATACTAAGCTTGCCAATATATACCATTTTTTGTTGTATCTTAAGTTTAAAGTGGCAAAGTTGTCTTCCAACAAACGGTTTTATATGTTTGCGCATAAAAAATATTCTTCTTGTTATTATGAACTATATTCGTATTTTAAGTTTTAACATAAATCTAACCTCGCAAACATATAAGGTAGCACACTAATTTTCTTCTTCAAGCCCTATTGATTTGTCTACATATTTGTTTTGTTGTAGTCAAAGACACATCGTCGGGCTGAAGTAGTGGCTCCTTTACCATATATACCTTTGCTAGTCCCTGAGAGGTGACACATGGTCCTTTTGATTTGTGGTTTGTTTCGATTTAGTTTGGTTGGAACAAAAGTCGAGAGCTTTTAAAAGAGATATCAAAAGGCTAAAAATTAATAAAAAAATATTTTCCAAATGTTTAAGTAAACAGTAGGAAATTAAAAATATTACAAAATATTACCCTAAATAGTCTGTAAATAGACAAAATTTAGCTCTATCAAACTAAACCAAATCCAACCATAAACCAAAGACAATTATACATATGCATGCTCGCGGCCGTCGGGTGGCGCTCCGGCGTGGCATGGCGGCGGACGGTACATGCATGCGGGTAATAGTATGAGGGACGATGGTAAATCACTCTTACCTTCGCACATATAGCACTGATCTCTACCAAGAAAATACGTACAAATTTTTTTTTTGGTTTTCAGGACACAGTAATAAAATATCGGGCGAATATTTTTTACCGTGCACTATTCTATTGTAATTATCGACTTGTGCATCGATTTAGGTTGCACGTGACATTTAAATATTGTGCTCTCCCGACGTCAATCTCATGGCATGTAGTTTCATCCCAATAATAACCTTTCCTTATCCTCCATACAGCTTTGGCGGGAGTACGAGGTAGGACCGGGTTGTTTTCGATCATTTTCCGAGCAAAGTTACTGGCCTTCGCCCCAGCTAGTTTCTGCCGTTCTGTCTTCTGTGGAAAAGGATTGACGGCAAAAGGTGTCACAACTTCACACTCCCTGATGCATGCATGCCCCCAGGCAGCTTTGATCCGACATTCACTTTGCTCTCTCTCTCTCTCTCTCTCGATCTCTCTGAGGACATTCACTTTGCTTTAACATTACTCTCCTCTTTTCTGATAAAAAGAATCTAACATCAGCACACGTTCTCGACCAGAAGTGTGATATATGAAAACAAATCTAAACGCCTACGATTTTCTCTTGGTTATTTTGGTCTCGGGGGAGGGGGACTGTGCAAGGCTAATAATAAAATCATCGGCCAGTTGCCGCAGGAATCTCATGCATGGGCAGGGACAGCAAAAAGGCGCTGAGGGCAGTTGCTCGGATGGAACAGGGCCGGGGCCAGACTACCACTGCTCATGTGTTAGCAGAGACGCTGGAGATCACATCACCTGATCGCTCTCCGTCAAGTGTGTGTGGACACCTCTGCTTGGAAGCAACCCACAGTACGATCCATGCAACCAAAAGCACGAATTGCTTTTCGATCCGGCTACAGGTATACAGAAAAGCAAAGGTACGTGTAATATGTGTGGTTTCAGCCACGATTTGCGACCACCGGATTCAGCTAAGGAGTTCCCGCCTCATGTGCATCATTAGTCGCATTCTAAGATCTGTGCATAGTCATTACAGGAATCTGAAACAGTGTCGATGGCTAAAGCCCCGGACATAGGTCCAGAAACCGCCGACATTGATCTTTCTCGGAGGCTAGCCGCCGACAAAGCTTCGCCGACACTACTTGACCGGCATAGCTTAATTTTGTCGGCGGTCCCGCCGATAAAACAGCTATGTCGGCGGCCCATACGGCCGCCGACATAGCACATGGCAAACAGCCCGATCCTGTCACGGCGCTCTGACTAGTGGGGTCCATATGACTAGCGAGAAGGCGACACGTGTCTGGAGCTATTTCGGCGGCCATACCAATGACCGCCGACACAGATCCCTCCAGGAGAATTCCCAGGCACCTCTGGAAAGCATCTATGTCGGCGGCATGTACTAAGGCCGCCTACATAACGGAGGTCTGTTTCGGCGGCATGTGGTGTAGCCGCCGACATTGATCTAGAGCTATGTCGACTGCTCAAAGGAGGCCGCCGACACTGATATATTGGCTGCGGCACATATTGCTGCCAATTATTGAAAACATTAACTTCAACCTGCAAAAAAACCCAATTCCCAGCATATATTCAATTCCCAGTTCCCACATTCACATCGACACATATTTAGAAGCTGGCCACCACTATTTCGAGCCCATATACAACCATATAATCGCAAAACACTAAATAAACGATAAATACAACCATTTTATCGCGAAACATTGATCCACACATATTTACAAGTCATATGTTGTCACTAAAGTATAAACAGAGTCGCACAAAGTTCGAATATACAGAGAGCATGTGAAGAATGGAATGAAGAACCTAACCACATCTCGTGCGGGCCGCCGCCACTCAAGTCGTAGTCAGGATTGAGGATATTGGTGACAAACTGCTCAACGGAGACCCGTACATCGTTGACATCCCCTGCGAATCAATCACTGCCGGCAGCCTGCATTCGAGCCGGACGCCTGCAAAAGAGGATGAAATATCATATTTGTATAAATTAGAGGCATTGCATTATTTGGATCAAACGACATGGTCGCAAACTTACCCCCGGTGAAGGCCTCGGTGCAGGTGGAAAGTACGCCATCGGGAATTGTGGTGGTGGCACGAAAGCAGGAGCAAAGGTAGGGGCAAACTGTGTGGCTGGGGCTCCCTGCGTCTGCGTCATCACCGCAGGCATCTGTGGGTGGTTGGAGGTGCTGGTCCCCGCCTGCTGGAACCATGCTGATCAATAGGACATGTTAGCAAATGAGCTTAGCTGGAAGGAATAATTTGCGAGCAACGCATGTGTAAATACCTGTTGGTACAGCCGCAGGAGGAGCAGGTTCTGTTCTTGGACGGCCTTCAGATTTTCCATGGCCGCATGCCGCTCCCTTCGCGCCTCCTCTCGCTCCTTTCGCTCCTGCTCTCTCTCCGCATCTCGCTGCGCCTTCTCCTCTTGAAGCTGCCGGTTCTGTTCTTCCAATTCAGCGATGTGCTTGTTACGAGTCAGGAGCCTCGCTGCCGACGTCTCGACCTCGCTTGTACGCTGCGTCGGGCGGCACGACGGCATTCATACCGCTGTACCTACCGTGAGCCCGTCCGCCAAACTGGTCGTACAGGAGCACAGGGTCAACGGGCATCTCCTCGGGGTTAACTTCTTCCCCGTGCTTCTCCCTCAAGGCCTCAGTGTATGTATCCTGCCAAAAATTGAGATGTGTGATATTTGTTACAGAACAACGGTTGTCTAAAGAATTGAAATAATAAGTTTTAAGAACTTACAATCATCTCTTGAGCAGGCACCGGCATCGGTGGCTGGAACCCGTCCGGCCGCACATGGGGCGTGTGTGCAGCCCTCCAAACCACGAATCCCGAGGGTTCAACCCCCGTCTGAAACTCCTGCGTGGAATTAAATAATGACCTAATTAGATATAGTTATGAAGATCAATGTCGGCGGCCCATGCCCCCGACATAGGTTAAACAAACCGCCGACACTGAGTAAATTAACAGTTCTTTAATTTGTGGGGCCATTTCGTCAGTGATATAAAGAAATGTCGGGGGCCTTCATTTTTGCCGCCGATATAGATCATCAATGTCGGCGGTCACAACTATACCGACCACATGGCTATATCAGTGTCGGCGGCCAAAGCTCCGGCCGACGACACTGTTCCTCCCCCAAGCCCGCTATCTCTCCCCAGCCCTCCTTAGGCCCACGTAGTCTTCGGTACGTGCCAAGTGGCTTCCTAGGTCATGCTATTAGCATGAGGCCTCATTGGACCGGGGAGTGCCGTCTCGGGTCGACCTCTACCGCGAGTTCCTTTGGAACCGTAAGCCGATCGAGCCCGGAAGCTGATACGACATTAGGGTTCCAAAGGATCTTGCCGTAGCGCTCGAGTCGAGCCGGCACTACCTGATACAATGAGGCCTAATGCCAATATCATGACCTATGAACGCACTTGGTACCTAGCCTAGCCCCTCGTGGGCCCGGGGGAGAGCTGGAGAGAAGGCGGCCCTGAGGGAGGAGGATCTGTGTCGGCGGCTCAGCCTATGACCGCCGATATAGCTCCATTAGTATTGGCGGCAATTATTAAGGCCGCCAACATAGAGTCAATTTATGTCGGCGGCTAAATATCTGACCGCCGACATAGCCCCTCCCCCTCAAGCCTAACATCTTCCCGCCATGCATCTCCGGCTCTCCCCCGGGCCCACAGGGTCTAGGCTAGGTGCCAAGTGGCTCGAGCTACAGGAAACGATATCTACGTGGGCGGCGTAAAAGTCGATCTCGGCGCCGTGAAGCTCGATACGTGGGTGGCCAGATATCGTTTCCACGTAGCTCGAGCTCTACGACGATTTTCTTTGTAACCTTAACGATACGTGGACGGCCAGATATCGTTTCCACGTAGCTCGAGCTCTACGGCGATTTTCTTTGTAACCTTAACGTCGTATCGGCTTTCGGGCTCGATTGGCTAATGGTTCCAAAGGAAGTCGCCATAGAGGTCGACCCGAGACGAGACTCCATGGTCCAATGAGGACTCATGGCAAAAGCATGACGTAGGAAGCCACCTGGCACCTAGGCTACACCCCGTGAGCCCGGGGGTGCCGGAGAGAAGGCGGGCTCACTGTCTTGCCGCCGACACAGGCCCTCCACCGTCCAGCCCATGCTCTCTCCATGCCCTCCCCCGGGCCCACGACGGTCTTTGCTAGCTGCAAGATGCCTTCCTAAGTCATGAAATTGGCATGAGACCTCGTTGCCCTAGGGAGTGCTGTCTCGGCTCGAGCTCTAAGGCGTATTCCTTTGAAACCCTCACGACGTGCAGTGATGGCTTTCGTGCTAGAGGTCGACCCAACACAGCACTCCCTCAGCCAAGGAGTCCTAATGCCAACAGCATGACCTAGGAAGCCACTTGGCACCTAGCCTAGACCCGTGGGCCTGGGTGAGGGCAACTGAGAGGGCGGCTTCTGTGCTAGAGCGGTTTACGGTCCCAAAGAAAGTCGCCATAGAGGTCGACCCAACACGGCACTCCCTCGGCCAAGGAGTCCTAATGCCAACAGCATGACCTAGGAAGCCACTTGGCACCTAGCCTAGACCCGTGGGCCTGGGTGAGGGCAACAGAGAGGGCGGCTTCAGGGAGGATCTATTTCGGTGGCCAATTTAAATACCGCCGACACTGAAGAATCTATATCGGCGGCAAAACACATAGCCGCCGACACAGACTCTGCAGGCAAATATACAAAAGAATGTGGAGCCTAAGTATGTTGAATAAACAACTTTGCTCACTTGGCTATCAGCGCGCGGCGCGGCGTGTGCTCCATGCAGGTCGTGGGTTCGAGCACCGTCGTGCCCCCTGATTTTATTTATTTTATCTGTGTCGGCGGCTATACTTATACCGCCGACACACATGCCTCCCCTGCCTACGGTGTTGGCCCGTGACTGGCACGTGGGCCCGGGTGAGGGCAAGGGAGAAGGTGGCTTGGGGAGGGCTATCTCGGCGGCCCAGCTAAATACCGCCGATATTGATGGGCCTATATCAGCGGTAAAGAAACGACCGCCGACACGGCCTCTCCAGGATACATACAAAACAATGTGGAGCCTTTGGAGGTTGAATAAACAACTTTGATCACTTGGCTATCAGCGCGTGGCGCGGCGTGTGCTCCCTACAAGTCCTGGGTTCGAGCACCGCTGCGCGCCCTGATTTTATTTATTTTATCTGTGTCGGCGGCTATGTTTATGCCGCCGACACACGTGCCTCCCCTGTCTACGGTTTGGGCCCGCTTGTTAGCGACCTCGCCTGACTGGCACGTGGGTCCACATAAACGTCCACCGTTATCGGACCGTCTCTGGAGGGAACAATGTCGGCGGTTAATGTCATGCCGCCGAAATAGAATATTTGGCGGGAGCAAAATTTTGAAATTCATCCGGCGGGCGTGAGGTGGCTGAGACGTGTCGGCGGCTTATGTCTTGCCGCCGAAACTGATTCTGTCTGTGTCGGCGGCTTTATTTGGGCCTCCGACATTGATCTGTTGGCGGCATTTGGCCGCCGACACTGATATTTCTGGCCGCCCACACTAAGGGCGTTTCCTGTAGTGAGTATATATCAACCCTACCTCACATGTATAGTCTTTTGTGAACCCCAAAAAAAATTCAAAACAAAAATAATAAGGTTCTTCTTCTTCATCATCTCTTTACTGAGTAGGTTTCTACCCACCGCTGATGACCACCGAGCCGACACGTGCGGTCACGTTGTTGCATGCTCGAGCCACAATGCTGGTCACTGCCTCGGCCATCACACCATGCCCCCCCCCCCCCAAGCTGCACCATCGTGGTCGCATGTGGCCGGGGAGGCAGTCATTGCCATCGGCGGGTAATGGGCCACTCGGGTGAGAGGAGCCGAGGAGGAGAGGAAGCAGGATTTGATTGTTTTTTTAAAAAAGTTGAGAGATGTTTTTGCAAAAAAAAATGTGAGGACGTAGAATGGATCTTGGCACGCGACCAACGGTGAGGGAAAAGATGGAAAACTCTTTCGGTAATGCAGATATATTTTTATTTGACCTCAGAATATATAGTCTATAGGTCTTAAAAATTCCTTTCGACATTATGACCCTGTTTCGGTGTATTCCTCTCTGTCTCTCACATATACTAGATGGCGAATGGACGGAACATTTTTTACATTTATGAAAATATGTTTTTGTACATCTTGAGTACTATTCATGGTATAGCAGTAAGCACTCCTAATTTGTCGGAGCCGCAGAGAAAAAAGAGACGTGTGTGGACGAATAAAAGGGGGAGGGAGTTGGAAATCGAACCCGATTGGGGATGGTGGAACATGTCTAAGCATGCTCTAGTAATCATACGGAAGGAACGGCTGCTTTGTAGAGTAGGTGGTGGAAGTATTTTTTAGGCCTGTTTGTTTGAATTGCAGCTTCTCTAAAAGCCGCTTCTGACTTTTGACCCTAAGGAGCTAGTTTTTACAAACCGCAAAAGCTAAAAAAGCCACTCAGGACTTGCTTCTTATATATGTCACAATACAATTTGAGCTTTTAGGGGCTTTTGGTTTGTTGGAAGGGGTTGCAAAAGCTAGCTGTTTGTTTAGGTTTCTGCCTTCTAAGGGTTAAAAGCTAGATAGAAGTTCAAACAATCATGTTCTTAATTATGTTTGTAAACAAATCGTTTCAACTAAATATCCGACAGACGGCGTTATATTGCATATGTGGACGTTTGAAAAGTCAGGAGATCAACACACGTTGGATAAGAAGATCTGTATAGAAAAATTAACATAGATATCAATGGATCACAGGAACCGGGTTTTGTTACGTCGTGACTCGATCGTGACGCGCGGAGAAAGAGTAAGAACCATAATTTGGTGAGGCGAAATGGAGGTCATGAGGGCTGATCGAGTGCATGCATGTCATTCTAAGTTTCTAACGTGAATTGCCAATATGACAATATATATGGAATAGCTATGCGACTTGGAGCCGTCGTTTATAAATAGCAGAGCTAGCATAGCAGGCATGAACCCGTACGCGCGTACGCGCGTAGTCGTAACTCGTACCTCGTAGTATGGGGACATGCATGCCACATATTAATTAAATAAACACCATTGCTGCATGGCTGCATGAATGTACGTCTTCGTACATGGAGTATATACATGTGTATATACGCTCATATAGTCATATACTATTACTTAACTGCCTACGTACCTGCGTACTTAATTACGCGCATGGCCCGGACGGCCGACCGGTAAATTAACTGTTGTACACGTATGCCATAGTATTGCCATGCATGACTGCATGCATGCGTACTGTTATGTTACCGTCTGTCCATGCATATGTATGCCGGTATGCCCTATACGTGGTACGTGTTACTGTATTAGTGTCCTCTGGAGGCAGGCCGGAGCGTTAATTTATACTACTTAATTTAGTAGAATTGCTTAAGTAGCCACGTATACACATGCGAGCCGGCCGTCCTTAATTGCTGTGGATCGATGGTGATAGCTAGCTGTGTGTGTTAATTACCTACAAGGCATGCATACGTCTAACCCACTCATGCTACGTACGTGTACCCAACAACTGTAGAGCTGACGCAAAGTACGCTTTCTCGATTTTCTTGTTGAGTTTATGCTGCATACGCTTCATGTTTGTTGGTCTATGGCTCGCTTGTGCACCTTTTTAGCTGGTGCAATTGGTGTACTTAAAAGTATTTCAGGTACACTTTTGATTCATTCTTACAAGCAACCCCGTCCATGTTGCTTTTAGATTTATGCAATTTACACAAAATAAATGTGTACATACATAAGTAAATAAATTTAAAACGCATACAAATCAGACATTGTTTTTAAAAATAACTATGGCCACTAATTAATGCATACAAAGCTGTTTACATATAATGGTACAGTTAATTAGAATCATGATGTAAAATGTAGCTAAATCTTTACATTTCTGTGAAATTTATTAATTTGTTGCTGGGAGCTATAATTGGCAACTGTTTCAAGTCCAATTAAAACGATGCATGCATATTTCTGAATAGACCGTGTTTAAAGAACATGTAAGCCCTGCTCCACTTACAACTAATGCGTACCTGAACGATCGTGACTTGCATTCATTGGACAGTGCTTGTTTTTTGACAGCAAATTAGTTAGACAGATCATCATGATTTAATGAGCTTCCCTACAGAACTTCGGTTATAACAGACACCCGTGGAAAAACTGTAGCCGTCCGTGTTTGTTCTCAAGTTAGAAAAGGTCAAGGAAGATTGTTTTGCGCAAAACACAGTAATATCCCTATACACATGTGAAACACAATCACATGAGGCACGCATGTGGCTTAGGGCATCCATGACACAATGAGTAGTCATCCATAACTAAAAGAGAGAAGTTTTTCCATGTACATGTATAGCTCCATGCATGCTAACGGCTGTTGGACTCAGTCTAATAAGATTCATGCTCACCTCTCACCCTCCTTAAGATGCATTTTTACAAAAAGGCCTCCAAATTTTTAAAAAAACAATATATCCACTTCTTCCTCTCACCACTGCACTCCAGTTGGATTGGTTTCCCTCGATCTTGGTGCGTGTAGGCTGGCGACTAGAAAGATGCCGGCTCTGTTTCTTTCAGCTTATAATCAGATTATAAGCTGCAGCTTAAAATTTATCATTTTTGTAGTTGTTATATTTTGAAATATTTTATAGTTAATTTTTTGAAACTTTGCACAATTTGTCTCAAAGATCTCAAAAATATTTTTCATAATTTTTTTGGCTCTTTAAATCTTCTATAAAAACACTACAACCTTTTCAGATTATAATCTAACCGCCCAAAGAAACACAGCCGTCGTATGTATGAAAGAGAGATGAGAAAGGAAAAGGAGAGGGAAAGTATAAATTTGCTTCTCTATGCATTAGTTTCTCGAAGGCATCATTCCATAACCGTCTCTAGTTTGAGCACGATGATTAATTATAATTAAAATTACCAAGAGGTAATGGTAAAATTCTTCTCTGTTATGAGTCTTATGACCCTTAATTCAAATAGTGACTCTGAATGTCAAGCACTATATATATGTACTGTGATGCTACAGTACCGTGCCATCAAAAGGATCACAAAACACTCTTTATTGCATTATTAATCATTTTTTCAGTGGCACAGTGGGTTAATTAAGAAGTTTAAAAAGGAGGCGTGGACAGAGAAAAACAACTAACCATGCATGCACGCTTTTCTTTTGCTTAAATATATGTAATTGACTAATTGGTGCAATTAATACAGATGGAGCAAAATAATTAAAGAATAGTTTACTTTTTTTTTTAGACAAGAATAGTTTACTATTAAGAGACAACTGTGCTATCAAGTGCGTAATTAATAAGTTACCCTCGCATTATTATGGAATAATGTTCCAGGGTCCCTTGATCCAAATGGAGCTGGCAACAAAACGACGTACATTATGCACGTTAGGTACTACATTTGTGCAAACATTATTGAGAGGCCGGGTTGCAAAGCGCAACAGCTATTACAATCATCGTGGAGAAATTAAGTTCTTAATTACTCGATCGGCCATGCATGTTCTCGTGTGTGTACGTTAAGGCATGTACGCACTCACACGTGTACGTACGTACGTGGCTATTTGCATGCATGCAAACTCGTACGCGCGTCGTAGCTATGCCTATTTATGAGTACACCCAACTCTTTCTTTTCCTAGCATCGATCACATGCCCTAAAGGGATCGGGAAAAGCCTTGGACCCAAACCTATGCCATATTGCCATGCAACTTAATTTCACGTGATTAACGGGAGGCGACATGGCCACACCGTACGACGCCTAGCTTGCATGTGTGTCGATCGACCAGGCCATGCATGCTCATGCCTTTCAATGCATAGCTCTTTAATTTGGTGAGGCCAGATATGGTGATGATCACAGACGTCGATCCATTCACTTTGCATCAGTGTTTTAAATAGCGCGTTAAACACTTTAGCGAAGGCCTTCCAGAATCGCTGAGACATGCTATAGTGACGCTAAGACATTTAGCGTTTTTTCAAAAAAAACAAGCAAAATGCAGAGAATCGCAGCAACTATTTAAATCCAACAAGCCAACATAAATTAGTTCTGCAGCTCTCCTACATATATATTAGTCTAACAGCCTAACAACTTAAGTACTTAACAAGTCCAACAACAAGGTAACAAGTAATTGATGATAAAGCAGACAAAGACACAAAACAACCCACCATAGCAACAGTAACAATAACACACTAACATCAGAATAACAACGACAAAGACACAAGCACGTAACACTCAAACTCAGTAGGAGACGGAGCCAAGCAGTAGGTCAATTGAGTGGATTTGGACCGTATATTGTGTGGATTTGGGCTGCCAGCCGCTGAATTCAGCTTTGCACCAAATTTTGGCTCAAAGTGCTATAGCGAAGCTAAATTGGCCTATTCGCGGCGCGGTTTAGCGCGCTATAGCGGTCTTAGCGTCAATAGCGTTAAAATGATCAAAAGCGTAGCACCAGTGTCTCCCAAACGCTATAGCGCTATAGTGCGTTATTTAAATCCATGCTTTGCATCGATTAATTAGGTTTTTGCGTGTATTGATGTGGTGGGAAAAACTACCGCGCGCAAAGAGCAAAAACTATCGTACAATATATATAGTTTTATACTTACAAAAATGTAAATTATATTGAATTATTGATTGTACATTTAATAAAAAAAGGCATGTGGACTAAAAACTCTAGATACATGAATTATATGTAAAAGCTACGAACATTATATTATAAAATAGAAAGAAAAATAATAGTTTAAAATTAATAATATAGTTAGAAATTGCATAAATTTCATGACACTGCCTTGATATCCTTGACAGCTAGATTTAGAACAACGATATATGCCCTTGTAAACCGTATTTAACTATAAAGAGTACTCCCTTCGGTCATAAAAACAAGTCGTTGTTGAATTTTAGACACGGCTTTGACCATTCGTCTTATGCAAAAAAACTGCGTAAGTTATTATTTATTTTGTTGTGATTTGTTTTATCATTAAATACACTTTAAGCATGATTTATATTTACGCATGTTTGAACTAAATTTTTGAATGAGACGAATAGTCAAAGGCGTGTCTAACAGTCAATGGCGACTTGTTTCTATGACCGGAGGTACTATTTCCCTAGGACATAGTCCTGTAAAACCCAAGTTCATGTGCTCATACCCGAGCATATATGCATGCTTAGCCATAGGCACAACCCAGATGCGACGACCATATGAAGTAATGAATCATCTTCTCCATGCCGCTGCCGCATTGACCGGCCGCACTGCGTCACTGGCACGGGTGGAATAGTCGAATAGGGCTTAAGGGCCTTGTTTGTTTCAGTTTAAAGTTGAGTCGAGTTTTACTGTATTAAATTTTGTTATTTTTATATAGACTACGTGTTATAGTAATTTATAATAATTTTTTCGTGACTTTTAGTAGTTTTTTTTAAAACTATTTTTGTAAAACTATTTTTAATTATTTTAAAAAAATTATTATACCATTTTTTGAGTGCTCTCAATTTTAGCTACAGTAAAACTCGATCAACTTTACTTAACACCGAAACAAACAAGGCCGAGATATCACCGCATGGCGCATACGTCTCTCACACGTTCACACCGTACGTGCGTACGTACGTACGTAGGTCAGCCCTTGGATCGATGGACGAGCCCCCTGACCCTGAATCCCCTGAGACTACCGAGATATACGGATGGATGGATCGAGCTGGCCGGAGACCGGGCCGGGGGCGGCCGTCGGGTCAGCGTCAGGCGCGTACAGTGCAGCCGATCCCCGGCGGCCCCCTTCCCGGCGCACAGCACATGGCCGGGTTTTGGACGCTGCCGGAGGCAGGAGGCTGTAGGCTGTAGCGAGAGAGATGGCCAAGCTGCAGCTACCAATTACCATGCATGCATGGATATGGCTGGCTCCATGCGCGCGTGTGCACGTACGTAGGGCCGGCCATGCGCGCGTGCACGTACGATCGATACGCGCGCGCGCCGTCGTCCCCACGGCGGACGCGCACGTCGCACCCGCCCCGCCCCGCCGGCCCGATCAACCGGCCTGCCCTCCCCGGCCGCCCGCGCGCCCGGTCAATCTGTCGGTTTGAACCTAGCTAGGGTTCCATCGTGTGGGCGGATCTCAGTCTCTCTGTAGCCGGTGGCGGAGCCAAGGTCCGGTGATCCTGGGCTCATGTCAAAGCTGAGAGCGTTGGTTATGCTTATGTCCAGACTTTCTGAAATTTTTGGCCCCGCCACTGCTGTAGTATTGTTCTTTTTTTAAGCTGAAATAAAACCATAACCTGAAAAGGATATTGAATCCGGTGCATATTAGATAATTTTATTTTTTTTAAATGAAATGTGTTATGAATTTATACACCGCTCCGTAAAAATGATTTAATTTTTCTCTGGTTTATGGCCGTCTTTATCTTGCGGCTAGCGCTGGGCACGGAGCAGGGGGTGTTTGTCGACGGTTGGGATATCGGTCCTAAGTCAACTAAGGTTCTTGAGAAAGGAAGATAGAAGACCTGCCGAGCAAGGCAAACAGCAATCAACGAGCAACAGGGAGACACAGGATTTTTATCCTGATTCGGACCTCTCCGGGGAGATAACAACCCTACGTCCAGCGCTTTTTTATATGAAAAAGGATTACAAAGAGGGATCTCGGCGAGACGAACAAGTCTCAACGAGATTATGGGTGTACAAGAAGTAATATGCGATCTTGACTTCAAGTCGTGCTCTTCCGGCCCCTCTACACGCCGTAGGGGCTTTGTTTATATAATGTTGAACAACCGATCTATCAAGGGATAATCGGGCCGAGCTAACCACGAACTCGTAATGAACTCGTATACATGCCAAATACATCCCGCGATAGATAAGGTATACTCCAATTCTTAAGGATCACGACGTCTGCTCCAATCCGGAAAATTATGTCCGGGTCTTCACGTAGCCGTGCAGAACTCTTGCTCGATGTCGGGGATAAAATTACGGCCCATTGCCATGGCCCACTCCCTGACGGCCCAATCGAATGACCTATCGTGGCCCAAATTCCTGAAGGTTCTATCAGCCTATGTGCATCCCGCCAATGACCTCTGGGCGGCACGGTCTTGAACGGCCTAGGATTCGTGTTTGAATCGACTCGAACAAGAGTTCTGCACATGCTACGTGAAGACCCGGACGTGGTTTCCGGATTGGATTAGAAGTCGTGATCCCCAAGATTAGAGCTTGCCTTATCCGCCTCGGATATATTTGGCATGTAATTGAGTTCGCTATGATCTCATAGTTAGCCCGCCCGATATTCCCCAGAGGTCGGTTTGCTCGACTATATAAACAAGGCCCCTACGGGCGTGTAGAGGGGGACTTAGACGATCCGCATCCGAGATTACTTTGTCGCATACTCTTCGCCAGTACATTATAATCTCGCCGAGACTGCTCGCCTCGCCGAGCCACCTCTTGTATTCATCTTTGATATAAAGAAAGGCCGGACGTGGGGCTATTATCTCTCCGAGAGGCCCGAACCAGATAAAAACTCGCTCTCCTCGTTATTGTTGTTCGTGGTTGTTCGGCGTGTTCCTATCTCAATCTTCAAGAACCTTGGTTGACTTGAGACCGATATTCAACCGTCCGACAACGGCGCCGTCCGTGGGGACACGAGATCGAGCATGTCGAACTCCGTCGCCGATCTGTAGATACTTCCCGAGGGCTACGACTCGGCGACAGATGTCTCGCCCCCGCCGATTCAGACGATCTGTTCGGTCTCGAACGCTTTCGCATCCGAGGCGGATGTCTCCGCTTACGTGGCGTAGATAGCCTCGGATCGCCTCGCTCATCGACGCCGACTACGGAACCGATGATCTTTACGACGGTTTAGATTTATCGATTCCAAGGCTATGTCGGTAGATTCCACCGTGGAGACACAACGATGACACCGCCTAGCATACCTTCGCATGGCCCCGCGCATCAACATGGCCGATGTAGGAACCTCCGAGGATCCCGCACGGCCGTGGCGGCCGGCGAGGTCGGGCAGATTAACTCGCTTCGGCATCAAGACGAGGTCGCACAGTCGCCGCGAGCAAGACGTCATTCGCCGCACCTCGACGATTCCATCAATCAAATCTTAGCACGGTTTCGCGACCGTGTAAGCGACGACGTCGCGACCCACCTCGCGGCGGCGCTAAGTCTCCGGCGAAGCTTCCCTGTTCGGTCAATTCCCGCGGACCGGACTCGGTCGGGCGAACGCGGATGGTTCAGAGATCCCAGACCCATAGATCAAAGTCGGAACGGCTCGAAGCTATAGCAACAATTCTTATATCCACCAATCGTTGATCTCGCCCGCATGGGCGACGCCTGTGCGACTAACCTAGAGCGACCGGCCGAGGGCCTAAAGTCTCTAGGAGAAGTCAACAACTCCTCGAGCGGTAAGCACCAAGCTGCCGGAATGATTCGGACAGCTCGATCGATCGCGGACCCCGCCACCATCGGCGATCACCGCCCATGAGCAAAGTTACCCGTGGTCGCCGCCGCCGCCAAGTCCTCGTAGTCATCACGACCACGGGGCAAGCGCTGCGATGATCACGGACGGTCCCTCGTGAGGAGCGCGCTGTCGCCACCACGAGGAAGGAGCGTGGTGGATTATCCCGAGAGAGTTTCTCCAGCCGAGTCCTCCGCTCAGCCAGGAGTTCCTCCGCGCCGCACAGACCAACGCCTTCTCAAGACTAGGTTCTCTGCCGGGAAGGTGGCGGTCATATGCTCTGGCTGCAGGGCTTTCTCCGACGAAGCCGGCTGTCCGGCGGCCCTCAAAATTCAAGCCCGGTCACATGGAGAGGTACAATGGGACTCGTAACCCGAGGAATTCATTTCCATCTACGCCACGGCCATCATGGCGGCGGGGTGACGAGCTTGTTATGGCTAATTACCTCCCGACCGTCCTTGAGGGTGCTCCGGACGTGGTCGTTCAATCGAAGAAGAGGGTTCCATCACCATGGAACCAGCTTTGTGACGCTCGATTGCTAATTTCCGGGTCAAGCATGCGTCTGGGCAAGGAGGATGATCTGCACCAGATGATCCGGATGAACGGGAAACCTCCGCAATTTAGTGAAGCGTTTCATTAAGATCCGCAACACGATCCCAAATATCTCGGATGAATCATTGTCCACGCCTTCAAAAACGGAGTCCGCGACGAGCGGCTCACCCAGATCTCGAGATCAATGAGACTGGACCGCCAACGACTGCTCAAGACGGTGATCATATGCCAACGCCGCAGAGCGCTGCTCAAGACAAAAAGGCGTTCGACAAAGGCGAGCCGCCTACCACTGGTGTGGATGAGAAGAAGAAGAGCAAGAAGAACGCTCCCGTGACAAGAAATCCCGAAGAAGAAGAACAAAGGTGATGCGAACAATACCGTCGCGGTATGGATCGCGCACCTCCTCCCAAGGACAGGCGTAAGAAGCCCAACAATAATTACAAGGGCAAAAGCCCGCCAGGAGGCGGACAAGGCAAGAAAGGTCCGAGCGACCGATTTTGCAAGTTCCACCAAAGACTACGGGCATGATATACGCCATCAGAGAACTTGGGCTGCAAAGCTCAAGATTTCTACAACGGCAAGGGCCCAATGCCCACCCCGCCTCAACATGGTGATACCGTAAGGCCAAGCGCCAAACCGACGATGGTGATCGGAAGATGATGACGAATATCAAAAGCCCGTGAACCATATCGCCGTCATTTTCGGCGGCCTCGCTTACACCTCTCTGGCGCAGCCTCAAGGAAGCTGCCGAGGTCCACAACGTCGAAAAGGCAAAACCTCACCTGAATCGATGAAGTGGATCGAGGTCTCCATCTCCTTCTCTAAGGAGGATTGCCCCATCGATGACCAAGCCTCGGCGGCTTCCATCGGTGGTCGCCCCGACCATCAGCAACGCGAGAGTTGGCCGTGTCTTAGTAGACGGCGGGAGCGCTTTGGACTTGCTTTCTGCTAAAGTCTTGGACGAGATGCAAATTCCTCGCCCAAGTCAAGGAAGTCGCAATGCCCTTCTACGGAATTGTTCCGGAGAAGCCGCCAAACCGTTAGGCGAGTTGTCCTTTCTCGTCACCTTCGCAACCCAAGCAACTTCCGGACAGAGTTGATCACTTTCGACGTGGTCGACTTCCCGTCGGCGTACAACGCAATCTTGGGCAGGCCATCTCTCGGTAAGTTCATGGCCGTGTCCCACCACGCTTACCATTGCGTGAAGATACCGGGTCCTAACGGCGTGATCACGGTCAAGAGCAACTACAAAGCTGCCCGGATTGCGACGAGCGCCCCTTGCCCTGATCGACCGGCTTCCGCGCGTGGTCTCAAGTTCCGCAGACCAAGTCACAGACGCCCTAGGGTCTCCTTCACCGGGAGAAACTAAGGAAGTTCATTGCCGCTTGACGATACTTCCAAGATAGCTTCACTTGGGGCGGTCGGACCCCAAATAGGAAAGCGAAGCTTATTGCCTTCCTCCGAGCTAATGCGATGTATTCGCCGGGAGCCATCCGACATGCCCGAGTCCCAAGGAGGTAATCGAGCACAAATTGGTCGTCCGCCGGACAAGAAGCTCGTCGCCGAAGCTTCGCCGCTTTTGAATTCAAACAGGGGATCATCAAAGATCGACAGCAAACCGCCATTCTTTGGGTTCATCCGCGAGGTTGATCACACCGAGTGGTTAGCCAACCTGCATTGTAAAGAAGAAAGGCGGCAAGTGGAGGATGTGCCGATCACACGATCTGAACGCCGCTTGTCCTAAGGACAATTTCAGCGCCTCGATTGACCAAATTGGTCGATGCGATCATGACGCCAAATTTCGAGTTTTTAGATGCTTACTCCTGTTACCACCAAATAAGCATCTCCCCGAGGATGAAGAGAAGATCGCCTTCATCACCCCTTTCGCACTTTCGCTATAATGACCATGTCTTTCGGTCTGCGCAATGTCGGTGCCACGCTCCAAATACTTAATGGAGAAGACCTTTCGAGCAATGTGGAAAAAACTCGGAGGTCTATGTCGATTTACATAGTTGTAAAGAGCAAGCATGCTCCAGATCATGTAAAAGACCCGGCGAGACTTTTGTAATCTCACCAGCATCGAATAAAATTAAATCCAGAGAAGTGTACCTTTGGTGTTCGATCCGAATGTTTCTCGATATGTCATTGGCTCGCAAGGTATTTACGCCAACCCCGAAAAAATCGAGGCCATTGAAAATATGCAGCTCCAACTACCATAAAGGAAGTACAAAGCCTCACCGACGGATGGTCGCTCTAAGGTGTTTATTTCCGTCAAAGCGGCTAACGCTGCCCTTCTTTAAGGCCTGCGCAAGCACAATGGTTTCAATGGACGGAAGAAGCGGCAGATCCTTCCAGATCCGGCGATACTGTCCAATCCTCCGCCTTGACTACCCCGGCATGGCGGCAGCTCCCATCAGTACCTAGGTTGCACGCCACAAGCGGTGAGCGCAGCCTTGACGGTCGAAAGGGAAGGCCTACAAATGACCAATCTATTACGTGAGCGAGGTACTTCACGGATCAAAGGAGCGCACCACGAGGTCCGTGGTTACTCACGCCTTGCTCATGTCCTCCGTGAAGCTTCGCCACTACTTCCAAGCGCATCAAATCTTCGGTCCCGACCACGCTCCTCCGGGAGAAATCTTACTAACAAGGAATCTAGCGGACGATAGCCAAGTGGGCAATGTAACTAGCGAGTTTGATCTGTTATTTGTCGCCCGAACGCTATCAAGTCACAGTCCTAGCCGACTTCGTCATTGAATGGACTTGCCGCCCAAATCCCAGGAGCTCCCGAACAACCCGATGAACCCCTTGAACCATGTTTTTCAATGGCTCACAGACCGAAACTCGGGCCTGGTTTTGTTCTCATCTCCTCAAGGAGAGCAACTCCATATTCTATCCAACTACACTTTGCGGCGACTAACAACGCCGCAGAGTACGAGGCCTCCTCATGGACTAAGAGCGTGCAAGTCGCTTGGTGTCCAACGGCTAACTGTGAAGGAGATTCACAACCGGTCATCAATCGTTTAACAAGGAGAATCGGTCTGCGATAACTCAATGGCGCGATACGGTTGAAGTGAGGAAGTTGGGCGGCATTTTCGATTTTTCGGTGCTCTTCGTGCCTGTGAAGGACAACTTCGGCCGACCAGCTATCCAAGTATGGATCCTCACGCGAACCTCGCTTCGGCAGGGTGCTCGCCGAGCACCTTCACAAGCCCTCAATCACGCCTCCGGACGAGGCAACAGAGACAGTGGTCTTGCTCCGTCATCGAAAGTGCCGCTGGATCGGACAACGCCATTTGTCCGGTACCTTGCGATGGGACCTCGCCGACGACGAAGAAGCGTTTCCCGCCATAAGGCGTCTTTGCTCCATACAAGCTTGTGGACGGCATCCTTACCGCCAAGGTGCTCGGGAGTTCTCTCCAAGTGCATCTCGCAATGAGGGGTGTGTTCCTTCTTAGGGACATACACGAGGGTGCTCGTGGCAACCACGCCTCCTTTAGAACTCGGTCGGCAAAGCGTTTACGCATGGGCTATTATTGGCCCATCGTTACAAGATGCCCGGACATCGTGACTAAGTGCAAGGCTTGCCAATTTCACGCCGGAAGGCACACAAGCCCGCCTAAGAGCTCCAAACAATCCCCATCTTGGCCTTTCTCCACATGGGGTCTGATCTGCTCGGCCCATTCCCTAAGGGGTACAAGGGCTATACACACCGCCGTTGCCATAGACACTTTTACAAAGTGGATTGAGGCGAGCTGTGTCGCCTCTTCACGCCAAAACGGCCGTTCGCTTTTTCAAAAGCAACGTGGTCACGCCGCCGATTCCCCATAAGTCGATCACGGATAATCGGTACCAGCCCGGCGAGCTATTTCGTGAATATCGCGAATACCGGGTACCAAGGTTCGTTTACCTCGTGGCACATCCACGAGCAATGGAACAATGAACGAGCTAACGGACGAGATAGTCCGAGGGTATCAAACGGCGGTATTTGTCGCTCTCGAGCACAACAAGGCTCGGGTTGACGGTTCCTTCCGTCCTCAGGCGAGACTACGGCCACCGGGCGATCGGGAAACTCCTTTCCAACTGGTCTATGGTGCGAAGCCATCCGCTCACGAAATCGTACTCGGTTCGCCTCAAGACGAGCTCGGTCAACCTAGTTGACGACGAGCAAGAGCGCCTCGATCTCGATCTCCTCAAGGCACACGCGACCGACACAAGTCGAATGGCGCGCTACCGCCAGGATCTTCGCCCGCACGCCGCCAAGTCGATTCGACCTAGGGCCTTGAAGGCGGGCGACCTCGCTCTGCGCCGTGTCGAAACTTGTCCAATGCCAACAAGCTAACTCCTCGGGAGGGCCTGCTCACTGGTCGTTTCTTACCTTTCGCCTGGGCCGCTCGCCGCTATGGAGGACGGAGAGAGTCGACCAAAGACTTGGAACATCGACCCGCCTTCGTAAGTTCTTTGTGTAGGTCCTCGTTTGTTTGCTTAGCTTTGCGCTTTTTTGTAAACTTCGCGCCTCAGTTCGTCCAAGTCTCTCGGGCACCATGTAAAGTTCAACCCATTGAGCGGTGAATGCTCGCGGCCCCCTGCGGTCCTTCTCACCACTTGTCTTCTCGGACTACTCTTTCTCTCTGGTAACACTTGATGGTCGCCTTGTCTTGCGAACTCTTGGCTCCGCAATCTTAAGGATTGTTCCTCACCCGTATCTAGTTTCGACAAGTTCCTAAACTCGTGGTTGCGTAACACGGCCTTTCCACCTTGCGGCTAAGTGCGCTCTCGTAAGCCCTCCGCGGCAGAGGCACTTATCGCTTTCGGCGCGACCACTTGGTAAAGCTCGCTCGTAAGCCCCCAGCAGAGGCACTTTCCTTGTTCGGTTACTCTGAATCGCTTAACTTACGCCAACAAGCGGACTACGGAACGAATCGAGCAAGGTACGGGTGTCGCTCTTTCTCCTACGCACATGCTCGAGTTCGCAAACTTAGGTTCTCGAGCATCGTCCGCACGGGGCTAGGGTGTCGCTTTTCTCTTGTGCACTGCTCGGGTTCGCAAACTCGGGTTTCGAGCGATGCACAACGGGCCGGAGTTAGGCGAGCGCTCACCGGTTTTCTTAAACTTCCTAGCGCTGCTCGCTTTTCTCTTAGTTTCGCTCGTTCTTGTCTTTTTCTCGCTCTCTCTTTGCAGGAAAAGGGTAAGTCTTTATTAACAAAATTTACAGTACAAAAGTCCATCTCGGGTTCTGACCCTCTGACTACCTAGAAGCGAGTTGCTCCTTGAGCTCCTCGATCACTTCCTTAAGGCGCAGGACTTCCCTTGGGCTTTGAACCCCTCTCAGCCTCACTGAGACGATCGGCTTCCTCCTTGTCGCTCTGGCTCGCCTCCGTCGCCTTCGACGGAGAGCCTCGACCTCTTCGGTCTTGGCCCTTGGTGGTCGGTCGAGCCTCGCTCGACTAACTTCACGCTGGCGGTCTTGAGCTGCTCGTCCAGCTCCTTGACCTTCTTCTCTCGCGGTGATCGCCTCACCGCCATCCCACAGATCTCCTCAATCTCCTCCCGTGAAGCCCATGTGGTTGAGATCCTAGCCTCGAGTCCCGCGGATGTCCGCTCCTCCTTGGCGACCTAGGCTTTAAGCTTCTTGGCTTCCTCCGCGAAATGGTTCCGCCAGGGGGGCGCCTCGAGAAGCCGCTCTTCAAGCCACTTCAGCGGCCCGGCATCTCCTCCGCAGTACTTTCGCCTTCACGGCTTCTGCGAAGTTCCTCGGCTTCCTTTAGGAGAGCTTGGAGAATGCCTCTCCTTGGTCGGCTTTGGCCTTGAGCTTCTTCGCTTTCGCCTTGATAGGCTCCAGCTTTGGGCGGCAGAGCGCTTCTGCTCGGATCCCCACCAAGATGCTCCGGAGGAGGCCAAGACGGCCTGCTCGATGGTGACCCCATCCTCGAGTTCCGCCATGGTGTCCTCAAGACCGGGAGGAAGAACAAGTTAATTACGCTATGCGATGGCGTGGCTAAAATCAATAAGATTCGCCTTAGTGTTTACCTTGCCAAGTCGGCGCTTGATCCGGACGCAGCGGTCCTCGAGGCCATCGTCCACGAAGCCCCGCCAGGCGGGATGAGGCGGCGCGCTCTTGCCGTCCGCCGCTTTGTTCGCTCCTTCTTCTTGCGGGGCGATTCGCTCGGGAGCCTGAGCGACGGGCGGCGCTTTCGTCAAGCGCTCCTTCTCCTCTTCCTTTTCCTCTTCCGCCGAACGTCTTGGGCGAGGCCGAGTCCGCTCCGCTCGGCGGCGCTGTTGTTTCCACCGGCAGACGACCGCTTTCGGCTTTGCCGGGGCTTCTTCTTGTTCCCGGCGGTGGGTCTCACCTTGCTCGGCGGAGAATCCTGCCGCTTCAGGTGAGCTGCCCTGCGTCGGCGTGCTGGCGGTACCGGCTGCTTTCGGTCTCGCTTGGCGACCTCGAGCCATCGCCTTGGCTCAAGTCCGTGGCGCCACCGCCGCTACTTTTGCCTCCACCGCTTCACGCGCTCTTTGGAGCGTCGATCGCCGCGGCTGAGAGCGGGCGGCAAGAAGCTCCACGCCGCCAAATTGTCCTTGAGGTCGCCACCCTCCTTTGCCGTGACGCTGTGCAGTGCTCGGGTAGCAGAGACCGCCAACCGCCTCCTCGGCGTCGTCTGTGGCGGTCTCTTCTTGGGCAAACATGAACGAGAGTTGATCGTTAAGTCTAATGTGGTCAAGGTGGAAAGATCAAAAGATCGATTTCTACATACCGCCGTGGAGGGCTTAATCTCGATCTTCTTCGCGTAACTTTCCGCCTTTTCCTGGGGCTCCTTGGCGGGTTCTCCGCTTTGGCCCTTGGGCGTCATATGGCGATGAGCTCGGCTCTCTGAGCCGAGCACTCCTCTCAAGAACGCAAGGAGTTTCTCCTTGCGCGCAACCTCCTCCTCAAGTCTCCTTTGCTCGGCGACTGCTGAAGCCGCGCCATATGGCCCGGTGAGCTTGCGTGTAACGCCTAAGCCGAGGGCCATGGTCTTTACTCTTCGCCGCTCTGCTTTCGGCGAGGAGGAGGGCTTGGTCTCTTCTCATTGGCTGACCGCGCCGCTTGCAGTCTGCCGGGACGCCTGTCGCCACACCGGTTTCTTGATCGGTGGCGGCCGCCATGGCGCTGGCGAGCTCGCGTCGGCTCACCCGCCACCTTGGGCTTTGTGGCCGCTTTGGCCTTGCCCTTCTTCGCTTCTCCTTCTCGGACCAGAGAGATCCTCGACGATCCCTCCGAGGATCACCGGTCCTCCCACGCTTTTGAGAAGCTTAACGTCAAGATTAAAACCAACGGTGTAAATCTAGCAACACGGGCCGGGTGTAAGTGATTTACCTCGCTGCAGGCGGATGAGCACATTCCTCGGACAAGTGTAGGCCACCTCGCCGGTGACCTCGCTGTCCTTCTTCGCCGTCTTCAGCATGGCGTCAACCCGCTCGGTCACCCATGCGTCGGTCGGCATCTCTGCCCGAGCAGATGGAATCGTTAAATTCCTGTTCGGAGAAAACGATCAATGAAGAGGTTGAGTCTTAAAGGCACTTACCTGTGCTCTCCCTTGTGATGCCTTCCCATCCCTCTATCTTGTAGAAGGGATAGGACCTTCTCCGCAGCCGGGCGGACTACATTATTGTGAAGTCCCGGATGATCTCCCTGCCCGTGAGCCCAAGGCTCACGAGGAAGGCGATCTTCCTTGTCACGTGCCAGCCCTCGGCACTCATCTCCGCCGAGGCATTGGCGTTCCTTCACGGCGCCTTTCCGGTGAAGATGAGCTTGTTGTCGCCACTCCGCTTGTCAGTAGAACCACCTCACCCACCATGCGCCCATTGAGTCAAGCGAGGTGGGCGAGGGTACTGCGCGTCGTCGGCGGTGGCCCGAGCTTGAGGTAGTAGCACCCAGTGCTGTTGCGCGGAGCTGCTCCTCGTCATCAGATAATAGTGGAGGAACAATTTCACCGGTGGATCGATTCTCAGATAGCCTTCGCACAAAAGTGCGAGACGGCCATCCGGAGGATGCTTATTCGGATTGAGGTTCGCCACCTCCAATCCGCTAATGTTTAAGAAGGCCTCAACGAAGTCGCTGGAGATCGCAACCCAACAGAGCGAACTGCTCGGGTTAAACGAACTCTCCTCCAATGCTCGGAGTATCCTCCTCTCCGGCGACCTCCACCACGGTGTCGATGTGGCCCTCCTCCTCCCAGATCCTAAGGTCCTCCTCGGTCGAGCTAGTGCCGTGAACTTGGCCATAGCGGTTCCCGTGGATCGGACGAAAGGTGGTTGGTGGTGGAGTTTGGGTGCTTGATGCCGAGCCGCTGTTGGATCAAAGGCTTAGAGAGGAAAGGCGTGAGAACAGAGTGGTCGGCATGGGCGGCTTGGTGCTTTATAGTCCCGTATAAGCAGCTCTGCAACGGTTCGATCCCAAAACGGCTAGTTTTTACCGCAACGGCTAGGTAAAACGGTCGTCTGTTTTCATCGCTTGCAATGACTGTGAAGTTACTGCTGAAATCGCCAACGGCTATTTTTTCCAAAGGTTCGTGACCGGAAAATTTGAGTGCTCGCTTGGACAGATGTCGCTCCTCGCTCGACGCGACGGAGTTGTTTTCGGATCGATCGGGTTTGTTCGGTCCCAACAAGTATTGTTCGGTTGAACCACAACCTGTTGATCGCTTTGTTGCGCCTTTGTAACAGAAAAATACCCTCTCCGTGACTTTGAGTCTCAAGAGGACGACCCACTCTAGTGAGTCCTTCCACTTGAGTCTCGGGGCTAGTCGTCGGGATAAAATTACGCCCATTGCCATGGCCCACTCCCCGACGCCCAATCGAATCAACCTACCAGGCCCAGCTCCTGGAAGGTTCTATCGCACCCATGTGCATCTGCCGCCAATGCCTCTGGCCGGCACGGTCTTGTCGGACCTAGGATTCGTGTTTGAGTCCGACTCAACAAGAGTTCTGCACGGCTACGTGAAGACCCGGACGTGGTTTCCCGGATTGGATTAGGAGTCGTGATCCCCAAGATTAGGAGCTTGCCTTATCTGCCTCGGGATATATTTGGCATGTACTGAGTTCGTTGCGATCTCATAGTTAGCCCTGCCCGATATTCCCTCGGTAGGTCGGTTTGCTCTGCACTATATAAACAAGGCCCCTACGGCGTGTAGAGGGGACTTAGACGATCCGCATCCGAGATTACTTTGTCACATACTCTTCGCTTGGTTACCATAATCTCGCCGAGACTGCTCGTCTCGTCGAGCCACCTCTTGTATTCATCTTTGATATAAAGAAAGGCCGGGCGTGGGGCTATTATCTCTCCCGAGAGGCCCGAACCAGATAAAAACTCGCTCTCCTGTTACATTTGTTGTTCGTGGTTGTTCGGCGTGTCTCCTATCTCAATCTTCAAGAACCTTGGTTGACTTGAGACCGATATCTCAACCGTCGACACTCGAGTCGGACTCAAACAGGAATCCTAGGCCGTTACGCACCGTGCCAGCCAGAAAGCTGTTCGGCAGGATGCACACGGGCCTGATAAAGCCCTCTAGGGAGCCAGCCCCTAGGAGGCCACTCGATTGGGCCGTCAGGAAATGGGCCATGGCAATGGGCCGTGATTTTATCCCCGACAGTGTCTAATGGGCGTTTGGCCGTCCCCGTGCCCACCGATGCACGAGACTTTGATTTCTAAATAGTGTGCTACCAGTTGACTCCTCCGATTCAGAAAACAAACTATTTTAGACTTGTCTTAAATTAAAGTTTTTAAACCTTATTTATAAAAAAAATTCAAACTACTTCGATGGGCGCATATATACAAATCATACATATAGATATATCTAAAAAATTACTTTCAATATGTGTGTGTATGTGTGTGTGGTCAAAGTTATATTTTGAAGGCCGTAAAACTATAAGTTCCCATGAATCGAACGGAGTCAACTTAAGCTAGAGAGTGTAATTAATGTTTTTGTTTAAAATTGTAATTAATGTTTTAGTTTAAAATTGTTGGCTAGCTATCACCAATAAAATTGTTGACTATTGTACACTGTACTCTGCACAGTATACCTAATAATTTGTTTGTTAAATATGGCCGGCTTAATTAGTTAACTCTGAGTAATGTCTCTCCGTACGGCTAGCTGTTGCAATCTTCCTCTTGCAACGAAGTTAAAGCGCTAGCACGTGCTAAATTAGCTCAGTTATTTTGTGAATAACACGTGAGCTAGGCGTGCACCAGGTGCACAACATTGATTACCATATTAACATTAATGTACTATCTGGCTAAATAGTAATAATATCGAGCCAATTTTTTCCAAGTCACAGCCCTATATTAATCAATTATCAGGAGACCTCACACAACTCGATTTACACATAAAGACCTCATACGGGCCAGCGATTATAATGTACTAATAACCCACTCAACCCGATTTTCTCCCATGTGTCAGCCACATCATTGTCTATTTATCGAAGCGGACAAGGGACGAAGATACATTCAATGGAGGGAGCTCGCCATATTTGTCCACCTATCGCCTAATTCTTTACAATCTTCGGTGTGCCCAATGAGAAACAGAACAATTCCTTCTATTCATCCCTTCATCATTCCCTCCATTTGTATCCCAACACTCAACCGAGACCGTCATGCCCTAATTAAGTTGCTAGCCATCAAAAACCCTAGTGTCCTCGCTTTCTTGGGCCATATTGGTTTCTCGAGGCCACGTTGCTTTGGCCCAACTAGGGCCATATTGGTCATCCTAATAGCTTTGTTGTGTCCTCCTGAACTCCTTTAGCGATTGTCTAACCTTGTTACCGCTCTTTACACTACCACATCTTGAAGCCATGGCTACATTTACCTCTAGAGGTTGCACCGCCACCTCGGTTGTCATGCACCAAGCTACAACCACCCCTCAACTCCTCTCATCCTCGTTCATCTCCGTTGACATCACACACAAGACTTGACCCTACGCCGAACAATAGGTGAGTCCAGGGTGGTGGAGTAAGCTCACACTAGATCCAAGACAATAGATGAGCTCAGGCTCGATTTAGCGAAGAGGATGGCCTAACTACAAGAGTTCTCTAGCATGTTGCTGCATGCGAGGGTGAGGGAGGCCCACGGCTATGAGTATATATAGATGGTGGTTTGGTCGACCCCTATCTTTGAGAGAGAGTGTGTGTGAGGGAGGGGGGAGAGAGATAATAGAGTTGGCTATAGTCCAAGGAGAAGGGAGAGAATGATGATGAGAGGAGGGGTAATTTGATCACAAATTTAAAGGGTGCACAATAAAGTCCACAATGGCATGTTTAAATGCACCGATTCACACTCAATAATGTCATCTAAGATATTTTTCACTTTATAGTGGCATCGGTACTTTTGTCACATCAAAATTATTAATAGCATGAATGCAATTTTTTTAATAATATATGGTTGCATGAGTTAGCTTAGGATCACATTCAGATGTAGATATAGGTGGGTTGATAGTTATTGCGGTAGATACTCAATATTCTCGGGCTGAAGTGGTCTCTCGGTGGCGGGCTTTTTGTTGTGCTCGGCAGTGGATCAAGGAAGTGCGGCGTCTGTGGTGTTTTGCAGGGTCAAGGATGCAAAGTCTATTTCCACCAATTTTTACTGGGGGTTGGTGCTTTCCTTGGAGATACCATGCGGTGGATGGTCTAGTCGTCAATGGCGTCTTCTTGTGAGTCGGTGACCACCTCTAGTTTTCCACACTGCGTAACCATGTTCTACAGATCCAATAGTCGATTGTTACAGCATGGATACAATGCAAGCTTTGGTGCTTCACAATGCTTTTTCAAAAACCATGGTGGTTTTGGCGGTGGAAGTTGTCGTCTCCAACAACATATCTTACTGACTTCACCTTCGCTTTTAATGGGGGCTTTCAACGCTCAAGGATGGCAAGCATTGACAAGTAATAATCAGCCCGCAAAACTCAAATAGCGAGCTTGCCAACTCGCTAAACTCTTACCTATGTGGCTCAGGGAGGGCAAAATCATCTTTTGATGGGCGATGAGTAGACATAGGCAGTAATATTGGATAGGGAATGTTTCAACCTTGAAACTAAGGATACTTGTCATATGGAAAGGTCAATTTTGTATTAGCATAAATCGGCACAAATATCGATTCGTTGTTACTAACTTGCAGATCCGAGAACTCTCCAAAGGTAAGCAACATAGATTATATAAAATCGTGCTAAACTGAGATGCCTTAATCAAAATAATAGTATCATCCACATATTGAAAAATTATAAAGTCCACACTCAGTGACAACAACAAAGAAGAGTATAGGAGGTCTTTTGAATGAACATTATTGGCAATGTTTTGAAAGATGACCGCTTTAATAGCAAATAGCAGTGGAGACAGTGAATCCTCTTGACATGCGAAAAATCAAGGTACTACATATGAATATGTATGCGTGAAATTGAAAAAGTGTGCGTGAAATTACATAAGTTTCAATTAAGATGCAAGAATGGAGTTCATGGATATTCCTCGCAACGCTAAAAGCCAATAGAACGTTTCACCGGGGGCCCACCAGCACTCCACACTCGGTGCTTTTTAGCGGTCGAGATGAACGATTCACGTGAGATTAACTAATTAAGGTACGATAGTTTATAAAGAAAATTACTTCAACACAGACGATGTTAATTTCCTTTCTGGGGTCCAATACGACACTGATATGATGTCTAAATGTCGTGCATCTCTCAGTCGATCGACGTGATGTTCTAATTTAAAAGAACAGGAATTCCTAGCAACGGGATCCCGTCCCAGATGGGATCCCTCCCCTAGCGACACGTGTCCCCTTCGCCTGCTCCCCTTCGTTCGCGCGCGCCTAGCTCCCCTTCACTTGCGGCCGCGCCCAGCTCCCCTTCGCCCGCGCGCGCGCGCTGTGCAGAGGAGGAGGAGGAAGGAGGAGGAGGCCTACCTCAACGCCGTAGACCTCGTCATCGCCGCCGTCGAGCTCGCCGCCGCCGTTTCGGGTTCGGGCTAAGGAATATGTGGGTTCCCTCGGGGTTTGGAGGGAGGTCGGGCGGGCGGACCGGCGGTGGGTGGGGCTCGTGGCGGCGGCGGCGGCGGCGGTGGCGCCCGAGCCGGGGAGGGCGAAGGTGGGTGGGCCGACGGTGGAGGGACAGCCCTCACCCCTCGGGTTAGGGTGGGCGGCGACGGCGGTGGGGAGGCTGGGGCGGCGAGGCGGCCAGCGGCGCCGCCCACGGCGGAAAAAGGAGAAAGGAGGCGGCGGGACGGCGGGGTGTCTTGAACAAGAGGCGCCGCCGGCCGGGGCGGAGGAAGGAGGCGGCGAGGGCGGCAGGGGCGCGCAGGAAGGAGGCGGCAAGTGGAGGGAAGCTATCCCATCAGGTTGGGGCCCCAACGGGATACCGTTCCCTAGTCGCCACCACGCGAATCGCTGAAATTCTCGACGGCTCCATCTCGAGAAAGAGAGGAAAACCGTTAGAGAGATCCATCTCGACGGCCAGCCGTCGAGATTTGGCCGTCGAGATAGCACGGTCGAGACAGACAGTCTTTCTCGACGGCTAAGCCGTCGTGATTAAGTTTTCCCGACGGCTAAACCTAAGCCGTCGAGATACATGAACTGGGCAGGCACGACGTGACGTTGGAGGCTTTCTCGACGGCTTGAGGCTGTCGAGATTATTCTTAAGCGAGCCGTTCGCGCCCACCCACCGATTAGTCATGACGGCGGCCACCGTCGAGATTTCCTCCGCAGGGAAGGACGGCTCTTCCAGGTGGGCCATGGAGGTTATTCATGACGGCTGACGGTCATCGTGATAGACTCTCCTCGGGTCCCGGCGGTGGTTGACCTGGCACGTGGGCCATGGAAGCTATCTCGACGGCCTTGATCTGGCCGTCGAGAATACTTGAAAAACAGCAAAAAAAATTCTAAAAATTTGTAAAAATCACAATAATTTTGCACTATCGCACTCAAAGAGTTAGCCATCGCCGCAACTCCGCAAACCCAAAACAGTCCCCGCATTCAAATTTTCCACAATTTCACAAATACACATAGCTCCGACAATTTTGATATATCACAAACATCGTATCACAAAGATCACAAACATAAAATCCACATTCACGAACATCTAATTAACATTCACAAACATCGTAATGACAGTATCAACATCATGAACACACGTAATGACAGTATCAACAACATGAACACAATAAAACAAACATCGATCATGGGTGTCGTGGTGGCGTCCCGAAGAGCTGCTCCGCGAGGTTGGCGGCCATGTTCCCTGAGCCGTCGTCGCCCTGCTGCGTGTCGTCCTGGGGAGGTGGCACGAAGGACGGAGGCGTAGACATCGCAGAACCCGAATCCTTCGAGATTTCTCAATTAGTAAGTTGATATATATGTACAATGCGATAGTGTATTGATTTGGCATAGGAGACTTACCGCTAGATCACGGAACCAGGGACGCTCGACGTTTGGGTAGTTGGGCGTGGGGACGTAGGCCGACTAGGTCCCGTAGGTGCCCGGTGGTGCCGTCTGTACTGGGTAGCCGCCCTGCCCAACATAGGTGCCTGGAGGGGCTGGATGGCTACCGTACACGGCCGGGCCACCGGTGTAGGGACCCGCAGTCCCCACCTGACTCGAGGAGCTGCCCGCAAGCCCCGCGTGACCACTTGGACCGGCCTGCACATATATTTGATTTCGTTACTACAAATGATAAGATATGCACTATAAAAAAGAATTGAATTGCGAATGCCGTTACCCCAGCGACGAACACCTCGAGCTGTCGAAGCCTTCTGTCATAGTCCTCCTGCGCGGCTCTCAGGCTCTCCTGCATCGCCCTTAACATTTCTCTGTCATGAGCCCGCTCTTCCTCGTGCCTCTTCTGCTGCTGCTCCCTCTCCCTCTGCAGGCGCTCCTCGAACTGGCGACGGGTCTCACCGCCGCTCTGGCTAGCCCGTACATCGGGCATATACTCTGAAGACCTGCAACATGCATAATATAGCAGTCAGTTTTGCAATCATAATATACAAGTGTATGAAAGAGATCTTACCGTAGGTGGTCGCCACTGATCGCTAGGCGCCCATGAGCCTTGCCCCCCATGTGCTTATGAATCACATGAGGATCGAGGGGAGCCTCCTCTGGATTGCTCTCCTCCCCGTGCTCCTCTCTATAAGCGTCCTTATAACGCTTCTACATGTCGTTGTGATAGTCAAAATCAAACAAATAACCAAACGGAGATAGTTGTATTGACTAATCCTGTCGATTATCTCTACGATTATACCGTAATAATCAACCCCAACCTCCCCCTGGCATAAGACACAGTTGTTTACTGATCGCAAATCAGGTCTTAGCTGCTCATGTGTGGAGGAACGGAATCGAAAACCGTTTATATCGTAACGGTTATGAACTTTCACAGATCTCATGCATCCAAGTGACATTTGACGAAGATCATTAAATAAACTAGCATCAACAGCAGCTTGTTTCTAAAACCATGCTAAGAAATTTGACCGCCCATGTCCAGCACCCGTTCGCAAGAGTTGGGTTCTATCACCAGCAGTTGGCTGTCGACTTTCTTTCCATTCGACTCGGACAAATTCGTCTCGTATAGCTGCCAACTCTTCGATGTTGTCGAATATATATAACAATGCGACAACTCGTTCATCCCCAGATAAGTCTCGGGTCAGATGCTTACCTACCGCCCGGCCTTGCACCTAAAAAATTCTTAACTCGGTCGAACTCTTGATCGGGGCAAGACCTCGGTATCTGAATATTCACATTTTTATCTATTGCCAAGTATTTGTTAGTGAAATTAGTAATCTCCTGGACATGATATGCCTCGGCTATTGAGCCTTTAACTCGTGCTTTGTTTTTCACACTTGCTCTAACATTTTTTAGTCGACGTTTTATAGGATACATCCACCTATATTGTACTGGTCCCCCAAGTTGAGCTTTATAAGGTAGATGCACGAGGAGATGTTGCATTGAATTGAAAAACCCAGGAACATAAATCTTTTCTAACTTGCATACGAGCACGGCAATATCATCCCCAAACTTCATCATATCATCCTTATTGATCTCCTTAGCACATAACTTTATGTAAAAGAAACTCAGTTCGCTAAGCGCTCTTTAGACATCTTCAGGTACGTAACCTCGTAACACGACAGGTACGAGATCTCGCATGAATATGTCAAAGTCGTGGCTTTTCATTCCATTTATCTTTCCTTGAGTGATGTTCACGCCACGCCCAAAGTTCGATGCAAAAGCATCAGGAAACTTTAGACTATTCTGAAACCAAAGTAATACCTCCTTCTTCTGCGAGACTGTTAAGCAATACGCAGCTTTTGGCTTCTTCTTTTTCCCCTCCGTCATATTCATTGTCGGTCGATCACATATCTCCTGACAATCTCGTCGTGCTATCGCATTATCTTTACTTTTTTCAGCTATATCAAAGTTTGTATCATAGATGGCCTCTGCTATGTTTTTCTCTTGATGCATCACATCAATGTTGTGCGGCAAAAGAAGATCATTTGCATATGGCAAAGCATATATGCAACACTTGTGTGTCCAATTATGTGAGATACCGTAATCTTCATAGGCTCCATTCTGACCCAGCATCAATTTGGCATGCCATTCCTTTATGAACGCAATACCCACACGACCACGTTTTCTCTTTTTTACTGTAGTGTTCTTACGGAATGCATTTTTCTGTTTCCGAAAAGGATGTCCCGGTTTCAAAAATGCTCGATGACAATCGAACCAACTCGGTTTGCCACCAAATCGTAACTGAAATGCCTCTGTATCATCCAAACACACAGGACAACTAAGTCGCCCATGCGTGCTCCATCCGGAGAACATACCGTAAGCGGCAAAATCATGTATTGAGTACATGTAGGCAGCCCTCATACAGAAAGATCTGTTTGTTTTTCTATCGTATATTGGGGCACCCTCTTCCCATAACTCCTTCAGCTCGTCAATCAATGGACTCATAAACAAATCAAGATTTTTTCCGGTATTCTTTGGCCAGGCACGATTAAAGAAAGAAACATGAACTCTTCTTTCATCAGAATTGAAGGCGGGAGGTTCAGAGGGATGCTAAAAACTGGCCAACATGAGTATGATGCAGCCATCATATTGAAAGACGTAAAGCCATTAGTGGCAAGTGCGAGCCGCACGTTCCTTGGATCCGCTGCGAACTCCGGATACACCCTATCAAAGTGTTGCCACGTTTCTCCATCACCGGATGAACCATCATACCGGTCTTACACGCCACCCTCCTTATGCCACCTCATCTGCTGCGCGGTCTCCTCCGTAATGAAACATCTTTGAGTCGCTTTTTAACGGAAGTACCGCATATTTTTCTCGCCACCTTGGTGCATTTCTTTTCTCCATAACCGTCGACGATCTCAATATATCTGGACTCCCCACAATGATCACACATATTTTTGGCAGCCTCATTTTTGTAATACAACATGCAATGGTTTGGACAGTAGTCTATTTTCTCGTAAGGCATTCCCAAACCAGCAAGCAGTTTTCTATACTCGTACCAACTTGGGGGCATCTTGTGTCTTTCAAGAAGTGCGTCGCTTAAACATCCTAACAACTCATCAAAACAATTGATAGAGAAGTTATACTTGCATTTCAGAGCCATCATCCGTGTTACCATAGAGAGCAGGGTCACGATGGTCTGATCGTGCAAAGGCTGTTTGGAAGATTCTAATAGAGTTAAGAATTCGGTCATAGTGGTAGTTGCCTGCTCATCATCAAAATCATAGCCAAAGTCATCCATCATATCTTGCATTCTGTCAATTTCATCAAATCCTTCGTCGGGAGGAGTAGGGACGGCACGAGCACAGCCACTCTCACCGTGATAAACCCAACGATGATAACCGGCCTTAAACCCATTTTTGCATAAATGCATTCTCATATCATACCGTATTCTCTTTCTACAGTTTCCACACTCCGTACAAGGGCAATGAACGTACGCCGTGTCAGGGTTTGGGGTCGCCTTGAAAACATTATCAACAAATGCATTGGCCTTCTCATACCATTCATCTTAATGTTGTTCGTTCGATCTCCATCCATCGTACATCAAACTCCTCTCTTCATCCATCAGTCTTGACACGGGAAACTACACGTTAGGGTTTCAGAATATGCTTAGGAAGGCTTCTAAACCCACCCACGAGTAGCCGCTTAGGCGTGTCCCGCTGTGGCATCGATAGGAACGAGACAAAATTTCGGCCGCATAACCCTATAGTTCTCCTAGTGCATAGCATAAGTGCTATTAAGCTGGATTTCAGATGCCACAGCAGGACACGTCTAAGCGGCTATCCGTGAGCTGTCCACTGGGACGCCACACATTGGCTGTCCACTGGACAATTCGGGGTCATTTTACACAAAGCGTTATAGAAATGAACGAATCACCGTCCAATTTCTTTATGCGTTGTGTTTTACCCGAACGGGTGACGTACGGCTAGGTTACTAATCGGTTCGATGTAATATAAATTAAATACAATAAATTAGGCATAGCACATGGCAAAGCAAAAATATATCTAAAATTAAATAGTAAAGCATTACAATTGCATAACTTTTTTTTACTAGTTTCTAAATTTGATATTTTCTTAATTATCACTACTTGCAAAACTAATTAATTCAATGTTATATTAAAATTTATATCTTAATTCCACCTAAAATTAAATGATAAAACAAAACAATTGCATAACCTAGATTTTTGCTATATTTTAAAATTTTTCTAAATTTTTTAATTATAGCACTAATTAAATTTTCGATGTTTTAAAGCCGCCGAGACTACACAACAGTGATTTAAAAAAAAGGCGCGAAGAATCAACATACCTCCGATGACGGGTTATGGACGGCAAGTAGGGCTAGACGGGATCTCGGGCACCGCAGTAATAAGTAGGGCGCCGGGCAATGACGGCGTGGTCATGCTGACGGCGACGGCGAGCGGGCAAGCAATGGTCTTGGCGACAGCACGGCGCTGGCGCGCGATGAAAGGCAAGGGGGAGGCAGCGCAAGGGCGGCGCAACAAAGTGGTCGGGGCGGCGGCGGCACGGCATACGGCAACCACTCAAGCGCGGACGGCGGGGACGACGGCGGGCGCGAGACTTGGGCACAAGCGAAAAATGGCTAAGTGCCAGAGAGGACGGCAGTATAAAGACCATTCTCGATGGCCGGAAGCCGTCGAGATAGAGAGCGCATAATAAATTCCCCCAATCACAATCCTCCACGTGTCTTACCTGCTCTATATCGACGGCACCTTTCTCGACGGCCTACAGCCGTCGAGATTATACCACGCGGTCAGCACCCAGTCAACATGCTGCCACATGTCAAGACATGACTGGTTTGCCTCTATATCGACGGCTAGAGGCCGTCGAGAAAGACTCTACCCGGTGACGTGGCCTGGGGTAATATTTTTCTCGACGGCATGCGGCCGTCAAGATAAGGCCCCCATCCAGTTATTGCTGGCTTGGCCGATCTCGACGGCTTGTTATCCGCGGCCGTCGGGAAAACCCTATCTCGACGGCTTTCGTTGACTACCGTCGTCAAATGACTTTTTTTGCGACGGCTTTTTCTCTGGCCGTCGAGAATGTTGTCTATCTCGACGGCCAGTGCAACACCCTCTTCGGTGGTCAACATAGCTTATTTTATTTTTAAAATATTTTTAGAAAATTCATTTGTGCGTCATAATGGCTTATATTGTATACGACATAAAGATTTACCATCGAGAAAATTCTTATGACAAAATTATTTACGCAAATGGAGTTGCCCATGTAACGGGTCATATCGGGCAGAGTATTAGATAGCGTTCTATATAGTTTTATGAAATACGGGTCACAGGGATATCGTAATTTTCAAATAATGCACAATTCAGTCAGAAAACCATTGTACATAGATCATTGCATTGGAATGTAACAAAATATTCCAATTTTAAAAAATTTAAATACAATTTTTAAGTTTTAAATATATATACATATATTAAACCTAACATTAATTATACATACAAATTATTTTTAAAATAAGTATGTCAAAAAATAACATCTTGTACCACATATATTTTTCCCAATATTTGGTTTTATTTTTAATTTTTGTTTATTTTTAATTAAATTGCTAAATAAACAACTGTGCAAATTATGAAAAATATTTACAAAATAAAAAATTCAATGGGCTAGCCCACCAGTGCAGCATGAACTATTCTCGACGGCCACATGCTGGCCGTCTAGATTTATTCATTCTGATGGGCCAGCCCATTGAGTATTCACAACGGCTTAGTCTCAGCCGTCAAGATAGAGCATTTCCGCGTTTGTGAAAAACAAAAAATCTGAGGGCGCGGGCCTCTACGATTCATTCTCGACGGCTTTTTGTTGGCCGTCGAGATTACAGGAGTTTTATCGACGGCATAAATTCGGCCGTCGAGATTACCGAGTCTTTGTCGACGGCTTGTGTTTGGTCGTCGAGAATAATTTTAGCCGTCGAGATTTCACGCGATTCCTGTAGTGCGCCCCCTTTTAAATAGGCTTAGCTGGTTTATTAACTTTATGATATGAGATGCATGTATGGTCTAACTACAGTGAGCGCCGCAATAATTGATGAAACGATAATGGTTGAATTTCTTCCGGAAAACTAGAGGAAACCAAATTAATTAATTAGTTACTAATTATTAAACGAGCTAGAAACTGTTTATAATACTCATGTAATCACCGTCGCGTCGATCGCAAGGGGCCGGGCGCATTCATCATCGCACTCGAATAAAATATCGATCTGGAGCTCCAAAAGCTCAGGTCCAAATCCTAGCTGCTCAAGGTCGATCGCATCGTGCCAAGATGAAATGACCTTAACTTGTCCCATTCACGTGTGTGCATGACTGCATGCACGGACGTCTCGTTCAAGTATTGAACACGGATGATTTGGTTAATAGATCATGCAGTCGTGTTGATATTATTGATCCGAATCCAGAAGCTAGACGGCTAAGTTTGTCTAAGGAAAAATTAATAATGTTAGTTAGCGAATCGGATGATTATATATATATACCTACCTGCGGTCAGTCGGTGATCCATTAGTCGTGCCGTCAGTCGCGCATTTTCTACAAAATTTGTGGTGAAATTCTTCGATCCGAACCATACATTTTGTTCATCTCTATAAACTCTCCTAGTGTACCAAATTTTACAATTTTTTGATTTTTTTTGCTGTTTGTTTTGCATTTTTCAAAATCAGTCTAGCATTCTAAAGTATTCTGGAGCGTGGCTGATTTGAAAAATACAAAACAAACAGCAAAAAAAATTTAAAAAATGTAAAATTTAGTACACTAGGAGAGTTTATCGAGATGAACAAAATGTATGGTCCGGATCGAAGAATTTCACCGTAGATTTTGTAGAACACGCCGATCGACGGCCATGATCGACGGAGGTCCGATCGACCCTGAATAACTCTCTCTCTCTGTCTATATATATATATATATATATATATACACCCTCGTAAACCACATGGACAAATAAGCTGTTTTTTTTAGCATCAAATTAAAATAAGCCGTTTTGTAACTCCCAAAATAGTCTAGGTTTCGTCGCCCTTGTGTTCTTGATCTAATTGTTGATGGCCTATTGATTTGGTAAATATTAGGTTGCGATAAGATTTCATCCCATTTAAACAATCGAGTCAAAATATGTTCTATCCGCCATTTCAACAGAGGAAAACAAACACAAGTTATAATCTCTTCGATAAACTAGTCAGCCAAGCATGTCATATGCATCGTCAAAACAAGTTAGTTGTAGCGGCTAATTACCAGCTGTATGTTAACCGGTGAGTCTGCACCCAATGTCACGTTGGAAGACCAGAGCTAATATAATTATAAACGCTCAAAAATACAATTATATATTTGAAACTGTTCAACCTCCAAGTCTCTAAACAGGACGGGAAGCAAATCTTACTGTAGATATGATCAGTACCGACTACTTTTGAAAGGGAAAATTGCTTCATTAAACACTCGTTCTTTCTTTGTACGTACAACAGTAGTCCAGCATGATCGGTTGAGCCCCTTTCCCCATCAACTTTTTTGCCCTTGAGCCAAATAATGTGTGCCATGCAATGCAACTGTCCTGTCTGCTCCCGTAGACAAATTATCGCTACCAAATTGTTTTTTTTTTTTTAGTGAAGGACAGAAAAACTGCCTGCTTTGTATTTAAAAAGAAGAAGTTAGAAAATTCGGGGGAAAGAAGCCCTCCCCCGGGAGGCGACGCTACTGTCTAATTGATTACAAAATTTCACTACCAAATTGTTAATCTATATTTCATTCTCTAATTGGTCGTTGTCAAGGAATAATACACCTTCTTGTTTAATCAAAGGATCACAAGTGGATTCCAAATCATATATGATTCGTGAACATAGAGTAATGATATGAACAAAATTTGTATCCGCAAGAATGCCTGTTTTTCTATAGAAAGCTCTATGTGTCAATAACTTCAAACCACCAATATTCGCCAAATCAAGACAGGAAACATGCAATTTAAAAACACACGAACGCTGTAAGAATAAAAGGGAATCCATCGTATGGATCCGAAGTAGCAAGTAGCAACGCCATGTGTACAGATCGATATCGGTAAAAACAAAAATGGCAACCTGGAGCTCGAGTATCCCCTTATTGGGCTTCTTCTGCTGCCGTTGATGGCCTAAGCAGACACTGGCAGATCCAACAGATGTACGTACTCGTGCCGTAGCATTGCAGGTCGGTGTCTTGATTTTTATTAGGCCAAGCCCAACAGAAAAGTTTTAGGATGGCTCATACAGCTCGAAGAAGCAAACGATCAGCTTACCAACAACTGGACGACGAGAGTAGGTGACCTAGACCTACTGTAGGTCACATCAGTTGCTTGCTTATTTTTGTCTTGCCACGTTGCAATAACAAACAGCCTCTCGTTTTGTGCGTCTCCTCCTTTTTTTTTCCGAGATTCCCCATGCTACACACACACACACACATCCTACTTGCCCATGTCTTGACAGAAGCAATGCTTAGCTCATCGAAAATCAACGGATAAATGAACTGATTAAGCGCGTATGTACGTAAGCGATGGAAGGCAACGAGGTGCGCGTCGCTATCTTCTTACACCTTGATTTGGAGTTGATGCAAAAGCCAAATAGCATGGAGGATAGCCAAATGATGATGTGATCGCAGACCAGAGTCCACTTGTTTAGGAGTATCCTTGAATCAGACCGATGTTAGGGCATCACCGTTAATCTATTTAAATCGATAAAGATACTGTTCGTACCCTCATTGGTTATGCCCTTAACAAGGCCATAAAACATTACAAGGCAGTCAAAATTTTCATTTAGTCGAAGCGGTAATTTTAACCTCGATTAGGTACGTATTACAACCGTTATGTGCATATGGGTCCCAACTGACATAGGTTAGGTTATCTGTATGCGTGAACATTACTCTTGGTACTGTAGCGCATGGGTCCATAAAGGTATCAAGTAATTATCTTTTTATTTCTATCTTTCATTAGATCATATACGAGTTTTTCTTAACGCCTAAGTTGATTAGGTAAGATCTGAATCTTTCTTAACATAGTTTGTCATCATTATAAATAGACGTTATTTATCTATTATCAATCAAGCAATGAATTAGAACGATCGGTCTAAGGACCATCCGTGCCACATGCGACTTATTGCTGCACTATGTGTGGCACCCATTGTTGCATCTCTCCCCCTTGGATCTAGTTCATAGCAACGATATTGTAAGTGCATATGTACCCGACTTATTCTTTTAATTTCTATTTTCTCTAAGAAATTTTGAAGCAGACAACTAGAACTGGAGTACAAATCAATAAACGGGGAACAAGTTTTAACCGTTGAACGATCGCATAAATGCTACTACCCTCTTAACTAAGAGAGTGCGGCATGTTGTAATTGTGATGGTGAACAGCCCCCCAATTTCCAAAATAGCCTCCTTGGTAAAAATTAATGAATTATTTGCCCAGACTGATCAACTTTAGGAGATCTGACAAGCCAGAACGTTTAGCTCGACCTAGATTTGAGAGTTTTTTTTATCTCGTCACTACAAGATCTTGACAAATACGTTTATAAGAAGTCTAAGAGTTTTAAACTAATTGAGGAAACAATTAAAGTAAATAGGCTGATAAGAATATACGGGCAGTACCGCTAAGCATCCGCATCAGACCCATCTAAATTTCCTTCACATTTTACAGTACACTTTAAGACATTTCTTCTCTCCATCAGACACGGTTCAAAACTACAGTGTTTTGGAGTGACGGCTACGAATTCTTAAGAGTATTCACAGACGGATGTTAAGACCTTGTTCTTTTTAGCGTAAAGTTGAGTCGAGTTTTACTGTAGCAAAATTTGTTATTTTTATATAGCCTATATGTTGTAATAATTTATAACCTTTTTTTCAAAACTTTTAGTGTTTATATCAAAGATCTTAAAACTGTTTTTAATTTTAATTTTAATCTTTTTAGACTTATTTCTTAGAACTCTTGATTTTTTCTACAGTAAAACTGAACTTTATTCAACGCTGAAAAGAAGGAGGCCTTGGTGAGCGAATAAAAGTGATCAGATAAGAAGGCGCGGCGTTAATGGGCGGCTGCCACCTAATTGTCCCAGCCGAAGACATTCATTGTTGAATGGTTGGTCAGGTTTGGGCAGATGGGCCCATTTGAGGGGCCCGAATATTCCGAGGCCCGGCCTCCCTTGCTGTTTGCTGGATCGATCTTGGCTCTGACCTGGGCCTAGGCCAGACCCAGGATTTAGGCCTTGTTTGTTTCAGATTAACGTAGCGTTGTGTTTTCAGAAGAATTTGTGATCCCTTAAAATACGTCTTAACGAGTTCAAAAATTATGAAAAAAATATTTTACAAACTTTAAAAAGTACTATTTAAATCCCCACAAGATTGACTACAAAACATTACATCATTTGGCTTATACAAAAATAACAAATTTTCGTTTAATTTAATTTAATTTAATTTAATCTGAAACAAACAAGGCCTTAATGGCGAGGCGTGGGGGTGTCCCCCAGCTGGGCCCATGCGCCATGCTCGAATGCGAATGCGAATGCGAATGCGACACTGGTCTACCTCCATTCTGCTTGCCCGGAGTTTTGAGACAGGTTGGGGAGGCTTCTTTTTTAAAAAGATAATGGAAGATAAGTTACAGGAGTGGCACAGCGATCCTCTCTCTGATTGGCTGGGTGCTTCCGCGGCCACGTCTCTACGCCGGGACGCCTGCATCGGATCGGATTCAATTACAAAGTTCATCTAGTTAGTTAGAACCAACCATACATTTGGTTCGGCTGCGACCAGAAGCTGGGCTTGAGAGATTGAAGAGGCAAAAAAAAAATATTTTATTTGAAGATAGCTCTAAGGAACGGTTTTAAGTTTAAAAAAGGGAAGAAGTCCAATTTACCTCTCTTAACTATTGTATAAGTTTATTTTTCCTCCCTCAACTCATTTGTGGCCGTTCGATGTAAGATTGGACGGCCAGATCTCACCCATTTAACACAGAGAGAGAAAAAATGAACTTTTTCAATAGTTGAGGGAGGTAATGTGGACTTCTTCCTTAAAAAAATTAAGACCCGTTTTTTTCAGCTTAACGTCTTAACAGCCTAACGACTTTTCTACGTTTTGAAAATACATATATTTTAATTTTTTTAGTACGTTTTTCACTGTTTTGAGGGCGGATTCTAACACTTTAAAAAGCAAGTTAAACGAAATGGGTCCGAATCTCGAGACTACCTCGAAAAGCTCTCGAAGTTCACTTGTTTCAGCCGTTCAGCTGCTCAGTCGTTCAGATCCGCTTAAAAGAACATGACCTAAATCAACTGATCTATCAACTATTTCTCTTGACGGTTGTAAAACCTAGATGCTAAGTATCTCTGATAGTCCCTCTATATCCCTCTTTGAAAAATATACAGCAAGACATAAATAGTACTCAGTTGAGAGAGGTACAGTGAGACCGTTGAAAATGCTCTTAAATCAGGAGTGGTGTCAGGAGCGTGATCTGGAGCAAATTAAGCTACAATAATCCTCTGCGGTCACACTGAGCTGGAGCTGGAGCTGGAGCTGGCGCCGATGGAAAGGCAGGCAGGCAGCTGTTCGTCTGTAGAAGGCGACCAAAGCTATCCTTTCCATGGGGATGGGGCCATGGGGGCGGTCAAAACTGCAGTGGATCGTTTCTAGCGACGCTCCGATGCCCTCCCCCCCCTGACTGACTGACTGACAGGTCAATCTCTCTCTGGAGACGTCTTTCGCAGCATCCCAACGAACGAGAAAGGAAAAGGCCAAAGAGGCAAAGAGGAGCAGCGAGATAGATGATCCAAACGAAAGAAGGGAAAAAAGCCCACGGAACGGAGCACAGTACGCCGTCAAGCTACCAGCACCGCGCATCACCCAATCCAATCCTCTCAGGCTTAGCCCGTGATAATGCCAGTTCCACCGAGCAAAACTATTATAAGGATCGATTCATATTGCTATCTCATGTTTCATTGCCATTTTATTTAGGCGTAGAAAATTTTAGTGTAGGCGGTAGAGTAGACGGACTTGAGTTGAGTTGAGTTGAGCGCATGAATGCATATACGCCGGCCTGTGCATCTAACATCCGTATGGATGGCAGATGAGCAGATGGGATGGACAAAGTGAACTGTGCTGATTATTCCTCCCACGCAAACGCATGTGACGCGCGTATCAGATCATGGTCTGGTTCTTTTCAGTGTATCGTCGTTGGCGTAATACTGTAGTAAATTTGAAAGCTTTCAAAAAAAGGTCTAAAGATTATAAAAAATAATTAAAAATAGTTTTTGAATCTTTGAACGGTAATGCTTGGGATCGGCCGTCCGATCCGTCGGACGCCCGGCCCAGCCCACAACGCAGCGCTAGCTAGCTTGCTCCAATCGCAACACATCCACGCGCGGTGCCCAGCGCTAACTCACTCCTGCGCGTAGCTTGCCCACTGCGCATACAGCCCACCTGCCGCACACCGCGCATACATCCCACACCGTCGCCCTGCTTCATTGCATGCTGCACATACACACGCACCGCACACCCACGCATTTGCATGTACACAAGCACGCAGTGCATGCACATGCACACACACGCATTTGCATGCACACCCACGCAGCACAGCACAACACGTTTCTTTTCTTTTTCTTTTTCCTTTTTCTCTTTCTAAAAAACAATCATATATATGTCCAAAGCATTTTCAGTACGAATTGTAATCATATATCCAAATCTCATAAAAAATCATTAGTCCAAGGTATGTTCGATAAATCCCTCAAATATTCATCCAAAATTATCATTTTTCTTTTTATTAGTACAATTGTTCCATCAGGCAATATGGATTGATTTGGAAGGTTAGACTTATTGTTCTAGTAAGCAAGATGGATTGTTCCAGTAGGTATATAAATTGTGGTTCATCAAACTAGACATATTGTTCCAAATGGGTTAGCTTATTGTTCCAACAGATCAAATACATTGTTTCAACAGGTATAAAAGTTATTCCAGCAGGCAAGATTGATTGTTTTGAGAGGTTAGACTCATTGTTCCAGCAGGCAAGATAGATTGTTCCGAGAGGTTAGACTCATTGTTTCAACAGACAAACTTTATTGTTCTAGTAGGCAAACTTTATTGTTCCAGTAGGTAAACTTTATTATTCCAGTAGACAAAACCCTATTTGTTACAGAAGGCAAAAGTTATTGTTCCAGAAGACAAAAGTTATTGTTTCAGTAGGCAAAGCTCAACTATTCCAGTAGGACAAATTTTATTGTTCCAGTAGGCAAACTTTATTGTTTCAGTAGGCAAACTTTATTGTTCCGGTATTCAAAACCTTCATTTGTTCCAGAAGGCAAACGTTATTGTTTCAGAAGACAAATTTATTATTCCATACGGCAAAAGTTATTGTTCCAGTAGGCAAAGTTAAACTGTTCTTGTAACACAAACCTTATTGTTCTAGTAGTCAACTTTTATTTGTTCCAGTAGGCAAACCTTGTTGTTCCAGCAGGCAAACCTTGTTGTTCCAGCAGGGAAAAATTATTGTTCCAGTAGGCAAAATTTATTGTTTCAATAGGCAAACTTTATTGTTCCGGTAATCAAAATCTTTATTTGTTTCAGAAGGCAAACGTTATTGTTTCAGAAGACAATTTTATTGTTCCATAAGGCAAAAGTTATTGTTCCAGTAGGCAAAGTTAAACTGTTCTTGTAGCACAAACCTTATTGTTCTAGTAGTCAACTTTATTTGTTTCAGTAGGCAAACTTTGTTGTTACAGCAGGCAAAAATTATTGTTTCAGTAGGCAAACTTTATTGTTTCAGTAGATAAACTTTATTGTTCCAGTAGACAAAACCTTATTTGTTTCAGAAGGCAAAAGTTATTGTTTCAGTAGGTAAAGCTCAACTATTCCAATAGGGCAAACTTTATTGTTCCAGTAGGCAAACTATTCTGTTTTTTTATTCCACTAGTATTTTTTCTGTTCCAGCAGTGTGTGTTTTTGTTCCACATGTATAACATGTTGTTCCATCATTTATTTTTTGTTCCAAAGACGTGTGTTTTTGTCCCACATGTATAACCGTTGTTCCATCATTTTTGTTCCAAAGAAGTGTGTTTTTTGTTCCACCCATGTAACAAGGTGTTCCATCATTTATTTTTTTGTTTCAGTAGTGTATATTTTTTGTCCCACATGTATAACCTGTTGTTCCATCATTATTTTTTCAGTAGGCAAACTTTATTATTCCAGTAAGCAAACTTTATTGTTCCGGTAGTTAAAACTTTTATTTGTTGCAGAAGGTAAACATTATTGTTTCAGAAGGCAAATTTATTATTCCGTAAGGCAAAAGTTATTGTTTCAGTAGGCAAAGTTCAACTGTTCTTTTAGCACAAACCTTATTGTTCCAGTAGTCAACTTTTATTTGTTCCAGTAGGCAAATCTTGTTGTTCCAGCAGGCAAAATTTATTGTTCAGTAGGCAAACCTTATTGTTCTAGTAGGCATTTTTTTTTACTATTCCAGCAGACCAAATAAATTGTTTCAATAGGTATGCAGGTTGTTCCATCAGACCAAATGTATTATTTCAATTGGGCTTAGCCTATTGTTCCAGCAGGCTAAATACCAAGTTGTTCCATCGTATTAGACGTTGTCGGTGTAATAAATACCAGGGTAGGAAGAGTCCTCAGGAGGCCAAGAGGGCCTGGCCCCACGCGCGTCGGCGAGCGAGCAAGGCCCAGCCATGGCGAGCCCTCAGAGGCCGAGAGGGCCCCACGCGTCGGGCGAGCGCGCGAGGCCTCAGCAGTGGGCGAGCCCTCTCTGAGGAGAGGCGAGGGCCCCACGCGCCAGCGGGTGCGTGGTGAGCCCCTCTGAAGGAGGCGAGGCCCCCACGCCAGCGGGTGCGTGGCGAGCCCCTCTCGAAGGAGAGGCGAGGGCCCCACGCGCCAGTGGGGCCACGCGGGCAGGCGTTGCGCGAAGAGTCTTGGACGAAGGCTCCCTGCTATGAATGACGCGCATTTAATGAGACATCACGCGGATAGACAATGAAGAAATGATTACCGCTTCTGATGACCCTGCAGTCCGAAAGGTATCATCATGTACGTAAGAATTGACCGGCAGAGAGAAGATTTGCTTGAGGAGGCCGCCTGCGTCGGGAGGAACAGTAGGCCCCACCCGCAGACTCACCGGTGTGGATCAGGGTCGAGGCCACTGCGCGGCACGCGAGCGGCGCAGCTGCGTGGCATGGGCAATGCACGCGTTTTCGTCTCTTCTGTCGTGTCTTGTCGATTATCTTGCAAATCTTGATCGCTTACCCCTTGGCTCTCCACCACCGAGAGCTTGTATAAAAGGAGAGGAGAGAGAGGGAAGGGAGTACGTGCACTAGCATTCGTGCATTCGAAACGCTCTGTAAACACATCTCCATTCAACCACAATCGGAAAAGAGCTAAGGCTTAGCAGGAGTAGGACTATTACCCGCGAGGGGGTCCGAACCTGGGTAAATCGGCGAGTCGCTCGTCGTTGTGCCCGATGCTCAAATCGAACCGAGCTTGATCGAGTTGGCTAGCAGTCTAAAAATCTGACCAGGGGTGTGATCTACAGTGGTTGAGCGGAGAACACGCCGTCAGACGTATTGTTCCAATAGTCAAAATTAATTGTTCCATTAGTATAGACAAATTGTTCCAGTAAAAATTTATATAGCAACATGGGTCTTGTTTTGTTCGAAAAAATGCGAGGAACACGTTGGTGAAAACGGTTTATTGATTGAAGCTCCCAGTCAAATGTTATAATCGTTTAAAGAAAAACGAAAAAAGGAATCTTCGCTGACGTCAGCGATTGCATCATCATGCATGCAACTAGGCGCAGCTGCGTGCTTGCTTTATAATTTTTTTGGCGGGACAGACGCGTGTGCTTGCTAGCTCGTGGAACTCCTGCGCGTGCTTGCTAGCTCGTGGGCTGAGCGTCCGTTCGACGGGCCGGCCGAACGGACGTCCGATCCGTAGTCGCCCCCATCTTTGAAAGGACTACTAAAAGTCACGAAAAAATCGTTATCACAACATATAGGCTATATAAAAATAATAAAAATTGTTATAGTAATACGCAACGGTACGATACGCTGAAAAGAACAAGACCCATGTCAAATGGTACCCTCGTTTAGAATGAACTTAATATGATTCAGCTCTATTCATTATCTTTTTTCTTCTATTTTATTGGTACAGTGCTGAGTTTATTTAAGTTGGAATGTTATTAGAGTTAGCTCTCACATTCTCCCCTGATTTCGATCCCGGAATCCCATATCAGCTCTCTCTCATGGTCCAATGCATGCATACATGTAAACGGAGAAGAGGTGAGAGGAAGGGTGCGGAAGATCGTTAGAGCATTTTCAAATGTCCCTCTATATCTCCTCTAAAAGAATAGTGTTTTAGAGGGGATATAGAGAGCAAGCATGCAGGCCACGAAAAAAAATTATTTTTTAACCTTTTTTAAAAAATTATTTTAATTTTAATCCCCGGGCTGAAGAATTTGCAAATCTAACCCTTTTGGCCGCGCCACCACTTTGGCGCAAATTCATCTTCTTGCCAGCGGAGATTGTTACCGGCAGCCCGTGGCTACCGATAGAATGACAGGTGGGCGGTCTTGCCGCCATCTCGCTGGCACGGCAAGAAGATGTACTTGCGCGCCATCCGCCATGGCGGAAGATGATTTTGCCGCCAGGGTGGGATGGCGCGGCCAAAAGGGTTAGATTTGAAAAAACTTTTGATCCGGGGTTAAAAATAAAATATCTATTTCAGAAGGGTTAAAAATAAAAAATTATTCGCAGGCCACGCATCTGCATGCGGCGTTGGGACACTGGTCATACGCATACGCACTTTGATTTCCTGCCGGCCCGGAGCATCTTCCTTCACCCATCCTTCCAGGGATCCCCTCCCTGTTCGCTTCCTGTATACCCACGTACCGATATGCTTGGGGTATAATAGCATGCACATGCATCCGAGCGGCATGGAATTTGATCATCACATATATGTTTTCTCTTGGTGCTCCGTGCGTACCGTGTGATGTGAGCCTTTCCTTTTTTATCGTCACATATAATTGCTCGTTTGTTTAGTTGTAACCGTTCCTGTACTCCTAATCTCTCATGTTATGACCACCCTCCGCACGTTGGCAAGATATTTAAAAATATAAAAAGAGCATGCATGCACATGCATCCGAGCAGCGTGGAATTTGATCATCACATATGTCTACTTGTGCTCCGTAAGTACTGTGTGATGAGCCTTTGTTTTTTTTACCGGTCCTAAAATTGCTCGTTGGTTTAGGTGTGTAACCGTTCCCGTGCTCCCAATCTCCCATGTCATGAACATCCTCTACATGTTTGTAGTTAATAGATCTCGTATTTGATATGACTTTTTAAAAAATAAAAAAAATGTCGAACTACAAGCCAAGAAGAAAAGTCTATAATGAATATATTAAAATAATAAAACCAGAATATAAAATACAAAAAAATACATACCAATTAGAAAACCCGAAAACGAAGTTCATATCAACTAAACTAAAAATTTATAAAATCAATTAAGAGGACAGAAAAAACAAAATAAAACATAATAATAGCAACATATCTATTTACCTGTCACATTTTAAAATAGAAACCAAGAGAGTCACCACATATGTGAGCGAAACAAGAAGAATTTGGAGCTAGAGTTGCAGCTTCCACAGTGAGTTGAGCTAGCGGTAAAAAAAATGAAAGAGAAGGCAGAGACGAACATATTAATATATCTTCTATGTAAAAGACTTAGATTGTATTAGAGATAACTAAGATTTATATAACTAAGAATTGTTATTATTATTTAAATAAATTTAATTCGCAAATACACGGAACACCATGCATGCTCGCTGTTAATAAGTGGACATATCATGTGGATAGTGTATGCGCAAAATATACGCCCCTGAATCTTAATTAAGGATGTTTTTCTTACAAGATAAACACAAGACAGAGTTATCTACTGTGACTTAGTACGGCAGATAATAAAATATGATTCTAATCTATAATAATAATAAGCTGATGGTTGGACTTTGGGAGCATGAGATGGCAACCTCCAACCACTTTGAGGTTTGTTTTGTCCACACCCAACTTGGAAAAGCTGGATCGAGGGTTGAGAACAAAGTTAAACTATTACTAGGACCCCTCCTCCCGGATTAAACAATGGTTAGTAGCCAGTGCCCAATAAACAAAGTCACTAATCGCCCATCGCCCATTTAATTAACCGAGAGTGTGACGGGTACAGGAGGTGGCCACGGGGATTCTAGACGGGGCAGCTTAGTTAATTGCCAGTTAGTCAAAGAGGGCGATGGGTTCGTTGCTGGTGATCATCGTGGTCGTGAAGCTGGTCTTCCAGTGGGCCAGGGTAGCATGATCAGTAGCTAGCATTGCTAATGCCTATCGGTGTGTTTAGCAACCGTGGGTTGATGAAGCATGTCCAAAATTACTAAAATCACTAGTGGCTGGATAATTTAGATACATGTATAACTTTTAGTCTGATGGTTGAGGAAGAAATTTTGTTAGAGATGGTAGTGTAACTAGCAGAGTTTTAGATATATTGTTGTATTTGAGATATAGAGGTCTGAATTTAGACTTTAGAGCCTGTCGAATTGAATTACCTTTGCTCAATTTACAAATTATATATCACTCTCCTGTATCCTACAAACAAAGCAAGTAGATGCGCAGTGAATTTGTGCCCCAAGTAGATGCGCAGTGAATTTGTGCCCCTTACTTCTAAAATTGTTCTTCCCTTCTCCTAATTCCATCCAACCAAACGGTGGACGGCATGGCCACGCGCAGCGGCGGCGGTTATAGACAAAGTGTCACCCCTCAGTTTAACTTACCTTGAGGATCGATGATCCCATGCACTAGCCCCTGGATCAGTACGCTAGCACGGAAGACCACATAGCCAATACAAGCATACATCGATTAAATAAATCTCTGAATATTACATAACAGTGTTATGAGGCGAATTTAGTAAGGCGGCCCATACACGCCTTCAGTTACAAAACATTGTTCAGAGTTGCAGCAGTATCCAAAATATTTATCCAAAAGAATCCCTATCGACTAGTGTCCATCAACGATCGGAGCGACCCATAAGACTCCTCAGGTCCACCATAGCCATGTCCATCGTCTTCGTGACACTCGTAAGGGCCATCCTCGACTCCATCGACTAAAGAAGGTAAGAAAGCGAGGTCAGCATTATCCAAACGTTGGTTATTTAACACATCCTTTAATGCATATAATGTAGAAGGCTTTATGTGGAGAAGAGGGTTATTTTATTTGCGTAAAGCCAAGTTTATAAGACTTTTAGAAACATCCTAAGTAGCATCAACTAGAACTTATCTTAATTATATAAATCGTGGGTTTTCCATCTTAGCAATGCACCCAAACCCAACTACCAACCAAACACACCAACCAACTCAATCGACCAACCATCGACCATAAACACAACCAACTTAACCAATCACCATACCAGCTTATACGTTCCTCAGACTTTCTTCCGGTTGCTCCCAACCTTTCCTAGTTCCGCCATCATTTCAGGATTTGGCAATCCTGTTGTGAACCACACATGCCATGGCATGCCCGCCTCGACATAGTAGGGTTGCCAGCCCTCACTAGCCGAATGTCACCCTGGAAATGCGTGGCCATTATCACCCTCGATGATGATCAAAGCCGGTCTCTATCGAGAATGGTCCCAGAGGGCCTCCGCAAAGCGCTCACAACTGGCGATCTAAGACCCGTACTCCGCGCGATGGCCACGCGTTGTGTTGGAACCATCCCTCAGATGGCAGCGATCTCCCCGCTACGCGTGTTACTCCGCGCTCCTCCTAGGTAAGCCCTGGCTAAATCCATCACTAGGCATCTCGTGCCTTAATCATCCCTCAGGATGTCCAACTAGGGGCAACCTCCGATCTTTCTCTACTTCCACGGTTATCAACCACACCACTCTTGGATTATCCCAATCAATCCGATCCACACAGATTGACCATACCCCCAAACACAATCAGCCCAACATGCATCTGCTAGTCCTAACTGTCATATATCATATCATGTGGAATGAGAATAATGAATGACCGGTGAATATCGGTTCACCGTTCCGTGGCGATTAGCCAGAAGATGTGTTAAGTCTAAGCAAGTTTTACCATTAGTCAGGGTTAAATTGGTTACCAAATCGACTAATCATAGGCTATCAAGAGTAATGACAATTAAGACAGTCATTAAGGCTAAACAGTTCAAAGGCATATATACATATTACATGATTAACTAGGTAGCTTACTAAGCATGCATTTACTTAATAAACAAAATAGTTAAACAAAATAGGCAGCAGAGAGGGCCACTGGCCAGTGAGGGAGAGAGAAGGAGAGAGCTGCTGTGGGACCCACGTGTCAGGTCAAGCTCAAATTCAAACGAATTTCAAATTTTGCCAAAATTTGCAAAACTTCCCAAATTGTGATGTTACACAAAGCCTCAAATAAATTATTTTAAATTTTTTTGCACCGTATGATCTATAAAATTAACAAAAAATTTAAATTAAATTAGAACTAAACTAAAACTAAAACAACTGAAACTAAACAAAGAATCAAAAGGCATACCTTGTCGCCTCGCCCGATAGCTGCACCGTTGAATCTTGATTGCAGAGTTCAGACCTTGCCAAAGTGACAAGTATTGTGTTTTAAATTCTTGAGTTCACATGTATGTGCTCATGTTGACTCGGAACATTGTACCTGCAACTGTCTGCAAGGAGTGCATTTGTGCTTTTTTTTTTTTATTTTACGAGACGCAGTCGGCCGTACAAAGACAAGGGGGAAAACGGCCATTCTACTCATACAGTCATACTACTATTACGTATTTACGTGGCCATTCTATTCATACAGTCATTCTACTCATACAGTCTCAAGGGGGGAATTTTAAAAAAGACATTCGTTACCAATGAGCGTATTACTTAACTAATACTACTATTACGATAAGTCTAGGAGAAAGAAGCTTGGAAGCTTGCACCGACGCATAGATATCGACCACAGTGTAATGCTGTCATGCACCTTGGGAACTTGTCTTTTGGTTCTGTATAAACGTGGAGTGGATCGACCTTGGTTTCGTTTTCCTCGTAGTAATTGCGTTTCTATGATTTCGTATGAACGCGAACCAGATTATTTGCTTAAAGTAACCTGGCACAATGACACGGTTGACTTAACGAAGTTATTGAATATAAGGAGAGACATTGACGCCGATAATAGTGGAGTGCATTTTGCAACTTGGACGATGAAAATTGGCACAGCAAACGCTCTCTTTTCGACAAAGCAATCACACAAATCTTATACATCATATCGACATTACGAGATCTCATAATTAAGGTCCATAAGAAAGTAGTTTCTCATGCAGTGTCTTCTGGCTCTTTTGTACCGTCTCATTTTCCAGACGTCAAGTTAAACTTTCTCAAATTCTCAAACAAGGTTAAACTTTCTCAAATTCTCAAACAAGGTTAAACTTTCTCAAGAAGCTTATAAAAGGTTAAAAAAGTTTTTTAAAAATTAGAAGAATGTCTCTCGATAAATGAATGGGTGTGCATATATTAGCCTTGATATTATATGTCGATAACAACAAAGTGAGTGTTTATATAGTATTCTCCCAATGCATATGATGTGAAATACCTCATACAGTTCTTAATAAATTAGATTTTTTTCATTCAGTTTTTTTGGCAAAATGATTCTCATAACATGAAATATATGAACTTACTAGCCTAAAAAATGGAGGTTTATGAATTACAAATCTTGATTTCTACAATAAGTGCCTTCTTAGTAAATGATTGTTTAAGTTGGTTGACGAAGATAGGTTGTGGCAACAACTTTTCTGTAAGAAGTACCTTAAAAATAAAACTTTGACTCAATTTCAAAGTCATTCAACAGACTTTCTCACTTTTGAAATGGTTTGATGAAGGTCAAGGAAGTTTTTTTTTTCTAGAAGGCTCTTACAAGATCCAGAATGGAGCTTCTATTAATTAGATTTTGGAAAGATGTTTGTTTGGGTACAACTACCCCTAAGGAAATACTCGTCTTTTTTCAATTGTTCGTAGAAAACATGCTATCATTGATGAAGGTTTTAGGTCACGACCCTTCAATATTTCTTTTTGTATATCTTTGAATGGTCAAAATTTGGTTAGTTGGCATAGTTTCATGTATCGACTTTCTGACATCAATTGTTCGTAGAAAACATGCTATCATTGATGAAGGTTTTAGGTCACGACCCTTCAATGTTTCTTTTTGTATATCTTTGAATGGTCAAATTTTGGTTGGTTGGCATAGTTTCGTGTATCGACTTTCTGACATTCAATTGAATGAACAACAAGATAAATTTAATGGGACTCTCCATAAAATTGGACAGTTCACTGTTCATTCAATGTACCAATGGCTAATGCACCAAAATGTACATTGTACAAATATTTTTTAATGGAAATTAAAGATTCCCCTCAAAATTATTTTTTTTCTATGTTTGTAGGTAGAGGGATTATTGTAGCAAAAAATAATTTTGCTAAAAGGAATTGGCCATAAAATTTAACTTGTTTCTGTAAGTAAGAAGGAAACTATTCAACATTTGTGTTTTTGACTGCCATTTTGCTTGGTCTGCTTGGCTCTTAAGCTATACTGTGCTTGCGCCCTGTTTGAGTCACTTGCTCAACACTTGTTATGTTGTTAATACCTGGCTTTTTGGGTTAACATAGTTTAATGAAACATGTTTGGGTGAGTGTAACATCTATTTTTCGGTCTATCTGCTTTTACTAAAATGAATTTGTTTTCAATAAAAGAGATGTATTTCTTAGACTTTGCTTAAACGCATGCGGCTGCGCCTCGTTGACGGCTGGGCCTAAGGGGCATATGTGTGAGGGCAGTCGCCTGCCCTGCAAGCGTCCCCATATTTCTTTCATTCAGATTATCTTCAAGAGTGCCTATTGGCTGCGACAATGAGTGTTGTTACAAAAGGATGACAACAAAGGGGCGTTTCAAAAGATATGCCAGTCTATCAAAGCGGTTGTTATGTCGGTCTTCTTTTGTCATGGTTGGCATTTTAATTATATGATTTCTATGAGTTAAATATGTTCTTGGTTCTGCGGCGTCTGTTTTCTTTTATGGTCATGTAATAATATATTTGTGTGACAGTTTTGGGTCATGTGCATATTTGATAGTAGAGGTTGGATTATTTTTTATCTAATACTAAAATATAGCTAAACCCATGATGAATTGGATCGGATGATAACGATACCAAGAGAGTTTATAGGAAAGACCCGTGATGTCCAAGTAGCATCCTTCTCTATCTCTATGAATGATTTCCAGGGTTTGGTGAGCAGAACCTCAAGAAGCCCACCCTCTCCGTTCATCCATCATCCATACTACTCTATTAATGAAAAAAAATTATCATGGTGATGAAACCCCATGATGGCATGCGAGTGTGCGACTTGCGAAGAGTAACAGGCCAGGGTGGCTGCAGCTGGGTCCCATCCCATGGTCGTGTGGACCGTCCACTCGGCCCTTTTTTCTTTATTTTGACTCTTAAATCCAGCCACGCAACAAAACGACGGAGCAGATGAAAAACGCAGTAGTAAAAGCAAAAAGACAAAAAAAAAAAAACTGGCCAAAGCAAAAACAAAAAACAAAAAATGGGGTCACTACGAAGCCGTGTGCGGTGTGCAGCTGCGAGCAAGCATTCCTAGCTCTCCTGTCTCCACTCCGGCTCCGGGCTCCAGCTCCTCCCCCCACCCTCGCAAACCATTTGAAATCAGCAGCTGAGCACAAGACCAAAACCTCCCAAGAACCGCAGAGAAGGGAGCCCCTTCGAGGCTTCGACCATCCCCTTTCCCCAGAATCCACGCCTCGCCCCGCGGGCGTAGACTATAGATCCCTCCATTTTTTTCTTGGCCCCTTGTTGTCGCAGGTCTTTGCTTCCTTGGGCGCCGCCAGATTCGGGATCCGACTGGAAGTCTGGGGGTTTTGATTGCTGAGGGAGTGTGTGTGCTCTTGGTGTTTTGAATCTTGATCTCTTCTTGGTTGGCTGCTGGGTTGTGGGGGGCGGCGGCGGCGGCGACGGGTTGGTTGGATGGGGTTGCTCTGGGGCATTCCGTCGAGAAGGTGGCGGCCGGCGCCCTAAGATGCGAGGATTGCCTCAGGGGAGGGGGTGCCGGGTGGAGGAGCGGTTCTTGGCGTGCGGCGTGGCGCCGCTCATGCTGCCGGGCGGCCGGAGCCCTCGGCGACGGCCATTGGGGGTGCGGGGTGGAGGACTGGAGGGCGCTGGTGCTGTCCTGATAAGGTAGGAGGGTGCTGACGGGGCTCGGTGCTGGGACCCATGGGCAACAGCACGTCCAGGGTCGTCGGCTGCTTTGCGCCGGCCGAGAAGGCAGGCGCCGACTTGGAGTTCCTCGAGCCACTGGATGAGGGCCTCGGCCACTCCTTCTGCTATGTCCGTCCGGGGATGATTGCCGATTCCCCGGCGATCACGCCCTCAACCTCCGAGAGGTACACGCTGGATTCCAGTGTGCTGGACTCAGAGACCCAGAGCGGATCCTTTCAGCGGGAGGCTGCTGAGGACTTAGCGGCTGGGCTACAGCGGCCGAGCAGGTGCTTCTCAGAGACCACCTTCCGGACGATATCAGGGGCCTCAGTGAGTGCTAATGCATCCTCTGCCCGCACAGGCAACCCCTTTGTGTCCCTTGCTGGTGAGATGCAAGAGCATGCTGCCACATTTGAGAGCACTGCCTCATTTGCCGCAGTGCCCTTGCAGTCGGTGCCACGGGGATCAGGGCCATTCAGTACCTTCTTGTCAGGGCCTCTGGAGAGGGGATTTGCATCTGGACCTCTGGACAAAGGTGCTGGTTTCATGTCCGGGCCATTGGATAAGGGTGTCTTCATGTCAGGACCTATCGACAGTGGCAACAGAAGCAACTTCTCAGCACCTCTTTCATTTGCTCGGAGGAAGGCTGGTCTCGGACGGCTTGTACGTAGCATTAGTAGACCGATGAGAAGTGCATTGTCAAGAACATTTAGCAAGAATTCACAAGGTCCTGGTTGGGTCCAGAAGTTTCTTTTGCATCCTATGGTTCAACTGGCTTGGTCGAGGGACACAAAGTGCAGGCCAGAAGGTTCACAAAATTGGTTGGAAGCTGGGCTTCCTGAGCCTGAGTATAGCTTGACAAGGAACCTGCAGTGGGCCCATGGCAAGGCAGGTGAGGATAGGGTGCATGTTGTTCTTTCAGAAGAGCAGGGTTGGCTGTTTATTGGAATTTATGATGGATTTAGTGGCCCTGATGCACCAGACTTTCTAATGAGCAACCTATACAAGGCCATTGATAAAGAACTGGAAGGACTACTCTGGGTTTATGAAGACAGCCCTGAAAGGAGTGCCCATGTGTCTACTCTTGGAGATGGTGAGTTGACTGCGGCTTCTCTGGATCCTCCTGATGGTGTTGGCATTCAGTGCCATATTGGCAATGAGGAACCAGATCAGCATGGCAATTCTGACAAACAAAATGTATCCGTCGGGAAGAAATGTGATGATGATGCCTCAGAAGATCAGTTAAACCGTGTGCACAAAAATTTAGCATCAGAGGATTTAAGTAATCAGAAGTTAGATGCTGATGAAATAGTAGAGGAAAAAGTGGGAACCAATATTGGAAGTAATCTCCAAAGTATAGAATCTCATAACTCTAGCAGAAACCTTTCAAGTGCAGATGTAAACACTAGCTGTAGCTGTGCATCAGAAAATAATATTTATTATAATCAAGATGCCAAATCATTGAAAGAAAGCAGAAAGAGCAAACGCCTTTTTGAGCTACTTGAGTTGGAGTTGTTGGAAGAATATAATAGAAGCATATCTAATTTGTCAACAGAGGGAAGGAAAAGGAGGAGCTTGATCAATATATCAGCAGACACTGCAGAAGAAGGCTCTAGGGATGTAACTGAACATTCCAGGTGTTCATTAGCAGCAACTAGTGAATGCTATGGGGATTCTGAGAATCTTGAAAGTTCAAGACAAGGTGATAGTGTGCTTGGGATTGATCCAAAAGTGTGTAATAAGTGTTCTGTTTCTTCATCTTCATCAGGGAACAAGCAAAATACAAGAAAATACCTGTTTGGGTCAAAGCTGAGGAAAATGTATAAGAAGCAAAAATTGTTGCAGAAGAAGTTTTTCCCTTGGAACTACGATTGGCATAGAGATCAACCTCATGTAGATGAAAATGCCATTAAACCTTTGGAAGTGACTAGGCGATGCAAGTCTGGTCCAGTAGATCATGATGCTGTTTTGAGGGCAATGTCACGAGCACTTGAAATCACAGAGGAAGCATACATAGAGATAGTGGAAAAGGAGCTTGATAATAACCCAGAGCTTGCACTGATGGGTTCATGTGTCCTTGTGATGTTGATGAAGGATCAGGATGTATATGTTATGAATCTTGGAGATAGTCGTGTTATCTTGGCACAGGATAATGATCAGTACAATAATTCAAGCTTCTTGAAAGGTGATTTAAGATATCAAAACAGGTCAAGGGAGTCCCTTGTCCGTGTCGAACTTGATAGGATATCAGAAGAATCACCAATGCATAATCCTAACAGCCACATAAGCAGCAATACAAAAACTAAGGAACTGTCTATTTGTAAATTAAAGATGAGAGCAGTACAGCTGTCAACTGATCACAGCACAAGCGTTGAGGAGGTATGCATTCTGCTAAACAATTGTTACTCCTTTTACATTGCAGCACATGTTGAATACTTTAGATTCTACTTGGTAATGAACTTCATGATTGTAATTGGTTTAAAGTTAGTGCTTGATGCTTTAGCTAGCACGAAGCTAACAATTGATGAAATCATTTGGAAAACAAAATAGTAAGCCCTTGTTTTTCATACTATACTTTGGGCTGGACAGCAATATAAAAATTTTTACCCAAACATGTCAAAAATGAGTTGACTACAAATCAATTTTTTATTCTAGACCTTTATATCTATGAATATACATGAAATCCTAGTGCACCTTTATCTTGTAATTAACCTTAAAGCCCAGCTACATTCAAGCAGGTTTGAATTTTTGTGGGTTATACATAGCTATTGAGTGTTGAGAGTTGAGGCCATCAGCTGGTCGATGGAGCATGGATTGCAAATTCATCTGTGATGGGAGTACCAATAAATCTTCTGAATACATGGTTGTCATGCGTGTATGGTGCTATCTGACCTTCGCTGCAGCCTTGGCCTTTCCAGAAGAGGAGGAAGGTGAGAGTGAGCCAGTGCCATCGCCGTGGTCGTTGCCACCACTAGATTTGAGGCCGCCATTGCCAAATCTGGGGATGCTGCTGCTTGTGAAGCGGCGGGGAGGGGAGAGAGGGCTGGGAGGCGTAGTGGTGGCTCTTGGAGGTAGGTGGTGATGGAGATCGGCAGCTTGGTTAGGAGGACAGCAGAAGAAGCTGCTTGGTTGTGAGGAGAGGAGCGAGGAAATGGCAGCTTGGGCTGCATATCAGGTTGGTGACAGCTGAGGCTGGTTGGGGTTCCCTGCTTGGCCTTCTTTCCTCCTTTTCTCTACTTCTCGGTGTGGTGCTGCTCAGCTTGGTGGTTGGATGAGAGAGGAAGGTTAGGGCAGAGAGAGGGCCAAAGGGGCATGAAAGAGCTAGGTGGGTTAGATGCACTAAGTGGGCTTGGTGAGGGAGAGGTATGGAATGACTCGCAGACTGATTTTTCTTTTATTATCGAGCTAACATGCATTTATTTTGTTATTATTGAATTATGATGCACTAATATAACTTTATGCATGCGTGCATGGCTTCGCCATGCCTCACCTTACCACCGTCACAACCATGTGTGAGATATGTATCGTGGCTTTCAAATTCATCATTTCCATTTCTCCAACGTACGAATTGAATTTCACATTGAATGAAACAAACTCTAATACATGGATTATTGAAAGACGCTTAAAATTAGTATACCTTAAAATTATTCTGTACATACTGCACACATGCACAGAATAGAAGGTCTATTCCTGATTTGCTTGCAGAGAATGTTCTCGTACCATGCATGTCATAGGTGCACTAGAGAAATCTACATCCTGATTTATTTACAGTGATGTTCTTGGCAAAGCTGTACCAAATTTGCAAATATGTTGCTTCTTAACAGTTAAGTATTGGTTATAATAATTATGGAATGTAATGCAATTTTTTATTTTCCTTTTTTACCTGAAATTGATATTTTAGTTGTTACCGGGTCTTTTTCATGGCACACCACTTTCACTAGGGTCGTCCACTATTTATGGTCGAATACTTAGGATTCTCATTTTCCACAGTGGCCTTTTGCCTTTGGAGATGTAAAAGATCACCTATGGTCGATTGGTCGTTAGTTAAATAGTAGATAATAATCTCATTTCATCTTGACATTTAATGCAAAAGGAAATGGTAATTTTGGAATGAACAGGAAATTTCTGGAAAAACTATTATGTGACAGTTAGTGCCCATGTAACATGATTATAGCAAACAAAACTAACATATGTCATGGCATATAGCATTTGTACTACTGGAGACATGGATCCATGGTTGAGATAGACAAGCACATCAGCAGTTCAGCTCATAGACCAAAAGGAAATGCATCAAAATGGAACGCTTCATTCACAAAATATATACCAGTCAAAATGCTAAAATGACTGTACCTGGCCATGCTGAATAGTTTCAGTATTTCACACCAAATATCTGCATATGATTATTTTGTCCCACTTGTATATTAAGGAAACTATGCATGCAAAATATTTATCATGTGCCCATGGTCATTCACATGCTAAACCTTTCTTTACCCAAAATCTCAAGTTAGTACTTCATGATGAATGATTAGGATCGATCAATGCCTCCTAGCTCTATCAAAGTTAAGAGACATTCTATAGAAAAGTTATATTTATAAAGTAACACTTACTTGCACAAGAGGTAATAAATCATGTTTCATTTTTCAATGGATTTATGCAATAAGCGTTACTGACTTATTTAACCGCCCCTCTGCCAGGATCAACATTATTATCGTTTCAGTCTCCAGATAACTTATTTCTCGCTAATCTGCTTGCTTCACCTTGCTAAATATCAAATATTTAGGTTTATAAGTGTCATCTTAATAATACTTTGGCCCTTTGTTTTTCATGTTAAGTGCATTTAGCTTTTAATAATTAGTTTGCTTAATACTTTAAAACACTTGATCAATTTACAGCTACAGCTTAAAAAGGCGCAACATTTTCCCCCGAACCAGGCATGTTATTTAGTCTGGTATCCTTATGTGGAGTTGAAACAAGGGGCTCTTACTAAATTTTCTTTTTTCTGAGTGGTGTGTTTGATTTCCTCCTTCAATTTCACGTTGATAAAGTTGAGCTTGCCATAAAGTCATTCTTTCTTGTAGTCTACTATAGTGATGACTGTGATTATTCTTTTGTCAGTTTCACATTTCATTTTATGATTGTGCTCTGCAGGAAGTCTTGAGGATTAGAGAAGAACACCCTGATGACCCACAAGCTGTATTTAATGATAGGGTGAAAGGACAGTTGAAGGTTACTAGAGCATTTGGCGCATGCTTTCTAAAGAAGGTACCTTTATAGAAATTCTTATGCCATCAATAATCTGCCCAACTTCTTTATGTCAAAAAATGATGTGTCCCCTTTTTTCTTTAGCACTACAATTACATTCACAATGTAGAATAAAGGGAGTGATGTGCCTACCATAGTATCATGTCAGAAGCACGGTATCTATCAATTGATAGAGATTTGAAGATATATTTATGTTGGTTTGACTTTGATTAAGACTCCAGTGAGAACTGTAGGGGCTCCATTTCCGCTGGTGTATTCACTAGGAAAAGCTCAAAATTTATATACAAACGTGTGAATGAATTTAATAATTGTTGACTTCACATCATAACCTTTGTAACTTCCTTCATTGTGCACTGAAGCTAAACAGAGGGAATCTATCATGTTTGTATGAAAACTGAAGCTTTACTTTTCACATACTTCTAGGGCATATTTGAAAAACATAACTTTCAGTATCATACTGTCAGTACATTAATTAAAGGGCAATAATAATAGGGTAACCCTGCTACCCCTAAAAAACTTCTTATGGATTGGATTTGCTTAAAAAAAACAAGTATAAATTTTGTATATTCCTTTTGGTCTTTGACGTAAATACTAGTATATGATGATACTATAATCTTAATATTCCATTGAAATGTTATATATATTGGAATTTCTGTTCAATGGAATAAATCTATTGTGCAATTGGCTGAGATGTCTTCTTTGCCAAATGCAGCCAAAATTTAATGATGCGCTACTTGAGATGTTTCGTGTTGACTATGTTGGTACATCAGCATATATCAGCTGCAGCCCTGCTGTTATTCACCATCGTCTCTGCTCAAATGAACGGTTTCTTGTCCTGTCCTCAGACGGATTGTATCAATATTTCAGCAATGATGAGGTAGTTTCGCATGTTGCATGGTTTATGGAAAATGTACCAGAGGGTGACCCTGCTCAATACCTTGTAGCTGAGCTGCTTTGTCGTGCAGCAAAAAAGAACGGTAAGTTCTGCCTTCATACATTATAAAATGTACTGTAGGCATTATTCCTGTTATCGATGTTATTGGACTTAGGGAGAAGTAGATTTTTTGTGATCCTGGTACCAATACGTTGCGTATGAGGTATGCTGATATACTCAATTCCTATTGTATGGTTAGATAATGTGTAGTTATTATTGCTTGTTTTGATATTATTGTTGTTGAATTTTATTACGGCATTGGCATTCATATAACATATCAATTTGTGATGGGTATTGTGTGAAATACTTTTGAGTTCTTATATCATTTGTGTCTAGTCTGTCATTTGTCCTTTAACCCATTGAAATTGAATCTTTTACGAATCTCCCAAAGTTTCTTCAAAAAACCATGTATTCTGATGACTGCTAAAGTGCTAATTCTTTTTTTCAATTCTAGTATATCACTGTATCCTATTGGTAGAGTGTTCAAATTACATCCAAATACGAACCTTAGGTACGAGTATGTGACCGCATTATGTAACATACTTGCATAGAGTTCGATTGTAAGCTTCCAGTGATCCCCAAATCCTTTTAAGTATGATGCGGTGTGCACATAACGCAAGAGTTTGGATCTCACAAGTTGGCATCACATGACTGATTTTCGTGAACGTTATCTTAGTCACTTCCAAGACAGGTCTAAATTATTTTCTTACTTTTGACATAGAATGTTTTTTGATTGACCTGAATACAACTCTGCAAGTATTCTTTCAAACATCAAATTATTGCCTAAGAAAAGAGTTAGTGTTTATGAGAGATCTATATTTTGATAACGAACATTTTTCCCCCTGTGTGTTGAATAATGTATGCAGGGATGGATTTTCATGAGTTGCTGGATATTCCCCAGGGTGATCGCCGAAAATACCATGATGATGTTTCAGTTATGGTAATTTCCCTTGAAGGTCGAATATGGCGATCTTCTGGTTGATTCAAGATGCGAATTGGTCTGTTCCTTGCAGCCTCGCTTTGCAAGTTAGCATAGTGAATTCTAAATCAGGAAAGGCATCATTGTCTTGTTCAGTTGTTCATTGTCTTTAGTCTTCCAACACTTGCTCACATTTTCATCAGGCTGTCCATTTGCCTTTTCTTCCTTAAACATTTTGGATTTGCGATGCATGCTTGGCCAGTTTACCATTGAGTTATACAGGCTTCTTTTTTCTTATTAGGAGAAAACTTTCTTTATTGACGGGGGTTCCTTTCCTGGTGTCCCTTGGTTTGCTTTTTTTATGGTTTTTTGGGCTTCTTATGTTTTGTTGTTGCTGCTTGTTTCATTTTGTTCTCTTTGCAAATGGGGTTAGCGCATACAGGGTCGTGCAATACAACTGGTAGCAGATGTGTGGGTTTTACAACATAATTCCCTCTGCAACTGCAAATAGACCCACCTGTGAATATAGGTTGTGGAGGCTTCTGGCTATGCTTAGATTGGAGACTTGGTGTTAGCAGCCTGCCTTAAATTTGCCATAGCCAGCCATTCAAGCTCCCATTCATGTCTGACTTGGCCTTTTAGTTTGTAGCCTTGCATATTTGCACCAAATAAAGTTTGATCACAGCCAGTGTTGCAGCAGGGAAATTTCGGCTAACTGCACTCAAATTTTCATTGAGGGGAATAGACAAACTTCGATTATAAATTGCGGCCACTCGAAAGGTTTTTTAGTTGAGCAGTCTCGCATTTCCTTTCCTTTTTGTGAAACTCCTGGTGGACGATTTCCATGGCAGCAGTGTTGTTAGAAGCAAAGGCTCTAGCTGGATCTCGGATTTAAGAAATATCCAGTACCAAATATCAACATCAACTGCGTATGATACCGATACAATGATCCCGAATTTATGCTTTCCCTGAACTTTCTAATGATCCGGAATGTATGCTTGCACTGAATTTTCGACAGGCATTTGGCTTCCTCATGGAAAGGTGACTTAGATGCTGAGATTAGCCATGCGCCTAGTGTATTTCTTATGTATATATATTCAGTGTTTGGGTTTGGTGTTATTACGGGGAAATCACTTTGTGCAACTCCAACTCGAGTTCTGGAGTTGTGGTTTGTGATTGTGCTGTCAGTTGTTTTCTTTAAGCATTTACAAAGGTATATTACATTGACGATCATTGTCTATAGGCAACACTGAAAGACAACTCATACTCAGGCAATGGTATAAACGACCTTTTTCATAGCATACACACAACTTGCTTTCATGTTATAATTGGCTAGCTTTATCGGTGGTCTAGATTCTCTAAGCGCCCAGGTTCTAATCTCATCTCATTCTCATTCATATCGTTCTGTGTGTCTTTGTTGATGGCTAAATTGTTTCTTCTCATTCTCATACTTACCATCATGCCCTTAAGTGGCCGTCTAGCAGGAACATCATACAAGCCCTCGGTAGCAGAACTCGAGATTCATGACACTGTAGTCTGAAACGGTTTTTTAGATTATGTACTACTATTCCCCGTGACTGTGGTCAATGGTTTTGATTAGCCATTTGAGACTTGATTGTGAATAGGATAGAAGCGTCGAAGGAGTGAGCTATTCTGGTTTCGGAGTCATGTTGACAAGAATATTGAAAGAACTGAAGTTGGTCCATGGTACGGTGACCCTCGCGTCGCTCCTCTCAGGGCGACTCGAGGGGCGAAACCCTAGCCCCCAAACTGCCCCTCCCTCCAGGCCTCGCTGGCCGCCGCCGCCGACCGACGCCGGTGGCGGCCTCCTCTCTCTCTCCCCTCTCCTCCTTCCCCGTTCTTCTTTCTCCCTTTTCCCCCTTCCTTCCCCTTGTGCTTGGTGGCCAAGATGCCCTGCAGCACTGTGGTGGCGGATTCAGTCTGAGGAGGGCTCTGTGTAGGCTCAGGATGGCGTTGCGCCCGGATCGAGCGGCGGCCAGATCCGGCCACTGGCTGGCCCGGGCGGCTGTGTGTGCGGGCCGGCAAGAGAGGCTTCAGCCCGCCACGAGGTGCTCTTCGCTTCGGCTCGGGCGGCGGCGGCCGTGCCGTGGCGTGGGCGGCTTCGCTGGCCGGGTGGTCTGGGCGGCAATGCTGCCTCAGCTCTAGGCTGGGCTTGTCTGGCGCGGAGGCGTGGCTCCTCCTCTGCCTCGCCACCGTCCCTCCTCTTGGTGGCCTGCCCGGGCGGTGGCGCCCTCTCCCTCCGCTTCCCGTGGGCCGTGGCGTCGAGGCCGGCGTCCTTGGTGCCTGCTGCATCTCGTCGCTCCTCCTCCCTCCGTTGTGGCTGGGCGCCCTCCTTCCCTTCTTGTGACCGGCGCCTTGGTGGCCGCTAGTAGGTTTCGTGTCGGCTCTGTTGTCGCTCGCCAGATCTGGCACCGCCTTGAAAGGTGCATCGGTGGTTTTGTGAGCATCGTTGAGCCCTAATTTTTATTAGTGGCATTGATGATAAAATTAATCAATTTAAAGGGCTAGGGGGTTTTTGGACTTCTCGGAACCCTAGCGAAGACTCGGCGTTTTTTATAAACCCTAATTTGAAGCATCGACAATTTTCTGAGCTGCTCCAAGATTTCAAATGCGTGACCGGGCGAGAGAAGAGGTCACGTATAAATTAGGAGTAGTTAGGTTTATTTCTTGTTTTTTCGTCGATTTCAAAAGGGTTCGAATATCTCGAACCATGCCGGATCTTTTGAATTCTCGAAAACTTCGGTTTCGTAGTCCACCACTTCTAAAAATACCCATATATATCCTTGTGAGATTTCTAGAGAGAAAACCCACCTAAATTCCCCATAAATTTTAGCTCGAAAAATTCCTCTCTGTTGGACGGCGTCTCGAAAAGCGACGGCGTCCGACCACCAAACACCAAAACAAGATTACTCGCTTGGACGGCGTCCGTAGTTACCGGACGGCGTCCGATAAAGTTCAATTCGGGGCTTTCTCGGCGTCGGACGGCGTCGAGGGGCGTCCGGTCCTTTGTATCGTCATTGCTCGGACGGCGTCCGTGAATTACCGGACGGCGTCCGGTCAGTTAAAACCGAGGTCTTTCACGGTCGGACGGCGTCTGGGGCCGTCCGGTTAGCCTTTTTCCAACGCATTATCGCTGTGGACGGCGTCCGTAGTTACGGACGGCGTCCGATCAGCTCTTTTTTCGATGGCGATTGCCTCTGCCGGACGGCGTCCGGTGCCGTCGGACGGCGTCCCAGCGAGCTAACGGCTAGTTTTTTGTCCTCTTCCGAGAGGCAACGACTAGTTTTGCTCTAGGGGCTATAAATACCTACCTAGTGGCTGGCTACTTTGAGGTTTGCTGCTCCACTTCACCTACCACATTCATAGCTCATCAATTAGGTGATCTAGAGCCATTCCTCCACCCACAAATCATCGAAGCCACAATCCATCAAACCCTAATACCGAGCTTCATGAAAGTCCTTCGATCCGCATGATCGGGCGTTTGGGCTTGTTACTTCGAAAATATCCTTCGTGAGGCGAGGGCTTGGGAGTAGGCCTTGGCGTGTGGCTACTATCGAGTCGGTGTCGGGTGACGAGTCCACCTCACGGAGTGGCGGAACGACTACCGGGAGTGAGTGAGGCGGTAGGCTCGAGAGCGAGCTGTCCTTGTCGCAAGGGTAGCCTCAACGGAGAGTAGGAGTTGCGGCTCGAACTTGGTCAAACAAACACCGTGTCACTCTCTCATTTAATTTCCGCATTTACTCTCTCGCATTGCTTGTGTTCATTTGAATGCCATGTCATAGTTGCTTTGTGATTTATTTATAGCTTCAGCTTACTTGACTTGCAACTAGGATTGGGTCATTCTTAACTTGTTGCTTAACTAAGAATAATTTAAGAAAAGAAATTAAAATTGCCTATTCACCCCCCCTCTAGGCCTTAGGATCCTCTTTCAAGTGGTATCGAGCATCTAGGTTCTCCTTATTAGCTTAACCGCTAGGAGATGGCTCAAGAGGGCCTAGGATAGAAATTGGAAAAGCTCCTATTTTCGATGGAACAAATTACAACTATTGGAGAATTAGGATGCAATGTTACTTAGAGGCACTTAGTTATGATGTGTGGGTTGCTTGTGAGACCGGCTATCCGGACCCTCCGGCCGGAACAATTGCTCTTGATGAAGTTCATGCTAAGTACAAACGCTTTAATGCCATTGCTAGAAATGCTTTACTCTCTAGTGTATCCTCCGAAGTTTTTGATAGCATTGGTAATCTTACTAAAGCTTATGATATTTGGAAGCATCTTAGGAAAATTCATGTTGGTAGTGCCGGGATGCTTGAGGAGAAGCTATCTCGAGCTAGAAAAAGATTTGATCAATTCAAGATGCTTCCTAATGAAAGTGTTAACGAAATGTTTCTTAGGTTGAACCCCATCGTAAATGAAATTGCCGGATGTTCGGAGAAGAAGGTCTTGGAAGACATTGACATTTGTCGGAAGATGCTTGACGTTGTACCATTTAGCTTTAATCCACTTGTGACCTTGATTCGAGCATCCAAATCAAAGCTCAAGAAAATGACACCGACAAAGCTTCTCGGGCAACTCAACTCATATGAGATGCGACTTCTTGAAAGTGAAGAGTCCCCGCTCAATAAGAAGTCCATTGCTCTTCCCGCCAAAGCCAAAAGTGGGAAGAAGAAGATTGAAATTGAAGAAGAAGATGATGACTCCGATGATGCAATTCCGGAGATTGAAGAATTGGCCCTCCTTGTCAAGCGGTCAAGAAAGTTGATCAAGAAGATGAGCTTCATGGCGGATCATCCTCTTCAAGGCGAAGACCTATCTCCGAGATGCGTTGCTATGAATGTGGAGAGAAGGGTCACTTGGCGGCGGATTGCCCAAGAAGTAAAAAGAACAAGCACAAGGCAAGGAATCAAGAGGAAGATGAGGAAGATAACAGGAAGAAATATCGTCACTACCGCAAGAGTGATCACAAATCAAAGGATAAGAAGAAAGCTCTTGCCGGACAAAAGACTAAGAAGGAAGATAGCTCAAGCTCATCGTCCTCTCAATCCTCCTCCGAAGAAGAAGATACTAGAGCTCATGGGCTAGCCGGACTTGCGATCAAGGAAAACGCTCCTCCGGCTCTTCCCAAGCAAAAGCTTTGCCTCACCGCAAATATACAAGAAGAGGTGATTGGGGAATGGATCACCGATGATGAAGGTTCTTGGGCGGACTCCTCCGATAATGAAAACACGAAGATATCCGGAGTCGCCATTGACAACCCCTCACCTCCCATGTGTCTTATGGCACTAGAGGAGAAGGTAACACATGAGCACCTCTCTAAAAGTGAGCTTAAGCTTTTGATTGATGATTTGAATAATGCTCTAGAGAAGGAAAAGTCTAAGAGAAAGAAGCTAGTAAAGGTGCATAAAGAGCTAGCAAATGAATTTGAGAACTTGTTAGAAAAGCATGAAACTCTAGAAGATGATTATGAAGCTCTAAATTTGCAAGTTGAAATTCTAGAAAATAAACTTGCTAGTTCTAATGTTGATGTTGAAACTCCGATTGATTGCTCAATTGAGAAATGCAATGTTGGTGTGACTTGTGATTTGATTGACACTATAGACGGTTCACTTAGCTTATCTCATGACACATCCTTTACCTTGTCACCCACGATCACACCTAATGCTAGCTCATCTTCACCCACTAGTGCTACTTCTCCAAATGAAAATGCTTGTTCAATTGGCACTTGTGGTGTTGCTAAATGTGCTAATGACCTAGTTAAGGAAAATTTGTTTCTCAAGGATAGAATTGAGCAACTAGACTCTAGCTTGGCTAAATTACTTGTGGGGAACAACTCTCTTGACAAGGTGCTTCGGGAGCAAAGGTATACCTTGGGTAAGCATGGTTTGGGATTTCATCCCGGATTTGCCCAAGGGTGGTTGGGGTAAGCCAAGCTAACTTTCGTTAAGGAGGACCTGTTGCCACATATGTAAAAATGAAAAACATAAAGCCATTGCTTGTCCTCTTACTAAAACATCTCAATTCATGTCTAAAACTCAAGTGCTTGATGCTAGCTATATGCTTATGAGGAAAAATGGCTCTACTTATGCTAAGTATGTTGGTGCACCAAATAATAAGAAGAATGTAAAAGCCATTTGGGTGCCCAAATGTTTGATGACTAACTCCAAAGGACCCAAGATGAAGTCTTGGGTACCTAAAACCCAAGCTTGAAATTGTGTGTGTAGGTGAACTACAAGAGCGGCGGCCGGCATTGGATATTCGATAGCGGTTGCACTCAACACATGACCGGTAGCTCAAGTATGTTCACCTCACTAGAGGAGGAGAAGGACCCCGAACACAAGATCACATTTGGGGATAACTCCAAGCGAAAGGTAAAAGGTATAGGTAAAATTGCAATATCTAATGACCTATCCATCTCTAATGTGCTCTTGGTGGAAGCTTGCAACTTTAATCTCCTCTCCGTTGCTCAAGTGTGCGATTTGGGTTTTGATTGCTTCTTTTCGATCAACGGAGTTCGTGTTGTTTCCACTAAGGATCAAAGTGTTGCATTTGAAGGCACCCGGTTTCAAAACTTATATTTGGTTGATTTTCAAACCGTGAAACTTCTCAAATCAAGACTTGTCTTATCTCTCAAACCACTCTTGGTTGGTTGTGGCATAGACGTCTTGGACATGTTGGAATGGGCACTTTGAAAAGGTTTTTAAAGATAACTTGGTTGTTGGAGTGAAGGATGTCAAATTCGAGAAGAATCGTTTATGTAGCTCATGCCAAGCCGGCAAGCAAGTGGCTAATTCTCATCCGACTAAGACTTTTATGTCTACATCCCGACCACTTGAACTTTTGCATATGGATTTATTTGGCCCAACCACCTATGCGAGCATAGGCGGTAATTCTTATTGTCATGTGATTGTCGATGATTTCTCTCGCTTCACTTGGGTGTTTTTCCTTGCAAATAAATCTCTTGCCGGTGATGTGTTTAAAAGATTTGCTTTGAAAGCTCAAAAGGAATTTGACTCTTTTATTAAAAAGGTGAGGAGTGATAATGGCACCGAGTTTGCTAATACAAATGTTGAAGAATTTTGTGATGAGTTAGGTGTGAAGCACGAATTCTCGGCATACACTCCCCAACAAAATGGAGTGGTGGAGAGGAAGAACCGTACTTTGATAGAGATGGCAAGATCAATGCTTGACGAGTACAACACGCCGCATGCTTTTTGGGCGGAAGCCATCAACACGGCGTGCCATGCCATCAACCGCCTCTACCTCCACCGATTCCTTCACAAGACCTCATATGAATTACTAGTGGGACGAAGGCCCAACATCTCGTATTTTCGAGTCTTCGGTTGCAAGGTATACATCTATAAGAAAAGGACTCATTTGGGTAAGTTCCAAAAGAGGTGCGACATTGGTATCATGTTAGGTTACTCATCTCGCTCAAAAGCTTTTCGAGTTTTTAACAATTCTACCGGGCTAGTTGAGGAAGCCTATGATGTTAAATTTGATGAAACTAACGGCTCGCAAAATGAGCAAGATTTGACAAGAAATGTAGGTGATGAGCCACCGCATGATGCTATGGAGTTGGGGGAAATTCGACCCTCATCGGAGGCACCAAAAGATGAAGTAATCACCCCCACCACCTCCATCGATGATCAAGTTCAAGACACCTCTCCAACAACTCAAGATCAAGCGATGGACGGAGATGCGAACTTTGAAGTTGATCAAGCTAAAGGGGGAGACGTTGATCTACAAGTACCCGTCCAACAACACCGCACTCTCACCAAGGATCATCCCCTAAATCAAGTCATTGGCAATCTCAATCAAGGCGTAAGAACCCGTTCTCATACCGCTAATTATTGTGAGCATCACGCCTTTGTGTCTATTGTTGAGCCTAGGACCATTGATGAGGCATTGGCGGATGCGGATTGGGTGAACGCCATGCATGAAGAATTGAACAACTTCACCTGCAATAAAGTTTGGGAGCTTGTGGAAAGACCGAAGGATCACAATGTCATTGGAACCAAATAGGTCTTTCGCAACAAACAAGATGAGAACGGTGAAGTGGTGCGAAACAAAGCAAGATTGGTGGCGCAAGGTTTCACACAAATTGAAGGACTTGACTATGGAGAAACCTCGCCTCGCCGCTCGACTTGAAGCTATACGGTTACTCTTGGCATTTGCTTCTCTCTATAACATTACTCTCTTTCAAATGGATGTTAAGAGTGCTTTTATAAATGGTTTTATTGATGAACTTGTCTATGTCGAGCAACCGCCCGGTTTTGAAAACCTGAAACACCCAAACCATGTCTATAAGCTCACTAAGGCGCTTATACGGTCTCAAGCAAGCTCCAAGAGCATGGTATGAGCGCCTTAGGGACTTCCTCTTAGAAAAGGATTTAAAACCGGTGCGATTGATTCCACATTGTTTCTAAAGCCAATTGAAAATGACTTATTTATTTGTCAAATATATGTGGATGATATTATTTTTGGATGCACTAACAAATCTAAATGCAAGGACTTTGGCGAGATGATGTCCAAGGAATTTGAAATGTCGATGATTGGAGAGCTCACTTTCTTCCTTGGATTTCAAATCAAGCAACTTCGAGAAGGGACCTTCATTTGTCAAGAGAAATACACAAAGGACCTTCTCAAGCGGTTTTCAATGGACGATTGCAAATCGATCAAAACACCAATGGCCACTAATGGGCATCTTGACTTGAATGAAGATGGAAAGCCCGTGGACCAAAAGTTTTATCGCTCCATGATCGGTTCGCTTCTCTATCTTACCGCTTCTCGACCCGATATTATGTTTAGTGTGTGCATGTGTGCTCGTTTTCAAGCATCTCCTAAAGAAGTGCATCTTATTGCCGAAACGCATTTTGAGATATCTAAAATCACTACTAGTCTAGGTCTTTGGTACCCCAAGGAGCGCGTGTTGAGCTTCTTGGCTATTCCGACTCGGATTACGCCGGTTGCAAAATTGATCGCAAAAGCACCTCGGGGTTGTCACTTGCTAGGGCGCCACTCGTGTCATGGACTTCGAGGAAGCAAAACTCCGTGGCGCTATCTATCATGAAGCGGAATATGTAGCGGGGGGAGTTGTTGTGCTCAACTCTTGTACATGACTCGAATGCTTAGTGACTTTGGGCTAAAATTTAAAAAGTGCCACTTCTATGCGATAATGAAAGTGCGGTGAAAATAGCCAACAATCCGGTCCAACATTCCCGTACAAAGCACATCGACATCCGACACCACTTCATTCGTGACCACGCTTGCAAAAGGTGACGTTGTGCTTGCCCACGCGAACGGAAGACCAATTGGCGGATATTTTCACCAAACCCTTAGATGAGGCACGGTTTTGCAAATTAAGGAATGAACTCAACATACTAGATAGATCAAATGCGTGTTGATTGGTTTTGTGATTTTTGGGTCTTATTTGATTTTTTTTATTTGCTTATGACCCTTGTCACATTTAGGGGAGTTTAGTTTCAACTCATGATCTCAAAACTCCTCTAGTGGTGAAAAGATAAATTTGATTTTGGGTGAGCACATTCTTGTCCTATATTTCAAGCCAAAACAAATTTGAGCTTAATAGACTATCCTTATCTTCTTACCATTTCAAACTTCTAGTTTTGAAAATCTTACCCTCTGAAAAATTTGCTCCATACGCATATTTGTTTTCTTGAAAATCATATGGCATCAAAATTGTTGAAAATATTTGAAAAGAAACCAAAATTCAAAAACATGTGCCTAAACTCTAAAGTGAACCCCTATGCTCGATTTTCATGCCTATATGAGAAATCAAGGCAAAATTTGGGTTCGCACATTTTGTTGATCTCTAAGATCAAAATTTGGGTTTTTGAATTTGGCTTGATTTCATTTGTCATATTATATTCTTATCCCTTCAAAATTAAAATTTTAGAAAATCACTTCAAATTGCTCACATTTGAATCTTCCTTTGAGTTTTGAGCAAAATGGAGATCATCACTTCAAAACATTATTTTTATATATAAATTCTCGCTTTGGTGGGGCCCTCTAGTCAGAAGAGCAAGCTGCTGCGAATTTCACCTTTATCGGACGCCGTCCGGAAGGTCTCGGACGCCGTCCGACAGAGTATTGTGTCGGCTGAAGTCGTACTGTCGGACGCCGTCCGGTAACCACCGGACGCCGTCCGATAAAGTCGATTCGAAACCGCCTTCTGCTGCTTGCTTGGACGCCGTCGCTCTCTCCGCGACCCGTCAAGCGAGGTCCATCATCTTGCGCTGCACCCTTTGTTGCTCGGACGCCGTCCGATCACCGCGGACGCCGTCCGACAGACTCGATCGCTGAATCGCTTATAACTTACCTCTCCGCCTCCCTCTTTCCCCATTTGATCTCCTCTCCTCCCAAACCGCGCCATCGCTGCTTCTCCTCACCGGGAAGTCCTCCGGCGACCTCCGCGACCTCCACCACCACCGGCGGCCTCCTCGTCGTCCTCTTCGATTCCCTCCGCGTGGATTGGAGGTGGACGGCTCCGTTCGTGCGCCTCAACTCCGTCGAGTTCCCCTCCTTTCCCCTACCGGGAAGGGCCTTGGGGACGATCTCCTCGCGCGCGGCGGCTTCCTCCTTCCCTTTTAGGGCTCGGTAACGGCTTCCCGCCTCTATTTCCGTCAAATTTGGTTGTTTACCGAGTTCTAGGTTTGAATAGGTTTTCCCGCGTTCGTGTTCAGGGTTGGACCGTGGTGGGTGGGCACCGTGTCAGTGGATCATTGGTCGATGGCGCTTAGCGCCGAGGTTGTTCGTCGCTGGTTTCATTGTCGAGGAAGTGTTTCACCATGTCGAAATCCTTAAAGAAATTCGGGAAGGCTCGGGCGACCTCGGTGGTCGGCGTGGCAATGCGATAGGGCGATCCGGATTATATCGATGAGACGGCTAGCAGTGCCGCTCCTCCTCGTCCAAGCAGAGTAATTAGGGCGGACATTCAGCAGCAGCCTAATCAGGGACTCCATTGGACTCGGATGGCAGGATCTTCCTTTGCCACCACCGAGGATCTTGATGATGAGACATTCGCTGAGGACCCTATTGATGAGGATGTCACTGAGACCGTGGTCGCTGAGGACGACCCCGTGGATGATATGGTTCTAAAGCTATCTATGGAAACTTTGAGGAAGAAGAGGTCTGTTACTTATGCGAGATGGTACCCTCAGCGGCGAGAGGATACCAGGGATTTCAGGTTCTACACCAAGTTTGTAAACAATTGTACATGTGCTTCTCTGCTCCCTCGACCGCCCTAGGGACCCTCACTGTAGATCGGACGGAGATATCCGCAGGGTAGGACCAGAGGTACACACTATATTCAGCCCACTCTGGTTTGGTGAATTGATTTCAAACAAGAAGTTGACCTGGAGCAAAGAGAGGAACTGTGAGCTCTTTGCTACTTTACTGATTGCCGAAGACGAGACAGAGTCAAACTATTATCATTCAGTTGATGGACAGGTTCAAAGGATCACAGTGGCCGAGATGAATCACGCCTACAGGTACTCCAGATTCGCACCGATTTGAATGAGGTGTGCTATGAAGATGGTTTACGGAGGGCAAATATCCTCCTTTGGTCAAGTCGATTTATGTACCGGATCTTGATGATGAAGAAATCGGATTGATAAGGCAAATCGATTCTGACGTGAGCCCCGCCTTATTAATCTTATACTCAGAAGCACATTGTTTGTTCGAGGTGGCAATCGCGACAGAATTCTTCCCATTTGCAACTGGTTTATGTTATTTCTTCTGACAGGCAAGACCATCAATGTTGGAGCTACCCTCTTGGGAGAACTTGATGACGCCATCTTCAGAGAAGTTAATAGGGCACTACCTCTAGCCCCTTATATCGGTCTATTGCTCTCCGTGACGTAGCGTGTAACAAATGATGAAGTAAGGAGTTGGAACAATGAGAATCAAAAAGCATCGATGAAGAATTTCTTGAATTCTCTTGGGAGCAAGCCCAAGTTGGCTAGACTCGTGATGATGCTCCTCCATCGGCTCTGTCTTTGCTCCTGCTGCCTAATGCGACCATTTGTGCCAAGACACAGTGCGAGCTCCTCTTCAGCAAATCCATCCTCCATGGTTTGATGCTTTGATAGGTGAGATGAGGGGCTCATGCAGATATGAGAAATTTTCACATTGAAGTGAAAGAAGAATTAGCAACCACCACCAGGAGATGACAGACTTAAGCGTGGCGGCGAGACATACTTGGCGATGAGTTCGCAGAATTCAAGTCACTGCTCAAGACATGGGGCGATGTTCATGCCGTGCGAAAGGGCAAATCCATATGCTTGGTATTCTCATGCCCACAACAAATATCGCTTATGAGCGGCGTCGAGTTCCTCGCCCTAATTGTCTACCCACCACCACCATCCTTGGGTATATCCTTCTCGGGCTCTGCACCTTCTTTTGTGTCTCCACCATACCATATCCTTCTCGGGTAAGATTCATTTTACGGGTGGAGAAGTCGCTCATCATCTCAACTTTTCTTTGCCAAATCCTCAACCAACTCGGATGTTTGATGATCCTTCCTCACCTCTGGTCGGTCCCTCTCAGAGCTCATATGCCCTTGTTCAAGCGTCCCAGAGGTCGTGGCTCCTCTACGTGCCGGGGAGATGACGGAGGCGATTTACATGGATCAAGATCAGCAAGAATAGGACCTTTTCCGTTTGTGTCACTTGGTGACAAAGGGGGAGAAGTTAGGGAGAAGTTAGAGGGTTGTAGTGGGTAGTGAGATCGAGGTTGTGTTTACCTGTAATATTATTTATTGCCTCGATACTCGTTGAAATTTGTGGTTGATACCTTGGTTTGTTTTATGACTTTTGAACCTTGTTGGCTTTTGAATTTAATTTATGCATGAATTTAGGGGGAGCTTCCTTTATTTGCACACCTTTGTGGGGTTTCTTAATTATTAAAATTGCTCGCATATTTGTATTGCACTAACCCTTTTTGCAGCTCAAAAATTTTATTCTCTTTTGGGTTGTCATCAAGTGCCACAAAGGGGGAGATTGTGAGCATCGTTGAGCCCTAATTTTTATTAGTGGCATTGATGATAAAATTAATCAATTTAAAGGGCTAGGGGGTTTTTGGACTTCTCGGAACCCTAGCGAAGACTCTGCGTTTTTATAAACCCTAATTTGAAGCATCGACAATTTTCTCGAGCTGCTCCAAGATTTCAAATGCGTGACCCAAGCGAGAGAGAGGTCACGATAAATTAGAGTAGTTAGGTTTATTTCTTGTTTTTCGTCGATTTCAAAAGGGTTCAATATCTCGAACCATGCCGGATCTTTTGAATTCTCGAAAACTTCGGTTCGTAGTCCACCACTTCTAAAAATACCCATATATATCCTTGTGAGATTTCTAGAGAGAGAAACCCACCTAAATTCCCCACAAATTTTAGCTCGAAAAATTCCTCTCTGTCGGACGGCGTCGAAAAAGCGACGGCGTCCGACCACCAAACACCAAAACAAGATTACTCACTTGTCGGACGGCGTCCGTGAGTTACGGACGGCGTCCGATAAAGTTCAATTCGGGCTTTCGCTGTCGGACGGCGTCCGAGGGGCGTCCGGTCCTTTGTATCACATCGCTTGGACGGCGTCCGTAGTTACGGACGGCGGCGTCGGTCGGAGTTAAAACCGAGGTTCCTTTCTCGGTCGGACGGCGTCACGGGGGCCGTCCGGTTAGCCTTTTTCCCAAGATTATCGCCGGACGGCGTCCGTAGTTACCGGACGGCGTCCGATCAGCTCTTTTTCAGTGAGCAGTTGCCTCTGTCGGACGGCGTCCGGTGCCCATCGGACGGCGTCCGGTACAGGCTAACGGCTAGTTTTTTTGTCCTCTTCCGAGAGGCAACGGCTAGTTTTGCTCTAGGGGCTATAAATACCTACCTAGTGGCTGGCTACTTTGAGGTTTGCTGCTCCACTTCACCTACCACATTCATAGCTCATCAATTAGGTGATCTAGAGCCATTCCTCCACCCACAAATCATCGAAAGCCACAATCCATCAAACCCTAATACCGAGCTTCATGAAAGTCCTTCGATCCGGCATGATCGGGGCGTTTCGGGCTTGTTACTTCTGAAAATATCCTTCGTGGAGGCGAGGGCTTGGGAGTAGGCCTTGGCGTGTGGCTACTCTCGAGTCGGTGTACGGGTGATTTGAGTCCACCTCACGGAGTGGCGGAACGACTACCGGGAGTGAGTGAGGCGGTAGGCTCGAGAGCGAGCCGTCCTTGTGCGCAAGGGGTAGCCTCAACGAGAGTAGGAGTTGCGGCTCAACTTCGGTCAAACAAACATCGTGTCACTCTCTCATTTAATTTCCGCATTTACTCTCTCGCATTGCTTGTGTTCATTTGAATGCCATGTCATAGTTGCTTTGTGATTTATTTATAGCTTCAGCTTACTTGACTTGCAACTAGGATTGGGTCATTCTTAACTTGTTGCTTAACTAAGAATAATTTAAGAAAAGAAATTAAAATTGCCTATTCACCCCCCCTCTAGGCCTTAGGATCCTCTTTCAGGTTCGAAGTGGCCAGCACCTTGGTGGCCGTTCTTAGTGCTGCATGGATCTGGTGCCGCGACTCCCTGTTTCGGCGGTGCATCAGCGGCCGTGCATCGTGGCGTTGTGGAGCTTGCTCCTCGGGCTATGTTGATCGTCATGGCGCCATTTTTTGGGTCGCGGCCTCCTTCTCGCACCACTTGTTTTGGGCCTCGCCCTATTCTTCGGCCAGCTTTGTGTGCCCCGTGTCGCCGCTCTCCTTCTCGCAGGTCGCGGGGTCGACCCTTCCCGTGGCTCGTTTTCGCCCGCCGTGCGTCGTCTCTCGCTGGACGCGAGGCTCCCCTTCTTCATCCCTGCCTTTGCGCGCTGTGGTGGACCTTGTCGCTGGTCTCCCTCTTCTTCCTTCTTCCCCTCCCCTTGGGCCCGTCTCGGGTGACCGCCCTAGGGGGCCGCTCCGTTGGGGACCGGATCCGCAGGCAGGAGGCTCGGATCTGGCATTTATTGGCCAGAGCGGTCGAAGCGGGTGTGCTCCAGGCTTGTGAGTCCGCTGGCCTCGTAGCTCGGCGAAGCTCGGCACCGGCTCTCCTTCTTCCCTCTTCTCCTGAGCCCGCATCGGTGGATGCCGCTTGGGGGGTCCGCCTCGGTTGTGATCGGAGTGGGCGGAGCAAGTGGGCTCCAAGGACGTGTGTCCAGTGGCTCCTCGGCTCCTCCCGTGGTGGCGGGGTGGGCCGTCACTCGTCTTCGGGCGGCGCGGCGACCCCTATCTTTAGCCTTGTCCCATCCTCGCCTCCTTGCCCTCCCCTCCCTGCGAGGTGCTCGGTGGCGTAGGTTGGCGTTTTTCAGGTTAGTGGCAGGGTTCGGCTTGTGCCGCCTGGGTGCCGTGGCGTCTGGCTTCCTTCGCTTCCTATGTGCAGGCCACCAGGTGTGGTGGCCCCTCTCCGGCGACATTGGCTGGCGACTTTGATCCGGCGGCGTCCCCGTTGAAAGGATTCTAGGCCGAGAGGGGGGGTGAATCGGCTCTTTTCAAAATTTACTTCTCTCGATTCGCTTGCTTAGTTAGTCAAATTAGGAACACAAGCTAACAATTGATGTAGTGTCTAGTTGTGGAAGCGATCACAATGAGACACAAGCGACTACTAGAAGGCTCAATGGCGCTCACATGCAAACGATCAAATTAATATGCGGAAATAAATAAGAGAGACAAGAAAGCGCAAACCGAGTTGTTTCCCGAAATTCGGTGCTCAACACATGAACACCTACGTCTCTGTTGAGGAAACTTCTCACAAAGAGGAGTCAGGACTTTTTCGTCCCTAGCCCTCAATCCACTCACGGTAGCTCTTCACCAACACATGGTAGGCGAGCTCCAAACCTTCACACAAGACGAGTTCTTCCACACGCGGAATCTCCTCGCACCCATGGCCGCCACACTGCACCAATTTCCCAACACACGTGAGGATTTTTGTACACAACCTTCAACGGATGAAGGCCACGCACCTCCGACACACGGAAGTGACCTCCGACACACGGAGGATTTCGGTTGACGTGGTCGAACGGTTGATGAAGCCCGTGGCGTGACGACGATCTCTCCGGCGGCGAAGTCCCAAAAGCACAAGATCGGAGACCGTCTCTCACCACTATCCCTTCTCTCCTTCCATGAAGATTAGGGCAAGAACACCATGAAAGAAGGGGCAAAACTTGGGGATGGATGAGAGGAGGTAGGGGCACCTTCTTCTTCCTCTTCCTCTCTTCTCCTTCCTCTCTCTCAATCTCTCAAGCACATGGAACCCTAGGAGGAGGTGGGATCCATGGGAGGAGCTCTCATGGGTGGTTAGTGCAAGGGGTGGATGCTAATACTGGCTCTCTTAAATTTCTCCTGTGCTCCAAGCCCCTATTTATAGGCACAAGACGAAGCCCTTAGAAATGGATGGCTCAGATTCGTTTTCGCGAGATCCAGATCAATCCATCGGACGCCGTCCGGTTCCCATTGGACGCCGTCCGGTGAGGGTCAGACCAATTTTTGTACTTTATCGGACGCCGTCCGATAAGTTCATCGGACGCGTCCGATGAAGTGCTGACGCACACACAAACAGTGCATGCCAAGTGTTTGCTCGCGGTCGTAGCCGGCATCGGACGCCGTCCGGTGACTTGTCGGACGCGTCCGACAGTGAGGTTGTCTGTGCATGTGTCGCTCCATCGGACGCCATCGGACTCTTATCAGACGTCGTCCGAAGCTCCTCACTGCCGATTTCTTCTTCTTCATCGGACGCCGTCTGGTCAGTATCGGACACCGTCCGACAGCGATAGTGCAACCCAGGCCATCAAGGACTTAGTCGTTTCGAGCTCACTCACTGGGAATTTTGGCGCTGTCGGACCCCGTTCGAAGGGCGTCGGACGCCGTCCGACAGAGGGGTTGCAATTGGGACTTAGCCAAATTTTGGCTTGGGCTCATCGGACATCATCCGACAGTGGTCGGACGCCGTCCGATAGGGCTGAAAATTTTGTCCCAATTGAATTTTGGCTCTACCGACTTCGCCCGACATCACACCTAGGGTTGTGGGCCTACCTTATCGACTTGTGAAATCGGCGGGAGGTTTAGATCACTTGGGCGGGAAGTTTCGCGCCTAAAAACAAATATCTGGCTTGGGTTGCTTAGAGGCTACGAAACCCCGACAGCTGTCGCTCCCCCGAACTCTCTCGAACCTAGACAGGTAGCCTAACTCTAAATGGTTCGCTCAAGACTAACACCTGGCACTATTAGAACCCCATGGAACCCACGACTGATGTTTTTGGACCTGTGCTCAGTGGAACCCTGCAACCAGAGAGACGTCGATCTGCAGGCATGTTGTCCTAGGCTACACACACACGCAAGAAATCAAAAGAATTAGAAAGCAGATGTCCTTAATCTTGGCGTGATCCAGCTATACGGCCTAGTTGCCATCAATTACCAAAATCATTTAGCGCATGGGAGGCTTGATCTTACACCCGTTCTCTGCCTCTTGGCCTGGTCCCGTCCCTGCTGTCGAGACCCTCCCTTTCTCCGAGGTGTCGGGTGGCGTGGGCTGTTTCTTCCGCGTCGGGTGGCGGCGTACGTGCTCGCTCTTCGTCTCTGCGTCTTCGGCTGGCGGCTAGGTTCTCCTAGTGCTTTCGACCTTCGGCGGACCCTGCCTTGTGCACTAGTAGGACAGGTCTTGGGCGAAAGCCCTGCCCTTTCGGGCTGGTGTTGGCGTCACCTTTGGTGTTGTTCCCTCATTGGAGGCATCACCTTTCGGACCTTCCCTACGCTGGGTGAAAACCCTAGCGGTTCTGCGACAGCGACGGGTTCTCTGCGTCGCTACCTTGTTGGAGGCGTCGTGGTCGCCGTTTTGCGCATTGGTTTTCGATGGGTCTACTGCTTCAGGAGTCGCTCATCGTTGTGTGAGTGTTGGTGGTGTTTCCCCTTCCCCCCTTGTATCTCTCTCCTCTTTGGCCTTTGGCCTTGGTGGCAGCAGTGTGGCTGCATTCCTTCTTTCTCCTCTCAGAGCGTGTTCTCAAGAAGGCGAAAATGTGTCCGCTTTGTCGGGGTTGCGGTGAGTCTTTGTGGTTGTATCCCATGTTTGCACGAGTTTTGTATTTTATTTTCTCCTGCTATTCAATGAAATAGGACGGCAGTTCTCCTGCCTCTCTTTCAAAAAAAAAAGTTGACAAGAATGGGTCAAAGGGCCATAATTCGGCGTACGGTTCATTACCATACTTTACATAGCTGTATTGTTAATCGGTATTTCCGGTTGGACTTGTAGCTAGGGCTAGCAACCAAGCTCAAAACTTGCGAATTGTTTGTAGCTCTCTTGGTTTTAGTTTGGCTTAGGTTTGGCTCGTAGGCCAACGAGGTTGAGCTCGAGCTTTTTTTTAGCTCGGTCAAAAAACGGGTTCAGCCGAGCCTAGAGCTGGCTCGCTTGTGGTTTGCTCGTATCTCATGAATTCATATATTTATAGATATATGTTTAGCCTGCATCACTAATGGTTGGCTCACATGTTTGCATACAATTAAATATACCACCAACACAACTCAACAAAGGTCCTCAAAAGCTTAAATTAAAGGTCTTTCTTGGCAGAGCCCCCCAAACTCCCTTTTTTCAAACCCCAAAGATCGTTGTTCAATTTGTTCATCCGGCTCGTGAACCCTCACGAGCCGGATCAAACTTTAAACAAGCCCGAGCCGAGCTTTTTCTCTCGCTCGTGAGATGAACGACCTGAGCTTGGAAGTGAGCAGACTGAGCCGAGCCAACCCTGGGCTTGTTCAAGCTCGACTCGTTGCCACCTCCCGTTCGTAGCACTTGACGTTACGTTCAAAAAGTAACTGCCAATCTATGAATAGGACCAATGATATAATCACTCTAGAAGGTCGAACGAACGGGCAGAAATCAGCTTTGCTGCTTCGCTGCTTTCTTAATCAGGATGCCTGATTGGTTAGTTTATTTTTGTGCACTTGTTAATGAACAATTGTTGATCGTTGAGGGTCTTATAGCTTGACTTTGCCAGCAACCACAGTTCGATTATATAATAAACCGCTACGCTGTATAAGGTGTTTAGGAATACTGCTGCTTGCTTGTTTGCCTACGCAAACTGTATTCTGAACGAACCAATTATCATTTTAAGAAAAAACTACCAAATATCATGTTTATTCTTGCCCTTCTTCTGAACACATCCTATTGCGTAATGGTGTCATGCCAGGCAACTACGTTGGTGGTTGGTGCATGATATGGCTGTAAATATGTGCTACAACAGTATAGGTGAAGTCAGCAGATAGTCAGACACTTAAAACTGAACACACCTGAACAGAAACTCTCCTAATTAGTAATTACCTCACACAGTTCAGACTTCAGAGCTCTCACATTTTTGTTTGGAATGAAGAAGCCAAAAGTTTTTTTTTTTGTCAAAGTGTACAAGAAAGGGATTACATGTAGATATGACTACAACGACGCATGATTGAAATCGTAGAGAAATAACATCACGTTTTGTATGTGCCTTATGAAAAAATCTTACGGTGGACTCCTCGTCAGTGAACTGAATATGAAGAAAATTTCAGTTAATGTTTTTTTACATTAGTCAATAATTAAATTTATGTATAGCTTTTGACGTTTTAAAAAAGGTGGAGCAATCAACTAGATAATATTTTTTAGTTGTTACAAGTTCATTCAAGAAAAGAAGAAACACAAAAAGGTACCTATAAAACTGATGGTATATGCCAAATAGGGCATAAACTTTTTCTTAGTTGAATCGTATACTCTTTACAACATCGAATCATATGTGAATAAAGTTACTTGCTAGTGTAAATATGGCGGTTGAAATTTCGTTTTTTTAGACGACTTACGAGGACCAATTCTGAAAATTTTTACCTCAAAAAAAAATTCCGAAAATCTTATTCTCCATATTATTGGGATCTAAAATAGATGTACATACTTGATCCAATTTTTAACAGGGTAAACTGAGCTCTACCTGCGCCGGAGTAAAGAGGAAGAAACTCAAATGCATCGAGAAGAACAAACACAAAAGAAACAGGAGGAAAGATTAGATATCAAAGGATGACACATCCGTAGTCGTCGGGCCGCTCCTCGTAGCAGACGACGTTGCCGGCGAACGGCGGCGCCGGCCCGAAACGGCCGCAGTTGCAGCCGCCGCCGGGGCAGCAATGGTGCTGCGGCTCGACGGGCTTCTTGGGCTCGTCGGGCTTCTTGGGCGGGTCGGGCTTCTTCTCCTCCTTCTCCGGCTCGACGCTGACGACCTCCACCGTGAACTTGGCCTTGCTCAGCGCGTTCGCCACGCACACCACGTCCACCACCCCCACCACCGTCAGCGTCCCCTTCTCCCCGTCCACCGCCATCGACTTGATCCCTGCCATGCTCATCAGCTCTCCATCACCGCACTACTACCTACAGAGCACTCGTTTCGCAGCCAATCAAGCACAGGATTGCAAATTGCAAACAAACCGGGGAGCTTGGCGACGATGCTCATGGCGCCGGCCTTGCACCGGTCGCCGGTGATGTCCACCTTGAGCACGATCTTCTGCAACACAAAAAAAAGGGGGATCATGGATCAGTGCACACACACATGATGGGGATCGATTGACACACCACACGAATTAGCGAACAAAATTTGGTCTTGATTTGGGGCTTTTGCAATTTACAGTGGATAGATGAGACAAAGAGGACAGTAGTGCAGGGCGCAGCAGCTTACCTTGGACTTGGACATGGCGAGGAAGAATTAGAAGAAGAAGAAGAAGAAAGAAAGAGACTTGAAGTAGAGGCTGCTTCTTTTGTTGAGCCCGGCCGATTGTGTATCAAACACAGCTGGGTTTATGTCATTGAAAATGGACATGACGCACGCTGCAAATCATCTCTGTTGATTTGGTTGAGCAATGTGCATATAGTTGCGCAAAGGTCAACAGCCTAACGTACTTATTCTCTTCCGAACCCAATTCATCAATTTCTCTCTCCTCTTACCATCTCAATTGTACATATTTTTTTCATCGTTCATTCCTGGTCGAATTATTTAGTTTCGTTGAATTCAGTTAGGCGTATATATTTTCGTTCGAGTAAAGTTTGTGTGTTCTACAAGATCGACCTACCACGTTCAGTTTCTGACCAGCACTCGTTTTTTCCTCGCAAAAAGTATCTGCAAGACAAACACCGAGAACAAAGTGAAAATTCTTTGTCTAGACTCTTTGCCACATGAAGAACACATAGCAGTTAGAAAAGGGTGGCCCCATCAGTCAGCCTACGTCCTCATCATTTGTGTGTATATTTTTTTTCCCCGGGAGCAATGTGGGATAACTTTCTTGGCTCGGAGTTTGACCACATTCTTTGAAGCAAACCAGTCTTCTCTCCTCAACGGGTGCCACCGTGCAACCAATGAGGTGACCGCGGAAAACCGGCGAGAGTTCAATGGGATAATAATGTGCACGTTCTGAAACTTGTGCAATGAGAGGAATAGATGTACTCCCTCCGTTTTTTTTTGAAGTCTTTGACTTTCTGTCACGTCTTTAACTATTCATCTTATTCAAAAATTTAGTGCAAAGATGAAAAAATAAGACATATTCAAAGTACTCTATTAATAAAACAAATCACAACAAAATAAATGATATTTACAAAAATAATCTGAATAAGACGAATGGTCAAAGACGTATCGAAAAGTTAAAGACGTCAAACAAAAAAAAAACAGAGGTAGTATCTTTTAAAGTCTCGCTCCAAACGAACATTGTAGTCGCTCGCATTAGTGATGATGTTCGGTGTTGGAGGGCCGCCCTCACTTTTACCGCCACTCCTCTCCCCCTCTCTCTTGAGCTCTCCTATTATTTTACGGTTTTTTTTCTTATTTATAGGAACCGCGGAGCATCAGTGATGCTAAAAAAGAGTTTGTGTTCTTCCCCAGTTTAGCACCGACTACAAAGCGCAACCCACAAGGAAGTGACGTTGTTTGGGCCGGCTGATAATGACGTGTCTCAGTTTAGCCTCGTCAGGCTGATAATGACGTGTCTCAGTTTAGCCTCGCCATTGTACGGCGCTTTAATCTTTCTTATGAGTTACGATCCTGTGATTAAAATTCTCTGGTTTCTTGTCACTTTGAACGTACATACCTGCGAAGCATAATGCAGCTTCAGTTTTTGAAAGGATACAGAAGCTATACCATACTATGTTATGCTTTACTTTTTGAGGGATACAGAAGCTTCAGATGCATGTATCATTTGTTGAGCGTGTGATCACGCTTGTACAAGAATTTCCTTGTCTATTGTGTCCACCGTCTGATATGTGGCATAATTTAAATCCTTATACAAATATGAAGTATTTTGTATTTTACCCTAAAAAATGTGGATACATAAACGCCATATGAGCTGTCGAAACCTATATGTAACAAATAATAAAGGCTTTTGATTCTGCAAAGGATGCAACGATGTCAGCTTTCTTTTCTAAGAGTATAATGATGAGCATACTGTTTCGTATATACAATAATAACAATTTTTTTTAAAAAAAAGACTGGAGATTTGTTATTTCATTTAAAAAGGAGAAAAATACAAGAGAAAAAATGAGGCGAGAGAGAGAGAGAGAGAGAGAGAGGAGGGTAGGGAGAGAGGGGCCCAACCAAATAAGGGCCTCAACAGTCAACAAACACATCAGCATGCAACATCTAGCATAACGTCCACCCCATAACACTAGGTGTGCAAGAAAACCCCAACAGAGCATGACAAAGAAAGTCGTCACAACCAGATGGGCACAGTTCGAGTGCTTGAACAGCGAGTCAACCGCCTCCACCGTGCAGGGCTCCTCAACGCTGCACAGGATTCTCGGTCGAGGCACGAACCAACACCCTACAAGGCCACTGCCCATGAAACATTGGTGTGGCTTCAACCTCAACATATTGAGGGCTACTGTGACACCTTCAAAAAGAAAGCGATGAAAAGATCACCACACTGTCGCCCACGCACTGTAGGGTATTCACCTAGGACGAGGGAGGGGGTGCCTCGGCAAGTGCCACCAAGGTGGAAGCAACACCACAACGGCCGGCCTAGAAGTCAAGGCTTTTGTCCCACGCACCCCCATCCTGAGGTCGATCTAAAGAGCGGTCACGAGAGACCAACACCGCTGCCTAAAAACTACCATAGCGCCTCCAAAGAAGGTCACTTGACTGTCATCCACTGTATCGACCGGAAGTAGCCGGGCTCCACAAAAATGAGGGAGGAGCAAAGTGGAAGGTTGACGCAAGTGGGCCAACAGCAAAGCGGCAAGGGGCGATGCCACTGAGTTAGAAGACCTCTGGGTGAAGTTGGCCAACAACCATAGAATCTGGTCGCCTCCACCGAATCCAGCCACCTACAACTGAGAACCATCAAGCCCGCACTCAGGCCGCCCTCACCACCGTTGCGCAACGCACGGAACGACCCATCAATCACAACACCACGAGGACATCGGCTGCTAATAACATCGAGCGTTATCGCTGAATCCACGCCCCCAAGCCCCCGACGAGGCACCAACGCCAGTGAACCACCTCCCATAGTGTAACACCCGTCCATTCTCATGACGAGAACATCCCAAACCAGAACGTCCCAAACCACCCACACGTCGTCCCGCGCTCAACACTAACAGAAAGTGGCTTGCTCTTGTTATAACCCTAGGTGATTTATGTAAGCCCATCCCAAACCCTATATATATATATATATATATATATATATATATATATATATATATATATATATATATATATATATATATATATATATAGAATAATAGCGTTCTAGAGTCTGAGATCTCTCCGTACTCTCCAGTGGTTTTGAAATTCGAGATGCTTAACAACCGATCCGAACCGTTGATCTTGTTAAATCTCACTTTGAAACGTTGTCGATGACCAAGTTTCATATTTTTTTGAATTTGTTTACTATTTGTTTCATATTTTTGAAAATCAGCCATCCAATTAGTCGTGGTGCGTTCAAAAAAGCTGATTTTCGAACATAAGTAACAAATAGTAAACAAATTCAAAAAAATATGAAACTTGGTCACTGACAAGGTTTCAGTGAGACGAACAAGATCAACGGTTCGGATCGGTTGTTAGACATCTCGAATTTCGAAAACCACTCGGGAGTACGGAGAGATCTGTACTCTCGAGAGTACGCTAGCTATTCTCTCTCTCTCTCTCTCTCTATATATATATATAGTAAAAGTATTTGGGACTCCATAGAGCCTATGCTCCATACTTTGTTTGGAAACAATTAAATATGCAGTTATTGCATTCACACCTTTATATGGTAAATGACAACGTTGTTTTGCATGTATTTACTTTGTGTGCACGAATCTTGATGAAATCCAACGGCAACGAGGAATGGAGCACTGACTCCATGGAGTCCCATTCCGTTATATATGATCCTAATCTTCCCCTACATGTAGAGCTACCCATGGGTCGATTTGCACCTGGCTGATTAGACCAAACCACGTAGCCACCAATTTCAAAAATCCGGATTAACCATATTTAATAACCACCCCACCTCTCTCGTTTCTCTCTCCTCCCACTAGCCCCGATCTGGATCGGTTCCTGGCGATGCGGCGGATGGCGGCAGCGTCGGCGGCTAGCGACGGCGATCCGCGGCGCCTCCCGACCCGTGCTGGCGGCGCCCGCGCCCATCACCTGCCCGGCAGCGGCGAGCCTCCCGCCTCCGTCCCGCCAGCCGCCGCCGAGATGGCCTTTCGCCGCGCCACCGCCGCTGCGCCGAAGGCCCGCCCGGCCTCGCCGCCCTGCGCCGCGCGCCGCCTCCCCGACCCACCCTCGGCAGACGACCACGCCCGGCGCCACTGCGCCGACCCGCCCAAGCGCGGCGCCGCCTCCCCGACCAGCCTCGGCCCGACGACCACGCCCGGCGCCACTGCGCCGACCCGCTCAGCGGCGGCCTCGCCGCCCAGCGCCGCAGCGCCGCCTCCCCGACCCGACTGCGCAAACCAGCCCGCGCGCCGTCTCGCCGCCCAGCGCCAAGGCCTCGCCGAAACCCGCCGCCCTCGTTACGCCAGCGCCCTCGTCGCCGCCACCGCGCCCCGCCTCCGTCCCGTCGCGCCGCCCGGCTGAGGGCAGCCGGAGCTGCGCCGATCCGCCCGGCTCGGCCTCGCCGTCCCAAGCCGCGCCTTGCCTCCCCAACCCGCCCTCGGCCGACACCACCAACGCCGCTGCAATCTTGCCCGTCCCGGATTACTTAGGGGATTACTTAGCAAATCTACCAGATTACTTAGAATTCCCACTATGAAAATGTATATTTACTTTGCATTACGACAAGTAATGCATAGTAATTAGGTTTTGGCTGCTTTTTTCATTTTTGTATGTATGCACAATCGAAAGTAATGAGGAGTAACAGGTCGAAAATTCGGATTACTTTCTTATTTTGGCTCGAGAAATATAATTAATGAAAAGTAATCCGTTTGAAAAAAGCGACTCAAAATTCAAATAAACCGACATGCAAACCCACGATTTTAGGCGATTAATGCCCCACGATTCTAGGATTTTGCCTCTTAGCGAATTACTTTTTCGTCTTTGAAACACGTTCATTTCGATTACTTCGATTACTTTCAAAAATCGACCGCCATTACTTAGGGTTTGGTGGCTCACAGTTATTTGGGAAGGCTCGGGTGTAGATTAGCTTAATCTACCCCCAGGGGTAGATTAGGGCCTCCGTGTGTGTGTATATATATATATGTATGTATATATGTGTATATATATATGTATATATATAGTAAAAATACTTGGGATTCCATGGAGCATGTGCTCCCTACCTTCTTTATAAACAATTAATCACCTAGTTATTGTATTCATACCTTTGTATAACAAATGATAGTGTTGTTGTGAATGTAATTACTTTGTGTGCACGAATCTTGATGAAATCCAACGGCAACAAGGAATGGAGCACCGACTCCATGGAGTCCGTTCAGTTAATATATATATATATATATATATATATATATATATATATATATATATATATATATATATATATATATATATATATATAGTTATTTATTAGCTTGTGATCGGATGTTTTAATTGCTTAGCGTTAGGTTTGCAAAACCTATGACCGATGTGAGCGATCCGAACAGCTCATTTTGATCTTCTAGTTGATATGAGCTCACAAACAAAATTTTACATTTTTTAAATTTTTTACTATTTTAAACAGATTTTTGAAAACTAGCCTTTTGGAGGCTCGTGATAACTTAGATCATGAGTTTTCAAAAATCTGTTTAAAATAGTAAAAAATTTAAAAATGTAAAATTTTGTTTGTGAGCTCATATCAACTATAAGATCAAATAGCTATATATATCATTCACATCGGTCATATTTTGCAAACCTAACGCTAAGCACTAAAACATCCGATCACTCCATAGCTCAACTATATATATATATATATATATATATATATATATATATATATATATATGAATCCGAAAGACGGATCACTCCGCTTCCAACGCTTGAGATCTTGATCCGAACTGCTGATCTTGTTTCGCCATTTGAAATGTAGCCTAAATGACCAAGTTTCTATATATATATATACACGTAAAGACTACAATCCTCTTAGGAGTACTCTAGTTAAAATACTCCTATGTTCCTAGCCATTAGATCTTCCCCGACCTCCGTCCGACCCCCGCCCTCCCCCTCCCGATTCGCCTTCGTTTAAAAACAATCGGCTCCGCCCCAAGCCCGATTCTGACCGCCGTCGTTCGCTCCCATCGCCGCCGGCGGTCGCGCCCCTCCTCCGCCACCGGTCCTCCGCGTTGCTCGCTCCCATCCACATCGTCGTTGCCATCGCCCGCCGCCATTCGTTCTCCTCCTCTGCCGCCGCTCGCGCCCCCGCCCCTCCGCCGCCGCCTCTTGCCACCGTCCACCGACACCGCTGTGCTCTTCGCATCGGCGCTGCCGCCCTGCTGCTCCAGAGAGACAGATCGATGGTGGCCAAGCGGTGGTGTACCGGCGGGTGCTCAAGGCGGTGCAAAAGCACGTCGGCGCCGGCGCCATCAAGTATCAGTTCCGCGACTTCGTCGCTGGTGAGTTCGGGAGCCCCTCCGGCACGGACTACGCCTACCTCCTCTCCAGCGTCCACCACCACAAGGTCCGGTCTTGTTGCCTTGCTTGTAGACCTGCTCAAAATTTACACGCCATTTTAGGATGGAGTTCAAGTGTTCGATGAAATGCCCCATAGGAGTATTACTGTTATCCCACTTTTATTTTGGGCATCTTGCTTTTGATGTATTAATATGGTTATATGGAGGGGGTTGTAGCTTCAAGATAGCTCATTCTTGTGAGAAATTTTGGCTAGAGATCACCGGGATATGCAAGAGCTGCTATTTGTTGGCCCGGTCACTCCTTTGGAGATCCATATGCTAGAGATCACCGGGATATGCTGGAGTTGCTACTTGTTGGCCCATAATGGGTCAAAAAATAGGAATTCAGTCATATTCATAGCAGATTAAATTGTTCATTCCGTAATCCAGCCTCTTTAGATCACCTATTTGTTAGATCAAGAAGTTCTTCCCATCCTTACAATGGTGGCATGCTACCAATGCCTTTTCATGCACGGTATACTCTACTGACTCTGCAAACCATGTTTGATTGTTCAGGACTTGTTATTCTCATACAATATAGCTGCGGATCGATCTGATGAAATGAAGAAGATATTGAACAAATCTGCTGCCAGTGTAGGCCTTCAGATTCCTGATGTCTACCAACCATAGTCCATGGGAGCATATAGTTGTGGCCTTCAGCTTCCTGCAAGTGTAAGCCAATTTTAGGCATGGTTGCTTTGTACTGTTGTTATTAGAAAATGTAAGGATAGAGAGAAAAAAAGACATGCAGGATATCTGAAATCTGAATTTGGTTTGGCTCTTCAGCAAAAAAAAATGACATATTGCAATGAAGTTTTACATTCAAATTGGACTGGCTCCTTTACAAAAGAAGTCCATGTAATTGGTGCCAAAAATCAATCCAAATTTCACATGTTTCAGATCCTTGCTCAATAATCACTCTATGCATTTGTTCTGGCATCAAAAATTGTATTAGCATTTTTCATATGACTATAAATTGGTTTTATGTGTTGCACGGCTGTATGAACTAACAACTATATATATGTGCTGAAATATACTCTCTATTTAGAGAATACTCAAGCTTCCGCTGAAAACTTTACTATAATCCGACATTTACTATAATTAGGAAGCAACATTAACTATAGCTTACTAAGAGGCTTTTCTATAATCTGACAAATGGTGAAATTTGTTTGTTAGTAATGTGTCCAAGTCATAAAAAATCTAAAATTCGATTTACTACAGTTTAGAAGCAACATTTACCATAGATTGCTCAAATGCTTTATTATAATTTGAAGCATGGCAAAAATATGTGTTAGTGATTTTGTGCACTCCTGCACGACATCGCCTTCTCCGGAATATGCTTGGGCTGTTTACTGTAATCGCATATGCATGTTTACCGTAACCGCCTAGGCATGTTTACCGTAATCTCCTGTATAGAATTTTGGTTTGTAGACTAGTATGTACTAAACATTCATGTCTTATTATTGTAAATAGTCTATTTTTTATGTTACATTATAGTAAATTTTATTGTAAATTGACTATCACGTTATTGTAAATTGATTAGCACATTATTGTAAATTGATTAGCACATTATAGTAAAAACTGCATGACAATTTATAGTAAACGCCTGTCATGTCAATTGGATGGCAATTTTAGTACTTCTCAAATTTATGGTAAATATTACCTCTCTGGCCTTTAACATCGTGTATGTTCATTTTAAGCAATTTTATTCATAAGGAGTCTGCCATGTAAATTGTGTGATATGTTATAGTAAAAACCTTTTGAAATTTTATAATAAACACCTTTTGTTCAGAAGGAGCCTGCCATGCAATTTTGTCCAATATTGATTCATTTTAGACACTGTTCGGTTTTATAGTAAACTAAGGCTATCACTCCTGTAAATCCTTGTGCTCATTATAGTAAATATTCTTTTCAAATTCTACAGTATAAATTTAAGACAACTGTCACATGATAATAATTTTATAGTAAACAAAGGCTCTGACTCCTATAAATCAATGTGTTCATTACAGTAAATATTCTTTTCAAGTTCTGCAGTATATAAATTCTTACATGCTATCCTTTTTTTTCATAGTGCCAAATGAGGATGTCCAAGATGAAGTCGGGGGACAGTGATATGGCACAACTGCTGTAATGGACAAAGCTGATAACGTTTTCCAAACAATGGAGGTCCTATGTAATTATTTTTTATAGCAGAGTACTATTTTTATAGTAAATAAGTCTTTGATTATTGTAAATCCATCTGTACATTATAGTAAATTTCACGTGTTTCATGTATTGTATTTTTCATAGCACTAGGGATGAATTCATGTATTATAAATTCATGTATTGCATTATAGTAAATTTCATGTCTTTTGCACGGTAGCCCCCTACCACAGCCTCTCCTGCACTGGCCGCACCTACAAAAGCCTCTTCTACATCAGCAACCCCTACCGAAGCGCCATATACCTTTACATATTATTGTAAAGTTTCTTAGCACATTATTGTAAATTTCTTGGCCCATTATTGTAAATTCATTATCACCTTATTGTAAATGGGTCAAGCTTGTTCGGGCATGGACTCAGTTTTACCTTGTGTTCTCTTTGCTCGGATTATTGTAAATTTGATTAGCTCATTGTTGTAAATGTGTCAAGCTTGTTCGGGAATAACTCACTTTTACTACCGAGTTGGCTTTGTTTTCTCTTGCTCGGATTATTGTAAATTGATTAGCACATTATTGTATTGGGTCAAACTTGTTCGGGCATGGATTAAGTTTTACGACCGAGTTGGTTAGGTTTTATTTTGCTCGGATTACTGTAAATGGATTAATACATTATTGTAAATTGATTAACACATTATTGTAAATGGTCAATCTTGTTTGGACATGGACTTAGTTTGAATACCAAGTTGGCTTGTTTTCTTTTTACTCAAATTATTGTAAATTGATTAACACATTATTGTAAATGGGGTCAAGCCTATTCGGGCATGGACTCAGCTTTATCACCGTTGGCTCGGTTTCTCTTGCTTGGGATTATTGTAAATTGATCTGCACATTACTGTAAATTGTTCAACATATTATTGTAAATGGGTCAAGTATGTTCGAGCATGGGCTCAATTTTACTACTGAGTTTGACTTGTTTTCTTTTGCTCGGATTATTTGTAAATTGATTTGCACTTTATTGTAAATGGGCCATGCTTTGTTTGGGCATGGACTTAATTTTACTACCGAGCTAGCTCGGTTTCTCTTGGTCGGATTATTGTAAATTGATTAGCACGTTATTGTAAATTGGTAAGCACATTATTGTAAAATACATCAATCTATTACAGTAAACCTCGTTTGTTCCTCGTTTTTGTCATCTATAATTACAACTCATTCAAAAAAGTCATCCCGACCCTAAGCTCCATACAATTTTCATACAATTACAATAAACTCATGCACGAAATATTGTACATAAAACAAGTCATTACAGAAAACCTTGTTCCATCGCATTTTTTTAAATGCATTTAAAAAAATGCGATCGACGGTCACATGGGCAATCATCTCCATGGCGTGTGCTGCAGTAGGGGGGTAAACTTGCGTATACAATATTGTAAACTTATACTGAAATTATAATAAACGCCGATAAAAATTTGGTCAACTTGCTTCCCTAGTGCAAACATATGGTGCATTGATTTTGAGCTCTGATTGACGAACCGTTTACAATAATGTGCTAAGTAAGTTTACAATAGTGTGCTAAAAAAAATTACAGCATGATACTAATAAAGGTTACAACAATATACTAATGAAATTTACAACAATGTGCCAAAGATCTTTACAATAATGTGATAAGGCTATTCCCAGTGCAAATTATCATATTTCAATATCCATGAATGCCACATAGGATGAAAAGTACAATACTACTAGAAAGAAACACCCTCTACAATGCATGATACCATACTCGTATTTTTAAAACAATTAATTTGTGTGATATTGTGTCTATGAGAGTGGACCCATGTCATTGGATTTTGTGATATGGCCTAAGATATCGTGCCAAAGCAGTATCTTGCTCAAGATATAGCTTTCTTCTCCCTCCTATTAAATGTTGTGCCACATCAGCAAAAATTTCTATGTGGTATCTCATTAATGAGTATGATACTACTCATTGGGAATAGCCTAAGTAACTTTACAATAAGATACAATAGGAGTATGTGTTTCAATTATGACTCGAAATTTACAGTTTTCACACATACAACAGCTCAAAAACCTCGGTTACCGCCCGCTACATGCTTCCATTGTCTGATTTGTTTTACCCATGACCTAAAATCCCCTTTGTCCACCCTCACTGCCACACACACGCATGGAAGAGAGAGGGAGAGGGAGAGAGGAAGGAGGGCACGACAGGGGAGGAGAGGGAGATGGGGCGGCATTGGGGAGGAGGCGGTGACCCTCGGCGTGGGCGTGGCTCGTGGAGGGCGGGTCGGGCGGCTCGGCGAGGGCATCGCCGGGCGGCGGCTCGGCTAGGGGCTCCCCGCGCGCCGTGCGGCGACTCAACTGGCGGGCGGCGGCGGGTGGCGGGTGGCGGCTGGGCAAGCGGCGGCAACAGCTTGTGCTAGGCCCGTGCGTGACCCGCCGCTCGACATCGCCTCCAGATCCGCCGAGGACGGGCTCCGCTACCTCGACGTCGCCGACCGAGAGGGCCTCGATGGAGGAGAAGAAGGGGTGTCGTCCAGCACCCAGAACCCGGGCGCGGGGGCGGGGTTGGCATCGGCGGAGGAGTCGTCATCCGCGCCGCGGACGCGCTTGCCGAGGATGAAGGGGGCGGCTGTGGGGAGGCGTCGTCGTGGCCGTGGGGACGCACCGCCCGGAGGACCGTCTGGAGGGGAGGCGTCGTCGCTGGCCGTGTGGAGGCGCTTTGGTAGGAGAGGGGAGGGATCGGGAAGAATCAAAGCGAGAGGGGAGGACACACAACAGGGGTGGATGGGGAGGACACGTGTTGCTTTGGGAACGTGGGAGTATTTTAGTTATAGTACTCTTAAGAGTCTCAGTAGTTCCACTATATATATATATATATATATATATATATATATATATATATATATATATATATATAGAGAGAGAGAGAGAGAGAGAGAGAGAGAGAGATTGTGCTATAGATATACGGATCTTCCGATGCTATAGACCGGTTTTGGAGATTCTAGAACCAAAACGAAAGATCTGAATCGTCAATCTTGTTCATCTCCATGAAATCAAACTACACGCCAAATTTTAAATTTTTTAGAATTTTTTTATTATCTGTTTCGTATTTTTGAAAACTGGACTTATTGGAGGGTCCACAGCTAATTAGATCTGCGATTTTTAAAAATACGAAACAGATAGTAAAAAAATTATAAAAAATTTAAAATTTGACGTGTAGTTTGATTTCATGGAGATGAACAAGATTGACGGTTCGGATCTTTTGTTTTGGTTCTAAAATCTCCAAAACCGGTCTATAGCACGGGGAGATCCGTGCTATCTATAGCATAATAGTCAATCTCTCTCTCTCTCTACACACACACACACACACACGGAAAGGCTTACTCCCGAACGTCCGGACGCGTTGGACGCGTTTTGTACCTGGGCCTGCTCATGCGCTGGACAGTCCAGCTTTACCGACGCGACCAGCCCGATCTAATCCTCGCGTAGCCCGACCACATCGCTGAGTTTGCTCCAAGACTCGCATGACCAAATGCATATCCGTAGCTCCGACCATATCCCGCAGGTGCGGAGAAAGCCACATCCCGCGGCGGTTGCTCCAGGTCGACGGCGACGTCGGAGACCGCGACGCCGACGACCGGATTCCACCGCCATGAGGTGCGCCACCTCTGTCGTCCTCGATTCCTTTTCTTGCGCTACTCGTTCCTCATTTTCCCCCTCCCCCGCTTTCTCCTCGTGCCGCATGTCACCACGGCCGCCCTCGCTTCATCTGCCGCCGACGAGGCGGCCTCATCTGCTAGCGCCATCGCCGCATGCTTCTCCGTTGCTCCCGTCTCCTCCCCCTCGTCTCCCCAGATCCCGCATTCTTCTCCGTTATTTTTGACACGGTAATCGCCTCCATTTCTAGGTATATCGGCGGTGGTGACAACGTAGGCGTTGGCGACCGGATTTTCGACCGCATCGGGCATATACAGACGAGCAATTTTCTGCTAATTGAGGTAGTTTTCATCGGCCACCTTATCCCTCTATCTGCTTGTTTGTACATTCAAATTCACTTTTCTAGTTTTTACGGTGTGTACTGTTCTAGCTATTTTTTTGTAAAAAAATTGAGGTATGTATGCATGCATTGGGGGGGGGTGTGGGTGGACTGCAATGTATGTTATGGATTATGGTTTTGCAAGTCTCTCCAAATTGAAAGCTAGTGTTTGTTTCATCATAGCCGTTACGCATTTCCCTTTTTTTAAAATTCTTCCTATATGTGTTTTTCAAACAGCAGGTCAAATGGACATCAAGTGTGTCGACGGTTGAGATAACGATCTCAAGTCGCTAAGGTTCTTTAGAATTGAGATAGGAGACACGCCGAACAATCACGAACGATGAACGAACAGGAGATGGGGGTTTTATCCGGTTCAGGGCCTCTCGGGAGATAATAGCCCTCGTCCAAATTTCTTATATATCAGGAGTGATTACAAGAGATGGCTCGACGAGACGAACAAGTCTCGGCGAGATTATGGTGTATATCAGATGCTAAAAGCTAGATCAAGTCAGATATCGGATGTTGGGATGCCCCCTAACGCCGTAGGGGCACTGTTTATATAGTGCGGAGCAAACCGTCCTACCGAGGGACTATCGGGCCGGGCTAACTATGAGATCGTAACGAACTCAACGTGCCAAATACATCTCGAGGCGGATAAGGCATACTCCTAGTCTTGGGGATCACGACGTCCGCTCCAATCCAGAAACCAACGTCCGGTCTTTACGTGGCCGTGCAGACTCTGCTCGAGACGGACTCAAACATTTATTCCTTGGCGTTCACGCACCATGCCACCCGGAAGCTGTTCGGCAAGATGCATATGGGCGAGATAGAACCTTCCAGGAGCTAGGCCCCGTAGGTTGCTTGACTGGCCGTCGAGAGTGGGCCATGGCAATGGGCCATAATTTTATCCCCGACGGCTAGCCCCGAGACTCAAGTGGAAGGACTCACTAGAGTGGGTCTTCCTCTTGAGACTCAAAGTCACTTAAGAGGGAAATTTTGTTGCTACAAAGGCAGTAACAAGCGACTGTGTTATGGTTCAACCAACAAGACTTGTTCGGGACCGAACCGAACCGATCAAGACCGAGCAACTCTGTTGCATCGAGCAGGAATCACATCTCGCCCGAGCGAGCACTCACGACCAAGATGCATAACCGGAAAAATAGCCGTTGGCAGATTCCAACGGTAACTTCCGTCGCGGCGCAGTGAAAACAGGCGACCGTTTTACCTAGCCGTTGCGGTAAAAACTAGCCGTTTTGTGACAAAACCGCTGCAGAGCTGCTCATACGGGACTATAAAAGCACCTAAGCCGCCCGCGGCCAGCCACTTCTGCTCTCACGCCTTTCCTCTCCAAGCCCTAACTCCAACCACACTCAGCACCGAGCACCCAAACTCCACCACCAAACCTTCTCGTCCAACTCTGGGAACCGCTATGGCCAAGTTCGTAAGCTCTAGCACATCCGAGGAGGACTTGAGAGTTTGGGAGGAAGAGGGGCACATCGACACCGGTAGCTGGAGGCTACCCGGAGAGGAGGAAGCTCGAGCCGCCGAGGAGAGTTCGTCGACTTGAGCAGATTCGCCTGCTCGGGTTGAGGTCTCCGAGAGCGACTTCGCCGAGGCCTTCTTGAACATTAGCGGATTGGAGGTGGCGAACCTCAATCCGAACAAAGATCCTCCAGATGGCGTCTTCGCACACCGTGCGAGGCTATCTGAGCATCAATCCACCGGCGGGCTGTTCCTCCACTACTATCTGATGAGGAGCAGCTCCGCCGCTTGGCGCTGGGTGCTACTACCTCAAGCTCGGGCTATCGCCGACGACGCTGCTGCATTCGCCCCGCCGCCTTTCGACTCGATGGGCGCGTGGTGGACGAGGTGGTTCTACACCAAAGGCGGAGCGACGACAAGAATCTCGTCTTCACCGGAAGGCGCCGGCGAAGGAACGCCAATGCCTCGGTGGAGATGACCGCCGAGGATCGGTATTTGACGAGGAAGATCGCCTTCCTCGTGAGCCTCGGAGCTCCGCAGGCGGGAGATCATCCGGGACTTCACAATGAACAGATCTATCCGTCATGGAGAAGACCCTATCCCTTCTATAAAATAGAGGGATGGGAAGACATCTCGAGGGAGAGCACAGGTAAGTGCCTTTAAGACTCAACCCGTCTTTGATGCTTCTTCCGAACAGAAACTGAGAGGATTTCCTGCTCGGGCAGATAATTCAACCGACGCATGGGTGACCGAGCGGGTCGACGCCATGCTGAAGGCAGCCAAGAAGGACGGCGAGGTCACCGGCGAGGTGGCCTACACCTGTCCGCGGAACGTGCTCGTCCGCACAGCCGAGGTAAGTTGCTCGAACCCTCGTCTGTGTCGCTGGATTTGCACTGTTGTAAATGCTGACACTTTACTTTCCAAACACGCAGGAGGACCAGCTGATCCTCGGAGGGATCGTGGAAGAACTCTCTGGGTCGGAGAAGGAGAAGGCGAAGAAGGGCAAGGCCAAGGTGGCCACAAAGCCCAAGGCAGCGGCCGAGTCAACGCGGAGCTCGCCACGCCATGGCCACCTGCCCTCGAAAAAGCCCCCTGCGGCAATGGAGCGCGCCGAGCAAGCCAAACGCGCGCGCGGCGAGCCAAGCGGGAAGCGGCAGAGCCCCTCACTCCTCACCGAGCAAAGCGATGAAGAGGTAAGGACATTGACCCTCTGGCTTAAGCGTTACGCGCAGGCTCACCCGGGCCACTTGGCACGGCCAAGATCAGTCGCCGAGCGAGGAGGCTCGAGGAAGAAGTCGCAGCAAGGAAAAGCTTCTTGCGTTGCGAGAGGGCGCCACCACCAGGGAGCCGAGTTCATCGCCCTTGAACACCCAGGGGCCCAAGGCGAACAAGCCGCTAAGGAGCCCCCGAGAAGAGGCGGAAGGTTCTGGCGAAGAAGATCAAGATCAAGCCCTCCACGGAAGGTATGTTGTAATGAAACTTTTGTCTTTTACAATTTCCCTAACCGCACTGTGCTCAACCATGCTCTTTTTCATCACCGCCAGAGGAGATTGCCACGACGGCGCCGGGCGGCAATCGAACAGTCTCTGCTGCCGAGCACCGCAGTGCGTCATGGCAATAAGATTGGCCACCTCAAGGACAAAATGGCGGCGTGGAGCTCGCTCCCGCCAGACTCCAACAACCAACTCGACGCTACCAAGGGAGCGGTGGAGCTGGAGAGCGCGAGGAGGCGATGCGATGCCACGGAGGCGGGGCCAAGGCAATGGCTCCAAGAGGTTGTCCGAGGTGGGACCGAGCAGGCGGTCCTACCAGGCACTTCGTCGCAGGGGCAGCCTGTCCCTGTGGCGACGGAGGTCACCGGCGAGCAGGGTGAAGACCCTGAAGCCAAGGAAGGAGAAAGCCATGAGCAGGGCATACGAGTTACCCTGCCCGTGGAAGCTCCGGAGCCGCCTAGCGGAGCGGCACTGGCTCTGCCCAAGGAGGAGCGGGCGGAGGAAGAAGGGGAGAGGCAGGAGCGCGGGGGCGAGAGCTCACCTGCCGCGACTGCCCCTAGGCGGGCACGTGCCCACGCGGGGAGGACGAGGCGGACGGATCGCCGCGCAGGCCTTATCCCGCACGGGCGAGGATTCATGACCCACGGTCTCGAGGATCGCCTGCGCCGAAGTTTGAAGCGGCGACTTGGACAGGTAACCCTCAAACCCAAGACATTGTCTGTTCGGGTTAAAGTTGCCTAAGTTCTTAACTTAGTCTTCTCTCTTTCAGTTCATGGGGGCCACCATGGAGGGCCTCGTGGAGGGAGCCACCGTGGAGCGCGTCGCTGTGATAGCGGGTTTCCGGGAACATCTCCGAGCAAGGGGATCCAAGGGGGAGCCCTCTGACCACTTCAAGCCGGCCCGGTGAGGCGAAGGTGAGGAAGCAGAAGGCCCGGCTGACCGAGGAGAGGCAATCCTCCAGAGCTCTCCGTGAAGAGGCCGAGGAGCTTCGCGCGCAAGTCGCGGGGACGGACGTCACGGAGAAGGAACAGAGTCGCACTAAGTGGCTCGAGGAACAGCTCCTGACAGCGTCGCGATGGCGCGGAGTCACCATCGCGGAGGTGAAGGCCCTCAAGGCCCAGCTCGCCGAAGAGAAGCTGACCGCCACAGAGCGACTCAAGGCCGCCGAGCAGCGGGTTAGTCAGAGCAAGGCTCTGTCCGAGGAGCTGCGCGCCAAGACCGAGGAGGTCGAGGTTCTCCGCGAAGAGGCTGCGGAGCGGGCCAGGCTCAGCAAGGAGGAAACCGATCGTCTCCGAGCTGAGGCCAAGGAAGGCTTCAAGGCGCAAGGAGAAGTCCTGCGCTCGAAGATAGAGAAGGAGGAACTGAAGGAGCAGCTTGCTTCGAAGTAGAAGTAGGGTTGTACTCCTTGTACCTGTAAACTTTTGAGCAATGCAATAAAGACTTAATTTTTACACAACAAGACTTACCTTTTCCCTGCAAAAACGAGCAGCAAAAAGACAAGGACGAGCGGGAAACTAAGAGAAAAGGCACGACGGAGCTAGAAAGGTTTAACGAAAACCGGTAGAACGCTTAGCCTAACTCCCAGCCTCCGTTGTGCAGCTGCTCGAAAACCTGAGTTTGCGAATTCGAGCACGTGCGTAGAGAGTTGGAGCGACACCCGTATCCTGATCGACTTATCCCAAAAACTGCTCGGCGACGTAAGTTAGGCGATTCCAAAGGTAACCGAACAAGGAAAGTGCCTCTGCCGCGGAGGGCTTACGAGAGCAGACTTTGCCAAGTGGTCGCGCCAGGCGGTAAGTGCCTCTGCCGCGGAGGGCTTACGAGAGCAGACTTAGCCGCGAGGTGAGAAAGCCTTTTTACGCAACCTTGAGTTGAGAGACTTGTTGAAACTGGATACGAGCAGGAAAAAAAAATCCTTAAGAAAGCGGAGCCGAGTGTTCGCAAGGCCGGGCAGCCATCAAGTGTTACCAGAGAGTAGTCATAGAAGACAAAGATATGAAAAGGGCCGCAGGGGGCCGCGAAGATTCACTTTTATTGGATTGAACTTTACATGGAGCCCGACAGACTTGGACGAACAAAGACGCGAAGTTTGACAAAAAGCGCGAAGCTAAGCAAACACAGAAAGACCTACATAAAGAACTTACGAAGCTGGTCGATGTTCCAAGTGCCGGTCGACTCTCCCGTCCTCCATAGACAGCGTAATGCAGCCCGGGCGGCGATTGGAAACGACCGTGAATGTACCCTCCCAACGGGAGTTAACTTGTTGGCATTGGACGTTCTTACGACACGGCGCAGAACGAGGTCGCCCGCCTTCAAAGCCCTTGGTCGAACCGTTTTGGCAGCGTGCCGGCGAAGAGCTTGCTGGTAGCGCGCCATTCTGACTTGTGCCCGGTCGCGTGTGCCTCCGAGGAGGTCGAGATCGAGTAGGCGCTCTTGCTCGTAGTCAACAAAGTTGACCTAGCTCGTGCGAGGCGAACCGAGTACTATTTCGGCGGGCAGGATGGCTTCTGCACCATAAACCAATTGGAACGGAGTTTCCCCGGTTGCCCGGCTGGCCGTAGTGCGAACTGCTCAAAGGACGGAAGGAACTTCGTCAACCCAGGCCTTGTTGTGCTCGCGGAGTGCCGCGAACACGCGCCGTTTGATACCCTGGACAATCTGTCCGTTAGCTCGCCGATTGCTCCATTGCTCGTGGATGTGCCACGAGGCGAACAGACCTTGGTGCCCAAATTGCTCGCAGATTCACGGAATAGCTCGCTCGAACTGGTACTGCTATCGGTGATCGACTTGTTGGGGATCCCAAAGCGCGTGACCACGCTGTTTTGAAAAAGCGCATACCGCTTTTGGCGTGAAGAGAGACACATGCTCGCCTCTATCCACTTTGTAAAAGTGTCAATGGCGACAGTAAGTGTGTATAGCCCTTGTACCCCTTAGGAACGGGCCGAGTAGATCCGATCCCCATGTGGAGAAAGGCCATGATGGGGATCGCTTGGAGCTCCCGGCGGCTTATGTGCCTTCCGGCGTGAAATTGGCAAGCTTTGCACTTTGTCACGATCTCCGGGCATCTTGTAACGCGATTGGCCAAGAATAGCCCATGCGTAAACGCTTTGCCGACCGTAGTTCGAAGAGGCGTGGTTGCCACGTGCACCCTCGTGTATGTCCCTAAGAAGGAACACACCCTCCGCCGCGAGATGCACTTGAGAGAACTTCGAGCACCTTGACGGTAAGGATGCCGCCCATAAGCTTGTATGGAGTAACACGCCTTATAAGGCGGGAACGCCGGCCGTCTTCGGCGAGGTCCCATCGCAAGATACCGGACAAATGGCGTTGTCCATCCGCGACACCTTTCGATGACGGAAACAGCATCACCTGTCTCTGTTGCCTCGTCCGGAGACGTGATAGAGGGCTTGTGAAGGTGCTCGACGAGCACCCCTGCCGGAGCAGATTCTCGTGAGGATCCATACTTGGACAGTTGGTCGGCCAGAAAGTTGTCGTTTCTGGGCATGAAGAGCACCTCGAAAAATCGAAAGTGCCGCTCTAACTTCCTCATTTCAATCAGGTATCGCGCCATTGAGTCATCGCAAAGACTCGATACTCCTTGTTGACTGGTTGATGACCACCGTGAATCTCCTTCACGATCGGCCGTTGGACACCGAAAGCGACTTGCACGCCTAAGCCCCGCAAGGAGGGCTCAGACTCCATGGCGTTGTTAGTCGCCGCAAAGTGTAGTTGGATAGAATATCGAGTTGCTCTCCTTGAGGGAGATGAGAACAAATCCAAATTTCGAAGTTTCGAAAGACGCGAGCCATCAAAAAACATGGTCCAAGGGAGGTCATCAGGTTGCTCGGGAGTTTCCTGGGATTTGGGCGGGCAGGTCCATTCGGCGACAAAGTCAGCCAAGATCTGGGACATAATAGCAGTTCGGGCAGCAAACAGAATATCGAATTCTGCTAGTTCCATTGCCCATTTAGCTATACGGCCGCCAGCTTCCTTGTTCCTTAGAATTTCTCCAAGAGGGAACTTGGTCGGGACCAGTATTTGATGCGCCTGAAAATAATGGCGAAGTTTTCTGAAGGACATGAGTAAGGCGTAGAGCAGCTTCTGGACCTCAGGGTAACGCTCCTTCGATCCGTGAAGCACCTCGCTCACGTAATAGATTGGCCGCTGGATGCCTTCCCTTTCCACCGTCAAGACCGCGCTCACCGCTTGAGGCACACAGTTGAGATAGAGTAAGAGCTGCTCGCCGTGTTGCGGGGTGGTCAAGACAGGCGGGTTGGACAGGTATTGCTTTAGATCTTGAAAAGATCGATCAGCTTCCTCTGTCCATTCGAAACCATTGTGCTTGCGCAGGGCCTTAAAGAAGGGCAGCCAGCGTTCGCCTGACGGAAATAAACACGCTTTCGGAGCGACCATCCGTCCGTGAGGCTCAACTTCCTTGACGGTAGTTGGAGCCTGCATATTTTCAATGGCCTCCATTTTTTCAGGGTTGGCAGAAATTCCTTGCGAACCAATTACATAACCGAGCAACATTCCAGATCGAACACCAAAGATACATTTATCTGGATTTAACTTTATTCGATGCCTGTTGTGATTGTGAAAAGTCTCGGCCAGGTCTTTTACATGATCTGAAGCAAGCTTGCTCTTTACAACTATGTCATAGACATAGACCTTCGTGTTTTTCCTCATTGCTCGGGAAAGTCTTCCCATCAAGCTACCGAACGTGGCACCAAAGATTGTGCGCACCGAAAGACATGGTCGTGTAGCGAAGTGCGAAGGGGTGATGAAGGCGCTTCTCTTCATCCTCGGGGAGATGCTTATTTGGTGATAACCTGAGTAAGCATCCAAAAAACTCAAAAGCTGGGCATCCGCAGTCGCGTCGACCAGCTGGTCTATGCGAGGCAGCGGAAAATTGTCCTTGGGACAAGCAGCGTTCATATTTGTGTAATCGACACACTTCCTTCACTTGCCGCCTTTCTTCTTTACAATGACAGGGTTGGCCAGCCACTCGGTGTGATCAACCTCGCGGATGAAACCAGCAGCGAGCAGCTTACCAAGCTGATCCTTGATGATCCCCTGTTTGAAGTCCGAAAAGCGACGAAGCTTCTGGCGAATAGGTTTTTTGTCCGGTCGGACGACCAATTTGTGCTCGATAACCTCCCTTGGGACTCCGGGCATGTCAGATGGCTCTCAGGCAAACACATCTGCATTAGCTCGGAGGAAGGCAATGAGCTCGCTTTCCTATTTGGGGTCCAAATTGGCCCCCAGATGAACTGTTTTGGTGGAATCATCCAAAGACAGCGGAACTTCCTTGGTCTCACCCCCTGGCTGAAGGGAGACCCTAGGGCGTGCAGATTTGGTCTGCGGAACTTCGGGACCACGCGGCGGAAGCTGGTTGACCAGGGCAAGGGACTGCTCGTCGCAATCTAGAGCAGCCTTATAGTTGCCCTTGACCGTGATCACACCGTTGGGGCCCGGTATCTTCACGCAATGGTATCCATGATGGGACAGGGCCATGAACTTACCAAGAGATGGCCGGCCCAGGATCGCATTGTACGCGGAAGGGAAATCGACCACGTCAAACGTGATCAACTCCGTCTGGAAGTTGCTTGGACTGCCAAAGGTAACAGGCAGAACAATCTGTCCTAATGGCTGAACAGCTTCCCCCGGGACGATGCCGTAGAAAGGCATCGCGACCTCTTTATGCTTGGAGCGAGGAATCTGCATCTCGTCCAAGACTTTAGCAGAGAGCAAGTCCAAAGCGCTCCCGCCGTCGACCAAAACACGGCCAACTCTAGCGTTGCTGATGGTCGGAGCGACCACCAGTGGGAGCCGCTGAGGCTTGGTCATCCCAGTGGGGCAATCCTCCTGAGAGAAGGAGATGGGGACCTCGGTCCATTTCAGCGATTCGGGCTGAGGCTTGCCCTTTTCGACATTGTGGACCTCCCGAGCAGCTTCTTTGAGGCTGCGGCGAGAGGTATAAGCCGAGGAGCCGCCGAAGATGACGGCGATATGGTTCACGGGCTCCTGATATTCATCGTCATCCCGATCACCATCATCGGTTTGGCACTTGGCCTTACCGGCATCACCTTTTTCGGGCAGGGTGGGCATCGGGCCCTTGCCGTTGTAGAAATCCTCGAGCTTTGCAGTCCAGGTTCTGCAATGGCATGTATCATGCCCGTAGTTCTGGTGGAACTTGCAATATCGGTCACTTGGACCTTTCTTGCCTTGGTTGCCTCTCTGGGTGGGCTTCTTGCCCTTATAGTTATTGCTGGGCTTTTTCTGCCCATCCTTGGGAGGAGGTGTGCGATCTATACCGGTGACGGTGTTGTTCGCATCACCCTTCTTTATCTTCTGGGATTTCTTGTCATCAGGATTGTTGCTGCTCTTCTTCTCCTCCTCCACACCAGGCTGGGCGGGCAGCTCGCCCTTGTCGAACGCCTTCTTGTACTGAACACGCTCTGCCGCGTTGGCATAGCGGTCAGCCGCCCTAAACAGGTTGTTGGCGGTCCAGGTCTCATTGATTTCGAGATCCTGGGTGAGCCGCTCGTCGCGGACTCCGTTTTTAAAGGCGCGGACAACAGATTCGTCCGAGATATTCGGGATCGTGTTGCGAATCTTGATGAAACGCTTCACGAAGTTGCGGAGGGTCTCCCCGTTCATCTGGATCATCTGGTGTAGATCATCCTCCTTGCCCAGACGCACATAACAGCTCTGAAAATTAGCAATCAGAGCGTCACAAAGTTGGTTCCAAGAAGAGATGGAACCTTCCTGCTGATTGAACAGCCACGTCCGAGCAGCACCCTTAAGGACAGTCGGGAGGTAATTAGCCATGACAAGCTCGCAACCTCCGGCCGCCATGATGGCCGTAGCGTAGATGGAAAGGAACTCCTCTGGGTTCTGGGTCCCATTGTATCTTTCCATGTGTCCGGGCTTGAACTTTGAGGGCCACCGAACAGAGCGAAGCTCGTCAGAGAAAGCCCTGCAGCCCAAGGCGTAAGACCGGCCACCTTCCCCGGCAGAACCTAGCCTTGAGAAGACGTTGGTCCTGTTGGTCGGAGGAACTCTTGTTGAGCGGGAGGTTTCTGCTTGGAGGAACTCTCTCCATGATAAGCCCCCACGCTTCTTCCTCGTGGTCGCGATAACGCGCTCCTCGCGAGGGGATCCTCCGTGATCGTCGCGCGCACGCTTGCCCCTGTGGTCGCGATGACTACGGGGACTTGGCGAGCGACGGCGACCACGGGCAGCTTGCTCATGGACAGTGGTCCTTCGACGGTGACGGCGGTCACGGGATCGATCGGATCACTCAGTGTCCGAATCCACCCGGACAGGCTCACCGCGCTGCCCGGATGATGCTTCACCTATAGACTTAAGGCCCTCTCTCAAGGTGAGTAGCCACTTCATCGCTCACGAGGGCGAGATTGTCCTGGTGAGCGGATCTCGACACGGTTGCGGGACTCGGAGCCGTTCCGGCTCTGCCCAGGCCCCGATCCCGAGACATCCGCGTCTTGCCCGATCGGAGTCTAGGCACGCGGGGATTCTACCCGGGCAGGCTGAACTTCTGCCGGGGGTCTTGGCGTAGGTGCGCGAGGCGGGTTACGCTGTTGACGCTCTTGTGGTCGCAGATCTGCGCCAGAGTTTGGTTGATGGACTCGTCAAAAGTGCGGCGAACAACATCTTGCTCGCGAGCAGCTAATGTAGTCTCATCTGGATGCCGAGCAGAGTCGATCTGCTCGATCTCTCCGGCCGCTGGGACCCGCGCAGGATTCGAAGTCCCTGCGCCAGTCATGTTGACGACGCGGTGGCCGTGCGATTGCGCGCTAGACGGTGTCATTCGTCGCCACAGAGGAATCTACCGACATAGCCTTGGAATCGATAGATCTAAACCAACAGAAAGATCATCGACCCGACTCATCGTCAATGACGGGAGCTCGACCTGAGACCATCTCCGGAGCGTATCCAAAAACTTCTGTCTCGGACACAGACATCGATCTAGGTCGGTAAGATCGATCCGAGCTGGCAGGGGAAGAAACATCACGCCTCCCGAGTGGTAGCCCTCGGAAGAATCTCTCAGATCGCCGATTTGAGGTCGACATGTTCGATCTGCAGATCCCCACGGACGGCGCCAATCGCCGACGGTTGAGATAACAATCTCAAGTCGCTAAGGTTCTTTAGAATTGAGATAGAGACACGCCCGAACAATCACGAACGAAGAACGAGCAGGAGATGGGGTTTTTATCCCGGTTCAGCCTCTCGGGAGAGATAATAGCCCTCGTCCAAATTTTCTTATATATCGAGTGATTACAAGAGATGGCTCGACGAGACGAACAAGTCTCGGCGAGATTATGGTGTATATCAGATGCTAAAAGCTAGATCAAGTCAGATATCGGATGTTGGGATGCCCCCTAACGCCGTAGGGGCAATGTTTATATAGTGCGGAGCAAACCGTCCTACCGAGGGACTATCGGGCCGGGCTAACTATGAGATCGTAACGAACTCAACGTGCCAAATACATCTCGAGGCGGATAAGGCATACTCCTAGTCTTGGGGATCACGACGTCCGCTCCAATCCGGGAAACCAACGTCCGGGTCTTTACGTAGCCGTGCAGGACTCCTGTTCGAGACGGACTCAAACACGATTCCTTGGCCGTTACGCACTATGCCAGCCAGGAAGCTGTTCGGCAAGATGCATATGGGCCAGATAGAACCTTCCAGGGAGCTGGGCCCTGGTAGGCTGTTTGACTGGGCCGTTAGGGAGTGGGCCATGGCAATGGGCCGTAATTTTATCCCTGACAAAGTGTTACCTGAAGTCTCGTTTCAGCTCGAAACGGATGCACGCCTTTGCGGCAAGTGTGAATGAGGTGCAACGTGGGTTCATTGTCAAGCATGGATTTGAACCCTTGCTTCGAGTCCAGCCACTAAACCTACCCGGGCACCTGCTAGAGTGGATAATGGGTCGGATTGATCCAGTGTTGTGTGAGTTTTGACACAAAAGCAGGAAAATTTGTTTTGACAGTGCTATTGTGCAAAAAATACTAGGGATCCCATCTGGACAGAGACCCGTTGTGCACTCGGGGGATCCTGATGACATTGTAGAGCTTAGGGAGGCTTATAGGAATGAGGACAAGCGTGCTCCAATACAGCAATGATGAGGAGGTTTTCATGAGGTCTTTCATGCTCGTGGCAATTGCATCAATTCTCTGTCCATCTAGTCAGAACAACGTTGAGTTGGATTATCTTCACAGCCTCCGTGATGTAGCTTCACTCAGTGAGTATGATTGGGCGTGGCACATGTTGAGTGTTTTGATGAGTGAAGTCACCACGTTCCAGAAGATGAAACCAGAGGCTCGTGCCAAGAATTATTACGTTGGCGGCAGCTTGCACATTTTGGCTGTAAGTATACATGTCAAGTTTTGCCAGTTAATTACTAAGTTTCAACAGTTTTCATGCTAAGTTTCATTAGTGTAACACAAAGTTTCACACATATAATTGGCAAGTTTCATAAGTATTGTAACTCATTCTCAAGTTTCAACAGTACAACATACAAGCTCACAAGTTTGCAATCAAGTTTTAACAGTATAACACACAAGTTTCACAAGTTTACTGTCAAGTATCAATATTACAACATACAAGTTTCGCAAGTTTACTCACAAAATGCACTGTTTTTTTTTCGTGGCCTATAGATTGCTTATGTTGACCATTTGGAGCTCCCTGTTGGCCCAATCAACAAGATAGCACTCAACTACTCAACCCCAAGGTTGTGCTACTTCTCAAATGCAGACTACGAGTTTGCAATGATGGTCGATAGGAACAAGCTTAGTTTGAACAGTGTTGTCTTTGGGCAACGACCTGTACGTCTTTTTCTTGTGATTTTTTTATAACACTAACCCACTGACTCTTTTCTTATTACTTTTCCTTTTTTTTTTGTTTTCTTGTTTTTCTAGTTTCGTAGCCCTTCTAGCACATCTTACTTTAATGGCCAATCAAGCGGCAATGCGGGTGCTACGGGTGCTACACAATCTGCCTCCTTTGAGGAGTGGGTGCGGCTTTCACAGTCAAGCAATCAAGCCCCACAGGTACACCTTTTATCTCTGTGTTTCCCTATATGACAGGTTTCCACCATACTTTAAACCCACATGACAACCTCTTCATTGTTTGCGTGGTTTTCCTTTTTTTCGGCCGTGTTCCTAAAAAAATGATCCCTTTTAGGCTGTGTTTTTTTATGTATTTGTCTTATAAAATTTGCGATGCAGATCCAAAAGACAGTACAAGACTTGGTTGATAACCATCGCAAGCTATGGCTAAAAGACATGGAAACTCTGTATAACAGTCGGGTTGGTGCGCTAGTTGCAGATGTTTGTCAGTTGTTATCTCAAGCTCCTGTCCACCAAACGAGCGACATTAGCCTTTAGGCTGCTCCACCCATCTCCATTGTTGCGTAAAAAGGGATTGAGGAGACCGAATAAGTTGGGGTGCGAGTGACCGATGAGGCTGTACAGGCTGGTAGCCCGAAAGCAAATAAAGAGAGGCTTGTGGCAAGTCATAGATCACCAAGTAGCAGCCCAGGGACAAAGCAAGAGGAACCCAGCTCTCTTGGCAGCCCAGAGCACGCCAATATTTCTTCTGCACGTTCAAGCCCCGCTAGGAGTGTCAGTCCAGCATGAAAGAGGATCCTAAGGCCTGGAGGGGGGGTGAATAGGCAATTTTAATTTTTCTTTGATTAATTGTTGATTAAGCATCAAATTAATAGTGACTCAATCCTAGTGTCAATTGATACGCAAGCGGAAGCGATAAACAAGTTAACAAGCAACTAAGACATGGCATCACAATCAACACATTCAATGCAATGGTAGTAAGTGCGGAAAGTAAATAAGAGGGCGACACGGTGTTTGTTTGACCGAAGTTCGGAGCCGCAACTCCTACTCTCCGTTGAGGCTACCCCTTGCGCACAAGGACCGGCTCGCTCTCGAGCCTCACGCCTCACTTACTCCCGGTAGTCGTTCCGCCACTCCGGCGAGGTGGACTCCGTCACCCGTACACCGACTCAAGAGTAGCCACACGCCAAGGCCTACTCTCAAGCCCACGCCTCCACGAAGGATGTCTTCAAAAGTAACAAGCCCGAAACGCCCCGATCATGCCGGATCGAAGGACTTCCATGAAGCTCGGTATTGGGGTTTGATGGATTGTGGCTTTGGATGATCTTGTGGGTGGAGGAATGGCTCTAGAACACCTAATTGATGAGCTATGAATGTGGTAGGTGAAGTGGAGCAAGAAACCTCAAAGTAGCCGACCACTAGGAAGGTATTTATAGCCCCTAGAGCAAAACTAGCCGTTGCCCCTCGGAAGAGGACAAAAAGACTAGCCGTTACACTCTACCGGACGCCGTCCGACGGGCTCCGGACGCCGTCCGACAGAGCGTACTGCTCAGCAAAAATAGGTTTACCGGACGCCGTCCGGTCCCCACCGGACGCCGTCCGACAGCAAGGATCGCGCAGGCGCCGAAACCACCGGACGCCCCCCAGACGCCGTCCGGCAGCGAGAAAGCCCCGAAATTGAACCTTATCGGACGCCGTCCGGTAACTACGGACGCCGTCCGACGATGAGTATGTAGGGACCGGACGGCCACCCGACGCCGTCCGGCGAAAGTTCCTCGATTAAAACCTTCGGACGCCGTCTGACATTACTCACGGACGCCGTCCGACAGAGAAGAATTTTCGAGCTAAAATTTGTGGGGAATTTAGGTGGGTTTTCTCTAGAAATCTCACAAGGATATATATGGGTATTTTTAGAAGTGGTGGACTACGGAAACCGAGTTTTGAGAATTCAAAAAGATCCGGCATAGTCCGAGATATTCAACCCTTTTGAAATCCGACGAAAAACAAGAAATAAACCTAACTACTCCTAATTTATACGTGACCTCTTCTCTCGCTTGGGTCACGATTTGAAATCTTGGAGCAGCTCGTAAAATTGTCGACGCTTCAAATTAGGGTTTATAAAAATCGCCGAGTCTTCGCTAGGGTTCCGAGAAGTCCAAAAACCCCCTAGCCCTTTATATTAATTAATTTTATCATCAATGCCACTAATAAAAATTAGGGCTCAACGATGCTCACAATCTCCCCCTTTGTGGCACTTGATGACAACCCAAAAGAGAATAAAATTTTTGAGTCAGTAAAAGGGTTAGTGCAATACAAATATCGAGCAATTTTAAATTTAAGACAACCACAACTCGACCACAAGGATGTGCAAGTAAAGGAAGCTCCCCCTAAATTCATGCAAAAATTAAGTTTAGAAGCCAACAAGATTCAAATGTCATAAAATCAACCAAGGTAACAACCACAAATTTCAACGAGTATCGAGGCAATAAATAATATTACAGGAAAACACAACCTCGATCTCACTACCCCCTCCCCTCTACTACTCTCTAACTTCTCCCCCTTTGTCACCAAGTGACACAAACGGGAAAAGGTCCTAATTTTGCTGATCTTGATCCATGTAAATGCGCCTCCGTCATCTCCCCGGCATGCGTAGAGGAGCCACGACCTGGGGCGCTTGAACAAGGGCATATGAGATCTGAGGGTACCGACCGAGGTGAGGATGGATCATCATAAAGCTGGGTCGGTTGAGGGTTTGGCAAAGAAAAGTTGAGATGACGAGCGACTTCTCCACCCGTGAAATGAATCTTACCCGGAGAAGGATATGACTGTGGTGGTGGCACAAAAGATGGAGCAGGCCCAGAAGGAGGGTACACCCAAGGATGAACCGGTGGTGGGTAGGCAGGTGGACGAGGAAAACTCTGAGTCTGCTGGTAAGCCTGATAACTGTCGTGGGCATGTGAATACCAACCATATGGATTTTCCCTTCGCACTGCATAAACATCGCCCCATGTCTTGCCACGGTGACTTAAACTCTGCGAACTCATCGCCAAGTATGTCTGCCGCCTCGCCAAGTCTGTCTCTCTCTGCGGGTGGTCGCCAGGTTCTTCTTTCACCTCGGTGTGAAAATTTCTCATATCTGTCGCAGCCCCTCATCTCACCTATCAAAGCATCATACCACGGAGGAGGGATGCTGAAGAGGAGCTCGCACTGTGTTGGCACAAATGGTCGCATTAGGCAGCAGGAGCAAAGAGGAGTCTGGTGGAGGAGCATCATCACTGTGTCTAGCTAACTTGGGTTTGCTCCCAAGAGAATTCAAGAAGTTCTTTATCGATGCTTTTTGATTACATTGTTCCAACTCCTTACTTCATCATTTGTTACACGCTCATCACGGAGAGCAATAGACCAATATAGGGAGCTAGAGGTAGTGCCCTATTAACTTCTCTCAAGATGGCGTCATCAAATTCTCCCAAGAGGTAGCTCCAACATTGATGGTCTTGCATCGGAAGAAATAACATGAACCACCGCAAATGGGAAGAATTCATCGCGATTGCCACCTCGAACAAACAATGTGCTTCGAGTATAAGATTAATAAGGCGGACTCACAGCATCGACGGTTTTTATCAATCTTGATTTCTTCATCATCAAGATCCGGTACATAAATCGACTTGACCAAAGGAGGATATTTGCCCTCCGAAACCATCTTCATAGCACACCTCATTCAAATCGCTGCGAACTGAGTACCCAAGGCGTGATTCATCTCGCCATCGTGATCCTTTGAACCTGTCCATCAACCTGAATGATAATAGTTTGACTCTGTCTCGTCTTGACAATCAAGAAAGTAGCAAAGAACTCACAGTTCCTTTCTTGATTCCGTGTCAATTTCTTGTTGGAGATCAATTACGCTAGGCACGGTGTGGTGCTAAATATGGTGTGAACCTCGGGCCACGCCATCTTTGTGATCTCGATCCAGTCTACAGTGAGGGTCCCTAGGACCATCGAGGGAGCAGAGAAGCACATGTACAATTGTTTCAAACTTGGTGTAGAACACAAGTCCACTGGTATCCTCTCGCCTCGAGGGAACCACTTCACATAAGAGACGGACCTTCTCTTTCTCGTAGTCTCCATAGATAGTTTCGAACTCGATCATCCACGGGTCGTCCTCGGCGACCATTTGTCTCGATGACATCCTCATCAATCGGGTCCTCGGCATATGTCTCGTCGGATCCTCTGCGGTGGCGAAAGAAGAACCCGCCATCCGAGACCAATGAATTTCCGATCACGCTGCTGCTGAATATCTGCTCTAGTCACTTTGCTTGGGCGAGAGGAGCGGCATCGCTAGCCGTCTCATCGACATAATCCGGATCGCCCTTCTTGCATTGTCGCGCCGACCATCGAGGGTCCCGCCGAGCTTTCCCGAATTTCTTCAATGATTTCGACATGTTGAATCACTTCCTCTGACAATGAAACCACTGACCAGAACAACCTCGCTGCCAACTGCCACTGACCAACGATCCACTAACACGGTGCCAACCCACCACGGTCCAACCACGAACACGAACGCTGAAAAACCTATTCAAAACCTAGAACTCGTAAACAACGAAATTTGGCGGGAAGAAAGGTGGAAAGCCGTTATCAATCCTAGAAGCGAAGAAGGAAGACGCCGGCGCGAGGAGATCGCCCCAAGGCCCTTCCCTGGTAGGGAAAGGAGGAGAACGCGACGGAGAAGAGGCGCACGAACCGGGCGTCCAGTTCCAATCCACGCGAAGGGGATTGAAGAGGATGACGAGGGGAGGCCGCCGGTGGTGGTGGAGGTCGCCGGAAGTCGCCGGAGGGTCTTCCCCGGTGAGGAGAAGCAGCAGGGGCGGCGCCGGTTTGGGAGGAGAGAGGAGATCAAATGGGGAAAGAGGGAGGCGGAGAGGTAAGTTATAAGCGATTCAGCGATTAGGTCTGTCGGACGGCGTCCAAGACGGTTACGAACAGGCGTCCGACAAAGAAGGGTGCAACCACGAGGAACCTCGTCTTGACGGGTCGCGGAGAGGCGAGCGGTGTCCGACAGTGAGTTGCGGCATGATAACGCTTCTGTCGGACGGCGTCCGATGGCGACCGAACAACGTCCGACAGAGGTATCGGCGCGATGCAACACGCGATCGGACGGCGTCTGAGAGTGGCCGGACGGCGTCCGAAGAAGGCTGAAAATGCAGCTGCTTGCACTTCTGACCAGTGGGCCCCACCAATGCGAGAAATATTATAAAAATAATATTTTGAAGTGATGATCTCCATTTTTGCTCAAAATTTAAACGAAGATTCAAATGTGAGCAATTTGAAGTGATTTTCTAAAATTTAATTTTGAAGGGATAAGATTATAATATGACAAATGAAATCAAGTCAAATTCAAAAACCCAAATTTTGATCTTAGAGATCAACAAAATGTGCGAACCCAAATTTTGCCTTGATTTCTCATATAGGCATGAAAATCGAGCATAGGGGTTCACTTTAGAGTTTAAGCACATGTTTTTGAATTTTGGTTTCTTATCAAATATTTTCAACAATTTTGATGCCATATGATTTTCAAGAGAACAAATATGCAAATGGAGCAAATTTTTTCAAAGGGGTAAGATTTTTAAAACTAGAAGTTTGAAATGGTAAGAAGATAAGGATAGTCTATTAAGTTCAAATTTGTTTTGGCTTGAAATATAGGACAAGAATGTGCTCACCCAAAATCAAATTTATCTTTTCACCACTAGAGGGAGTTTTGAGAGCATGAGTTGAAACTAAACTCTCCCTAAATGTGACAAGGGTCATAAGCAAATGAAAAAATCAAATAAGACCCAAAAATCACGAAAACCAATCAACACGCATTTGATCTATCTAGTATATTGAGTTCATTCCTTAATTTGCAAAACCGTGCCTCATCTAAGGGTTTGGTGAAAATATCCGCCAATTGGTCTTCCGTTCGCACGTGGGCAAGCACAACGTCACCTTTTGCAACGTGGTCACGAATGAAGTGATGTCGGATGTCGATGTGCTTTGTACGGGAATTTTGGACCGGATTGTTGGCTATTTTCACCGCACTTTCATTATCGCATAGAAGTGGCACTTTTTCAAATTTTAGCCCAAAGTCACTAAGCATCCGAGTCATGTACAAGAGTTGAGCACAACAACTCTCCGCCGCTACATATTCCGCTCATGATAGATAGCGCCACGGAGTTTTGCTTCCTCAAGTCCATGACACGAGTGAAGCGTCTAGCAAGTGACAACCCCGAGGTGCTTTTGCGATCAATTTTGCAACCGCATAATCCGAGTCGGAATAGCCAAGAAGCTCAACACGCGCTCCCTTGGGGTACCAAAGACCTAGGCTAGTAGTGATTTTAGATATCTCAAAATGCGCTTTCGGCAACAAGATGCACTTCCTTAGGGATGCTTGAAAGCGAGCACACATGCACACACTAAACATAATATCGGGTTGAGAAGCGGTAAGATAGAGAAGCGAACCGATCATGGAGCGAAAAAGCTTTTGATCCACGGGCTTTCCATCTTCATTTAAGTCAAGATGCCCATTAGTGGCCATTGGTGTTTTGATCGATTTGCAATCGTCCATTGAAAACCGCTTGAGAAGGTCCTTTGTGTATTTCTCTTGACAAATAAAGGTCCCTTCCCGAAATTGCTTGATTTGAAATCCAAGGAAGAAAGTAAGTTCTCCAATCATCGACATTTCGAATTCCTTGGACATCATTTCTCCAAAGTCCTTCCATTTAGATTTGTTAGTGCATCCAAAAATAATATCATCCACATATATTTGACAAATAAATAGGTCATTTTCAATTGGCTTTAGAAACAATGTGGAATCAATCGCACCAGTTTTAAATCCCTTTTCTAAGAGGAAGTCCCTAAGACGCTCATACCATGCTCTAGGAGCTTGCTTGAGACCGTATAGCGCCTTAGTGAGCTTATAGACATGGTTTGGGTGTTTGAGGTTTTCAAAACCGGGCGGTTGCTCGACATAGACAAGTTCATCAATAAAACCATTTAGAAAAGCACTCTTAACATCCATTTGAAAGAGAGTTATGTTATAGAGAGAAGCGAAAGCCAAGAGTAACCGAATAGCTTCAAGTCGAGCAACGGGGGCGTAGGTTTCTCCATAGTCAAGTCCTTCAATTTGTGTGAAACCTTGCGCCACTAATCTTGCTTTGTTTCGCACCACTTCACCGTTCTCATCTTGTTTGTTGCGAAAGACCCATTTGGTTCCAATGACATTGTGATCCTTCGGTCTTTCCACAAGCTCCCAAACTTTATTGCGGGTGAAGTTGTTCAATTCTTCATGCATGGCGTTCACCCAATCCGCATCCGCCAATGTCTCATCAATGGTCCTAGGCTCAACAATAGACACAAAGGCGTGATGCTCACAATAATTAGCAGTATGAGAACGGGTTCTTACATCTTGATTGAGATTGCCAATGACTTGATCTAGGGGATGATCCTTGGAGAGAGTGCGGTGTTGTTGGACGGGTACTTGTAGATCAACGTCTCCCCCTTGAGCTTGATCAACTTCAAAGTTCGCATCTCCGTCCACCGCTTGATCTTGAGTTGTTGGAGAGGTGTCTTGAACTTGATCATCGATGGAGGTGGTAGGGTGATTACTTCATCTTTTGGTGCCTCCGGTGAGGGTCAATTTCCCCAACTCCATAGCATCATGCGGTGGCTCATCACCTACATTTCTTGTCAAATCTTGCTCATTTTGCGAGCCATTAGTTTCATCAAACTTGACATCATAGGCTTCCTCAACTAGCCCGGTAGAATTGTTAAAAACTCGAAAAGCTTTTGAGCGAGAGGAGTACCCTAACATAATACCAACGTCACACCTCTTTTGGAACTTACCCAAATGAGTCCTTTTCTTGCAGATGTATACCTTGCAACCGAAGACTCGAAAATACGAGATGTTGGGTCTTCGTCCCACTAATAATTCATATGAGGTCTTGTGAAGGAGTCGGTGGAGGTAGAGGCGGTTGATGGCATGGCACGCCGTGTTGATGGCTTCCGCCCAAAAAGCATGCGGCGTGTTGTACTCGTCAAGCATTGATCTTGCCATCTCTATCAAAGTACGGTTCTTCCTCTCCACCACTCCATTTTGTTGGGGAGTGTATGCCGCCGAGAATTCGTGCTTCACACCTAACTCATCACAAAATTCTTCAACATTTGTATTAGCAAACTCGGTGCCATTGTCACTCCTCACCTTTTTAATAAAAGAGTCAAATTCCTTTTGAGCTTTCAAAACAAATCTTTTAAACACGTCACCGGCAAGGGATTTATTTGCAAGGAAAAACACCCAAGTGAAGCGAGAGAAATCATCGACAATCACATGACAATAAGAATTACCGCCTATGCTCGCATAGGTGGTTGGGCCAAATAAATCCATATGCAAAAGTTCAAGTGGTCGGGATGTAGACATAAAAGTCTTAGTCGGATGAGAATTAGCCACTTGCTTGCCGGCTTGGCATGAGCTACATAAACGATTTTTCTCGAATTTGACATCCTTCACTCCAACAACCAAGTTGTCTTTAAAAACCTTTTTCAAAGTGCCCATTCCAACATGTCCAAGACGTCTATGCCACAACCAACCAAGAGTGGTTTGAGCAATAAGACAAGTCTTGATTTGAGAAGTTTCACGGTTTGAAAAATCAACCAAATATAAGTTTTGAAACCGGGTGCCTTCAAATGCAACACTTTGATCCTTAGTGGAAACAACACGAACTCCGTTGATCGAAAAGAAGCAATCAAAACCCAAATCGCATACTTGAGCAACGGAGAGGAGATTAAAGTTACAAGCTTCCACCAAGAGCACATTAGAGATGGATAGGTCATTGGATATTGCAATTTTACCTATGCCCTTTACCTTTAAGCTTGGAGTTATCCCCAAATGTGATCTTGTGTTCGGGTCCTTCTCCTCCTCTAGTGAGGTGAACATACTTGAGCTACCGGTCATGTGTTGGGTGCAACCGCTATCGAATATCCAATGCCGGCCACCGCTCTTGTAGTTCACCTACACACACAATCAAGCTTGGGTTTTAGGTACCCAAGACTTCTTCTTAGGTCCTTTTGAGTTAGTCATCAAGCATTTGGGCACCCAAATAGCCTTCACATCTTTCTTTTCATTTGGTGCACCAACATATTTAGCATAGGTAGAGCCATTCTTCCTCATAAGCATGTAACTAGCATTAAGCACTTGAGTTTTAGACATAAATTGAGATGTTTTAGAAAGAGGACAAGCAATGGCTTTATGTTTTCATTTTTACAAATGTGGCGACGGGTCCTCCCTTAACGAAAGTTAGCTTAGGCTTACCCACCCACCCTTGGCAAATCCGGGATGAAATCCCAAACCATGCTTACCCAAGGTATACCTTTGCTCCCGAAGCACCTTGTCAAGAGAGTTGTTCCCCACAAGCAATTTAGCCAAGCTAGAGTCTAGTTGCTCAATTCTATCCTTAAGAAGCAAATTTTCCTTAACTAGCTCATTAGCACATTTAGCAACACCACAAGTGCCAATTGAACAAGCATTTTCATTTGGAGAAGTAGCACTAGTGGGTGAAGATGAGCTAGCATTGGGTGTGATCGTGGGTGACAAGGTAAAGGATGTGTCATGAAATAAGCTAAGTGAACCGTCTATAGTTTCAATCAAATCACAAGTCACACCAACATTGCATTTTTCAATTGAGCAATCAATCGGAGTTTCAACATCAACATTAGAACTAGCAAGTTTATTTTCTAGAATTTCAACTTGCAAATTTAGAGCTTTATAATCATCTTCTAGAGTTTTATGCTTTTCTAACAAGTTCTCAAATTCATTTGCTAGCTCTTTATGCACCTTTACTAGCTTCTTTCTCTTAGACTTTTCCTTCTCTAGAGCATTATTCAAATCATCAATCAAAAGCTTAAGCTCACTTTTAGAGAGGTGCTCATGTGTTACCTTCTCCTCTAGTGCCATAAGACACATGGGAGGTGAGGGGTTGTCGATGGCGACTCCGGATATCTTCGTGTTTTCATTATCGGAGGAGTCCGCCCAAGAACCTTCATCATCGGTGATCCATTCCCCAATCACCTCTTCTTGTATATTTGCGGTGAGGCAAAGCTTTTGCTTGGGAAGAGCCGGAGGAGCGTTTTCCTTGATCGCAAGTCCGGCTAGCCCATGAGCTCTAGTATCTTCTTCTTCGGAGGAGGATTGAGAGGACGATGAGCTTGAGCTATCTTCCTTCTTAGTCTTTTGACCGGCAAGAGCTTTCTTCTTATCCTTTGATTTGTGATCACTCTTGCGGTAGTGACGATATTTCTTCTTGTCATCTTCCTCATCTTCCTCTTGATTCCTTGCCTTGTGCTTGTTCTTTTTACTTCTTGGGCAATCCGCGCCAAGTGACCCTTCTCTCCACATTCATAGCAACGATCTCGCAGATAGGTCTTCGCCTTGAAGAGGATGATCCGCCATGAAGCTCATCTTCTTGATCAACTTTCTTGACCGCTTGACAAGGAGGGCCAATTCTTCAATCTCGGAATTGCATCATCGGTCATCATCTTCTTCTTCAATTTCAATCTTCTTCTTCCCACTTTTGGCTTTGGCGGGAAGAGCAATGGACTTCTTATTGAGCGGGGACTCTTCACTTTCAAGAAGTCGCATCTCATATGAGTTGAGTTGCCGAGAAGCTTTGTCGGTGTCATTTTCTTGAGCTTTGATTTGGATGCTCGAATCAAGGTCACAAGTGGATTAAAGCTAAATGGCACAACATCAAGCATCTTCCGACAAATGTCAATGTCTTCCAAGACCTTCTCCGAACATCCGGCAATTTCATTGACGATGGGGTTCAACCTAAGAAACATTTCATTAACACTTTCATTAGGGAGCATCTTGAATTGATCAAATCTTTTCTAGCTCGAGACGACTTCTCCACAAGCATCTCGGCACTACCAACATGAATTTCCTAAGATGCTTCCAAATATCATAAGCTTTAGTAAGATTACCAATGCTATCAAAAACTTGGAGGATACACTAGAGAGTAAAGCATTTCTAGCAATGGCATTAAAGCGTTTGTACTTAGCATGAACTTCATCAAGAGCAATTGTTCGTGGAGGGTCCTGGATAGCCGGTCTCACAAGCAACCCACACATCATAACTAAGTGCCTCTAAGTAACATTGCATCCTAATTCTCCAATAGTTGTAATTTGTTCCATCGAAAATAGGAGCTTTTCCAATTTCTATCCTAGGCCCTCTTGAGCCATCTCCTAGCGGTTAAGCTAATACCGAGAACCTAGATGCTCGATACCACTTGAAAGAGGATCCTAAGACCTAGAGGGGGTGAATAGGCAATTTTAATTTTTCTTTGATTAATTGTTGATTAAGCATCAAATTAATAGTGACCCAATCCTAGTGTCAATTGATACATGGCGAAGCGATAAACAAGTTAACAAGCAACTAAGACATGGCATCATAATCAACACATTCAATGCAATGGTAGTAAGTGCGGAAAGTAAATAAGAGGCGACACGGTGTTTGTTTGACCGAAGTTCGAGCCGCAACTCCTACTCTCGTTGAGGCTACCTTGCGCGCAAGGACCGGCTCGCTCTCGAGCCTCACGCCTCACTTACTCCCTGTAGTCGTTCCGCCACTCCGTGAGGTGGACTCACACACCGTGCAAACTCAAGAGTAGCCACACGCCAAGGCCTACTCTCAAGCCCACGCCTCCACGAAGGATGTCTTCAAAAGTAACAAGCCCGAAACGCCCCGATCATGCCGGATCGAAGGACTTCCATGAAGCTCGGTATTGGGGTTTGATGGATTGTGGCTTTGGATGATCTTGTGGGTGGAGGAATGGCTCTAGAACACCTAATTGATGAGCTATGAATGTGGTAGGTGAAGTGGAGCAGCAAACCTCAAAGTAGCCAGCCACTAGGAAGGTATTTATAGCCCCTAGAGCAAAACTAGCCGTTGCCCCTCGGAAGAGGACAAAAAGACTAGCCGTTACACTCTACCGGACGCCGTCCGACGGGACTCGGACGCCGTCCGACAGAGTCTTCGCTCAGCAAAAATAGGTTTACGGACGCCGTCCGTCCCACGGACGCCGTCCGACAAGAAGGATCGCGCAGCGCCGAAACCACCGGACGCCCCAGACGCCGTCCGGCGAAAAGCCCGAAATTGAACCTTATCGGACGCCGTCCGTAACTACGGACGCCGTCCGACGGTGATATGCAAGGGACCGGACGGCCACCAGACGCCGTCCGGACGAAAAGTTCCTCGGATTAAAACCTTCACGGACGCCGTCCGATTACTCTACGGACGCCGTCAAGCAGAGAAGAATTTTCGAGCTAAAATTTGTGGGGAATTTAGGTGGGTTTCTCTCTCTAGAAATCTCACAAGGATATATATGGGTATTTTTAGAAGTGGTGGACTACGAAAACGAGTTTTGAGAATTCAAAAGATCCGGCATAGTCCGAGATATTGAACCCTTTTGAAATCCGACGAAAAACAAGAAATAAACCTAACTACTCCTAATTTATCGTGACCTCTTCTCTCGCCTGGGTCCACGATTTGAAATCTTGGGCAACTCGGAAAATTGTCGGCGCTTCAAATTAGGGTTTATAAAAATCGCCGAGTCTTCGCTAGGGTTCCGAGAAGTCCAAAACCCCTAGCCCTTTATATTAATTAATTTTATCATCAGTGCCACTAATAAAAATTAGGGCTCAACGATGCTCACACAGCACCTGCTGATTGCAAAACTAGCAGCCCAAGAAGCCCTTCAAGCCCAACAGGAACAGCCAGGTGTGATGCAGGAGCACTTGTTGATTGCAAAAACAGCAACCAAAGAAGCTCTTCAAGCCCAATCAGCCCTGTCAGGAGTGACGCCGCAACAGCTGTTGATGGGAAAACCAGCAGCCCAAGAAGCTCCACCAGAAATGAATCAAAATGACCTGACTATTGTAAAAATTCAGAAGTCCCATCTTTCAGTCTAGGGCCAGATTTTGATGAGAATCCTGAGGACACCACTGCTGGGGAAATTTCATCAAAAGAGATTGAAGGTACTGTCCGAAGCCCTTCCAAAGGTTTTTTTTTTCTGCGTTCTATTCTTGTTAGTTTTTTCGCATTTGTACAAAACATCAAGGTTGCATTTCTGTTTTGTTAGTGGGGGGATAGCAGTTTTGTTTTGCTCTTTTGTTATCCAAGTTTCACAAGTTAAAATTTTAGGTTTCAATAGTTCAACCTCTATGTTTTACTAGGTCTTCTCCAGGTTCCCATACTTGAACTATCAGGTTTCACCAGATCAATTCAAGGTTTCACAAGATAAAATTCCAGGTTTCACAATATCAAATTCCAGGTTTCAATAGTTAAATTATGGGAACATCCAGGTTTCAGTTGGTCATGTTCAGGTTTCATTAGTCCATATTAAAGGTTTCAATAGTTCAACCTCCAGGTTTCACTAGGTCAACTCCAAGTTCACATACTCCAACTTACAGGTTTTATTAGATTAACTCCTGGTTTCAATAGTTCAACTTTCAGGTTTCACCATTTGAACCACAAAGTTTCTTATATGTTTTTTTTAGAACTGGTTGCAAATGAACACATGAACATTGATACCATACTTGCACTAGAAGCTAGCGGGCCAAGTACTCATGAGAAGAAAAATAGGAAGAAGCGGGCAGCCAAGACTATTGATGATGGCGCGAAGATCAAGAAATTGAAGGTCGACAAATCTGTCGAGGATGTGTACGAAGAATATGTAGGACACAAGCGCGTCAAGAAGTTCAAGAAAAACGTGGAGCCGTCAGTGACTTTTTTTTCGTCCACTAGTTAATAGTAATTTGCCATCCGTTCTTTTTTCATTATGGATAACATTCTCTCTCTTTTTCCGAGATGCAGGCCTTCTTTTGTAAGCATTGGGGGATTCCAAATTTCGTACGAGCACTTCTACAACTCAATGAAGCCGAGGAGTGAAATTTGCAACATGACGATGTCAGTGTTTGTGGAGCTGTTCAACGCCAAGGGTGCCGAGGATAGCACACGCAAGAGGATGGCAATCAAGTTCGCATTTCCAATACTATTCACGGTAAATTTTCCAAGTTATAGGTGCCGCTTTTGTATTTTCCAAGTTTCACAAGTTAAAATTACAAGTTTCAATAGTTCAACCTCCAGGTTTCACAAGGTTAACTCCAGGTTTTAATAGTTGAACTTCCAGTTTTCAATAGTCCGTGTTTTCTCTCTTCTATGTTCATGTGTAACTTGGCCATTTTTTCAAATCTTCTTTTTTCACTGACGTTTGTGGCTCTTTTTCATTTGTTGCAAAAATAGTCTCAATTGTTGCTACCACCTGAGAACTTCATGACACAAAGTTGTCTACATGAGTTGAAGAGGCTTGATGGGAAGCACACACTTGCGAAGAAAGATTTGGTATGTGTTTTTTGTATTTTTTTTATTTGTGTATCATATGTTTGTTTTTGGGGCTACATAATGTGACTCATGTGTCTTTTTCACTTTTTTCAGCTGCTCTTTTCAATTGTGCGAAACAAGCACTGGGTTCTTGTGTGCGTCAATGTGTTGCATGCACAGATTAATTACTTTGACTCGATCAAGAACTCAAAGGATTCAGAAGCACGTGCTGCTGCCAACAATCTGGTTTGATTCTCTCTTTATTCATCTCCTTAGCTTTTCCATTTAGTAATTTATAGTGTCACAACCTCAAACTTTTTTACATTCGCAGGTCACAAACTTCACCAATTTGGTTAAGGCTGCGAAACTTTTCAAGAAGGATGTAGGGAAGTTCCAGTGGTGTTCACCCATTGAGTACCCACAGCAGGCCAACAAGTAAGTACCCTTTTTTCCCTTTCTGTAACGTGCCACAGACCATGAAAAATGTCAAAATAATGATCACAGCACAAAAAACATGAAAAGTACTAGTAGGTGACCTCCAGGTTTCATTAGTTGAACTCTAGGTTTTAATAGTTCAATTTGCAGGTTTCATTAGTTGAACTCCAGGTTTCAATAGTTGGTCACCTTTTTTTTTCCTTCCATTAATAGTTTTGATTGCGGGGTATACACCATGGTCTTCATGGAGAACTGGGATGGCAAGATACTGAAACCATTCCTGCCAGTACGTATCTTCAAACACAAATGTCTATTATGTTCGTTGCCCCCGTCTTGTGTGCCTTAACTTCATTTTGTTACATGAAACATATTTTATTCTTTTCGCAGGAGAGCATTTCGGAGTATCGCAAACTATTTGCAGCAACGTTGATCACTTCTCAACACAACATAATTGACTCAAGATTCATCCTCAATGAAAAAGGGTGATGGAGTGGTTCGGGGGATCAACAGCAAGGAATAGGAGGACTTTAGTTTGAGAAGGCCTTCTCTACTGCCATCTTTTTTTATTTTTTTACACATGTTGTGTGTGTGTGTGTGTGTGTGTATTTGGCAAGGACGGCCCGCCACATTTTGTTCTGAACTTGTGTTTTTTGAAACGGCAACGTAATGTACTAACACACTGCTTGATGTGAGACTATGATGTGACGCCAACCTATATACTGTCCTTTCATTTCCATTTCTATTTTTTTCTGCCAGTATGTGATAACTTGTCACCGTTCACAAATTAGTACGTACCTTTTTGTGAAGTTTCACAATGTTAATGCCAAGTTTACAAATTAGTACGTACCTTCTGAAGTTTCATCAATGCAATGCATAGTTTCAAAAGGTTTATGACAAGTTTCATCAATGGAATGCCAAATTTCAACAATGCAATGATAAGTTTACAATGTGTATTGCTATATAAATCCACAAACAAACCTGTTGAAACATGGTTTTCACCTACTGAAACCTGAGTTTCATACTCGTAAAACTTTTGCCGACCTATCAAGTTTCATCAAGTTTCAACAGGTTTCATCAGGCTTCATCAAGTTTCATCAAGTTTCAATAGGTTTAATCGAAGTTTCATCAAGTTTCATTCAAGTTTCACAAGTTTCATCTAAGTTTCATCCAAGTTTCACAAGTTTCATCCAAGTTTCTCCAGATTTCATCAGCATATGACCAAGTTTCATCAACACACGACCAAGTTTCGCTAGTATATGTGTAAGTTTCATCAGTTAAATCCAAAGTTTCACAAGTTACAGAAGATATTTCATCAAATCAATGTAAAGTTCAGAGTCACATAGATGTTTTAATACCTAATTGCATTCAAGCATTTTACATGGCAATACAATTTTTTTGATATTTGTAAAATGACCATTCAAACCCTTACACAATAGGGCAATCTCAAAATTTTCTATATTATAACATGTATAAGGGTTTGCATGTAAATACAAATTAATCAAGCACCCTCCTCACCAACAATTACAGCAGTTGACTCCCTTTCTAGTTTCAGAAGTGGACAGGTCTGGACATTATGTGAAAGTTATTTGCAATGCCCACAATGGATCTGTGACCTAGCCTTCTTAGCAATTGTCTTATCTGAAGCGAGCCTTTTCCTTTTTGACCTCTCCGTTGGGCGTCCTTTCCTTACCACTTTCTTTGGGTTTTGGAACTTCAATTCTGCATCATCAGCATGGAAGCTACCAATTGTTGCAACATCTTTATCGACCATCTTCGATGGAAGGGTCTTCATCAAGTGAGCAACCCCATCAGCAACATGCTTGTATTCCTCCTCAGTGAAACAAGCCTCTGATGCCAAGGAGGTCATTTTCCTGCACAATGCATTGAACTTGAGCACACTTGTAGGTGGGACACCAAATAGTGTATCTGGGACGACCCGAGGCTCCACCGCTCTAATTGTAACATGCTTCGACCATCTTTTCAGCATGTACTTATGTCGAATTTGTTGAATATTCAGCTGGAACATCACTCTCAATATGTGGGCGCATAGCAATCCATTCTGCTCAAACATATTACAGTTGTATTCAAACTCGTCAGTGTATTGTGCAAATGAGACCGTATACACCTTAGGAGGGATTTGTCTGAGCTTGTCAATGCAAACTTGGCATTACCATCTCCGATCATGTTGCAAGTAAAGGAAATAGATTGCTGAAGCAACGACTGCAACTTGTAAAAGACAGCCCTTGTGTAGAAAACCGAAGCTTGCTGATCAATGGCAAACCTGCACACATTTAAAAAAATCTCAGTTTAAAATACTTCTAATCTAAGTTTTAACAATTAGTAACACAAGTTTCACAAGTTCGATATCAAGTTTCATCATTTTAACGTTTTTTTCCAAAAACCTTCAGTGCATAACTTGGAAAGTTTCACAATGTTAAACTGAGATTCCGTTTTAGCAATGTAATCCCAAGTTTTACAAGATACTTGTTAAGATTCAGCAAGGTCAGTTTTATCAAGTAAAATGTCAAGTTTTAACATTTAAAATGACAAGTTCCAGCAATGTAATGTTAAGTTTCACGTGAAACTTGTCAAGGGTTTAGCAAAGTTTTTTTTCTTCCCATACCTTGACCACATATCAGGCTCGGTAGTCTCATCTCTGAAGTTGTCACCATCTTCTGAGCTAAACATCATGTCAACAATGTATTCATACTGCCTGACAAACGACCAGATCGAGTCAGACGGGTGGACAAGTGATTTGAAAAGCGCATTCAGACCCTCAGACCTTCCTATGGTGCTGGTAAATGGAAAAAAACTTCTCCTAAAATAGACAGGCGCCCAGGTTTGCCTAGAGTTCCACATGCTCTCAAGGTGTCTATTCTCCATCAAACCAAACTGTTCCACCATGTATTGCCAAGAAGTTTCGAAATCGCTGATTACCTTTGAACCATCCACGATGGCATGTAGGGCGTCTGAGAAGCCCTCGTTTCGGGACAATAGGACTCCAAGCCTGTCATGCGCATTTCTCATAACATGCCACTTGCAACGTCTGTGGATTGCATCAGGAAACACGGCTGCAATCGCTGAGTCCATCACCTGATCTGAGTCGGTCATTATGCAACCGAGCGATTTTCCTTTCATTGCATCCTTTCAGGTTTCGAAGACCCACTGAAATGTCTTTCTTGTTTCATCTTCTAGGAGGGCACAACCCAGCAATATCGTCCTCATATGGTTGTTTATTCCTACAAACGGCGCAAACGGCATCTCACACATGTTTGTCATGAAGGTTGTGTCGAAAAAGACACAATCCCCATATGCATGTGCCAACAATCTGCTACGCCTGTCAATCCAGAACAGCGACTTCACCACATTCGCACCGTACTCTTTCTCCACTTTGACAGCATAGAAGAAGTTTGGGTTGTCAACCTGGACCCTTCTAAAATACTCCATCGTCGTGTCCATATCCTTCAGCCTTTAGATCTGTCTCCACACCGTCCACACATTGTAGAAGTCTTTCTTTGTGAAACTTAGGTTTCGCACGCCGCCTTTCAGATCTGCAAACATGGCCATTGCCTTACTAGTTGATATGTTCCGGTCATGTAGGGTTTTCAGGAACTCATACTCTGCAGTTGTTATCTTTCGATGGGATCTGTAGAACTTCCTTTGCGGGACAACCTTGATAAGGGGATGAGTGTGATCCTTCTCAAACACCACGACCTGCCACCTATCGCCACGCAAGCCCACCGCCATCCGTGCTTTGCAATCATGCCTAACAACCCTATTTCTGTTTGAGGATCCGAGCGTCTTCACAACAGGCGCAACATCATGTGTACCACTGTCAGAATGTGAGGGAGGGGCAGGGTTTGTAGATTTCTTTGTAGGCTTTCTTGCATGCCTGCATTCAAATGCCTGCCTTATCCTCCCTTCCACTCTCCTCCCGTTTTTTGGAACTAGCCCTCCTTTGTGCCAAACCCAAGTTTCTCAGCATATTTGTTGTACACCATGCATACTTCATCCAATGTATCAAATTGCATTCCAATATATGGTTCAACTGGCTGTGAGCTAACTACTTCAGCACCATCCTCCTCCCAATCAGACCCACTGGATGCAATATACACATCAACCTGTTCATAATTGGTACCAACAATCTACACACCAGCTGAAACTTCCTCAAAATGTGTGCAAGACAAAACTTAGCTAAACAAATCAAAACAATGATTTCTATGAATTCCTAAAAAAGGGAATGCAACTTCAGATTATTTACTACTAGTGTAGCAGCAGTGCAGTAGTAGCGCGCAAAAAAAGGTTAATTCAGCAGTGCTAAAAAAAGGCAAGTACAGGCCTTCAAAATTGAGCTAAACATTCAGTGCAACTTGACCCTTCTATTGAAATTGAGCTAAACATTCAGTGGAATTTGGGGTTTCAAGTTTCAAATTCAACAAAAACCATCAAATTCGCATCACTACTGAAGTTACAACTTTTTTTTTCAAGTTTCACATCGAAATCGTATGGGGATGGGGATGAAATTTCCAAGGGGAGAATACAAACATCATCTGAAGCACCCGGACGTGGATCGATGGGAAGCGCTCGGAGATGATTGGAACTATCTGCAATCGACGTTGCCGACGTCCTTGCTGCCTCCGACTCCATGGCTTGAAGCAGGTGAGACATGCAGGTTCCAGGGGGCGTTTTTTACCCTTTGCGGTGGCCGTGTTTGGCGGTGTAGAGAGGTGGGTAGGAGCACCGGCGGCCGTGGGGAGGAGGCAGGAACACCGGCGACCGCGGGGAGGAGGCACCAACACCGGCGGCCGCGGCGCCCGACCAGAGCCCTTGACGCGAGAAGACGGGGGGAAAGAAGAGCTACGCTTTATGAGATTTAAGTTTCGGCAGTAACGAGCCACGTTTCCCGCGCCATGACTGAAGTTACCATTAGTAGATGCATCCAGCGGACGTGTTGTCGGCACCCGATTTACGAGATCGGATTCCACCTGCGTAAACACGTACTAGTCCCAAGGATCATGGCTAGTACACACGGATATCTGTAAGCGGAACAATGCGAGCGATTTTATTTATTACAAGCAGAACATAGTCGGTACAAGCACATACAACGGCTCGCGGGCGCAAATCGAGTATACGGAGATCTGGGCCTAATACAACATCTAGATACTTATCCATCCCACGAGCACGAGGGTGAGGAACGCAGCGCAACCCTAGTCTTCATACTCTTCATCAGAATACGCCTCCTCGACGTAGTCCGGGTCCTCCTCCTCGGAAGGCGGGCCATACTCAGATGGACCAGCTGTTGAAATTTTAAAAAGAGGGGGAGAAAAGGAGGGTGAGTACAAATTATACTCGCAAGTCCGGAATTTATGCAAATGTGGTTTAGTACAAGGAGAGCTTAGGACATTTTGCGGAACTTGCAGTTATTAGCCTAGTTTTGGCAAAGCAGTTTAGAAATCTTTAAATCTCAACATTTTCTTTGGGCCTTTCTCAAACGGTTCTTGCCACTTGGCCTCAGTGCCATAGCAAGAACAAAATCCTTTCTCATTTTCCTTTCTCAATTCTGCTAGGTCCGGTTTTCTGCGCGACACTTTCCGATAGGTCGTTACCCATTTCAGAATATCGCCGGTGGCCCCTAGCTCAAAATTCTTTCTTTTTTTCTTTTCTCAAATCTGCTAGGTCCGGTTTTCCGTGTGACACTTTCCGATAGGCCGATACCCATTTCGGAATATCACTGGTGGCTCCCAGCTCAAACGAAACCCTTCGCAAAGCCTTCTAAAATCCTTTACTCATCTCAAATCCTTTGTTCAAAAACCCTTTTTCTAAATTGGTTTTTTTAAATGAAGAATCTACCATATAATCGGTCCTTCAAGACGCTCATAACCATGAAAGCACGGCTATCATGACAGCTTTTAACTCTGCGAGTGGGTACGCCTTACCCGAGAGGCTACGCACCTGAAGATGTTTCGCCACAAGACCATCAACCACGAGGGCCAACGATCGGGCCCGTCCCATACCGGGGCTCGAGGTCGTACTGTAATGGCTCAGTTCATAGGATTATAGGATGAGCAGTCCTTAGACTAGGGGAGAGTTTATATTTTAGCCCAGTCTCAAAACCCGGTGCATCACTGCACCAACTGACAAAATATCTCCCTAGTCGAAAAGATTTTGGGGTAAAAGGAAAATCATTTCCTATTAAGCATCACCCTTGATGCGCTATCTTTAAATCATCCTTTCCCAAACATTTCTCTACAATATTCTCATTTCACACAAATAATTGAATCATTCCGCATAAATGATTTTTAAGCATTTATCCTACCACAACAGAGCATATACATATGAACAATTTATATTTTAGCCTTAGGCTTAATCCTAACATATCTCTTACCTTTTCTATTTGGCATAATAACTAATTCTAGCAAATACGGCATTTATCTTTTAAACTAGCATGCATATTTTCAAGTCTAATAAACATTTTCTAAATAACCGAAAATGGCTTCTGTCGGGGATTAGATCACGGCCCATAGCCATGGCCCACTCCCTGACGGCCCAATCGAATGTACTACGGGGCCCGGCTCCTGGAAGGTTCTATCGAGCCCATGTGCATCCTGCCGAACAGCTTCTTGGTCGGCACGGTGCGTAACGGCCTAGGATTCGTGTTTGAGTCCTACTCGAACAAGAGTTCTGCACGGCTACGTGAAGACCCGGACGTGGTTTCCCGGATTGGAATAGGAGTCGTGATCCCCAAGACTAGGAGTATTCCTTATCTACCGTGGGATATATTTGGCATGTATGAGTTCGTTATGTACTCGTAGTTAGCCCGGCCCGATATTCCTTCGGTAGGTCGGTTTGCTCACCACTATATAAACAAAGCCCCTACGGCGTGTTAAGGGGGTCTAGTCATCATCTTATAGCTTATCGCGTACTTGTACTGGCATAATCTCGCCGAGACTTGCTCGCCTCGCCGAGCCACCTCTTGTATTCATCCCCGATATATAAGAAAGGCCGGGCGTGGGCTATTATCTCCCAAGAGGCTGAACCAGGATGAAAACTCATCTCTGCTCGTTCTTTGTTCGTGGTTGTTCGGCGTGTCTCCTATCTCAATCTTCAAGAACCTTAGCGACTTGAGATCGATATCTCAACCGTCGACAGCTGGCGCCGTCCGTGGGGACACGCAGATCGAGCATGTCGAACTCCATCAGCGATACAGAGATACTTCCTGAGGGCTACGACTCGGAAGACGGATGTCTCATCCCTGCCGATTCGGATCGATCTGTTCGGTCTCGAACGCTTTCGCATCCGGCGGATGTCTCCGCTTACATGATGAGATAGCCTCGGATCGCACTCCGTCATCGGCAGCGACTACACGGAACGATGATCTTTACGACGGTTTAGATTTGTCGATTCAAGGCTATGTCGGTAGATTCCACTGTGGAGACACAGCGATGACACCGTCTAGCATACCTTCGCATGGCCCCGCAAATTAACATGGCGATATAGGAACCTCGAGGATCCCGCGACGGCCGTGGCGGGCGGGCGAGGTCGGCAGATTAACTCGCCGGCATCAAGACGAGGTCGCGCAGTCGCTTTCGAAAGCAAGACGTCATTCGCCGCGACCTCGGCGATTCCATCAATCGACCTTAGCACGGTTTCGCGACCGGTTATGGCGGCAGCGTCGCGACCCACCTCGCGTCTTGGCGCTAAGTCTCCCAAATGAAGCTTCCTGACGGATCAATTCCCGCGTGACTGGACTCGATCGGGCGAACGCGGATGGTTCGAGATCCGGGACCCATAGATCAAAGTCGGGACGGCTCGAAGCTATAGCAACGGTCCTAGATCCACCAATCAAGCGATCTCGCCAAGATGGGCGTCTTTATGCGTCTAACCTAGAGCGACCGGTCAAGGCCTAAAGTCTCTAGGAGAAGTCAACAACTCCTCCAGCGCCGCAGCCAAAACCGCCGGAATAATTGGACAGCTCGATCGATCGCGTGACCCCGTCACCATCGAAGGATCATCGCCCATGAGCGAGGCTACCGTGGTCGCCGTCGCCGCCAAGTCCTCGTAGTCATCGCGACCACGAGGGCAGCGCGACGCGATGATCACGGACGGTCCCCTCGTGAGGAGCGCGTCGTCGCCACCACGAGGAAGGAGCGTGGTGGATTGTCCCGGAGAGAGTTTCTCCAGGCCGAGTCATCCCGTTCAGCAGGAGTTCCCCCGCGCAACAAGACCAACGTCTTCTCAAGACTAGGTTCTGCCGGGGAAGGTGGTCGGTCATATGCTCTGGGCTGCAGGGCTTTCTCTGACGAGCTTCGAGCTGTCCGGTGGCCCTCAAAGTTCAAGCCCGGTCACATGGAGAGGTACAATGGGACTCGTAACCGGAGAAATTCCTTTCCATCTATGCTACGCCATCAAAGGCGGCCGGGGTGACGAGCTCGTTATGGCTAATTACCTCCCGACCGTCCTTGAGGGTGCCGCTTTGGACGTGGTACATTCAATCGGCCAGGAGGGTTCCATCGGCTCATGGAACCCGACTTTGTGGCGCCTCGATCGCTAATTTTCGGAGATGTTACGTGCGTCAGGTAAGGAGGATGATCTGCACGGATGATCCGGATGAGCGGGAGACCCTCCGCAACCGTGAAGCGTTTCATTAAGATCCGCAACACGATCCCGAACATCTCGGATGAATCATTGTTCGCGCTTCAAAACGGAGTCCGCGACGAAGCGGCTCACCCAGATCTCGAGATCAACGAGACTGGACCGCCAACGACTTGTTCAAGGCGGTGACGATCATATGCCAACGCGGCGAGCGCGTTCAAGACAAAAAGGCGTTCGACAAGGCGCGAGCCGCCCGCCCAACTGATGTGGATGAGAAGAAGAAGAGCGGCGACAATGTTCCCGGTGACAAGAAGTCCCGGAAGAAGAAGAACAATGGTGATCACGAACAATACCGTCGCGGTATGGATCGCGCACCTCCTCCCAAGGATGGGCGTAAGAAGCCCAACAATAATTACAAGGGCAAAAAGCACATTCAGGAGGCGGACAAGGCAAGAAAGGTCCGAGCGACCGATTTTGCAAGTTCCACCAAAGACTACGGGCATGATATACGCCATCAGAGAACTTGGGCTGCAAAGCTCAAGATTTCTACAACGGCAAGGGCCCAATGCCCACCCCGCCCGAACAAGGTGATGCCGTAAGGCTGCGTAAACCGACGATGGTGATCGGAAGATGATGATGAATATCAAGAGCCCGTGAACCATATCGCCGTCATTTTCGGTGGCTCCTCGGCTTACACCTCTCGCGCAGCCTCAAAGAAGCTGCTCGGGAGGTCCACAGCGTCGAAAAGGCAAAACCTCACTTAAATCGATGAAGTGGATGAGGTCCCCATCTCCTTCTCTCGGGAGGATTGCCCCACTAGGATGACCAAGCCTCGGCGGCTCCCATCGTGGTCGCCCACCATCGACACGCGAGAGTTGGCCGTGTCTTAGTGGACGGCGGAGCGCTTTGGACTTGCTTTACTAAAGTCTTGGGCGAGATGCAAATTCCTCGTTCCAAGTCAAGGAAGTCGCAATGCCCTTCTACGGAATTGTTCCGGAGAAGGCATCAAGCCGTTAGGCGCAGTTGTCCCGCTGTCACCTTCAAAGAACCCAAGCAACTTCCGACGAGTTGATCACTTTCGACGTGGTCGACTTCCCATCGGCGTAACGCGATCTTAGGCGAGCCATCTCTCGGTAAGTTTATGGTCGTGTCCCACCACGCTTACCATTGCGTGAAGATACCGGTCCTAACGGTGTGATCACGGTCAAGGGCAACTACAAAGTCGCTCGGATTGCGACGAAGCGATCCCTCGCCTCTGGTCGACCAACTTCCACCGCTGGTCACGAAGTTCCGCAGACCAAGTCTGACGCCCTAGGGTCTCCTTCACCGGGGAGAAACCAAGGAAGTTCATTGCCGCTTGATGTTACTTCCAAGATAGTTCACACTGGGGCCAATCTGGACCCCAAATAGGAAAACGAGCTCATTGCCTTCCTCCGAGCTAATGCGGATGTATTCGCCAGGAGCCATCGACATGCCCGAGTCCCAAGGGAGGTAATCGAGCACAAACCGGCTGTCCGGCCGACAAAAGCTGTTCGCGGAAGCTTCGCCGCTTTTGAATTCAAGCAGGATCATCAAAGATCGACAGCAAGCCGCCATTCTTTGGGTTCATCCGCGAGGTTGATCACACCGAGTGGTTAGCCAACCTGTCATTGTAAAGAAGAAAGGCGGCAAGTGGAGGATGTGTGTCGATCACACGATCTGAACGCCGCTTGTCCTAAGGACAATTTCCATTGCCTCGTATTGACCAAATGATCGATGCGATCATGGACGCCTGACTTCGAGTTTTTAGATGCTTACTCGGTTACCACCAAATAAGCAACTCCCGAGGATGAAGAGAAGATCGCCTTCATCACCCCTTTCGCACTTTCGCTATAATGACCATGTCTTTCGGTCTCACAATCTTTGGTGCCACGCTCCAGTAACAATGGAAAGACCTTCCCGAGCAAATGCTGGAAAAACACGGAGGTCTATGTCGACGGATAGTTGTAAAGAGCAAGTATGCTCCAGATCATGTAAAAGACACAGCGAGAGACTTTTCATAATCTCACCAGCATCGAATAAAATTAAATCCAGAGAAGTGTACCTTTGGTGTTCGATCCGAATGTTGTTCGTTATGTCATTGGCTCGCAAGGTATTTACGCCAACCCTGAAAAATCGAGGCCATTGAAAATATGAAGGCTCCAACTACCATAAAGGAAGTACAAAGCCTCATCATGGATGGTCGCTCTAAGCGTGTCTATTTCCGTCAAAGGCGAACGCGGGCTGCCCTTCTTTAAGGCCTGCGCGAAGCACAATGGTTTCGAGTGGACGGAAGAAGTCGATAGATCCTTCCAGATCTGAGCGATACTGTCCAATCCTCCGTCTTGACTACCCAGCGGCATGGCGGCAGCTCCTCATCAGACCTAGGTTGCACGCCACAAGCGGTGGCGATCTTGACGGTCGAAAGGGAAGGCATCTGCGACCAATCTATTACGTGGCGAGGTACTTCACGGATCAAAGGAGCGTTACCACGAGGTCCGAAGCTCCTCTATGCCTTGCTCATGTCCTCCGTGAAGCTTCGCCACTACTTCCAGCGCATCAAATCTGGTCCCGACCACGTTCCTCCGGGAGAAATCCTACTAACAAGGAATCTAGCGGACGATAGCTAAGTGGGCAATGGAACTAGCGAGTTTGATCATTATTTGTCGCCTTAATCGCTATTAAGTCACGTGTCCTAGCTGACTTTGTCATTGAATGGACTTGCCCGCCCAAATCACGAGGAGCTCCCGAGCAACCCGATGAACCCTCTTGGACCATGTTTTTCGATGGCTCGCGCACTGGAAACTCGGGGGCTGGTTTTGTTCTCATCTCCCCTCAAGGAGAGCAACTCCATGATTCTATCCAACTACACTTTGCGGCGACTAACAACGCTGCAGAGTACGAGGCCCTCCTCGCGGGACTAAGAGTGCAAGTCGCTTGGTGTCCAGCGGCTAACTATGAAGGAGATTCACGGTGGTTATCAATCGGGTTAACAAGGAGTATCGATCTTTGCGATAACTCAATGGCGCGATACGGTTGAAGTGAGGAAGTTGGGCGGCATTTTCGATTCTTCGAAGTGCTCTTCGTGCCAAGGAAGGACAACTTCCTAGCCTACCAGCTATCCAAGTTTGGATCCTCACGCGCACCTGCTCCGGCAGGGGTGCTCGTCGAGCACCTTTACAAGCCCTCAATCACGTCCCCGGACGAGGCGACAGAGACAGGTGGTGCTGTCTCCGTTATCGAGCAGTGCGGACTGGTCAACGCCATTTGTCCGTACCTTGCGATGGGACCTCGCCGATGACGGCCGAGCGTTCCGGCTTACAAGGCGTCTTTGCTCCATACAAGCTTGTGGACGGCATCCTTTACCGTCAAGGTGCTCGGGAGTTCTCTCCAAGTGCATCTCGCAATGCGAGGGTGTGTTCCTTCTTAGGGACATACACGAGGGTGCTGTGGCAACCACGCCTCCTTCGTAACTCGGGTCAAAGCGTTTAGCATGGGCTATTATTGGCCCATCGTTACAAGATGCCCGGACATCGTGACTAAGTGCAAGGCACGCCAATTTCACTCCCTAAGGCACACAAGCCCGCCCAAGAGCTCCAAACAATCCCCCATCCCGGCCCTTTTCCACATGGGGTCCGGATCGCTCGACCCATTCCTAAGGGGTACAAGGGCTATACACACCGCTCGCCGCCATAGACACTTTTATAAAGTGGATTGAGGCGAGCTCGTGTCGCCTCTTCACGCCAAAACGGCTGTTCGCTTTTCAAAAGCAACGTGGTCACGCGCTTTGGGATTCCCCATAAGGCGATCACGGATAACGGTACCCGATTCGGCGAGCTATTCCAAGAATCTCGCGAATACCGGGTACCAAGGTCTGTTTACCTCGTGGCACATCCACGAGCAATGGAGCGATCGAGCGAGCTAACGGACGAGATAGTCCAGGTATTAAACGACGGGTTTTTTTGCTCTCGGCAAGCACGGCAAGAAGGTTCGGTGGCGACGTTCCTTCCGTCCTCTCAGGCGATTCGCACTATGGCGGTAGAGCGGCGGGAAACTCCTTTCTAATCGGTCTATGGTGCGAAGCCATCTTGCCGCCGAAATCATACTCGGTTCGCTTCGACGAGCTCGGTCAACAATTGACGACGAGCAAGAGTGCCTCCTCGAAGGCACACGCGACCGGGCACAAGTCGAATGGCGCGCTACCAAAGAAGATCTTCGCCGCACGCCGCCAAGTCGGCTCGACCAAGGGCTTTGAAGGCGGGCGACCTGCTCTGCGCCGTGTCCAGAACTTGTCCAATGCCAACAAGTTAACTCTTCGTTGGGAGGGCCCATTTACTGGTCGTTTCTTACCTTTCGCCGGGGCTGTTCGCTCGCTATGGAGGATTGGAGAGAGTCGACCAAAGACTTGGAACATCGACCACTTTTGTAAGTTCTTTGTGTAGGTCTTTTACGTGTTTGCTTAGCTTTGCGCTTTTTGTAAACTTCGCGCTTTAGTTCGTCCCAAGTCTCTGGGCACCATGTAAAGTTCAATCCAATTCTTGATGAATCCTCGCGCCTCTGTGCCCTTTTCACTATTTGTCTTCTCGGACTACTTTCTCTCTGTAACACTTGATGGTTGTCCGTCTTGCGAACTCTTGACTCCATAATCTTAAAGTTTTTCCCTACCGGGTCTAGTCTCGATAGGTTCCTAAACTTAGGGTTGCGTAACACGGCCTTTCCACCTTGCGGCTAAGTCTGCTCTCGTCGACCCTCATGGCAGAGGCACTTATCGCTTACGCGACCACTTGGCAAAGCTCGCTCTCGTAAGCCCCATGGCAGAGGCACTTTCCTTGTTCGGTTACTCTGAATCGCCTAACTTACGCCAACGAGCGGTATGGAACAAATCGAGCAAGGTTCGGTGTCGCTTTTTCTCTCTCGCGTGCTCGAGTTCGCAGCTTAGGTTCTCGAGCATCGTCTGCACGGGGCTAGGGTGTCGCTCTTTCTCTTGTGCACCTGCTCGGGTTCGCAAACTCGGGTTTCCGAGCAGATGCACAACGGGGGCTGGGAGTTAGGCTAAGCGCTCTACCGGTTTTCTTAAACTTCCTAGCGATGTTCGCTTTTCTCTTAGTTTCGCTCGTTTGTCTTTTTGTTGCTCTCTCTTTGCGGGAAAAAGGTAAGTCTTTATTAACAAAATTTACAGTACAAAAGTCCATCTCGGTTCTGACCCTCTGACTACCTAGAAGCGAGTTGCTCCTTGAGCTCCTCGAACACTTCCTTAAGGCGCAGGACTTCCCTTGGGCTTTGAACCCCTCTCAGCCTCGGCTCGAGACGATCGGCTTCCTCCTTGCTGCTCTGGCTCGCTCCGTCGCCTTCGCACGGAGAGCCTCGACTTCTTCGGTCTTGGCCCGCAGCTGGTCGGTCAGAGCCTCGCTCTGGCTAACTTCATTTCGACGGTCTTGAGCTGCTCGTCCAGCTCCTTGACCTTCTTCTCCATGGTGATCGCCCTCACCGCCATCCCGCGCATCTCCTCAATCTCCTCCTGTGAAGCCCACAGGGTTGAGATCTTAGCCTGGAGTCCCGCGGATGTCTGCTCCTCCTTGGCGAGCCGGGCTTTGAGCTTCTTGGCTTCCTCCGCGAGCTGGTTCCGCCGATGGGACGCGTCAAGAAGCCGCTCTTCAAGCCACTTCAGTGCGGCCCGGCTTCTCCTCATGGTGCTCGCCTTCACGGCTTGCTTGCAAGCTCCTCGGCTTCCTTTAGAAGAGCCTCGGAGGAATGCCTCTCCTTGGTCGACAGGCCTTGAGCTTCTTCGCTTCGCCTTGGTAGGCTCCGGCTTTGGGCCAGCCTTGAGCGCTCTGCCGAGGATCCCCGTCTGGAGATGCTCCGGAGGACGCCAAGATCTGGCGTCTGTTCGATGGTGACCCCATCCTCGAGTTCGCCATGGTATCCCTAAAGACACGAGGAGAAGATCTATTCGAACACTTTGCGATAACACATTCAAACCGAGCAAGGTTTGGTCTTGAGTTTACCTCGCCAAGCCGATGCTTCAATCCATGGCCAGCGGTCCTCGAGGCCATCGTCACGAAGCCCCGCTCATGCGGGATGAGGCGGGCGCGTTCCTCCCGTCGACGCCTTGTCCGCTCCTTCTTCTTGCGGGGGCGCGTCTGTCCAGGAGCAGGTGCAGCGGGCGAAGCGCTTTCGTCTCCGCGCTTCTTCTCCTCTTCCTCTTCCTCTTCAGCCCAAACAGCTTCGGGCGAGACCGTAGCCACTCCTCTGGGTGGCACCGTCGTTCCCACGAGCTGGATGACTTGCTCGACCTGCTCGGGGGCTTCTTCTTGCTCCTCGGTGGCGGATTTCACCACCTTTCACGGGAGAATCCGTCGCCTCGGGGTGAGCTGCCCTACGATGAAGTGATCGCGAACCGGCTGCTCGGTCCCGCCTCGCCGGCTTCCGGCTGCCGTCGTCTTGGCCCATTGTCCATGGCGCCACAAGGCCGCTCTCCGCCTCCAGCCGCTCCACAGCGCTTTTAAGCGCGTCAGTACTTCGTCGAGTTCGGGCGGCAAAGAGCTCCACGCCGCCAAATTTTGTCCTTGAGGCACGCTAGCCTCATCGCCCGTGAAGCGCCGTCAGTGCTTTCGGCGGCGGCGACCGCCGAAGCCTCCTCGACATCATCCGTGGCGATCTCTCCTTGGGCGGTGATGAAAAAAAAAAAAAAGATCGTCGTTAAGTCTAACACGGTTAGAAGGTTGGAAGGTCTAAAGATCGATTCCTACATACCCGCCGTGGAAGGCTTGGTCTGATCTTCTTCGCTGAACCTTCCGCCTCTTCCTCGGGGGCTCCTTGGCGGCTTCTCGCCTTGGCCCTTGGGTGTTCAGGGCGACGAGCTCGGCTCCCCGGTGAGCTGAAGCTCCTCTCAAGCAGCAAGAAGAAGTTTTTCCTTGCGCGACTTCTTCTTCGAGCCTCCATCGCTTTCGGCGACTGCTGCAACCGATCCATGCGGCGGGGTGAGCTTATGGTAACGCCCGAGCCGAGGGCCATGGTCTTTACCTCTTCGTCGCTCTGCTTTCGGCGAGGAGGGAGGGCTTGGTCTCTTCCTCATTGGCCGACCGCGCGCTCGCTTGGTCTCGCTTCGATGCGTTCCGTCGCCGCCGCAGCTTGGTCTCTTCGACGGTGGCGGCCGCCATGTCGCGGCGAGCTCACGCGTAGGCTCGGCCGCCACCTTGGGCTTTGTGGCGCTTTGGCCTTGCCCTTCTTCGCCTTCTCCTTCTCGGACCGGAGAGTTCCTCAACGATCCTCCAAGGATCGGTTGGTCCTCCCGCTTTTGAGAAGCGGGCGTTAGCATTTAAACAACGTTGCAAGTCTAGCAACATAGGCCGAGGGTAAGTAATTTACCTCGCCTCAGGCGGACAAGCACGTTATGCGGCAGGTGTCGCCACCTCGCGGTGACCTCCCGTCCTTCTTCGCCGCCTTGATGGCGTCGACCCTTCGGTCACCCATGCGTCGGTTGGCTTCTCCGCCCAACGTAAGGGATTGTTAGTTCTGTTCGGAGGAAAGAATGTATTTAGAGGTTGAGTCTTAAAGGCACTTACCCGTGCTCTCCTTGTGATGTCTTCCCATCCTCTATCTTGTAGAAGGGATAGGACCTTCTCCGTGGCGACGGACCACATTCACGTGAAGTCCCGAATAATCTCCTGCCGTGAGCCCAAGGCTCACGAGGAGGCGATCTTCCTTGTCATGTACCAGTCCTCGGTAGTCATCTCCGCCGAGGCATTGGCGTCCCCTTTGCCGGGCGCCTTCCCGGTGAAGACGAGTTTGCTGTCGCCGCTCCGCTTGTCAGAAACCACCTCACCCACCACGCGCCCATTGAGTCGGCGGAGGTGGGCGAGGGTACGGCGCGTCATCGGCGGTGGCCCGGAGCTTGAGGTAGTAGCACCCCAGCGCCGAAGCGGCGGAGCTGCTCCTCGTTACTGTGTAGTAATGGAGGAACAGTCCCACCGGCGGATCGATGCCCAGATAGCCCTCGCACAGGTGTGCGAAGACGGCCATCTGGAGGATGGAGTTCGGATTGAGGTTCGCCACCTCCAATCCGCCGATGTTCAAGAAGGCCTCGACGAAGTCGCTCTCGGAGACCTCAACCCAACAAAGGTAAACTGCTCAAGGAACGAACTCTCCTCGAGCGGCTCGGGTATCCTCCTCTCCGGCACCTCCACCACTGGTGTCGATGTGGCCCTCCTCCTCCCAGATCCTAAGGTCCTCCTCGGTCAAGCTAGTGCACGTGAATTTGGCCATAGCGATTCCCGTACGGACGAAAGGGGTCGGTGATGGAGTTTGGGTACTTGATGTTGAAAGTGGTTGGAGCTAGGGCTTAGAGAGGAAAGGCGCGAGAGCAGTGGCTGGTCATGACGGCTTGGGTACTTTTATAGTCCCGTATAAGCAGCTCAAGAACGGTTTTGTCCCAAAACGGCTAGTTTTACTACAACGGATAGGAAAAACGGTCGCTTGCTTTTTTTGCACCAATGCGTGAAGTTACCGTTGGAGTTCCGCCAATGGCTATTTTTTTCGGTGTTTGCAATCAAGGCCGAGTGCTCGCTTTCAGACAGATGTCGTTCGCTCGACGAACGGAGTTGCTCTAAGATCGGGTTTGTTCGGTCCCGAACAAGTCTTGTTCGGTTGAACCATAACCTGTTCGGTCGCTTGTTACATGCCTTTGTAGCAGGGAAAATACCCTCTTTGACTTTGAGTCTCAAAGGATGACCCCACTCTAGTGAGTTCTTCCACTTGAGTCTCGGGGCTAGCTGTCGGGATTAGATCACTTGCCCATAGCCATGGCCCACTCCTGACGGCCTAATCGAATACCTACCAGGCCCGGCTCCTGGAAGGTTCTATCGAGCCCATGTGCATCCCGCCGAACAGCTTCTTGGTCGGCACGGCATCTTGACCTAGGATTCGTGTTTGAGTCCTACTCGAACAAGAGTTCTCAAGACACCACGTGAAGACCCTGACGTGGTTTCCTGATTGAATAGAGTCATGATCCCCAAGACTAGGAGTATTCCTTATCTACCGTGGGATATATTTGGCATGTATGAGTTCGTTACGTACTCGTAGTTAGCCCGGCCCGATATTCCTTCCGTAGGTCGGTTTGCTCACCACTATATAAACAGAGCCCCTACGGCGTGTTAAGGGGGTCTGGAGAGTCTAGTCATCATCTTATAGCTTATCGCGTACTTGTACTCGCATAATCTCGCCGAGACTTGCTCGTCTCGCCGAGCCACCTCTTGTATTCATCCCTGATATATAAGAAAGGCTGGACGTAGGGCTATTATCTTCCCGAGAGGCCCGAACCGTGATAAAACCCCATCTCTGTTCGTTCTTTGTTCGTGGTTGTTCGGCGTGTCTCCTATCTCAATCTTCAAGAACCTTAGCGACTTGAGATCGATATCTTAACCGTCGACAGCTTCACAATATGATCAAAGGGGGACTTGCCTTGATCGGTTCCAGGGAAAGCGAAGGGGACGTCGACGATAGGGTCTTCGGGGCCTTGACCTTCTAAACGCGCACACACATATGCAAGGCAATACAACACACATAAGAAATATTTCATGATTTGCTGATTTAGGAAAAGAGAACATGCAGAAATCTTGATTTCCATGCATTGATATTTAGGAGAAAATCATGGATATGATTTATGCACATGAAATAATGCAATGCCCACTATACTTATTTATCTAAAATAAATGCTAAATGGTTGACATGCATTCATAGGAGTTTTTCTTAGGTCCAGAAATTTGGAAATTATTTTATCTTTATTTAAAATAAATAATATGACCACTTCTCAATTTTTATATGCACATGAAATAATGTACCTCAAGATGGTTACTTAATCAACTAATTTAATTCTTCATGCATGCATAAATATATTTTCAGGGTCCAGAAGTTAGTAAAGTATATTTCTGAATTTTAGAAATTTATTTGACATTTTTCTGCTGAGGAATGGATTTTATATAATCTTTAGAGTAATTAATGGAAATTAAAAAGATATTTAATTGGTTTCCGTAGGCGGAGAAATGGGCGAATGCGCCCACTCGGCTTGTCATACTTGAACAGGTTCTCGATCGCTACCATGTCTCATTGGCTCGACAATGGGCTCCACCGGTCGGTGACCCAAAGCAGAGCCCACGGCGGCTCCTGCGACGGCGCCGGCAAGACGGCGATCCATCCGGCTCGGCGAGCGGCTCGGATGGAAGGTGATGGAGAGAGGGAGTGGTTTGAGGGGTCGGCGACGAGGATTACCAAGGGAGATGAAGCCGGCGGCGCGATTGGCGGCGGAAAGGAGTCGGTGTCGCCGGCGAGAAGGCTCCGGCGGCGGGGAGGTTCAATTGACCGAGGGGAAACAATGAGGGAGGCTCTGCGATGCTAGAGGGGGATGCTTGGGTCTCGGGAACGTCGGAATCGGCGCGGCCGTGGTCGTCCTCAACAGCTCCGGCGACGGGGAGTACTGTGGCGGTGTTTTTATAGGCGGCGCGGCAAGGCGGCGTCAAGAGGGTGGTTGGCGGTTGGCGCGGAGTTAAGATGCGGCGGCAAAGTCTGGCTGTGCAGAGCGGTGGCGACTTGGCGTCACGGCGCGGGGTCAAGTCCGGCGTCGTGCGGGTCGGCCGGCGACAAGACGGGAGAGGCAGAGAGAGAAGAGGGTACGGAGGAGACGATCGGGGCGAGATCGCGTGGAAAAACGAGCGCACGCGGCCTCGGGGCGACGGTCGAACAGCGGCGACGACCGGCGAGCGCGAGAGAGAGAGACGGAGAGGAGAGGAGAATCGGGAGGGGAAGAAGAAGCTGACAAGGGGTCCCGCTGTCCAGTGAGAGGAGGGGAGGAAGAAAGGAGTAAGGCGCTGACAAGGTGGCCCACCTGGCGGCGGCACCACGCGAAAGGAGCTAGGCTGCGCTGGAGTGGGCCTGGCACGGCTCTCGCGGCCCAGTGGAGCGGGGAAAAAGGGAGAGGGAGAAGAAAGAGGAAGATGGGCCAGCGGAGCTTGGCCCACACAGAGAGGAAACTGAGGGGCGGGGGAAGAGAGAAGGAACGGGCCGACTTCAGGTGAGAGGAATTTAAAATGTTTTGATTTTTCCGATTCCCAAAGGTAATTCATTTTAAATGTTCCTTTTGGATATATTAATACTTTAGGAAATATAGTTTTGATTTTCCAACATTCCAATTAATACATTTCCAAATAATTTCCTACAAGGAAATGGCTTAAGGAAAATATAGCATTAACAATTTATCAAAGCTTGCCAAAATATCTTAATTAGGAAATTTTAAATGCACAAGTTTATTCGGGAGGATGCATGCTATGATGATGATGCCATGATGCAATTTAAATAAATGATTATCATTTTTAAATTATGCATTTAAGAAATTAATAACGTGCCAAATTGGTTTTTAATATTTGGGATGTTACACGTGCGCACAGGGCGGACGATCCGACGGACGCCTCGTCTTGGTCGAACGCAGGCGTCCGTCCGGACGGTGGCGCCGCCCATATATATACATATATATATAGATCTATCAATAAAGATTATTATGTCTGTCTTTTGTCTCTCTAAATCTGTGACTTCTGTTACTGTGACTGTGTTTCCGTGCGTGCGAAGACTATTACAACAGCTCTCTCCCGTCGGATCATCGCTAACGCACACGTCGTCCGAAAACCCTAGCGCTGCCGCCGCCGCCGCCGCCATGGGAGGAGGAGAAGGGAGCAGTGGAACCGGGCGCAAGCCCCGCAACTTCGCGACCTTCCGCCTCTTCCCGCGCTCCGGCGCCGCCGACCCCAACGACCGCGTCTTCGTCCGCGTCGACAGCAACGCCTACTCCGTCCCCGGCTTTGGGGACGAAGATGCCTACGACCCCTCCCTCCCCCCCACTGATGCCGCCGACCACCTCTCCACCGACGCCTCTGGTGCCCTCCCCGATCACGTCCGCCGCGAGATCCTCGAGCTCGGCCTCCCCGACGATGGCTACAATTACCTCCTCCACCTTCGCGAGCTCCGCCCCTCGGCCGCCGCGGCCGCATCGTCCTTCGTCCCGAGCAGCATCACCCGCCCTGAGCCCATCCCCCTCGACGTCAAGGTCGCTCATTCTCCCCTTGCAATGCCCAATGCCCCAGTCTTCTCCGCTATTTTAGTACCTAATGGTAGTGTTGTGCTCAGGCGTATGATGCAAGCAGGGTGCGGATTGCTTCCAGCAAGGTAGAGGATGAGTTAGACCTTGGCAAGACCATGTGTAAGGTGGCCGCAAAGACGGCGCCAGTGAGAAGGGTCGAGAGGGCTGTCGATCCTGACATCGCGAGACTCCTTGACGAGAGCGATGTCTCACACGGTGGGTCAGAAAATGAGGGGTTGGAGGAGGATTTTATTATCATGGCTAACCAAACTGAAGGGGACGAGGACGTAGAGGACGAGGACGAGGACGAGGAGGACGAGGGGTGTGGTGTGTTCAGTGATTTAGAAGACAATGAGTTGGAGGATGAAGAGGGTGAGCCCAAGCAGAGAGTGAGACGCTTGCTTGATGAACAGTTTGATTTGGTAAGCTTCTTTTGATTGATAATTTATTTGGATTATAAAAACTTTATAATACACTAGGAGAAGATTTTATAAGGACTGGCTAGCATTTGGGTGTCAAATGAAGAAACATGCTGCTAGCTTGTGTGTAACATTAAGTGATTCCATTCCTTTCAAACACACAGATACACAATGATGAGTTTGTGGCTTGAGTTTATTGCTCTCAGCGTTGAGCACTGTGCTAGTTGTTGCAATTGTATCTCTGATGTCATGGAGAATTTATCTGCATTGTGATATGGCTGTATTGTACATGATTTAAAGTTCATTGCATCTAGGCCGTATTGGAAGATACTGTTGGGAGCCTATTTTACTGCATTATTTGCATCTTTGCTTGTGAGCTTGGCATTTGTACTAAAAATTTTTCACTAGCTGTGAAGCGTTCTTTAGATAGAAAATTTGTCAGGGTAGAATAACACAGTAACTTTTGATCTTCTATTCATGTACTTTGCAAATGCTGCATTTCAATTTTTGACTTATCGTGTATTTACTTACAGCTTGCTTTGGAAGAATATGGAGACAGTGATGATGATAGAGGTGTTAGGAATGGGGAATATGAACTTCCTACTGAGGTTATAGATGAATTGAAATTGTTCCACAATCAAAATGGATGTGTTGATGAAGAATATAGAACACCAGCAGATTTTGTTCGGAGAAGACTGGACTCAAGCACAGCAGAAGAGGTGGATGAATCTGCTAATGTGATCCAAAAGTGTGCCGAATATGCTGAACGGTACTTTAATGAAGCTGCAGAAGTGAAAGAGGAGGTTTTTGTTTCAGAAAGTAGCGATGAATCTGAAGTTTGGGACTGTGAGACCATTGTTTCCACATACTCTAACCTTGACAATCACCCTGGAAAAATTCAAACTCCAGAGAATTCAAAAAAGCTGCTTCCTAAAGTTTTCCCTGGAGAAACAGCTAAAATGGAAGATATCATCAAACTTCAAGGGAAAGAGAAACTTCCAGTAGATTATCTACCACAGAGGAAAAGAAAAGGTAAGGAGAAGAAAGCAAAGCCAGCTGAGGATTTAAGCACTGATATTTTTGTGGAAAAAGGGGCTCAGAAGGAGACAAAGGAGGAAAAGAAAGCAAGAAAGGTAAATATAAGTTTGGTTCTAGGTTTCTATTTGGATTCCCATGATCATAAAATTTATGTGGAAGGAGAAAAGAAGGAAAAATGTTAATATTGTTTGGTTGATTCATCATCAGGCTTCAAAAGTTGACCAAGCATATGGGGCAATGAATCTGTGACATGTGTTATATTTGTAGTCGAATCGATAAATATCGTGTTGGTTAGTGTTTAACATATATTAACTTATGATAAACTGGCTTCACATGATCTAGCATAAGTGGTATCTGGTAAGTTCATGATAAAACAGTGGCATCTTTTACTCTTAGTATTATCGTTTTCGTCAGTTGTTATTTTGAGCTGCAAAGTTATCTATGGCAATTAATCTGTGACGTGTTATATATGTAGCCAAATCAATAAATATCGTGTTGGTTGGTGTTTAACATATAAACTTATGATAAAATGGCTTCACATAACCTAGCATAAGTGGTATCCGTTCATGACAAAATAGTGGCATCTTTGACTCTTAGTGATTATCATTTTTGTGAGTTGTTATTTTGAGCTGCTCAGTTGATGGTGCTGTGTGGTAAAGTGATTTGTAAAATCACATGATATGATAAATTATTTATTTTCATATATGCTTAGAACTACATTTTTTTAAACATTAGCCTCCTGGCCTTTTGTTATCATCCTCTAGACAGCAGTGAAAAAAGAGAAGCAAGAAGCACGAAAAGCGAAGAAAGAGCTCAAAGGACTATACAAATCTGAGACACTGAAGGCTCAGAAAGTTGCTGCTGTTACAGGACCATCATCTATACGGCTTATGTAAGTCACCATGCTAGTTGTCACGTTGTATTTTGTGGATTTTAATATTTTATAGATTTATATGCATTGGTGCAATGCATATGATGCATTGCCATTAGAGAAACCAAAACCCTGGTTGTAGTTTGCACTATGTTTGCACTTTGCACCCATTTAGTTGGTAAATATTTTGCTGGTGATGTAACGTCTCATTATAACAGGTGATGGTCCTGATGATATGTAACGTGTTTCCAATGATAACAACAATGCCAAAGTCGTAACGGAAGATTCCCCAGAGCAAGACAGCAAGCTATACTGATACCTGGGTCATCTTGTCCCATGCTTGTGATTTTTGTCTACAAGGGACTGTTCATACTCATGACTGCCTTTATTTTTGCCCCTGCTAAATGTTGTAGTTTTACATCGCTTGCCTTATGTAGGAACATGTTATACAAGACAAATGTGAACACAACACAGATGAGAGGAATAGTTTTGTGAACCTGTCCAGCAATTTGCAGGATCCAAAGTTTTTTTTAAGAACCTATGCTCCGTATCCTCTGATCTGCAGAGGGCAGTGGGTCACTGACATGTCACAAGCCATTTGTCTGCCGGTTTTATGGGCAAAAGGGTGAGGACTTCTATGGGGTTTGTTTCTCGTGTGCGCATAGTAATTGAGGCGTTGAGCCCCCACTTCCCGTTGATTCCAGCATGCTTTTGTGGAGCTATCTAGACGTCGTCCTCTGGGCTCTGGAAACCGCAATGTGTTAACCTAGCTAGCTCTGGGCTGCGTCAGGAGCTCGACGGCATGGAGAGGAGAGGCTGCGTCCTCCTTTAAGAAGGACGATTCACGTCACTAGAGGGTACGAGGTGCAGCAACGAGGTACAATTTTCGCGATCGGTGCAGCGTAATAAGCAATTAAGCACGCGTAAGAACAGAGAGAGCACCTCTGTTTCTTCCTTGCGGGCAGCAACCAGCTTAATACCAATTTTAAAGTTGGGAGAGCCCATGCCAGTATGTACCTACTTATCCCTAGAACGACTCCATTGCGATACCCAGGGGAATGCATGAAGCCTTCCGGTTGATGCGAAATAAATAAATAAATAAAAGAGACACCATCACCTCAAATCTATTACTTCGTAGCATTGCTTGGGCTTGCACAATTGCTTAAAAAGAAAATACACCACATCGCTAAGCACCAATATAAAAAAAAAAAGAAAAAAGGTTCTCACTTCCAATACAAAAAAGCTTATATTGGTGCATAATGTTACAATTCCTTACTGTCGTAGAAAAATCTCAATTCCCATATACAGAATTCAGGCAACTTGCTGTAGCATATGGCGATTTATCCCTAACTAGACATCTACCTAAGCATACCTAAACACCTACCAAAGCATAGATGCTTAGTTAAGCACAGCACCTCTCTAAGAAGTAAACACCTGCCCATCCTACGTAGAAAAAAAAAAACAGTTTCCTTTCCTAAAGGTCTTGTAAGCACGCTACATTTTACACGGAAACTGCATAAGCCGAGTAAATAACCAAAAAAGCATGACAGCTTTAGGGACAGGTTTTCAATAAGAAATGTTAACAGATATATCGAGGAGCATTATTTGTTCAAACTCCACATCAAACATGTTTGCTCTAAAAGGCAATAGCACCAAGCCAGCCTCCTACAATGGCAGTTGTTATCTTCGCATGACACGAAATTTTTCTCGCTTGCGGAATCGCTCAAGCAGCAATTCATCAGTAGCAGCTTCTCTACGCCCTGCTCGTGCACCATTTGGGTTGTTATTATTTGTTGCTTTTCCTCCTGTTTCATTAACCTGTGGGTTTTGATCTTTGTACAGCTCAGGATGCTCTGCATTGTAAATGAAATAAATTAGTGCAGCTAAATGAGACATAGCAAAGATGTATGTGGCATCAACAGTATGATGTCATCATGTTCCTCAAAAGCAAATAGCTAAAAAATTGTATCACTGCCATTGCTTTACCATACTGCTCACAGAATGTTCCTTAGGGTACGTGCAATTAATATTCGACAATGACTAATTGGTTAATTTAATTAATTCCATGCTAGTTCAACAATCAACTGAGTTAAGTCTAGTGTAGTGCAACCATCAATAATCTGTATTGAAGAAAGGATATTGATAATCTTATCACCGTGGATACTGCTAGGAATCCATCGAGTATCTGTATTTTATTTAGGCAAAGAGACTCTCACAGAAAAATATATCTTACAATGGAAGCTGTAAGGAAATGTCTTAGACCTACAAATAACTATTAGGCCAGAAGTGTAGTTCAGCAACTGGTCATCAGCTGGCAGTGGGCACTGGTGGCCCTAGTACCGGTTGTGAGGGGAAAAAAGGTAATATCAAACTGACTACGAACATAAGAAAAAAAAGGGCAAGGCATCAGAGTAGCCAGAGGATAATAAGAGGAACATCTCAAAAATAAATTTTACAAAGGAAGAATATTATCCATGGTTTATATTCTGCACAAAGTGGACTCTTGGCATAAGATAAACATATCTTGCATGTAATGTAGCTTAAAAAGCATGCTGTATCAGATGAACTTCACCTGTAATGGAATTGTGTACGATAGGTAAATAAATTAAATTTTATGAATTCACTTTTTTAAGATTAATCTCAACACAGAATCACAATCAGTAATATTTATTACTCTTTCAAAGTGTTTGTGTTTGTTGATTCAAAGCAAGATTATTCCCAACACAGAATCACAATACCATACAGTACATTAATGATACGGCCCTTGACGCAGGCGAGACGAGCTGTTGTCGACGCTAGCTCCTAGGCTGTTATCGGAGCCACCGCCTATGAGATTTACTTTCAATTTTGATTCATTTTGATTCATTTGATTGGATGCCAAAGAAAAATACAGGACCATCCCTTTTGTAGGAATAAAAGACTTGGCCTCTAAGAAAGACATCTAACTAACCTTATCTCCTAACCAGCTGATCTTATCTAATCCAAACTCGATCTAATCCTAACTAAGCCCTAACTAATCCAATCCCGTGCTACAGTACCCGCGTGAACAGTACGGGACACGCACTACAGTAACCCTCGTGAACAGTACCACGGTACTGTTTATGTGCCATGTGGGCCACGGCCATAACATTACTCCCCCCTGTGAAACAACCTTGTCCTCAAGGTTGAAACGCCGACGCCCGAGGCTTTGACGTCGATGTTGAAGCCGCAGCGCGTCCTCATGCGCACGACGTAGCCGTGCCGGCACAGCATGAACACGGTCCTTCGGCTGGTGATGACGATGTCGTGGTCGTTGCGGGTGCGCTTGACGTGGAGGAAGACATCGAGCGACGTAGAACCGGGTGCCGTGAGGTCGTTCTGGTTGTATCTTTGTCGCCTTGGGAGCCATCTCTCGAGAGGAGACCGGCAAGGCGATGTCAGTAGGACTATCTTCATGATGCTTGATATCATGGACGACGTCAGTGTTGTCGCTATCGTCGTCGGTCCCGATCCCGGCGCGCGCGCTCGTGAGAGCTTGCGCCACGCTGGCGTCGGACATCTCTTGCGCCGAATCAGCAGCCGCCGCCATCTTCTTGCCTAACGCCTTGACGAGGTTCGAGACCTTCATGGTGAGGTCGTCGAGCTTCGCCGTCAAGTTGGTGATGGACGTCTTTAGCTGTGCCGCATTAGCCTGGGTTTGCTCGGCAGCCCCGCGACTAAACGCCGGTCGGTGTTGGGCAGGTACCGCCTTCGCGATCCAAATATCTTCCTCGCGCTCTGCCTCACACGCCAAGTATATGGCGTCTGTAAGGTCACGCGGCCGAGCACGACGAACATCTCTCGCCAATGTCGCAGGTAGACCCGCGATGAAGACATCGATCTCGTCTTCTCTCCTTATCCGCGGTGTGCGGCTGAACAGCCGCTGGAACTCGCGCGCGTAGTCGCTGATGCGGCCTTCACCTTGTTTCAGATTCACGAGGTCTCCTATGGAAGGCTCCTTGCGAAGCCGCTCGTAGTAGAGATCCGAATATGGCGGGTCGAAAGCACGCCGCTCGAAGTACCAGGAGCGGAACGCCATCCCGAGGGATTGTCCTGCTTTGATACCAAATTGATACGAGCTCGCCCAGGGTGAGCTTGCTCGTATGCTCGAGTGCCCGGTCGAAGGCCGGATTGCTGACTACTCGTCGACGAAGTCGACGCGGCAGCAAGCGCCTTGGGTAATTTGGCTGTTTCGGAGCCACCGCCTAAGACTAGTTTTGCGGCATCAAAGCATGCCATTTTCTTTCTTCCTCCTTTCCTTTATTCCCACGCACACCAGCACAGCCACATTCGGCTAACAAACTAACAAACTCCTAAACTCACTCCCTGATCCAACAAACAGCCCAAGGCTTATCCTAACCCAACTAACAGCCAACACAACACCCGACGCAGCTACAACACTGGTTGAGACTCACCCCGCACATGGCGTCTCAGGCGGCGCACATACATGCGATCCAGCCCTTGACCCATAACAATTAACCATAACAATTTTTTGTTATGTCGTCGTACCATAGAAGCTATAAAAATAGCTCTGAAAAAGTATATGCACAAACCTCTTCGTAGTTTTTCATCATAATCTCTACCACGATGGAAATAATCAGCACTGTAACTTGATGGAATGTTCGCATCTGGTTTTGTTTTACCCGCAAGCCTTTTCTCTTGCAGCATCTTTTTAGCTGCCTCAGTTTCTTCAATGTTTCTCAATTTGTACCTGCAATAAACAAACAATATGATAAAAAGAAAACTCTATATAGCTGTACGCACACTTTTAAGGAAGCTCCACTACCAGAAAAACAGTGCACAATAATGCACATAAAAATATTAACAATCAATAAAGATCAACTGATCAAGAAACACCTTTTAGATTGTACTTAACATAAGTGGAACAGAGCTATGCAAATATGTAATGTAATATGTCCATAGATTGTTTACATTCCTAAACAGCTTGCTAGGCTTGGTTGCCAAAACTCAACAAGCAAATCTGCAGTTACCATGCCAAATCGCCATCCAATTGATTGAACCAGCCTTTTTATTTTGGACTGCCTGACCTTCTACTGCCCTTTTGCAAGGTTGATTAATCTTTCTCTTGTGATTGAACAGTGATGTGGCTATGTTTAGATAGTAAGATTGTGGATCTGTGGTCTATTTTTGTTTTGCAAGATCTTCGGGTGGGAGGTTCGTCCCTGTTGTTCTTTTGCAAATTATTGGTTGTCTCCATTTTTCAATGAAAGATGGAAATAGGGCACCCCTCCTTTTGCCACAAAAAGAACTGCATAATTACTAATGCCATATTCATTTGCTAGGTATATTCCGCTCTGAATTCTGACACCATTCAACATGGCCTGAGAGGGTTCTTGTGTTGAAAAATATTCTTAAATATTGCTATTATTATATGATCTTATTTATAGTGAAACGTGTTAGGAATAAGTTCTTTCAGAGATTTCCTAGGGGAATAACAAGTTTTACTCTTAACAAGGACAAGCAACCAGGTGCAAAATCTCACTCGATGGGCAGCTGAACTTCAGCAATGCCAGTAGTCCACTGTGTTGAGCTCTCCTCCGAGTTCTTCTTCCTAACCTACAAAGAACCAATGCATCAGCAACATCATTACAGTGCAATACCACGAAAGATCTCACATTGAGGAATGCACCAAAGCGCTGCTCAGACACAAACCTTGAGGCGGTCCGGCACTGTGTAGAGCTCATCCACGTGGTCCTTCTCCTCCCCGTTGTTCACCTCAATTTTCTTACCCCTCTTCTTCAACAGCTCGTTCTCCACATACCTCAACCTTCAAAGTTCAGACACATGCTCCTGTCAATTCCAGCATCAAGATGAAGAAGCATCATGTTGGAAACAAGATGGGCACTCAAGCACAAGAACGCACATATTGGGGTCCTCGATGGTGACGGCTGTCTCCTGAGCGAAGGTGTCCTGGAGGACGAGATCCTCTTTCTCGGCATCTCCGGTGGCCGCTGCTCCACCGCCTCCTCGGCTGCGAGACGAGGGCCCGTCGGAGGCGGCGGTGGCGGGGGCGGCGGGGATGCCGAGCTTCCTCTCCCGGAGCTTCTGCATGTACTTGATCTCCTCCAGAGCGACGCTGCAAGGGGAGCAGAACAGGCGTGAGCGAGAAGCCCTAGTGAACCAAAATAGAGGAGCGCGCTGGAGAGGAGGAGGAGGAGGGAAGGGTACCGGCGGACATCCTCGTCGTCGGAGTGGTCGGCGGCGTCCGGATCGAAGCCCCGCTTGCGGAAGTTTCTCGGCATGGTTGAGCTGTTCCGGCGAAATCTGGGGAATTGCTTGCCGGAGGAACCGCCGGCGGCGAGGTTTGCAGATGGGGGAGCTGGGTGTCACGCCCTGATTCTGATCGGGTGAGGCAATGCCACAGGAATAGAGTTTGGAGAGAGAGAAGAAGAACAAGACGAGCAGAGGAAGAACAGAGGAATTAGTTAGGGAAAGTTTGTTCTACTTTTTTCATAATCTCTCAACACCAGAGCATCGGTATTTAACGGCCAATCCCAGGCCAACCCTCACGCACCCAGACGGCCCACACGGCCCACGAGACTTCCCTTCTCAGCCCACAAGTCACATACAAGCCTTATCGGCCTTTTGCGCCACACAGGGCGACCCGACGCTAGCGCTCACCTTGTCATGCATGACATCTTCCCCCCCTTGAAAAGCAGGCTGTCCCCAGACTGCTGATTGAGGAAAACGTTCTTTCACCACCAAGTAATCTTCCCATGTAGATGCTTCCGCCGGCAAGGTTGTCCATTTGACCAATACTTGGATATGAAACGTATTGCTTTTCTTGGCCATCCTTCGATCCAGAATTTCTTCCGGTTGAACATCTTGAATATCCAACTCTGCTGGATGTGGCCCATATTTGGATATTGGAGTGAAATCTGGAGTGTGTTGCTTCAACTGGGAAACATGAAACACTGGATGAATAAGGTCGTCGGTACGGTAATTGCGATTCAGTAAGCCACGTGTCCAATGCGACGCACAATCTTATATGGACCATAGAACTTGTATGACACAGCATGTGGCCTCTGTACCACGGAATGCTTGAACATGAGGCTATAATTTCAAATAGACCAACTCTCCGACTTGAAACTCATGAAATGCGTTGTTTGTCGACATCACTTTCATTTTGTCCCGAAGCTTTCAACAGCTATACCAGAAAGCAGATAATCGTTTAGTCCTTTCGTGAGAAAGTCCTTGACATCGATGATCCACCACCCCACTTGCCGGCAACAAGCCATAACTTGGTTCAACTCCATATAACGCCTTAAAAGGGGACTCTCTCAATGAAGAATGAAAATTAGTATTATACCAAAACTCCGCAAGGGAAAGCCACCCCACCCATCGCTTGGGACATTGTTTGATCGCACACCGGAGATATAACTCCAAACACCGATTAGTGCGTTACATGCGCCCATCACTCTGAGGATGGTAAGCCGAGCTCATCGTAATTTGACCCCATGTGCTTGAACAACTCTTGCCAAAAATGACCGGTGAAAACCTTATCTCTGCGGACACAATAGACTTTGGCACCCCATGCAACTTAACAACAGAATTGAGGAAGAACTTAGCAACCCAAAGAAGATTAAACGGGTGTTTCAAAGCAATGAAGTGAGCATACTTTGTAAACCGATCGACCACTACCATAATGACCGAATACCCTTCAGATTTTGGTAAACTGTCAGAACCCGGTCTAATTGACCGAATCCTAATTGTGCATACAGTACTAGTCCCAGAAGATCATGGCTAGCACACACAATTTAACAACAATAATGGTACATTGCCTTCGAGTTACATTATTACAACATAGGGGACTAAGCGTCCCACAGGAAGTCACAGTTAAATACATCAAGCACGGCACGCAGTTAAGATACTGCGTTACACACGGTAACGCAGAGCCTAACATGGCACGATTTATTCTAGCAACTAGACTATTCCACAGCGAAGCGGCAGTGACACAACCCTACTCTTCGTCCTCGAAGTCCTCCTCCTCCTCGAAGTCCGGGTCCTCCTGGATGGCGAGTCGAGGCGCTTCGATCATTGTTGAAAATTTTGGAAGAGGGAAGGAGAAATAGGGGTGAGTACAAAGGTACTCAACAAGTCGAGGATATATCTTGATGGGGTTTAGTACAAATGGACGGCTTGGGCGACTTTGAAATTGCGCTTATTAGCCTAGTTTTGACAAAGCGATTTAGAAACATTGAATCTCCATATTTTCTTTGGGCTTTTCTCAAACGGTTCTCGCCACTTGGCCTCAATGCCATAGCAAGAACAAAATCATTTCTTCTTTTCTTTTCTCAAAACCGGCTAAGTCCATTCCATGCGACACTTTCCGATAGGTCGTTACCCATTTCGAATATCACCGGTGGCCCCTAGCTCAAACGAAATCCTTCTCAAACCTTACTTATCTCAAATCATTTGTTCAAAACCCTTTTCTAAATTGATTTTAAAATGAAGGAGCTACCATATAATCACCCTTCACGCTCATAACATGAAAGCACGGCTATCATGACAGCTTTTAACTCTGCGAGTGGAGTACGCTTTACCCTCGAGAGGCTACGCACCAGCACGATGTTTCGCCACAAGACCATCAACCACGAGGGCCGACAATCGGGCCGTCCCATACCGGCTCGAGGTCGCATCAGAATGGCTCGATTCATAGGATTATAGGATGAGCGGTCCTTAGACTAGGGAGAATTTATATTTTAGCCCGATTTTCAAACCGTGCCATATTGCACCAATCGACAAAATATCTCCCTAGTCGGAAAGATTTTGGGATAAGAGGAAAATCATTTCCTATTAAGCATCACCCTTGATGCGCTATCTTTAAATCATCCTTTCCCAAACATTTCTCAACAATATTCTCGCTCACATAAATGATTGAATCATTCCGCATAAATAATTTTAAGCATTTATCCTACCTCAACAAGTATATAAATATGAGCAATTCAGTAGTTTAGCCTTAGGTTTAATCCTACCATTTTTCTTACCTTTTCTATTCGCATAATAACTAATTCTAGCAAATCGGCATTTATCTTTTAAACTAGCATGCATCTTTTCAAGTCTAATAAACATTTTCTAAATAACCGAAAATGGCTTCACAATATGATCAAAGGGGACTTGCCTTGGTCAAAGACGGGTAGGAGCAACCGGCGGCACGGCAAGGGTCTAACCACGGACAACACATACAACATAATACAAACATCCATCAAACAGGAAACATTTATATATGATTTTTGTTTTAAAAATCATGCACGAAATAAATATGCATGGAAATGTGATGCATGCACAACTATTTTATATTTTTACATTTTATTAAATCAAGTGTATGCATCAAAATAATATTTTCATCATTTTTCTAAGGTTTTTGAAAATCATTCGCTATTTGCTAGTTAATGCAAAATGATTAGTTTAATTTTTATTGTTATAGGTATTAATATAAATAGAGAGTTATTAAATTTTTGGATTATATTTATGTGTGCACTTTGAACTGGAAAGCGTATTCGATCGAATCGCTTTCCATTTATCGAGCCACACACACTACACAAAGCTAGCACTAATCTCAAAGCATGGGTCTTCTTCAACCTCAAGCCAAGCATGCACAAAGACGCACAAGACACACGCCATTGGAGCTAATCGAGCTCGGCTGGCCGGTGTGGCGACCTCCGCTCGCCAAACCGATCGCAAAAATGGATTCCTCTCGACTCAGCGCCTCCAAAGGACCCTATAGTCTGCCGATCCACGATCGCGCCGACGACGTATTTTTATACATAGCTACAGAGCATGCTCTAAACTAGCTCGCATGGCTTCCATGGGAGCTCTAACTCGACATGGCACACGCAGGAAGACTACGGCCTCTCGGGATCATCTTCCCAAGCTCTTGCGCACCTAGAGATGAGCGAAGCTTACCCAGAGACGGCGAAATGAGCCTTCTGGCGACTTCCTTCTTGACTTGGTGATGCTTCGGGTTCCTTCGACACGAGAAGAAGCACGGCACGGCAAGGCATCGAGCAAGGAGAGATAGGAGCACGAGCTCCACTTTATAGCCGAGGAGGGCACGGCGAAGCGCCGGACTTTACTCCGACGGATGGCACAAATAGCGAGGCAACGAAAGACAGTGCTATTGCACAATAGCAACAAGCGACAAGACGGTGAGGTCGAGGCGCTTGGCGTGGCGTGGTCTCTCGTGCACCGACGACGCACGCGGGTCAGCAGGATTAACTCGCATAGCGGCGGGCACAGAGGAAAATAATAAAGGAAGAGGTGCCCGGTGCAGAGCGCGTGCGTGCCGCAAGAAGCGGCGTTGGATGGAGTAACTCACAAGCGGCAATTTGAGTCACGGTAGAGATAAGCTCAAAGCACGAGAAAAGCACGGAGAGGACAGAGGACTTGACCCAACAGAGAGAAAAGGTGAGAAAGAGGAACGTTTTCTATTTTTCTAGTTTTGTTTTCTCTTTTCTTCTTTCTAAATAATTATTCAAAGGTCAAATATTAAATAGATTTTGACAAATTCACATGAGTTTGAAAGCTTCTAAATGCACCCAATGAAAATATTTATACCTTTAAAAATTAATGACCCAACCCATTTTCAAAACGGTTACATGCAATGATGATGCCATGATGTTTTTCAACACTTAAATAGTTTAATATTTTAATTATGCATTTTAATGAAATTATTAACGTGCCAAATTTGGTTTTGAAAGTTTGGGATGTTACAAACCTTCCCCCCTTAAGGAGAATCTCGTCCCCGAGATTCGGATTCTTTGGGAAATAACTCCGGGAACTCGGCGCGAAGATCCTCTTCACGCTCCCAAGTGGCTTCTGCCTCAGAGTGGTTACTCCACTGAACACGGCAAAACCGAAACATTTTTCTCCGGGTTTTTCGCATAGCCACATCCAAAATCTTGACCGGATATTCTTTAAGTGTCAAATCAGGCTGTATGTCTGCTTTGTCCAATGGCAACTGCTCCTCGGGCACACGGAGACATTTCTTTAATTGCGAGACATGGAACACATTGTGCACATCGGACAGATACTCAGGCAGTTCCAACTGGTATGCCACCTCACCCCTTCGTGCTAAAATTTGGAAAGGACCAATATATCTTGGAGCTAACTTTCCACTCACACGGAATCTGCGCATGCCTTTCAGAGGGGACACCCGCAGATACACGAAATCACCCTTGGCAAATTTTAGGTCACGCCGACGATTGTCAGCATAACTTTTCTGCCTAGACTGGGCTGCCTTCAGCCTTTCTTGGATTAACTTCACTTGCTTTTCGGCCTCTTGCAAGATATCCAAACCAAATACCTTTGTCTCACCGGTTTCTTGCCAAGACAGAGGTGTACGACACTTTCTTCCATACAATGCTTCATAGGGTGTCATTTGGATGCTTGATGGTGATCGTTATTGTAAGAAAACTCAGATATGGCAATTGCTTATCCCACTTGTGGGGTTGGCTAGGCACTTGCCCTCAACATATCCTCAAGTATTTGGTTAACTCTTTCGGTCGCCATCATCCGAGGGTGAAAGGCGATCTTGAAATTCAGATGGGTACCAAGCGACTCATGGAGCTTGTCCCGAATTTGAGGTGAATTGGGTACCTCGGTCGAGACAATCTTCTTTGGCACCCCATGTAGATGCAGACTATTTTGCTCATGTACACTTCGCCAACTTGCTTCCTGTGTAGGTGGTTGGACAGGGATGAAGTGTGCAACTTTAGTGAGACGATCGACGATTACCGGATGGAGTCATAGCGGATTGAGTTTTAGGTAACCCGACAATGAAGTCCATCCCCACTTCTTCCCACTTCCATTCAGAACCTTGAGCGGTTGTAATGACCAAAGAGCCTTTGATGCTCGGCCTTCACTCTTTGGCGGATGTCGCAGAGAACGACATACTCGGCAATATCTCTTTTCATTCCATCCACCAAGAAGTGGTTTTCGGATCGAAGATACATCTTGGTACTTCCAGATGGATAGAAATTGGGCTTTCATGGGCTTCTTTTAGGATGACTTCTTTAAGAGATTTATTGCTTGGTACGAAGATTCTCTTTTAAACCGTACTCCTTCTTCATCCATAGAAAAATCTGGTGCCTTATTCTTTTTAAGCTTCTCTTTAATTTCAAGAACTTCATCATCACCTTCTGCGCTTCTTTAATTTGATTCATTAAGGTGGGTTGTAATTCAAGCATATTTATTTGGCCTACCTCAACCATTTCCAAGTTGAGGTCGATAATTCTTTGTATAACTCAAAGTTGATCTTCTTTAAGCATGAGATGATTGCAATCGAACGCCGCTTAAGGCATCGGCCACCACATTGGCCTTGCCGGAGATGATAATGGATTCCCACATCATAGTCCTTGATTAATTCCAACCATCTTCTTTGTCTTAGATTGAGATCGGGTTGAGTGAATATATATTTGAGACTTTTGTGATCGGTGAATATTTCGGTTCTATTGCCAATTAGATAGTGTCTCCAGATTTTGAGAGCGTGAACCACAGCGGCAAGCTCAAGATCATGAGTGGGATAATTCTGCTCATGAGGTTTGAGTTGTCTTGATGCGTAAGCAACAACTCTCCTTTCTTGCATCAAGACGCAACCTAGGCCTTGCCTAGATGCATCGCAAAATACCTCAAAATCCTTATGGACATCGTGCAAGATTAACACCGAGCGGAAGTTAATAGCCTTTTCAACTCTTGAAAACTAGCTTCACACTTATCATTCCACTCAAATTTATTTTCCTTTTAAGAAGATTTGTCAAAGGACGAGAGATTTTCGAAAAATTTTCAATGAACCGGCGGTAATATCCCGCCAATCCAAGAAAACTTCTCACTTGTTTTACAGACTTCGGTTGCTTCCACTCAACAACCGCGGTGACTTTTTCCGGGTCCACTGCAACACCTCCGGCTGATATCACATGACCAAGGAAAATCACTTCCTTCATCCGAACTTCGCACTTGCTCGACAGGCATACAACCGATTTTCTCTTAACCTCTCGTAACCTTTCTAAGATGAATTTCATGCTCCTCTTGATTTAGAAGATTAGAATATCATCGATGAATACCACCACAAACTTGTCCGGAAAATCCATGAACACTTTATTCATTAGATTCATGAAATACGGCGAGGCGTTGGTAAGACCAAACGACATCACCGTGAACTCATAGAGGCCATATCTTGTGGTGAAAGTCGCTTTTGGAATATCGGTATCTTTAATTTTTATTTGGTGATAACCGGACCTCGTGTCGATTTTTGAGAAGATACAAGCTCCTTTCATTTGATCAAATAGATCATCGATTACGGGAAGAGGTATTTATTCTTAATTGTTACTTCATTTAGAGATCGATAATCTATGCACATGCGGAGAGATCCGTCTTTCTTTTGACGAAAATCACGGGTGCTCCCCAAGGAAACACTTGGTGGATAAATCCTTTTTCTTGTAATTCTTCAATTTGTTTCTTCAATTCAGCCATTAGATTGGCGAGATAGGCGATAAGGTCTTTGGGAGATAGGACCAATGCGGGGACGGATTATCACAAATTCAATTTCCGATCGGGGCATTCGAGTAGCTCGTCCGGGAACACATCAGGAAAATCTTTCACCACAGCTATGGTTTTCAGGGAAGAGGCCTCCAACTTATTAAGGGTGATTAGATCGGAGGGAAAGGATTTGCGATGAATTGGACCTCTGTCCAACACTATTAATTAATTTTACTGCTTTGGTGGCACATCTATTTGACCTTTATTTTGGTTAACCAATCCATACCCGTAATCACTTCAATTCCTCTTGAGTTTATAACCACCAAGTCTGCCAAGAACTCGGTGTCTTGAATTTTTAGCTCAACCCCGGGGCACATCAAAGTGGACCTCATGACTTTTCCCGGGGATTTAATTAGCATTGGATTCTTGATCGTCGCTTTTCAACTCATGATTTTTGACAAAAGATCTTTGAGATGAATGAATGCGTTGCACCGTAATCGAAAAGAGCAAGAGAGCATCGCACTTATGAAAAACTTACCCATCACCACATTAGGATCGGCGTGGGCGTCCTCGGAAGGACGTGGTTCACGCCCGCCCACGCCCAACAAAGAGGAGCAGATCTTGCGGGTTGGAAGTTCCCGCGACCCATCCTGGAAGGCGAGTCGCGAGCAGCAGACTTCCTTGAGGCTCAGATTCTTATTGGGACACGAGTGGCATAGTGACCCAACCGGCGGCAAGCAAAGCACTTTATGGTGGAGATATCTTTCTTTTGAGGAGTGGAGACTTGGGTGCGAATCGGTGGAGGTGGTAGAGGAGCGGTCGCGATCGACCCACTGAGTCTTGAGGCGAGGAGGATAACATGCCCACGATCACGAGAGCGCTTGATCTTGAAACGAGAACTTCCAGAGGAATGGCTATCCTCATGGGCCCTCTTCTTCTTCGGCAACTAGGCACTCGGCGACGGTTTTCCTCTTGTTTAACCGCCGGGCAAACATTTGCTTAAAAGTGGGAATTCAGAGGAGTCAATCAAGGCACGATCTCGTGGTCCATGCCTTTCTTAAAGAAATATATCTTATCAAGATCGCTCCTCACGCCCCTTGGAACATATCGAGCCAAGAGTGTGAATTTGGTGAGGTACTCCTGCAGGTCATGCTTCCTTGCACGAGGGAGTGGAATTCAATTCTTTTAGCCTCCTTAACACTGTCGGAACATAGTTCTCTTCAAATGCCTCAACGAACTCAGCCCACTCAATAGCATCGTGGTTATCATGGGCCTCACGAACGTGTCCCACCAAGCAAGAAGAACCCCAATGAGTGATGTGTTGCAGTGAACACTCTCAACCTCACCACATTGGAACATGATGAGCTTTTTCTCGATCTCCTTTAACCAATCCATTTGCTTCTTCCAGAGAGTCACGGATCCAAAGATACTTAGGGGATTGGCCCTAAGGAAGTCATTGATCTGGGACGATAGGGAGGTGGAGCTGGTGTATGAGCGGGAGAGGAGTGGGGGCAGAGGATGATTCCGCTCTTGAATCAAGTCGCGGATCATCTGGTGTTGCATTTGCATGATTTCTCGGGTGGTGGGTTCTTCAGGAGGTGGTGGTGGAAGATGGTGGTTGGAATCGGCTTGATGTTCGAGAGAGTTTTCGTGGTGGGATGGTTGGGAATTTTGTGGAGGATTTGGCAAAGGAGCTGGCGGAGGAACAGGAACAGGAGGAGGTCCTCCAACAGAATGTTGATCCATGCGAACTGAGCGATCTTGCTCACGAGGTTGGTGCGAAGCACTTGCTCGGCTCGGGGCACTTCCATGACCTCGGCCCCGGGCAACATCCCTTCTTCCAGCCACTCGAGCAATCACCATCTGATAGATAGAAGAGGAACGAGATAAGCATAAGGGGAGTTACGTTTTTCATCCAAAACATGGTTTTAAATATGCAATTTGGCACAATGCACATTCATATTCATAACATAACAATTTTTAGGGTACAAACAGGGGCGCAATACCACAAACTGGTATGTCAGCCCAAATCACGAGCTAACTACCTACGGGTTACACGGACATACGCCGGGACGGCTAATAGGATTGGATCCACAAGGCCCACCAGGTAAGCACCAACCAGAGTAGGATGGTTACCACGGTGATCCAGAGAGAAAATGCCTCATCTCCTCGAGGAAGAGATTTTAACTCGCTCGGCTCGGGCCGAGGCGAGGACTCGGGAACGACGAAGACTTGAGCGCGGCGAGGAGGACTCGGAGAACGGCGAGACTCACCGAGCGGCGAGGGCTCGCAGAACGGTGGCGGAGGACTCATGAGCGAATCTCCGACCTTCTCCTCATCGCGCCGGAGAAGCAGCGGGCACGGCGGGCGGCAAGACAGCGTAGGCGGCAAGACCGACAAGGCGGCAAAGCAGCAGCGGCGCAGCAACGCAGCGGCAAAGCGCAAAAGCATGGCGAAATCGCGACGGACGGGGCGCAGCGTAGGCGGCGAATCAGGACGGACGGCCCTCTTAAAGAGGCGGCCAATATTTGAAGTGGGGGGACCGCGCAAAGCGCAGCAAAGCGCGACAAGACCCAAAGCAAAAGAAAAAGAAAAGAAAAGGGTGACAACGACCCAAACAAAGGATACAGGGGCTACGAGCTAGTCCTGGTCGCAATCGGACCCGGAGACCAACTCCACGGGGTCTTCCCCGTCATCATCATCATCATCGCCATCGGCATCCACAGCGGGGTGCCAACCAGACGGTGGTGATCGAACCATCAACGGTATGCCTTGGAGCTCAACAAGAGAGGAAGGCGGAGCTTTCACTCCGGAAGGACCCAGATCCAACTTGAGATCCTTAGGGGTGAGCTCGAAGGAACACAAGGGAAGATCAGCAGGATCCTTAGGCGGGGACGCGGGACTTGTCCCGACCTCCTTCTTCTGCGGGCGCGAGGTCGGCGGCGAGAGCGAGTCCCGGAGGAAAAGCGGCATTCCACGGAGACGCCGGTTCTCGCGAACCAACCGACGGATTCTTTTGCGGTGGACCTTCTCCACCAAGTGGAAAGAGTCACGCTTTTAAGTTCGCGCTCTCCTTCTTGGCTTGCTCCACCGGCGGTTGGTGTCATAGGCGAGTTCAACTCCGCAAGGCGATGGTGTACGCGTCGTCCGTGGATTGGACGAGCTTCGGCAAGGTGGTACACCGTCGGGTCGCTCACCCTCGGCCGTCGAGCATGGTGAACAACTCGTTAAGCGCATTTAGACGAAAGTAGCGAAGCGGGAGACATGCACTCACGCGTGAATGCATCATGGAGTCGATGTAAAGCAAGTCTCGACACGTCTTGGATAGCGCCCGAGCAATTGACGCGATTAGCGAGTAGCGAACGGTCCACGAGTAGACGGTGGACTGCAAGCAAAAACGATGGACGACACCACCCAAAGAAAAGGCCCTTTGCGAAAGTAGTGGCCCCATGATACATAGGGTCACGAAACCAAGCGTGTTTCAAGATCGGCGGAAGAATGGCGCCGCGAAACCTCCGTAGCTAAGTCCAAGGGCGGGCGCGAAAGACGGCATCTACAATTTCCAAAAGATTATCAGCAAAAATGGATTGCGAAGATTAAGAATTTATTTAACAATTATTTCCTTTATAAAGTATATGGTCTCTAATTCTAGGGCTACGTCCTAAAGCCAGTCGGCTCTGATACCACTTTTGTCAGAACCCGGTCTAATTGACCGAATCCTAATTGTGCATACAGTACTAGTCCCAGAAGATCATGGCTAGCACACACAATTTAACAACAATAATGGTACATTGCCTTCGAGTTACATTATTACAACATAGGGGACTAAGCGTCCCACAGGAAGTCACAGTTAAATACATCAAGCACGGCACGCAGTTAAGATACAGCGTTACACACGGTAACGCAGAGCCTAACATGGCACGATTTATTCTAGCGACTAGACTATTCCACAGCGGCGGCGGCAGGGACACAACCCTACTCTTCGTCCTCGAAGTCCTCCTCCTCCTCGAAGTCCGGGTCCTCCTCGGATGGCGAGTCGTGGGCGCTTCCTCATTGTTGAAAATTTTGGAAGAGGGAAGGAGAAATAGGGTGAGTACAAAGGTACTCAACAAGTCGAGGATATATGCCGATGGGGTTTAGTACAAATGGACGGCTTGGGCGCTTTATGAAATTGCGATTATTAGCCTAGTTTTGACAAAGCGATTTAGAAACATTGAATCTCCATATTTTCTTTGGGCTTTTCTCAAACGGTTCTCGCCACTTGGCCTCAAAGCCATAGCAAGAACAAAATCCTTTCTTCTTTTCTTTTCTCAAAACCGCTAGGTCCATTCCACATGACACTTTCCGATAGGTCGTTACCCATTTCGAATATCACCGGTGGCCCCTAGCTCAAACGAAATCCTTCTCAAACCTTACTTATCTCAAATCATTTGTTCAAAACCCTTTTTCTAAATTGATTTTAAAATGAAGGAGCTACCATATAATCAGTCCTTCAAGGCTCATAACATGAAAGCACGGCTATCATGACAGCTTTTAACTCTGCGAGTGGGTACGCTTTACCTCGAGAGGCTACGCACCTGCACGATGTTTCGCCACAAGACCATCAACCACGAGGGCCGACAATCGGGCCCGCCCCATACCGGGGCTCGAGGTCGCATCAGAATGGCTCGATTCATAGGATTATAGGATGAGCGGTCCTTAGACTAGGGAGAATTTATATTTTAGCCCGATTTTCAAACCGGTGCCATATCGCACTAACCGACAAAATATCTCCCTAGTCGGAAAGATTTTGGGATAAGAGGAAAATCATTTCCTATTAAGCATCACCCTTGATGCGCTATCTTTAAATCATCCTTTCCCAAACATTTCTCAACAATATTCTCAGTTCACATAAATGATTGAATCATTCCGCATAAATAATTTTAAGCATTTATCCTACCTCAACAAGTATATAAATATGAGCAATTCGTAGTTTAGCCTTAGGTTTAATCCTACCATTTTTCTTACCTTTTCTATTCGGCATAATAACTAATTCTAGCAAATACGGCATTTATCTTTTAAACTAGCATGCATCTTTTCAAGTCTAATAAACATTTTCTAAATAACCGAAAATGGCTTCACAATATGATCAAAGGGGACTTGCCTTGGTCAGAAGACGGGTAGGAGCAACCGGCGACGCTGGGCGGGTCTAACCACGCGGACAACACATACAACATAATACAAACATCCATCAAACAGGGAAACATTTATATATGATTTTTGTTTTAAAAATCATGCACGAAATAAATATGCATGGAAATGTGATGCATGCACAACTATTTTATATTTTTACATTTTTATTAAATCAAGTGTATGCATCAAAATAATATTTTCATCATTTTTCTAAGGTTTTTGAAAATCATTCGCTATTTGCTAGTTAATGCAAAATGATTAGTTTAATTTTTATTGTTATAGGTATTAATATAAATAGAGAGTTATTAAATTTTTGGATTATATTTATGTGTGCACTTTGAACTCGAAAGCGATTCGATCGAATACGCTTCCATTTATCGAGCCACACACACTACAGGCTAGCACTAATCTCAAAGCATGGGTCTTCTTCAACCTCAAGCCAAGCATGCACAAAGACGCACAAAGACACACGCCATTGAGCTAATCGAGCTCGGCTAGCCGGGCCGTGGCGACCTCCGCTCGCCAAACCGATCGCAAAATGGATTCCTCTCGACTCAGCGCCTCAAAGGACCCTATAGTCTGCGATCCGCCGATCACAAGACGACGACGATTTTTTATACATAGCTACAGAGCATGCTCTAAACTAGCTCGCATGGCTTCCATGGGAGCTCTAACTCGACATGGCACACGCAGGAAGACTACGGCCTCTCGGGATCATCTTCCCAAGCTCTTGCGCACCTAGAGATGAGCGAAGCTTACCCAGAGACGGCGAAATGAGCGCTCTGGCGGCGACTTCCTTCTTGACTTGGTGATGCTTCGGGTTCCTTCGACACGAGAAGAAGCACGGCACGGCAAGGCACCGAGCAAGGAGAGATAGGAGCACGAGCTCCACTTTATAGCCGAGGAGGGCACGGCGAAGCGTCGGACTTTACTCCGACGGATGGCACAAATACATGGAGGCAACGAAAGACAAAAGTTATTGCACAATAGCAACAAGCGATAAGACGGCGAGGTCGAGGCGCTTGGCGTGGCGTGGTCTCTGGTGCACCGACGACGCACGCGGGGTGCGAGGATTAACTTCATAGCGGCACGGCACAGAGGAAAATAATAAAGGAAGAGGTGCCCGGTGCAGAGCGTGCGTGCACGGCGCGAAGGCGTTGGATGGAGTAACTCAAGCGGCAATGAGTCACGGTAGAGATAAGCTCAAAGCACGAGAAAAGCACGAGAGGACAGAGGACTTGGACCCAACAGAGAGAAAAGGTGAGAAAGAGGAACGTTTTCTATTTTTTCTAGTTTTGTTTTTCTCTTTTCTTCTTTCTAAATAATTATTCAAAGGTCAAATATTAAATAGATTTTGACAAATTCACATGAGTTTGAAAGCTTCTAAATGCACCCAATGAAAATATTTATACCTTTAAAAATTAATGACCCAACCCATTTTCAAAACGGTTACATGCAATGATGATGCCATGATGTTTTTCAACACTTAAATAGTTTAATATTTTAATTATGCATTTTAATGAAATTATTAACGTGCCAAATTTGGTTTTGAAAGTTTGGGATGTTACATAAACCCTCCACGAAATCCATACTGATGTCTTGCCAAGGGTTAACAAGTATAGGAAGAGGCTGGAGTAAACCTGGATATTTGCAATTCTCATTGTTTGGCCTGTTGACACACCCCACATTGTTTGATGAAAGATTCCACGTCCTGTTTAAGTCCTGTCCAGCTAAACAACTTCTTAATGCGCTGATATGTGGCCTGTGTTCCCGAATGACCACCAATAGGGCTAGAATGGAAGGCTTCAATGATCTTATTTTGCAGACCCGCATTGGCTCCCACCCAGATCTTCCCATTCTTCCTAATAAGCCCATCCTGCAGAGTATAAGGACAATCTGTTGACACCCCTACTGACAACTGAGCCAACAATTCTTGTGCTTTGGGATCCACAGCGTATGAATTGCATACTTCTTGTAACCACACAGGATGACCGCCTGAAATAGCCCACAGACTGAAAACATGGCCAACCCTTGACAAGGCATCGGCCGCCTTGTTGTCGATTCCCTTCTTGTATTGAAATGAGAACTGCAAGCCCACCAATTTAGCCATTGCCTTTTTCTGCCACTCTGTGGTTAGCTCTTGACTTTGGAGGTGGCATAAACTCTGATGGTCTGTCCTGATCACAAAAGGACCACGCAGCAAGTAAGGACGCCATTTGTCTATGGCCATGATGATTGCCAAGAATTCCTTCTCATAGATTGATAATTTCTGATTTTGAACACTCAGTGCCTTGCTGTAAAAAGCTATGGGGTGTTGATTTTGGCTTAGGACTGCTCCAATTCCTGTCCCACATGCGTCCGTTTCAATCACAAAAGGCAAAGAAAAATTTGGTAAGGCCAGTACTGGGGTAGTACTCATAGCATGTTTGAGATCTTCAAATGCCTTTTGTGCTGCTGATGTCCAAACAAAGGCATTTTTTCTTAGTAAAAGTGTCAAAGGTTTAGCAAGAATCCCATATCCTTTGACAAACTTCCTATAATAACCCGTGAGACCAAGAAATCCTCTAAGCTGCGTTATTGTACTAGGGACAGGCCATTGTACCATTGCTTGAGTCTTGTTTGGATCTGTGGATACTCCAGCACTAGATATGATATGCCCCAAGTATTCAATCTGTTCCACCATAAATTCACACTTGGATCTTTTGACAAAAAATTGATGTTGTCGCAGCAACTGAAACATAGAATGGAGGTGTTGCATGTGCTGAGATTCTGTGTGACTGTACACCATAATGTCATCCATAAAGACCAACACAAACTTCCTGAGAAATGGAGCAAATATCGAGTTCATGACGCATTGGAAGGTTGCCGGAGCATTGCATAACCCAAAAGGCATGACTCGAAACTGGTACAACCCATGATGAGTTTTAAAAGCAGTTTTATGCTCATCTGACTCCACCATTCGATTTGATGGTAACCAGCTCTAAGATCTAGCTTAGAAAAATTTTTGCTCCCGACAATTCATCTAACAGCTCATCAATAATTGGCATAGGGAACTTACTCTTAATTGTTATGTCATTGAGTCTTCGGTAGTCCACACAAAACCTCCAGGAATTGTCCTTTTTCTTCACCAATAACACCGGGGATGCAAAAGGACTAATACTCGGGCAGATAGTTCCTTTTTGTAACATGTCCTGAACTTGTCTTTCTATCTCATCCTTCTGCTGTGGAGAGTACCTATACGGTCGGGCATTAACTGGAATTGAGTTTGGAACCAAAGTAATAGGATGGTCATACACTCTCTTAGGAGGAAGTTCATTGGATTCCTGAAAAACATCCTTAAATTCCTCTATAAGCTGGTGAAGAGGATCAGAACGTGGTTCCTTATTGTGAATAGCTGCTGGTCCACACTGTTCCACCTCTGCAATGGCCCAAACATCATTGCCCTTAATCCATTTTGATAATGTCATCACTGACACTTCAACTATTTTTGTACGTTGCTCCTCTAGTATCCCCTGTAAACGCACCTCCTTGCCATCATATTGAAATTTCAGCCACTTCTCCTTCCAATGGCAGGTCATGCACCCCACAGAAGATAGCCAATCCATTCCCAATATCACATCATACCCTCCCAGGGATAGCACTCTCATATCCTGCTTGAATGTATGCCCTTGTACCCACCAAGAGAACTGTGGTATGCAACTATTACAGTTCAATATGTCGCCTCCTGCCACCCTAACCGGCATATCTTCCATGCTCTCTTTGCTCAAGGCTAGAGTGTCCACCAAATTATTGTCAACGAATGAATGTGAGCTGCCGGAGTCAATCAGCATAATCAGTGCCTTGTTCCCAGCCATAGCTCTCAGCCTGATTGTTTCAGGGGATACAGATCCTGCTAGGGCATTCACCGAGACATGCATTTCCTCAGGTTCAGATTGGACCAACATGTCCAGGAGCTCATCCGACAGTATCTCAATGGATTGCATAGCCTTAACTTGTGCTCCAACTGGTAGTTTGCATTGATGTTGTGGACTATACGTTTCCCCACACTTGAAACATAAGCCATTAGCCCTTCTGTACTCCTTAAGTTGTTTAGCCTTCCACAACTCCCCTTTTTCAAAGTTCGGAGTCACTGCTGGCCTGACCATATTTTCTGTTTTAGTGGTTTGACCGCTGGTGATCTTGGGTGTGTATAACCTGTTTCCAATCTTCCTTCCCTTGTCCAGAGACCCCTCATACATCAGAGCGATGTTTGCCGCCTGTGCCACAGTTTCTGGCATCTGCACTTCCACCCCCAACCTAATCTCTTCCTTAAGTCCCAGCACAAACTGATTCACCAGCATCATTTCACTGATAGCATTGTCATACATACAAACCTGATATACCAGTGAGTCAAATTTGTTATGATACTCCTCCACCGAACTTACTTGCCTTAACATCAAAAGTTCTCTAGTCCGTTCCCTGTAAGTATTTCCCTCAAATTCAGTTAAGACTGCATCCCTGAACTGCCTCCAATTCAACTTGTGAATCCATGCTTCATGAGCTCCGAACCAGTACGCAGCCCTATCCACCAGATGAATAACCGCAGCAGATACCTTAAAGTCCTCAGGTATGCCATAAATGTCAAAGAACATCTCACATTTGTTCGTCCAAATTCTTACATCCTGACCACCAAACTTGGGAAAATCCATCTTGGGCATCCAATTCTTGACTCCTCTCTCTGACTCGCCCCCTTTTGCCCCCTCCGGTGCTGATCTGAGAACTCCGGGTCCAGAAAAATCACCAATCGGCCTCGCCACCGATGGTTGACCCATCGATCCCCACTCCTTCTGCAATTTTCCCAGAGAACTCATCGAAAGGTCTACCTTAACTTGCATCCTTTCCATACTTCCCTTTTGAACTTCCAACTGTTGTTCCACTCCCCCGATGCTGCCCTTCATCGCCTTCAACTCCTCCTGAAGTATCTTCATCTGAGCATCGAAATGCTCCATCAACCTTCCCTCTATTCCTTCTCCCACCATCGACTTAGCACGATCCTTCGCCGTGTTGTCCCTTCCCAAACCGATCGACCCGAAGGTTTAGGACTTACAGCAGTCGCCTAATGGCGTTAGCTAACCTGCCCCCCGGAAATTACCGATCGGTCGAGGAGATGCGGAACACCCAACGGATCGGAACCTTGCTCTGATACCAAATTGTCACGCCCTGATGGCTGATTCTGATCGGGTGAGGCAATGCCACAGGAATAGAGTTTGGAGAGATAGAGAAGAAGAACAAGACGAACAGAGGAAGAACAGAGGAATTAGTTAGGGAAAGTTTGTTCTACTTTTTCCATAATCTCTCAACACCGGAGCATCGGTATTTAACGGCCAATCCCAGGCCAACCCTCACGCACCCAGACGGCCCACACGGCCCACAAGACTTCCTTCTCACCCAAAGTCACATACAAGCCTTATCGGCCTTTTGCGCCACATACGCGCATTCGACGCTTAGCGCCACCTTGTCATGCATGACATCGATTTTGATTGGTTCGCGCTGATGTGCTCGAACCGGACGGAAAAGTGCCATTTTCTTCCCGAACTATCGCTTCAGTAGCAAATCGATCCTCAGGGGCAAAATCGGGTAGAATCCATCAGCATGGTACTGGGAAAGACCGAACTTAATTCTTTGACCGATCAAGGAGTCATTTTAAGATGACATGACGATTGACAACGGTTTAAAATGATGTGGTGACGGTTTTGGTAAATAAATGTTGATTTGGCTGACTTTCTACCGTGGTAGCGTATATTATAGTTCAGTGACCTATTTTTTCCTTCTCATTTTCTTTTCTTTTCTCTCCCTCGCTACCCCCTCTCTCTCCCCAATGTCCCTGCCGCTCCCCAGGCTCCCCATCCCGCCGCCTATGCATGCATCGACTCCTCCCATGACCTCGTCGCCGCTCCCACTTGAGTTGTTATGGCCGTTGCCACTACCCGCCATGACCTCTTTCTTTCTCTAACTTGAGAGCTTTGCGATGTGGAGGTGGTGGTGCAGCTTTCGATTTCGTGGCCTAGCATCATTGTCGCCAGCCATTTCTGTTGTCACTCATCAGATTGCTACTCCATCGGGCACTGCTCATGCCTCACTTGACTCAACCGAGAGCCACCCTAGCGTTGTCGACTAGGCCTTGCCATCGGAGCACCATCTCACCTTCTATTTGTCATGGGCACGCCATTGTCGTCTGTCGTTTCCGCTCACCCATCAGATCACTACTCTATCAGACCACCTCTCGTGCCTCACCTAACTCGCATGAGCACCACCCTAGCGTCGTCAACCAGGCCTTGCCATCGGAGCGCTGTCTCACCTCCTCTCTATCATGGCCATGCATGGAGCGCCGCCCTTGTCGTCGGTGAGCTTCTCTGTCTCATTCTCACGGAGTGCCACCCTTGTCGTCATTGAACAGCCGCCTCACCGCCTCTATCTCTTCCACCAAATTCGCGTCTGTGGGGAGAAATAAAGAGAGATGAAGCTAGAGAGAGAATAAGAGAAGGGTGGAAGAAGATGAATGTGCTGCCTCTTTCTCTCACAGAGTGCTGCCTCTTTCTCTCACAGAGCGCCGCCTCTCCTCTTCCTTCATATTTGGTACGATAGAGAAAGAGATATGAAGCTAGAGAGAGATAATGAGAGAAGTGAATGAAGAAGATGAATGCCATGTTAGTGCTTGTGTGTTGGCTTGGCTTGGAGTCTATGGATGCAGAATCTGCCACGCCGACATCCACTTACCTTTTTTTATGTGGAGGAGAAAAGGAGAGAAGAGAGATTGAGACCGGCATCTTTTAACTAAAAATCATAGGATTAAAAGACTCATACACCCTATTACATATGAACGCATACTAAATTTAAAGACAACGTTATAGTTAACCCGTTCAAGATGTTGTCTCCATACGACATTTATAAATAATATGTAATTTATTTGTTTGTAGTGATCGACTATATGCTGAAGATGAGAAAGGAGATAACTTGGCATGGAGGCCCAAACTTTTAAATGTGCAACTGTCCGCTTTCATCTATTAGTTCTGGGTGGTTGACTGAAGATCAGGAGGATGCCGTGGACTCCGACCTCCGAAACGATGAAGATGGAGTAGACTACTTCATGCTCCATAGGATCAAGCCAATGCAACGCAACAAGACGAGAAGCAGCTTATAGAAAGCGTCCAAGACATCTAGAAGCGAGGAAGTCCTCTCACGCAGACATGGGGTAATTCAGCGGGGTGCATGTGCCAAGACTCACGACAGCAGCAGGAGGTTTGAATTTGACCACGCGATCAGTTTAGTTAACAATAGTCATAGGCAGGAAGCAGAAGCGAGCTTGCCGATGACATCGTCACTTGCTTGCTTGGCTTTTAAGCAAGGTTGCCACGAAGCAGCCAAGCTCAACACGATCCATCCATCCGCACCACTCCCCAGAACGCAAGCAGGACCAGGGTCCAGGGCCCATGGCAACACAGGAGCCGTCGCCTCTGCGCGCTGCGTCGGACACGAGGCGGACCTCGAGCTCCGTGTAGGCAGCAGTGCGGGGGTATAACGGTAATTCTCCATATCTTCTGTGCGTCCCTTGGCGTGCGCTCCCTCCTCCGTGCACCTCCCCCCAACCTCCGGTGCAGCAAGCTTCTTCCCAGAAAGGAGGGGGGAGAAGGCAAGGCAGGGCCAAGCCAAGCTAGAAGCCTAGAACCAACTCTCCTCCAAAGTCCAAATGCTTTGATCTGTCTGGCCTCGGCTGAGCCCTCTCTTCTCCTCCTCCTGTATGGCACGCGTCCTGCCTCTCAGCATCGACGCGGGGGAGATGGCCAGGTAAAGCACCTCTTCTTCATCCGCTACCTGGCATTTTTTTTTTGTAAAAAGAAAAAAAATAGTGGTAACAGATTTGGTCCGGCTGTTCTGTTTCGGGTTTATCGGCACGCGATTTCGGTTTAAAGCTGGGTTCTTTTGGACGCAACCTTCTGTTTCGGGTTTATCGGCATGCGCTTTTGGTTTGAAGTTGGGATCTTTAGGATGCAGCTTCTTTAATTTGAAGTTTTGATTGATGGTATCATTCTGCTCTCTCGATATGCTCATAGGGATTTTATACTATGATTTCGGCTTGCTAGTTACCAGTAGCTACAATAGATGGACTCTATGTTTCGTTTAGCAAAAGAAACGCACGAATTGATCTTGTGCGTGGTGTGACCTTTCGTCTTCTTTGGTTACCTCCCTTGGACTTTCTTTGCCGCAGCCGCAACTAGAAGAAGACTATGATGGCCCGTGGCCGTGAGGCGTGAGCTTGTTCTTCCCTCTTCCGCTGGCTTGTGCGCCCCACCTGCTGCGGCCCCCGGACTACCCAGCACCAGCCAGGTCGCCGTCCATCCCTTATTGTCTACGCCGGCGGCCGCCGGAGGAACGGCGGCCGTCTACATTTGCCGCTGGCAGAGCTGTGGGGGCGCCACCACGTAATGCGAGGAGCACGGGTGACCTGTGCCCCCACGGCCCGCATACTACCATGCACTGATGCACATACATCAGACATGGGCGTGTTAGGCTATTAACACCCCTTAACGTTTGGACTTTGGAGGCCACATGCATCAACAAGACCGGGAGCAAAGGGGGAGTGATCTAATTAATTAATGTTTGACAATGTCACATTTTTTTTTCCAACAGTTACGGCGTGCAGATACGATTTGGGGGATTCTTGATTAAAAGAATGTTGCAACCATATCCGAATTACAGGACCTCACTTGGAATGTCATGATTAAGCAACCGGCTTTTGCTGTTCCACTACATCAATCCAGTGATTCGAGGTTTTGTAGATAAACTAATGAAGAAATGGATCCCTTTTGTTCCCAAAAAAATGATGCATTTGGTAGTTCGGCTAGTTGTGTAATGAAACACAGTTGGAATATTGCATGGGGCGAAGAACAGGTAGTTGAGAATTTTGACTTGGGCATGTTCTCTTCTCTAGATGATCAAGATGCTGGGCTGCCATCTAGCACTTTGGGTTTTTTATGTTTCCTTTATTACGAGATTCTAAGTGGACATGTAAATGCCATGCAGTTGAGAATTAGAGACTGTTGGAATAGTCTCGGCTGTGTAATGGCAAGAGGCATAACCTAAAAGTGGGGGAGTTCGGAGTTCCTCACCTCTCAAGCTAACTTTTTGGTTTATAAGACCCTTACGATTTTTCAAGGGCTACATTAAAAATTAAAACGTTGTTATGTATGTGATTGTGTGAGGCATATCAAATTCTTTACTTTGTTTTTATTGGCATTTTTTAGACAGATCATAGCCCTGTTTTATATTACACAGAACAAGAATCTGGCTGGCTGGCTGCCGTACTTCAATGATATAATTAGCAAAATTTATCACGTGTGCATGACAAATATTTTTTTGTGCTAATTTTGTCTTGGCTTGTAAACAGGGATGGTGAGGTAGTTGCAGACATGGCAAGCCCTTCAGCATCTGCATCTTGCAAGGGAATTGAAAACTCGGAGCAAAACATAAAGGATGATGAATATGCAAGGCTAGTCACACCAGCTCAACATGTAACAGCTGACATTAACGCAATAGTTTTACCTCAGCAACCAAATTCAAGATCCTTCATTTGGTGGATGAAAGTTCTGCTTGGTTGCTTACTTCTTATAGCAGTGTCTTATGTCTTCATAAAATGGGGAATCCCCTTTGCTTTTGAGAAGGTGAGCACTAATTCTTAATGTACATTTCTTTAGACAGTTTTTATTTTTATTTTTTGAAGGTTTCATAGATTAGTCAGGGTTAATCAGCAGATGTTGCTATGCTAGCATGATTACAATAGGACCTGCACCTCAATTTCATGAAATGTTGACTTTTGGAAGTAACTAAAAATTGGCTTGTTGGCTGGCTCAAGAACAAACTTGTAAGATGTTTCTTGGTCGACCTTAGATGTCTGACCCTCTTATCTATCAAGATTACTATCATGATAAACAAATGCCAGGACTTCTGAAGTATCTTGCATACTCTTCCTGTCTGCTGAGATCTCAATCATAAGTTTAGGTTTCTGCTTCTGAAAAACTAAAATGTTGATGATTATAATTTGATTACTCAGGACCTTCCCATGCACACCCTATTTTGTATTGAGAAAATTGCTCATGTAGCACTCCAGAGTTGCAAAAATTCCCACCATGTGTAAAAAATACTACTCGGTGCTATCACACATGGTAATTTTTGTAAGCTGGGAGTGCTATGTGGGCGAATTGCCCTTGTATTCATATCAATACATTTATTTATTTTATGAAAGTATGAAATTTCTCATAATTGTTTAAGTTATGGTAGAGAATTGAATTACCTTATATAATTTTATTTTTGCTTCTCTAGGTCCTCTTGCCCATCATGCAATGGGAAGCAAGTGCTTTTGGGCGTCCAGTATTGGCTATTGTTCTTGTTGCATCTTTGGCACTTTTCCCAGTTATTTTAATCCCTTCTGGACCTTCCATGTGGTTAGCAGGAATGATATTTGGTTATGGTTGGGGTTTCTTGATTATTATGGTTGGGACTACTATTGGCATGGTGGTGCCATATTGGATTGGCTCACTGTTCCGGGAACGTCTACATGTAAAATTTCTCAGCCCCATGTCGTTGTGATATGTATTTTAGGAGTTAAATCTTTTTAAAGGAGCTATGCCCTAGTTTGCTTCTTTCTGTGCTTGCTCTGATCCTCTCCCTCTCTCTCTAATACAGGCATGGTTAAAGAGATGGCCTCAGCAGATAGCTCTAATTAAACTTGCTGGTGAAGGGAATTGGCTCGAGCAGTTTCGAGTTGTTGCACTATTCCGAATCTCACCATTTCCGTATACAATTTTTAATTATGCTGTCACTGTGACAGACATAAAGTTCAACCCTTATCTATGCGGCTCAATTGCTGGAATGATACCCGAATCTTTCATCTATATCTATAGGTTAGATTACAGATTATGATTTAGTAATTGCACACTTTTTTTGCATCAAGATTCAGCTTATCTAAATACATGTTCTTATCCAATATACCTTATTACTGTGCATTGCACATTGACCATTAACCAATTGCTTTTCTAATAGCGAGCTGACTGATTGAGCAATTTCTACACTTGTTTCAATAAGGTGTGTGTGTACGCGTGCGCGCAAAATGTGCTTAATAGTTCTATTCGGAAATTCTGGATCATTGAAAACTTGTTAAATTAGATGTTTACATAGGACAATATATTTGGACATAAGAACCGTTAAGAACTTCCGTTTCTTGGCAGCTAATTTTAAGGTTACTGCAACTAATGCTGGCACAGAGGAAATAATTTTTCAGAAATACTTTGTGATTTGCCTATCTTGTTACATGTGGAGATTATGGATCCTTGATAACTTGTCAAATTAGATGTTAGCATAGGACAATGTTTCCACACATAAGAACTATAAAGAACTTCAGCTATTTTTTGGCGGCTAATTTAAGGTAACTGCAACTTATGCTGGAACAGGAGAAATAATTTTTTTAGAAATACTTCATGATTTGCTTATCTTGTTACATTTGGAGATTCTGGATCATTGAAAACTTGTCATATTATATGTTTATATAAGACAAGGTATTTGACATAATAACTACAGACTACAGAGGACTTCAGTTGTTTTTGGCAGCTAATTTAAGATAACACAACTGATGCTCTAACAGACGGGATAACTTTTTCCAGAAATACTTTGTGATTTGTTTATCTTATTTCATATTGGTGCAGTGGGCGGTTGATACGCACATTGGCGGACATGAAGTATGGTAACTATAGGATGACACCGGTGGAGATAACATACAACATAATCTCCTTTGTCGTTGCTGTCGTCCTGACAGTGGCCTTTACAGTGTATGCCAAGAGGGCCCTCAATGACATAAGAAGGTCAGAAGGTATTATAACAGAAGGTGGTGGCAACCATGCTGGCCCAGCTGGGCATAAGTATTCCCGTCAGGAGTGTTCCCGTTCAGGCTCTGTACCACTGGATGATGTTGTATGATATTGTATTCGCATACGGCTGCACAAGGAGGAGCTAAGTACGTAGAATTACTTGCTGACTACTTTCTCTGACACAAGAGGTGTATGTGGGCTAATAACAGAAGGTGGATGCACACGTCTAACCCGTATACTCACCCAGCTAATGAGGTTTACTTGATTTATTTCTTGATGTACTTATCTGCATGGCCATGTCATGGAATTCAAGGGTGCAGTCTGAGCTGCTTTCTGCTGGCTTATGTATGGATATTCTTTTCTTGTTGGTCGGAGCTTCTGGCCGCTGATGGAAACGGGAAGTTTGCACGTTGGTGGTTAGGTTTTTCAAGGGATGTGTAATGTGTTCGGTCGCTATGCATGATTTGCTGCAACCCTTTTGTCGTGAACTCGAGATAATATATTACTACGGTAAAGACAAGAATACTCCTAGAATATTCTAACTTCGCTACTCACTTTTATAACCATCAGATGCAACTTCCGGATCGATCTAAATCCGCCAAATTCGTGATTTTCAGAATATACTAGTAAAGCAGTGTTTGAAAATTAGTAAAGTGGTATCAATAAAAGGTCCAAAGCCGAGCTGCTCTTCGGGGGGGGGTGGCTGGCTTGCCCGCCAAGGTCGTCATGGCGTCCGATCGCGTGAGACGAGCAGATCTGCCTGTCCATTTTGACTTAATGTATAAAAGAATTTTTTGGCCACAAATGCTAGGCACGCGGGTTGTTTGCCCGCCTGGCTAGCTCAGCCGGATCTCGCTCCGCTGAGCGCGGTTCGAATCCCGCATCCAGCATTTTTTCGTCCGCGCTCGGGCCGCCTGTCGTGCGTGCCGCGCGTCCCACGCGTGACCAGCGTTTTCCCACTCAAGACGCCGAGGTCCACGCGCTTTCCGCGCCAAGGCTCTCGGCCTCGGCGCCCGAGGCACACGGTCGCGGCTAGTATATATAGATAGTAAAGTAATGGTTATTCAAGATACGGATAGTCCGAGCACATGGACACGTGGGCGGAAATAGATTTTTTTTTTATTTTGATCATAACTTTTGACTCAAAAGTTCAATAAAAATGCGGTCTGCACTTTCGTACTCATAACATTTTCTAAATCAATACTTTATTTCTACTACTATAAAGCGTCTTGTGGTGATGACGTAGCGGTGCTGTCCTCACTAAATCGCGTTCTCATCCGTTGATCAGCATCAGACTGCTAACTGAGATCGGCCCCTCTACCAGTGTCGCACCCCAATCCTAGCGCGCCTTTCACTTTTTTTTTTTTGCTCTTTGCATCATTCGGGTTGAGAGGCTTGAAACCTAGAAAGAATGCATGGGCCGTCTCCGCTCCATTTCTTCTAGGTCGTAAAGGGTTTCCAGTCGGAACTCGGCAATCGTTGGCCGATGATTAGTCCCAAACCGCCTACTTGAGCGAGGGGTGGCAGCGAGCCCTGGTATATAAGTGAGCCGGGGGCAAACCGCTGGAACTCACGCAGTTGCGCAGTGAGCACATAGCGAACTATTCTTTCGCCTTTTACTAAAGAATACCGTGTGCACGCCGCAAATAGCAGCAAATGCTTATTTTTGGAGGGTTCCTTTTCTTCTGAGGAGGTTCCCTACAATCAAAATGCAAAGTATTTCAGAAGTTTTTTTTTTTTCATATATGTTATTGTAAAGTTCGGTCTCTTCGTATTTGTCATTACAAAATGTACATTATTATTGATGCCATTATTTTTGCAACCATATATCCCATTCTCGAGGCTGTTCTACCATATACAAGACATGACACGTGGGGCCCAGCTACCAGGTGCGTATTTCTCACGTATTCGGATCTCGTTGTTGGTGCCTTCGTTATTTGTTTTTTAAAATTCAATTAAATCGTGCTTGTTAGTTTGTTGCCCGTGCTGGCCTAGACACAAATTTATTAAATTCATATTCATATAAACGTTTACGAGGAACGATGGCCATCGCTGTTTTTCAAGGAAAAAAAGATTGAAAGAATTTGCACGTCTTTGTGCTACAACAGTAGTGCTACATCTATCGAACAATGTGTGTATGTACAAGATCTAACGCGTATCCCTTCCATTTTCCTACTATACACATCTGTCATACATTCAATAGTATTTCTATGGTTCAAAGAAGTGTATGCATTCAGTAATATTTCTGTTGTTCACAAAACCTTCAAGTGCAATCGCCTTCAAGTGCAAGCACTTCAATGCACCTTTCATCATCAATCATCTGCTGCTGCTGCTGCAACCAGTGCATGCTGCAGCGGAGACCTGGATGCTCCTCTCGGTGAGACACTGGATGCTTCACACCCCCTTGCAATGAGACCATTGAAGCTTGGCCTCTGTGACGAGGCGAACCGGGAAGCGGCAGCTCCGGCACTCCTCGGCGACAGGTTCACTTGCTCCAGAGCTCGGAGTTGTAGCTCCGCCGGGTAGTCGCGCACGCACCCGATCCGAGGACCGGCTCCGGTGGTCCACCTGAAGGACAGTTGCTTCCCCAGCTGATATGATTTCATGCCTTTCTTGGAGTTGATCCTCTCAAGGATCTTCTCTCGTGGCACGGGTGCCTGCTCATTCGCTTCTTGATCTTTCTCAGACAACTCGTCGCTAGTAGTGCATGAGGTTTCAGTGTTTTCAGTTCCCCCTGATGAATCCAGCCTTGCTGCCACTACTTTCTCCTCGCATTTTTCTCTCTCTGAACAAGTAGTTTCAGCAGCTTGAGATATCTGGCAAGAGCCGGTTTCTTTAGGTGCTGTAGCGATGTCATTCGCTGACTGGATTCTTTTGAGGCTACCCCAGAATTCCTCGTCCTCCTCAGCTGGGCTCATCTGCAGCAATTCAAAAACCTGTAAGATTACAATACTATCGCAGTATTCAGAGATTTTTAATTTTGTCTGAATGATGAAAATGCGTACCTTAACATCGGTGAGATCGGCCGAGTTTTCCTTCAGGAAGCTCTTGAACTCCTGGAAGTTTTCCTCGGTCGGGCGGTAGTGCCCACTGTGAGGCCATATAGCCTGTGTCAACAGAAAAACCCAAATTGTGTAAGCATGTTGTTTATTAAAACTGAACATATGACAAAGCCTTTACATGGGTTGCAAAAGTCATATTACAAGCGCTGGATATAAACAGTACATACCATTAGAGTTCCATTTTCAACGATTAATCGCCCAGCAGCAGAAGTTGCCCCTCCAGCTAGGAAGCTAGAATGTTGAAATGCACCCTTTTTCTTCTGCAATTGAGATTCAAGGACGAAGTTAGAGAATGAACCAGAATTTCTAAGGCTGGTCTAATGGCACTAATGTGAAGGTATGAGCATATTGTTAGGATTTTAATCGCTTACCTGACCAACATATAAGCTCTTGGATGTGCTAAGTACAAAAATCCACTTCGCATCTCTTGGCCCACAAGATGTGTCGAGGATTTGCCGGCTCTTTTTGTACAAGAATTTTCCATCCTCAATCACTACTTCATAGTCTTCCCTTTCCTTCTGCGCAATTTAAGTTGATGTTTTTGTTAGCCACCACTTATCTCCATTGTGTTGCAACTCTAGGAGTTGCTTTTCTCCATGTTTGTAGAACACTTACCGGACCAAGGTACTTGATGCACTGGCGCAGAAGCTTTGACCTCGAGCACTTGCCTTCAAGATTGATCTCTTTGCCTTCCCCAACATCAAGCCTGCATAACCAAAGGGAGACCATCAGTTCACGTTTCACTCGGTGGTAGAATTACAAAGATAGAACTGTTATTCCGCTCAGATTAGTATAACAAATTACTAACCAGTAGAAGAAAGGCTGCTTGCTATCGCAGTGAATCCAGCAATCATAGTAGTAGTGAAGGTTATGACCATACCGGTGTCGTGGGTCAATCTGTTCACCAACAATTTCAGTATTCACATTAGCTCACTGCCTGGTAGAACATCAGTGGAGCCTAAACATTTGCTACATGCTGAAGATTTGCTACATACTCACCGCTTCAAGCCAGTGCTGCAACGCGAGCTTCTGCGCCTTCCCATCCTTGGCTAGTCCCCTTCCGACCTGAAACACGTGTACCAAATTTGCCAAATCTTCAGTCCAATCCACCACTTTCCCATCAAACACCTGACAAGATCACTCAGAAGACACAACTGTAGTCTGGATGCAAAATTTCCAAGTACCTTGGCAGCTCGAGTTCTTGCTCTTGACCACTTGGACACCGCGGTCTCCTGCTTCTCGATGTCGAAGAACGAGACCGAGCTGCGCTTGAGCATCGCGAAATCCAGCAATTTCCACCTGATCAAACCAGACAGGCACCGAAATTAGCATCACAGATGCGCAATGCCGCCGCCGCCGCAAATTTCATTCGCTGTAAGGTGCACGCACCAGCTCTGCTCAACGAGCACGGCGCAGTCGGCGAGCTGCCGGCGCGTCCGGAAGCTCTTGTACACCTTCTGCAGCTTTAGCGCAGCCGCGTCGTGCTTCGGGCTCTCCGCAGCGGCCGCCGCCGCCGGCACGACGTCGGCGAACCTGGCCCTGGCAACCTCCTTCGGCATCGTCGGCGCCGCGGCGGTCTCCGTCGCGGCAATGTTGGCGGCCTTGATGGAGATCTTGGTCTCCACCTGAAGAGAGCTAGAGGTGAGCTGCTCCCTCTTGAAGCTGAGTGACCCCTCGATGAGCAGCTTGCCGGAGCCAATGGCCTTGAGGATCGTCGGCTCCGCGCCGCCGGAGCTCGCCCCAGGCGAGAGGGCGGCTTCTTCCAATGGGTCGTAGTCTTCGGCGGGGCACGAGAACAGGACGCCCATTGCAATGGCCTGGATATTTGCTCTCACCAACTGTAAGAAAGAACACCAAACCATTGTGTTTATGTGTTAGATGCTAATCTTGCTAAAGAAGAACAAATTGGAGAACCAAGAACAAAGCTTTGGACTTCAACAACTAGATGGGAGAAAAGAAGGGGACTAGCCAAGAAGAAGCAAAAAGAAAGAAAATATCGCTGAATCATCGATTCATCGTTGAGTCCACAGAATAAACACAGTAAGAACAGAGCTTGAACCGAACAAAACAGCTCAGAGGTCAGAAGGCGCAGGAAAACACACACAACGAAAAAACATTAAAAAAAATGGGAGGAGAAAACCACCGCTCTTTGAAGCTACGATTTAGCAAATAAAATCATAAAGACGCAAATAATCTCTCTCTTTCTCCCTCTTCTCACCTCTTGCCTCGATGCCTCTCCCCTTCAATCACTTGCCAACAATGTTAGGTTGCCTTCTCAGAAGTCAGAACACCGAGCAGTAGCAACAGCAGCAGCAGCGGACGAAAACGATTTTCTTTGGGCCTATGAGCTAGTTATCCGATGTGCTGGTGTGAGACAGTGGCAATATATAGCCGATGCAGGGGAGGACGGTGGCGTCGTCGACCTTTTCGCGGGGCAGCGAGGAGGCCGCAACGAGCTCAGCCAACGACTAGCGTTTGTTTTTCTGGATTCCACGTGTTGTCAGGGGTGTCATTCGGAGCTGCACAGGCGTAGCCTGGCTGGCATAGTGGCATTGGTCAGTGAGAAGCGTGTATCAAAACCAGCGAGGCTCCATTATTTTCTTCTCCAACTCCGGTCTCCAGAGGGCAGGGGTGTATTTTAAAGTTAGTAATTTCTGGCAATTGGTGTGCACGAGTGGCACAAGAGCCTCGTTCTTTTCGGCTTAAATTAATATAATAAAAAATTATTTTTTATAAACCAAATGATGCATATGCTGTATTTATTTTTAGGTTTTAAATAGTTTTTTAGAGTTTTAAAAATATTTTTTTGACTCTCCTAGAATTTTGACCCGCATGCTTCGAAACAAATTTGTTGTTCCGCTAAACTATGCCTACCTATATATTTTTTAATATTTTACTAATTGTCTGCATCAAATGTATAAAAAAAATTGTATCCGAAAATATTCTATAATATCTGTCAAAGTTGGTTTGAAGACGGTATTGATGCTCAAAATGACTAGTTTCTATACAATACCAAAATTGCCGGACATGTAGGCTGCATCGCTCTTGGCATCCCTCCGTCCAGTTTTATAAGACGCACACGTATTTTAAGATTCAGTTATTATGATTTTAATCAACTATGTTTAAAAGATATATTAAGTTTTGTGATAAAAATAGTAACATTGAATTTAAACGATGGCTATAAGTTTGTTATTATAATCTGTTTTTATATTATAAGGGATACTAAAAGTCATAGTATCATTTTAGAGACCGTTCAAGTTGAACCACACCTTATAAAATTAGACAGAGGAAATAGTACATTAAAATCAATGTATGTGAAACATTTACCCCTTTTGATCCAATAGTCCATATTATATCATAAATATATTGGCATAATTATTAGTGGTTTTAATTGAACGGTTAAACTTAAATATAAATGTTACCGTAATGTACCATATAAAGAGCTCTTTTATCTTTATTGAAACCATTAAACCACCTATAAGTCATATGAAGTCCTTGCACTTCTTTCCTAAAATATAACTCGTCTAATATAGTGCAACGGCGATGCTGGAATATTCTTCATATGGTTAATTATCAATGATGCGCTTAGGTGAACACTCTAGCATTTTGTTTTAAGTCATAGAACAATGGTGAATTATTTCCGGCGTAGTACTTGTGTGTTCATTGTCGAGTTGTCTTTTTTTACCTTTTCTCCACATAGTTAAATTGGATGAGAGCGTAACCCAAACTTTACATTGGATGAAAATCAACGTAACCCAAACATTTACTTTTCGAAAGCTTTGACCCAAACTTTACATTTCAATGTGTCGTGCGGTGACAAAACACATGAAAATTCAAGTGCATTTCCCTCTGATTAACCAAAGGTAACGCGGAGGTGTCGCTGACGATGTCGGACCTGCAATTTCCAGCGAGCGCGGTCATTCATTAGGAGCCTAATGGAAGTCAATTACAATGACAGGGCAAGAGAGACGAGAGGAGATACGTTCCATGGACGGGTTCAAGGTACATTTTATAAGATGACATGTTACCTAATGTGCCGTCAGTATAGTTATTGATAATATATTGTGAGGGTAAATAACGATAAAAATTTTACGTTAAGGACCGTGCCAAAAATTTATATGTCTTATATTTTAAAACGGAAGGAGTATTTGTTTGCTAGACTCGCCTCCTTTCTAGATTGATCAAAATCTTTTCTAAATAATGATAAAAAATCAGCATATGCACTCAATAGAGATAAGTACCAGTGTTACAAATGCAATTAAAAAGTTTGAAAATCAAAATCATTACTTATTGAACACTTCAATCAAACGTATCTGGTTCGTCTTAGGTTATGGAACCATTTGGATCAAGCAAAAGCAAAATGTATGACCAACAATAATTTAGATGATTTTTTTTTAAAAAAAATGGCCTTTTCCCGGCTAAAGTATTTGTTTCCATGTCCTTTCTGGAACACGGGACACAAAATTTAGATGAAATAGTTTAGCACCTTGCGGAAACTCGGAAAAGATTTACCATGTTTCAAACAGAGTCAAAAGTCAAATTAATTTGAAACCTTGCTGGAAAAATTCAAAAGGGAGAGAAGCTTGTTTCAAGTCACAGTAATAAATGACTTATTAATCCAGTAGTTGCTTGAGCCAGTAGAGCCCTCCTGCATTACAAGGCAAAATATGTGGTGCAAACTACTGTTTTCGTGCAAACCCATAAAAACCATATATAAAAGTTTTGTAAATTCATAAAAAATTACTAGAGATAGTTATGTGCACGAACTACATCACCACCAAATCTTAAGTCTTGTTGAGTTTAGACTTATGTTGAGTTTAGACTTAAGATTTGATGGTGATGTAGTTCGTGCACATAACTATCTCCAGTAATTTTTTCACGAATTTACAAAACTTTTATATATGGTTTTCACGGGTTTGCACGAAAACAGTGGTTTGCACCACATATTTCGCCGCATTACAATCACTACTACCGCTCCTTTTGTTTCTTTGCATCTCTCTGATTCGTGGTTCAATTCAATTTGATTTGATTGAGCTAAAAGTTGAAAGCCTTTTAAAAAAGAACAGAGAATGGTTAAAAAAACATTTAAAAATATTTTTAGAATCTTTAAGTAAAATCCTACAAAGTGTTAAAAATATTACACTTAATAGTCTATAAAAAATAACAAAATTTTGGCTCGATCGAACAAAACCAAATCAAGCTGCGAATCAAAGAATCAATGCTGACGGCATATAATCAACTCATCACTGTTAATACGCTAATGGCATATTCTTTCTGCTCCAACTCGTAAGTACGTCTTGGCTCGATGGGCACAGTGCTTCTCGCTTTTCGCTGATTTTGACTGGATCAATGGTCGGTCGGTTTCGCCCATGCCGTGTCAAAACGGGACAGGAACCTTAAATTTCTCCAGAAATTGGACGGTGCATTTTCAATCAAATCCTTTTCTTCGAACTAGGCGCGCAAGTGATATAATATATTAGAGGTAGTCACTATATAAGTTTTTAGTGAAATTAGACGGTGCCTTTTATTTTGGTCATATGAAATTGACATATGGCAAGATCATATTGTTATGTCGAAGCAACGTACGTTGCCTATAAACCGAGCATCCCTTTTTTTAAAAAACTGAGCACATTCTTGATATCACACCAAATTTTAATATGCTAAGTTTGGGACGGTGCAGTAATTACTCTATGTATACAGAGCACGTAGTAATGCTACAAGAAAAAACCGTGTGAATAGAGATGACCATCAACAATCGTGAGAGATGTGCATACACAACCCGGCCCGAGCACAACCCGGCCCTCGCGTCGCTCCCTAGGGCGGGCGGCTCGGGGGCGACCAAGCTTCTAGCTCACCTCCACAAACCCTAAGCGCCAAGCGGCGGTTGCGCCGCCGCCGGCGGGCGGTGGCGGCGTCCCTCTCTCCTCTTGTCTTCTTCCCACCTCCTTCCCTTCCTCTTCTCTCGTTAGAGGCTAGATCCGTGGCTAGGTCGCGGATCTGGTGGCCGGTGACGGCGGCTTCGGCTGCTGGGCGGCGGCGGTGGTTGTGAGGCATGCGACGCTGGCGACGACGGTGGCGGCGCTGCTCGGCGGGCTCGGCGGTAACGACGGCGGGTTCTGGCGGCCCTCGGCGGTCTTTACTGGCTGGCTTCATGGCAGAACGGTTTAGGCCAGCAGCAGGCGGCAGCAGCTCGGCGGGGTTTCGGGCGCGTCGGCGGCGGCAGTAAAGCGGCGCGGCGGGTGGCGCCGCCGGCTCCCAGCGTGTGGCTCGCCACGCTCTCCTCTCCTCTGCCAGATCCGGCGGCGCGTGGCGGCGTCCCTCCCCCTCGGCACGGTGCACGCTGCCTCGACCTCCGCCTTGGTGCGGTGCAGGTGGTGTCGCCCCGACCTCCTCCTCGGTGCTCTCCGCTCGTGGCCGACGTGCCTCATACCCCACGTTCCAGATCTGAGCACGGCCTCCTTCCTCCTGTCCTCAGCGCGGCGGTGGCTGGTGCCCCCCCCTAACCCAACCCTTGATGGCTCTCATTCCCCCTCAGTCCCAAGACGGGCCACTCCGATTCCGTGGTTTGTCTTGTGGGCGGTGGCGCGCTCTCGGGGCCCGGAGGTGTGGGCTAGTGGCCTGGCGGCCGGCGGCGGAAGCCTGGGTGTGGCGGCGGCTCCCCCTCTTCTCCTCTGGTCGCGACACCCAGCTTTCCTTCTTCATTCACACCTTCGCGCGCAGTGGTGGAGCTTGACGCCCAGCTTTCCCTTTCTCTCTCCTCTTTCCCCCTTCTTCTTCCCCTCCTCTTGGGCTTGTCTTGGCGGTGACCGCCCGGGGGGGACCGCTCTGTGCGAGGCCTGGATTCGCGGGCAGGCGGCTCGGTTCTGGCGGTGTGTTGGCCGGAGCGGTCGGAGTAGGTGTACTCCAGGGTTGTGGGACCGGCACTACAGGAGGCGGCAACAGTCTCGACGGCCCAAGCCGTCGATAAATAACCCACAACCGTCGGCTTAACATAGTGTCGACGGCTAGCCGTCGAGACACGGCCGTCGAGTAAACGTCGTCGAGAGAGGAAGCTAGTGTCGACGGCCCGGCCGTCGACACTAATAGTTTCGACGGCAAAGCGGTAGCCCGTCGAGACAAGAACCCAAGACGGCGTCACCGGCGCGGTTTGCTCGGTTTCGACGGCCAGTAAGCGGCCATCGAAACTACATGTCGTGGGACCCACAAAGGCGATAGGCAGGTGACGTGGACCGTGGCGACAGTATCGACGGCCAGAGGTAGCCGTCGAAATTATCGGCAAGATGATCGGCGGTTACACAGCGATCGACACAAGACTAACCGCGACTCAGACGACGGCGCCAGATATGCCGTCGAGATGACTAAAAGCTGAAAAATATTTTTTTTTGTATTTTGTAAAAAACAGATTCTGCGATCGCTGCCACGCCTCCAAAGAAGCAATGACAAAGAAAGACTCGCAAAACCCAAAATACCCCACAATGCATATATATACCCCTCGTCGCATATTTGCGACCACGATTCAACCAAACACACATCCAAACCACAAAATACGAAAATAAACATTACCACATATCCACAAACACATATATAGCACATCAAGTCCACAAACCGTCATATAACAAATATAAGACGAATTTTGCAACCAAAAGTTTCAAAGTCAAAAGTAAAGCTAGCTAGCTACCGATCGGCCGAGGATCGTTCTCCGGGGTTCTTCGGGCGATTAGGCGGTTGGTGAATAGCAAGCGGGCGCAGAAGAGGTCGGTGACCCAGCTTGGGATTTTCTGGTCACCGATGTGTCTCCTCCTCCCGCCACGGATCTCACCATGAGCCGTGAACCGAACCCCGCATGTGTACAAAAGCAGTTAGTTATTAGTTTGTCACGTTTAAACGGTTCAAACATGAGTGAACGGCTTATCGATCCGTAACATACGGCAAGCCACCATGTGGGCGTAGCCGGGCCCAAGTATTCGCTCAAGGCGGGCAGTGTGGCTGCCGTGAGGGGTGGGAGCCGGTGCCCATCCACCGCAAACGGTGGCGGACCTCAGAGAAGGTTGGACCGCCAGCAGTACCACTGGGCCACCTACAATTTTATGGACATCTAACTTGTGATTAGAATTGTAATACACGACATGTGGATGGATATTAAAGGTTTAAGGACATTACCCCGCCTAATCGAGAGAGCGACTCGGATAGGCGAACCTCTCGCCGAACTCATATCGTTGCCTCGCCATCTCCGCCTCCCGCCTCTGTCTGCTTCTTCTTGAGTCCTCGGGCTCTCCCTCATCGCTTGCATCATCATGCTCGCTCTCCTCCTTCTCCCGCCCCTCTCCTCCTCTCTCCCTGCCTCTCCCTCTCAATGCGGGCCTCGAAGTCGCGTCGGCTCTCCGCTTGAGAGTGGGCAGCCCTCACCGAGGCATGTAATCCTCCGATCCGTAAAAAGCGATGTTAGTGGTTACAAAATATCACCGAATCGACACATATAGAAATTTGACGGTATGATATCTCGTGGTCCCTCCGATCGCTAGCCTTCCATGAGCCTTCCGCCCATAGCCTCATGTATGACCGAGGGTCAAGGGCTCCTCTTCGGTCCATCTCTTGGCCATGCTTATCAAAAGCCCGTCAGTAGTGTGCCTGAATTGAAGTGGAGATAGTCGAGTTAGAATATATGATTGTGTACGAACTAATTCATATATTATTGCACCTCTCATTGCCCAATCTGTGGTCTATAGGACCGAAAGAGCCATCCTTTTACGTGATGTGTGGCCCTCCGAACAATCGACCACCAAGACGGAACTCGCCGGTCGTGAGGCCCCGTGATCGCACAAGTCGAGTGTTGATATCTTCCTTATAACAAGAAACGTAAAAGATGGAAATAGTTAAGAAATAGCATTACCATCCTTTTCTCTCTGAAAGCGAACGACGACTTGCGGTCGTCGTTTTGCTCGTCATTGTTCGCCGGTTCTTCTTGGCCTTCAAAGACTTTACCTTAACGCCTCGGCGGCCCAAGGTCTTTGCGACAGGGCCTCCCAGCATCCGGGCGTTCGACACCCATCCGGTCGAACTGCGCGTACTCTTGAGCCTCGAGGTACAGCTTTATGATCGGCTCGGGTGATCTTCTCGCCATTCACAATCCGAGAATACAAGACAAAAGTAAATTATTCGTTTTGAAACCATATGCGGTAAAAGATAGAAGAAATAAGTGAATACCGTGAAAATCCTGAACGGCAAGGATGACTGCACTCGACATCGATCCTCGCACCTTCGCTTGGCGTTCCTATCCATGACAGAATTGATGTCGTCCTCCTCCAAACCCGGACGTGGCGATACCTAAGTGAAAAGAAATAAATCCGAATGAACAATAGTTGTCAATCATATGTGATATGTAAAAACAAAATTGTTGTAACTCACCTAGAACTCCCGCCTTATCTCCTCGGCGGCGGTGCTGTCCCCGTGAGGTGCCACATTGTAGTCATCCCAAGAGTAAGCGGGATGTTGTGCTCCCTGCTCTCCCACCATGCCAGGATAGTACTGGCGCACGAGGATGCCAAGTGCGTTAGCTGGCTGGGTATCCGTTTTGTTGGGGTGGACACAGGATAAGTTGCTACAGAGAATAAAAGTAAGTTAGTAGATTTAATTGATAACAAATTAAAGAATTAGGATATTACCTATCGCCATCCGGCTCGATCACGATCCGCCCATGAGGATATCTCGCCGCCTTGGGCAACTTGTTATGCCCCCTCTTACTGCCCTGGGAGCCCCCCTCCTGTCTAGAGCCCCCAGCGGCCTCAGACTCCTGTGTCAGTGCTAAGTCATCCTGTGCGGCGTGCCTCATGGCTGACTCAGAGTGCCCCTGAACCTCCTGGTCAAGGTCGTCGTCCTCGTCCTGCGAGGCGCTCCTCCTGAACTGTCGGCGTGGCATCCTGCATTTTAAAGTAATGTCAATTCCAAGATTAGTAAAATTAGAACAACAAAATTTAACATAATTTAACCATTATAAATACCATCAACTTAGAAGTATGTATCGTCTACATCGAGAGGATCATCGAAAGGCTCGTCATCCTCCCCCTCTTGTTGTGCTTGATGTGCTTGTTGTGTTTGCTGAGCTTGCTGATTGGGTGGATTTAGTTCTTCATTTACATCGTCATCTATTGTGGCTACGAGGTTATCTAGACCATTCCCAATGTCAATCATCACATTGCCATTCGTGCGTTGCTCCTGTACTGGTTGGTGATAATCATCGGACGTCGGGGTAGCCAATCTTCCAGGCCTCCGAATTTTGTACACAACCCACCATGACCTAAGGTCTTCCTCGCCGCGTTTAGTACTACCTTTCATTGCTTTGTGACATGGATAAGGCAGATAGTACACTTGCTCAGCCTGGTTGGGCAGAATGAACGGATCATACCCTTTTAATCTTGACGTGTGTTTAATCTCCACCAAACCTAGTTCTGCTCGACGTCTAACCCCTTTGATATGATCGAACCAAATGCAGCGAAAGAGAACAACTGATAGTTCCTTACTTCCCTCGAATACTAGTTCAATGATCTCCTCTAGTATACCGTAGTACTCCGTGCCATCTTCCCCGTAGCACAATACACAACTGTTGATTGATTTTAAATTAGGTTTCGACCTTTCGTGAATTGCCGATCTGAAACGAAACCCGTTGACATCATAAGTTCCGTACACTTTTACGGTAGTTCTAGGTCCACGCGACAAAATACGGAGATCGTTATGTACGCTCGCATGCGTCGTGCACTGTTTAATAGAAAAAAAGAAATTTAACAAACTATGTCAATAAAATCTTCAAATGTTAACAGAGTTACGAAATCACATATACTTACATGTTTCCAGAACCAAACTAGGAAGTTAGGACGTCCAGGTCCCGCACCATCCTTCATCAATTTTGTTCTTTCCTCGGAGCTGGGTTCATTCATCCCTGTCCATTCTCTTTGTATGAACTGATTCTGCATGTTCCCCATTTCTTCCATATTATCGAATACGTACAATAGTGCAATCAACCTTTCTTCCCCTGATAATTCTCGCTGCTTTACTTTTCCCCAATGGATTGCCTTTCCCAAGAAACAACTTAAGGTCGGATTGAGGTTTGCTACAAGCTGTGTTGTATCTTGGAACTTGAATATTGACATTGTGCTCTCTCGCCAAATATTTATTGCAAAAGTGGGTTATCTCCTGCATATAATATGATTCTGCTATCGAACCTTCGACGCGAGTCTTATTTTTCACGTTTGCCCTAACACCTTTAAGACGACGCTCCACAGGATACATCCACTGAACGGGACCTCCCAGCCTGGCTTCGGCGGGCAAATGAATCAATAGATGCTCCATTGGGTTAAAAAATCCGGGAACATATATTTTCTCAAGCTTACACACAAGCACAACAATCTCCTCTTCGAGCTTAACCATCTCGGACCGCTTTATCTCTTTAGCACATAGTTTTCTATAGAAAAAACTCAATTCCGCAAAAGCTCTCCATACGTCTTCAGGAACGTAACCACGAAACACGACAGGAATGAGATCACGGACAAATATATGAAAGTCATGGCTTTTCATGCCGTGTATCTTTCCTTGCGCAACGTTCACACCACGACCAATATTTGATGTGTATCCATCGAGGAACTTCAACTGTCCTTCGATCCACTCGAGAACTTCTTTCCTTTGGGTGACTGTTAGGCAGTACAAAGCCTTGGGCTTCTTTAACCTTCCTTCTATTAGGTTCATTGATGGTCGACTGCATATTTCAGCGCAATCAAGACGTGCTTTCACATTATCCTTACTTTTGTCAGGAATATCGAGACTGGTTCCAAAGATTGCCTGCCCCACATTCATCTCTTGGTGCATGACATCGAAGTTGTGGGGCAATAACAAATCCTCCGCATAAGGAAGCGAGTATAAGCTGCACTTGTGCGTCCAATGGTGAGAGACACCGTAACCCTCATAGATTCCATTTCTCCCTTCCACCAACTTTGATTGCAAATCTTTGATGGCAGGTACAGTCAGTCGCGGACGTTTTTGTCCTTTAACAACGGTGTTTCTTCGAAACGCATTCTTCTGTTTTCTAAAGGGATGATCCGGCTTCAGAAAAGCACGATGGCAATCAAACCAACACGCCTTACCTCCGTGTGTTAACTGAAAAGCGTTCGTATCATCCATGCATGCGGGACATGCGAGCTTGCCGTGCGTGCTCCATCCTGAGAACATTCCGTACGCCGAAAAATCATGGATAGACCACATAAAAGCAGGCCTCATACGAAAGTTGGTATTCGTCTTCCTATCGTACGTGATTGCTCCATTCTCCCATAGATCTTGCAGCTCTTCAACCAGAGGTCTCAGAAAAAAATCCAGATTCTTTCCGGGATTCTTTGGACCAGGCACGATGACGGATAGAAACATGAACTCCTCTTTCATTAAATGTGACGGAAGATTCGAGGCATAGTGAACAGCGCCAACAGGAATATGACGCAATGATCATATTGAAAGGGTGAACCCATCGGTGGCAATTGCGACGCACATTTCTTGGATCACCGCAAAGTCCGGATGTTTCGATCGAAGTTCTTCCACGCGTCCCCATCGGACGGATGTATCATCAAGTCGCCTTTGGCCTTTTGCCCTCCTTATGCCACCTCATCTGCATTGTCTTTGTCTCTTCGGTCATGAAACACCGTTCTAAACGTTTAAATCGGAAGTAACGGAGCACTTTCCTCGCCACACTAGTCGACTCTTGTTTCCTTGGTGTCCTCTATCTCGACATATCTTGACTCCCACATTTATCACAAGACTGCTTTACCGCATCATTTTTGTAGTATAGCATACAATGGTTCGGGCAATAGTGTATCTTCTCATATGGCATTCCGAGACCACCTATCAGTTTCTTACACTCGTACCAACTGGAAGGCATGTTGTGGCCTTGCGGAAGGACATCAGACCACAACGATATCAGTTCGTCAAAACAGTTGATAGAGAAATTGTATTTCGACTTAATTGCTAACATACGAGCCACAACAGACAAAAGGACCACCGTTGTGCTATCGTGCAGAGGTTGTGTTGCAGCTTCGAGAAGCTCCATGAAGTTAGACAACATTGTTGGTGGCTCAGCGTCCGAGAAATTATGACCGAAGTCATCCATCATATCATTCACCCGATCAATCTCATCGAAACCTTCGTCGGTTGGTGGTGGCGGCGGTAGTCGATCCGTCCATCGACTCTCCCCATGATAGACCCATCGACGGTACTCTGCCTTGTAGCCATGTGTATACAGGTCTATCTCCATCTCGAGCGCGGGTTCTTTTCTTACAGCTTCATAATCAACACATGGACAAGTTACCCGGGTCTTTTTGTTTACAGCATCTTGAAAAGCACGATTTAGGAATATCACGGTCTTGTCGTACCATTCGTCCGAGTGGTGTCCATTCCGTTGCCATCCTTCGTACATCCAACTCTTATCTTCTTCCATCTGAATTGCCAGCCATCGTCGTAGGTGAGGGTTTTATATTAGGCTTAGGAAGGCTTCTAAACCCACCTACGAACGACCGTTCGAAACACTGTCAGTCACTGCGATCGGACATCGTGACGAGATTTCGACGGCATAACCCTACGGGTTCTCCTAGTGCAACGATGGCCACAGAGTCGATAAAAACTCCGAAGCACTTATGTTATGCACAGGAGAACCTCTTAGGGTCATACCGTCGAAAACCTCATCTCGATGTCCCGGTACCACAACGCGACGTATGCTCGAACGATCGTTAGAGGTCGTCCATCGGGCGCCCATAAGGGCTCCACTGGACAATTCGAAAACGCGTCACATCTCGTATTAGAACACAACGAATCACCGTCCGTGTTCCATACGAGATGTGCCGTTTCTGAACGGGTGACGTACGACTAGGTGACATCCACTAAACTTATACATAAACGATAATTAATCACACGGCAAATAGATTAACATATTTTTTATATACATTTTCTATTATTTTATAAATTTATAAATATATTTCATACTATTTTTCTAAATTGTTAAATAAATTTCATACAATTTTGCTAAACATTTAAATATATTTCATACCATTTTGCTAAATTTTAAAGTTGATTTTTAAAATTTTTCTAAATTTCAAAATATATTTTAAACTATTTTAAAAATTTTACTATTTTACATAATTTAATTAATGTTAATCATGTTTATATTATAATTAGTCTCGAGTAGGCATTATTGGCGTCGACACTACACTACCAACATTTTAAAAAAAGCGCTGGAAAGTCTCAGACCTCGATGACGTTCTGTGGCGAGGCGGGTTGGGGCAGGAAGGCGGCCCGGGGGGGGCGGCTGGAGACGGGCGGGCAAGCAATGGGAGGCGGCGCGGGTGGGGGGCGGCGGCGGGGCGGCGACGTGAGGCGGCGCAGTGGGTGGGGGCGACGGGAGGTGGCGCGCGGGCGCGACGGGAGGCGGCGGCGGCGAGAGGCGCGACAAGGCGGCGGCGAAGAGGCGGGCGGGCGCGCGGCCGACGAGGCGGCGGCGGCAAGGCGTCGAGGCGCGCGGGGCGGCGGCGTCGGGAGAGGCAAGGCGGCAAGCAGGTTAAGCGGCGCAGCGCGAGAGGAGGCGGGGGCGGCGCGTCGGGGAGAAGCGGAAGGGCGGCGCGTTAGGGCGGCGGCGGCGGCGGCAGCGTCAAGGGCAGCGGGGCGGCGTGGCGGCGACAAGAACGGGAGGCAAAATGCCAAGTCCCGAGCCCTAAGCGGCGTCTAAAAGAGCCACAGTATCGACGGCCAACAGTAGACGGTCGAAACTACGGACGTAACTGTTTCATTTTGTCGACGGCCATTTTATGGCGGTCGGTACTACCCATAATAGTGTCGACGGCTTTGATTGTACCCGTCGGTACTGTCGTCGAGGTTCCTTGTACCGACGGCTGTTAGAATGCCGTCGACACTCTCTGTCCCGAGGGCCCTGTTTGACGACCGTCGATTTACCTGCCTAATCTCGACGGTTACATTATAAACCGTCGAGAGAGCCTTCAGTCTCGAGGGTACCTCCCCCCAAAGGGCTTAATCGGTCAAACGAGTCAAATTCAATTTTTTAAAATTTAAATAAAACATTTGAAATGATGGGACTACTGAATACTATTTCTTACAAACAAATACACGTATAGAAAAAAAAAACAAATTTTTTAAACCTTATCGTGAGGTCACTCCTTTGTAAATCGAAGATTTCCAGAGAATTTGAACTATATGTTTACTATTCAATGCGTTTTCATGATTATCAAACGTGCGCTTTAATTTAACAATATTTCATTAATCGGGTTACAATTATGTATGCTAAAGTACACTAAATGATAACCTGATCGGATTAAAATTTAAACTTTTAGCTTTTCAAGTTTAAATATTGAAATTTAAACATTATTTTCATAAATTCAAAAGGCTCATCAGATTATTCAAAGGCTATGTCGTATGTTACACAAAATAGCACAACAAACAATAACATCAACATGACATTCATAGTATTTTGTTATATATATACAAAAATAAATTTGAAAAGAAAAATAAATCGCAACAAAATTAAAAATATAAAAAAGGAAAAATGTTTTTCTATATCGACGATCGGTATATGTACCGTCGATACTAACACCACGGATACCTATTGTATCGACATTTATTCTTTGCCGTCGATCGAACCGGCAATGATTCTCGAAGCGTTTCTGTAGTTTCGACGGCATTACAAATACCGCCGTCGTCGATTTGAAATCTATGTCGACGGCCTACCTTCTAGCAATGAGAAACTCGACGGCGTCAACCCACCCGCGTCCCCGTTAGCCTCCCCGATCAAACTCGACGGCTTTTAATGCGGCCGTCGATACTTACTCGTTATATCGACGGCTCATCTCTGGCCGTCGATACTAGGTTGATAGTATCGACGGTCGACGTTTGGCCGTTGATGTAATATTAGGCAGTCGACTCTATTTACGTTTCCTGTAGTGCGGTGGCCTCGTAGCTCGGCGGAGCTCGGCACCGGCATCTTCTTCTCCCCCTCCCCCTTGCTCGTCTCGGTGGAGGCCGCTTGGGGGGTTCGCTTCGGTAGCTGGCCGGAGTGGATGGAGCAGGTGGGCTCCAGGGGCGTGTGCTCGGCGTCTTCTCGGCTCTTCCCGTGGTGGCTTAGTGGGCCGGCACCCGTCTTTCAGCGGCACGTTGACCCCTGTTTCTAGCCTGGTCCCGTCCTCGTCCACCTTGCCCTCCCCTCCCTTTGAGGTGCTCGGTGGCGTAGGTTGGCGTTTTCTGGGTTGGCAGCAGGGTCAGACTTGTTGCCTGGGTGGCGCGGCGCCCAGTCTCTTTCGCTTCCCGTGCGCTGGCCACCATGCATGGTGGCCCCTCTCCGGCGGCTTTGGTTGACGACCTTTTCTCCGGCAACGTCCCCGTTCTCTGCCTCTCGACCTGGTCCCGTCCTCGTTGTCTTGACCCTCCCTTTCTCCGAGGTGTTCGGTGGCATGGGCGGCTTCTTCCGTGTCAGGTGGCGGCGTTCGTCCGCGTTTTTTGGCTCTGTGTCTTCGACCGGCGTCTCGGTTCTTCTTGTGTTCCGACCTTAAGCGGCCTTGTGCGCTAGTAGGGCAGGTCTTGGGCGAAAGCCTCGCCCTTTTGGGCTGGTGTTGGCGTCACCTTTGGTGTCGTTCCCTCGTTGGAGGCATCACCTGTTTGACCTTTCCCTGCTCTGGGTGAAAACCCTAGCGGCTTTGTGACGGCGGCGGGTTCTCCCCGTTGTTACCTCGTTGGAGGCGTCGTCATCGCCGTCTTGCGCTTTGGGTTTCCGCTTGGTCTGCTACTTTAGGAGTCGCTTGCTACTGTGTAAGTGTTGGTAGCGTTTTTCCTTCTCCCTCTCTTGTATCTCTACTGTTTGGCCTTTGGCCTAGGTGGCAGCGGTGGGGCTGCATTCCCTTCTTTCTCCTCTGTAGGTGGTATTTCCGGCGGTGGCCGAAGGTGTCTGGCTTTGGCCAGGGTTGCAGCGAGGCGCTGCGGTTGTACCCCGTGCTTGCACGGGCTTTTTTATTTTATTTTCTCCTGCTGATTAATGAAATAGGACGGCAGTTCTCCTGCCCCTTTTTCAAAAACAATCGTGAGAGATGTTTGATCCATTCACTTATCTCCCATGTTCAATGGTGGGTACTAGTGATTAGTCACATCATTGAAATAAACCAAATAAGTTCTAAAAAATAAAAAAGGTAAAAGACATATATGCTACTACTACAAAGTTGCTTTTGAACGAAAATACCATCGCAAAGTTGCGTAGATCGTAGACGCCATTACAAAATCTTATTGCCCATAAATATGTCATTGCTAGCCTTGTCAAATAATTTTGGACTAAAATACTCTCGCTTCTTCCTCCTCCTCCCTCTCATCTCCCTCTTCTCCCCACCGGCCAGTGCCCTTCTTTCTCCTCACTCCGTCCATCGATTGGTCCCCTCCTCTCCTCTTCTCGGCCCTTGCTTTCTCCTCCCTTCGTTGCCGTCTGGCCTCTTCCCCGCTTGGAGCTCCGCCTCCCTTGTCCCAGCGTGTGCCGCCGCGTCTCGTTCACGTCCAGAGCACCACCTTCCCACCCCCGTTGTGTCACCACTTCCCTTTCCTGGCTAGAGATCCGCCTACACCATCCTGATGTGTGCCGCCACCTCTTCTTCGGTCGAAGCTGCGCCTCCCCGTCCTTGCCTGACGCCGCTTTCCTTTTTTCCTAGAGCACCACCTCCCAATCCTCGCATGCGTCATCTCATCCTTGTTCTAGCATGTGTTTTTGCTTCTCTTCCCCCCGGAGCTTCGTCTCACGTCGTCTCATCATAGTCCAATTCACATGTTATTTATGGGCTCATGAATATGCACTTGATATTTGGTTATATTGCTTTAATTTTGATTGTTATTTGCGATAACGCCTTAAATGCCAGCGTGATAATTTTGGCACTAATTTTGGGTACATTTGATTTAACTAAATACCTAAACCTAATACTACGGTGGATGGTTCTGCACCGGCTGTCATCAGTGATGCAGCGGCTGTGCATGCAAGCACAGCTAGATGCTCACGCTCAGCAGAAGAAGCTTCCATGGAAGCTTCCTTCCTGCGCTACACGTCGACGACGGTGCACATGAGCGACAGGGAGCAACGAGAGGCATGCAAATCTATATATACTCTAATCTAATCTATCTGGATCACGCAAAAAGGTAGAGTGATTTATGTGCTTCGACATGTCGAGCTAATGTACATGTACGTGGTTTGTCATTACATGTGGGAGTTTAAGACTTTATTATAAATATCTCTGTGGACTTTGGGGGTGGAGTGGCCGTGCATCAGGGTTAATAATTCTCGGTACGTCTGGAGGCCAGCTGGAGCTACCGAGGAAAGCTCCTCGGCCATATTGTTTTTCGGCAGGTCCATGGCCCATTGTTTTCCGTTTCATAGAATTAGATTATCCTTGTTCATTGTCCAAGACAATTGAAGAGATTAGAAACCAAAATATAAAGCCATTGGCTTAACTTTAAGTTATGGCTTTTCCCAAAAAAACGTCAATGCTTTGTCCTTTTGATCTCGCTAATTTATTGAATATTCTGAAGGACACTTCTCAATCCCTCAAAAGCAGGTCAAAACATAAAGGCCAACTTTAATCCAAAGCAACTTACCCGATCTTCCATCAATTCGGCTTCGATAAGGTGGGCTATTTGTTGATTGTTTTATCCGGTAATGAACAAAACTTTAAAAGCTTTCTAAAACGGCTTGGAGAATCTAGTTCACCTTATTCATACTACTTGTTTTTGAGAGTTTCGAAAAACAGTTTTGAGATTTTAAAAAATCAAAATTAACTTTTGACTTTCATGTACAGAGAACCACCCTATAGAACGTACATGTCCAAATGCTGTGTTAGACTAAAGTGCACGAATAAGCGTATTGCACTTGTATGGTAGTACGTGTATCTTCATCTCTTTGACGTGCAGGACTGCAGGTTCCATATGAACGGATCATAAAAAATAAGCAAATATACTTGTATTTGATTCCACGGCCACAGGTACGTACGTACGGATCAGCCGCTATATATCTGTGCCGCTGACGAGAGGCTCATGCATGCTAGCCTTTGATCGAAATAGCGCGTCACTTTCGTCGTAATGATCGATATGCATGGTATCAGAACGATGGCAACATGACAGCCTGGGTTGGGTTAAGGGGGCAGATCACGAAAAAAGCAGCTTAATTATGAGCATTTCCAAGGTTTGAATATATCCAGTCTGCGTTGATTCGTTGGTACGGGCCTTTAGGGCATGCACAAAGGAGAGACTAATACAGTCTCTTAGCACATTTGTCAAAGCACAATAGACACTAGTAATACAAAGGAGAGCCCAGCCATATTTAATCCCGGTCTCCTCACATTAATTCCGGCCTCATCCTTGCAAGCTCCGGCAGCAGCTTCACTAGTATAGCCTCCTCCTCCTCCTCCCGGCAAAGACCTCGTCCTCCTCGCATGCCAGCGGCGGCGTCCTCGCGACTGCGGCTTCATCCTCACGGCGGCGACAGGAGCTCTGCTCGGGGGCGTGGACGCGGCGGGAGCTCCGTCCTAGGTGCACGGCACTGCTACGGCGGCAGCTCCGCCCAGGGGCACGGCGGCTACGACGGTGAGAGCTCCGCCGGCGAGCGCAGGGCTGCGGCGGTGGCTGGCGGGAGCTCCGCATGGGAGCACGGGGCTACGGCGACGGGAGCACTTTTGGAGATTTGGGGACGCTTTTGGGGTGGATTTGAGGACGATTTTGGGGTGGATTTGGGGGTGGAGACGGGAGAAGAGGTGGATTTTGGGGTGGATTTGTGAGGAATTTGTACATGGATTTGGGGGCGGCGGCGTCCTCCCGGCGCACGAACGGCGACGGCGGCGCCTTCCCCGTGCGCGAACTGCAGCAGCGGCGGCGGCATCGTGCGGGGAAGAGTCGACGCGGGGCGTACAACGCCGAGGAGCTCGTCTCTCCGGCTTCGTGCGATGCGCCAGGAGTCGTCTCCAGCAGAAGTGTCGTCTCTTGAATCTTTTTTCATTTTCCCCCTGTAACAGGCGCCACGTCATCTAAGAGACGGGGTATTAATGGGCGTTGTACATGCCCTTACATGCCGGTGACCGGTGGAGTCTTGTGCCCCTTCAAGATAAATGAGATTTATGGTGCAAATGATTAGCGATATTATCAGATCGATGGCAATGCATCGTCCGCTTGGTGTTAACATGCACACCGATTGATCGGCACATGCGCACGCGCGTCGGCAGCAATCACTAGCGTAAATGCACAGCGCAATTATGGAGAAGCAGTTCTATTTTAAAAATAGAAAAAAAGAGCAACAAAAGGGTCAGAGTGTAAATGACAGCTATTGTACGAGGTTTTCAAATAAACTACCTAATTATATTTATGAAAAAATGGATTTTTCTTTAATACCATGGCTTCATATATGTTTGCAAGTTACCCCCACCGCGTATCGACTGTGCTTAAAGATTCATACTCAACCTCCTCCCCTCTCACATGCTCTTTTGAAAAAGAAAAAAAAAACCCACACTTTGCAGCATATTCAATATGGTTTATGTTTGTCCATTCAGTTCCACACAACTAACTTCGACTAAACCAATTTTTTCATTCAACTCAACCACTTTAAACACGCAACTCATATTCCATTCTTATCATCCTCGCTACTCGGTGCCGGGCTTCCGGCCCGGCCGAGCTGGCTATCTCCGTGGGCGCGTACGCCGGCGACCATCACCCACCTCGCGCGTGACCACGCCGGCGACGGCCAGCTCATCGCGTCGCGCCGCCGAGCCACGCCCGTGTCCCCATGGGCCATGGGCGCGCAACGCGAAAAGAACATTTTGCAGCGCGGTGCGGGTACAAGTGCACCTAGCGAGCATCACGTCCGTACGCGCTGATATATTGCACTGCGTCTGGAGTACAGCTTCACAGGTCAGTGCGACTGAAGTAATTCAACAACCGTCTTCAACTCTGCCCCCATATTGGTCGTTCGTTTGACTCTGCCCGGCGCCCGGCTGCTTCTGCATCTTGTCTTTGGATCACAAGTACAACAACCACTGCTCAATTATAGAAAGCATGCGCTTTGCAAGCTGCCAGATCCATATCGAGGTGGCTGCACCGACGTACTTACAAACTAAAGTACATTTGCTAATTGTTTTCTAGAAGATTTGCTCGTACTAGTTCTTAGAGTGCGTTTTTTTTTTAAAAAAGTAAAGGACATGAGAAATGCCATCTATTAATCAAAACGGAAGAGATTACAGGGTAGGGGTGGACACCCTTCCCTAGGGGTAATGACTAGTTAGCTAAATAATTACAAAATTGCCCCTGCGACCATCCAAAGCCGTAGCTCGTTAGTAAGGTGCTGAAGGAAAACGTGGTGGGGACACTCAGCTGAGCAAAAAATCATGTTATTTTGCTTCGGCCATAGATGTCAGATGGTCGTGAAGATTATCGACAGAGAGACTTTCGGAGGCCTGCCTTGGAGGATGTCACCGTCCCACCAAGCCGGGAGGCTAGAGAGTTGCCTCCAGGACGACAGGGCGATGAGGGGGGAGTCTGTCAGGATGGCTAGACGCTCCCAAACGAAAACATTGTAATCCTTTTCAGGAAAAGATGTTCAGGGGTCTTCAGGCCGTGTAGACAAAGCTGACAAAAGTAGGCATTTGAGATATGCCAGCCTTGAAGAGCATCGACTGTTGAGACACGTTGAAGCAGAAGGAACCACAAAAAGAGCCTGCACTTTGACAGAGCCCGGTGCTTCCAAACGCAATGGAGCGCTGTCAAGGGACAACAATCGGCAAATTGAAGATTATAGGCGGATCTGACAGTAGAGTGCGGTTTTTCCCTCATACTAAGAAATCCTGCCACGTCATGAGTTTACAAAGTGTAACAATTTGTTATGTACTTCCTCCTCTCCTCCCTCTCATATATGGTCCAAGCCGGCACCGCGCTGAACTGAATGTGATCTTAGGATATAATCAATGTTACGCGCATTTAAGTTATCTAACATTATAATAGGTCTGGAATTAAAATATAAGGAAGAGACGTACGGAGAAAAAAATAAAATAGAGTAATAATTGAAAGGTGAATAAATAGTGATGGATAATCTATATATTAAATGGACATGGCATCGAAACGAGTGTGTCCTTATAAATCTCAAGGCGCATCCTATAGCTCCCAATATGATCTTAGCCAAGGATAAAGCTTTACCGTGGTTTAACCTGCCGCACCCTGCTGAGTTCCACCGAGTAGGGATGGCAAAAATACCCATGGGTTCGGGTACCCGCGGGTACCAGACCCGATGGGTATGGGTATGGGTCGCAGTTCGTGCCCATGGGTTTTTGGGTTCAGGTACCCGATAATTTCGGGTTTGGGTTTGGGTTCCGTTTTGTACCCATGGGTACCCATGGGTTACCCGAATTTCCCACTGACAGGTGGGCCCATATATCTGGACATATATAAGAGCTGAAAAGAAACCTAACCATCTAACCCAACCCACAGGCCACAACCGCCGCCGCCCCTCCTGCCCTCCCCGTCCTTGTCTCCCTCTTCCTCCTCCCTCCCCCTCACTTCCCGTCCCCACCACGCCGGCGCCGCCTCTCCGCTGGACCGCCTCTACCGCGCTGGCGCCTCGGCGCGCGCCCGCCGCGCTCCGCCTCCACCGCGCGGCGACGGCCGCCCCCCGCCTCCACCGCCCACCCCCGCCTCCACCACGCCAAGCGCCTCGCCCTCGCGCCTCGCCTCCACCACGTCGGCGCCGCCGCCTCCCACCACGTCGGCGCCGCACCGCCTTCTCCACCCGCCGCGCCGCCCTTTGTTTCCACCACCTGCGGCGCCGCCTCCCTTTGCTCCTCTATCTCCGGATCTAGATCTGTATTTCGGGTTTTGGGTACCCGTCGGGTTTCGGGTACCCGTCGGGTTCGGGTATGGGTGCTCGTTTGTGCTCAAGACAAATTTCGGGTTCGGGTTTTGGTACGTTATTTGGATTTCGGGTTCGGGTTGGACAGAGTTGTACCCGGAGATACCCACCCGATTGCCATCCCTACTACCACCGAGTGACTTCGATCAATTTGTTACACTTTAGGATGAATGAGACCTGGCATCATGCCCTGTGCTAGAATGGAACATACTTCCATGCTGCGGCTTCTTGGCCGGCGCCGGCGACGAGCCGACGAGCAAGGCAGAGTTTCGGGGCTCGGACCAGCCGGCGTGCATGCGCGCAGTGGTCAAAAGGCAAACAAGGAGCAGATATGAGGCATGGTCACACCGTCACAGGTGCCATCACCACTGTAGCGATTATTCAACTCGTAATGCATGGAAAGAAACTACTGGATGGATACATGGGACCTAAAAGTTTCACATGGCACAAGCTAGCGCCCCCGTCCTTTTGGCTCTCTCTGCTAACTTAATTTGTTCGCATGACTCCCTGATCACCATGTAATCCATATTCAATGACTAAATTTATATTTGATTCGATGTTGTAGAACAGTAGAAGGATACAACAATGGAATAGATGATAATTTTTAATTGTTACAAGTTTATTTAAAAGAGAAAAAATCAGGCACGCAAGAGCCTATCTATATAGAACTAAAGGTACGTGCTAAAATAGTGTATACATTTTCCACAGTTAAATTTATTAATATTGAACTATATATAAATTTATTTTTTACTGATGTTGACTGAGGCGACCGATCGAAAAAAAATTGCGCGTAAATTATATAAACCATGAGTGAGGTCTTCTAGATGGACTAGTCTTGTCATGCATGGATTGTGCCTTGCTTCTGCATGTTTCGTTCGAGCTGCCCAGTGCTCACTGACCACGATCACTTGTCGGTCTCACCGCTGCACAGAAGAAAGCAGTACTATGGATGCCGATCTGGATGTGGTGAGACCAACAATATAATAGATTGTTTCAACTTGTTATAGGGCCTAGGCGATGCATGGCTAGTGGCTAACCATAATATTGAAAGAATCGTATAGTTGTTCTCCATCAACTAGCTGCCTTGCTCTACTAACTAGTGCATGCTCAATCGCGTGATCTTATATAAGTTATTTCAAGGTAAGTTTTGGTTGGTGCCAAGCGTGATTCTCAAAATAAAATTTGCAAGTAAAATTTATTCTTAGATAATAGAAATAGGGCTTTCGGCCTCTGCACCAATCATAAGTGCACACAACCATTATACAACCGCAACATAACCACTTATTACAAATCAAAGACCAAGAACCCAAAAGTGATACAACAAAGTTGCTTAATGCTAATGCTAGCTAAAAAAGAATACCTTCTGGCTCAAACATCAATCCCGAGAACCTAATTGACGCTTGTGGCTAGCTTCGTTCAACCTTCACATTGAAAATGGCCGCCAGCCTTTTAGTTATTCCTCTATATATACTCCCTCCGTATCAAAATGTTTGTCACTTTTAACTTTTGAACAAACGTTTGACCATTCGTCTTATTTAAAAAATTAGCACAAATATGTAAAAAAATAAGTCATACTTAAAATATATTTAGTGATAAAACAAGTCACAATAAAATAAATAACATTTACATAATTTTTTTTGAATAAGACGAATGGTCAAACGTTTGTTCAAAAGTCAAAAGTAACAAACATTTTGATACGGAGGGAGTAGTTTTATACGACACCCAAACAAGCAAACAAAGAGGGTAAAGGAAAGATACAAACAGTCAAAACGATCGATCTACAAAAGAACCCACTACTAACTAGTTAACACCACTTTGAAAATTCCAAAATCCGTCATAAAGCTGGCCATCGAATTAGCAGACAGACGAGTGGTTCTAAATGTGTGGGAAGATCAATGCTCCTCAATACCACTTATGACAAGGTAGCGACACTTAAGCATCGTCATTGTTGGATCTGGCTAAAAACAATAAACGAGATTTCTCCTAGGATTGACACATTAATATTGTTGGAATTATAAGTGAAATGCTCACCTTTTCTCATCGGCTTAGACTTTTGTTTGATTGTTTGGTGAATGCAATCTAATATGGTATTAAAGTCAGAGATCTTTTAGATGAATTGATTGGTTCATGCAAATTAATATGATATTAGAGACCGAGGTCTTGAGTTTGAGTCATGCTAGGGAATAAATTGTGCGCCTATCAACTTAATCTTTTGGCTGAATTGCTTGATGCATGCAACTTAATATGGTAGAGAGCGAGAGGTCTCAGTTTCCTTATTGTTAGGTGCAATTTAAATAAAAATTGTCTTCTCTATTTTAGATAATGGAAATAAATTCCACCTTTACATTGTGAGATGTATGCGGACATGTTGTTCACTCCTATTTCTCATGTTTATGGCCTTACTTCTTTTTTCGATAACAGAACATTAATACACGACTAGATTAACAACGCCAACAGGAAAACAATATTTGGCACAATATATAGAAAGCAGTTGGATATATTGCCGAGAGCATTTCTTTGGGCACACGTCCCCTCCCTTAAAACATTTTCAAAGGCTTTGGTTGTTGTTTGAACCACAGGTTGTGATGATTTGTTTAAAAAAGTCAATAGTGTTTGTTAAAAAAAAGTCAATAGCCAAAAGGCAAATTTATCGAGATGTAACATCTTCTGCACACGCGCGCCAACCATGCATGAAATGTAATAATTAAGCATCTCACAATCGTAAAATGTGTGAATTAGTGAAACCTAAAGGGGGGCTGTTTGGTTGCATAAACGATTTGAGCCTGGCCCATATGAGTCAAGAAAGCTGAGATGGGCCTGGCTGAGGAGATGTATGTGATGTTGTGTGGTTACCCTTCACCTGTTGAGACAGGCTGTGAAGAGATGTTGAAGCGTGTGTCAGCATGCAAGCTGCTCCAGCTCATCCCCATGTCGAAGGATTCACAGCTTTTGGCCCGGTTCCTCGATCGATTCCTTGCTGATTTGCTATGTTATGCATATACCTGAAACACGTTAGATTGTATGGGTGCATCTTGAGTTCTTTTCATGTACAATGGCTGGAAAAAGAACGCAATTCCGTCGTCGACGCCCTCGTTCGCGAGTCGCGACGTCCGGTACTCGTCACCCATCAATAAGGGAGATGTGTAGGGAGAAGCTAGGGAGACCAGTACCGGTGGTCGTCGATCTCAAGCATATATAGATGTGAATGAAGGAAGGATGCATGACGACTGACGAGACGACGACTCGGATAGTCGATCTCTTGTATAAGGACGCGCGGTAAACTAGCCGGAAACCACACCTAGCCTGATATTACAATTACGATTACAATTACAAATACATTCGCTCCTTTGGTGGAGCATGCTCGCCTCAACTTGTGTTTTGATACTCTTTTAGTTTAGTTTTTTATTTAAGACTGAGAACTCTTAAAAATAACAAAAGTGAGAGGGTCAGCTCCATGGGCAGACTCAGTTAAAATAATAGGAGCGGCTGACAACAAATGGAGAATTTTTTACGTATCAGACCCCCTCCTTCTTTTCTATTTTACACTAAAAATTATAGCTGTGTTTAAGGTGGAGCTCCACTGTCATAGACAACGTAGGTAGGGTTAAAGCCTCACCTAACCCACCGCTAGATCCGCCCCCGGTCAGCTTCGAGAAATCTCTCTCTCAAAGTAAACCTTGATATTTATCTAAGCTAGCTTATTTGTCCTGCTAAACCGTTCCAAAAAGTCTATCAAGAGGTTAACACGCTTCTTCCGGGCATTTTCTTTGACCTCGCAGGACCTCGTCTCAAGACCAGTAGTTGTCTCTGTCTACGGTCTGCCTCTGCCCATCTACACGGTCAAAGTGGCATCCAGTGTCCAGCCTATTGTTGAGCGGGAAGTTGGTGGCTAAGATTGTTGGAAGCCAAACCACCCTAGTCATTCTCCATTCTTCTCCATATTTTTTAAGGCAAAGCCCAGAAGAGAACTCAGGGCGAAGGGAGAGCCGCTCGTCGCTGTTTCGCAGTCTGTTGTTCTTGGGCAACGACTTCTCGTTCGCGGTCCGGTATGGCTTACAAAATTTATTATTTTTGAATAGACTATTTACTAGTATAATATTTTATAATTTTTTTAAAATTTTGTAGGGCTTTTTCTAAAGATTTTTTAAAAATTAAATAAGTTTTTTTTAGCATTTTTAAGTCCCTCAACTAGGGGTGGGCAAAAAAAACCGATAACCGAAAAACCGAACCGAACCGAACCGAACTAACCGAAATTATCGGTTATTTCGGTTTTTCGGTTAGTGTTCGATTATTTTTCGAAGCTGCTCGTTAATATGGTTCGGTTCGGTTTTCACTTCCTAAAAACCGAAATAACCGATTAAACCGAAGTTGGAGGCAATGGATCCAAGTGTTCGTGCAACGTATGTACTTCGATCTACTATTTACTTGTTCGATATGTTCATTTACTCTTTGCTTGATTGATTTGTTGTGTGTTAACCTCTGAGAACGTGAGCGTGAGCTGATTGGGTAATAATTTAGTTTATTGCAGTTAGGCTTATCGCTGTGCTCACCTCTCAATTGCCATGAAGTGGTCAATTCGGTTATAAACCGAAAACCGAATTAACCGAACCGAAATATTTCGGTTAATATGGTTCGGTTAGTAATATTTTAGAGAAGATTTCGGTTTTTATTTTTTACTAACCGAAATTTTCAAAAACCGAAATAACCGAACCGAAATAACCAAAATAACCGAATGCCCACCCCTACCCTCAACCTTTTCCATTACAATCAAAACAAAATCATAACAGTGAATCGGCCAATATCAACGATGGTTAAGGGGGAAGGGAGATGACTAAGAGTAGCCGTAGATTCTTTTAGGGGCTATTTTGTTGCCTGTATGTGGCAGAGCCCGGTTCAGGTGATGCAGCCAAGTGTTATTTGGTTGCCTGATTTTACTGTTTCAGTTTGTACCAACTGGTGCAAAAACACTGTGCTGCCCAGGCTCCATCGGCGGGACTTCTCTGCAGCACTGACCCACCTGTCAGTGACCCAAGTCAGAGGGCAGTACTGCAGAAGAACTGTTTGGTCATGCAGACAAGCGTAAGCCCAGCTGCAGCAGCTTGTGCATGCAGGCACGTACTTCGATGCATGTTTTCAGTTTGTTTTTTTATATCTTTTGATTAGTATCTCTGATTACCGAACCAATTTCAAAAATGGGTTTGTCACATTTTTTCGAACAAAACTAGATCACACTTGTCATATAAATTTCAAAAAATCAAATTTTTATTTTTGAATTTTTGATTATCTATTGTTTGTTTTTAAATTTTTTATTTTCATTTTAAATTTATAGATTTTCTAGAATTTATTCTTTAAATTTATTTGTCGCCTTCTTAAATTTATACGTATCCAAGTCTAACGTGTATGGTCAACCAAACAACATCTCCGCTCAGCCTAGCTCAACAGGTGCAGAGTAACCAAACAACATCACTTGCATCTACTCAACCAGACTCATCTCAGCCTGGCTGACTCATACGGACCAGTCTCAAATTGTTCGTGCAACCAAACAGCCCTTGTTGAGCTGAAAAGCGTTGCATCCACATATGGCTTTATTTTCCTTAATTTGTATGCTAAGACGCTAACAGTTGAGATTTCTTTTGCGAAATTTCGACGGAAGATGGAACCCAAAAATCCTGTCGTTACAAATTCAGAGACGAATTTTAACGGAAGAGAACCGTCCGTAGTGTTACAAATTCAGAGACGTAAAGGGTTGCTGGAACGCCGAAATACGGGTGTTACAAATTCAGCGAAAAAAGAGGGGAACAATTTGGATATCATCAGCAACACATCACACTGCAGCCAGGCGCCAGCTGCTGCTCCTGCTTTTGCCGAGCAACAAGGCCACTCACCCGCATCACTGCGCTACCTCTACTGAGACTGCTTGGAGTAAACAAATGAAAAGGAGGTAACGAAATTAATATGGCATACTAGTTATATTAATTGAAAAGAAAGAACTTCCGGATCATGAATAAACAGATATACCTTGTTTGTTTCAGATTAAATTAAATGAAATGAAAATTATCATTTTTGTACAAGCCAAATGATATAATAATTTGTATTCATTTTTGTGGAGTTTAAAATAGTTCTTCTTAGAGTTCGTAAAATAATTTTTTCATAATTTTTTAAAAATTTTAAAATTTCTTTCAAGGGGGTCATAAATTTACTATTATAAAACTCAACTTTAATCTGAAACAAACAAGACCAAAGGCGAGAAAAGTAGCAGCTGGTAGGTAACCAGGGCAGACCGGGCAATATCACACCAAAACGTCCAAACATTATCAATCACTTGAAATGAGCAGCAACCGATCAACAAATTCGATAAGCACTTGGTTTCATTTGTTCATAATCCACCAAAGAAAACCAGAACACAGCACATGAAAACTAACCAAAGACTACATGTCTTAGCGTACATCAAACAAACTGTCATGTAGGAAATTCCTCACGTTGGCACTAGGTTCTAGGTTACTTCGCTGACTTAACAGAAAGGGACCTCTGCCTGCGGCTGCGGGGAGACCCACCGCGATCCTCAGACGGGCTTCTGCTCCTTGATCTGATGTCCACTGGTGAGGGCGAGAGAGATCTCTCCCGTGGAGCAGGAGACCTATCATGATGGTACATCTTCCACTTATTTAGTATTATATTGAGAACCTATAGTGGGTAGTGGAGGACTTGAGGGCATACAAAAACATACTTTGAGTAACGCTTTCTCTTAGGTGAGGGTGAGTAGCTTCGGCTGTGTGACCGTGATCTATTGGAGTCTCCAGTTGACCTTGATCGTGACCTCCTGTCATAAGAACGACCTCTGCCACTGCACCAAAATGAATGAACTAATTAACTTTTGCCTCCTAGAATGCCATGGTAGGTGACATATTCGTGAAGAGGCAACCGAATATGATGCTTAGTTAAAAGAAAGGAACATGAGAAATAGAAGAACACCTGACTCTATCCCTAGCCCTCATCTCAGAAGGCTTCTTTCTATTCTCCTCTGCAAAAACAACAGTAACTTCCCTACCAAGTAGAATCTTACCATCCATATGATATTTTGCATCAGCAGCATCCTCAGGATCATGGTATTGGATGAAACCAAATCCTCGAGGCTCCCTGTGACAGAGAAACAAAGATTAATATATTTTAGTGGCAGTGCTTCTGAACAATATAGAAAAAAGTTCCTGCGGACAATATAGGATGTCAATTTAACCAAGGAACTGTTGATTCTTCATAACCTTTCCCTGGATGTTGGGATACACAAATCAATTTCAACAGATAAAGCATGCACTCAGCTGCTGACCTTTTCACTCATCAGAGTTTAAAGACAAGACTTGAAACTCTTCATAACTTGCATATCTCTTAATTCTCTATTTCTTCCCTTCTCTTCAACAGTACTCATAAGACTTGTGTCTTCAAAAAATTATGTTCAGAGTTAATCTCAAGAGTTGGGCAAGGGAATTAATTTTATACCAACAAAACTAAAGCACAAGCAAACATCTTTTTTATGTACCGGTTTATGGCAAAAAACATTAAACGAGTGAAATCCATAAATAAGCCTGTTATGGGGCTGTAGTGTCCTATATAGCTCATGGTCTGACATCCAAACTGCATTTAGGCCGCACACTAACGGTAGTTCCGATCAGATGCCATACCCAGTGTAATAATCCCGTGGCAGATATACATCTTTCAGACGACCAAATTTTCCAAATGCTCTACGCAGGTCATCAGGCCTGCATTCATAATGAACTTCCAAGTCAACGAGGGGTAGCATTGAAGAGTGATTGCCACGCAATCATAAATTATCAAATAGACATTAAGAAACATAAATACATAACCCACAACAAAAGTGTAACACCCCAACCTAGCCAGGGTTCGAAGTACTACTAACTTTCTAAAAACTAAAAAATTTCAATAGGCTCTTCCTACAAATTGTACTAATCCAAACACAGAGAAATCACAAATTTGTACCATAACCAACCCTCCACACCAAACATTTACTTTGGACCATCAAAATACAACACAAACCACTTACTTTTAACGATGGGAACCTTTACAATAATAAATGCTGCAGAGTATTTCTGAATTCTCGCTCTTGCCTTTTATTTGGTTTTAGGTAATCATTGATGGCGACATGCGTGGGACAGGCTTAGCATCATTTTGTGACACAAGAGCACACTATCCATTAAGGCCCTGTTCTTTTGAGCTGATCTGAACGGCTGAACGGATACATTTCGTTTGACTTGCTTTTTAAAGCGTTAGAACCCACCTTCAAAACAGCGAAAAAATGGACTAAAAAAACTCAAAGCATATGTGTTTTCAAAACATAGTTAAGCTGTTAAGCTGAAAAGAACTGGGCCTACATCTAGTTGTGTAATGAACCTGGTTATATTTACAACTTGGTTCAATTTTAGAACAGTCGAAAGTAAAGATTTTGTGTTACAACTTGTGTTTATGTTCTATGTTGGATGTTCTGTTTATTATTGTAAAAATCATCATCGTGAAAGGTAAGAGGTTTGTGATGGATTTTTGATGGGTCGAAGTAATTGTTCAATGTGGAGGGTTGGTGATGGTTGTCATCTATTATCTTGCATATGCATGTGCTTGTTGGAGTCATATATACTAATTTGTGTTTTCTCTGTGTTTGGATTAGTACAAATTACGGAAAGACGCTGCAAAAAATTTGTAGTTTTTAGAAAGTTAGTAGCACTTTGGACCCTGTCTGGGTTGGGGTGTTAGGAAAAGATTGAAAAAACACATTACATAATTAAAAGTGTCGTCCTAACGAAGATAAGTCAAAAGTATATAACTATTTATAGTCTTTCGATACTAATAATAGTAAGCACTGATGCTAAGCACTAAGCCACCAAGCACAAAACTATCGAGGGAAAGAGAGTGTTTACATGGAAGTTAGGAAAACAAAATGCACTTATCAATTGAACAATATTAGATCATTAGGACCACAATAGATCTGTATATATAGAATCTCTATATGTTGAAATATGCGCAATGCTCTTTTCTGGCTGGATATAATACTTATTGCTAATGGAATTTTAGCTTTACAAAAGAATATACTCATTAAACCAAGCTCAAGAGCAATGCATGCAAGGGGAATTTAAAGCTAAGAACTTAAGATTGCACAAGAATGCATTGATTGCTTTGTACCATAAAATGATTTACATAGTACAAATTACCAACTCAAACAATATCAACAGTAACACCAAATAAATGATTGCATAGAGTTAATATACAAAAGAACTAGCACAATTATTGATACAGGAGCGATAAGGATCTAACCTGCAATCGCGACGAAGATTCCTCACCAAAAGACTAGTTGGGAGATCCCTAGGACGGCCTCCAAAGCGACCACGAGGACTTGGACTCCGGCCTCTCCTCCTGTAAGCTCTTGGTGGTGATGGGCTGTAATCGTAGCTTCTTCCCATGATGATCTAAGAGTACAAGAATAATCATGGCCATTAGGACTGAAGGAACACAATAGGAGCCATATTTCATATGAGCAAGATAGCAAGCTTCCAAATAGGAGAGCGAACATGGTGCTGAAGCGATATCTTGTCAACAGGGCACCAGAGCATTAATTAATTTGAGAGCTACAACGAGCAAATGTAACTGCTAAATGAAGCGAATCAAACAATAAGCTATATTTCAGCATGAGGAAAATGGGCAGACAGGCATTTGTCAAGTCGGTCTACTATGAATGTAAACATACCTAAAGCTACATAATAATAAAGCTACATAATAATAATCTGCACCCAAGCAATTGCAAGAGTTCATGAATTTGATAAAAAAGTATAACACATCGTACTATTTAATACGAAGTTCAGAAAAAAGACATGAGCATGCCTATCCTATCCCTTCCACAGTCCCTTCTCAATCTGCAATTTTAACAGCCCACATATTCCCTTCCCCGCGGCCAAATCCCGGCAAATCCCAGAGAAAATTAGCCTTGCGGCTAGCTTCCTCGGGCCAATTTGCATACGTGCGCGGCTGCAAGGCGGGAGGGGAAACCCCGGGAAAGAAGGAAGACCGCCTCCCCTCTGGACACGTTGGAGAAGATCCCCTACCCTACCTGTCTCCTCCGAGGCACGAGGCAGCAAGCCGGCGAGAAGATTGGCCTCAGCGATGGCGCGCTCAAGGCGAGGCTGGCGCCGGCGCGTCTTCTCCCGCCACCAAGCGGCGGCTCTCCAGATAGCTAGGGTTTGTAGGGAGAGGGAAAAGATGAACAGCGAGATGGCTGGAAAACCTTGGATTGATTTATTTACCTCAAATTTCCGCTCTAGGGTTTGAACGACGAAGGGCGGTGGAGATGGAGCGCTCGTGGTCTCCACTCTCCAGACTCCAGAGGCTACCAGGCGTGAGTGCCGCAAGCCCGCAAGGTAAATTTTTAACCGAGGAAGGGCGGAAGGCAGGTTATGGATTCGACTTCCACAGACAGATTCGTGTTGGGCTCGATATGTAGGGCACATGAGTCAGCCCAAAATAGGATATACTCCCTTTTTAGAACAACTTGCATGTATGTTTTTTTTTTTACTACTCCCTCCGTCTACGATATTGAAGAAAAATATGTTTTATAATGTTTTGAGAACATTAAAAGCATAGTTATTGTGATGTTTTCACTCTTTACCCCTCAATTAAATACTTAGCAGGAAGAAAAGTAGTTTTAACATACTATTGTGTAGGAATATGATGGACTTTGTATATTGTTTTTTTTCTTGTAACTACTACTTCCTTAATTAGGTGTATGGTGTGCTATGAACAAACATAACAAAATGGAGGGAGTAATAAAGTTTACTTAGCTTACGCTCTAGCCAATTAATCCATCCATGTTCTTCTTGAGTTGAGTGCCCTTGCCCGACTAAACTACGAAAATTTTGAAATGATGATTTCTAAACACACGTATAAACTCCTAACTAAGAGTGCTCGTGCTTTAACCAGTGAATAACCGCCCAATTGATTACTGGCCAATGTGGAGGTAGTGAGAGAGAGGTAGGGTGAGAGGATGGGGAAGGGAGAGAAGAGCGGCAGCATTGGAGACAACGAGGATAGTGGTGTGGAGGCAGAAAGGGAAAGGAGAGAAAGACTGGCCGCTTTGGACGAGGAGGGGAAGATGTTAGGGCAAGTGAGTTACCCAATGAAAACCCATCCCGTCTACGAAAAATATTTTGACCCACTAGCTCTTAGGGCTCCTATGTAAAGAGCAACATGTTTTCATGTAAGGTTGTAAACCCAATCACCCATGCCTTGTCGCCTTGTCACATACCACAAGCGGCACATTAGTAAGCGGTGGTGGTCGGCAACATAACAACAATAATATAACAATCACGAGGCCACAACTATCCTTCCTCCTTTTCTCCTCCTCTTCCTCTTTTTCCTCCTTATGCCCCCCTTTGGTTGCTTGGTCGTACACTGATTGGCTAGTCGCAGCTAGTCGTTCACATAGCCAATCTAACCATCTAGTTAGTGGATAGCTAACTCAACTAGACATTCTGACTTAGAACTTTATTTACTACAATCTAAAATATTAAATGGTAAGATAGAATATACATTCTTGATGCCCTCGCGTCATCCTCTCGGGTGACTCGAGGCCCAGTCGCCACCATCGAACAGCTGCAAGAAGCAAAGTGTAACATCCCAAATTTTAAAATCAATTTGGCACGTTAATAATTCTTAAACTGCATAATTTAAAAATCTCAAATTAATTATTTATTATTGCATCTTAGCATCATCAGTGCATGCATCATTCTTGAAAGGAACTTGGGTATTAAAATTTTCAAGATAAAAATCCTTTTTGGAAAAATATGGTAATTTGTTAATATAATATTTTATTAAAACCATCCTAAAATTATTACTTTAATGTGGGATGGCTATTTCACCAAAATGTGGCTTATTCAAAATGAGTTTCACTTCTTTCTCGGCCCAAGCCGGCCCGCTCCTTCTCTTTCCCTTCTTCCCCCCCTCTTTTCCTCTCTGGTTGGGCCGCAGCCGCGCCGGCCCACCTCGCCCCTCTCTTTCCTCTAGTTGGGCCACCGAGCCGCGCAGGCCCACTCCGCCACAGCCAGCTCTCCCTGCTCCCGCGAGCGCAGCGCCGCCGACAGGTGGGCCCGCCTAGTCAGCCTCTCCCCTCTCCTTCTTCTCCCCTGCATCACCCCTGTTCGCCAGTCGCCGCCGCTGTGCGTCCTCTCTCCCGAAGCCTCGATGGCTCGTCTCCCCACGCGTTGCTCGCCTCTATCATCTCCCTCCGTGCCGCCCTCTCTCTGCCTCTCGGGTCTTGTCGCCGGCCAACCCCGTGACACCGCCGCGCCCCGCACGCCACCGGCCTGTAATTGCGCCGGCGTGGCCAACCTCGCGCGTCGCATTAAAATCCTCCCGGGTGGAGCATGCCTATAAAAGGAGAACTGTTCCCCCTATGCTCTTTGCTTCGTGCCACCGCCCTGTTGATCGCCCGAGCCGGTGCGCCATTGTCCTCCGTTTGCCGCGACTCCCCTTTTCCTCCCCTACCGCACCCTCGGTTCCTCCGCTTCACCCTCACCTTGGGCATGATCGCAGGACGTCCCAGAGGAGCTCGCGCCGGTGGATTGGAGCCACGTGGTCCGCACATTCCCGGAGCCCGCACCGTCGTCGCCGCCGCGGTCTCACCGCCCTGCCTCCTCCCTTCGTTCCGGCGAGCTCTAAGGTAGCATCCTCGTCCATCTTCGTTCCTTTCGGCCCAAGGTGAATCGCTCGGGGTGGGAACCTCGCCGGAGCAGCGATGCTCGTGAGTTGCCACCGCCGCGAGCCGCCGCGCCGCTTGCCCCGTCCACCTTCTGGGATGCTTGGACCCCCATTGTGTTCACTTTGCTCATGTCTCGCTTCCCGCGCGCCCAATCGGCCTCCGGTGGTCGGAGTCGCCGTCGTCGTATGCGCCGTCGCCGCCGCTGGAGCGCTCCCCTGCTTTTTCCCCTTTGCCACTGCTGGAGATGCCGACAGGTGGGACCGAGGGAAGGCCCACCCGTCAGCCCACCACGATCGTCACAGCAAGGCCATGGCAAGCTCGCCAATGCCGAGCCGAGCCGTGTTTAATTATTGGGCCGTTCGGTAAGCCATTAAATGTTGGGGCCCGTTCTTTTATTTTCATTTTCAGTTTCTATTTCAAATCTCTATGAGGTAGCCTAAAAACATTAGTTAAAAATATCTAGTGCCTTATAAAAATCTTGGGAAAATTTCTGCAGATACTTTAAGAGTTCCTGGACTTTAGAAAATACTTGTTGCCATGCCATCCATGCAGCATGCATTTGTTAGAAGTATTCATGGCTTAGAAATGGCATCATTTCATGTGTACATAAGTCATTTGGCATAATCTTTCTTTTAAATAAAAATGCATGGAAATCAGGATTGCTGCATTATACTTAAAACAGCAAGGCATGAGATATTTGGCTTATGTATGTTGTATTGTTTTGCATATGCGTGTGCGTTTAGGAGGTCAAGGTCCTGAAGACCCGATCGACGACGTCCCCTTCGTTTTCCTCGGAACCGATCAAGGCAAGTCCCCTTTGCACATGTCGTGGAGCCATTTTTGTTATTTAGAAAATATTTACTAGACTTGAAAATGTGCATGCTAGTTTTAAATGATATTTATCGTATTTACTAGACTTAGATACCATGCCGAATAGAAAAGGTAAGAAATATTGTAGGACTAAACTTAAGGCTAAAATATGGATTGCTCATATTTAGTTACTCCGTTGTGGTAGGATAAATGCTTAAAAATCTTTATGCGAAGTGATATAATCTTATGTGTGAAATGAAAATGTTGTTGAGAAATGTTTGGGAGAAAAGGGATTTAAAGATGGCGGAATATGTGGTGCAAACCACTGTTTTCGTGCAAACCCCGTGAAAACCATATATAAAAGTTAAATTTCTTTTTTGTTTTTCCCAAACGACGTTGAGTTTAGACTTGAGATTTGGTGGTGATGTAGTTCGTGGACATACCTATCCCCAGCAATTTTTTCACGAATTTACAAAACTTTTATATATGGTTTTCACGGGGTTTGCATGAAAATGTGGTTTGCACCACATATTTTGTCTTTAAAGATAGCGCATCAAGGGTGATGCTTAGTAGGAAAATGTTTTCCTCCTTTCCCTAAAAATCTTTCGACTAGGACTCTAGGAGAGATATTTGGTCGGTTGGTGCAGTCCGGCACCGTTTTGAAACTGGGCTAAAATATCGACTCTCTCCTAGTCTCAGGACTGCTCGTCCTATGATTCTACGAACTAAGCCATAACAGTACGACCTCGAGCCTCAGTATGGGACGGGTCCGGTCGTTAGCCCTTGTGGTTAGCGGTCTTGTGACGAAACACTTCTGGTGCGTAGCCTCTCGAGGGTAAAGCGTACCCACTCTACAGAGTTAAAACTGTCATGATAGCCGTGCTCGCGGTTACGAGCGTGCGAATGGACTGTTCATATGGTAGTCTTTCATTTTAAAACCAGTTTTAGAAAAGGGTTTTAAAGCAAAAGATTTGAGATGAGTGAAGAATTTGAGAAAGTTTTCATTTGAGTTAGGTGCCACCGGCTACATTTCGGATTGGGGGTCGGCCTACCGGAAAATGTCGCACGGAATGGACCTAACCAATTTGAGAAAAGAAATGAGAAATGATTTTGTTCTTACTATGGCACTGAGGCCAAGTGGCGAGAACCGTTTGAGAAGAGCCTAAAGAAAATATTATGGTTCAATGTTTCCAAAAATGCTTTGCCAAAACTAGGCCAATAAACGCATTTCAGCAAAACAGCCTAAGCTCTCCTTATACTTAACCACATCTGCATTATTTCCGACTTACGAGTACAATTTGTACTCACCCTCGTTTTTCTCCTCTCCCTTTTCAAAATTTCAACAGCTGGTCCATCCGAGTATGGCCCGCCGTCCGAGGAGGAGGACCCTGATTACGATGAGGAGGCGTTCTCCGAGGAAGACTATGAAGATTAGGGTTGCGTGTTTCTACAGCCCTCGTGCCTGTGGAATAAATAAATTTCTAGATGTTGTAATAGGCTTGTATCGTTGTGTACTCGGTATTGCGGCCTACGAGCCGTTGTTTGTGTTTGTATTGGACTAAGTTCCCTCTTTGTAATAATTCAAAACGTTGGCAATGTACCGTTTCTGTATAACTGCGTGTACTAGCCATGATCCTTGGGACTAGTACGGGTTTACACAGGTGGAACCCGATCTTGTAAATCGGGTGCCGACACAAAGCGACTCCACAATTGGCATGCCGCAGATGAAACCAGGAAGCTCGCTGCACCGCAAAACCGCAGCAAGCACCACCGTCCACCGAAGACCTTCATGAAAGCGCCGAGAACCACCGCTAGCGCTACACCTCAGACCCCGCAAACCGAATCAGCCACCAAAGCTAAGGACTTTTTCCCACGTGCAAACTGTACTTCATCAACAGCCACCCTTGGAAAGCCCAGACCAAACCATCGCCGCTTCGGATAGAGGGGAGGCAAGAGAGGCGACAACGAGGGGGCCATCAGAACAAATGTCTCCTCTCCAACAGAGAGGGGAGGGTTCGAGAGGCGACGACAACGGAGGGAGAGTTGTGCACCACAACTGGACCACCGCTACACACATAGGCGAGGGGAAGGGATAAGGGAAGACAAGGGGCACACGGCCCAAGTTCCAGCCTCTCCAAAAGAGGAGAGACAAGTGGGCTACAACAGAGCTCAACAATCAGGACGCCATCGGCGACCGGGCCTAGGGCCGCCGCAAAAAACAAGAGAGGAGTCCCATGAACTTGGACCGGAAAGGGGGGACCATTGCCATGCTGAAGCCAATCATCGCCCCACGCTGGAAGAAGACCACGCGTGGATCTGGACGTTGCTCGCCGGAACTGGCCATCCAGCCGCTGCTAGAGGAACTATGGTGCCACAGAGCAAACCAGCAATCGAGCCGCGTAGTTGGGGCGCACCGTCGTGTCGCCACAAGCGGCGTTGGACCAAATCGCCTGTTGCCTTGCTGCTGCTGGGGGGGGAGGACGGGGGAGGAGGAAAAGGCCCGGCACCGGCAGCAATGACGGTGGGATACTGAGATGGAGGCTGCATGCTAAGGTTTCGGGCGAGGGAGTTGGTCGCCCCTCGAATAGCTTTGCACAGAGCGCTTAGGGGTCGCTGGCGGGCTTGCATCCCACCTATTACTTACTCTTTCGGATCTGAAGTTCTTCAAGAAAAGTTAGGCATAATTTTATCTCTTCCTTTTTAAGTTTTGGTATCAAGACAACATGACAAAAACAAAATGCTGAGAACCTACTACGTCTTTACACTTGTCATAAAGTTTGGCAAAGTGAACAGTGTCGTTAGAGAGCCACCGGATGCCACATTGCCATTTGTCACAATGTAAAGATCGGCTCAAACAAATTATACATGTGCATCTGGACGTTTTGGCCCCCAAGTCCCATTGGCATCTGGACGTTCTGGCCACCAAGTCCCATTGGAGAGAGAAGAAAAGAAATAGTACTCGAATCAATCAAAGTCCCTTTGATCCAAAGCAATCCCCAAAAAGCTCGAGGATGTGAATGCAACCCTTCACTGCCTTTCATTTTGCCATGAGAGCATCTCAATCAATGTGCCTCAAATATGCATGCCCCATCACTATAACGGTGAATATAAGACATACTGTTATGACATGCTCAAGGGGTCCTATAACTTAGGATGTCTAGTATTGTAACTAATAAAACAGTAAAGAGAGAAACAAAGACAAACAATAAAAAAAAAGAGATGCGCATAGTGGCTGCGACATCCTAAATTAAGGACACCATTGATGACCTTAGGGAGATGAATAATGAATATAAAGGAGAGAAAAGATGAATAGAAATGGGGCAATGAATAGTGTCGGGGCAATGTCTCATCACTATAGATGAATAGAATAGAAATGGGGCAATGAATAGTGTCGGGGCAATGTCTCATCACTATAGATGAATAGATATGATGTAGGTGAAGTATGTCAACTCCTAGGATGCCATGATAATAATGTTCGTTGCCCCTGAGTCGGTACGACCCCATGGGTTCTACTTATGGACTAGAATTTTCATAATCTATACTGTCATCGCTCAACTGTTTAGTGTAGACCAGTAAAAGTTTTAAATCGGAAAGATTGTTTCATGTATGCTATGCTATGGCTAACCAGTATGAGCGTATCAATTTTCCGTGTCTGGTTGCATGGTTGGATTGAATCTGATCAAACATTTACGATCTAGTATAGAACATGCTTTCATTATATTTTTTATTCCTTTTGATCACAAATATTAGATTTTGTTTTTATTTTGCACATAGTCTACAATATGAAACGTATATTGAAATTTATTTCAAAACCCTATTAAATTTACAATATGAGTACTATTGAAGTTTTTTTTGAAAGGAATGTACTTATGTAAATTTTGATGTGCTATTTTTTAGATGAATCTACGTTAATTATTTGTGGCGGGAGTATTTGGTTTAATGAGCTCAAATATGTTGCCGTGATGGTGGGATACATGTTACCCATAATATATTATACCTTTTTTCTGTTCTTTCGATATGGCAGGTTAACACGGTGCATGATGGAGGCATCTCCCTCCTATCCAACATCATTCTATCTAAGAAAAGCAAATAAAATCTCGTTTCATCCTATCCTCAGGATCAAGCACCTTACTTGTTGATGAATCATGTTCAGGATTGTCTCATCCAACCCAAATTATCTTCTTCTTTTTTTGGGGGAAAAGGCGGGAGTTCCGCCGATCCATTAATAGATAGAGAAAAAGACAGTCATATTTACAAGCGGTGGTAGGGTGGCCTCTGCCCTAATCTAGCCTGGATCTACTGGCGTTGAACGCCACATCAAGAAGCCGGCAACTGCGTCTCGTGCCGTAAGAGTCGGTGATTGGGAAGTTTGATGAAAAATACGGCGGTTGCGTTCCTTCCAGATGTTCCAAAGGGTGTAGATCATCTTACCATTTAGCTCCTTACGAGACTTTGGGGTAAGTCCAGAATGCATACGTTCCCACCAATCCCACAGTGCAACCCCCGGGATCAATAGAGGTGCGAAGGAGAGGTTCCAAACTTCGACGGTGTAGGTGCATTCCTTGAAGAGATGATCCTGCGTTTCCGGCGCCAGGTTGCATAAACAACATAAGTGTTGGGCAGGCCACCCCTTTTTGGCGAGGACATCCACCGTGTTTAGACCTGCATGGCTAAGAGTCCACGCGAAGAGTTTACATTTAGGCTCCGCGTGGGCCTTCCAAACTAGTCTCGCCCTTGCCGACCTCGTAGCGCCCGTAAATTGGACCTGATAAGCCGACTTGGTTGTGAAGGACCCATTTGACGTGAGGGTCCAAAGTAACTCATCAGGGCTATCTGAAAGAGGCGAGGACTAAGCGATTTTTTCCCAAAGGGTGATGTATTGAAGGAGCTGCTCCTCCGTGGTCATTTGCGCCACCGATTGGATCCAATTATGATTTTGCAGTCCGTCACAGAGTGTTCTTTCTTTTTGCGTTGCAATGGCAAATAGATGGGGGGCGACCTCCTGAGGTGAGAGTCCATCGAGCCAGGCGTCTTTCCAGAATTTGAAATGCTCGCCATTACCAACAACAACCCGGGTGGAGGCTCTGAAAAGGGCAGGGTCTGCCGCAGTGAACGGGATAGCATCCGTGGAGCTCAAAGTGCCATCGAAACGCCAATTATTCCAAAGCCAGCGAAGGCAGAGTGCTCTACCAAAGCGGTGAAGGTCCAGAATGCCCAGTCCCCCTAGATCTTTTGGTCTACACACAGCCTCCCAGTTCACCAAGCACTGACCACCATTGGCCTGTTGATTACCGGTCCACAGGAAGGACCGTCTAAGTTGATCAATCTTTCTAGTTACCCATTTGGGAAGAGGGATGGAGGCCATGAGATATGTCGGGATGGCAGAAAGAACCGCTTGAACAAGGACAAGGCGTCCGGCCTTGTTAAGAAACTTTCCACGCCAAGGGGCAAGACGGCTCGCGATCTTGTCAAGAAGGGGCATGAAATGGATCTTGCGAAGCTTACGAAGGCGCAAGGGCAACCCTAAGTAAGTGCAAGGGAACAAGCCTCTCCGGCCAACAAAGGATGCAAGGGTGGCGTCCAAGTCGACCCCATCGCACAGGATTGGGTAAACCGAGCACTTGGTCTTGTTCAAGGTGATGCCAGAAGCTGCCCCGAAGGTGTCCAACAAACTGATTGTGGAGTCAAGGTTCTGTTTAGATGGTTGGATGAAGATGGCCGCATCATCAGCAAAAAGGGAGATACGCTCCCGAATAGGGGGGGTTTCCAACAGGTGCCAGGATGTTATATTCCTCCGCAAGACTAAAGAGCTTGTGCAGCGGATCCATGGCCAAAATGAAAAGCATGGGGGACAGCGGATCGCCTTGCTTGAGCCCCCTTTCATGAAGGAAACCCGGGCCTCTGATCCCATTGAGAATAACCGCTTAAGAGGACGATCCCAGTAGAGTAGAGATCCGCCTCCAACAGTGCGAACCCTTAGCTCAAGCGACTCGAGGAGATAGCTCCACTGGACTGAGTCAAATGCCTTGGCGAAATCAAGCTTAAGGAATAGCGCCGGGCTTTTTTGTCGCTGAAGTTTGAGGATGTTGGATTGAGTACGAAGGAAGTTATCCTGGATGCATCTCTTCTTTATAAAGGCACTCTGAACTGGGCTCACAAGGTGATCAAGCTTGACCGCCAACCTATTGGCGAAAAGCTTGGAGAAGATTTTGCCAACACTATGGATGAGACTGATGGGCCTGTAATCCACAAGGTCCCTCGCATCCCGCTTCTTAGGGATAAGGATGATATTGGCCGAGTTCAGCAGAGAGGAATGTGTTGAGTGGCCACTCGCAAACCATGTCGCCGCTGCAATAAAGTCATCTTTGATGGTTTGCCAACAAGTACGGTAAAAGGTACCGTTGAACCCATCTGGCCCCGGGGCTTTGTCTAACGGCATGGATTTAATGGTTGTATTGATTTCCTCCTCCGTGAAAGGGGCTTCGAGCTCCAATAGGTCTTGCCTTGGCTGGACTAAGTTGTCCCAAGCTAGAGTGGTTGTCCTCGGTGTGTAGGAAGCTAGGTGATTCCCGAAGTAGCGGGAGCATTCCTGCTCCATCTGACCGTGCTCAATAGCCGCTCCAGAAGGGGTGTCAAGAGAGTAAATGAGGTTCTTTTTCCTCCTGCTGGATGCCCTCAGATGGAAGAATTTAGTATTGGCATCCCCTAACCGGAGCCATGAGAGGCGCACTCGCTGCTTGATGCGGATTTTTTCAATGGTTGCCAGGCCTGGAATCCTAGCCTTTAGGGTCGACCTGAGCTCCCTTTCCAAGTCCGTCAGCACACGATGTTCCTGGGCCTTGTCAAACAACAAAATCAACTCACTGACGATTGCTATTTGCAGTCGGACGGAAGGGATCTTTTTGCGGGCCCAAGAGGAGAGGGCCTTCGCCGTACGCTCCAACTTGATGTGCAATCTTTTGAAGGGATCAGCGCAGGTTAAAGGTTGATCCCACACGCTTTGGACTGTGGTTGAGAAGCCGTCCAAAGTAGTCCAAAAGTTCTCAAATCTGAAGACACGAGAGGCTGGGCGTTTGGGGGTGGCCCTGATCAGAAGGGGGCGTGGTCTGAACTTAAGGACGGGAGACCAAGGAGGATGGAATCCGAGAAGGCGAGTTCCCACGACGTGGAACAGAAGGCCCGATCAATCCTGGTAAGCGTTGGGGTGGCTCGCTCATTGCTCCAAGTGAAACGACGACCCAAGAGCCGAAGTTCCTTAAGACGAAGGCTGTGTATCGTGGTTCTGAAAGCATCCAACAAGCCGAGGTCCACATTTGAGTTGTTCTTATCTTCTGGGTGCATGATTAGGTTGAAGTCGCCGATAAGAAGCCAAGGTGTTTCTGGGTGCCCCACAACATTTATGAGACCATCAAGGAAGGCTAGCTTACGCGCATAGTCTTGAGGACCGTACACCACTGTGATCCACCACACCAACGGGTCAAAACACGCAGTAATTTTCGCTGAGAGAGAGAACTCGTCGATGGATACATCTGAGATGGAGAATTCTGAGCCCTTGACTGCTAAAAGGATGCCCCCTCGCGTGTCCACAGCAGGGCGATGCACAAAGGAAACCGGGTCCGTGAAAGCTTGGCTAAGCAGTCCATGGCCAAGCTGGTGTCCCAAAGGTCCAGTTTAGTTTCTTGCAGGCACACAATGTTTGCCCCCGAGCTAACAACGAGGTTTTTGAGGACGCTTCAACGCGCTCCGGAGTTGAGCCCTCTTACGTTCCAATTAAGCAAACGCAAACGATCCGATCTATTCATCAGTCACTAGAAGACAGCCGAGGGAGCCCATGAAGCAATCCGCTGGTGACACCCCCAATGGTGATGTTAGCCAGCGCTGCCATGGCCAAAGCCGTCGCTTCTGGGAGCGGCCGCGCCAGGATGGTGGAGAGGTCCCGTGAAGAGGACGCCGGCGCCCATGGTGCCATGACTTGGGCAATGCGCTCACGTGCACGAGTCTCCACAGAGGACTTGGTGGCATTATCGGTGGCGAGGCGCTTTCTGCGACGAACTGGGCGGTTCTTGATCTTGAGGCGACGCCTGGTATAAACCTGCAGCACTGGCCGTGGAGCAGGGGCTGTGACGGATTGCAAGAACTCGTTTAGCTGAGTCTCCGTCTGGTTGGGCTGGCTGTCCAATACTGGGCTTGCAAGCGGCGATGGAGGGCGCTGGGTGAACACCCCGCTGGAGGCAACGACGTCTGTTGGGGGAGAAAGGGTGCCCCTTTGCAGGAGTTGGACCGGCGGCAAGGGCAGCGGCTGAGGCGTCACGCCGCCGTCCCCGCACGGCGAGGGCGAATGGTCACGAAGAGACGGGGTCAAGAAGCAACCGTCGGGTTGCATCTGTTGCAACTGGCCACCCGAGCTTTGCGGCCAGCTGCGCGGCGACCGCGAACGAAGCCGCTCCACCGGGGAGAGTGGTCGGCCGCCACGCAATGGGCTCGTTGTCGGCGAGGGAGGCTCCGCCCCAACGGCACCATCATGGCCCTGAAGGCCATCCGCTAGCCTGGTCGAGCATTGCATGGTAGGCGCCGAAAAAGAGGACGAAGCTTGAGTGAGGAGGTCGACTGGGAGTAAGGAGCCAACCTCGGGGAACACGATGACCGACTTGAGCTTGGGTTGGCCTGCCGGTAGGGAGGTCCCGTGGTGGCAAAACCGGCGGCTCGAATCGCCCCTTTCATGGTGTTGGTCGCGCCGTCTGGACATGGCGCGGGTCGCCGGAGTGCTGTCTTGGTGGCGAGAATGGGAGCGCGACCGGTGGCGGCGTTCACCGCGGTCGCCCTGTCGGTGATGGTCGTCGTCGTCACGGTCATGGTCATGGTGTCGGCGATGACGCGGTGGAGAAGGTGAGCGTTCCCGGCAGTAGAAATGACGGGGCGGCTCATCGACTTGTCCCAGCTTCCATTTGAATTTGGTGACGCGCATTCGGCCTCCATAGCTAGTTTGGCGATGTTGGTCTTCCGGCGACTCCAACACATCGAGGTGGATGATGACGAAGAACGAGCAGAACTCCATGGGACGCAGGGCTGTAGAGCCTTCGTCGCCGCCGTTCGGCGTGGGACGCGCGATGGAGAGGCGGTGAGTCTTGGGGATGGTATCCGGATTGGCCGTCCATGCCCAGACATTTAGGGTGGCGGTGTCGAGGAGGCGTGAGGACTCCTCCTCCACGCACTGGAGCACGCATGCCGGCCCGATGATGTTCTCGACGACGCGGGGGCACCACGCATGCATTGGGACCCCTTCCAGGCAGAGGCGAACTCTGTGGCGGATAGGCACTGGTGAGGAGGTGAACTGCGGCGCCCACGATCTGAAGAGGATGTCGAAGGTGGCATGGTAGACGTGGCCACGGCCGACGGCTCTGTCACGCTGCTCCTGGGTGTCAAAGCGGACGATGAAGTCCTCCGGGGCGTGGTTGGAGACATGGACGTTGGAGTAGCAGCAGTCCGCCGCTCCCATGGCCGCGAAGTGGACAGTCGTCAGCGCCGCCGAGGGCTCTGGTCGCTGGTTGCCCCGGAAGGAGGCCGTAGCCCAGGTGGAGGAAGCCGTGACCCACTGCGATTTGAGGAGGTTGTCGTAGAGGGCGCAGCTCGCCACTCTGCCGGGCGGTTCTCCGGCTCACCCATGTCGGACGACGAGGCGGGGGAGAGCCGAGGCGCAACGAGGCGGAGCGGTTTGATGGCTGGTGGAGACTTGGGGTGGCGGCAGAGGCGCGATGTGGCTGAACGGAAGCAAGCGCAAAGATTTAACGGCTCCGACTCAAAGACGCAAGTGGGAGGCGAGAGGCACCAGAAGCAAATGTCGGGTCTTCTCCTTCCTCCCAACGGTCAGAGCAGTAGGTGCAGCGCGGTTGGAAGGTAGGGAGCAGAGTCGTCGAGGCCGCGGCGAGATGTCACGCCACCAATACTGCACACCAACCCGCCGTTTCTTCTTCTGCTGGTTGAAAGCTCCCGGAGTCTCTCTTCTGTCAGGAACGAGGCGACGACTCGCCATCCTTCAAAGCGCCAGCTACCGCCCGGAGTGACCTCGCCATCTTGTCCAAACCGGCGGAGTTGACAGCTGCGGCAGGCGAATCCCTCCCGGATCCGCGCCAAGAAGACGAAGGAGCAGCCGGTGGAGAGGCGAATCGGACCGAGAGGCCACCGGAGGTACCAGATCTGGCGACGACGTCCTTGAAGGTAAGCTGGCCGAAACGGGTGGATTTGAGGCAGGGCTTAGGGAAGTGGGGGCTTGGGGGTTGCCTGGGCGTGGCCTGGATCGTGTGGGGGTGGCGGTGGCGGCGGGGGAGCGGGGCGGGTGAGCAGGGAAGGGGAGGGAGCCATCCTGCTGTGCGGGGCGGGAGCCATCTGGAGGAGGGGAAGCGGCAGGGCTTGGATGCGGCCGCCGGAGTGGCAGACCGCGAGGCTGGTAGGAGGGCGGGGGCTGGATGTTCGGCGACAGGAGGCGGCAACCGGCGGCGAGCCCACGGCGGCTGGGTTGGGGGAACCCTAGCGGGTTGCCATCTCAGTCGCAGGAGCTTTACCTTTTTAGTTTTCCGGAGTTTGGTTATTAGTATACATTAGCATGAACTTGAAATAACCCAAATTATCTCATATTGGCTCACCCTGATAAATGTAACAAAAGACAAACATGAATGCATATGACCTTAAGTTATTATGGCTCAAGTAATATTATTCTGGAGCTGTGGTTTGGTGGGAGTTTAGGATTGAGAGAGCATATTGAATGCAAAGTGTTTATATAGGTGTTTTAAAGAAAGAAAATTGCCACGTCACCATGTCCACCCGAGCCCCGAGGCTCTTTGTCAGCAAACCAAAGGATCGAGCGACGCATAGAGCACTCGGGGCGCATGCAGATGCAGTGCAGGCAGTTTTATCCCAAAGGCAGAAAGGGAATACGGAATAATTTGGCGATCCCTGCTTTGTTAGCTAGCCTTTTTGGTGCAGCTGGTTGCAGTCTTGCAGAAATGTTGGCGAATTAAAGCAGAGCTAGCAGAGAGAGCATACTGATGCAGCAGGGGCCGGACACGTCTATCCGTGGTTAGCGTCACCAGATTGCCAAGGCCCAAGGGTTTGCTCGGATTGGCAGCGGCTAATGACATTGGATTAGGAACATGCTTTTTTTCAGCATCAGATAAAGAAAGAAAGGGAGATAAAGTGAGAGGAGATGGCGTTGCAAAGCTAATCGGATCACGTTTGGTTGGGACTTGGGAGCTGATAACCTGCTGACTGCTGCATGCTCTCGACCCTCGACTCTCGAGTCGCCAAATGTGGGTGCGTCCTGGTTTGACCACACCCAGTCTCCCTTCTTTCGGCGTTGTACCAGCACACCTGCCGTTCGGCCATTTCCGGCACGTAAAAGAGAGAGTAGGTTTGTAGGGAAATGAAAATAATACTATCTCCGGTCATAAAAACAAGTCGCCGTTGACTTTTGAGCACGTCTTTGACTATTCGTCTTATTCAAAAAAAAGTAAGTTATCATTTATTTTGTTGTGATCTGTTTTATCATTAAGGTTACTTTAAGCATGATTTATATTTACGCATGTTTGCACTAAATTTTTGAATAAGACGAATGGTCAAAGTCGTGTCCAAAAGTCAACTGCAACTTATTTTTATGATCAGAGGTAGTATTAATTATGATATAGTAAGAAGTAGAGTGCTACTGGTAGATGGTATATAATTGGCATGGTATACGTGTGAAACTCATAAAACACTATATGAAACACTAATGAAACGCAACACACTTATGAATCATCACATGAAACATCATGTGATTCGCCTAAACGATCGTTCATTAGTATTCCTATAAAAAATAATATTATATTTGGACGAAGAAGGCCAATGAATCATGCGCCCTCATGAGGTGCTCCCAAGAGTGACTTGGGGGGTTGACCGAGCTCCTCTGCAAAAAAGCGCCACTCAACCGGCTTTCCACCTTGCTACTGTCGTTTGCCCCGCACGGCGACAACGGTTGGTCGGATCTAGTAGGGGGTGGGAAGCCGGACTATGGTGGCAGGTATTTGGATCCGGTGGTGGATCGGCTAACTTCGACGTGGTGGTTCCTAATGTGGTACCTTAGGGGCAGGCTCACCCCGACAGTGGAATGCCTAGATCCAACGGTGGGAATTTCTTATCCGACAGCGAGTGTATGGATCCGATGGTGGTTCCTTTGATTTTAGAGTGGTGGTTGCCAAGTTAGTGCTTCGGTGGTGGGATTGCCCCATGAGGCTTCCTCTTCATCGGCTTCCTTCACACCTGTTGGCTCTCCCCATGTGTGGCCGTCCTTCGACTGTCGTCCACTGTAGCTACCCTCCTCCTCACGTAGGGAGCTCAATGGCCTCGTGTTGGTTAGGTGGGAGGTGCTTGGGTGACTCCTCAACGGTGGTGTTGTTTCTGACAACACAATTTGGACCGAGGTCTTCATGTCGGCACCTAGCAGGCCGGTCCTCCTTAGCAATGCAACTCTAGGGTGAAGGTGCCCTGGGCGAAAACCCTGTATAGGTCAGCGATGGTGTCGTCGTCCATTACTAGTATCCTCCTTGGAGGCACCGATATGGTGCCCTTACCTTGCATCCCATTTTTAGGTAAATACTTGGTCTGGTTGCATATTGTCAACGACGACGATTGGCAGTTTTTTCTTATTGAAGGTGTTTCCTTGCGTGTTGTTGGGTGTCCACTCTATTTTGATAGGCAATAATACGTTGCTAGAGTGGTGTATCAGTGTCTGTATCATTTAGTTGTACCGCGGACATTGTGTCGTTGCGGCCGTTGGTGGCTGGTTGTGCTTTTGTGGCCGTTGTTTGTTGGTTGTAGTAGGTTCATTGGCATGGTGGTTGGTGTTAGGCCAAGGTGGCAATGTTGTGCTGCATTGTGGTTCCGATGCTTTGCACCATGTCGGTTTTTTTTATATTTTCTTCTATTTGAATGAATTCACAGTACTCCTACCTTTCAAAAAGATTTATTTATTTATAGGAAAAACACAAATACTTAAAATACACCTTGTATTCACACTCTACGTGCTATTGGATCTAAGAGCGTGACAGCGTGGCATCAATGAGAAGTATATACAAGTAGACACTATCATAGACACAATAGGTTCCACCTATCAATTAAACATGATACATATATATTAAAAGGGATTGGCTTCTCATCAGGTGACTAAGACTTATTTAGCTCTCAGTCGGTTTTTTGAGCTGTTGATCAAACACCTTCATAGAGCACATATATAAAAGATCCAACGAATATCCACGTATGTGAGAAAATTGATAAAGAGATAAATAAGTCTCAGTCGCCTGATAACTAGCAAAGGTGATATTAAAAGTATTTGGGACTCTATGGAGTCCGTGCTCCGTACCTAGTTTGAAAACAATTAATTATATATTTATTGCATTCACACCTTTGAATGGTAAATGATAATGTTGTTTTGCATGTATTTACTCTGTGTGTATGAATCTTAATGAAATTCAACAACAACAAGGAATGGAGCACTGATTCCATCCTATTTTCCTATATATAGTCGTTCCATCCGACAGATGGGATGAAGTAATGGTGTGTTTGGTTTGAGGAGTGGAATGGTGAATTGACTTCCTCTTTGTTTGGTTTGAGGAGTGTAATGATTCCATCCATCACCATCTCATCTAACAATTAGTTCAAAATAAGGAATGGTGTCATCCGACCAAATTCATAAACGAATCCATTCCACTTAGAATGAGGTGGTCTCCCAAACCAAACACCCCCTAAATGTAAGGAGTGAACGGCTGAACGGTGCCGTCCGTCTCTGACCCTCTGTGCATCGCACCTCCAAGCTAAGTAAACTATGATACTCCCTCCTTTCTAGTATGTAAGGCATAATTTGTTTTTCGTGAATACCAAGGAGATCGTGTGTAGCATTTGTGATTTCTGATTTGCCCCTAATTAATGAGATGATTTGCCCCTAATTAATTAGCGAGCGTCCATACGTGCGATCCTAGAATTAATTAATTTCCTTCACAGCGAGCGTCCATACGGGATATTTTTGAAACTTCTGAACAGTCAATGCAGCTGCGTCTTATAAATTAAAAAAAATGTGAAAACAAATTATGCCTTACATACTGGAAAAGAGGGAGTAGAAGGCAACCAACGTCCAACCAAAATTTGGATCTTTCGGCGACGCTCCGGGGTCACACATGCATGCAACCGACGCCACGAATCAGCGGATCGATCATCTGGCCGGCGGACCGCCGCCGCCATCCCCCTTGAAACACATCGCACGCACGCGTCCAAAACGCAAACCAACCGAGCTGCGCGGTTCTACTCGACTATGCGAGGGTGAGGCGACGTTACACGCGGCCACGTACACAGCAAGCGAGGAGGAGGAGGAGGAGAAGCCTTCCCGGGCTTTTCTCCTTCCCACCGTCGCCGTTTGCTGCCGCACGCACGAGCCGGCGCGGCGCCGCTGTTCACACCCCTCCCCCCCTCTCTCAATCTTTCGTCAGCGAGTGCCGTGTCAGTGTGTCACCGGCGATCGGTGTCGTCAAGCGCGCATCATCACCGTCCTAAACCGCGCCTCTGCTCGCTCCTACTATATATAATAAAGAGGCAGGGTGGGCGTGGCAGTTGGCACTCGCCCGGCACCTCACCTAGCTGCACCCTGCTTTCTCTGTGCTGCTCGATCCAAGAATTCTTCTCGGGGCAGGGCTTTCCGTCCAGAGGAAGCGACCCTACGCTCCCTGCTCAAGGTATGGCCTCCATCACTGAGATCCCACTCAACTTATTAATTTCAGCCAGTTCATGTGTGCTCCTCTCAGTCCTCCGTTGTGGTCGAATTTTTGCTTGCTCCAATGCTCCTACTTTCGCCCTCCTCTCTTCGTGGGGCAAAAATAGCATCTTTTCTCCTCCCGGTGCATCTGTTTTTTCATTGGTTTCCAACATCTCCGCTTTTCTCCTTGGTTCCTTTTCTCCCTGTGCTCTTTCAGTCTTGTGAAGACTGAAACCTCCTCTGTTTCACTCGAGTGTGCTGTTTGCTGAATTGCTTGATTTTGCAGCGCCTTTTTTGTTCTGAACTTCATCTGTTGATATCTTCAATATACGTTCACCAGTTCAACTAATACATATATCATGTACTTTAGGCTATCTAATTCTTCTTTCATTTCACCCCCAGTACACTTTATTTGATAGTTAAGTAGGAGCATACAAAGTTTACCGACCAATTTGGATAAAACGGCTTGATTCGTAGCTAAGCAGTGACTTGTATAAACTGTGATCCTGTTATAGACGTTGACACTTGGCATATGTATCAGCCAAGTTCGTACGTGTCACACGCTGACAGAAACAGTGGCCGATGAGATCAAGTCCATCTTCACCTCCTGCTATATCTCGCATCTCAATTATTTTCCTGCTTTCCCGGTGACGTCACCCTGTAGCTAAGAGTCAAGACTAGTGTTAGTTGGTGGCTTGGCGCGAATACAGTTCGATCTCGAAGCATCCTCAAAGCCTCAAATAATGCAGCAGGTGTGTGCCAAGTGCCAACATTGATCTATTCACCAGTTCGCCTATATATTTTTCCTTTTTCTAGGCTTCGAAGTTCGAACAAAATCGGTCTAAACTACTCTACAACCTTACTATGAAAGTTTTGACTATTGATCCCGTTCTCTACACTTTTTTTCTTAAATTACTTAGATTAACGATTTTTATGCTTTTTCTTCGTAGTCTTGAACTTGAGGTCACAACATAAGCAAGCAGAACTGCAGAAGTCACAATATAAACATTCTTGGCAGAAGATACTAGTCAAAGCGTAAAAATTCGGATAATTAGATAAGCCTGGCGCCTGTTCGGAAATCGGAACATAAAAAATCATTTACAATCATGTGCGTTATAATAGGAGTATGTTTTATTAGAGTTTCCGCATTTCAGTTAGACCTTAGATTCATATATATAATTTGGCATTTATAAGTCACTATACATTGAACTGAAAGGTTGGGATAAATTGAGCATAAAAGCTTTATGAAGCAGCTTCGAGATATTCGATAAACAGCACATCCAAGCGGGCTAGTTCCTAATTTGGAATGAAGAGGAGTTACGCTATTTTACAGCTATATTTATCAAGTTTTCTATTAAAACGATTTTGCTAATCTATAGGTGCCCACAAAAACCATATTTGTGCATACAAATTCACAATAATATGGGTTTCCCATCTTCTTCCCCGTCTCCAATCGCGTCATGCCATTGTCCTCGCCATCTCTGGCTACCGTCACCGCCGCGAGGTTTAGATTAGGGTTCGAGGGATAGAGAGGGGTACCCGGGCTTACAGGGATGCTGGGGGAGGAGGCAGACTGACAATGGGAAGAGGTTCATGACGGAGTGGGGAGATGTCGGGGCCGCGGGCACGATTCGAGGTGGTCGGGCGTCCATCGTGAGCGGAATGGCATCGGCGTCAAGATTTACGGTGGGTGGGGGGCGCGATGACCGGAGGATGGCACGCAGAGCAACGAGACAACGAGGGGGTCACCGGCCTTGGCTGGAGGTGGTGGAGGCCTAGGGAGCAGCAACAGCGCTGAGAGGGAAGGGGAGGGAGGATTATAGGGAGTGAGATGGATTCAAGCCATTGGTTTTTGATCCAACAGCCATAAAAATTAATGGCACAAAAAAAAAATGCAGACATCCGAAGAATAGTCGTTCCCTTTTTTTTTAAAAAAAAAACTGTGTTCAAGCGAAGATGCACCAACACAAAGGCGCCACGCAGACAGTTTTCAAGCTGGTAGTATATAGTTGCATGTACATTGATTGTTCAACAACCTTGTATAGTGATCTGGAGGTGCTAGTTTTGGCGTCCTACCGGTGTCTTTTTGCCCTCCAATGTGCTTATATATTATTTATATAATAATATATAAAGCAAAGTTAAATAGAACTACTATGTTAATATAATATATTAGAAATTTTCATATTAATCGAGATAAAAAAAATACACAATCGATTATTATGGTCCACTTAGATTAAAAAAAAAGTCCTTGACTACCTTAATAAAATAGAAGCAATTAAAAAAGTCCATATGGAATACGAGATTAAAAAGGTCTATATCAACCAACTGTACGAAGATACCTTGCTCTTTTTTTAAGACTTTTAAACTCTTGAAGTGTGTAACCTGTCCAATTGCGCGTGCTTCCTTCCCCATTCTCTTCTGAATTTTCCTACTGCTAATTTCAGCTCTAGGAGGTGATCGATCTTACCACAGGAGGATGCTGCTCAAACGATGGCAGGGTTGCATGTTTTTGTTCGTCTTTCTTCTCTGCAATCCAGCAGGTACGTTGCATCCGTGTGTACACGTTCTGTTTCTGTGGTGTTGATAGCTTGTTTTTCTTTTCTATCTCAATGAGATCCTTTACTTAGCTAGATATACATGGTGGCCACGCATAAAGCGTGCAATGCCGCATTGCAAAGGGGACTTTTTAAGCTGCAAAGTTTAGGATATGCTTGTGCTCACTCCCCTTTTTCTTTTCTACGTCTTATCTTGAGTCAACAATCAAAAGCACACGCGACACATAGAATGGGACATTGTCGAAGGTTATCGGTCACTTATCTCCTCTTGTTTAAGAAACTGATCACTGGTGCTGTTTGACACATGTAAAAGTTTAGTATCATTCGGTAAACAAAAGCATACGCTGAGCAGCCTGAGTGGCTGTCGATGTAATGATGCTTGCTTCTTTGAAGTGCCCCGATACTTGCAGCTCATCTCTTCCCTGATGAGGCCAAATGATTCTAAGCTCTTAACAATATTGTAACCAAGGAAGTACATTTTCATTGCAAAAGTCGACAAATTCTGGAAGGAACATGCCTGAACACATTGAATCAGCTGAACTCTTCCTGTTGAATTTCGTCGCAAGCTGAGCTAAAGTGCTAAACATGGCGTATGTGGTAGGCACTTCTCTGGGATCCGACGCGATCCTTTCTTCGTCAGAGAATTCTCCGTCGGAATTCGCGAAGATCGTTCAGTCTAAGCAGAGCAGGCAGGCGCTTGTGTGCGGCGCCGGCCACCAGCTGCCGAGACTGAGATCCATGGCGAACAGCGGAGCAGAGGTGATCCTCACCATCCCCAACGAGCAGCTGGAGCACATGGCCGAGTTCCCGGAGGAGGCTGAGTACTGGGTCGCCACTAACGTCGCGCCGTTCCTCGCGGCGGCGAGGATCACGCTCATCCTGGCCGGAGACGACGTCATGGCCGCCTCCCCCGGGGCCGCCTACTTCCTGGTCCCCGCCATGCTGAACCTCCGCTCCGCGCTCGCCGCCGCCCGCCTCGACGGCCGCGTCAAGGTATCTAGCGCGCTCTCCGGGGTGCCGCTATCGCCGGCGTGGTCCGCCGTCGCGCGCCACCTGCTGCGGTTCCTGGAGGAGGCCGGCTCGCCGCTGTTTCTCAAGTCCCGCCCGGCGGCGGCCGCGGACACCCAGGTCGACGCCGCGTACGCCGCGATGCGGGCGCTGGGGTTCTCGGGCATCCCGGTGGTCGCGGCGGGGTCGGAGGAGCTGGGCGCCGGCGGCGCGGTGGTGTACCACCGCTACCTCATGCGCGGCGGCGGCGGCGGCGGCAGGCGGCGGTCGCTGGCGACCGGAACGTTCTGCGTGGCGCTCCAGAACGCCGACCAGACGGCGCTGCAGGCGGGGCTCAACTGGGCCTGCGGGCAGGGCCACGCCGACTGCTCGGCGATACAGCCCAGCGGGCCGTGCTACAAGCAGAACAACCTGCCGGCGCTGGCGTCCTACGCCTACAACGACTACTACCAGAAGACGGCGAGCACCGGCGCCACCTGCTCCTTCAATGGCACCGCCACCACCACTACCACTGACCCCAGTAACCACCCTCTCCCGCTACTGTCTCACACACACTTCTGCCACTTCTGCTCGATCGAGCGCTAATGCTTTCTTCTGATGGCTCATTTCAGGCTCAGGGTCGTGCGTGTTCGCGGGAAGGTAAGAACAATTTCGATTCTTCAAAAAAGAAACGGAAACGCTAATCAGTCGACTGAAATCCGGGGGAGATTTCAGTCGATTTGTCACTTACCCGCGCGCTGCCGGCCGTCTTCCTCCCCGCCGGCGAGCTCCTCTCCCGCCGGCGAGCCGCCGGGCTTAGGGTTATGGTTCGGGTTCGGGTTAGGGAACATTTGGGTTTCTCCGGTTGTAGAGGGAGGTCGGGGGAGGCGGCGGACCGGCGGTGGGAGGGGCTTGTCGGGGGCGGCGGCGGAGGCGGCGGTGGCGCCAGCCGCCGGGAGGGCGGCGGGTGGGCAGCGGTGGAGGGACCACGCCGTCCCGTCCGTTAGGGTGGGCGGTGGTGCACGGCGGCGAGAGGGCAAGAGAAGCGGCGGCGCCACGCCGGCGAGTGGTGGTGGAGGCGGGGAGGTGGTGGAGGCGCGAGGCGGCGGACGCTGGCCGGGGATTCGGCGGTGACTACTTGGGTTAGGTTAGGGGGGTAGCTCTCTGTGGGGGCCGGGCGGAGCGATGAGGCGCCGATGCGATGGCATGCCAGGCCAGGCAAGGGAGGTGGAGGCGGGGGAGGAGGAGGAGGAGGAGGAGGAGGCGAAGCAGTCGGGAGGGGACAAGTCGGGGTCGGGGGCAGTGGAGGGGAGGGGGAGGGGAAAGTAAGAGAGAGAGAGGGGGCGGGTATGATCTGGACCGTTGGATCTCAATCCAACGGTCCAGAAAATCGACTGAAAGTTTAAAAAAAACAATCGACTGTAGATCAGACAGTCCTAGAAAGAGACCATCAGTTCAGCATGCTCAACTTCCAGGATAAATTCTGACGGCATCTCGTCTGCTTTGCATGGGTACAGCACGATGGCGGGAGGCTCCAACTCGAGCACGCCGGGCACCGTCGCCCCTCCGACCGGCTCCACCACGCCGCCGACCAGCTTCACCCCGCCGGCGGCCGGCACGGCTCCTCCAGCCGGGTTCAGTCCGCCGGCGGGCGGCTTCGGGCCGCCGTCAGGCTTCGGCCCGCCGTCCGGCTTCGGCAGCCCGCCGTCGGCGTTCGGCCCTCCGGGGAGTTTCAACGGGAGCGGGACCTTCGGCGGGAGCCCGAGCAGCACGCTCAGTCCCTACAACGGCGGCCGCCGCCACGGCGCTCGCCTCGGTGCTCTGCCGGCGATTGTTCTCGCCGTCCTTCTCGCGTCCACCGGCCTGATGTAGATTGTTACCGAAGCTCGGATTCGGATTAGTAGTATTATACAGGGACTAATTAATCACATCTTTACGTTTACGTTGTTGATGAGTTATTGGTCTTGTACATGTCAGGTTGCATATACGATGAGATATTTTATCTGTTAGTAGGATGGTAGTGTATATGTGGAGCATCTTATGTCCCCTAGTCCTTTCATGTTAGTACATAATTACATATACCACTTACATTTTCCCGGTACCTGATCATGATTAGCAGGATTATTATCTCTCTTCCATTTTTCGTTTTGGCTTTGGCATGATGGATATCACAGTTTATAGTCAATCAATCAGCCGGACTCCATCACACACAGAGAGAGGGCACGTAGGAAAACAAAAGGAGAAAACTTTAGACCTCTTGAACGTCCCCAGCATCTGATGAATCCTGGTGATCGGCGACGGCAGCGGTGTTGAACCTGAGCCACTTCTTGGACCTGCACACCCTCATGACGGCGTGCCACCCGACGCCGAGCAGCGTCATGCCGCCGGCGACGGTGAACACCCTCCAGCCGGCCACCGCGGCGACGTAGCAGAGGAACGCCGACGGCACGGCGCACATGGCGGCGAGCGCCGGCAGCGGCAGCGGGACGCGGTAGGGGCGCTTGAGCGACGGCTGCCTGGCGCGGAGCCAGAGGAAGGCGGCGAACTCGAGCAGCGTGCCGAGGCTGTAGAGGAGGTTGGCTACGTCGACGACGTCGTCGAAGCCGAGGAAGGAGGCGGCGAGCGTGACGGCGGTGGAGGCGGCGATGGCGACCCACGGCGTGCGGGAGCGGGCGGCGCGGCGGGAGAAGACGGCCGGGAGGAGGCCCAGCTCCGCCATGCCCAGGAGCTGGAACGCGCCGCTGCTCAGCTGGGCCTCGAACATCCCAATGGAGGACAGCACCGCGCCGGCCTCCGTCCAGTACTTCAGCCATGGCCCACCGATCATGCCTGCGTATGCATATGGAGGGTGGGAAGATTACTCTGGTCTGGCCCAGCTCGACCTGTGCCCAATTAACCGCGATATAGTTACAGGCTTAGAGCATCTCTAGCTTTTACAATATAGGCTTTCCATCTCTGATGAAATTACCTTCCTAAAAAACTGTTTCACCGACCACAAAAACCCTGATGAAATTCAGGATAAAGTACAATGAATAATAATAAAATCTAATGTCAAATTAAATTAAAACTATAATTTAAAGTAAAAGTTCTATATGAAATGGAATAGAACTGTATTTTTTACACAAATCTCTACAAGATCATAATTTTGAGATAAAATGAAATGAAATGGCCAATTTGATTTCTATATGAAAACTATTTTGTGCCATCAATATTAGTGGTCAATATTATAATGATGTAGATCTATTACAAGTTTGAAGATATTAAATTATATAATGCTCATATTATTACCAATACAACATGAATATATATTTGTCATTTCTGTCCTCACTAACCGACTGTGTTGGTGGCTGTGTCCCACACTTGTTTATTTATAGTTTTTGATAAATAATTACGTATGTAATATAATTTTCATTATCAGTTCTAAATTTTTTATAATATAATTTTCATATATCAATATTTAGAGCAGAGTGACTAACAACTAGAGACACAAAACTGGGTAATACTAGTAAAAAAGACATCGGCTAGTACATGTTCTGGTTGATAGTTTCAAAGGTGTCACTAAAAAAATTGAAGACGTGACGTTTATCATTCTCGTTAAAACCGTAAAAAGGATATTTATATCACTTCACCGAAGATACGTACGGTTAGGCTCATGATGGTTCTACAAACTGAGAATGCCAACGAGAGAGAGACTGGTATACACTGGGCATCATTTTTGGTTTCTAATATCATTGCAAGGCATGATAAAACTAGGCAACGATGCTTCTTTGCCCTATTTCCTAAGGGACAACCGGACAAGTAAACATAAAAAGAGCAGTGCACCGGTAGTGTCCCGCGACCCATCATAATTCCTGGTTGAATTAACTACTTTATATGTTCATTTGTTTTGTTTATGACCTCACAATTAGAGATCTAGATTTTAACCTAACTCGAACCGATAGCCGGATCGATTAAGTTTAGATCGGATTTCTAGTTTAGGTCTAGGTTGACTACCGCTCCAAACTGATCCAATTATTTGCCGCACACGCTTCGTCCTAGGCTCTGGCAATTGCCCAAGGCGACAAGGCCCAACCTTCACAACTTTAGCTCCCCACTGAGCCTTGCCAAATCCCCATTCCCCTACTCCATCTAGTCCACGTAGCCGTCACCCAATTGCTCCCTTACCCTCGAGTGCTAGGCACCTAGGGTTGGCTGGCATAACGACACTGCCTACCTTCGACCCTCCAGCCTCCACCCCAAGGATGGCGTGGCCTCACCTCTCCTCCCTTCTCCCCTCTGGTTTCCATCACCCCCACCCCTACCCCCCGATGACGTGGCCTTACCTTGTCAACCCATAGAGATTTGAGGCAACAGCGACTCCCTGGATGTCAATAGCTTTCTGCTCGGACGGGGGCAGTGAATCAAGTAGAGCCAAAGCCTAAACATGGATGGCGTGGCAGACACACTTCTCCATGGCGTTGGCTGCAACTTTCAACTTTCTCCCCTATGGACGACCCAAGTTCTCGTTGTTATCCTCCCGTCAATAATACTAGACCCGATAATGATATTTAACCTAATAGCCTTTGACGTCCAATCTGATACATCATGATACCTTTCTAATATCTGATAATACTTGTAAAAACAAAGTAAATAAAAAACAAAACAAAATAAATTTAAAAATATGAAGATGTGCCGAAAAAGTTATATATCAATTTTAAATTAATTATGAATCCATTTTGCAGAGTTCATAAGATATAAATATGAAATTGTGAACTCCTAAAATTGAGAAAACAATACATCGTACATTCGTACGTAGCAAGTAGCAAGTAGCAACCCTATGCATTTATCTGGTCGATCCGCGCAGGCGGACGTGCGTGGCCGCGCTGTACCGGACGGGACGCAGTAGGGCAGTCCATATATCCGCAAAGGTACGTATTAAGCAAGAATCTCATGGTACGTCAGCGCAGGTACGCGCGATCGGGCAACGTACCTACGGCATCGGCCAAGAAGCCGTTCACCCACATCTCCGGCGGCGCGTCCGTGGCGCCGGTGGCCGCCAAGAGCGGCAGCAGGTAGCTGACGGCGATGAGCACCACGGCCACCGCGAGCGCCCGCGGGAACGTCCGCTCCGGCCGCTCCACCTCGCCGGCCATGGTGCTGGCGCTGTCCCAGTAGTTGAGGTTCCAGAAGAGCGTGTTGAAGAAGAGCCTCCAGTCCTTCTTCCCCACCTGCGTGCCCCACCGCCTGGGCCTCACCCTCGGCACCGCCATCGCCGTCATCAGCGCGAAGGGCGCCAGCGAGACGAGTCCCAGAGCCACGGCGCCCCAGCCGACGATGGTCAGGCCGGCATAGTTGAGGAAGGAGAGGAGCAGCGTCATGCCGACCACCGTGCCGGTGCGCGCCCGGCTGCCGGGGACGGCCACCGCGGGGGCGGCGCGGCCGAGGTAGGAGGCGACGAGCGGCGGGTAGGCGGCGATGTTGATGACGCAGCTGAGGTACTTGCAGGTGCCGAGGAGGGAGCCGGCGAGCGGGCCGAAGGCGCGGTCGGCCCACACGACGAAGCCGCCGTTCCCCGGGAGCGCGGCGGCGAGCTCGGCGGTGACCAGCGACACCGGGACCCCCCACGCGAAGGGGAAGACTAGGAAGCCCAGCAGCGTGAAGAGCGGGCCGGCGGCGAGGACCGCCTGCTCCGACCCGTACGCCCCGCCGGCCACCTCGAAGTAGATGAGGAAGACGAGCGGGAGCAGAGTGAGCTTGCGCCGCCGCACGTGCTGCTGCTGCTGATGGCGCTCCTGTGGCACGTGCTCGTGCACGACGGTGCCATGATCCTGTGGCTGCTCCTGCTCTTCTTCGTGTTGACGACGTGATGGTTGATTGGTTATTTGGATTTCTTCGCTCATGGTGAGCTTACTACTATAGCTAGAGTGTGGAGGAGAAAGCTAGTGTCGTTCCCTCGTGCGAGCATTGTGGTATATAATTCGAGTGGAAAGGAGCTCCTCTTGGCTTGCTCATGAACCTAGCTAGAACATTTTCCCCGAAACGAAAAATTCACTTATACATGCGGTTACAGGAACCTTCACAATCATTCAACGTACGCCGATAGATTTGTGCTCTGTCCCATGTAGCACTCGGGTGGCGTTCAAAAAGATCTCTAAGGGCCTGTTTGGCAACAAAGTTTTTAAAAATCATGGTTTTGTAATACTATGGTTTATGTTTTGCTATGACCATGAAATACTATGGTTTTTCAATACCATGGTTTGCTAGCACAAGTGAGAAAACTTTGGATTGAAGTAAAGTCTACAATACTTCCAAAAATACCATGGTATTGCCAATACCATGGTTTTCAAAACAGAGTTTTTGAGGTTGCTTCCAAACACCTCATTGCCAAAATATCATGGTATTCTTCAAAACCATGGTTTTGCCTCGAAACTATGAAAATACTTTGTTGCCAAACAGGCCCTAATTTTTTTCTGAAAAAATGATCCACTCCTTCCTTCCCCCCCCCCCCCGAGCCAGCCACCAGCTGCCCCCGGCGGCGGCGGCAACCACCACCTAGCTACGGCACCACCAGGCTGGCTCCCGTTGCATACGCCGTCGCATCGTTTCGAGCTGTGATGCGATGTTGGGCTGCCCATTGCATGAAAGCCACTTCGGCGTGGTCGTGCCACGGCCGGTGTGGTGGTCGTCAGCAGCGGTGACGATCGGCTCGAGGGAGAGAGGAGTAGGTCAGAGAGGAGGAAGAAGATGGAGTTGATTGTTTGAAAATAAAGAAATACAAGGGCCATTATGCAAAATGTACCTATGAAGGGAGTGTTGGTCTCAGCACGGATCTTGGCATGGGTTCGACGATCACGGACGTGCCTGTAACCGCATATACATTGGGGATTGAATATCCACATTTTGCCCCAAGGATGATTTTGATGTAAAGTTTTTCTCCTCTAAAAGTACGAGGTCATCCCAAAACAACAGTTTTCTTGAAGACATTCCATGTCATTGTTCAATTCCCGTTTTGAGAATCGACACCGCTAACAAATTTAAATTGACATTGCTTGTTCGAGAAAATTATATATATGTGCCCTTATGAGAAACACAAAATATTTTTTCAACTCAGACATATACATGGTAACAGAGTTAGACCATTTTACCCTTATATTCTCTCTCCCCCTGACAACATCCCTTCTCTCTATATGAGTTCCGCCCCATTGCCACTTTCTTCCCTATGCTCCCTCTCCAACCCCCCACACGGCCACACCCTCATGATGGAGGTGAAGGCGCAGAGGTGGCATGCGGCATGATGGATAAGACCACCGAAGCACGACGGGGAGTAACACAACAATGAGGTGGTTCAAGGGGTAGTTGTGGCTACTCGGCACAAGTAGCGGTGAGGAAGAGAAAAAAAGAAGAGGAGATTGCACGATCAAATATCAGTGATAAATTTATATGATTAGTACTTTTTTAATATTTGAATTGTACAAGGAAATGATAAATTAAAATTCTCTATAAATGTCTTTTTCATAAAACTATATGTTTAATAGTTTTTAATAATATATATATTATGGTATAAAATGAGTAGATTTTAAAAACATTTCGATCGCCGCCATGTCAAAACTGGCCTTTTTTATCGTAGGGATTACATGGAAATATCTCGAGCTTAATGACGTAATCAATTGTTTTTGTTTTGTGGAATATCGGGTACATAGAGATATATTGCTTCATTTCGATGAGTCGTTCCTATTTTGTACCATGAAAGTTCATTTTAATTATCTCAATTATCGTGAAAGTCCAAAAAACACACATAAACTATGATTTGATTTGTTTTACATGTCTGGATTTTCTATGCCGGTTCAAAACCCATCACAACCCTATTTTGTTCGGTGGCTTTACAAACAAAACCAGGTTGTGATGGATTTTGAACCGGTATTAAAAGTTTAGGCATAGTAAATAATTCAAATCATAGTTTAGGAGTTTTTTTCGCACTTTTGCGATAGTTGAGATAACTAAAATGGATTTTTTTCCATAATTTTTATACAGAACTTGAGTACAGTTTACACCAGATTAAAGTCAAATCTTAAAATTTTGTTCTTTTAATATGGGACTGACTATTTATCGACCGGCCGAAATTAGCGATCATTTTCAGTCGATTTACTTCACAACTCGATTTCCACGACCACATGGAAGCATTAGTGAATATATAATGTTCGTTTGGTAAAAATACCTCTATTCACATGTGAGTGCACACGCAAGTATATTTGCTTTCACACATGTAAGCTTCATGTCTGACTGACTATCGATCGTCGACATGGATGATCGAGCAGACGAACAACGAGCTTGAAGAATTTGCTTTCATCTGCGTCGCCCCCGCCTCCCAATGAACCCCGCTGGTGACAATGCAGCCGAGAAGCACAAACACACAGTCAAAATAGAAAGGTTACGCTTTTGTTTATACCAAAGTTGCACTTTTTAAATAGTGCAATTCTAGGCTTACAAAAGTGTAAATTCAGGTGACTAAAATTAATCTCAATTATCAGTCGACCGACGGCTGGCAAAAATCGTTTCTACGTAGAAATACCTTATGACACATTCTAGTTATTTGTATGATGCTTTTAGTATTGCTTCTAAAAACGGTTAGCATCAAGGTCGTGGGCACCAGATCAGGCTCCTGATTCGGGCAAGAGGTTTTTTTTTAATATATATCCATGTTTGGTGGCATCATGCTTAGGCCCGAGCAAAAGAGGTCCTCAGCGTAGGTCAGCTTCTCCTTGGATACTTCCTTCACGCTCGACTTCGAGCCGTCGCCCAAATCAGAACCGAAGACGCGGACACCTCTTCGACGAGTGTCGCCGTCGACGCCGTGAGCGCCATCAGTTTTATTTTACTAGCAACATGTCAGCTACCAACATGTCCCGCATATTCACACGGATATATTAAATTTATACTAGCAAGTGTGAATGTGCTCACGTTGGAACAATGCTGATATCAACAATTTGTATAAAAAAATTAATATTTAGTACACGTAATACTCCTACTTCTTTACGGAGTCCTGAATTTATTCCACCGTTCGGCTCGGACAAACGTTTCGTATGTACGAGTATGTATGATTCGGGTGTACGTGCCTGACGCCGCCCTATTTATAGAGCTAGCGAGACTGGCCAGCTGGTATAGCTCTGCAACTTGATTGTTCTTATATATAGTACCTATACATTGGAGATATATAACCCGTCCACCTATACACCAGAGATCACTACAAGAAAAGTGCTTATCTGTGACGTAAACATTATGACGCCTTGAAATCTCATCATGGATAGACATTCTTTTGTGACGAAAATTTTTTGGTCGTCATGGTTATTATCGCGGCCCAGCAACCAGAGAAACGTAGTGACGATATGTGTAATTACGTCATAAAACAGCAAAACAAGACGTCATAAAAAGTGTTGCCCATGTTGTACCATGGATGTATTTTGTGTGACAATTTCTTTTCGTCACGGACTCGTCCTATGAAGTGGCTAAGCGCGGTGTTTTTGACCAACTTGACAGGGGTGCCTTGCTAATAGTGGCTCTTCTCGACATGGCGATGTGGGTCCCACATATGGGTTTGTTATATGTATGTATTATCTTTGAAGACATACTTGTCACATACGTAGTCCATATCGAATGACGAAAGCGTGCCCTCGTCCAATGTGGTGTCGCGGGCCCACACGTGGGTTACACCTTAGACATTGCTAGTTGTGGGCCATGTGGGACCGACACTTTTGATCTGGAATCCATGTGTTAGGTTTGCAAGTTTGAATTTTTTGGGTTGTAACTCTAATGGGCCGTTTTGGGCTGTAACTCTAGCGAGAACTTCTTGGGCTACAACCTTGCGAGCCCATGCGATGAATTTGATTTGCACAACGTATTTTGATAAAGTTAATAATCTTAAACATAAAATTCTATACGATAAAAAGTCCAAGTTTTTCCATTTATATGCGTATAATATAGGGCATGAGTAGCAAATCCGTTCATTTATGTGAACTATGCAACGTTTACTCAAATCCTAGGATGGGATTGATATCTTTTAACGTCGGTAGATAGCTTTCATTGTGACATTCCATTGAATTTAGTTAAATTTACAAATTCCACTAAATGACAGAAGACAAATTTCCAAGCATCGGGAATAATTTCTGACACATAACATACATAAAACAACTATAATAGTAGATATAGAACAGAGCAGACTTTTTATAATTATTTTATGCAGAAAACAAGAAGGAAAAATAAACATGTATGCACAAGATCATATAATTTCAGAAACAAAATTTTTGGAGTGCCTCTCAACTCAAGACTAACGAATGAAATCAACTAACAAACAATTATTTGACACTTGTTGTGGCAACAAACAAATTTCAGATGGGATATCCTTCAATTATTAAAAAGCTTGCATTATTGTTCTGACTGTTTCGAGTCCCTTCATTTCAACACTTGCAACAGACTAAACTAATAATCCTTATCTATTTACTCGTCACAACAGTGGGAGTAATGCTTAATCTTCTTTTCTTGCATGCTTTACTTGATTCTACATCAAATCGACCTTATCATCAGCAAAATTCTGATTAGAGACCACTGGAAAAAGAAAAGAGGAGTCAGAAAATGAGGTTCATTGCGGAATGCTGGTTTGGATATTGTGAACAGAATTAAACAGCATGCATATGTACTGTTTTGGCTTATGGCTACCATAGATATATCCAGAAAAGAACCATACAAGATCCTCTAACTTAAGTTGTGTTACCTGAAAAAAAATCAGTGGATGTGTTCAGAAAAAACTTTAGATAGCAGCAAAAGTGTTTTGGATAACCCAGTAGTACAAGAGCAATGTGCAAAAACCTTTAGTATAGTACCAATAATATGTTATTGTAACAACAATACCACTAACACTATAGTAATAGCACAAACACACCAGCAATAAAATCCAATTGGAGGCAACACTGGCACTAACACAGTTACAATGCAGTTCATCACATAGAAAACAAAGTACCTCATAACTTAAAACAAGGAAGGGGGAGAACAGGCATGTGAATTTCTTGAGCACCATCCTAGTATGTGAATTATGAAATGCTAGTAACTCATCCAAAACTCCACCGCCACCAAATCCTACATTACTTTATTTTTATTTTTTAATGTGATATACTGCAGACAAGAACTCAATTAAAGGGCAAATCTGTACTTATGTGTGGTATGCCATTGCTCTTATTACTAAAACATAATTTGGTAGTTGGAGCCAATGTGCCATGCAATACTATATGCCATATTTTCAGAACAAGAGAAGTGCACCTCTTTAAGTTTGTAAAGTTAGTGATCCCTTAATCCATCAGATTCTCGCCTAAACAAAGTTGTGCAAGCCATGAAGAAAAAAAAGAAGGAAAATACAAAGAGTCTTCGACAACCCTAATTCAATGTATCAAACACCTAGAAAGTAAACTACTGAACTGAAACAAACGTTGCTGTCCTTACTAATGCTAAAAATATTATGTTTTGCATGGAAAGGGTTCATTAGATGGTAATTTTGTGCCATCCTTCTTAATCTGGTCTTATCAGCTATTAATAAAGCAGTAGCAAAAATCACATTATGTTAAGAGTGTGCATGATGCTTCATATAAAGATGCAAATACTCATTTTGCATATCGCCAATGATGTTAATCTTTGTCCATATCAGCAATCTTCTTGCTTTATTTTGTTAGTGACTTTAATAATTACTACCATTTTCTTATGCGAACGTTTGATGTCTCTTTCAAATCAACAACAACAAAGGGAAAGAAACAACAATAGCGGCAGATAGTGGGTAATTGGTCTAAAGGAGGATAACATTTTCTAGTACATGAATTTATGCGGCCCTAAAGCACAGATAAGGAAGAACACGGTAGTAGGTCAAATTTGTCGATTGGGCCATTGCAAAAAAAAATGTGTAAGATGAAGCCCACAGAACAGCTAATCTTACTTTGGTAAATGCTGCCACGCTTTACAGAGACGCGTTTGTCCAAGATTCAAGGCAAATATGGAATCAATCCTAGATAACTAGTCAACCTCGAAATTTCTATCATATGCTAAGAACAGATCAAAGAAAACCAATTCGAGCTCCAACCCAAATTAAAGCCGGATTACAACTCCTGGCCGACCCTTAGCCGAAACCTAATCCGTATCCAAATCAACGTCTATATTGAAACGAATTCGATCTCTTCCCCCTTTATAAACCTACAGAGATCCCCAAAATACGAAACCGTAAATCCCAATAAATTCCATCTCATCGTCGTCACCGGAGTTGTAGGCAAGGTGAGCTGCCATGACTACACTGCCCCCTCGCCGCGCTCTTCGCCCACACGCCCTCGCGCGCTGAGCAGCAGCCTGTCAAGCGCCTCTGCCCAGGCCGCCGTGCTCTGCTGCCCGCCACGCTTTTCGCCGCGCCATGCCGCCTTGCCGCTGCCTCCGCGCCGCCCTAGCGCCGAGTCCGGGCGCCGTCGCGCCTCCTGTCTCGCCGCGCCGCCTCCGCGCAGCCGCGCTGCCCCCTCTCTCTCTCTCTCTCTCTCTCTCTCTCTCTCTCTCTCTTTTATTACACTGTGCAGCCACGGGCCTTCGTTTCACTTATCCTACCAGCCACACATCTCCTCCTTACACTGTACGGTGGGACCCATGCTACAGTGCATTTTTCAATTTCCTGATTTTCAGTGAATGGTGCTTATTCATCTTTTCTACTCTGGTTCATCCCACCCCCGAATCCGGCGATTCCAGTTTCGAGAATTTCAGAAAATTTATACGTTCCAAGCAGATTCTTGTTTATAATATTTACATTTATCTTTTTCACTATATTAACTTTTTTCTCCCATGATTTTGAATAGATGGACAGAAGTTGGGTATATGGTAAACAATTTACCCCTGCATATATCAAAGGCGTGAAAGAATTCATGCAATTTGTTGGAGAAAGATTTGATGAGAATGTTGAGATACTTTGTCCATGTCGTCGATGTCTTAATCTCACTGCAAGACCTCAGTCTGATGTGCATGATCATATTCATATTTATGGGATGTCAAGTGCATACACTAGGTGGGTTCATCATGGAGAAGCACCTGATGTTGAAGTGATGGAACATCAAGTGCATGAAGATGAAAATGTTGGCCATATGGAACATCCTGGCCACGATCCATTAGGTGTGGATGAGGATGACAACAACGATGATTGTGGATTGCCAAATATGTTAGAAGAGCTCTACACATCATGGGACAAAGGTGGTGAACATCCAAAATTTGCTAAAGTGCTTGAAGATGCAAAGCGGGATTTGCCGTAATCTAAATTATCAAGATTCTCTTTTCTTGTGAAGTTGCTTCACGTCAAGTCATACCATCGGATTAGCAATGCAGCATTTAACGCACTGTTGAACTTGTTGTCGTTGGCATTCCCTCATTGTGAACTTCCGAAGTCGTTTTATGAGATCAAGCAATATCTCCTTGAATTGGGTCTTGGATATGATTCCATCCATGTTTGCATCAATAATTGTGTTCTATTTCGGAAGGACTATGCAAATAGAGATGAATGCCCAATATGTAATGAATCAAGATGGAGAGATGCGGATGGTAAAAAGCGGGTACCTCACAAGGTGTTGAGGCATTTTCCACTTATACCAAGATTGAAGAGGTATTTTGCTTCAAAAAAAACTGCAGAGGACATTCAATGGCACAAGTTGAAGCGACAACCTGTTGAGAATGAAATGAGTCATCCAGCTGATGGTGAGGCGTGGAAAGACTTTGATATAAAATATCCGTTATTCGCAGAAGATGCAAGGAACATGAGGTTTGGCATAGCAACAGATGGATTTAATCCATTTGGCAATATGAGCACCACGTATAGCATGTGGCCTGTACTTATGGTGCCTTATAACATGGCTCCGTGGACATGTATGGATCAATCGAACTGCATCATGGCCTTACTCATCCCAGGTCCAAAGAGACATAAAAAATGATGGATATTTCAAATCCATCAATATTGAGGGGTTGTGGTACAAGACGGATCCTTACATTCTGGCAACTCAAGCTACAAAGATATTTTATTTACAAGACACTAAATTGGGCAAAAACTGGCGCGTTGTGCAGAAGTTTGAGCACAGGCATCTATATAATGTGCCTGAAAATGACATGACAAATAGTGATGATGCTTATCAAGAAGAATATTGTTCTGATACAGAATGTAATGTGCATGATATCAATCCAGATACGGAGAATCAATACCGTCATGAGGATGAAGAAGGCTTAGCTATTGACAGTGTTGTAGTGAACAATGCAATAAACCACCCAGGAGATGAGGACAATGCGAGTGAATCCGAAGATGACACATACATGCATTACGCCAGCGATAATGATCACGAAGACAATACAACAGGCGACAGTGACATGGAATAGACTTTACATCTACACCAAAATAATTAAATGTAAGTTAGGAATCCATTTTTCCTTTTTTTTTTCATCCTTGTCACAATTTTTTATAATACGCAGCAACTGGATTTCCCAAAAAAAAAAAAAAGTCCCTCCTGGTTTTCCCGCACAAAAATAATACTCCAGCCCGCCCTCTCCTCCCCAAAAATGCCCGCCCTCTCCTCCCCAAAAATGCAAAGGCCCACCTGCAGTCACATATTTCTGCCCCCAAATATCATTGCCGCCGCCTCCTCCTCCTCCTCCTCCTTCCCCAGTTAAACCCTAACGCCATCCTTGCCCGTGCCCCTGCTCCTCCACCTCGACGTGCCCCCTGCTCCTATGCCTCGACGTGGCCCCCGGCTCCTCCGCCTCGACACTGAGACTCCCAAGCTGGATCCAAGAAGGGAAGCGGTATGTGCTGAATCGTCGCCATCTCCTCCCTCCCTCTTTCTCCCCTCTCCACACTCTCATGCGGCCTCAGATAACCCTCATGTTCCTCCCTCCTCGAAGGTGGGCGATTTGGTCGGGAACTCCTGCGGAGAGGTGGCTCGACACCGGTTATCGCCTAACCGTAGACCTGCAGCACTCTGGTGAGTCGCCTTGCCTTCCCGACCTCCCTACCTCTATTTGTTGTCGAATCTGCATTTTATCATATGGCTTAGGTTTTGGTCAAGATATTTTTATGGATTTAGGGCAAAAATAAACAGGGAACAAAACCATACACAAGCCAATTGGAATTTAATAGTTTCTAAGATTATCAATGGGTAGAGTGAAATCTATGGCCATGTCGAGTAGATAATCTGTGACTTTATACTTTGATCACACATCTGAATTCCTTGCTTCCTAGGGTAAACATAGGCGTGGTGTATACTTAACTAAAAACAACAAAATAGAAATGTACCTCCTATATGCATTCCCTTTTATAATATGTAAATGCAAAACAAGTTGGTGCACATTCATATATAGCTCTTGCATAACGAAGGATTAGCATGTAAAGGTCAATAAGAGAGTCAGGGTATAAGCTTAACATAATGCTTTTAAAGGTTGCAAAATAATATTAGCATGTAATGTTATAAGGCATTTTATCATATGGCTTAGGTTTTGCTCTAAGAATTTTGTGCTCACTGTTGAATTCAAATATATGAAGGTGTTTGACTTTTTTTTATATTTGTGGCTAGCTAGCAGAGCTTATCTCCACATAGAAGCAGCCAATGGAAACCCGTAGCAGAGCTAAAGGTTATCTTGCTGTAGTTATCCTTTTGCATAAATTATATTTTTGCTGTTTGATATGATGCTACACACTGCATTTTAAAACCCCAACAATAATATTGCTATTTCCATAATAGAACCTGAACTAAATGAGTATGAGCAAGCTCGCCTTCGAAATATGGCGTCGATTCAAGATGATTTGATCCCTTGGCCTCTCGAGATTAAAATCATTAATTCAAGGAACTAGTACTCCAAATGCACCTGATGAGGCTAACAAATCAGGCTATAGAAACACAGAAGACCCTGATTACCAACCTGAAGAGAATATTGGAGATGAAAATGACACCATCACTTCACCCACAAAGGTGCTTGTTCATTTAACTTGTTGGGTGGTCTAAGGATGTTAGGTGCATGTAGTGTTTCGCATGTAATATATTTATTTCCTTGAAGTTTTAATTGACATACTAACATTTTCATGCTTTCTTGTGTGCAAGAAATTATATAAGAGGGTTAAGACCGGCTGGCGAAGGCCCCAAGTACCAACAATATGCCTCCGGTGGCACAAGACCTTCCAAGAGAGTGAAAGCAACAGAAACATGTACTGGAGTGACAACTAGGTCAGCAAAGAATGTGGGATCAACAGCAGCTAATGGAGATAGCAGCATTGCAGCATCAGATGAAGCAGTTCATGATCAATTTCATAGCCAAGAACAAGAACCAATTGTGGGGCCTACGAGTCCAGTTAGGGACTGGACTTATGAAGGTGTTGATGCGGACGAAGGTGGTGAACCTGTTGCCCCCAATGAGAACAATGCAGGCATGTTTTTTTTTTCTAGCTTGTTCCTTTCGTGCTTGCTATAATTGTTATTCACTAACTATTTGGATGACAACTTATAGATACACCAATGCCTCGTCGTAGAGGGAAAAGGCCCCAAACAATGGGCAAATCACTTGACAAGATGACTAGAGCTATGGGCAGAAGGATGCCCATCCAATTCACTGAAGGGGTCAAAAGGCCACAAAATTTAGAGCAAGCTGCAAAGTTTGCTTCAGAGGCTGGCGTTCACATTAGGCAATATGTGCCTATCCACACACACTGGAAGGAGTACAAGAACGATAGTTCGCATTTGGACAATTTCATGGGAAAATTATCTGTAAGTAAATAATTCTCCCCCACTGACTTGTTTTGTTTGTTATGCACATTCATGTTTTCTTCTTTGCACTGAACTGCTTATAACTAATTGCTTCATAGACAAGACTAGCCATGGACACTAATGCAAAGGCAACCAAGGATGCATGCACTGATTTGTTCAAGACTGCGACACGCCAAGCTAGATATAGGCTGAAGAAGCGTTTTTTTGATGGTGTTCCTGCTAACGAAATTAGTACAACATCACCTGTACCTCATATGTCTGATGAGGCCTGGAGAAAGCTAGTTGATCTATGGTCAAACCCAAAAAATTTGGTACTGTAACCGCCTTCTTTCAATATTCTGTTGCTGATTTTTTTAATTATATTGCTGAATCTAACTAACAAGACGGTCTTTTCTAGGAAATCTCCCAAAAGAACAAGGACAATCGTGCCAAAGTCCAGTATCATCAGGCTACAGGATCTCGAAGCTATATAGCTCACTGTCATTCTCTTGTAAGTACCCATCGTCTTCTTATTATTGGTTTTCTATTCAAAAATGCTAATCTTGCCTTCATTTTTCTATTATGGGTACTAACCATTCATTTTGTTTTTTTAATACCAAAATACAGAAGGAGAAGAACAAAGACCGAGAGTTAGATGCGGTGGAAATCTTCAAGGAATGCCACAACAAAGAAGAAGAAGGGATTCTCTCAACCAAAGGCAACATGCAATTGTAAGTTTCATCATTCCTATATTTTCATAATTACCATTGAAATGTTGTAATGTGATAATAAAGAATGGTTATAAGTCAAAGCAATATTGTATGCAATCAATTAAATTGTAGCATCTGTATGAAAGTCAAATTGTAGCTTTCTATCAAGTACATGTTTTGAAATTCGATTCAAATCGCAAGCTTGCTTGTGTGATAAAATGATGTATCTTTCAATACTTTCACTATAGCAACTAATCTTGATAAATCAGCCTCAGACAAAGATAGCTGTTTTTGTTCCTGAATTGAAATAATACCATTAGGCCTAAAAAGACTATAAGGCACTAATGATCTGCATGGGCAGGGTGAAATCCCCTTATGTCAAGATTTTTAAAGTGTTCAGCTAGAAGAACCATGGTCAAATGGAAGTACCTATTGTTAATTGCCTCTACTGATGTTTCTGTTCCATATCATAAAACTACACATAGTGCCAAAAGCAGAAGGTAAAAAGGCAGCAATTTAGGCAGCAGTGTGAAGTTATACTGTTCATGCTTCCTCACATATATACCCTAATTACATGCCCATTCTTTATCCGCGGCATGGATGAACTTAAACACATGCCTATGTACTTGGCATGGATGAAACAAACTCTGCTCAAATCATGTAATGTGCTAACATGCCTTCAACACTACCCTTGATGCAACTCAAATGTCTTCCCATTTCAATCTCTTGTGTAATAAGCGTGTTCTATTCCTCTACAATATGTTAGCATGGACTATGAATGCAATTTAAGAAATAAACATGTTAATTTGAACAGGACATGGGGTTTGGTGTGTAGAGGTGATAGGCCTAAAGTATTGAAATTGTTCTAAACTTCTAGTAGCACACGGAATGATGTAACATAAAATTTCAAGATTCTGAAATGGACTATCAAATTATCTGAAGCAACAAAAAACACAAATAATTAAGCTTAGAAATTACCAAGTTAGATGAAAGAGTTGTATTGAATTCTGAAAGTTTCTTCAATATTCCTCTGAAAAGATGGATTTGAAACAAAATTGTTCTGGCCAGAATTCTGCAATATAAATTCTACCACTTGTTCATGATATGTTAATGGAAGGTTTTCTTTTAGGAGCCATTTGTCAGCAACTACATATGGATCATCTGCTTGCAATCAATACTATATGCTTTAGCTTACTTTTTACCTTCTGTTTTTTGGCTCAGATGGAACAAATGATGCAGCCTGATGAAGAGGGTGAAAGACCAACATCCACAACAGAGGTTGTTTCTAAGGTTCTCACTAGAATAAAGACAAGCAAAGACCATATTTTTGAAAAATGTGGGCTTAGAGACATCCTCTTCAAAGGCTACAAATTCAACCACAGAAAAAGACCTTCTGGAACAACTTGACAGAGAGAGAGAGCACTCAGCTTCACTTCGCCAGCAAATTGAAGAATTGCAACAGCAAGCAGCAGAAGCAATTACATCTACCCAAAAAGAATTGGAAGAAGTCAAGAGGAGGCAGGAGGAAAGTAGGAAGAGGCAGGAGGAAAGTGATGCAATTCTTCGTCGTCTCATGAGCTATGCAAGTCATTCGCACTGAGCAATGACTTTATAGATCTGCAAGATGTTCAAGTCATATTTTGCTTTAGGCTGAAACTTATTTGTAGTCCTTATAATTTGTGATGTTCAATTTCTGTTATGACTTGGTGACCCATTGGCACTATGCATTGGTCAAACACATGTCCTTGTTTTGTCGCTATCTTAGATATTATATATGTGTCAATTGGTGCTTAATGTGATTATTTCATATAGTGTGATTGTGTGTATGGAATGAATGAAAACTCGTCTCATATGCATCAATCTATGACGCATGTAAGTCCATCTCGTATGGCATCAATTCATGACACACGATTTGTCACAGATCATGTCTCCAAAACTTCTCAAAGGTAGGTTTAATGACGAAATTATGTCCACGTGGCGCTTGTACATGACGAAACCATCCATCAGTAAACCCAGATAAATGACGTGGCATTGGCATTTTCATGACGAAAGTCTTTGTCACTAAATTTACCACGTCATCTGCCACGCTGGCTGCTGACATGGAATTTAATGACGAAATATTTATACCACGTGTCAAACATATGTGACAAAAAAATTCGTCACAAATCAACTGGTCAACGACCAGCCGTAAGACGGTAGAACGTGTGATTAGTGACGAAATGGTGCTCATGAATGACGAATTTGCAGCATCACAAAAGGATTCTCATCAATGATGGAAATGTCTAGCGTCATCGATCAACACTCATTCTGTGACGAAAAATGTACGTTTCGTCACCGAGTAACAAATGTGACACGATATAGATGACGATTCCTATTTCGTCATAAATTCGTCACAAAAACATCAACGTGACGTTTTTTCGATTATTAGTGATGATTTTTCTCGTCATAAATCAGCGTTTTTCTTGTAGTATATATAACCGTCCAAGGAATTCATTTGGAAAAGAAAACTGTCTAGTGATTAGGCAAACAAGCTACCACCACAATTATTTTGGGAAAAATTAGGATTAAAAAGATTTATAACAGGAGAATAAAAATTAATCTCGTGTGCATATATATGGTCAAGAGTCCGTGGTCTATATGTATCGAGTCAAGAGTCTGTGGTCTATACGTATCAAGTTGACAGACCTAAAAGTCTGTGGTCTATACGTATCGAGTCAAGAGTCCGTGGAAAACTAGGATTAGTAAAATTTATAATAGGAGAATAAAAATTAATCCCGTGTATATGTATATATGGGCAAGAGTTAGTTGTCTATACATATCGAGTCAAAAGACCCAAGAGTCTGTGGTCTATACGTATCAAGTCAAGAGACCCAAGAGTTCGTGGTCTATACGTATCGAGTCAAGAGTCTGTGGTCTCTACGTATCGAGTTGATAGCAAACTTCTGAAAAATTATGGTTGTTGGATGATGGATGAAGGGAATACACGGGTGTGATCTCTAGTTGGATCTAGGCGAACTGCTCAATCATATAGTAGTTTAGATTTAGATTTAGCTTTAAATATTGATTAAAATATCTATTTTTATGTAAATTATATTATAGTTTGAGTCCGATTGAAAAAATAATTCTTTTTATAATGTGTAGCCATATATATAATGATAAGCTTTATAATAGTCTAAGTCTAATATAGAAGATATATTAATAAATTCAATATCTTATGTGTATATAATTATATCCAATATTATTGTTGTAATTATCTTTATCTCTACCTTCCTATTGACCAGCTCATTGTGCTTGCAACAAACCTGGAGTTTAGTTCTTCTTCTTTAGTCCGCTTATGTGTGGCTCCAATTGCTTCCGATAGATAAATTGGAATATAACTTATGTATTAGGGAAAGTCTATTTAACAATCGACTTAGATTTACCTTTTTTTTTTCAGACAATCCTTACTCACCAGCGCGCCGCCGGCCGTCTTCCTCCTCTCCCGCCGCAGCGCCGCCATGGATGGGTTAGGGTTTAGGTGGGGTTAGGGTTCGGGGTGCCGCCGAGATTAGAGGGATGGCCAGGGGAGGCGGCGGCCTGGCTGTTGATAGGGGACGGAGTGAGGGCGGTGGCCGAGGCGGCGGCGTCGCCGTCGGAGCGGGGGACGGGGGGAAGGAGGTTGGGGTGGCGGTGGCAGGGGGTGAAGGCTGAAAGTGCATCTAGGCCCTTATGTGATTTTGGTGATTAATGAGTAACAATTATAGAGCTAATATTTCTATTGGAGAATTGTGCACAGATGTTATACAGATTAAAATCCATGAGGTACATGTTTAAATGAGATGGTGTAACCCTCAAAATGGATATATTGCAAGAAGGCATCAAGACTAGTATTTATTTGTAAATCTTTATTTATTGAGTCCTAGGGATGTCGTACTATAAAGAGGGATGAAATGGAGAAGCTTATAAAGGTTCCTAAGTGCTCAAAATAGGTATCTCAAGTTCGTGTGAGTTTTCCACTCAAAAATACACCCTAACAGGAACCTATGCCATCAGAACATCCGACGTGGGTCGGAACATCCGATGGTAGTCCGCCTACCGCCGTTTCGAGCTATCCAAAGAAAGGGTCCATCGGAACTTTCATCGGAACATCCGATGCAGGTCGGAACATCCGACGGAGGATCAGAACATCCGATGCGGGATTAACTGCACAACGGCTAGTTTTCGGGATTCCCTATTTAAAGCTGTCTCTAATACCTTCCAAAGGTTGCTCACACTGTTTACTCTATGATTACACCTTGATTTGAACCTAATTCTTCCTGTTCATCTTCTCTCAAAGCTTTAGCCTTTGTCTCTCTCTTATTCATCTTGTGAGATCTAGATCTAGAGAGATCAAGGCAACCCAAGTGCTCTACAAATTAGAGTCATCCAATTTTGAGCACTTAGCGATTCCTAATTTCTTCATCGCATTTGTTACTCTTGGAGGCTTGAAGGGCTCCTAGACGGCTAGGTGTCGCTGGTGAGTCGCTGATCTTGGTGTGACGTGCCTCCGGAGTTTGTGAAGGTGCGAATCTACCTCCGCAAGGAAAAGGATTCAACTAGTGATCGCCGGTTAGTGCTTTGTGCTTCATTGGTAAGGGGGATTAGGGTCTTGGTGATCCGGGCTTAGTGCCTTCCCTAACGGTGAGTAGGATCTCCCTTCAAAGATCCGAACATCGGTAAATAAAAATCTTCGTGTCTTTGTCTTGATCTTGTTTTGGTGTCTTTATTACTTGTGTTGGCCTGTTCTGAGTATTCTTGAATAGATCTTGTCGGTACATAAGGTACCGGGGTGTCCCCTCCACCTCCTCCGGAAGGGGGTAGAAGACGGTGTCATCCAGAAGGATCGAGAAGACCGGTCCGTTCCTAGTGGATCAAGGGCACGCTGGCCCCATCGCTTCAATCGGGCCCCGAGGCATCTCTCGGCAGGTGGGGGCGGCCAGACCCCTGCGCCGGGAGACCGGGCGAGCCCTCCACGTGTCAGGCGGGCGACCAGACCCCAACACACGGGCGAGCCCTCCATGTGTCAGGCGGGTGACCAGACCAAAGACGCGGCGAAGCAATACCGACAAGGACACCGTGGCGCTACGGGCGAGCGGCTTCGGCGACAAGGATACTGGCGATCGGCGATCGGGACGCATGGCGGATCGGCGACCACGTGAGTAGCTGGCAGGGTCGGCGGGACTATGGGCCCCACCTGCCACCGATGGGACGCGACAAGGCAGCAGGACGTGCGTAGCAGGCGGCTACGACAAAGACGACATTTATTGTATACCGCCAAGATCTGGATCATGTAATAGGCTAGATGCACCCCTGTTTCTCCCCGTCGGGTCGGGCTCACCCACGCTATATAAGGGGACCAAGCCACCACGGGGAGGGGGGTTCCAAGGCTTTCTTCTTCCTCCCACCTCATTTTCATGGCAATACACACATAGAGCGAGAGCGCAGCAGGAGTAGGGCTATTACCCACCTCGGAGGCCCGAACCTGGGTACATCGCGTGTGTTCATATTGTTCTTGGGAGCTCGAGGGCGGTTCGAGGCGCAGCAGTGCTACCCCCCGTGTCGGATTTCTGAATCTTCTCGTCTAGCGGCAGAAAAATACGCCGACAGATCTAACCTTGGTTTTGCGAGAAAATAGATTTTACTGCAGGTTTTCGATAAATCCAGAATACCCCGGATCGGAACATCCGACCCAGATCAGAACATTCGACGGAGGGTGTACTGTACCACGTCGGAACATCCGACCGACTGATTACTGTTCAAGTTTATTATTTCCGCAATTTCGATTTATTCGCCTATTCACCCCCCTCTAGGCGGCATAGCAATCCTTTCAATTGGTATCAGAGCCTAACCTCCTGTTTTGAACTTCACATTTTGGAGAATCATGCCTAACAACAAAGACGAGATCGAGACTTTAAGTGAAAGCAAAAAAAAGGCTACCATTCCTTATGTTTATCCTGATTCAACATCCTCATCTCATGTCTCTGTTCCTACTGGGCGTGCGCCTCACTTCGATGGCACATACTACCCACAATGGAGACATAAGATGAAGATGTATCTAATGTCTATTCATCCTTCTATTTGGAAAATTGTAGAAACAGGTTTCAAGCCTAAGGAACCGGAGAACCTCACTGCCGATGAAGAAAGAGACTCCTTCCGCAACTATCAAGCCGTCAATGCATTATTTGGTGCTTTGAGCCCAAGTGAATTCAACCGAGTTGACGGACTTGAAGAAGCCAAAACAATTTGGGATACCCTCAAGGTTGTTCACGAAGGCACATCAAGTGTGAGGGAAACCAAGATCGAGCTTATCAATGGCAAGCTATGAAGGTTCATCCTAGAAAAAGGAGAAGACTACAAGACAATGTTTGATCGACTCATGGTGTTGGTTAATGAGGCAAAGGGGCTTGGTTGCAAGTCTCTCACTGACCATGAGGTGGTCAAGATTCTACTCCGGGCTATCACTCCAACCAATCGCCATTTAGTGCAAATGATTCGAGACAGAGACAACTATCACTCAATCACACCGCATGAAGTGTTTGGAAGAATTCTCAGTGATGAGTTGATGGACCAAGAGGCCTCGAACATTAAAGAGATGGCTCAATCAAATAAGAAGAAGAGCATTGTTTTGAAGGCGAGCAAAGTGTCAAAGGCAAAAGATGATAGCTCAAGTAGTGATGAAGATGGGCAAATGAACATGGAAGAGATGACGTTCTTTGTGAGAAGATTCAACAAATTTCTCAAGAAGAATGGCTACAATAGCAAAGGCAAGAAGGATTCCGGCAAATCCAATTCTTCAAGAAATTCAAGAAGAAAGTGCTATGAATGTGGTGAAACCGGACATTTGATTGCCGATTGTCCACATAAGAAGGATAAGGACATGGAAGATAAGAAGAAAGAAAAGAGTTAAAGAAGGACAAAGAAAAGAGCAAGAGACACAAGAGAAGTTCAAGAGGTGAAGCTCACATTGGTGAGGAGTGGGACTCCGAATCCAACTCCGAATCCGACTCCGAGTCCGATGATGAGAGTGTAGCATGTCTTGGAATGGCTATTCCAAAAAGGAACTCATCTCTATTTGACGAATTGACGGATGATGATGAACCATCTATGTGCTTCATGGCCAAGGGCCCTAAGGTATCATCAAGATCCTCTAAATCTCTAGTCAATTCTTATACTAACAACTCTAGTGATGATGAGAATGATATGAGTCATGCTAGCTTGGTCAAGATGATGAGAAATTTTGATATGGGTAAGTTGATCGAGCTCATGGAAAGAGTTGAGTAACAAGAGGAACTTCTTGAGAAAGGAGAAGACTTGCTCATCCTTGAAAAGGAGAGAAACCTCCAACATGAGAAGGAACTAGCATTGAAAAAGAAGAGGGTTGAGGAGATGACCAAAGAATTCTCTAAGGTCACATCTAAAGCAAGCTCTCTTGAGATCAACAATGCTTCACTTAAAGAAGAACTCATCGGTGCAAAGAAAGCACATGAGACTCTTAGGGTGAAGTTTGATGATCTTTTGAAGAGCACCTCTACTCTCCCAAATGCAACTTGCGACTCAACTCCTTCACGAGCAATGGTTGTGCAACGTGCTATAATATGGATGCAAATGCTTGTGCAACAAACTTTGCCACTTTACAAGATCTTCCTAATGAGAATGAGAAGCTAAAGGGTCTATTTGAGGACGGTATTCAAAGATCTTACAAGTCGAGTAAGGGATTTGATGAGATACTAGACAAGAGGAGAAAACTTCAAGAAGGCCGAAGTTGGCTATGTTCCACCGAAGGGAAAGAAAGCACATGTTGTGGTGACACCGGTCACTAAGCCAATCCATTTCGTGAGAGAGCAAAGCTCAAAGGCTCACATTTCTCACTCTACTTTTAATGCCTCTTACATTCTTAAAAAGAATAATTTTGGTAGAGTGCTTACTTATCATGTTGGACCGAAGCGTACTAATGCACCTTTGGTGAGATCCATTTGGGTCCCGAAGGCTCTTATGACTAACTTCAAAGGACCCAATCAAATTTGGGTATCTAAGACCAAAGCTTGAACTTTGTAGGAATATGAGAATATCTCTCCGGTGGCCCTAGTTGGGTACTTGACAGCGGTTGCACTCATCATATGACCGGAGAGAAGGGAATGTTCTCTCAAATAACTGTTATAATCAACCAAGTGAGAGCATTACTTTTGGGGATGACAGTAAAGGTGATGTATTAGGTCTTGGTAAGATTGCAATTTCTGAAAATCTTTTTCTTACAAATGTCCTACTTGTTGATTCATTGAAAATTTAAAATACAATCTATTATCGGTACAACAATTTTGCGCTACCGGTTATGATTGTATCTTTTCTTGTGATGGTGTGAATGTCGTTCGAAGGAGTGATGGTTTAATAGCCTTTAAAGGCCATCGAAAGGGAAAGCTTTATCTTGTGGATTTCTCTACGGATAGACCTAGCTCTGGGATATGCCTACTGGCTAAATCTAGCATGGGTTGGCTTTGGCATCACCGACTAGCCCATGTTGGTATGAGAAACCTTCACAAACTCTCGAAAGGGAATCACATCATCGGACTAACAAATGTCAAGTTTGAGAAAGACAGGCCTTGTAGCGCATGTCAAGCGGAAAAACAAGTTGGAGCATCCCATCTTTCGAAGAACGTAATGACTACGACAAGACCTCTACAACTACTACATATGGACCTCTTTGGACCTATTGCATACATAAGTATAGGAGGTAACAAATATGGTCTTGTTATTGTTGATGATTTTTCACGCTTCACGTGGGTATTCTTTTTGCATGATAAGACAGAGGCAAAAGGAATCTGTCGGGGATAAAATCACGGCCCATTGCCATGGCCAACTCCCTGACGGCCCAATCGAACAGCCTACCAGGGCCCAGCTCCCTAGAAGGTTCTATCGGCCCATATCGTCTTGCCAACAGACCTCTGGTGCACGGTCGAACGACCTAGGATTCGTGTTCGAGTCCTACTCGAACAGGAGTTCTGCACGGCTACGTGAAGACCCGGACGTTGGTTTCCTGGATTGGATTAGGAGTCGTGATCCCCAAGATTAGGAGATTACCTTATCTCATCAGAGGTTATATTTGGCATGTCTTGAGTTCGCCACGATCTCGTAGTTAGCCCTACCCGATATTCCTCGGTAGGTCGGTTTGTTCTCAGACTATACAAGCGGGGCCCTTATGGCGTTTAGGGACCTCGACCAATAGATTCAGATACTACTCGCCGAGACCTGCCGATCTCGCCGAGTTCCACCTTGTAATCCTCTTTGGTATATAGAAAGGCCGGACGTGGGGCTATTATCTCTCGAGAGGCCCGAACAGGATAAAACCCCATCTCTCTGCTCGTTCTTTGTTCGTGGTTGTTCGGCGTGTCTCTATCTCACTCTTGAAGAATCTTGGTTGACTTGGGTCAATATCCCAACCGTCGACAGCTGGCGCCGTCCGTGGGGAGACGCAGATCGAGCATGTCGAACTCTATCAGCGACCAGGAGATTCCCCCTGAGGACTACGACTCGGCGGCGGGATGTCTCTTCCCCGCCAGATCGGATCTATCCTTCGATCTTGATCGCCTTCGAATCTGGTCCCGCGACGAGCTCCGTGCTCGGGCCGGATCACTTCGCCGGGCGGCTCTTCGCCGGGCGCCGCGTCTGTCCCCGCGACGAGCTCCGTGCTCGGGCTAGATCACTTCGCCCGGCGGCTCTTCTCCCGGCGCGACGTCTCGTCCCATGACGAGCTCCGTGCTCGGGGACTGGATCTCTTCGCACCGGACAGCTCTTCGCCGGGCGTCGCGTCTCGTCCCATGGCGAGCTCCGTGCTCGGGATCGGATCAAAACTCCTTCCGGATCCCGGCTGTTCGCTGGCGGTGGATGACGGAGAGAGTCGACCAAAGACTTGGAACATCGATCGACTTTGTAAGTTCCTCGTAGGTCTTTTCGTTTTCTAACCGCGCGTTTTTCTCAAATTTCGCGCCTTAGTTCGTCCAAGTCTCTCAGGCTGCCATGTAAAGTTCAACCCATTGAGCGGTGAATGCTCGCGGTCCCCTGCGGTCCTTCTCACCACTCGTCTTCTCAGACTACTCTTTCTCTCTGGTAACAATTGATGGCTGCCCGGTCTTGCGAACTCTTGGCCCCGCAATCTTAAGGATTGTTCCCTACCCGTATCTAGTTTCGATAAGTTCCTAAACTCAGGGTTGCGTAACACGGCCTTTCCACCTTGCGGTTAAGTCTGCTCTCGTAAGCCCTCCGCGGCAGAGGCACTTACCGCTCACGGCACAACCACTTGGCAAAAGCCTGCTCTCGTAAGCCCTCCGCGGCAGAGGCACTTTCCATATTCGGTTATCTTCGGAATCGCCTAACTTACGTTAACGAGCAGTTCCTGGAACGAGTCGATCAGGATACGGGTGTCGCTCTAACTCTCTACGCACGTGCTTGAAGTCGCAAGTTCAGGTCTTCATGCATCGTCCGTACCGGGGGCTAGGGCGTCGCTCTTTCTCTTGTGCACCTGTTCAAGTTCGCAAACTCAGTCCTCGGCGGTACTGCACAACGGGCCGGAGTTAGCCAAGCGTTCTACCGGTTTTCTTAAAACTTTCTAGCGCTGTTCGCCTTGCTCTTGGTTTCCTGTTCGTCCTTGTCTTTTGCTGCTCATTTTTGCAGGAAAAGCTGTTCGGTCAGACTCTCGCTCTGATTCAGGCGCTGCTCAGCGGTCTTGAGCTGCTCGGCCAGCTCCTCGACCCTTCCTTCCGCGATGCTAGTCCTCGCGGACAGCGCGCGAAGCTCCTCGGCTTCTTCCCGAAGCTCCTCGGAGGACTGCCTCTCCTCGGTCAGTTGGGACTTGAGCTGAATTTCGGCAACCCCGGTACGTTTTCAGTATTCCAGCTCCTTTCCTTAGCGTTGGTTTTTCAAAACCTCGTTGGTCTTTCGCTCCCGTAGCGCTCCCCGCGTACGAGCATGTCTTTTTATCTGGCGACGACCTGTACAGCTCCGGTTAACCGAAGTGGTGCACCACCGATGGAGTTATGCCCACCGTAAACCAATTCTCATCGCACATCCAAGAGTTCGTCAAAGTGTTCAACGAGATCATCCCGTCGAAAGTATCATTGGTGATATAAACAAGGGAGTATCTACTAGATTTCGTCTTTTAAACTTTTGTGCATTTTACTTGTTTGTCTCCTCTCTTGAGCCACTAAATATAGATCAAGCCATCAAGGATCCTGATTGGATTATTGCCATGCAAGAGGAGTTAAACAACTTCACTAGGAATGAAATGTGGGAGTTGGTGGAAAGACCGAAGCAAAATATCATTGGTACGAAATAGGTCTTCCGCAACAAACAAGACGAACATGGTATAGTGACAAGAAACAAAGCACGGTTGGTTGCACAAGGCTTCACGCAAATCGAAGGTTTGGATTGTGGTGAGACTTACGCTCCCGTAGCAAGAGTAGATGCTATTAGAATTTTAATTGCTTTTGCTACTCACCATGGCTTTAAGTTGTGGCAAATGGATGTCAAAAGCGCTTTTCTTAACGGTCCACTTTCTGAGCTTGTCTACGTTGAGCAACCATCGGGTTTCGAAGACACAAAGTATCCAAATCATGTCTACAAACTCAACAAGGCGCTTTATGGGTTGAAGCAAGCACCACGTGCATGTTATAAGTGCCTGAAAGATTTTTTGGTGAGAAAAGGTTTGGAAATGTGTAAATCTGATCTTACACTCTTTACTAAGCTAGTAGATGGTGATATCTTTGTATGTCAAGTTTATGTTGATGATATTATATTTGGATCTACTAATGAGTGTTTTTACGAGGAGTTTAGTAGCTTAATGACTAAACGGTTTAAGATGTCTATGATGGGAGAGTTGAAGTTCTTCCTTGGACTATAAGTGAAACAAATGAAGGAAGGAACTTTTATTAGCCAATCAAAGTACGTGAAGGATATGCTTAAGAAGTTTGATATGAGCGACGCCAAACCAATCAAGACTCCTATGCCAACAAATGGTCACCTTGATTTAAATGTAAATGGTAAGAACGTCGATCAAAAGGTATATCGTTCTATCATTGGCTCTCTGCTTTACCTTTGTGCATCTAGGCCTGATATTATGCTTAGTGTGTGCATGTGTGCAAGATTTCAAGCTGCACCCAAGGATTGTCACCTAGTGGCAGCCAAGAGAATCTTGAGATATTTGATACACACTCCCAACTTTGGCCTTTGATATCCTAGAGGGTCAAACTTTGACCTAATCAGCTATTCGGATGCGGATTATGCCGGTTGTAAAGTGGATAGGAAGAGTACCTCCGGTACTTGCCAATTTCTTGGAAGGTCGCTCGTTTCGTGGGCGTCCAAGAACAACATTTCGTTGCCCTATCCACAGCCGAAGCTGAATACATTGCCGCATGACATTGTTGTGCCCAACTAATTTGGATGAGGCAAACCTCGAGAGATTATGGCCTTAACCTCAACCACATCCCACTTTTGTGTGACAATGAGAGTGCCATAAAAATAGCCAACAATCCTATTCAACACTCTCGAACCAAACATATCGATATTCGCTACCACTTCTTAAGAGACCATTCAACCAAAGGTGATATCGATATTACCCATGTGAGAACCGAAAGCCAACTAGCTGATATTTTCACCATACCACTTGATGAGAGAAAAATCTGTGAGTTGCGAAGTGAATTGAATATCCTTGACTCTCGGAATGTTGTTTGACTTTTTGCACACATTGTTTGGTGATTGAAAATGTTTTCTTTATCTTGTTATCTATTTTACTATAGCTATATAGGATTATATATAAAATAAATTGATTGATTTGGTTCTTCGGATATTGATATCCTATTTATTTATGGATGACCTTAGTTTGATTAACTGATATGCTTACGGGTCATTCTTGGGTAAATTCAATTCTTAGAACTCCCCTTTATCCTCCCGGAGCAATCTTATCTATTCTCGAAGTCTCTGGAGTTCAAAACTTTCATATCCAGCAAGAGGGGGATCGGATGTTCCGGTCGGCATTGAACTTCCGATGGGATCCAGTGGGGGTACCGTCGGATGTTCCGACCGGCGTCGGAACTTCCGGTGCTGTTCAGCAGGGGGTTCGTCGGATGTTCCGTCGGAACTTCCGTCGGATGTTCCAACGCGGCCCAGTTTTGTCTCCTATTTATCTTTTCACCGCGTGGGTTTCTGTTCTTTTTACCCCACGGGTTTTAACCCTAAGCTTTTACCTCCCCTTCTCTCTCCTCTTGGGCGGCGGCGGCAGCGAATCTTCCGACGGCGGCGGAACTTCCGGCGGCGGGGCTCTATACGACGGCGGCTCTTGCGTCCCGTGCGCATCCTCACTGCCTTCACCTCCTTCCTGCTCGTCTCCATCCACCTCCATTGAAGGTAAAAAGCCCCAAATCTTGAAATCCTCTAGAACGTGCAATGTGCGTCGTTTTGATTCAAGTTCGAGGCTAAATATGCTTCTATCTTGTTCATGGAAGCATTCCCTACCTATTGTTGCCTCGGATTCGTTGTTTTGATGCGAGATGTGAAAGATCCCGTTTAGGGCACGTGCTGTACACAATCGGATGTTCTGACCCCCCGGTCGGATGTTCCGATGGGGTACTCACTGACCCTGTTGGATTTTGCGCATTCTCGTTCAATTCTCTCAATTCTTGATTCCATCGTATATGTCATGCAGATGTCTTCTTCCAATTGGCAAAGAACCTCAAGTTCAACTGTCGCTCGTCCCTCAGCCGAGCCCAATGAGGATCCTTCGTTGTTCCATGAGCAATTGGCTCAGTGGAAGCGGGCCAATATTCGTGATCCCATTGGTCCTTTGGTGATCAAGAAGACATCAAGGACATTTCCTTCTAATGTCACTCCGAAGATTTTTGGCTATTATGTAGCGGATGTTAAAGAGATTCAACTCCGCAGGCTTGATGATCCTTTGACGTATGAGAAGGAAGAAGGGGCCGATGAGAGATTCTGGAACTTCTTTCATCAAGATTTCTATGATGTTACTTTTATGAAGAAGAAGAATCCGGTCATGCGCATGCAATTCATTGATTGGGAAGGCATGGCTCTGTCAAACAATCCAGTCATCAATGAGGTCATTGCTGCTTGTGACACCATGGGATTGACTGATATTTTGAGCTTCCAACATGATTGGAACAATGAAGTTATTTGTCAGTTCTATGCTTCATTGTACTTTGCTGGGGGTACCGCTGGCGACTTCTACTGGTTCATGTGCGATGGAGTCTGGTACAACTTCTCGAAGATGGAGTTTGGCCAGCATCTAAAGTTGTCCACTAGAGGCAACATGGAGGAGCTCCATGATGTGGATGCCCTGAAGAATCAAGACTTGAAGTTTTTGTATGATGGGCCTATTCCCACTAAGACAGGAGCTACTGAATCCATGAAGCCATTCTATCAAGTGCTCAACCGCATCCTCCGCAAGACCCCGTGTCCCAAAGAAGGTGATGCTTCTTGTGTTCTTTCTTACTCTCGCAACCTTCTGATGAAGATTGGTCTGCGTGAGCGTCCCTTTGATATCTTGGACTTCATCTGGTGTGAGATCAAGATCAGTGCTAATGATCCAAAGAGGAGCTGTCCTTGACTCCTTATGTCCTTATCTGATGAGCATGATCATCCGTGTGACTGGTCTCAAGTTTGTGCTGGATGTGAAGCACACCCCTACCTTGTCACCACCCGTGGACTGGCTTCTCCTGGTGGGACTTCTGCGACACCACCCATGAGGGGTTCTGCTACTCGTGATAACGTGGGGCCTTCTTCTGCTCCTCGTGATAGCGCGAGCCCATCGTCAGCTCGGTCCAGCCCATCATCTTCTGGAGGCTCCATCAAAAAGATGCTAAAATCTATCTTCTGTATGTGCCGCAAGATAAATGATCGGGTTCAAGAATCCATTGTGCGTCTTCGCGACAATCGAAAGCAGATTCAAGACATCAAGAAGCATCTTGGTATGCCTCTCTCCTCTGATGATTCCGCGACCTCCTACTCCACCATTGACACCTATACTCGAGGACTGTTTGGGCTTCCTCCTTCCGGTGGCGGCAACAACGACGACGATGATGAGGTCACCGGTGGTGGTGGTGGTTCTGGTGGTCAGGGCGGCAGCAGCAGCAATGATCCAGAGTGGATTGAGTGATCCAGTTTGTTTTTCTCTTTTTGGCGTCTTGATGCCAAAGGGGGAGAAATGTTCTGGGGAGCAAAGCTATCTTTTATCTAGTCTACTCTTAGTTTCCTTTGTTTGCATCTTGAATGTCTAAGTGTGTGCAAAACTATGTTATGTTTTAAACTCAATGTTTATGTGGTACGCTGTGGCTATAAGACTTATTTAATTATTCTGTGATGATGATGTAATGGTGAATTGCTGGTTATTTATGTTTTTCACATTGTGTGATATATCCTGTCATATTGCATCTAGATTCAAATTGTGCCAAGGATATAGGGGGAGCTCCTGTTGTTATACTTGCCATAGTTTCAGGGGGAGCTTTCGACTATGTTCTTATTTATTAATGTCTTTGTGAGCTATAATTGTTGTCATCAATACACCAAAAAGAGGGAGATTGAAAGTGCATCTAGGCCCTTATGTGATTTTGGTGATTAATGAGTAACAATTATAGAGCTAATATTTCTATTGGAGAATTGTGCACAGATGTTATACAGATTAAAATCCATGAGGTACATGTTTAAATGAGATGGTGTAACCCTCAAAATGGATATATTGCAAGAAGGCATCAAGACTAGTATTTATTTGTAAATCTTTATTTATTGAGTCCTAGGGATGCCGTACTATAAAGAGGGATGAAATGGAGAAGCTTATAAAGGTTCCTAAGTGCTCAAAATAGGTATCTCGAATTTCGTGTGAGTTTTCCACTCAAAATACACCCTATACAGAACCTATGCCATCAGAACATCCGACGTGGGTCGAAACATCCGATGGTAATTCAGCCTACCAGTTTTCAGAGCTATCCAGTAAAGGGTCCATCGGAACTTTCATCGGAACATCCGATGCAGGTCGGAACATCCAACGGAGGATCAGAACATCCGATGCGGAATTAACTACACAACGGCTAGTTTTCGGGATTCCCTATTTAAAGCCGTCTCTAATACCTTCCAAAGGTTGCTGACACTGTTTACTCTCTGATTACACCTTGATTTGAACCTAATTCTTCCTGTTCATCTTCTCTCAAAGTTTTAGCCTTTGTCTCTCTCTTGTTCATCTTGTGAGATCTAGATCTAGAGAGATCAAGGCAACCCAAGTGCGCCACAAATTAGAGTCATCCAATTTTGAGCACTTAGCGATTCCTAATTTCTTCATCGCATTTGTTACTCTTGGAGGCTTGAAGGGCTCCTAAATGGCTAGGTGTCGCCGGTGAGTCGCCGATCTTTGTGTGGCGTGCCTCCGGAGTTTATGAAGGTGCGAATCTACCTCTGCAAGGAAAAGGATTCAACTAGTGATCGCCGGTGAGTGCTTTGTGCTTCACTGGTGAGGGGGATTAGGGTCTTGATGATCCGGGCTTAGTGCCTTCCCTAACGGTGAGTAGGATCTCCCTTCAAAGATTCGAACATCGGTAAACAAAAATCTTCGTGTCTTTGTCTTGATCTTGTTTTGGTGTCTTTATTACTTGTGTTGGCCTGTTCTGAGTATTGTTGAATAGATCTAACCTTGGTTTTGCGAGAAAACAGATTTTACTGTAGGTTTTCGACAAATCCAGAATACCCCGGATCGGAACATCCGACGGCCGTCGGAACATCCGACCCAGATCAGAACATCCGATGGAGGGTGTACTGTACCACGTCGGAACATCCGATCCCCATCGGAACATCCGACCGACTGGTTACTGTTCAAATTTATTATTTCCGCAATTTCGATTTATTCGCCTATTCATCCCCCCTCTAGGCGGCATAGCGATCCTTTCAAAGGTGACGGTCGGGTTAGGTTGGGCGAGGTAGCGTCGTGAGGGAGGTTAGGCGGCTGGCGGCTAAGCGCCGGTGGCCAGTGGCTTGGCAAAGCAAGGCGGCGAGGAGGAGGAGGAGGAGGAGGAGGGGGGGGAGGGGGGAGGGGAAGGGGAAGGAAGGAGAGAGAGAGAGAGAGAGAGAGAGAGAGAGAGAGAGAGAGAGTGTGTGTGGGGGCACGGGTTGATCTGGGCCGTTGGATTGAGATCCAACGGTCTAGAAAATCGACTGATGGTTATTAAAAAAACAGTTGGCTGTTGAATAGACAGTCCCTATTTATTATTGTCGATACATAGTATAGACACATTTTTTTATCATTTTATTTTATAATATGTTTTTTATTTTTATTTAAGTTGATATGCACCCTCTTTTTTTAGTGTTGTAATCTAGTTTTATTTTTATTGTTGTTGATATGAAATTTTTTTTCAAGTTTTGTAGTTGAAATAAATATTATATTTCAATTTTCTATTTTATTTTTTATTATTGCTGATATGAATTATTAATTTCAATCTATGTTATTATTGTATGACTCAACAACAATCGAAAGTTTGGATCTTCTTTTTCTTTGAACCTAGTAGCTTCAATACATCTCCAAAGTCTTACATTGGTAGAAAGCGACTTGTTGATCCCTCATTTAAGAAGTAAGCTCGGCAGGAAAGCCATTTCCCAATCATTGACATTCTTCTTTAACAATATAATGGACAGATAGATTTTGTAGCCTAACCTTTTCAGGCAAATTTGGATCCAACCCAAATACGATAGATTACTCGTGAAAGGTTTGATCCATAATATAATGGATAGATAGTTTTGACCGTGGTGTTTAAACTCTAGGGCCTTGTGTCAACCGTGAGATAATTTCGAAAACATGAAGAAAGGAAGGGAAGAATATATCAAAACTTGTTTTTTTTTATTCTTGTTGTGGCTTTAATTTTAATGCTTTGTGCTCACCGCTCATGCATCTCTCCGACTGACTCCTGATTTAGGTGTACCTATAGGCTGTACGCTTTGCTTCTTCTTAGTCGTTACTGTGATGTTTTTCATTTCTTGACCTTCCATCTCTTAATAGAGGTGCTCCTCAGGTGTCTATGTCGATGCCTATGCTTAACTTCCTATTGAAAACCTGTCGAGCGTATGGACTCTCTTCACTATTTTTTATTTTATTTTTTAGTTGATATGGATTTTTTTTATATAGTTTCGTAGTGTATATGGACACCCTTTCTATTCTATTTTGAATTTTGTTTTTTTATTTTAAATTGAAGTCAATATGAACTCTTTATTTTAATTCAAAACATTATAGTCTGGCTGGCGCCATTCTATTAATCGATGGACATGGTGACCCTGTTGGTCTATGTTAATTTTTTGGATGCATCTTCGTTCAACCTAAATAGAAGTGGCTAGCCGTTATAATCAAGTCCTATCATAATTATATCATAATTGCTGGTTGAGATCTTTTCTCTTTATCTGATTTATTAGAAAATTCTTTGATAATAGATTTACCTGCAATCAATAAAATGTGGACTCCGACATACGAACCTTTTATTATTTTTGTTTTCAATTTCTATTATTTATTTTGTATTTTCATTGTGGTAGATATGGATTCTTCGATCGTTTTGATCCAAACCGTTATAATCTAACCCACTATAATTAATGGTGGGGATTTGTTTTCTGATTTACATGGGTCTGATAATAGATTCAATCTAAGCCGTTATAATCTAGTCCCACCATAATTATTGGTTGATATATTTTCTCTTTTATCTGATTTATTTGGGAATTATCTGATAATTATCTGATAATCTAAGTCGTTATAATAGATTTACATGGGTGAAAATATTTTTTCTTTGATTTACGTGGGAATTTCTTTGATCAATGTGGTAGCTATATTTGTCTCAGCTTTATTATATATATAATATATGGATATAGATATGTATCATTGTCACTTATCCAAGACCCAACATGAGCACGCATCACGATATTTCATGACTGTCTTTTTTGGCAAGGTCGGCGGCTGTGAGGCTGTGCTAGCTAGAGAGCTAGCTAGCTCCTGTCATTTTGTCGAGGTTACTTCTTTTATTCGGTTGCTTACGTGTAGTTCTCCACTTAATTCACTAGCTGCTGTGATCGATTAGTTGTTTAATGCCTTCTTGGCCAATACTGGTTATGCATTTTCCTAATACACTTACCATCACAAACCTGTGGCCGGTACTTAACTAGCTAGCCGTACAATTATGCATTTTATTCTTCTAATTTAATAATCGAGCACGCATGCGTATATTGCATGAAACTGAATGCTGATCCACATACCACAGCTGAAGGGGAGCATCCGAGACAATTAATGCGCCAAGAACTGAGCTCCGTAGGCAAACATCTAAGCAGAGTGAGGACAGGTATGCAGCGTATGCTGTGTGCAAAATATATCATATCTTGTTTGACATCAGTCTCACGAGTCTGATCAAGCAGCATATGGTCGCAAGCGCACCAGCGTAGAAACGACTTAAAAGATAGTATATGCATGACCATACATGTGCTCGCGTGAGCTAGATTGCGTCGTCTCTCCTTGTCTCATTCATTCGATTTGAATAAATTCTTAGATAATCTCAAAGACCCATATATAAATATAGAAGAGAGTAAATAGATGTGAGATAAAAACATCAATTTAAATAGTGAAAATAACATTATTCGCTGATAAAAATGGCAAATAAGAGTAGGGCGTGCAACCACCGGCATTCTAATCAGGATTGGGCCGGACATCGTGGCTCTGTTCGCTTCATATATAGTAAATTAAAATGTACTTTCAATATATTTTCACAAGCTAAACACTTGGTTTTTTGAAATCGTTTTTGAAGACATTAGTGTTTCTTCTCAAAAATCTCAAACCAACCTTTTCAACATATTTGTTAGATTTTTGAAGCCATGTAAGGAAAGCTCAAACCTTTTTATATTAAAATTTATAACTGCATTAAAGGGAGGAGAGACAAATCTGGATCCAAGAAAAATCAGGCGACGTGAACTCAACAATCTCCGTCGTTACTGCCAACCTCCATGTCAGTAGTGGTAGGAAGCCGGTAGTCCAAACCGACCTCTGTCTAGAAGTAGTATTAGGATATTATGTTCACGTCGGTGGTCTGGTGCGGTGGTGTTGCAATCTTCCTTGGCAGCTATCGCAGCTACTGCTTGGCCAAGGTTTCTACAATGGTGGATTATTTTCTTGTCGAAGTATCCAGACATTTTGGTTTTTGTTAAGACTCAAGTTAGAAGAAGAATTAGAGGATTTGGCGGTGACCATAGGGTTTGTTTAATTGCGATTGCGATTTTTTCATGACCACGTTAGGAGGATGTGTTCAGGAGCTATTGCTTGAGGAATTCAAGTGCTGACATGTTTGTTGTGTGCGATGGTGGTCTTCGGTGAAGTTTATCGATTTCTTCTCCGCCATATAACTCATGGCAGATTTTTGTGTTGTCATGACTTCGGTTGATATTGATCTTTCAACTCCATTGTTGGTCATGTTCGGTGAAAGAGAAAAGGGTGATGAAGAAAGGTTTCAACGATTTTGTCCGGCGGCTGGACAACATGTTCTTTTAGAAGCTTCTGTTTTGCATTTAGGCCCTCTAGAAATTCATGTGATATTTTGTTATTGGCTAGGGTCCTTGATGTAAGAGTGATGATCTTATCTTAATGTAATTTTATTCTATTTGTAAAAAACCATTCGAACTAACAAAACATCAAAACCAGATACGCAGTACATTAGACGGAAATGTCCGATGGATGGTTGTACGATCAAGTAGATGGATCGACGTCTAGCATGGTCTAGTTAGCGCCGTGTGTTACTTCTGCAGGCAAAGAGTATATGCTCCAACTTTAACATATCTAACCAAGCTATCTATATATTTTGGCAAGATATGAAGTTCGAAAAGTTTATTGACCATAGCCTTAAAATTTTTAAGTAACTAATAAAATCTTTAAAAGATATTTAAAACTAACCGAAACAACTTCTCAACCGTTAAAGTCCACTCGTTCTAAGTATTTCTCAACTTCTACGGATAGGTTTACCTCCCGAGATCGAGAACGGCATCCGGACCCCGACGGTCGTCGTCCGCTGGTTCTTCGAGCACGTCACCCACCTGCGCGCTGCGTGCGGTGCTTGTTGCTGCACAAAAGTGAAAGCAAATACGAAATATCTGTTTGCAGCTGCCTCCCAAGTCCCAGCGGGCACCGGCGCTAATTGGTTATTATCTGTGTCCTTGCGGGCGAGAAGACAGATCCCTGTAGCTGACAGCATAAGGCCATCTCCAATGCAGGTGTTTAGACAAGTGCTTAAAGGAAAAAACCAGATTTTTTTGGCTATGTAGAATAGAGAAGGTGTTTGCATAGGTGCTTAGAGAGGAGTATGGATGCTTAATTAAGCATCATGCTGAGAGAGGTGCTTAGAGAGTACCAAACACCCATATAAGTTTCTATGCATTGAAAATAAGTTTTTCTACGTAAAAACTTAGTGACGTGGCAACACCCTCTCTCCTTAAGCACCTGCTATAAGCGTTTTGCATTGAGAATGGCCTAAATCACCTAAGTTCAACCTTCGTTTCATCTTCGATTGTTGAATTAGGGCGGCAGTGGGCCGTCGACGAGGGCTCTCCTTTTTATTACTACTGTTTATGCAAGTGGTTTAGATGGACTAGGGTTTTGTTTGTTTCAGCTTAAAGTTTAGTTTAGTTTTACTTTAACAAATTTTGTTATTTTTATATAACCTACACGTTGTAGTAATTTGTAATTTTTTGTGACTTTTAGTAGTTCTTCTCAAGATTATAAAACTATTTTTAATTATTTTTTAGAATTATTAGACCACTTTTGAGGACTCTGGCCTGTTTGGTTGCCAGCCTAACTGTGCCACAACTAAGTTTAGGCGTGCCATAAGTGCTTAGGCAGGTGTTTGGTTCATCACTCACATTGGGCACGCCACATCTTCTTAGGCAGGAGTACCATGGTCTGCCACACAAAACTCTCGCCAAATCGTGGCGGTGATTTTCAGCGCCACGCTTTCTCGCCACCGCCACAATCTCTCTCTTTCTCACCAGGCGGCGGAGGCCGGAGGTCATGAGGACCTTGCGCAGGCGGAGGCTGGAGGTGGAGAGGCCCCTTCGCCGGTGTCCTCCGGCGAGTCTCCTCCTGCGTCATGGCGGCGGAGGCTGGCGGCGACGGCCTCTGCTGGGCGGCGAGGCGTGGCGACGACCGGGACCTGCAGCGGCGGCGAAGCGGCGACAGCGGGGCTCTGCTGCGGCGGCGACGACGGGGCTCTGGCGGCGGCGTGACGCGACGACGACGGGGCTTCTGCGCGGCGGCAAGACAACGGCGGCGACAAGGCTCCTGGTCAGAGGGATACTGCACGACGGAGATGCCCAACACATGCTCGATGAAATGACCGCCCAGCTTGGTCAATTTTTTCTCCAAGCAACCAAACTGTTAGAATAATTATGGGGTTGGTCCATTTAATTATTTTAATAGAAATTCCAAGAGGCCCATTTAATACTAAACCGTACGGGAAATTGGGAGGAGAATATCTCAACTTAAATAGTTGGATTGTGGTTCTCCCAATTAGAGCGTGGGCGTGAGCGTGACGTGCCTGAGTCGGGCGAGCTCTCCCCGAGAGCCGGGCGATCTCTCCCCGAGACGGGCGAGCTCTTCTCGGGCACGGGCGAGCTCTCCTCGAGCACGGGCGACCTCACCCTAAGCACGGGCGACCTCTCCCCGTAACCGACGACTTAATGGCTGGTGTAATGATGTCCGTTACGTAACGGACGACTTAATGGCCAGATGTAATGACGTCCGTTACTAGTGCTTGATGGCGTCCAGGTTCGACGAACCTTCTCTTCTGGCGCCTATAAAGCATGAGCTCCTCGCCTACTGAAAAAGCTCTCGCCTCAAGCTCTCTCTCTCTCTCCGCATTCCATACTTCCATCCATGTAGCCGCCGTTTTGCATTCCGCCTCTGTTTCCTTGCGCGCAAGGAGCGGAGGGAGCGAGCCTCCGGAACCTCGTCCTTCTCGAGATCCTGCTCGGGATAGAAGGCCGATAAGGTTTTTAGGGAGCGTTCTCACGCGACTGCTCAAGTTCTTCGTCCCTGGATCGTTACAAGGAGGCACCTGTACATCTACACTGCACCGACGTTCGACTGCATCGATCTCTACACTGCATCAACACTTCACTGCAACAACTTGTGATCGTCTACACCGACCGTCATGGCGGCTGAGAATGAACAAGTCATTGTTCCGCCTGTGCCTGTGCCCGTGGTGGCACCGGCTCAAGGGTATATTTGTTTATACCGTGTCTTTGTCTTTTTGTTTTCCTGTTCATTAGCCATTGCGTATGAGATAGATATTTTTATACCTAGTACCTTTGGTCTTGAACTGGAAACTGGCAATTGTCTAATTATGATTTACATAATTTTGTGGATTAAGAGCTTGAGAAAATTCCTAATATTTTCAACAATCCAAAAACCTTATCCTTGGAATTTTACAACTACTGGTTTCGCTGCCGCACTTAAGCCAACGATATTTGACGGCGCAAATTACAAGCGTTGGCGCGCCAAGATGATTTTATGGTTGACTGCCATGAACGTGTATCACGTTGCGCAAGGCAAGCCACAGCCGGAAGGAGGGCTCTCTCTGGCGGAGAGAGTGTCTTCGCGGCTGTGGATAACTTGTTTAGAGGCGCCGTGATTAGCGTTTTGGGAGAAAATCTTGTTGATGTGTATATGATTTTGCCTAGTGGTAAAGAAATGTGGGATGCACTTGAGGCAAAATTTGGAGTTTCTGACGAGGTAGCGAGCTCTATGTCATGGAGCGGTTTCATGACTACAAGATGGTCGATGACCATTCGTAGTAGAACAAGCTCATGAGGTGCAAGCTCTCATAAAGAACTTGAGAATTTTAAATGTGCATTGCCCGACAAGTTTGTGGCGGGATGCATTATTGCAAAGCTGCCATCTTCTTGGAGGGATTTTCCACTACTCTAAAACACAAGAGACAAGAGTTCAGTGTTGCTGATCTCATTGGGTCTCTAGATGTTGAGGAGAAGGCGGCATAAAAGATACACGTGGGAAAGGAAGTTCTAGTGCCAATGTGGTACAAAAGAAAACCTTTCAATTCAACAAGAATAAAAACAAGTCCGAAAAGCGACAACAAGAACAAAGCCAATCAAACTACTAGCTTCAAGAAGAAGAAGAATAAAGGAAGGAAGCGCTTTATGCAGTAATGGTGCGATCATTTGGGCTAAGGATTGCCACGATCGTAAAGACAAGCGAAAAAGTCCGCCAACATTGTTATTGGCAATCTTGAGGCGGAACATCTGGGTATGTAACGGTACCTCTTGTTCTTTCAAGATGTCGTTCACGATTGGTGGATTGACACAGGGCCAATATACATGTTTGTGCCGATAGATCCTATTTTCTTCTTACCGGTCGCGAGGCTGCCTCCGTGTTGATGGGGAATGGGTCATGGCGGTTATGCGTGGAGTCGGCACTGTTGACTTGAAGTTTACTTCAGGCAAGGTCGTGCGACTAAGGAACGTACAACATGTGCCCGCGATAAATAAGAACCTTGTCAGCGGATCTCTATTATGTAGAGATGGTTTTAAGCTAGTTTTTGAATCCAATAAATGTGTTATTTCCAAGTTTGGAAATTTTATTGGAAAAGGCTATAAGAGCGGAGGCTTGTTCCGCTTATCTTTGATAGACATGAATAATGAGATTAATCATATTTGTGATCATAAGACTAATGTTTGGCATTCACGACTTTGTCATGTTAATCTTGGTTGTATGATGCGGATGGCCGGTATGGATTTAATCCTAAAATTTACCCAAGTCAAAGGTTTTAAGTGTCAAGTGTGTGTGCAATCTAAGCAACCTCGCAAGCCTCACAAGGCAGCAGAGGCGAGAAACTTGTCACCGTTAGAACTAGTTCATACCGATTTGTGCGAGATGAACGGGGAGTTGACGAAGGGTGGTAAGAGGTATTTCATGACTTTGATTGATGATTCTACTAGATTTTGCTACGTGTATTTATTAAAGTCTAAAGATGAGGCTTTTCACTATTTTAAGATCTATAAAGCTGAAGCTGAGAACCAACTTGATAGGAAAATCAAACGGGTTAGGTCAGATCGTGGTGGAGAATATTTTTCTAGTGATTTTAATAAATTCTGCGAGGAACTTGGAATAATTCATGAGAGGACGCCTCCTATTCTCCCCGATCAAGCGGGTTTGCCGAAAGAAAGAACCGTACTCTAACTGATATGGTTAACGCCATGTTAGAAACATCGGGACTTTCCAAGGAATGGTGGGGTGAGGCTATATTGACTGCTTGTCATGTCCTAAACAGGGTTCCTACAAAGAATAAAGAAATCACACCATTTGAGGAATGGAAGAGAAAAAGATTAAATCTCACTTATTTACGTACTTGGGGCTGTTTGGCTAAGGTTAATGTGCCTGTCCCAAAGAAGCGTAAACTTGGACCAAAAACCGTTGATTGTGTCTTTATTGGTTATGCTTTTCACAGTGTTGGATATAGGTTCTTAATAGTGAAATCTGGAGTACCTGATATGTATGAAGGTAAAATCTTAGAGTCCAATGATGCCACATTATTTGAGGACATATTCCCTATGAAAGAGACACTTAGCTCATCTGGTCAAGAATCTATTTTCTCTCCTAAACCTTCCACTCCTATACAAATTGAACCCATTTTTGAGGAAAATCCAATAGATGAAGACAATGAAGTAACTCGAAAGAGTAAGAGACAAAAGACCGCAAAGTCTTTTGGTGATGACTTCATTGTATATCTAGTGGATGATACTCCAAGAACCATTGAAAAGGCTTATTCATCTCAGGACGCTGACTATTGGAAGGAAGCGGTCCAGAGTGAGATGGATTTCATCCTGAGCAATGGAACTTGGGAAGTTATTGATCGTCCATATGGGTGTAAACACATGGGATGTAAGTGGGTGTTCAAGAAGAAGTTGAGGCCCGATGGTACAATTGAAAAGTACAAGGCAAGACTTGTGGCCAAGGGTTATACCCAGAAAGAAGGCGATGACTTTTTTGATACTTACTCACCTGTTGCCAGATTGATCACTATTAGAGTACTACTATCCATGGCTGCCTCCTACGATCTGATCGTTCATCAGATGGACGTAAAGACGGCTTTCCTTAATGGAGAGTTGGAAGAGGAAATCTATATGGATCAGCCAGATGGATTTGTAGTAAAGGGTCATGAAGGAAAAGTGTGTAGATTGTTGAAGTCTCTGTATGGCCTTAAGCAAGCACCTAGCGATGTACGAGAAGTTCGATGAACTTTAACATCTGCCGTTTTGTTGTGAATGAAGTTGACAAATGTGTGTATTACCGCTATGGTGGGGGTGAAGGAGTGATTACGTATGCGTATGTTGATGACATCTTGATCTTGAGACGAACCTTAATATGATTAAGGAATTCAAGGACTTTCTGTCCGCGAATTTTGAAATGAAAGATTTGGGAGTAGCGGATGTCATCTTAAACATTAAGTTGTTAAGAGAAGATGATGGTGGGATAACTCTTGAGCAGTCCCATTATGTGGAAAAGGTGTTGAGTCGTTTTGGTTTTAGCGATTGTAAACCTGCTCCAACGCCATATGATCCAAGTGTGCTATTACGAAAGAACCAACGTATAGCAAAGGATCAATTGAGATATTCCCAAATCATTGGTTCACTGATGTATTTAGCTAGTGCAACAAGACCTGATATCTCGCTTCTTTGTGAGCAAACTTAGCGGTTTGTTTCAAATCCGGGAGATGATCATTGGCATGCTCTTGAGAGAGTGATGCGCTATCTAAAGGGGACATCAAGTTATGGTATTCACTACACCGGGTACCCAAGGGTACTAGAGGGTTATAGTGATTCAAACTGGATATCCGATGCTGATGAGATAAAAGCCACAAGTGGATTTGTATTCACATTGGGTGGTGGAGCTGTTTCCTGGAAGTCTTGCAAGCAGACCATCTTAACGAGGTCTACAATGGAAGCGAACTCACGGCATTGAACACTTGCCACTATGGAAGCCGATTGGTCTGCGTGAACTTGTGATGGACTTACGGTGGTTGAAAAACCGGTGCCCGCTATCTTTGTGAACTGTGACAATCAGACGGTGATTGCCAAGGTGAACAGTTCAAAGGATAACATGAAGTCATCAAGGCACGTTAAGAGGCGATTGAAGTCATCAAGAAGATGAGAAACTCGGAGTTATAGCATTGGACTATGTCCGACGGCTAAAAACTGGCGATCCCTTTATAAAGGGACTATCACGGAATGTGATAGATGAAACATCAAGGGAGATGGGCTTGAGACCCACATGAAAGTCATATCTTAGTGGTAACTCATCCTATTTGATCGGAGATCCCGTGAATTAGGATGTTGAGACAAGCTAGTGACTGGCTGAGAGGAGAGTACTTTTGTACTTAACCCACTCCGTTTGAGATGCACTACTCTCCTATTCTGTATGGCAGGTTGGTTATACCTTAATGTGTTCCGAGTGGCTTTTAATAAAGCGAGAGATGTTGTCCTCTGAGAACATCTTATGAGGAATACACCTATATGAGCTCGACTGCTAGTCACAGTTTATGAGATTGGGTGATCTCTAGAGGCTCATGAAAGGCAAAGGAGTATGACTTATACGCTCTAAACCGAGGGGATGCATTTAGCAGCCTAGTATCAGTAAAGGACTTTGGTGAAACTCGTCGTTCAAAACCTGTCAATTCAAGGCTTAGTCCATTGTTCGGTTGTGGATAAGTGTAACCTTTGTTCTAGGTGGAAGTTCAACTTAACAGTCTCCATCGAAACACCGGTATATCAAACTACGATGGGCGAGAGTATTTCAAATGTGCCTATGAAATTTGGTGGGGATTGTTAGAATAATTATGGGGTTGGCCCATTTAATTATTTTAATAGAAATTCCAAGAGGCCCATTTAATACTAAACCGTACGGGAAATTGGGAGGAGAATATCTCTACTTAAATAGTTGGATTGTAGTTCTCCCAATTAGAGCGTGGGCGTGAGCTTGACGTAAGTGGTTCTCCCAACTAAACCGAGAGCCGGGCGATCTCTCCCCGAGTCGGGCGATCTCTCCCCGAGACGGGCGAGCTCTCCCCGAGAGCCGGGCGATCTCTCCCCGAGACGGGCGAGCTCTCCCCGAGACGGGCGAGCTCTCCTCGGGCACGGGCGAACTCTCCTCGAGCACGGGCGACCTCATCCTGAGCACGGGCGACCTCTCCCTGTAACCGACGACTTAATGGCTGGTGTAATGACGTCCGTTACGTAACGGACGACTTAATGGCCAGATGTAATGACGTCCGTTACTAGTGCTTGATGGCGTCCAGGTTCGACGAACCTTCTCTTCCTAGCGCCTATAAAAGCATGAGCTCCTCGCCCTGTGAAAAAAGCTCTCGCCCTCAAGAGCTCTCTCTCTCTCCCCCGCACATTCCATACTTCCATCTGTAGCGCTGCCGTTTTGCATTCCCGCCTCTGTTTCCTTGCGCGCACAAGGAGCGGAGGGAGCAGGCCTCCGGAACCTCGTCCTTCTCGAGATCCCTCCGATAGAAGGCCGATAAGGTTTTGGGGAGCGTTCTCCGCGATCGCTTTCGAGTTCTTTGTCCTGGATCGTTGCAAGGAGGCACTGTACATCTACATCGCACCGCGTTATTGCATCGATCTCTACACTGCATCAACACTTCACTGCAACAACTTGTGATCGTCTACACCGACCGTCATGGCGGCTGAGAATGAACAAGTCATTGTTCACTTCGCTTTGTGCCGTGGTGGCACCGGCTCAAGGGTATATTTGTTTATACTGTGCCTTTGTCTTTTTGTTTTCCTGTTCATTAGCCCTTGCGTATGAGATAGATATTTTTATATCTAGTACCTTTGGTCTTGAACTGGAAACTGGCAATTGTCTAATTATGATTGACATAATTTTATGGATTAAAAGCTTGAGAAAATTCCTAATATTTCCAACACAAACGACGGCCACAAAATTTTGCCTAGCCTAATGTTAGTTGTGGTCATGAACCAAACACCTTCTAAGCATAGTCGAGTTAGTCATGCCACAGTTGTGGTAAACTGCTAATCTTAGGCTAGGCAATGTTAGGCGGCAACCAAACAGCCCCTCAATTTTTGCTATAGTAAAACTCAACTTCACTCAACGCTGAAACAAAAAGGCCCTTGAATCAGCTTTCGATCCGATATATATCGGGTATCCTAAAATCTCGTACTGCTTTGGACACGATCCAACTCATCATATTTTCGGTCCGTCTCAGATTGAAGGAGAGGGGGGCAGATCTGGTGCTACTCGTGAGCGAGCTGCCATAGAGAAGAGGAAGAAAGGGGTTGGCGCGGTGTCGTTGTCGGCCGTCATTGCACCTGCACCATGCTGCCTCGACGACGACGTCGTTGCCGTCGCTGCTGCACCCGTGGCGCGTGGCCTCCACACCGTCGCAGCTTGGAATAGAGATGGAGTGATGAAAGAAGGAGAGGCAGAGAGATCGAGAGGAGGGAGCTAGCATGTGGCGGCGAGAAAATATCAGGGGAGGAATGAGGGAGCATGAGTGTGGCTGCAGTGGCTGGTTAGGATTAGATGGGGATAGCCGCATGCAGATTGTTGGATTCTCATCTAATGGTTGAGGGCAGTCAGAGCAGGTCAGGTCGGGTCGAAGTAGAGGCAGACCTAGATCCGACCTGATGGGAAATAGGGGTCTAACTCGACCTTGATCTGAATGTCAGGTCGGGTTGGAACGTGGCGGGTTGAGGCATGATCCATATATCTATGTTATGCTATGAATTTCTTTCCAAAGTAGGGGTGCCATGGCATGTATGGCCCACGATTTCTTGACAAGCTCCAAAATGAGCGTATGCATGGCGTGTGAGACCTATGGCAAAGAATTTATTTGGCATATCCGCAAATGTAGTCGGTGGCAAATCCAGATTCTTACCTTTGGGGCGCCACAATTGTTAATGATTGCCAATGGGCAATGTTATAATATTTTAAACGTGTTTTAAATAAGATTAACTTTTGAACACATACATGCATTCCATGTATGTTTATACATTTCTAGTTTCATATAATTTTCTATGTCCTCATCAGTAACTATGTGGCCTTCAAATGAAATTGTTGATTGTTTTTTTTTTTGAAGGTCAGCTTACGCTGACTGATTCATTAAAAGGAGGAGGGAAATATATAAAGATTTACAGGTAGCCTGGTACTAGGCCAGGCAAGGGATAGCACAAGACACAAACGCACACACGTCCTAGCCCGGCGTCAACAGCCTACAGGGGTAGGAAGACGCTAAAACTGACTACTCAGTAAGAAGAGCAGCCATCCCGCTGCCGACCACAAGAAATTGTTGATTGTCGTTGAGTAAAGAAGTAGAGTTGGCATCTTCTGTATCCTGCCAGCTCAGTTTGCCTGCAGTGACCTGATCAGCTGAGGCATGGGAAAGATCGAGGAGCGACATGAGACATGGCTTAATTCATGCATGGCCGAACTGAACGCCATGCTAATGCTGCTCCTGGCCCGTACGGCCGTACGTAATAACCAGATAGGAGTAGCTAACTAGGAGCCAGCACAGGCAGTCAGCCACACCGGTTGGCCGGCCGGAGCTTAATTGGTGGCGGTCGTCTCGTCGTCCGCTCAACTGGTTATTCGACGGCGACAACCTCAGCCCTGACCCCTGAGGTGCTTGTTGCAGGCTTGCAGCCACAGCACGGGTGAAGCAAATATCTACCTGCTGCGCTCCGCTCTGGGTGACAGGCTGACAGCACGAAACCCTGTACTGGAACGACGACAATCACCCGTAGCGATCATCCTATGTACTCTCCTCCCTGCCAAACTGTAGTTCGCCGTTGATTTTTAGAAACGTTTTTTGATCTTTCATTTTATTTAAAACATTAGTGCAAACATAAAAAAATATAAGTCATGCTTAAAATATGTTTAATGATAAAACAAATCACAACAAAATAAATAATATTTACATATATTTATTGAATAAGACGAATGGTCAAATAGAATATTCAAAAGTCAACAGTGAACTACAATTTGGAACGGAGGAAGTACTATATGAGCATCTTCACCACAGTGATGTCAAATTCTATCTATAAAAAACAAATGCTTGTGTCCTCTATCGACGAGTGCTATGATTTTAACTGCCAAGAAAAATCTTAGCGACACTGAAGCCGAGATATTTGGTAACACAGTTCGACATGATTGCCTATATTTATGTACCCCTCCTGCGTTGAAAGTCCTCCCTTATTTTTTTTGCTATATACCCCTCCTAGTTGAAAATATAAGTGTATGTTGATAAAAAAAAAGGGTCAAAATTTTAAACTTTGACCAATAATTAGCTAAATTATATGCATCTTTAGTCGAAGAGTACAAACTGTCGAAAGTTGTCAAAAATTCTGAAAAAAAAATTGTAGATGTACTCTTCGACTTACTCTACCTCTATATAAAATTTCAAGTTCAAATTCGTCCTATATTGAAAGTTACAAAAAAGATAAAATTGTAACAATTTTGAACTCGTCAAAGCCGTCAGTTTTTTATTTTTATAATTCTTAATATAAAATGAATTTTTCTTTGAAACTTCATACGTAGATAGAATAAGGCCCTGTTCTTTTGAGATGATCTGAACGGCTGAATAGCTGAACGGTTGAAATGACTGAACTTCAAGAGTTTATCGAGGTAGTTTCGAGATTCAGATCCATTTTGTTTGTCTTGCTTTTTAGAACGTTAAAACCCACCTTCAAAACAGCGAAAAACAGACTCAAAAAGGTCAAAGCATATGTCTTTTCAAGACGTAGATAAATCGTTAAGCTGTTAATCCGATAAGTTGTTAAGCTGAAAAGAAAAGGGCTCAAATCGAAAAGTAGATCTACAAATTTTTTTAGAATTTTTAACAATTTTTTATAGTTCAGTTGCATGATGGTTACACTGTATACATTGCACACGTGTTCACAAAAATTTGGCAGGTGTTATCAATTTATCATGTGCACCTACAAGGCCACAACGAATCTGTAGCGTTCTTTCCGCGTTTTAGCGCGGGCCGGCGCGCGCTTGTGGTAACTGGGCCATGCATCGGAGCCCTCAGTCCATAACGAATCCGCAGCGTGCTGCGATCACGCACGGGCCGCAAAAGGGGCACATTCGGACCACAGCTGAAGTTTTTAACATTTTTTTATTTTTCTAAAATAAATAGATAAAAGACTTATTCCGCCAACCATCGAACGGGACATAAATCCCACCCGTTTACCTGGCGGTTTTCATACAATCCGTCAAACGAACAGAGGATTAAGGCCCAGTTCTTTCCAGCTTAATAGCTTAACGACTTATTCACGTTTTAAAAAGACATGTTTTGAGCTGTTTTTTCGTTGTTTTGAAGGTGGGTTCTAACGTTTTAAAAAGCAAGTCAAACAAAATGGATCCGAATCTCGATACTATCTCGAGAAACTCTCAAAGTTTAGTCATTTTAGCTGTTCAGCTGTTCAGCCGTTCAGATCAACTCAAAAGAACAGGGCCTAGACCAATAGCGTAAGACGACAAAATCTCACCCGTCGGATTGGTGGGATTTAAATCCTACCCGATGAAAAACTAGATATCGGATCACTCAATCGAAGACGCGCATGTGCTTTCCATCTTTCCCTTAACAGAAAAACTAGAAAACGCTATATGTTCATGCGAGCATCAATTTTCGCTGACAATGATGACGACGACGTTGCAAGCATGAAGTTTGTCGCTGGGAACGACGATGACAATGTTGCGATCATGCGTGCATGTAGTTCATCGTTGGTGCAACTTTTCTATCGTCAACATCCTTGGTGACAACATGGTGCTGGAGCCCCTCAACATCAACTACACTCCAATTAGAATTTTATAGGTTTCAGATAAGTATCATACAAGTATCAGTTAGGTATCATTTAGGCGGCGAGTCGACGACGCATGTGATGCACGCATACTAATGAAGAAGCTGGGCAAGATATAAGGACCCAGTGCCACACAAGGAATAAGGGAAAGAAGAAACATATGCAATCATCTAACGCAGCAAGGCAAAATTAAGGCCTTGTTCTTTTGAGCTGATCTGAACGGCTGAACAACTGAACGACTGAAATAACTGAATGCCAAGAGCTTCTCGAGGTAGTCTTGAGATTTGGATCTATTTTATTTGACTTGATTTTTAAAGCGTTAGTACCCACCTTCAAAACAGTGAAAAGACGGATTCAAAAAACTCAAATCATATGTCTTTTCAAAACGTAGATAAGTCATTAAGCTGTTAAGTTGAAAAGAACAGAACCTAAATGTTTATGATGACATATAAAAGATCTAACGGACGTGGTCCAGACGCTCTCGTCCCTTAGGCACACTATCCAACTATCCAACTGATGCATCCCATCATGCCTTTGCCATGCTACTCCGCCGGTCTGCCGACATGCTTGCCTTCTTCGTATATGTGTCCCTCGAAGCGTAAAGCTTTTTCCCAATAACTGAATTTGTCGTAAGCTAAAATTGGTGGATACATACTGGATATATCACACTGAACACGGGTATAATCCATGTGATTGTGGAGGCAAGATGATCAAGCACCACCACCTGCTGTCTGTCTCATCGTGTCTTGCTATCTCCGTTTACAATGTTTTCTGTTCAGCGTTTTATGATGTTGTGTTAATATGCAGTTTTTGCATGAACGAGGCTATCTGCTCTTATACTCCATTTGCACATGAAATTTCGGATTAATTTCCTATATTTGCTTTGCAAAAGAAAGAAAGAGGGCATGCAAACACATACAGCATGTTAGACTTTTACGAGCCTGATTAGTTTGAAGCTGGTAACCAATCTTGATCCCAAGAGGATCACAGTCAGCTCTGAGACAGCACAGCACCGTCGCTCCTGCTCTCCTGGCGCTGATACGCGAGATCCTCGTCGACGGCGGCGAACTTGAGCCACCCTCTGCGCTTGCAGAGCCTCATGAGGTGGTACACCCCGACGCCGGCGGCGGTGAAGGCGGCGCTGATGACGTAGACCTTCCAGCCGGCGATGGCCATGACGAAGACGAGGAAGGCGGAGGGGACGAGGCAGAGGAGGACGGCGCCCGGGACGCGCAGCGGGACGCGGTAGGGGCGCGGCATGCCGGGGCGCTTGACGCGGAGCCAGACGAAGGCGGCGAACTCGAGGAGCATGCCGAGGCTGTAGAGGAAGTTGGCGGAGGCGACGATGCTGTTGAAGCTGAAGAAGGACATGCCCAGGGTGATGGCGCTGGTGGCGACGATGCTGAGCCAGGGGGTGCGGAAGGCGGGGGCGCGCAGCGCGAAGGCGCGGGGGAGGAGGCCCAGCTCCGCCATGCCCAGCAGCTGGAACGCCGCGCTGCTCAGCGTCGCCGAGTAGAGGCCGATGGAGGACAGCACCGCGCCCACCTCGATCCAGTACTTGAGCCACCCGCCGCCGATCATCCCTGCATTGTTCCAGAGACCAGAATCCAGAGGTGAAGGCTCAGCAAGTCAGCGTGCAGGTTGCAATTAAAATTAGGGATTTTTGTATCGGCGAAATTTCGCCGAAATATCGTAAATTCCAGGTCTTGCGGCCCAGGACGAAAAAGCCCGTTTCGATCATATTTCAGCTAAAATTTGTTCAAATTCAAAATTTCGACCATATTTCAGCTGAAATTTGTTTAAATTTGGCCTTTGTTGCGTACTCATATGACAGACTTCATTCGATATTTCAACTGAAATTTCTGAAATTCGAATTTATCTCTGGGAAGCGATTTTTTTTATGTCCGCTGAAATAAAAAAAAACCTGGTTGCATTCTTAGTTACAAACCTATGGATAGCTAGGCTTTGTTATTTTTTAAAAGTTGTTTCAAACAACGAAGTTACAAATTCACACCATTGTTGTTGTTTTTTAATAGGGCAGCATTGTTGTTGCTAAAAAAAGTATTTTTAGCATAATCAAGGCATCTATGACCCAAAGCGCTTATGTGCATGTGCTTCAAGATAGAGTAATGATAGAATTAACTTTATAAGCATTCATACAAACATTTATGATCTCCAATGCAAAGAAACTTTCTCCATCCAATTTTTTCCTTATCCTCTAAAGTACCGACTAAAATAGAAGTTATAAGGTACTAGCGATCTCAGAATACAAATTCACCTGATGCAGTTGCTAAAAGGACCAGCATTCTATTATAATCAAAGCATGTGCGATGCAAAGTGCCAATGAAAATGTGCTCATATCATTGAGCACATGCACATGCATAATAATTTTTCGATCAAATCCAAACAAGTATTTACATGTGTTTAAATGATTCAATTGAGTAGCGCTCATACAAGCATTTACAATCTCCAATGCAAACTATTTCTGTTTCTCTATTTTTTTCTTATCATCTAAATCTAAATACCGACTAAAGTAGCAATTAGAAAAGATACAAATGCCCAACCGCCCAAGCAATGGGTAGGCATCAAGGCAAACTCAACCATCTATTTGTTCATGCACGCAAGTCATACTATATCTAGGGGAAAAAACGATTTTTGTACGGAAGCACGGTCTCTGAGCATGTAGATGTGGCGTTTTATTTCAAACTAACCCTTTTTTTTTTTTTTGAAGCAAAGGCGGAGAAGCTGCCATCTATCGATCAAGAAGAAAGAAGATGATGAGAGCGGGGAATTACCTCCCAGAAGCGTAAGAGCAAACTAAGCTTAATTACAGGGAAACTAACTTTGCACCAGCTGCCTCCCACAGGCGCAGCTCGTCAGTGAGGAGCTCGAGGAAGAGGTGGCGAGGCTTTTCTTCCGACCGAAAGACGTGGTCCAAGCAGACGTCTATAATCTCCCAAATGTCCAAGCAGACGTCTATAGGGCTGTTGTGATGTGCAACTGTTTCTAAAATAGTGGCAACATACAGGAGTGAAGAGGCAGCTAAGCTCTATACATTTCTTATGGAAAAAAAATCCTTAAAATACTATGGCCATAGGCTATATATTTGTTCTTAAAATACTATAGCTAATTCAGTACACATCAGCCAATATATGTTTGTTCTTAAAATACTATAGCTATCAGTACACAGTCAGTAGTGTATCAGGCAATATCCTTCGATTCTTTTTGGAAAAAAAAAACAGAGAGGGAGAGAATCCTCTTCTCTAGTTATCACGTGTCATGACTAACGACAGGCGCGCCAACACTAAAGAACTCATCCATGGTCCACGGTCGATCCATGGAAACACGAACCGATGTCGATTGAAAAAAAAAATAATCAAGAAATGTGGCCTGGCGCTTGTGCTAGCTAGGCATTATACAGCCAAGAACGTGATGAGACGTCGCATTCGCAAGCAACAAGATTGTCAAGTTGTAATGGGTGATTGTGTTGTGTTGATTTTTTAATTACCTGCGGCATCGGCGAAGAAGCCGTTCCCCCAGCTCTCCGGCGGCGCGTCGATGGCGCCGGTGGCTGCCATGAGCGGGAGCAGGTAGCCGAGCGACGTCATGGCCACGGCCGACAGCAGCGCCGTCGGGAACGTCTTGCCCGGCCGCTCCACCTCGCCGGCCATGGTGCTGACGCTGTCCCAGTAGTTGAGGTTCCAGAAGAGCGTGTTGAAGAAGAGCTTCCAGTCCTTCTCGCCGGCGGCGACCCGCCACCGGCGCGGCCGGATCTTGGGCAGCGCGATGCCGGACATGAGCAGGAACGGCGAGAGCGAGGCGACGCCGAGCGCAACGGCCGACCAGCCGACGACGGCGAGCCCGGTGTAGTTGAGGAAGGAGAGCGCGACGTTGAAGGTGACGATGGCGGCGACCCGGGGGCCGCCGCCGCCGACGGCGGGGACGACGCGGGCGAGGTAGTCGGCGCAGAGCGCGGGGAAGGCGGCGCCGTTGATGGCCCCCGAGACGTACTTCCAGGTGCCCATGAGGGAGCCCGAGAAGGGGCCGAAGGCGCGGTCGGCCCAGACGACGAAGCCGCCGTTCCCCGGCATGGCGGTGGAGAGCTCGGCGGTGACGAGCGACTCCGGGATGGCCCAGACGAAGGGGAAGATGAGGAACCCCAGCAGCGCGAAGAAGGGCCCCGCGGACTGCACTGCAGGCTCGGCGCCGTACGGCCCGCCGGCGACCTCGAAGAAGATGAGGAAGATGAGCGGGACCAGGGACAGCTTGTTGCCGCCGGCGCCCCTCCCATGGCCGCCGCCGCCGCCGTCGGCCAGCACCTCGACGACGACCGCCGCCGCGTCGCCGTCGAGGTTCTTGGGCTTGGGCGGCGAGGCGTCCCCGACCTCTTGATGGGTTTCCCCGGTCATACTGCCTGAGAGCATGAGCAGATGCGATGATCGGGGAATAGATGCACGCGCTCCGTGGTGGCGGGGAGGAGGTTGCGACTTGTGGGTTGCGACTTGCGAGTGTTGTTCTGATCCGTACTAACGGCTCAAGGTCGTGTGGACTCGTGGGGTTGCTGCAGCCATGCGTCCAGTAGGAACGCTGAGAGCGTGTTAGTTTTTTTAAAAAAGAAATTTTTTTTTGGTTGCCCGGCTAATTTTCGGGTTTCCATTGAATTTCAACCATTCGATTGCTCAAATTTCTGGGATTTTCAAGTGAACTCCTGCATTTTTGTGGTGTATTTGTGTGTCCGCGGACCGTAGAACAAAGAACCGTTTCAAGTGGAGCCGATGGAGCAGCCAGCCTTTCGTTCGATTTGCACTAATCTTAAAGAGTACATCCATTGCACCTTTTGTATGAGCATATGACCTAGCTTCACCCGATTCCCCACTTTTGCAGCCATCTGCTGGCATGATTCCCTACCGTCATCCGCATCGCGCGTGCTCCACCGCCGTGATTTCTTGCCACTGCCCACATCCACGCTTCCTTTCGCCGTGATTCCTCATTGTCATCCACACCCGCGAGCTCCATTGGCGTGATTCTTCGATGTCGACATCAACACATCCACCGCTTTCTCGGCGAGACGATCTAAAGCAGATTCATCATTGGCGATACACAGGCATGAGGGACAACACGAACTGACCAACGTCAAGCGCGTTGATTGTGTGACGAGGTAGCATACCGCTATGGAGGAGCTAGAGGTACCCCTACGACGAATTGAGCTTTCGATGCAGCTTTTCCTAAGCGGATTTACCTACTAATGTAACATCCCAAATTTTCAGAACCAAATTTGGCACGTTAATAATTTTATTAAAATGCATAACTAAAATATTAAACTATTTAAGTGTTGAAAAACATCATGGCATCATCATTGCATGTAACCTTTTGGGAATGGTTTGTGTCATTAATTTTTTTTAAAAAAAATAAAAATCATTGTCATGGGTATCAGTTATTTGAAGGTCTAAATATTTTCATGGGTGCATTTAGAAACTTTCAAACCCATGTGAATTTGTCAAAACCTATTTAATATTTGCCCTTTGAATAATTATTTAGAAAGAAGAAAAGAGAAAAACAAAACTGGAAAAAAAATTAGAAAACTTTTCTCTCTCTCACATTTTCTCTCTGTTGGACCTAAAGCCCTCTGTCCTCTCCGTGCTACCTCTGCACCGCAAGCTTATCTCTCCTTTAACTCAGCTGTCGCTTGCGAGTTACTCCATGCAACCACCGCGTGCGTCGTCGGCGCACCAAGACCACGCCACGACCTCCTCTCGCCGCCACGCCACGCCAAGCGCCCTGACCTCGTCGTCATGTCGCCCATGACTATTGTGCAATAACTTTTGTCTTTCGTTGCCTCCAGCATTGTGTGCCACCCGTCGGAGTAAAGTCCGACGCTTGCCATGCCCTTCTCAGCTATAAAGTAGAGCTCTGTGCTCCTACTTCTCCTTGCCAGTACCCTGCCGTGCCCGTGCTTCTCCTCGGTGAGCTCTGCTCTGTTCCCTGGCCTTCGGCCATTTCTTCATCGCTTTCTCACTCGCTTCCTCTCATCCTCCATACCGCAGTGTCGAACGAACCCGAAGAACCACCAAGTTAAAAAGGAAGCCGTCGTCGTAGTGCTCAGCTCGTCGTCGCCTCGGTAAGCTTCTGCACATCTCTAGGTGCGCAGGAGCTTAGGAAGAGAATCCCGGGGTGACCGTAGTCTCCCCTGTGTGTGCCATGTTGAGCTAGAGCTTCCATGGAAGCCATGCGAGCTAGCTTAGACCATGCACTGTAACTATGTACAAAAATATGTGCGTCGGGGCAGACAGCGGAATCACATCTATAGGGTCCTTTGAAGGCGCTGAGTCGAGAGAAATCCATTTTTGCAGTCGGTTTGTCGAACGGAGGTCGTCACCGCCGGCTAGCAGAGCTCCAGTGTGCTCCAATGGAGTTTCTTGTGTGCGTGCTGTGTTGTGGCTGCATGCATATGGCTAGAGCTAGAAGAAGAAGTGCTTTGAGATTAGTGCTAGCTTGTGTAGTTGGTTGGCTCTGATAAGTGGAAACGTATTTGAGCAGAATGCGCTTTTCAGAGTTCAAAGCGCACACATAAATATAATCCAAAAATTTAATAACTCTCTATTTATATTAATACCTATAACAATAAAAATTAAACTAATCATTTTGCATTAACTAGCAAGTAACGAATGATTTTCAAAAACCTTAGAAAAATGATGAAAATATTATTTTGATGCATACACTTGATTTAATAAAAATATAAAAATATAAAATAGTTATGAATGCATCACATTTCCATGCATATTTATTTCGTGCATGATTTTCAAACCAAAATTTCATATAAATGTTTCCCTGTTTGATGGATGTTTGTATTATCTTGTATGTGTTGTCCGCGTGGTTAGTCCCGTCCAACGTCGCCGGTTGCTCCTACCCGTCTTCTGACCAAGGCAAGTCCCCCTTTGATCATATTGTGAAGCCATTTTCGGTTATTTAGAAAATGTTTATTAGACTTAAAAATATGCATGCTAGTTTAAAAGATAAATGTCGTATTTGCTAGAATTAGTTATTATGCCAAATAGAAAAGGTAAAAGATATGTCAGGATTAAACCTAAGGCTAAAATATGAATTGCTCTTATTTAAATTCCTTGTTGAGGTAGGATGAATGCTTAAAATTATTTTATGCGGAATGATTCAATCATTTGTGTGAAATAAGAATATTGTTGAGAAATATTTGGGAAAGGATGATTTAAAAATAGCGCGTCAAGGGTGATGCTTAATAGGAAATGATTTTTCTCTTACCCCAAAATCTTTCCGATTAGGGAGATCGATATTGTGTCAGTTGGTGCAGTGAAGCACCGGGTTTTGAGAACTGGGCTAAAATATAAATTCTCCCCTAGTCTAAGGACTGCTCATCCTATAATCCTATGAATCGAGCCATTCTGATGCGACCTCGAGCCCCGGTATGGGGCGGGCCCGATCGTTGGCCCTCGTGGTTGATGGTCTTGTGGCGAAACATCGTCTGGTGCGTAGCCTCTCGAGAGTAAGGCATACCCACTCTGCGAGTTAAAAGCTGTCATGATAGCCGTGCTTTCATGTTATGGCGCCAAAGGACTGATTATATGGTAGCTCCTTCATTTTAAAACCAATTTAGAAAAAGGGTTTTGAACAAAGGATTTGAGATGAGTAAGGATTTGAGAAGGATTTCGTTTGAGCTAGGGGCCACCGGTGATATTCCGAAATGAGTAACGGCCTATCGAAAAGTGTCGCGCGGAATGAACCTAGCCGGTTTTGAGAAAAGAAAAGAAGAAAGGATTTTGTTCTTACTATGGCACTGAGGCCAAGTGGCGAGAACCGTTTGCGAAAAGCCCAAAGAAAATATGAAGATTTAATGTTTCTAAATCGCTTTGTCAAAACTAGGCTAATAACTGCAATTTCCGTAAAACTGTACAAGCCATCCATTTGTACTAAACCCCATCTGCATATATCCTCGACTTGCTGAGTACCTTTGTACTCACTCCTATTTCTCCTTCCCCTCTTCCAAAAATTTCAACAGCCGAGGAAGCTCCCTACGACTCGCCATCCGAGGAGGACCCAGACTTCGAGGAGGAGGACTTCGAGGACGAAGAGTAGGGCTGTGTCCTGCCTGCCGCTTTGCCTGTGGGATAGTCTAGCTACTAGAATAAATCGTGCCATGTTAGGCTCCTGCGTTACCGTATGTGTAACTCTGTATCTTGGCCTGTGTGCCGTGCTTGATGTTTTAAATTGTGACTTCCTGTGGGACGCTTAGTTTCCTATGTTGTAATATTGTAACTCGAAGGCAATGTACCATTATTGTTAAATTGTGTGTGCTAGCTATGATCTTTTGGGACTAGTACTGTATGCACAATTGGGATTCGGTCAATTAGACCGGGTCCTGACAACTAACCTCCTTTAATGTGACGTGAATCTCTACGACGAGCAAGCATCACATATACTCCATTTTGACCTCCCCATGTACGTACAGCAAGCAAGCCATGTGAAGTTTTTCCTGATGGCTTATTATTTTAGTGCATGATACTTCTCGTGTAACATAGGATTTAAATTTTTAGTGCATTGTACTTCATTTGAATGTCAATATTAAAGTTTCAACACTTAAACACTATCAGGACCCGGTCTAATTGACCGAATCCTAATTGTGCATACAGTACTAGTCCCAGAAGATCATGGCTAGCACACACAATTTAACAATAATGGTACATTGCCTTCGAGTTACAATATTACAACATAGGGGACTAAGCGTCCCACAAGAAGTCACAATTTAATACATCAAGCACGGCACGCAGATCAAGATACAGAGTTACACACACGGTAACGCAGGAGCCTAACATGGCACGATTTATTCTAGTAACTAGACTATTCCACAGGCAAAGCGGCAGGCAGGACACAACTCTACTCTTCGTCCTCGAAGTCCTCCTCCTCGAAGTCCGGGTCCTCCTCGGATGGCGAGTCGTAGGGAGCTTCTTCGACTATTGAAATTTTTGGAAGAGGGGAAGGAGAAATAGGGGTGAGTACAAAGGTACTCAAAGAAGTCGAGGATATATGCGATGGGGTTTAGTACAAATGGATGGCTTGGGCACTTTATGAAATTGCGCTTATTAGCCTAGTTTTGACAAAGCGATTTAGAAACATTAAATCTCCATATTTTCTTTGGGCTTTTCTCAAACGGTTCTCGCCACTTGGCCTCAGTGTCATAGTAAGAACAAAATCCTTTCTTCTTTTCTTTTCTCAAAACCGGCTAGGTCCATTCCGCGCAACACTTTCCAATAGGCCGGTACCCATTTCGGAATATCACCGGTGGCCCCTAGCTCAAACGAAATCCTTCTCAAACCTTACTCATCTCAAATCGTTTGTTCAAAACCCTTTTTCTAACTTGGTTTTAAAATGAAGGAGCTACCATATAATCAGCCCCTTAGCGCTCATAACCGCGAGCATGGCTATCATGACAGTTTCAACTCTGCAGAGTGGGTACGCTTTACCCTCGAGAGGCTACGCACCCAGACGATGTTTCGCCACAAGACCATCAACCACGAGAGCCAACGATCGGGCCCGGCCCCATACCGGCTCGAGGTCGCATCAGAATGGCTCAGCTCATAGGATTATAGGATGAGCAGTCCTTAGACTAGGGAAGAATTTATATTTTAGCCTAGTTTACAAAACCGGTGCCATACTGCACCAACTGACAAAATATCTCTCTAGTCGGAAAGATTTTGGGGTAAAAGGAAAATCATTTCCTACTAAGCATCACCCTTGATGCGTTACCTTTAAACCACCATTTTTCCCAAACATTTCTCAACAATATTCTCATTTCACACAAATGATTGAATCATTCCGCATAAATGATTTTAATCATTTATCCTACCACAACAAGGTATTTAAATAAGAGCAATTCATAGTTTAGCCTTAGGTTTAATCCTACCATATTTCTTACCTTTTCTATTCGGCATAATAACTAATTCTAGCAAATACGGCATTTATCTTTTAAACTAGCATGTATCTTTTCAAGTCTAATAAACATTTTCTAAATAACCGAAAATGGCTTCACAATATGATCAAAGGGGACTTGCCTTGGTCAAGAAGGCGTAGGAGCAACAAGTGCATTGGACGGTCTAACCACGCGACAACACATACAAGATAATACAACCATCCATCAGACAGAAAAACATTTATATGCAATTTTTGGTTTGAAAATCATGCACGAAATAAATATGCATAGAAATGTGATGCATGCATAACTATTTTATATTTTTATTAAATCAAGTGTATGCATCAAAATAATATTTTCATCATTTTTCTAAGGTTTTTGAAAATCATTCGTTATTTGCTAGTTAATGCAAAATGATTAGTTTAATTTTTATTGTTATATGTATTAATATAAATAGAGAGTTATTAAATTTTTGGATTATATTTATGTGTGCGCTTTGAACTCTGGAAAGCGTATTCTGCTCGAATACGTTTTCAATTATCAGAGCCACCCAACCACACATACTAGCACTAATCTCAAAGCACTTCTTCTTCTAGCTCTAGCTAGTCCCAAGCAAGCACACAGCACGCACACAGACAACTCCATTGGAGCTAACTGGAGCTCGGCTAGCCGGCTGTGGCGACCTCCGTTCGACAAACCGACTGCAAAAATGGATTCCTCTCGACTCAGCGCCTCCAAAGGACCCTATAGCTGCTGATCCGCCGACCGCGCACGACGCACGTATTTTTATACATAGCTATAGTACACGTTCTAAACTAGCTCGCATGGCTTTTATGGGAGCTCTAGCTCAACATAGCACACGCAGGGGAGACTACGGCCACCCCGGGATCATCTTCCCAAGCTTATGCGCACCTAGAGATGTGCAGAAGCTTACCGAGGCGACGACAAACTGAGCGCAGCTTCTTTTTAACTTGGTAGTTCTTCGGGTTCCTTCGACACTGCGGTATGGAGGATGAGAGGAAGCGAGTGAGAAAGCGATGAAGAAATGGCCGAAGGCCAGGGAACAGAGCAGAGCTCACCGAGAAGCACGGGCACGACAGGGCACTGGGCAAGGAGAAGCAGGAGCACAGAGCTTTATAGCTGAGAAGGGCACGGCAAGCATCGGACTTTACTCCGACGGGTGGCACAGCGCGCGGAGGCAACGAAAGACAGGTGCTATTGCACAATAGCTACGGCGACATGACGGCGAGGTCAGGGCGCTTGGCGTGGCGTGGCGGCGAGAGGAGGTCGTGGCGTGGTCTAGATGCGCCGACGACGCACGCGGGGGTTGCAGGGAGTAACTTCATAAACGACAATGAGTTACGGTGATAAGCTCATGGTCAGAGAGAGAGAAGAGAGTTTTCTAATTTTTTTCAGTTTTGTTTTTCTCTTTTCTTCTTTCTAAATAATTATTCAAAGGGCAAATATTAAATAGGTTTTTACAAATTCACAAGGGTTTGAAAGTTTCTCAATGCACCCATGAAAATATTTATACCTTTAAATAACTGACACCCATGACAATGATTTATACTTTAAAAATTAATGACCCAACCCATTTTCAAAAGGTTACATGCGATGATGATGCCATGATGTTTTTCAACACGTAAATAGTTTAATATTTTAATTATGCATTTTAATGAAATTATTAACATGCCAAATTTGGTTTTGAAAATTTGGGATGTTACAAACACTCAGACAAGTTTCAACACTTGAACACTCAGGCAATCAAGATTTGAGTTTTGACATGACACTTTTAATTTGAGAACCATCCTGTGTTTCAAGATAAAGGTATGTCACTTTTTGATTGGTCATATATGTTTAGTTGTTTTAAGATTTGTAAGTTGTAAGTCTTTGTATAAATAAAATTTACTCAATCCAAGTTCATAGATTCATGCTTTTGTGCCGAAAATGATGTTGTGTGGATAACATTTGCCGCTAGTTATTGGATTTTATACTTTGTGCTGATTGCTGAAATGGTGATGTGCTAACAACATGAACAAATAGCTATATGTGTGACTTGAGTTGCTGCAATGTTCATCCACCGCCACCGCCACTACTAACGAGCTCGGGCGCGCGCAGCCGCTCGTGCCCACCACCGCCTGTCGAAGATGCATGTGAGAGAGAGGATAGAGGAGCTAGGTGGAAGAAAAAGATGATCTTTTCAATTCTACCCTTATATTTGGTGGGCTGAATTTGATTGATACCTCTTGGTAATATCAAACATGGTAAAAGTCCTCGATGCAGATTTATTAGCCCTTCGGTTAATGGATTTGGAAGGCCTGGTTACTGCTACAAGAGGTATCAGTAAGCGCCACAAGACTAGCAGGTCTAACGTAGTCCACAAGAAACGGAAAACAAAACCTGGCACTTTTTTGCATTTTACACGTACTTAAGTTGGACTAGGAAACTGAAAACTGAAAAATGTATCCTCAAGGCCTCAACTGTGCTAATATCTTTGTTCCTTTGACGAAAATTTACGCCCAGTAAGCGCCACAAGAGAAATTCACAAAAATTATGCCTAAATGGTCGTAGTCGTAGAAGATTCATAGTAGCTTCTTTCTCTCAAAAAAGTTCTTCAGATGCCACAGCTGCAACCCTGCCACTGAAAGGCAGATACCAAGGGAGAGAAAACTAAGCCAAGCCATTCGTGAGTTCGTTCGCCTGTTTAGTTCCTGCATCTCCTCCTCCCTGCAGGAACGAAGACCAAAAGCATGATTCAAGAGCTTTGTTGAATTTCATGGATAAGTGGTTTTTGTGCTGAATCTTAAGGAAGCCTACCTTTCACGAAGATAGAACATTTCTTCATGGATAGATTTGATAGTATCCTCCAGCTTCTTGAGCTCAAGTTCCATCAGCTACAACATACCAAAGATGACTTATGAACATAATTTGTATTTTGCAACCGTATATGTAGTATTTTGATTTGCAAATAACTTTAGTTATCTCTTCTTTTTATGCTCCATTTTTGAACATGTGTCCACAAAGCCAAACAATACAAGTTTTCTGTACTTCTTGACCCCAATGAGCTCGTCGACGTCGCAGCCGACAATCTCCCCGGCAGCCTCCTTTCCCTAAACCCCTTCCACTAGCTGGGAATGGCATGGTGTTTATGTGGCAATGAAATCAGCCTCAATGTTTATTACTCCAGCGTTACTATTTGTAGAGGGCTTCAGATGCAAATCGAGCTGTAGGGGTATTTAGATAATAATAATAGGGAAATTTAGCTGTATGACTCAATTAGCTTGACTTAGTAAAAATGACACCCAATTTGTTGCGCTTTCGTCCAGTAACACTCGGACCACGAATTGATTTGGTAGATGACATCCTTATACTTTTAATTGTTTTTCCTTTATTCCTCCCATTTAAGCACAGTGAAGTACCTATTTTGCCCTCGGGCCACCTAAACCTAATGCCCTGTCTTCTACGCGGGATCCCCTTCTACGCCTTGTCCCACTTTGCACCGCCTGGCGCCGCCGCCCGCTTTATTGCCGCTGCCACCCTTGGCTAGGCTGATCATCAGACGGGCGGGCTGGTTTCGCGAGCTTGAAAAGCCCGGTCCCGTGGGACCAAGCCCGAGCGGGCCTGGCACGGAAGGCTTGGCCCGCCCGACGCCAGGCTTGGTTTGGGGCCGGCACAGGGCTCGGCCCGGCCACGGCTTATCGCACATTTTTCTCGGGCCGAGCTGGCCCGCCAGACGGAGTTTGAGACCGAGGCCGATGCCGATCGCCCGGTGGGCCGGGCTTTTTGAACTGGCTCATTGGCTGCCCATGAACAGGTCTACTGCTGCCGCCTCCTCCTCCCCTTGCTTGCCACCGCTGCCTCCTCCTTCCCCCGCCTGCCGCCTCCTCCTCCCCCCTCCTGCCTCCTCCGCCTGTTGCCGCCGCCTCCTCTATCGTTTTGGGCACAGGGATCATTAGGTTTAGGTGGCCCTGAGGGTAAAATAGGTACTTCACTGTGCTTAAATGGGAGGAATAAAGAAAAAAGCAATTAAAAGTATAAGGGTGGCATCTACCGAATCAATTCGTGGTCCGGGTGTCACTGGACGAAAGCGCAACGAATTGGGTGTCATTTTTACCAAGTCAAGCCAATTGAGTGTCATACAACTAGATTTCCCAGGGAATGTGCCTAAAATAAAGATGGTTTTCAAATAATTTCCCTTTTTAACTTATACAACCAAATACGGGGTACAACAAAGGGCTGATTGACAAAAAGAAACTCTATGCAGCGTGCATTCACTCTCCAATATGGCAATATGGCACAAACCTAAATCTACTTGTCCAAAACAGATAGTTAAGGGGGGATTTGCACGGATGACACACTTGAAAAGTGGCCTTGCTACTCACAATTTTTTCCTTACCTTTGACTTTTGGCATAGGGCTCATTTTTTTGCCATCTTAAGTTATCTAACTTATTTTTTATTCTTATGTCTAAAATTTAAAGATAGGTTAGATAAGACGAAAAAAATAAGACCTATAATTCATACAAATAAACCTGCATCAACCTTAATTGTCCCCCACTTAAACACAATCCATGTAGCTTAATGAACTCTGGCTTTCGATATCCAAACACAGCACATGCTATTGTCACTTGGTAGATTATTGTATGGCACTGTTAATGGGATCTCAGAGCGAGCCATAGCGGAGACATCAAACCTAGACAGATGTCGTCAACTCTGTAGAGAGAATACTACGTATTAATTGTCAATTACCCTGTTGTCTACTTTCATTATTGAATGCTACTCATGTCGTTCTGAACCATTCATGCAATCAATCCTAACAATCTTCAACGCGCTGATGCATAATGGGTCATGCATGGGTTTGGTAAATTGCGCAAGCAATCATCAAGTGAGGTTCGCGTTGGATCGTGGAGGAGAGCGAAGGAAGAAATTAGAGCGCTCACGTACGTCGACCTGGCCCTTCTTGGCGACGGCGCTCCAGTCCTTGGCGGAGACGCCGCTGCGCCAGTCGAACTCGAACCCGATGGTGGCCGGCGGGCGGTGGTCGGGGGCCCAGAAGCAGGCGAGGTAGTCGCCGGCCTCGGAGGCGGTGAAGGCGAAGTCCCCCGACCGCACGTTCTCCGCGTAGTGCAGGCTGCTGCCGTAGGGCGACGTGACCCGCAGGGAGATATGGTGGGTGTCCGGGAGCTGCGACGGCGAGGACGAGGAGCGGGCGCCGTCGGGCGCTACGACGTGGTACTTGCCGACGGTCATAGCGCCGACCTTGATGTCGTCGGAGATGCACTTGGTGCGGCCCGACTGCAGGTCGAACCGCAGAGCGCTTGCGGAGTGGATGACGGCGAGGAAGAGGAGAAGAGGTAGTAGGGGTTTGGGGACGTGTGCGGCCATGGCGGACGGAGGCGGCGTGTAGATCGGAGAAGGGGAAGAGAGGCGCTTCCGTGTGTTCGTTCTAGGGAAGGAGACATCGAGGCGATGGAGTGGCATTTTTTTTTCGCTTCATCATCATATTTTGTTGTTGAACAAGTCTATTAATAAGTGGGTTCCCTTCGTGTACATAAGTTCATATTGCGACGCATGTCTCCTTTCTCCTCTCATGGCTCCCATGCACTTGCTCTCTCCCCTCTCCTCTTGCATGTAACCACCCGTACATTAACTCATGTATTTTTATGCCATAACTTTTGGCTGGGGGTTAAAATTGAATAATAGTTTTCACCAGCATATTTATGATATTTTTATGAATAAAACTAGATCCGTCTCGCAATATAAAATGTTTGTTTTCAATATTATATAAATTTTAATGAATTAAAAAAAGACTAAAAATGTCGCAAGGAAAGCAATGGCAAGCCGAAGGGCAACGGCTGACCGGTGATAGCGCAGGAAGCCGTGGACGAGTTGCGAGAACAATGATGGCATGGATGATGTGAGTAGACCAACGGCGATGGTGGTGCCTTGGAGGTCGCCAAGACCGGCGATGGCGGGGATGGTGCGAGGTGGCTGACGACAACGCGAGAAGGCCAACGATGGCAACGATGTTCCCTTCCTCCTTCCCGTTGACATCACCAACTACCTCATTCCAGCCGATGGATTCAGTAATTGCTGCCACCTCCTCACCTCAAGATCTGGTAGCCTCATTCTTACACCCACCACCGACCATTGCCCCTCCCTCACCTCCAGATCTGGTAGTTGCCAAAAACTCTGCCTCCACCGCGGCCTCGCGAGCTTTAAGCGAGTCCAAATCGAGCCAAACCTCCAGCTCGCACACTGAAACGAGCCCAAAGCAAACTTCCTCTCCAACTCAAATGGATTGAACGAGCCGAGTCAACCTAGTTCACTCAAAAACTCTGCTCGTTTCAAGACAAGTTGAAGTTTTATAGTCAGCAAGTTTGTATTGACTCTTACGTTTGTGCTTTATGAAAATACAATACTATCTAGGTACTCTTTGGGAGATGTATATTTACATAATTTGCAACTGAACATAAAAACGTTGACTGCATTTTTAATAAAATAGCGAGTTAAAATAGTTTGACGTCAGGCATTCCGGAAACATCGCATTGCAAAATAACATTGCAGTCATGATCCAAGTTACTCTATGAACGCAACAAATGTACTAATTAGGTTTTTGCATACTATGCAAGGATCAGGGAGAGTCAACGCAAGAATATGCATACTACCAAACCACTGCAACCAAACAGTAGTAGCCACAGAACATCCGATACCATAGCCACACTGACAGGACTCAGACCACCCACCAACGTACTTTCTACTAGATCCGAGGACAAAACAGTGATGTATTTCTGGGTTTGCAAAGCAATGGTGGTATTTCTGAAATATCGCATCAACACTCTTCGCATGCAAGTACTTCAATCCGTGCCCTAGAACAGTCCTCCAGTATCTACTCATGCCAAATACTTAGGCATCACAATGATAACGATGACTATAACTTTAAAAGCAAACTATCAACGGACACAGAAAGCTGCATTTTATTATCTTGACACAAACCAAGACCCCTGACTTTATTGAATTTGGCAGAATAGCTGAAAGAAACAAATGAAGAAAATTATCCGCAGTCATCAGCTCAAATATCGAAGTACTCAACGCAACCTAAAGACGAACTCCCAATAATTAAATGCGATCCAAAGGCAAATGATCAGATAGATTTCCGAAACAGGCATGCATCAGGTGCTTAGATCTTGTCAAGGGCCTGAACAACGTCATTCTTCAGGTCCTCAAAATCCTCCACTCCGATGCTGAACCTGATCAGGTTGTCCTTGATTCCATAGATGTCTCTCTGTTCCTTTGAATCCCTGTTTATGAATCACAATTCACATGTAAGCAATAAATAACAATAACATCATTCATTTTAAATGTGATAAATATACAGTTACATACCAGTAAGACATGATGGCAGGTTGATCTATTATGCTCTCACAACCCCCAAATGAAGGGGCGTGGTAAGGTATCTTGACAGAATCAATAAATTTTCTAGTAGCATCAAAGTCACCAGCAACCTTCACATAAAACAAAATATAGAAACTAAATCATACAGTCTTGTAAATAAATCAGTACAGCAGAATAAAGAAGGCAAATTACCTCAAAACTGACAACACCACCAAAGCCAGTCATTTGACTCTTAGCGATGTGATGTTCTGGGTGACTTGGCAAGCCAGGATAGTAAACACGTGCAATCTAGGAAATATGAAGCAAGAACTTCCGTTAAAACAACTAAAGCATGGACCATTATTTTGTACTATGAACATAAGGAACGCAGGCTACACACCTTTGGATGTTCCTCTAAAAACTTGGCCATCCGCAGTGTGGTATTATTCTGGCATTGTACACGGAGATGCAGAGTCTTCATTCCTCGAAGGATCAGGTAGGAAGCATTCTGATATCACAATGCAAAGAAATGTCAAAATAAAAGAGACCATAACATACAAAGATAACATATTTAAGACAGAAATAGGACTACACAAAAAGAATGTAAAGTATATTTGTGACTACCATTCAAATTGCTTTCAACAAGTTCAGGTCGACATGGTGCAGAACAAGGATAACAATATAGCAACTTATCAAGACATCCAGAACCTGGCAGATCAAGCTTCAGAATTACAGTGTACCATGTTAGTACTCCCCTCCATACTTTAAATAGTGGTCATTTTAAACTTGTCCTAAGTCAAAGTTTTGAAACTTTATCCACAAAAAACTTTTGAGCTATTTGGATTGGGCACGTAAAAACCATACAAATAAATTCGTCTCGAAAAACACTTCCATAATATCATATTTTTTGCAGATTTTATAAATTAATTTCAATGGTAATTGATGGTCAAAGTTGCATTTCAAAGACTGTGTCAATGTCCAAAACAACTGTTATTTGAAGTATGGAGGGGGTATATAATTTACAAACAGAAATTATTTCATTTTGACCCATGTTGAGCTTGAGAATGCCTAGGAATGCAAAACAATGCTAAATTATATACAAGTTCACTAGATATGCTGCAAGTGGAGGGATAAGGATATTTCTGTACTTTACAGTCCAATTTACTACAAGTGGAGCTTGCAGAACACCACTATATGAGGATGGTATACAGGTAGGCGAAAAGGTTATAAAAACTCCTGAAATGGTAATCCTGCTTGCTGGACAGAAGAAACAATTTCCTACGTTCTAACCGTCACAAACAGAAGCATGACACTGCTTTAACTACCTGTAGTGAATGCAAACAAGGTGCAAAAGATGGAAAGAAATTTCCCCAATCAAACTTACTGGATTTAGAACGCCACCAACTACATGGTGATAAATGCGGACTTTGGAAACTAGCTCATCTCTTCCACTGATACAGCCTCCAATAACCTAAAAAGAGTACTCTAGTTATAGCAAATTTACATCTGTAAAGAGATATAGGAAGTTTGGTTCATCAACTCACATCATTGTGCCCAGCAATATACTTTGTTGCAGAATGAATAACTAGGTCGGCACCTAAAGTTAGTGCCTTCTGATTGATAGGGGAGGCAAATGTACTATCAATACAAAGCAATGCTCCCTTGCTATGGCACATATTTGAGACAAGCTCAATATCAATGCATCTGAGAAATGGATTAGTAGGAGTCTCCGTGAAGAATAGAGATACCTGAAAATAGGTCATTAACAAATTAGTTCATTTGTTGGTGAAAAGATTTATTTCAACATTGGAGGTGATAGAAATAACAAAGAAAACACTCACATTATTATTATCCAGTGCATTTTGTAGAGCATCCATGTCAGCAGGTCTAATAACAGTCATCTGGATATGAAGCGTATAACAAGATAAGCAGCATACGGTAAACAATGTTATACAAACAGATGCAACAAAGTATTTATGCCGCGTTTCTTATTAGTTGGTATTGCACAGAACATGGTCAGTTAGCAGTGCATCTGAATCATAGATATTGAATGCAATTAGCATATCTGCATCATGTTTAAGTCTTCAGCAAGTATTTTATGATGTTGCAGTACATTGTTAAGCTTCTAAAAAATTCTTGCAACCCACATGCACTGAAAGCATATGCAGTAATGCTGATATAAGCCTATGAATGTCTCCAATTAACTGTTAGAGGACTAACTGGACCCTATACAGAATTAAATAAATAACATATGTTATATGATCATACTACCTCCTTTTTTCACACCTTTGACTTTTCGACACGCCTTTGACCATTCGTCTTATTCAAATTATTTTTATAAATATCATTTATTTTGTTGTAATTTGTTTTATCAATAGAGGTACTTTAAATATGTCTTATTTTTTTACATCTTTGCACTAAATTTTTTAATAAGACGAATGGTCAAAGACATACCAAAAAGTCAAAGGCGTCAAACAAAAAAAAAACAGAGGGAGTATTACTCAAACAACAAGAAGAGCATAAGTATAGACCATACCGAAATACCCCTCTTAGGGAGTTCAGTCTCCATGTAAATCCTTGTCTTGCGGTAGCAATCGGTGGTGGTCACAACGTGCCCACCCGCTGGAACAAGTGCGCTTAGCATAGCCACACTTGCATACATCCCTGACGCCACGAAGACAGTGGACTCAGCTTTCTCCAATGCACTGCAGCATGAAAACTCACAGCTGATAAAAAAAACCCCAACCAATGCAACCAAGGCATTAAACACTTGTACTACAAGGAATAGAATCTAGACTTCACCTCATCTTCTTTTCCAATGCTTCCGTGGTAGGGTTCCCATACCTCCCATACTCGAAGCTAGCATGCCTCCCCTCCTAACAGAAAATAAATAAATAAAATCGGCATTACCACAACAGATCTATCAAATTCGGCAACTGCAAATAGGAATTTTTATCAAAGGGAGCATCTTCGGAACCTTGAAATCGATAAGCTCCTGCGAGTTGTTGAACCAGTAGGCAGATGTGTTCACTACTGGAGTGGTGATCGCGTCTGTAGCGATCCTTCTACCCAGCCTCTCGCCTTTTTGAGACCAAAGCATTAACTGAATCAAAAACAAAAGCATAGAGGAAAATACTAGTAGATCTGGCGAGGAAAAGGAAAGCGAGTGGGCGACCTGCGTGGACGGCGAGGCTGGCATCGGAACCGAGCAGGGCGCGCTCGGCCAATACGACGGCGGATGGCTGCACGAGCTTGGCGTTTGGGATGGCGCCAACCTCGGCCGCCGCCGCCGCGGAGGCGGCGGCGGACGCTGCCGCGGCGTGGGAGGAGGCGCCGCGGACGCGGCCACCGCCGCCGGAGTGGGAGGGCCCGCAGGGCGGTCGGACCAAGCGGCGGCGACGATCTGCGCGACGCCGATGTTGCTGCAGTTGCGGCGGGCCTTGGTGCTGAGCTGGCGGACGAAGTTGGGAGGGAAGCGGAGGATAGTGGAGGAGGCGAGGGCGCCGCCGGAGTCGGTCACGAAGGACGCCGGGGAGGGGAGGGAGACGGTGGCCATGGGAGGCTAGGGTTTGGGTTGCGGCGCTGCGGCCTGCGGGTGGCTCGGTCGCGGCGGCTTCGGGGGTGGGTGGGTGGCGCTCGCTTGGCCTTTCGAAACGCGGGGAGCGGCTCATTTGTAGTCAAGTCCGGTCGACGGGGATGGCACCGTTCATCGCGGACATCTCTGCGCAGCCTGCGACCTGCGTGCACTGCCCAGTGAGTCAGTGACCTGTCTCCAGCCCAGTTTTTTTTTTAAAAAAAAAACGATACATGTCGTAACAAAATTGTTGCTTCTAAAATTTACTGTTATAAAATAACTTATTTGATGCATGTCATTGTAAAATAATGTTTCATCGATGTATGTCATTATGATATTTTCCAACCATTTATCCACGATATAGGTTCCAAATACCGTATATGCCAACGTATTTACCCTTTTGCCCCCACCTCCTCCTACTACCTCGATGGTTGGGCGTCGGCGTGTGCTCCTCATGTGTTCGATCCACGCCACATCTAGTCAGTGCTGGGGGCAGGCACAATGGGGTGCGGACGAGTCAGAGCTGCATGGCAACGATGTCGGAGATTAGGAAGCGGAAGAGCACAAGCAATCGCACATGGTGGAGGCGTCCTTCTTGTCGGCAGCGATGAGGCGGACGATTCTTTGGAAGACGTCGACGTCATGAGAGATCCAAAGCACACCCTCATGGCGGAACCCAAACTCCTTCGTCATAGTGGAAGAACACGACGACTGGGATTGCCTCTTTGCTGGCGGCGGCATCACCTATGGGGAAGAAGAGGCGCGCCCGGAGCAGCAACACGGGATTGATATCCCGGGAGGCCACCTCATTGAGCGACGTAGTAGAGGCCTTCATGTTAGGGTCGAGGAAGCAGAGCAGGAGGTGGTCATCGACAATGTGACAGCGGCAGCGAGAGGTTGGAGAAGGAGAAAAAACTATGGCAAAAGGGTAAATATGGTACTTCTATGTATATTTTGAGAGGTATTTCACCGAAAAAATGTTAAAAAGGTCATGATGGCATATATCGTAGAACGGCAATTTTATAATGACATGTGTTGACTTATTTTATAGTGGTAAAACCCCAAAACAATAATTTTATAATGGCATATAATGATTTTTTCCAATCTCTTTCCCTTCTCTATATTCTTTCACTTTATTTTGTCTTCACCTGCAACCCTTTAAAACAATGGTACATAGAGAAGAGAGATAATGTCTTCGTAAAAGAAATGTAAAAGAAAAAAACCCTTCTAAAATACAATAGCGAAGAAAAAACGTTGAAGGAAACAATATTCCCTCCGCCACGGCAACAAGAACAAGTGTATGAATCGGTTGCATTGCGCCTGGTTTGAGAGAACTAAAATTACTTTTTGCAAACAAAAGAACTACTCCGAACCAACGTGTTTATTCAAGAACTTTAAATAATAGCAAACAAAAGTATAGCAAATACTCCATCTAGGACCATGGGTTTCACGTTGCATATTGCTAGGTATTATTTATATGGAGTACAATTTTATGATGCATGATACTTCGGTACACCTTTATCCTTAACTTAGGACCAACTTACCTGGCGTTTAGCTTTGTGTCCCTAAAACGGTTCACATCAAAGTCTTAGCTTATTCCTTAACTAATGTCTAATGCCGGGAGCCATTGGCTAAATTTTTCTTGCCGGGCACTGTGTTAGCAGCCAGGCTAAGCACATTAAACAAACTCACAGAGCATATGGATGTTTGACGAAGCTTACCGTAGATGAAGGTTAATTAGAGCTACAGCAAAAGGGCACATCATGTCAACACAGGTTTTTCATACACTAACTAATAAAAGTCATAAAAAAATTTAAAAAAAATATAGATGTACTTCATTGATTATTCTACTTGTGTATAAAGTTTGAATATATAATTTATTTCTATTAAAAATTATAAAAAAGGAGAAAAATTGATAAATTTGAATTTTAAAAATGACAGAATTTTCTCTTTTTATAACTCTTAATGGAAAATGGATTTGAACTTATAATCATGATATGTAGGTAGAGTAAGTTTATAAGTACATCTATATTTTTTAGAATTTTTTATGACTTTGTTAGTTGATGTACACGGTGTATAAAAAAAGAAAAACCCTTTGTACATAGGATGCATTGCCTTAGGCAAAGCAAAGGGCCACTTGAGTGACCAAACAACATGATTGAATTTAGGGATGCAAATGGATCGACCTTAGGGCCACCTTTGGTCCTCTCTAGTTTATTTGTTTTTATAACTCTTAATAGAAAATGGATTTGAACTTATAATCATGATATGTAGGTAGAGTAAGTTTATAAGTACATCTATATTTTTTAGAATTTTTTATGACTTTGTTAGTTGATGTACACGGTGTATATAAAAAGAAAAACCCTTTGTACATAGGATGCATTGCCTTAGGCAAGGCAAAGGGCCACTTGAGTGACCAAACAACATGATTGAACCCTAATTGAATTAGTCGGCTGCTAGACTAAATTAAACCGCTTGAACACAATTCGGCGCGGCTTCAGGATTCCTGCACTAAGCCTATGCACCAAGGTTGCACCCTCCTTCTTTTTAGAGTAAAATAAAATTAAAATATATAACCAACAAAATATCTTTTTTACAAGCCAAACGTACAATGAACAAGCCTATGCACCTGGTGCGCGTGATTTTCTTTTCTGGTTTGCTTGAACTTGTCAGGTACCTCGACTATCGGGTTCACGCTTACTCGCGCACAGTCGGAGACAAAGAGAGGCATGAAGTGGGCAACGGAAAATGTCATTTTCCAAACACAACTTGTAGTTGTCGGCTCACTTGGACCAAATAATTTGGCCTCTATTCCTCTCCAATTGCAGACGAATATTCCGAAAAGGATTACATGAAACTTTTCAGATGAAACTCATATAGGATTCAGCGTAATTCTTCCGTAATTCTGCTGCCAAAATCACGCCGCAGCTGTTCGAACCAAAACCAAGGCCGCACGCAGCAACTGATGGCAAGATTATAGGACGACAATCACAAGCTTACGAATGCCGATGAGATCATGGCAAAGAAGCATGAATCAGACCGCAAAATGGCGATCAGATGTTTCTTTTTTTTTTTTGCGAAGCGATGGCGATTAGATGTTGCTCTCTGTTAGGATTTAATTCCTTATTTTAATTTAGATTTGATTAAATTTGTTAAATTTGTTATTTTTTACACCGTTCGGTGTGTATAACATTTCAAAAATAATTTTTCCGATCGATTTTTAAAATCTTAAAATATTTTCGAATATTTATATAGTTTTTTAACAAATAAGTCATCGGCCTTTTCAGCTATGACCAAAACTAAATTAAAATAAGAAATTAAAGAGAGCCATTATCAGCTACTAGTACTACTCCACAAATTCACGATTGCATATTGTTGGGCTTTTGCCCATACTGGGCCTGGCCCATTAGGCCCTAGTGGCCTGTTAAGTGAAGAGGAGGGGCTGTGCTGCTGCCCCTGGCTTGAACTGGGTCGGGTTCATCCCGAACCCTAGCTGATGGTGGCGGCAGCGGCCGTTTGGAGCTCCCCGACGAGTGCGGAGCTGCGTGCGCGTGCATGGGTGGTCGTGGTCCTCTGGGTTGTTGCGCCGACGCCACCTATATGGGGAAGTCCCTCTCCTCTCTCTTATCTATCGGTTTTTCACCTGTTCCCTTCTTTCTCTGACCTTGAGTGCCTCCGTTGCTGCTGCTGTTCGTCGGAGTTCCGACGTGCTTGCAGCCGGTGCTAGCACCTGAGGCGCCTCCTCCCTCGTCTCTGGTACCCGTAGGCCACGGGGTGGTCGCCGTATTGATGTGTTGCTCCTTGTGCTCCTCGGGCTCTTCTCCTCGGCTTGTCCGTGGTGGGGAGTGACGGCATCGTATCTCCGATTCTTTTCGCCGGTGGTGCTACGTAACACGGCGATCTGATTTCTGGGTCAGTGCCTTGTGCACGCTTTGCCTTTGTTTGCTTCGTTGCTGACTTGGATTTGGCACACCATAAGTATTCGTGTTCCTCCTCCTTTGCGCAGTAGGCCGATTGGGTATCTGGGGATCTATTCTTCGAATAGAGGCCGATCCCAATCAGGGTATTTGCACTGTATTCTTGTGGGCTTAATATATTGCTCGATGATGATTGCATAAACTGAGATTATCTATAAACTGTTTAGGTTCTTGTGTAGTTGGTTCGGCACTGCTTCTAAATTGTTTAGTGAGAATTCTTTATTTGCTTATGCTGCTGCCACTGTATTTAGATTGTTGATCAACTAGTTGTTAGATTTACATCTAATTGGAGAATTGATATTGCTACCTGCTCTGTCCTTTACTAGTTGATTGCTGCTCTGTACTGTACTGTGTTCAGTGACTTTTTGGTCGCTGTTTAGATCGGGTTAGTACTGCTGAACTGCTAAGTTGTTGTTTCTAAATCAGTGGCAACATAGTGTGCTTGACATTGAATTCTCTAGAGTAGTGCTGTTCATCTATTATTTAGACCTAAATTTCAGTTTATTATCTGTGATATTAAGCCATCTTTAATCGTTGGAAGGCTAACTTGCTTAGCAACCCGTTAAAGCAATCTTAGAGTAAATCTTTATTCAATTAAATCTGAGCTATATGCTGATTTTGTTGGGTTCAGTTGGTACCATGTTTATTGGGTTATTGTTAATCATGGATTTATATGCCCTTTTGCATAATCTTGTAGAATTCATGATTTTGACTATAATTTATGGTATGATTGTTGTTTATGTTATATTCAGTATGAATTACTTGAGTAATCTTTTTATACCGCAATATTTGCAACACGTATTACTCCAGTGCCTGCCGCGTCGGCTCGCGGCTGCAGGATGGAGACACTGAACCCAATGGCTGTTTGTTTCATCAATGTATTCTCCATTTGTTCGATCCTGTACACACACGCACCGATCGCTCAATAGGTTATTTGGTTGTCTGCATCCAATGAGTTTTGCATTTAGAGATACAAAACTAGGGTGTTTGGTTGTCTTCTCACCCATCTGAATCTGGCTCTCCAGATGCAATTAACCTCTCCAGGCTAAGCTCTGGAGATACGATCAAATTGGGCGTTTCCCCAGAGCCAGGTTCCGCTGATGCAGCAACAACCACATGCGCGACACATTTGATTTTTTTATTTGCTATATCTTTTGATCAGTATTTTCGATTACCAAACCGATTTCAAAAATGGGTTACTGATATTTTTTTCAAACAAACGAGACCACACTTGCCATATAAATTTTTATTTTTAAATTTATTTATGAGACTTTCTTTTGAATTTTTTATTTTCGTAATTGATTTTTTGTTATTTTGATTTTCTAGAATTTATTTTTTAAAATGTTTCATCCATCTTTTGAATTTCTTCATGCCATTCTTTCCTTAATGCAGTCAACCAAACAACATTTCTACACAGCCTATACAATCTCATACACCTAACCAAACAACAACCGTTTGCATCATCTCAGCCTGGCTCCAACCAGCTTGACTCAGCTCATATAGCCTGATTCAACTGAGAAAGCAACCAAACAGCCTACAAAAGGCTTTGGAAAAATAAAAAAGAGGAGCTCCGACGATCTGCTTCTAGTGGCCACAAGATCGATGTTGCGTCGAAGCGGCCTTGGATTCTGCGGATCTTGCCGCTATTGTGCGCGTAGGCCCGTGCACAGGCGGACAGGCCTCCTTTCACCCCCCCCCCCCCTCCCCTCTCCTCTCGAGCCAATCATTTTCGCCGAGAAGAGGAGGGCAGGTGATTGGCCTCTGCTAAAGTCTGCTTTATTATTATTGTCATTGTTGAGATGCACCCACTGATCGCCATCGATTTGTCGGAGCACCTGAGCGGTTTCGGTTCTACGAAAAAAGGGTTTTATCTTGGTAATAACTTTGTTTTGTTGCATGAGTATGTGTTGCGCACTACTCTCTCTTTTTTTTAATAGTGCTGCACGTTAATTGGTCATATCTGTTTTCAAAGTGCGGCGATCGATCATATCTGTTTTTTTTCAAGCAAGATGCTTTGTTTTTCTAAAATACTAATGCACAAACAACTGATTTTTTATCTTTATTTTAGTTGATTTCATAACACGGTAGCCGATAAGATAGGTGTGCTTCAGCAACTTGGAGACGACCGCAAATTGGTTAAATTTTGGGTTCACCACACCATGTGATCAAACAAAGGCTTATGTTGTAGGGTGTAGTGGTCACTAGGAGGTAGCGAGCATGTTGAAGAGCTAATGCATGGTATTGGAGGGTGGAACAATAAGAGCAGGATTATTAGGAGGCGGTAGGTGGTAGAGATGGATCCATCGATAATTGTTGTAAAATTCAAGGAAGGAGGCAGAATGGGTGTACTATTCGATACTCCCTCCGTTCTAAAATGTAAGGCGTGTATGTATTTTAAAAGTCAATGTTTAGAACGTTTGACTAATAATTATGTTAGGAACATATATGTTCAATGTTATGCATGTGATGTATTTAGATTCGTATTTGAAAGTACTTTGATACGATGTTAATTTTATAGTTATTGATGATATAATATGAAAGAAATTAATGTTCAAAGTTTACGTTTATTGACCATATAAAAAATTATGCCTTACATTTTAGAACGGAGTAAATATTTCGCTTGTTTGCCACTCCTCCTCACTGACATGTGGGGTTGCCCTATATCAATGGCATCAAGCTAAGATAGCAAAATGGCAAAGCCCACTTTAGAGAACAGCAAAATGGTGATTTTTTACCTCGCCCAATTAATAAGAGTAAGAAGCCATGAGCAAGAGAAAGGTAGAGCCATAGCCCATAGGAGGAAAAGGGTATGAAAAAAAAAGGTGGACTTTGACAACGGTGTGGTGGAGGAGCTCAAGAGATGGCATGATCTAAGGTGGTAGCTCGGGCTGAGGAGGCGATGGGTAGCGAAGAATATAGGTCATGGTTTGGCTTGTGATCAGTATTTATATTGGTCAGGATGACAAAATTTAGATTAGACCAAGATCAAATTGACTATGATTTTGTAAAAAAGATGTGTACCTTAAAAAGCATGGCATTTTGAAATATGTTACTTCATGTATCAATAACATGTGACACAAATTTTGGAGTCAAGTGTGGAATAAATGAGTCATCATTTTTTCTCGGTCTGTTTGACCATCGGAGGGAACGAGAAGGGAAAGAGATTTGGCGCGGGAATTAAATTACTAGGGATCACAGGAAATGAAATCCCCTTGGTTAATAAAAATTCTCTTTCATTTTCCATTTGGTTTCAAAAAGATAAAGGAATTTACTCTTCATTCTCCCAAATTCCCATTATCTTCTAATTCCTCCAACAAAACACACCTCATATAGAAATGCACCTTGTATAGATGAACTAAACAAATTATCATTATGTGTTAAACCATTCTGGCCAACAGGGAAAACTTAACCGAAGCGAACCCACAAACGGGACCCAATGGTTTGGTGGTCTCCACGGTTAACTAAGAAAACCGTGTGGTTATCAGTTGGCTGGTTTTGCTCCACGGTTTTCCTGGTTAACCAAGGTTAACCCAGAATTTTTCACTCACTGATGGGCCAGTCGATTGGGCTAATAGATCTCCATCTTTTTTCAGCCACACTGATTTGGGCTAATAGAGTGTCACTAGCCGGCCACACTTTTTGAGCCAAGATCTCCCATCTTTTTTAAACTAACCCAGACCCCATTCTGTAATCAATTAGGCTTGTAAATTGATTTTTCTTCAATTGGATGGTGTGGACCTTGATGAGTGGATAAGCAAGGTAGGAGTATACTTTGGAGATATTTAGCACTCCAGCAACAACAGAAAAAGCTATAATTGCTACAGGCCTATAACTTACCTGAAGATGGGTGCAAGGGAACCCTCTCTCTTGCAAGCTTAGTGCCATGGCACAATTGTTGCATAATGAATAATGATCGATGACATATTTTCTGAAGCTTTAATATTATGACAGTGCCAGAATGTTTCACTTGCAGTAGTACATAGCCACGATTCATCCTATTTAGACAAAGTTTGAGTAAGCCATGGGATTGGTAATGATAGACATGTTGGAATAGTCCCACATTGGAAGTGGGGAGGGCCTCAGCATGGTTTATAAGGGTGAGGGTGCACCCCCTCATTGAGCTAGCTTTTTGGGGGGAGATATGGCCCAAGAGACCTAAAGCCCGCTGCTGTACGTTGGGCCTGCATATGTGGCAGGCCAACGGCCTAGCGGTGCTCGGCGGGCGCGCCATGTGGGCGGCCCGGCCAACAATTGGTATCAGAGCCTAGGTGGCCCGTCTGGTTCCAGACATCCTCCGCCCAATGTGTGAGGGGGAGATTGTTGGAATAGTCACACATTGAAAGTGGGGAGTGCCTAATGTGTGAGGGGGAGATTGTTGGAATAGTCACACATTGAAAGTGCCTCAGCATGGTTTATAAGGGTGAGGGTGCACCACCTCATTGAGCTAGTTTTTTGGGGGGAGATGTGGCCCAAGAGATCTAAAGTCCGCTGTTGTACGTTGGGCCTGCATATGTGGCAGGCCAACGGCCTGGGGGTGCTCGGCCGGCGCGCCATGTGGGCGGCCCGGCCAACAAGACAATCCACCTTTTCCTGATGGCTATCATCTCTGCAGCTTTAATTTGTAGCAGGACTCCATGATTATCCACAATTATTTGCAAACCATGAGGATTGGATCTTCACATTCTGACAGGAAGACAACTATTTATCAAGTAAGAAAAAAAAATTATAGGGATGACATGAAGGAGGCAACTTAGGCAAAGGTACTGCTGGGAACTGCCACCATCAAACAGCAAGGTATATGCTGCAGAAGCAAGAAACCATGGACTCGTGGACATAAGCAGTACGCAAGATGATAGCAACCGCATGATTTGAATCCTCGTGAAGAAGAAAGAGTATGATGCTAGTGTGTTATGATTAGGGAAATCCCAACCCCAAGGACGAGCTACCACGTAAATAGATAAGAAAATTTGCCCCTGGGCTCTCGTGTCTTCCACACTGTCTTGTATGTGTTCCTTGTGGGTAACACCTACAGTTTTCCTTAAAAAAAGAAAAGGGATAATTTACTTTTTGCCATGAAGTTCATTATCAATCTATTATTTGCCCCAACCAACTTTCTTCTCTATGTTTTGCCTCAAAGTTGATTGGGTTATCTATTATTTACCCTTTTTCAAATTTTTGGCACAAATATGAGCTAATTTAGATGTAGAAAGACCATTATACCCCCACCAATGCAACATCTATTATTTGCCCTCCTTTTCACCGTGTCTCTATTATTTGCCCTCATCTTCGCTGCTCTCTAATATTTGCCCTCCTTTTCATTGCCTCTAATATTTGTTGTCGGTGATAGTTGCCTCTAATATAGCCGCTTAAGATTGATGCATCCATTGATCCATTTGATATCCATATCCATCTTTATCCTTAGATATTACGTGGCATATCAAAATAAAGCAATCATCCAGAGTTTGTACGTAACAATCATCCAGATATTATGTGGCATATTCACATGAATGTTAGCATATATGAAATGCAACAAAATAACATCCAGAGCATACATCCAGAACAAAATAACATCCAGAGCATACATCCAATGTAGAGAGTGCACGCTCGTGCAACAAAATGGTATCAAGCCTGATTAATTTCATTGATTACTTTTTTTTCGCTTTCTTGGAGTCAACTTTTTGGCAACTGCTTTGGACCTTGTATTAGCTGCAGGAGATGACATGCCAGGCCCCAAACCAGTCCTACCATGATGCCGAGCCCATGACAAGTTGGCTACAAGAATTGATCAATAAAATGACTTAAGGATTTGTAAGGATAAATTTCTTCGAGGTATCAAATAATATAGTACATACCTTCTTGTGACAGGCCCCGGACTTTCTTGGAGAAGTAGAGGCAACCTTCTTGCCCTTGGAGGTGTTTGAATTATTTGTTCTGATGGTTTTGTTGGACCACTTGCTTCCTCTTCAGTGGGCAACCCTCTTCCTTTAGAGCTTGTGCCATCCTTCTTTAGATTCTTCTTCTTTTTCTTTGGTCCATTCAGTGGGCAATTGGCTTGACGATGACCCAGTTGTTCACATCATTGATTTAGAGTTGCATTATCATTTGCCTTATCTTGTCAGCAAGCTCAACATTTGATAAATCATTCACATCATTGATCCAATTATTGAAGGACTCAGCCAAATTATTGTTTATATGATCACACTTGACTAATGTCGAGAAGTGGCACCTCATCCATAGAAGATTGTGATGCTTGCGTAGGTAGTCACCAACTTGAGGACATTCTGCCAACATTTTATCCATATAGAAGTTATATTTGTCAATTGTGTAGGCCCTCGCAGCAATGTACATGTTGGAGAAAATAGACCCATGGAACTTTTCCATGAAATTTTGCATCATGTGCCTAAAGCACTCCCTTTGTTCAGCATGTGGAAATACCGCGATAACAGCCTTCTCTAAGCCATTGCATGCATCTGTGCAAATTGCAAGGATAGGAGGTGTACTTATGGCCTTTTGTGGTTGTTGCATGAACCATGTCCAATTATCTTTTGTTTCAGAATCGATGAAGTCAAAAGCAAGAGGGAACATCCAATTGTGGCCATCCAATGCAGTCACTGATGCTAACTGTCCATTCCACTGACCATTCAATGCAGTGGAATCAATACTAAGATATGGCCTACATCCGTTGAGAAAACCTTCTATAAATGGCTTCAAAGCAACAAAAAATCTATGAAAATGAATTTTACCCTTGACCTTCTTAATGTCTATATCAACAATGCTTCCTGGTGACCTATGTTCAATTTCTTCCTTGAACCTATATAGAAGGTGGAAGCTATCTTCCCGTGAACCATACAATTGAGCAAGAGCTTTCTGTCTACCTAACCACACTGTTTGGTACTCAAGTGTAGTAGGGTGCTCATCTTGTAATCTTTCTAGGAGCTCTTGAGCTCCTATGTGTGGAGACCTTCTCAGCGTAGAAAGAACTCTATCAACCACCCATGCTTGTGAAGTCATGCTGCTCTTAGTTTTGCTAATTGAAACACATTTATGCTCCCCAATCTTCTTAATCACCTGCATAACACGTAATGGAAGTTGGTATGGTACATTATTCCAATGTAAGGCAACTTGGAAAATTTATAATATTCACCTTTACAGCCTGTTTATCCGGTGTAAGACGAGCAACAATACTCCAATTACAGCCTTCACCTTTGCAATGCCCCATGAATCTTGTAGGGTCTGACTTGCGAGTGACCATGTCAAATTCATGTATAATTGTATACTGCCTAATTGCCAGCCTAAAAGTTTTCATGTCTTGGAATGTAGCATCAACTTTCATTGTCGGGTTATCCCTATCATGCCAATTGATTGGCTCCTCATTCTCATCTTGTACTACAGTATCATCTTCAACGGTGGCAGTGTCATTGGCTAGAGGAGTTTCATTGGGAGTAGGACCACGCCTGTCATCCTCATTTCCAAGTCCAAGAAGATTGCACACTTCTTCCTCACTCATCACCATGTCATCTTGCGCTATTGGAGTATCTGCAACCTGTATAGAAGACCAATCAACTGTTGCATCACTTGCCCACACGTTTCTATTGTTCAACACTTCATTCTGCACAATAACTTGTGGTGCATCTTCAAATTCTAGATAAAAGCAAACCCATTTCGAACGCAGACGCTCAGAAAAAGCTTGCATTAATTCACAAGTGGTGGTGATCTTGGAATTTTCACCAAGAGTCCTATTACAGCACCAAACAATAGGAACTTGATTTTCACCCCATGTTAATCGATCTACAAGGTCTTTCATGAACACATCAAATAAGTAGCCCTTTAGATTCACAGTTCAATCCAAATCACAACGTGCAACAGGAAGCAGACTACCATCATTCAATTTTGCAACATATCCACCAACCCTAACTGAAATGTTAAATAAGTCATCTTCATCAACCCTACAAAATTTAAATGAAAAACACATTGCCAATGTTCAAGTTGAGTTGGGACAATCTGCAACTGAGCTGAAAGAATGAAGAGATGCATGCTAGGACTCACCGGCCACCATAGTCCGCCATGTTGTCATTAGGTTCATCGTCGTCTTCGAAGATAGTGGGGGCGGGGAGATCGCCAATGGGGATGTCTGCCGTTGGGGAGGGCATGCAGCCGAGGAGGGCCACTGTGGGGGAGGGAGCGCCGCCGGGGAGAGCCTTCGCGGAGGAGGGCGCGTCGCCGAGGAGAGCCGCCGCTGGGGAGGGCGTGCCGCCTAGGAGAACCGCCATGGGGAAGAAGCCTTGCTGGGGAGAGCTGCCATGAGGGGCGTCTTGCCGCCAGGGGAGAGCCTGCCATGGAGGAGGCGCGCCACGGGGAGAACCATCTGAGGGGGGCGGCGCGCCAGGCTCCATCGCTGAGAAGAGGGCACGAACAGAACTAACAGGGCACGAGCTGAGAAGGTATAAGGGACAGGGCTAAATGAGAAGGGCAAGATGGTCTTTCTACATCTAAATTAGCTCATATTTGTGCTAAAAATTTGAAAAAGGGCAAATAATAGATAACCCAATCAACTTTAGGGCAAAACATAGAGAAGAAAGTTGGTTGGGGCAAATAATAGATTGGCAATGAATTTCAGGGGGAAAAGTAAATTATCCCTTAAAAAAAAGGTGGTTGGAACTTGGAACCAGATTCAACCAGTTTTTTTTTTTTGGCAAAATTTGGTTCACAGAAAATTTCTCCTTTATTTGGATTATTCAGCAAAATTTTATGATAGATGGAACGATAGGACAAAATGGAGATGAAAAATGAAAGAGAAGGAAACTAAGAAACTATGAAGTGCCAGCAAGAAGACAGTATCACACATCATGGACGGAAAGCTAAATTCAATCACAGAAATACACAGAAGTTTGTTGACACTGCGCTCGCAGTACACTGGAACCTTGGTTGAATCTGCAAAATTATCCATACATTATAATAATACTAAATGTAGATTAGAAGATCAGAAGAGCCTTAAAGGTTAAACCAAATCATATGTATCCCATATTCTCATTCCGAAACCAGACTTTTCAATCATATGGTGGAGAAATTACATCAGGATTCCATCAACTATAAGAACAATCATGATGATACCATAGTTCATATTTGAGGCTAAAAAAGCTTAGAAGCATCTTAAACAGAATTTTAATATTGTCTCTTAGGTGGTCTCGATTCTGCTACTGTAACACGTATTTGTCTGCCATCCAACTCCTGCATAACGATAATAAACTCATTTAGTACAAACTGAAAGAACAATGGCATTCAACCAAAAGGAGTGTAGGAAAATAGCTGGAATGTCTGGAGAACTCACAGTGCCATCAAGATTTGATACTGCGTTCTCAACCTCTTTGGTGGAACCGTACGTGACAAAACCAAACCCTCTTGATCTACCACTCTCCGTGTCATAGATGACCCTAGCTTGCAAGACCTCTCCTTGCTCATTGAACAGGTTTGCAAGAGATGAGTTGTCAACATCCCAAGAAAGGTTACCCACATAGACCCTGTTGGCTTCACCCCGGGGTGCTCTTGGTGAGGATTTCTCCCTGGGAGGTGCTGGTCCAGAGTTCACCCTCAAAGTTCTCCCATCAAGTACCTGTTTTTGGAGACAATATCAACCAGTTAGTGAAGCATACAGCTCCAAAACCTGGCATAGGATTTTATACAATTTAAGTTCAGCAACAAAAGCTCAAAGACTAATGAAGACTCTCATCTAAAAACCTAAACTTTACAGGAGAAACGCAAACCCTGTTTAGTTTGCCTTTGGTTGAAACGCAAGCAAACAGTAAAACCTTTAAAACATAAAGATCATTGCTCATAAACGACAGCCCTGTTTAGTTTGGCTTTGGTTGAATAGCTGAACTAAAATGCTAGATTTTGAGAGCTTCGGAAGGCTGAACTGTTTTTTTCGAATAGCCATTTAGAAGCGGCTTTGAGATATTCAAGAAACAGCCTCGAGAAGCCGAAAAGTTTGGCTCAAAGAAATGGTTAAATCCACAAACTGGAAGCCTGGAAGCCAAATTAGCATCAACATTTTTAACTGGTTGATTTACCAAAATGGAACATACAAACGTATAATAATGCTTTAAGGCATCAAAGTGTACTCACATAGCCATTGAATTGGTCAACAGCTGCCTCCACTTCCTCGACAGTAGACATTGTCACGAACCCAAACCCACGACTTCTTCCAGTCAATTTATCATAGATGACCTGGGCAAATACAGTATTACAGTTTAGCATGACAGAATTTCAAGAAAATATATCAAAATTTAATGCAACTCTAACAATGGGCCGGCAAATGTGAACACTTGCACTCTTTCGCAGGCCACACTACCACAGCACTCAACTTATGAGCACCTTCTCGTATTCTTAGCCATGTTTATCGTATATCACATAATGAGTGTCACCAAGATTTCGTTTAGCGGAACCTGCCCATGCCACACGCTAGTTTTCCCATTGTCTCAGCTAATTTAAACTAAAGGAAGCCTTGAGGACTGAAACGCCCCAACGTTTCTCCCTTAGGTAGGCACATCCGCACATAGTTCATCTAATGCACCCGCATCAACTCATGTAAAGCAAGCAAGCAGCCGAATGATGAAATGATCTGCTCTAGCGCCACCCCGCCAATCCATTTCGGACTCCCAACTCCTCGAAGTAGTAGAGGCATCGAAGAAAACAGTATCCAGAATGTAATGGAGGGGCGGGAAACGGGGATGCTCGGTGCACATACCTCAACCATCTCAACGGAGCCGGCCTGCTCGAAGAGCCCGGCGAGCTGGGCGCTGTCGACGCTGAAGGGAAGGTTGCCGACGAACACCCTCAGGTCCTCGGAAAACTCCGCCTCGGATTCCTCCCTCCCGGACCCCTCCACCCCCTCCGTCTCGACCTCCGACGATACGGCCACTGCCACGGGAAGGAGCGGGTGCCTCCAGCCCGCCACGGCGAGGGCGCCGAGCTGCGGCAGCCTCCTCAAAGGGAAGGAGAAGGGGGCGGAGGGGATGGGCTTGGAGGAGGAGAGCGAGGGGGAATGTGGGGAGAGGGAGGTGGAGAAGAGCGTGGCCGCCATGGCTGGGGACAAGAAGGATGGTACTGAGAGGGTTTTGGGGATAAGGTGTACCGGGCCTCGCGCGTGAGTCGTGAACTCGTGATGAGTTTCGCAGGCTCGAAGGCAGGTCAGGTATCGGGAAAATTCGGCTAATTACGGCCAAGGACGGTTACGGTGAAATGACATCACTTTTGTGCGTTTTTTTTTACCATAACACTGGTACCGTGAATTTCGTTAGTTTCTAGAATTTTGATAATTATTTAAAATGTTCACCGGGATTCACATACCATCTTTCTCTCCTACTCACTCTTCTTCACCGCAAACCCCATTACTCGCACTTTCCGGAGCACGGCTCCTTCTGTTGTCCTAACCGATCACCATACCTTGTGTCCGAGCATCCTCTCTGAGCGCCGCCATCATCGTAGTCCTCCTTGCGCTTGTCGTTGCCATCTTCTGCGGGGTGCTTCTCTTGGATGTGTGGCGTTCGTCGTCGCCGTCTTCAACAACATCGCCGCCTAGGTCTCCTCGCCTTGTGATCGCCATCTCCGATTGTAGCGGCCACCGGAGCCCCCTCGTGTCCCTTTGGGTGTTGCTCTTTGGTGTGTCGTTTCGTGACGGTGTGGGTGGTAGCGGTGAAGACGGGGATGGCGTGGGTGGAGCGGCAGTCGGAGGTTGGGGCTCCAGTATCGTGTGGGTGCTGGTGAAGCTTAGTGCGCGTGCTGGCATCGGGGCTCATGGCGGACGGAGAGAGAGACAGAGAGTAGGGAGAAGGGAGAAGATGACATGTGGGTCCGTAAGGTCATTTTAAGGAGAAATTGTTGTTCTAAAAATCCAAATTAACCCATCCTCTAACTCGATGAGATTACCGATTATTTTTTATTTATTTTGATTAGTCTTGATTATTTTTTGGATTAATCATGCCTAATCGCTAGACTCTAGCTCACCGCGCGACTAGCGACTAGCGCGTAATGCCTTCTTGAACCATGTTAGAAACCGAAGAAATTCATAGCATCGGTCATTTGGTGAAAGACGGACAAACGCAATTTTATTTCCCTGCCCTATTGGATGTCATTTGCTGAAAGTTTCCAAGTTCTAGAGCACGGAGTAGACCTGTTCATGTCTAGCTTGGTCCGGGTGGGGTTGCCCCTCGGGCTGGTGTCAGGGCAAGGTTTCAAACTTGACGAAAAAACGAGTTGGGCTTAGACTTTTTTTTGATGAAAATTATCATGTGACCTATGAAAATCAGACTGGGCTAGGACCATAATATATTCATGGGGGAAATTAGGTTGGCCAGGCTTGGGCTTGGTACAGAGGGTGGTTTGATCATGTCTAGCATGGAGGAGAGGCGAGCTAAAGCAAGAGAGGCTTATCGCCTTTTCAATGCAAAGCTGGCATACTGGATACATGAAAAAAAATTGATGAATTGAAACATATATCTAAATTTTTTTTAGTAGTAAGTATCGGAAATACATCATTTCATTGAAATATGATAATGCCATTCCTCTTCTTTATAAATATGTGGTGTGGCTCTCATCTCACGGTTCATCCAACATTTATACTCCACGTGTCTCACCTCCCATGTGGATTGTAGCACCCATGAGTCCACGACCTAGGCCAGAAGGCCATGACCTTGCACCATCTCTCCCCCCAAACCAAAAACCCTAACACCTACATCCCCCTCGGGCGAGCGTTGCCGGCTCATGAAGAACCTCCTCCTTCCTTCGTCGATCCACACCTCTGTCTAGCATCACACATGCCTCGGTCTTTATGGGAAACCCGTGGATTCGCAGCAGAACATCATTGTCCATTCCGGCTCCCCCTTCTCTATTGCTTTCATTAGAGTTTTTCAAACGTGCTACGAAATTTGATCCTGGTTTTAAAGAATCTTGAAGTAACTCACGAAAGCTTTAAAAAAAACTAGAAACTATGTAGAACGATTTCGTATATACGCTTCTATAAACTCTCGAAATTCACCTATTTTAGCATTCATCAAATAATCGGATATGTTACGTCTAAAGAACAGCCTCTTGAATGGAGCTAAAATTGCTGGGAGGATTATGAGCGTTGACCATGCAAGTACGTACAAGAAGATGGAAGACGAGCAGCTGAAAAAAAGGAGGCAGGCCGACTCCATGGTTTGTGTTATGCATCATTCAAGGAAGGTGAGTGCAATCACGGAGCATCCTGCAAATTTTTGCATGATTACTGGGTAACACCTAAGTGCATGGCTTACAATTGCTTCTACGTGTAAACTATGACATTTCAGTTGTTAACAAAAAAAAATGTGCCTTGCCATGCCATTTGCAAAATCCTGTGTCTCTATCAACGCGCTGCAGTAAACCTTTTCATCCACAGGCTGTACGGCTCTATCGTAGCGGTAAGCATTCGAAGCTATCTCATGAGAACAACATATACGAAGTGTCCAGCCAGGCGAGTATAAGACAGGTATCTGCCACAGTGCTCAAGCCATACTCAGTTTTTCTTTCTTTTTTTTAAGAATACCATACTCACAATTTGTCCCATGATAATGTAAGAAGCATGAGCATTGAACTACTCGACATCACAACAAGAAGCACGACCAAGTTTCCATGCCGTCGACGGATTAATGAGCAGTCAGCCATGAAACACTTAAAATGGTAAATCCCATAATAAAAATGATCACAATGTCAACGACAGCATCAGGACAGGTAAATTCCGTATAGAAGAATGCAGCTTCAACATAGCTTCAACATAGTCCAAGTGATCAGACTGAATGCAGCTAATTCTACATAAGACACTTTCCTGCTCAAAATCTAACATGGTACACTGCATTGTCATACATAGCGATTGTCAGAAAGATAAAAGCAGCACGATACAAAAGTAGTCCTGCTACTGGCTATTTGGATGAAACTGAAGTATTTAGCCCATGCAAGGCAGTGCAGCAATGGTCTGCAACTCCAGGAATATTTCCTTTTAGCCGTAAATTAAGTCCGCAATAGTATTATGTACGCTCCTGCATCTTCCTGGTTAACAAGAACAAAAAAAATACTCCAAACACAAACAGACTGACTTAACAATAATGTATGTCCTGTAATTTAAGGACCTGTATTTATAACCTGGAAAAGATGGGACTGCAATTGTAATGTTATCCACACACTCAAGACAAAATTTGGCATACAGTTTACCAAGCATGATAATGCTTAACCACAACTTTGTCACTCGCCGATATTTATATGAGCATCAGAGCAGCAAATGCATATCAGGTCAAAGGGTTGCAGTAATAGGATAAATGCCTAAGACATGCTATCAGACTCGCGATATATATAAGAGCTTCAGATTAACTATAGATAGGTCCTAGTTATCCACACAAGCGCAGTTACAACGCTGATCATCATGCTATTGGTTCATAGGTAAACTAAATTTTATGATAGCACATTTTCACCTTATTACAGATATTCATGATCCCAAATCTAAGTTGTACTGGCACATTTATCTCAGGAGAACTATTTGCAGATAAGAACAAGAAAGGTATGCATGGCCTCAGGTGAACTACTTCCAAGAATGGCAACTGTGTGTATTGTTGATGAAGCAATCTGCATCATTCAAGATATGGCAAACAGCATTTCCTAATTTTTGGATGGTGAATAGGGAACCAAGTCTTTCAACACAAACCACTAGGCTGAAGCAGGTTTCGAAAGCAAATACAGGGAGTTTCGAATGTGACCTTCAATACATAGGATCAGAACATTTACGGCAGGGCTTCAAACACAGGCCCAAAGGAAAATAAAGTAAATGTAGTATGCGAGGGAAATTAGATGGTCTATGGCATCCAGACAGGTCCTCTTAAGCAAAGCTTCCACAGGTTGGGCCACACTCTTGGTCATCTGGGTTGGGTAGGGGGCTCCAATAAGCAGGCTCCAAACTTCATTTGTCTTGGCTGTTTTATGTAAGGGAGGGGCAGGGCGGCAAAGGTGAAAGAACAGGTTCATCAGAAGATAGCTGAGCTGGGTTTAAAAGGCATATATGCTAAGAACCAAGTATTGATCATGTAACTACGTAACCATTCTATGCATGTCAACACAAAGTGGAGGAAGCATACCTGTCATTCCGCAATCTAAACCCTAATAACCATGTCGCTTCCCGTATGAGAAGGAACTAGAACCAGATAACCTGATAAAAATGTCAATTAGAAAGTGCTAACTAACTGCTAAGTAAACAGAATATATAAAAGACAAAACATCAACAAAATAATAAACAGGCTTGCCTGTAACAAAATTCGCAAATTTTGTTGTTTCTAGGTGAAGAAACAAAAAAAATTGCTATAATGAATTATGAACAATGAGTATCAATATTGGTGACTCAACGAAATAGAGCAGTCCTTACCCACTGTTCCCTGAACGACCACTGTACCCACTGTAAGCCCCATAGCCGCTTCCGGAGACCTAAAGAAGGTTTCAGTTATGTTATGAAATAAAAAAATAAAATTCTTGACATGGTGTTATTGGCGTTATGGGCCAGCAAAGAATAGAAAGTGAAGGGAAAACCATACCTGGGAGCTGCCATAATTTGCGTAAGTGTCTAAAGGAACCATATCATCTGATGCACGGTATCCACTTGAATACGGATAATCATGCCCAGCAGGCTTAGTGTCTCTGCCTAGATATTTTGGCCCATCAGAAGCACTGGCAGGCAAAGGATGGTAAGGAATCACAGGTGGAAAACCTGATAAAGAACCCTCTCTTTCAAAAAAGTTGGCCTTCAGCCTTGTAGTTATTTGCAGAAGAGCATGTCTTGCAACATCAAGTTCTCCACTAATCTGTGATACAGGAAAACTACAATGGTGAATATCGGTTGTGAATTGCAGCAAAAAAATATTGAAAACAAGAACTCAATAGTCAAGATTATTACCTGAACCATCTCTTCATCTTCAGCAGCTACTTTTGGAACATTTTCCTTCGAAAGGATACGAATATTTGCTCTTGACGTCCGGCGTATCTCAGTGATGATTGAACCACCTTTACCAATCAGGCATCCAATACGTGATGTTGACACCAACAAGCGTGTTGTATATGATGGCTCCCCTGACTCTGCATCAGTTTTTTCACTGCATCTTGGTTGTAAATGAATTGCAGCATTAATTGTTGGAGAGACAGGATCTTCAAAAAGCTGCATGGCAAAAAGAAGAACAATGGGGCATATATAATTAAATATAAGCATGAAAACTTACCAAGCAACCAAAGATGAAAGAAAATTACCTCCTTTGCCGAAACCGTAATTATGCAATCATCTTCTGCACTTGAACTATCCACTTTGATAAAAGCTCCAGACTCCTGCCTAATTTGTTTGATAATACCACCGCCCTTTCCAATTACACCTCCCACATTTGATGCAGCGCAAAGCAAACGCAAGCTAAACTCCTTTGCAGAGCTCTCCTCCCTCCGTGGTTGGTATACAGAAGGCCAATCTCCAGCTATATCACTTTTATATCCTCCATAAGGATTAATCATAGGAGTCATCCCCACAACAGATGGATTAGAGGAACCACCAAGGTGGGAACCCATTGGATAAGGTTGTTGTGTCAAGCTTGATGCAAGAAGATGCTGTGACCTAGATGGGTTGTCATGGAGGCGAGATGTAACTTGAAGAAGAGCTTTTCTGACAACTATGGGATCCCCAGATATCTGGTTCCAAAAGGATGAAAGCATTATCAATATTGACAGTTTCATATGTGGCAATGGAAAACAGTGCAGCATATGTTACACTAAACTGGCGCACGCGCGTGCGCGCGGTATGGGGTGGGGTGGGGCGGGGCGAGGGGCCGAGGGGGCATATGAGAAAGAAATATCCTTTTACAACCAGAACCATACGAAATAGCCTACTGTGCCTAAAGAAGAAAGTGAAAATCAAGTGCCAAGAAACGTAGACATCTACTAAAGATATAGATACCGCATGTACAATACAAAAGACTACACATATATGTTTGTAGTAGTGCAGCATGTATATGTAATGCAGGAAACAGATGAGAAGAATCAATAAATAATGATTATTGGCCAACCTGGAGAAGCTCATCACCACTAATGGCACATGCAGGGATATGTTCACTACTAAGCACACGGATTTGTGCACCGGTATCGCTGCGGATCCCCTGGATAATGTGCCCACCCTTTCCAATAATGCATCCAATCTGATCTGATGGCACGAGCAAACGAACAGTAACTTGTGCTAAACCTTCTTCATTTTCTTCATTCCCAGGACCATCATCAGTGGCAAGCTTCTCGTGAACTTTAAAGACAGCATCTTGAGCAGGGCAAACCTTATCTTCAGTATCTTCAAGAATATTGGTTTCCCTGCTTGAACTAAATATTGTGATGACTCGCTCATCACAGCCATTAACACTCTCACCAATCCTTATCTTAGCTTGTGTATCAGCCCTCAACTGCTTTGCAATTTCTCCACCCCTCCCAATGATACTCCCTATTTTTCGAGAAGGGCATAGGTAGCGATAGACAGTATCATCTGGACCAGGAGCATAGGTATCATCACCAGGATTTCTTCTCTTTCCACTTCCATTTTCAGCATAATCAGACCGCCGTTTCCCATAACTGTTTCGGTGACCAGGCCCAACCATTTTCTAAGAACAAAGATAAAATAGTTAACAATATGTAAAACAGCAACAAACAAATGTGAATTTCAATAAGAATCTGTACTCTTAAGTCTTTGATAGGTCAATAAATAACAGAGCATGTCATATGGTACAATTAGAATTCCCGGTTCAAAAGGGCAACTTATGTTTGAAAGAAAAACTTTTCCACATCAAATTTCTCATCTACCAAATATCAAAGTGACCTCCAATATCATCCAACAAAAAAAAAAATCTATCTTTCCTAACAAAAGCACGCCCTATCTATCCCTACATTTGTCATAGATTCATGCTTGGCAGTATCATGCGGCCAAAACCGAATGATTGATAAATCCACATGATGACATCAATCTTAGCCGAAACACTCCTTCATACACCCAATACAGAAAGTAAACACGCACTATACACTAGAGCACGGCCGTTTATCTACTGCTTAAAAATCCTTTCGTGGTGGTGAGTGATGAATGGTACGTCACTCATCCTCAAAGTCCAATCGAGCATCCACACGCTCTACGAGATTCCCCTCCCCCTCCCCATCTCCACCGCCCCAAACCCAGACCCAGCCCAGCGCCCCTATGCCTCACACGCCCCGCCGCCCACGTCGCCAATCCCACCCCCTCCGGCCTCCGCATACTCGCGCTCTTCCCCGCCCTATCGCTGGCGCCTTCGCTGCCTCCGACACATGCGCCTTTCGCCGCCACAGAGACCTCCGTTGGATGGATCTAGCTCCGCCGCGGAACTCCTCTACCCACGTGCGCTTGGCCTTCTCGGCTCGACTCCCTCCGGTGTCGCTGCGTCCGGCCGGCCGGATCCGGTAAGGTGCGGAAGTAGGGAGCCAGCTCTAGGGAAAAGTAAGCCGAGCAAAGCGCAAGGAGGGAGGAGAAAGAGCGGTAACCATGGGAGGAGGGGACCGAGAGGGGCGGGGGAGAAGGAAGGAGGAGGTTTGAGGAAGAGTTTCCCACCAGAGGCAGAGCTCGATGCCGCCGCCGCCGCTCGAGCTCGATGGCGACCTCTCAAGCACGCCGCCGCGCGCGGGTAGGAGGAGGGAGGACGACGAGGGATGGGAGTGCACGGGTGGGACGAGCCGAAGCCGATGTCCCTCTGAGGCGGCCTGGGGTTGCTGCTGACGGTGGCGGTGAGGGGGATCCGGGGTTGGGGATCGCGACGTCGGGAGGTTGGGGACTTGGGGTCTTGAGGGTTCGGAATCGGGTCGGATATTAATAGAACTGTTCGCGGCCGGTCCGGACCCGGTTACTGTACAGGTATTCAGCGGGCTGAGGGCCAGGCCCGATTACTAGCGGATCTCGACCATTTGATAAAACAGAAAAAAAAATCAGAATTCGAAAATCATGCTATAGATTTTTTTTTAGAATAAAGACTTATCATTAAAATATTAATGTCCCTCGAGGCTCTCTCCAACAGGAATCCCTAAATTTAACCCTCTATAACCTCATATACAGACTCCCTTTTAAAAAATCTCTCCCTATATTTCTGTCATCTCCAACAGCGTTCCCTATATAGAGAATTGTATAGGGGAAGGAAAGAGAATCCTCGGAGGCTCCTTAGCGGCTTGTTCGCCTTGGCCCCTGGGTGTTCGCGGCGATGAACTCAGCTCCCTGGTGGTGGCGTTCCTCTCGCATAGCGTAAAGCTTTTCCTGCTGCGACTTCTTCCTCGAGCCTCCTCTGGTAGGCTACCTGATGCAGCCGTGCCAAGTGGTCCGGGTGAGCCTGCGCGTAACGCTTAAGCCAGAGGGTCAATGTACTTACCTCTTCGTCGCTTTGCTCGGCGAGGAGTGAGGGGCTTGGCCGCTCCCCGCTTGGCTCGCCGCGCGCGCGTTTGGCTTGCTCGGCGCGCTCCGTTGCCGCAGGGGGCTTCTTCGAGGCCAGGCGGCCATGGCGTGGCGAGCTCCGCGTTGGTTCGGCCGCTGCCTTGGGCTTTGTGGCCACCTTGGCCTTACCCTTCTTCGCCTTCTCCGACCCGGAGAGCTCTTCCACGATCCCTCCGAGGATCAGTTGGTCCTCCTGCGCGTTGGAGAAGCGGATGTTAGCATTTAACGACGGTGCGGATCCGGTAACACGGACCAGAGTTCAAGCAATTACCTCGGCCATGCGGACGAGCACATTCCGCGGACAAGTATAGGCCACCTCTCCGGTGACCTCGCCGTCCTTCTTCGCGCCTTGACATGGCGTCGACCATTCGGTCACCCATGCGTCGGTTGGCTTATCTGCCGGCGGGAGAGCACTGTTAGTCCTGACCGGATGAGTTATCAAGTAAAGGTTGAGTCTTAAAGGCACTTACCGTGCTCTCCTCGAGATGTCTTCCCATCCTCTATCTTATAGAAGGATAGGGTCTTCTTCGCAGCAAGGCGGATCACGTCATTTGTGAAGTCCCAGATGATCTCCCTGCCTGTGAGTCCGAAGCTCACGAGGGAGGCGATCTTCCTCGTCAAGTACTAGTCCTCAGCGGTCATTTCCGGTCGAGGCATTGGCGTTCCCTTCGCCGGCGCCTTTCCGGTGAAGACGAGCTTACTGTCGTCACTCCGCCTGGTGTAGAACTACCTCGTCCACCACGCGCCCATTGAGTCGGCGGCGGTGGGGGGAACGTGCAGCAGCGTCGTCGGCGGTGGCCCGAGTTTGAGGTAGTAGCACCCAGCCGCAAGCGGCGGCTGCTCCTCGTCCATCGAATAGTAGTGGAGGAACATTGCCGGTGGATCGATGCCAGATAGCCCTCGCCTGAGATGTGCGAAGACGGCCATCTGGAGGATCTTTGACCGGATTGAGGTTCGCCACCTCCAATCCGCGATGTTCAAGAAGGCCTCGGCGAAGTCGCTCTCGGAGACCTCAACCCGAGCAGTGTGAACTGCTCGGTCGACGAACTCTCCTCGGCGGCTCGGAGTTTCCTCCTCTCCGGCGACCTCCGGCTACGTGTCGATGTGCCCTCTTCCTCCCAAACTCTCAAATCCTCCTCGGATGCGCTAGAGCTAACGAACTTGGCCATAGCGGTTCCCAGAGTTGGACGAGCAGGTTTGGTGGTGGAGTTTTTGGTGCTCGGTGCTGAGTGCGGTTGGAATTAGGGCTTGGGAAGGAAGGGCGTGAGAGCAGAAGTGGCTGGTCGCGGGCGGCTTAGGTGCTTTTATAGTCTCGTATGAGTAGCTCTGCAACGGTTTTGTCACAAAACAGCTAGTTTTTACCACAACGGCTAGGTAAAACGGTCGCCTGTTTTCACTGCGCCACGACGGGAAGTTACCGTTGGAGTCTGCCAACGGCTATTTTTTCCAGTGTCTACACTGAAGGCTGAGTGCTCTGCTCGGGCAGATGTGATTCCCTGTTCGACGCAACAGAGTTGCTCGGTTCTGATCAGGTCTGTCCGGTCCCGAACAAGTCTTGTTCGGTTGAACCATAACCTGGTCGGTCGCTTGTTACACGTCTTTGTAGCAACAAAATTTCCCTCTTCATGACTTGGAGTCTCAAGAGGAAGACCCTACTCTAGTGAGTCCTTCCACTTGAGTCTCGGGGGCTAGCTATCGGGGATAAAATTACGGCCCATTGCCATGGCCCACTCCCTGACGGCCCAATCAAACAGCCTACCAGGGCCCAGCTCTCTGGAAGGTTCTATCTGGCCCATATGCATCTTACCGAACAGCTCCCTGGCTGGCGTGATGCGTGACGGCCAATGAATCGTGTTTGAGTCCATCTCGAACAGAAGTCCTGCACGGTTACGTGAAGGCCCGGACGTTGGTTTCCCGGATTGGATTAGGAGTCGTGATCCCCAAGACTAGGAGCATGCCTTATCTGCCTCGAGATATATTTGGCACGATGAGTTCATTACGATCTCGTAGTTAGCCCGGTCCGATATTCACTCGGTAGGTCGGTTTGCTCTGCACTATATAAACAGAGCCCCTACGGCGTGTTGAGGGAGGAATCCAAGACGAGTTTTACGACTTGATCTAGCTTTAGCATCTGATATACACCATAATCTCGCCGAGACTTGTTCGTCTCGTCGAGTCATCTCTTGTAATCACTCCCGATATATAAGAAAGGCTGGACGTAGGGCTATTATCTCTCCCGAGAGGCCTGAACCAGGATAAAAACCCTTGTCTCTTGTTCGTTGCTGTTCGTGGTTGTTCGGCGTGTCTCCTATCTCACTTTTAAAGAACCATAGCGACTTGAGATCGTTATCTCAACCGTCGACAGGTTTATTGCTGACAATCCATCATATCTGAATCTCTCTTTGACTCTATCGTCTTCGTGAACCCTAGCAACCTCCATAGTTAACCATAGCATCATATGTTTCATCCTCGTCCACCATGGGAAGCAGATTTAAAAGATCAATATCCAAAATTAGTCGTGACAGCTTGAATCTCTGACTCGAGAAACAATATGAAGAAGAAATAACCATGAAAAAACGCACTCGACTGGCTCGACTCCTCCAAGATCTCTGGTGCAAGAAACAGATCAGAAATAACCAAATCTAGCAAATGAAAAAGGGCAAAACAGATTTCCTTTTCCCCAATTGACAACTTTATTTTGGCCCTCACCGGAAACCCTAAAGAAAAGCCTTGCTTTCCACCCGAATCACCAAGTGTAAGTTCAAGGTACACCTTGTGTGATTTTGGTAATTAATAACAAACACACTTAATGACAATGCTTAGTTTAGTGATTGATTATATTGCTATGATACTAACATGTTTATTGCCAAGTTGAACAATAGTCTCATCTATTTAGAGAAGAATCAAATATGACAAGTGGACAAGCTCTCCATCCTAGAAAGGTATGCTCATGTTTTATGTTGAGGCTAACACACTTGATTATAGATTTTCCTTAGTCTCATATATACAAATAGGATGGACGACTAATTGAGGTATGCAATCTCGGCATCCTTGATCTACATTTGTTATTGCATTTCTCATGTGCAAGTGCTCTATATCTTATCTAGAATTAAATTTCATATTGCTATAAATGGAATTGGTGCATGCATGCCTTGTTTGTATATATTCTCATGCATCTCACTTAGTGAAGTTTAATATAGTTTAGTCCACACCTTCACTCTTACTCTAAATGTTGTTTGCACATGTATAATTCTTATATATCCTTTTATGTGCTTCATTTAAGTGAAGATTGTGTTCTTTGCCATGATTTAATTGTTTCATCATGTTGGCAATGACCTCTCTAGTGCATATAGATTAGTTATATATGTCATGATGCACCTAATAAACAATATTATGTCAAGTGTTTTTATACATATTGTGTCTTCTTGTATGAAACGCTTGACGCGCTTAATTGCTCATGAACATAAACTTATTCATATGTATTGAGCTTTTGGGACTAATGAATTTAATGAGTGATTTGAAAAGAATTAGGTCACGTGCATATGTGTGATGACTAAGGTATGTCAAGATGATGACGGCTAAGCCGTAGTCAACAAGACGACGGTGTCACCAAAAGTTGAGGACCAAGTCGAGATCGATTTGACGTGGAGATCGTCGGGGAATGATCAAGTCAAAGTCGATAAGACAAGATTCTCATAAGGTGAAACAAGTCAAGGTTGGCAAGGTAAAGGCGTCATCAATCATTTGGTGAAGGTCGTCATGCACATTACTTCAAGTTTGTGACGGCATGAAGAAAAGAAGACGGCAAGTGCTATTCCTAAATTTGTACTATCTTACTTTCGTTTAAGTCTAAGGATTGCCGTACTATTAAGGGGGATGCCATGGAGAATGGCTTTGATATGTCTTAGGTGCTCAATTGATCAATTCTTGTGAGGAGACAAAGAGAAGTGATTGGTGGGGGTTAGACAGTGCAAAGATGTGGAGTTGTCTTTGGCTTCCCTTGGTCTATGCACCACTCACTTGGGTTTAAGGTGGTGATACCTTATGGATTAGATAGCCCCTGTTCTCAGCTTTCCGTAGAGCCTAAGATCACCTAAAACAAAGTTCAGAGCAAAAAGTTATCCATGTTTTCGTCGAGGCTATGATACAGTCTCGGATCGTCCGAGAATCTGGTACGGATTGTCCGTGAGATCGGACTGTCCGAAGATTTGGTCCGAACTATCTGAAAGTCGGACTGTCCGAGGTACCCTCCAGACGTGCTCTCTGTCTTGATTTATCTAATTTACTGGACTGTCCGATAAAGTTCCGGACAGTCCGAAGTCTGCGAGATCTGAACCCAACGGCTAGTTTTCTAAGCCATCTATTTAAAGCCCTAAGCCATCTATTTAAAGCCCTCTCTCTCCCCACTTGCAAATAATGAACAGACTATAAGTTTATTGACCTATCCTCTTGTTCTTGAGCCTCCTACACCTTCTATACTCTAGATCTTAGTGATCCTCTTTGAAAGAAGAGTTGGGAAGGGATTAGGGTTAAATCTCAGTGCTTCCCCTTGTGAGGAGTGTTGGGAGGAAGGATTGAATCTTTGTGATTCATTTAGTGGGAGAGAAGATTGGTGAAGAAAGTGTGAATTCAAGCAAGCAAGATTTGATTGTTGAGCACTTGAGTACATCTCCAAGTTCGTTTTTCGTTGAGCATCTATTACCCTTGGAGGTTGAGGACTCCTAGACGGCTAGACATCACCAGTGAGCCATCGACGAGGTGTGATTGGCCACCGCAAGTTTGTGAAGGTATGATTCCACCTCCGCAAGGGAAGGAATCAAGAAGCAAAGTCGGTGCGTGCGTTGGCACAAATCCGAGAGGGAAAGAGTCAAGTGAGACTCGGGCTCAAAGGTGTTGGAGCCTACCTCAACGGAGAGTAGGATCCCCTCAAAGATCCGAACTTTCGGAAAACAAATCTCTGAACCTCCATCTTTTTACTTGTTTTATCTACTCTCACTCTCAAGCTTGATTTACTTGATTATTGAGCTATTGGCTTGATTGTCTTATCTTGTGAGATATTATTGCACACATACTTGCTTGTGAATCATCTTGTGTCCTTGTGGTACTGCTCTTGGTATTCTTGTTGCTTGTGTGGTGCAGAACATTTGTTGAGATTTGGGGACAAGATCTTCAGACGTGACCTCGGACTGTCCGAAGGGTGACTCGGACAGTCCGAACCTACCTCCGCAGCGCAACTGAAGATTGAATTTGGTGTCACGTCTATTCACCCCCTCTAGGCGTCTTTTTGGTCCTTTCACAAAGCCGGCCACGATCGCCATGTCGACTTAGGCCCAAACCAAAGCTCTACATCTTCCTCCATCGTGTCGACACAACGAGGTATTTTATTGGCTAAAACGAAGACAAATCACACCTTATTGCTCCGTCTGCTGACGAAGAAATCTCAGATCCCAAGTGCCCGCCCAGATCCATGCTCCTACCCTAACAGCTACTCGGGGGCTACTACCAACACAAGGAGACCCCGGATTTGGGTGGCGCAGAGCTCGCCCTTTTTCTCCTAAGCCGCCATCGCCCTTTCTCCTAAATCAGCCTTTTCTCCTTAATCATGCTATAGATTGAATAAATAAATCATGTTTTACAAAAACTTAAAGCATCCCCAACAGCAGGGGATGGGATGGAGGGGCTGTTGGAGATGCTCTTATATTGTGTGTGTGTGTGTATCGCCACTGTTCTTAACCACAGTAAACATTCTCAGATGTTCGACCTCACACTAACCCATCCCCTCCCCAATCTCCTCGTTCCTCTTCTCCTCCAGCGTCTCCCAGTTACCCTTCCTTTCCCATCGCCGCCGTCGGCTAGCCCCACCATCTCTGCTTGGGCCGTCGCACCCGCACGCACCCACTGAAAACCTCTGGCTGGCACTTCGGCAGTGGCGGCATGGCCCTTGCTTAATAAAATTCTTGTATTTTTTTCTTGCTTAATAAAATTGGACGGCAGTTCTATTAAAAAAACCCGATTATGATGAACTATGCTTAGTGAAGTATGTTGGAATAGTCCCACGTTGGAAGTGTGGAGGGCCTCAACATGATTTATAAAGGTGAGGGTGTACCCCCTCATTGAGCTAGCTTTTTGGGAAAAGATGTGGCCAAAGAGACCTAAAACCCACTGCTGTACGCTGGGCCTGCATATGTGGCTGACCAACGGCCTGGGGGTGCTCTGCGGGCGCGCCATATGGACGTCCCTGCCGACAAAGTATGTCAAAATGGTTGGCAAAAACTTGCTGAAATGCTTACTTGAACCAAATAGACACTTGATTAGAAAGGTCTCGGATATTTGTAGAATGCCAAAACAATTCAGCAAAATGACATAGAGCAGTTTCAGCCCTTCTCTATTCTAGTCCAGCATGCCATTCTCTACGATTCACCGGCATATTGTACATGACTTTATTTGATGGTTGGATCGATTTATCTGCAATAATGTATAGTTCTCTACCTTCTCATAATTACGTGAAGCCTCAAATATATTAAGGTTCAACTTATCTGTTTATCAAATAAATTGTTAATTCTCAATATGGTGACAAGCTGGTGTTTGTTGTTTTTTTGGGTTGGCCCTTTTTATGAATTGTCTGCCATTAATTTCTATACCAACATTGGTTCAACGTCTCAAAGAATTAGGCAAAAATTTTATGCTATAGGACCGACAACGAGTCCCTTGTATATTTGGCTTGCCAGCCCTGTTGCAGACATTTTCTTTTAAGGTTGTATTATTTTTGGACTGATATGAACAACTGAAATGACTGAATTTTGAGAGCTTTTTTGGATAGTTTTGAGATTCAGATCCATTTTCGTTTGACCTGTTTTTTAAAGCGTTAGAACCCACCTCTAAGACAACGAAAAAACAGAATAAAAAACTCGAAGCGTATATCTTCTTAAAACGTAGATAAGCCACTAAACTGTTAAGCCAAAAAAAGCCTAAGTTGTTGGGTTGATTATAAATGGAGGTGCTACGCTTGAAATGCAAATGTGGCAGTCGAAGCAGAAGCCTGCATCGATGAAGCAATTTAATTTGAAATTCAAAAACAAGTGTGCATTTAATTTTTTTAGAACCAATAAAGCAATTCGGTAAAAAACATTTGAAAGATGCATTTCTTTATCATATTCATGGTTCAAATGGCTCTCAAGAAAGATGCTCAAAATGGAGAAGAAATATTTTTAATTTTCGAGAAAAATGACACAAAAATCTTTAAAAAATGGCTACAAAAGTGTTACAACGTATAACCCGCATGAAAAGTGATAAATTTCAAATAGTAGCTTAAATTTAATATAGGCCGAAAAGAGCTAAGTCGTATAATTATAAGCACCCATAAATAGTAAGTGTGCCTCTTGTGAGTGTTTTGATCTCCTTGGCATTATAGACCATCTCCAGAACATTTATCTGTCCGTGCGTATTTTTTACCTTATTAGAAACTCGTATATGCAAGAAAAGCTCCGTAATGTCATGGATGAAATGCATTGCTACAAAATAATGACATCCATAATATTTTTAATCTTTTAATGGCATCTATAAGACAAAGCCACTTAATAATGGCATGATGGTAAAAAATTCTTAAAAGATGCTCGGCTGCCTTCTCTAATCTCGGGACTCGGGGCCTATAAAGATATTCCCTTCATTTGAAAATAGTAGTTATTTTAGACTTGTCTTAAATTTTGAAAACTATTTAGATTGAAAAATGTAACAATCATATAGATAGATTTGTTTCGAAAAAACTTCCTTAATATTATAATTTGATTGTATTTTATAAATAAACTATGAGAGTTTTTATAGTCAAAGTTACATTTTTTAAGACCATGTCAATGTTAAAAAGACTACTCCCTCCGTTTTTTTTATGTACGATGTATTTATAATTGGCACATAGATTAAAAAAGTTGTAAAATTAAGAGAAACGGAAGAAAAAATAACCATGCTAAATGACTTGCAAATATGAAAGAAATATTTTGAGAGTTTTGGAGACCATGTCAATGTAGAAAACAACTACTCCCTCCGTTTTTATGTAAGATGTATTTTGAATTAACACATAGATTAACAAAATGGTGAAATTAAGAAAAAATGAAGGAAAAAAAACTATACAACCCATGTTACGGGAGAACACGTGAGAGAGTTATTCCTGATAACATGAGTGAGAACTATATATAAATAAGGATATACAAGAAAAACATTATTAATAAATTTACATACACGTGTTGTTTTTTAATATGATTATTTAAATTATATATCTTCGGAAACGCTGGAGGCCGGAAGGCCGACGCGGTCCAGACATCGCCACTGCAATGCTGAAACGCTGCAGAACACATCATACGCATGCAAAGTGGGTCCCACATTATTTTTTCTTTTGGTGATCATAATTTTTTGACTGGATGCTCTAATCCATAAACCGTTTACACCAACGTGATCCTCTTATTTTTACGAACAAAACAAGATGTATGTTGCCATATAACTCTTCAAACTCACCTGGTGAAACTTGAGTTTCATATTCGTTAAACTTGACGAACTGTCAAGTTTCATCAGATTTAATGCAAGTTTCATCAAGTTTTAACAGGTCTCATACAAGTTTCTTCAAGTTTCATCAGATCAATTCAAGTTTCAATAGGTTTCATCCAAGTTTCATCAGATTACATCGAAATTTCATCTAAGTTTCATCAGATTTCATCAGCATACGGCCAAGTTTCGCTAGTATATGTGTAAGTTTCATAAGTGACTTCTCTCAGGCTCATATAAAAAAAAGAAAAAGTGAAAAAATCAAAAAATTTAAATGTATTTAAAATGGGTTGCTCTCGATTTAGAAGAATCATGAGATTTATTCCACATATTTTGAACACTGTTTGAATTTTATACAAAAATCAGAAGTTTTAATTGAAAAATTGATCAACTACGTATGGCTTAACAACTCCGCCTGGGCATATGCACGCGGAGCGCGGGGGCGCGTAGGATTGGCGCGGTGCCGACGATCAGATGGCTGGGACTGATCCGGCGCGAGCCCTCCGACCGGACGTCCCACGTCCGGGGCTCGCCATATATCTTATGTAAGAAAACCGAGAAAGATACAGTGATAGTGCAATTTTAGAACGGAGGGGAAAGGGGATTACGGTGTGCGGCACCGCGGGCTTGTTTGGATGGGAGCCGGCCGAAGCTGCCTGACCCAGGCAGCGCTCCCAGGCGTCCGATTTCGGTCGCCTGGGGCTGTGATCGCTGCCCGGCCGGCGAGCTGTCTGGCAGGGCTCGATCCAAACAAGCCCCGCGTGTCTGCGTTCTTTTGCCACAACCACAAGAGCCACAAGCTCCGAACCTAGTATAGCCAAACCCTAGCTCCCAGCTCCCAGCTTCCTCTCCCGACTCCCTACCTCTACCAGTCCACCCTCCGGCTCGCCGTAGACCTGCCGAGATGTCGTCGTCAGCGGGCGGCGGGCAGCAGTTCCGGTACACGCAGACGCCGTCCAAGGTGCTGCACCTGCGGAACCTGCCGTGGGAGTGCGCGGAGGAGGAGCTCGTCGAGCTCTGCAAGCGCTTCGGCCGCATCGTCAACACCAAGTGCGGCGTCGGCGCCAACCGCAACCAGGCCTTCGTCGAGTTCGTAAGTCCTCCTCCCACCCCGCCCTCGCAGTCCCCTTCACCCCGTCGGTCCCCGCGATCTGGCCGGGAATTCCGGATGAACTCACGATCATCCACGTGTGGTTGCTGGTGAATCGCCGGATCTATAGCTAGCTTTTAGTTGTGCAACGGTGGATGTTATTTTCTTAGTTCGGCGGATGTGGATTTGATGGTGTTGCAGAATGCAGACGGCGGAAAAGCTTCGTTTAGCTTAGATCGGCAGATAAGATCACATCTTTTTTTTTCCCTGCGCATCAAGCATCTCGTGCGATTTAACCTTGTGGGGGATCGATTAATATACAAGGCTGTATGGTAATGGTTTTACTTTGTTGAGCTGTATGGATCATCCAAGCACCTATTCAGTGTAGTCTGCTTCACTGTGGGGCTTGTGAATATGGAGTTGCTATAGGGCTCAAATGGATTCATAGGTTGGGAACTCTTAAATCTGTGCGGGGTTAGATCTTGAATCTTTTTAAGAAGTGTCAAATGGATTTTTCAGGCGGATGGTTGGGTGTTCTTATTGAAGTCAATTGATTTCTATATTAGTGAAAGACTATGTCCTGTCAATCTGTTGTGAATTGATTCGTAGCTTACTAGCATGTCACAGCTACTAGATTCTTTTCTAGTTGTAAGGTCCAATTTGTCAGTATTCATTTTGTTTTATACTTTTATGATACAATGTTCTGCAGGAGTGAGTGATCTTAGCTGGTGGTTTCTTTTGGTGGAATTTAGATGTATAGTTATAGAGGCAGTAAAACTACTGGATCAAACCGTTTTCTAGTATGATTGGTCAGCTTGTAAATTGTAAAACTATCAACGTAGCCATAATTTTAAAAGCCTTTTCTTTTTAGAAATCAGTTCACAGTTTATGTTTGTTGGTTTGCTTTATAACTTTTTTATATTTATATGAAATAGAAAATGCAGGATTATTTATTCGAAGCTATTTATTTCTTGCAGACTGACATCAATCAAGCTATTACAATGGTTTCTTACTTTGCATCATCTTCGGAACCGGCACAAATCCGAGGCAAAACTGTTTACATCCAGTATTCAAATAGACAAGAAATTGTTAACAACAAGAGCCCCGGAGAGACCGCTGGAAACGTGTTGCTTGTTACCATAGAGGGCGTCCAAGCTAGTGATGTCACCATTGATGTGATTCATTTGGTAAGTTCTTTTTTTTTTGTAAATAACTTTATGGTTGAGTTCATACGATAGCAAATTGAAGTGTGCCTGTTACTATATTGATTGCCACTGATTGAAGAGATACAAGGGAGTCTACCTGACCTGCTCCTTGTAAATAAAAGATTTTACATAGTTGTTCATCTCGTAGTAACGTATTCTGCATGAATCAGCAGGCCCATGTTAACACGGAGAAAATGTCGTTATCAACACCTTCAATTGGAGAGATACCATGTTTGTTTTGCTGCCTCTGTCTTCTAACTACTATTATATCTGAAGTTTATGTGAAATCTCATGTTGCGGATGACATTTCTTAATTATTCTTCATCATCACGCTTATCTCCGGTGTAGGGAACCTCCATGTTTATCCAAGTTATTGATAAAAGGTTAAATTCCCAGCCTTTAAAAAATTAATATTTCTTTGGTGCTGCTTCTTTTGAGATCATTTTGTGGTGGTTTATTTCCAGCCAGTTGTTACTTGTTAACACTACAGTTTGAGTCTAATTCATTGGATGATGTGTTTCTTTCTCCAAGTCTAGGACCTTTCTCCCTGTTTTGTGGTAAAAAAAGGAATTGGCTTCAAGAGTTAATTTCCTTTATTCATAAATAAATGTGGTTCATGCATCATTCCATCATGGCATATAAAATATTCAATGATTAGTCGTTTGTGTGCTTGTACCACAGATTATTTTTTATGTATTGCTTATTTACAGTAGACTGTATCTAGTTCCTGGACTAGTTTCTTCTTTTATACCTATGTATGACCTTTTTCTCCCCTGATGTTTCAGGTTTTCTCAGCTTTTGGCTTTGTTCACAAAATAGCCACTTTTGAGAAGGCTGCAGGTTTTCAGGTCAGTTAGAATTTCCATTTTGTTTTAAAAAATACCTCATTTTACCAGAAAAGGCAAAAATACCCACCTTAATTTTCCCCACAGGCATTGATCCAGTACAGCGATGAACCCACAGCTTCAGCGGCTAGAGAAGCATTAGATGGAAGAAGCATTCCAAGGTGACATATCTTTACTCTTTCCTTGTATAAACTATTGTTGAATGGCGTTTATAGTTTCTTGTGCTGCTTATGAACTGAATTCCTTTGTGTATGTAGGTACTTGCTGCCGGAACATGTAACTTCCTGCTACTTGCGGATTTCTTTCTCCGCACATAAGGATTTAAACATCAAGTTCCAATCACACCGCAGCAGGTATCACTATCATTTATGATTTATTTGCCCTGAGTTAATTGGTCATTGCTATTTTTGATAAATGGTTATCCCCATACTGCACTTCCTTCAAAGCGTTTGATTCCCTGGTCCATGGTGTTGCTAAATGACAAAAACTCTTAATGCCAATGCCCTGCCATCACTGTTGGGTGGCTTAAAGTAGTTGGCAAAACAAGAGGTTTTGTGATTTCAAATTGCATGGGCACTTTATATACCTCTCAGAAACATGTAAACCAAGATACTACCAAGTACCTACATGTATTTTTAGGCTGATGGGATGAAGCCCCGCTTTCTTAAGTTCAAATTATTACAAACCTTTTATCTAAATTACTAGCCTTGGAGGGCTTTATTTGCCTGTGGCAAAGATAGTTGACAATAAGTGTTCCTCATTATCTGCAAGGCCCAAAATTTTGCTTCACTATCAATGAGCTTCCACCACAATAGGTGAAATCCTTGTTGCATGGACTTCGGCGTCTGGTGTCATATATATCATAGTAACTCTTGGACTTTTTTTTAATAACATCTGGGGCTGTTTTTTGAACAGGAATACTAATGGATGGTGTACCGTTGGTAGGATATAGGTGTTTTATGTGTTTCATGAGCATTTCATGTGTGTTGTGTTTCATGAGTTTTCACGCGGTGTTTCATGTGTTCCACACGGTGTTTTAGGTGAAACACATATACCGTTCCGTCCGCTAGTAGCCCTCTTTTCTGAAACTTCTGTTGGATGGATGGGCCTATTATATGACACTACAGCTAAGTCTGCTCTTGTCACTGGACTCACCTTCTTCATCCTTGTTCCTTATTAGGTTTTTGTGAGTGTAAATTGAACTTGTAGTTAGAGGTATGCTTTTATTTTCAATCTGCTGTTGGTATTCATTTATGTTTTTTTTTGGTTTTGCAGAGATTACACCAATCCTTACCTTCCAGTTAATTCTTCTGCTATAGATAGCACTTTACAGGTATTGCTTCTGCAAATGATCACAAGCATTCTATCTTTTCATTCCACCTGTTTCACCATTTTATATTGCCCTTTGATGTTCCTTGGCAGCCTACTGTTGGTGCCAATGGAAGGAAAGTGGAAGCTGAGGGCAATGTTCTTCTTGCATCAATTGAGAATATGCAATATGCTGTTACAGTGGATGTTCTCCATACTGTAAGTAATACTATGCACCAATAATTTGTGGCTGTTAACTTAATTTGTGCTGACCATGGTTAAGTAATTTCCAGGTGTTCTCTGCGTTTGGTACAGTCCAGAAAATTGCTATTTTTGAGAAGAACGGTGGAACACAAGCTCTGATTCAGTACCCTGGTACGGACCTAATAATAGATCATTTTAGGTGTTAAAGTACGAAGTATTGTTTTGTGTCAAACTAGTGTTTTCATTTTGTGCTATAACCCAGCAATCCACTGCTTGAAAGCTTGAAACTCTGTGAACTAATGAATGCAATCACACTTTTCCTTGATTGTAGCTTGAAATAAGAGGCCTTGCATACCTATGGCCTTGCACAAAAATTAATTAATCCAGTTATGCTACCAAACATTATCTGTTGGTTAAACATGCAGTTGATTGTATTTAGATTCCATGTGTTTTTATGTAGAAGTAATTCTTCCTTTACCTTACTCTTTCATCATGTTGTCATCCAGATGCAACTACAGCTGCAGTTGCAAAAGAAGCATTGGAAGGGCATTGCATCTACGACGGTGGCTACTGTAAGCTTCACCTGTCATACTCTCGTCATACTGATCTCAATGTAAAGGTATAATAGGTTCATTTTGTTTAGTGTTTTGGGCATACAAACCATTTAGACGATATGATCTAATTCATTCAACAAAATTTTTGTTTTGTAACATTACTGTTTTTTATTTGCCTACCACACCATATAAAACTGTTATTTATGTCTTTCAGGCACATAGTGACAAGAGCAGGGATTACACAATCCCAGAAGGAGCAACACAAGCAGTACCACAGTCAGCTGGTGTACCAGCTACACCTGCTGGGTGGCAAAGTAATCCTCAGGCAACTGGAGTGTATGCGCCTCCTGGTGTCGCCCCAAACCACGGCACGAATGGGCAAGTACCAAATTGGAATCCCAGCAACTCAGGGTACCCCCCAGCACCAGGAGCATATCCAGGCCAGATGTACTCGACCCCGTCACAGTACTCAACTCCTGCTCCACCTCATGAGTTGCATGGTTCGCAGCAGATGCCACCTCCGGCCCTTGGAAGTCAGCCTAGACCAGCAGGTGCGCCTGGAACCGACCAACCGCCTCCATATTACCATTAACTTAGATGTGCTCTTGTATCAGCCTGACGTTATGTATTTCTGCAAAGCTGCCATCTGAGTTACATTTTTTCTTTTTGCCTTATCATGAAACATTATTTTAAATGTATCCTCCCTTGTTTTTTCATCAGTATGAGTAAATGAAGTTGCTAATAAAGAGTGTTTGTGTGAAAAAGATGCCTGATATGCTTTATTTACTGTCAACTTTCCACTTTCCTTGGTCGCCAGTGGCAATTTATTTGTCACTAATTTACTATTGACCAACAATTGCCTGTGGGATTTGTCTTTGTCGGCAAAGCCATGAGCCCATGAATGATGAACTGTAAAGGCTGGCTTAACCAAAAATGAAGGTGGAAAGAACAGTAGGGCTCAGTGCAAACTGCCTTCTTTTCGGAGCATCCCAAACAGTCCTTCTATATCTCCCCTCTAAAACACTATTAACATCCCCTTTATTCATCCCGTTAAAATTTCTTCACAATTTACACTATACTCTGAAAGATTCTTTTTCTCCATAAGCCTATCTATATCTGCCACAATATTATAGAGGGACCACCGGGATACTCTCAGCCCTGGAATTTTCAGGCAATCAAATCAGAGCAGGAAGAAAAGTAGACACAGTAACACAGATCAGAAGTTTCAACTATACATAATGGTATAAACTGCTCTCCATCTCAGCACATTGCACATACCACCAGAACTAAGGATAGATAGGGAGCCAGCGTAACTGGTTACTGGTGGTTGGTGAGGCGGCCCCAGTTGGAGCATTGGGCAGAGGGTTCACTGCTCATAGTCGCAGCGAGGTCCTACTCCCTACTCCACTGCCTGGTTGCATTTAGCAATTGGCAAAGCGAACAGCGAAGGCTGGGAGCCTGAGCCTGGGAATGGACGCGAAGCACGTGCCCGAAGGATGTATCTACGGATCTACTCGTCTACCGGCGGCTCACAGGCTGCGAAATTACCACACTGTGTCCACCCAAACATGAGACTGGGAATACCATACCTTCTCCCTCTGTTTTGCCGTCAAGGAAGTCTCAACAAAAGCCAATGCCAACAACTCAACAAGGTTATTTGGAGATGTGTTTATACTTCGTTGAGATAATCACGCGGCGAAGTGATATATTACGGTACCTGACCGGACTCGAGTAAAATACCACGATACTAGAAACAAAATTGGTTTGCCATACTTAATAGAGATAACTGATGATATGCCTCTGACATATTGACATATATAGCTGAAATACCCCAAAGCCGATGCATCAATTGACAATTTGTCCTTTCCCAAAATTTATCCCTTTTTTTAAAAAGTTGTCACTCTGTGACCCTACAGGCAGTATTAAATTTCCCCTTCCTCCACCAGTTCACTAGTCTAGGCAGGTTGTTCTTCCTCTATGAAATTTCGGGTTCAAATTCATTCTACAAGGCGATTTTTTTTCTTACTACTTCTAGAGGGTAGTAGATGGTGCGGAAGCACGTCCTCTGCAGTACTGTCCCTCTGCAGTTCTCTCACAGCATGTGGGTCCACATGCAGTGAGAGAACTGTAGAGAGGTAGTACTGCAGAGGATCTCCTGACAGTGCGTGGCTTGGAATCGCTGACACTTGTCCGAGTTCCCTTCTCTCTTTCTTTCGGCGCTGGGTTATTTCTCGTTCCTCTTTTTAACCCTCTATGCTTTGATGAGCTTTATTCCACTTGTTGATGGCGTCCAAGACAGCTGTTATAAGAGTGGGTCTGCTGCTGGAGAGGTCCCTCCAACAATTGCGCCGTTGAATCAAATTACCGTGTGCTCTTGCATTGCATGCCACGCTTCAAAAGCTAAGCCACTGTCCTGTCCTTTTTCTCTCAGTTGCCTGAGCTCTTTATCTTTAAGCGAGCGCCTAGAATCAGACATGTCGACCATTCGATTCGATCATGGCGGATCATTTGTACAAAACATTGTCAAAACAATCTTCCTGCAATTATTTAAATATGTTTTTATCTTATTCAAGCAAATGTCTCACAAAAATAAACATTGTGTTTCACGAGACAAGATTTTACAAGATCAAACAGGAGTGTTTCGCTTTTTATATGTACTAGCTGAGAACCCGTGCTTTGCGCGGGGTAAATATATAATTATTTATCACACATGCAAACTCTCACCATTCGAAAATAGTAAATGTTTTAAGTATATCCTAAGTCAAAGTTTTCAAACTTTATCCATAAATATTTCTCAAACTATTAAGGAAACATGTATAAACAGATTCGTCTAAAAATAACCTTCATTATATTATATTGTCCATACATTTTGTAAATAAATTTTAATATTTCTTTATGGTTAAATTTCTATTTTTGAGACCATGCCAATATCCAATCCTATTTAGGACCAAAGAGAGTAAAAAATTAGTGATATAACTGATGATGTACAATAAATACTATGGTGGAATTACTACCGTTTATGCATGTACATTAGAATTTTAATATAAACATATAATTTTGAATGCAGGTCTAAATTTTTTAAATAAACCTCCAGCTAGTATTGATTCTAGAGGATGTTACTTTTTAAATTTTTGTTAATAATTAAATGCTTTAATATAAACATATAATTTTGAATGCAGACCTAAAATTTTATTAAATAAACCTCCAGCTAGTCTTAATCCTAGAGATGTACGTAATGTTACTTTTTTTGTTAAGAAATAAAATATTTTAAAAGAGCAAAACCTGTTGTGAAACTAAACCTTTTTAACTTCAAAAAGATTTGAAACAAATCTAATTTTTAAATAATTCAATTTTTCAAATAATTATCAAAACATTTTTTTTGTATTTTTTATCCTCATGTTTTGACGCTTGAAATTCTACGGAAGATTTTTTTTGAGATAAAACTATTTTCTAAAAGAATCTTATATTTTTAAATATATTCAATTGTACAATAAATACAGTGAACTTTTTGAATCACTGAATTTTTTGAATCAAAACTGTTAGAAATTTTTACATGGACCGTTTTTTAATGAGTATCCAATCGGTCTAGTCTTGAAGTTTGAAATTTATGAATGATTTCATTTTTTACTTAAGAATGACCAAATTTTTTAAAATAAAATTTTAAGATACCTTGGGATTATTTATTTTTTATTTTGTAAATCGGTAGTTTCATTTAAAATTTTATGAAATTATTAAATGATTTACTTGATTTTTTTTTTGCCGGTCACATTGTAATTCTAAGTGCAAAAGTCAATGAATTTTTCATAGATTTTTAGTCAGCCACGGAGAAAGGGGAAAAAATGTATCTCTTGTTTCTTCTTTTTTTTTTATGCTTCTCATTGAACCTTAAGACTGAGAAAGTAGTACTGTGCTTAGGCAAAAAAACATGTGAAGCTGGGAATCGAACCCAGCTCGCTTGGTTACAGCTTTGCCGCACTGACCAGCGACAGCGAGCCGCAAAGCTCACGACAGAGCATCCCCAGCTCAACCTGCAAACTACTGTGCAGAGATTAATTTTCTTCCCACCCAGGCCATTTTGGCACTGTTGTATATCTGTAATTTCAATTTTTTAGTGTGAATAGTAGTTTGCAGGCCAGCTGATACGGAGGGAGCTGAGGATGCTCCCTTGCTGTGGACAAATTTATATATATGTTTCAATGTATCGGAACGGTCGGGTTGATCTCATCCGGTTGGAAAACGGAGGGCTAGGATGAAGTTACTGTTCTATGTACAGTAGAAGTAGGAGGTGGCAGATGAAGAGGGCAGTAGCGTACTGGAATTTGTATCTCTGCGATTATAGGGAAGGAACGATATCTCTGCGATTATAGGGAAGGAGTTGGAAAACGGAGGGCCAGGATGGAGTTACTGTTCTATGTACAGTAGAAGTAGGAGGTGGCAGATGAAGAGGGCAGTAGCGTACTAGAATTTGTATCTCTGCGATTATAGGGAAGGAACGATTTCACTGGAGCAAAAACTTTTGATATTTATAGGGTGACGTTTCAAGACAAGCTGTATTGTACATCTTCCCCGTCTAGCTCTTTGCTTCTTTCAATAAAATATCTAGCCCCCACAACAAGCTCTAGGAGAGAAGGAAAGGTAAGGAAGAGAGAGAGAGAGAGAGAGAGAGAGAGCTGGGATTAGAAAACCTGCGGAGTTCCCTGAATCGACAGTGGCGCAGAGCTGATTAACCACGATTAATCGACGATTTCTCACGGTTTTGATCCTAAATGGTTTTTGAAATTTACCGAATGTTGGGCCGGTTAGCCGACGGTTTTGTGTGGTTGGCTGTGGTTTTTGGTGGTTAGCCGCAGTTTGGGACGGTTAGCCACGGATTTTTTAAACACAAAATCACATGAAATAATGAAAAGTATATTGAATTTTTAAATTTTGTTTAAGCCAATATGTTTATAATAATCAATACTAATTTTACAAATTTTATATAAATTTTCATTTCAAATTTCATTTAAATAAATTTCAAACGATTAGCCTCCGTGGTTTTCCTAGCCGGCCGGCCATGGAGCGCGGTTAACCAGCGATTTTGCAATCCGAGAGAGAGGAGCGAACGGGAGCCACACACATGAGAGGATAAGGCAACCCGATATCTCATGCAATCATCTAGATCGAACGCCCAATTAGCAATGTTTTCTCTATCTTTAACCTAATATTACTTTACAATCTCTTTGTTTTTTTAAAGCTACAAGTAGATAATGTGTGCAAGTCTACTGCATATACTAGAAAATTAAACGGAAGCTAGAATTCTAGCTTCGGTCTAAATGTGCACATTTATGATGGCTGCTATCTATAATGTAAATGTCAATTATAGACAATGATAAAGACATTTCATACAATGGTAGAGATGAATGCATGCTTTGTAGACAACTTTCTCACAACCTTTTTATTTCTCATATAGAGTTGATTTTTATATTGAAGACGACCCAAATATCTATGTATATATTTCTCCTCCATAGTCTTTTTTTTAAAAAAAACCGACAGGAGCTCTGTCTATTTATTAAAAAGGAAAAGAAGGTTTACACGAACTATAAAAGAAGGCTGGAAATGACGAAAGAGTTTAACTGAAATGAATACTAAAAATTGGAATCTATCATCATATATCACACATTCTACGTAGCATATATTACAAATGATTTATAGACAACTACATGCTCTAAAACAAGTGCTATCGGTTCTAAACTCTTCGGTTTTGAAGGAGCAATTATTAGGAGAAGAACTCGAGCAGTCCGAGCCAATCTATATGGATGGATGAAGTCGACTCACCATGATAAAGGACCTAGAGACCGCACTTGGGAGCAGCCAACAACCGTCACGGCTGCCATGGAGTGGAGAACATTGGGGCAGAATCTTGTGACACTAACCGTATGCATGGATCAACCAATTCGATGTAGACGTTCTATCTGACATGGCCACAACCCACAAACTTCTAGCTATAGTCAAAGGCCAGAGGTTTCTGGCAGTGCAGTTTCCTTTCTTTGCAGAAACAATATCTGTTCTCTAGGAGAGACACCATAAACGGTCCTAGAAACAAAAACAAAAACAACAGCATGAGTGAGCTAGAAAAGGTTGTAACGAAATCTTTGGTGCAACTCTTTGGGGAATAAATCTTTCCGCAAAGAGAGGTTTTTCTGCAATGAAGAGAAACTGCAAAATGAAGACAGTGAAGTCTTCCTCGTACTAACAGCTTGTACAAACTGGCATACTGCTAAGTAAGACATTATGTGAGATTAATACTAAACAAAATCTAAAAAAACATGATTGGGAGAACTGTGGGCTTCTTTTTAATGGATAACCGATGAAGGAAAAGATAGAAAACTGAGGTGGTTAGGCATTGGCATCTAAAGTTACAATAAAGTGACAAAGTCGGTGACCCACGGTTGGAGCTGTACATTTGTTCAGGAGACAAAAGAGAGAAGCTGTTTGCATGCTACATTATCAAGGTATATCAACATAAGACCTCTGAAATCTTACACAGGAAAGACACTTAACATAAGGGGAGAAAATGCATGCATGACAGTCTCGCTTGAAAATGGTAAAGGCTTTGGCTGTCGGCCATTAATAAATCCGCCTGTCTGAACTTACTGTGATCTACCAACAAGAAAATTGTCTGCAAATCTTGCTTCAGTTGAGTCTGTCATGACAGCAGAAGTGTCGACACTGAAACAGGACACGGTGTACCGATCACCACGCCATAATAGCATAAATCTGCATGGACACTTCTGAGATCTAGTTCACAGAGATTCTGATTAATGAAGATGTTGTGCTTGTACCCCGATATGTTGTTCTTTTATTTGTCTTGTATCTGCATAGTTCCCTCCATTTGATTCCAACAGGACACGAGCTGAATATTTGGCTTATCTCTGTCGACGTCATAGATATGCCTAGAGCCCTAGACATCTTGGTTTTATCAGTTCTCAGCAAAGGATCTTGGTTGCCAAATTGTTGATTGTTGGTTACAACTCGCAACCAACTGCAGCAAACTAACCAGAGAGGTATACCGAGCATGGTTTACAATTCACATAGCGCACTTTTTAGAAAAGACAGGAAGAGTTGCCACAGACATATATTACTCAAAGTATATATATCACCTGGCAAAAGTCATAATCAAGAAAAAGAAAATAAACGAAAACAATTCACATAGCACATTACTGAAGAAGAGAATACTTTAGAGAGTTGCAACTTCAGGGTAATACATTTGTAGTTGTGATGAATTAAAGCTGTCTTGCCTACACATTTAGTGCCCCCATATGCAGCCTCCTTGGCAATCTTGTTGGTGAGTCTAGAGATCTTGACATCATGGGATATGTCATGGCGCTGGTCCTATATAACTACTCAGCATTCAATTTAGCCTCAGGCCGCAGGGCAACTAATTGGCTGTCATACATGTTGGCACATTAATGAATCTCAGAGTGTAGCACAAGGTAGCTTGCCAATCTTTTAAGCTAATGGTTAGAATCAAATAGCACGAGGTCTATAAAAGTTCACTGAGAATGAAAGCACCGTCTTTTCTACCTGCAGGTTAGATGCACCATTTTTCTCTTCATACATGAAGTTACCTGCTTCACCGGTAAAATCATTTTTTACCACCACAAGATGTGCACTTCGGTGTCGGTGTTACATGAGTGGCAAACAAGGGATTACTGCTTTAACCATTCCATTACCTTGTAGCTTCATGTCTTGAGTTCCCAAGTCGGTGTGCATCATCACCGTAACATGAACAGGGCTGGGAACATGCTTGCGCTGTTGTACACTTGTACTGTAGCATTGGCCCATGGTGGCCAAGCAGGCAATGGCAAATGCACAGCCTTGTCCTATCTTATTAAAATATATTCACTTCGTAGTTCTATCAGTGTGCATTATTGATTCTTTTCATTGCCACAGTGTTCTCTCTGCCATGCATGCGTGCCTTCTTTATGAACAGTCATGGACTCAGAAATCTGGATGGCTTTGAGCCAGCAAACTCGGTAGGTAGAGAGACAGAGAGAGAGTGCAAGTGCATGGCAAACAACAAAAAGGAAGCAGCTAACCAGTGGCACTACAAGTTACACACTTCTTACACCGAAGTTAGGAGTGCCAAATTGAGCAGGCACTGAAATTTACTCTTGTGCATGCTTCTATATATAGCCCCTTCCCTGCACTCTGAAAGTGGACTTGACTTGAGTCCAGCAGTTCAGCCCTTCAGCTGCACGGCCGCACGTGCTGCGTGCGTACGGTCGGAGATGGCGCTGCCAGCGATGCTCCCCTTGCTAGCTCTGCTGTCGCTGTCCTCTTCAGCCGACGGCCACGGCCATGGCGCCGGCGCCGGCGGCTGGATCAACGCCCACGCCACCTTCTACGGCGGCGGCGACGCCTCCGGCACCATGGGTAATGATGCCGCCAGGTTGCATTGTGTGTCCATGAGCAAGCGAGCAGCGGGGGTTGATCGGCGTGGGTGTGAGTGGCGATGCAGGAGGCGCGTGCGGGTACGGGAACCTGTACAGCCAGGGGTACGGCACGGACACGGCGGCGCTGAGCACGGCGCTGTTCGGCAGCGGGGCGAGCTGCGGCGCGTGCTTCGAGCTGCGGTGCGCCGGCGAGAGGCGGTGGTGCCTGCCGGCGTCCATCGTGGTCACGGCCACCAACCTGTGCCCGCCCAACTACGCCCTGCCCGGCGACAACGGGGGCTGGTGCAACCCGCCGCGCCACCACTTCGACCTCTCGCAGCCGGCCTTCCTTCGCATCGCCCGGTACCGCGCCGGCATCGTCCCCGTCGCCTACCGCCGGTGAGCACCCACGTACCCAGCCACACCCTCGCCGTCCAATTGCACGCTCTGGCACACTGGCTCCAGCCTCCAGCGACATTAACGGCGGCGGCGGCGGCGGGGGGAGTGAGTTGCAGGGTGGCGTGCAGGAGGAAGGGCGGCATCCGGTTCACCATCACCGGCCACTCCTACTTCAACCTGGTGCTGGTGAGCAACGTGGGCGGCGCCGGCGACGTGCAGGCGGTGGCCGTGAGGGGCGGCCGGGCGCGGTGGAAGGCCATGTCCCGGAACTGGGGCCAGAACTGGCAGAGCGGCGCGCTCCTCGACGGCCAGCCGCTCTCCTTCACCGTCACCACCGGCGACCGCCGCTCCGTCGTGTCCTACAACGTCGCGCCACCCGGCTGGGCCTTCGGCCAGACCTTCACCGGCCGCCAGTTCCCCTGAGAACTGCCGGCCGGGCCCACACAAGCTCAACCGCCGCTTCCATGTCCATGCTGGGATTTGCTGGTACTGTGGTACATGAACAGTACACATACGGCGTGCATGTTTCCATCATGTTTAGGGTCATGTCTGTATATATGCTACAAGCTTGGCGATCGATGGTAGGTCAGCAACACGTCCAGTGATGTTCTCTTTGGTGGTAATCAAGGATTCAGAGCCCGAACAGATGAGGTGCTCGATCGTTCAGCGATCAAGTACGTAGCACTACCGCGTGATGATAGTACGAGTACGGAGTACGGAGTACGGAGTACGTACCGTCATCTCCGTTGGTTTTCTTTGTATTGAGTTTAATTGTGCTAATGTACTAGTGTTTGAGCGGTGCTATTGTACGTAGTAGTGATCATCGTAATAATACGATGCAACTATGAGCGCCTGTGTTGCTGTTCCTAGATGTATCTTCTCCTTCCATCGCAATTTTTTTTTTAAACTGACGCACTACTAGGGAACAAATTTTCTCAAGCGGTTCAAAACCCTAGCTTTCTCAAGCGGTTCAAAAAACCCGAAGTCAGCCTTTAGAAGCTGTTTATTAGCCACAAAGCTAGAAGAGCATCTTTAGAAGCGGTTCGGGACACGAACCCCTTCTAAAAGTCAAAGAATAGCAGCGGTTTATGCCCCCAACCGCTTCTAAAGCATTACAAGCGGTTGGGGACACGAACCGCTTGTAATACTTGGGCTTTAGCAGCGGTTCGTGCCTCGAACCGCTTCTAAAGACCCATTTTTCAAATAGATAAAAGGAAAGCTCCCCCTATCTAAATAGAGATCACGCGCGGGTGGGTTGGCTGGTGTGAGTCACGTGGAGGGGTGAGGTGTTGGGTTCGAATCCCACCTCCCCCAATATTTTGCTCGCTCATGAGCGATCGTGCCTCGCCCATGATCAGGCCTCGCCACAGCTAAATGCGACGGCTAGGGCCGTGTGAGGCGTGCACACAGTCAGTCGTCTGCCATGCAGCCACTCCCTTAAACTAAAGAGTGCAAATCTAACCATTTTATTTAAGAAGTAGATAATACAAACACCGACTCAAATAGAGTAGATACCACGACACTCAATCCAACAACAGAGAAGACACACCACACAACATGACAACACCAGCAAAAAACACCATACATCAAGGGACTCAACATGAAGACAAGAAATCTAAAAAGTTGTTGCTTAAGACAAAGAACATGGAAGTTTTAGCTTGAATCAAGATGAGGTCGTCATGCAGCCAGCATTCTTGGAAGGTACTAGAAGACCCGGTGAGAAAACATTCTCCTTGGATGTCTTGCATGTAGGGTAACTTTCATCAATCAACACCTTCAACATGTATTGTCTTGCAGAGGCCTCTAGAATATACACAAAAACCCTAACATTTGTTTGGTTGTTGGAGTTATCTCATCTCGCGTGAGGGAAGGAAGCGACGGATTGCAATCAACAAGATTTCTATTGAAGCGTTGATTTAAGAGGGCCTTCATAGGGAGGGAATTAACAGGGACTTGAATTTTGACACCAATGGAAAGGGCAACACTAGTTGCAGAGACCATGGTTTTAAATAGCGGGCTAAGGCAAATAGCTGCATCATTTTTTCAAAAGCTAAAAGGCTACAGCGAAGCTATAGCGGAGCTATGGCAAATAGCGGTTTTACAAAAAAAAATCACGAAAATAGGAATAATTGTTGCACAAAAATCTGGTAATTGGAAATTTTGATTAGTCCAGGGAACATTTCTTAAGTTCACATTACAACATAATTCATAAGATTATGAAATATTTGCATAAACACTAGTCATATCCATTTAAATAAGAAGCAAACACATTACTTTATAACTACTTAATCTAATGTATACACACAAGATCATAATTAACACCTAGAAAAGTGATTGCGATATATTTTTCTACAACTTCATTATAGAGAAACTAATTTATGTGATTATTTAGTAATTCAATATTTATAATGTTACCTTTTATGTGAGATAAAGTAAGAATGAAGTAGAGCATAACAAAATACATTAGTGATAGTTGGTGTTTCAAAAGGCATTGAAAAAAGTAGCATAGCGGCGCTATAGCAGCTATAAAAATAGCGGAAATAGCGGTCAATTTAGCGGCTATAGCGTGCATAGCTCTCTTAGTGGAATTTTAGTGTTTAGCGTAGCGTTTGATGTCTGAAAAGGCTATAGCGGAGCTATAGCCGGCTATTTAAAACCATGGCAGAGACCGATGAACAACACTTATTGAAAGACACAAGCATCAAGGGTTGGCTAGAGAAAGATGCTTCTTTCTTGTTGGAAAGAGGTGATGCACTCTCCTTCAAGGGTTCGAGAAGAAGTTTCACACACGGGCGTCAACGACAAGTCAGGAGCACTAGGATTGCAAGGGCGGTCACTCCGGCAGAACCAACGAGCAAGATGACCAAAACCCCAACAACAAGAAAATGGAGGGAAAACCCACAATCTGCAACACTATGCCCGTTGAGAGGCATCTGAAGCACCTGCCTGCGAGATGTGATGGCACTTGCATATCCTACGTTGGGTGATGACTGATGAGACCCTTTCTTGCAAACTTTAACCCAACCACCTTCAACATGCTCAGGCAACAACGATCCTCTAATAGGTAGTCGATGGCTGACCCTCGGGCATCAGGCCTAGGTGGTACCCTTGCCACTTCCACTCGCCACCTCCTACTCCCGTAGATTCATAGCCTCCTCAACCTCCTCAAGGAAGGTAAGCTCATCATGGCGCAATATCTCAAGTGCATGTTTACAATGCTCTGGCACCATTTCTAAAGCCCTATGTTGTAACTTCATGGCTGCTACTGGACCTCACCTTGGTCCTATGCTCGATGGTAGTAGGAGAAGAGGTTGGCGACCGCTCTGGTGAACTCCATCTCCAACTACTGGCAAGGGTGGTAGCCATCATAGGGGCAAAGGGAGCCTAGTGGAGGTGATGAAGACAACAAGGAAGTGGCCATGGCAGCTGACACAAAGAAAACAACAAGTTGGTGGCTAGGACGACAGGTTGAGGGGGGATCGACGGCAGGGAGGACAAACTGGAGTGGAGAACAGCGGCTCAGCAGAGGCACGAAGAAGGAGGAAGCAACGAAGACGGGACATGCGGAGATGGCACGACGTTCGGGAGCACTGATGACAGGTGAGGAGGAGGCGACATCGCGGCCTCTAGGGTCCTCGACAAAGGGCCGAATTGCTTGATGGAGCAACCTAACAACGGTGCGGTGAGCCGGAGGAGTGGGTTCCCCTGAACGGGCGCCGACTGGTCACTCCCAACAAGGTTGTGGTGGGGGCACATCCGCTGACCTCTTCTCCGGTGCGACACGATACCGACCAGAGTGAGATGGAGCCTATGGAAGGGAGGGCGATGGCGGGAGGTGGCGCGCCTTGGGAGACAATGGGGGTGGCAGCAGCTGGGGAGGGGAGCCCTTGGTGCGCCAACTTTTAGAGATTGATTCTTTCTTTGGCGAGAGCCAGGTGTCGGACGTCCAACGCCTGGCGTGCGGTCCGGACCTGCCTGGGCCGTTCGATCGCCGGCGCCGCGCCAATCCAACGCACCCCCCGCACTCTGCGTGCATACGCTCAGGACGACTAGTTAGCCATACGCAGTTGACCACGTCTTCCATTAAAACTTATATTTTTTGTATAAAATTCAAACAGTGTTCAAAATGCGTGGAATAAATTTCATAATTCTTCTAAAATCGAGAGCAACCCATTTTAAATACTTTTTCAATTTTTCACTTTTTCAATTTTTTTTTGATGTGAAACTAGGAGAAGGCACTTTGTCGTGTGCTGATGAAACTTGGCCAAGTGCTGATGAAATCTGATGAAACTTGGATGAAACTTCGATGTAACTTGATGAAACTTGGATGAAACCTGTTGAAACTTGAATTGACCTGATGAAACTTGAAGAAACTTGTATGAGACCTGTTGAAACTTGATGAAACTTGCATTAAACCTGATGAAACTTGGCAGTTCGGCAAGTTTAATGAATATGAAATCCAAGTTTCAGTAGGCGAAACCCAAGTTTCAGTAGACGAAACTCAAATTTCATCAGGTAAGTTTGAAGAGTTATATGGAAACATATATCTTGTTTTGTTCGAAAAAATACGAGGAACACGTTGGAACAAACGGTTTGTGGATTAGAGCATCCAGTCAAAAATTATGGCCACCGAAAGTCGCGTGCTCACGTGGGCCCCACATAACTTTTTTCATTAACTTGGAGCAGCTCAGCGTGCTCACGGTGGGAGCATCGAGCGCGTTCGCGCGCGCGGGTGCGCAAGTCCGAAGCTCGCCGGACTACCGGACTGTAGCGTTTCCCTTTTTCTTTTGGTATCTTTATAAAGTGCTTTTCTCCCATCGAAAGTTTGGCCAATCGTAACTCTATAGAGATATGATAATAGGCCAATGGGACCGCCTATTTTTCAGTCGCCTACATTTCTGGCTCATGTGCAGTCACCTAACCAATCATAGAATGTACATGGACTTCCATTTAGTCATAATTAAATAGTTGATAAACATACCATTTGCCTTTGGATATTTTTCATATGTTTTATTGGAAATCCAACCATTTTGTAGGCTTATACATAAAAATAGGCTTCTTTAGTTTTTCGTGATGTTTTTTCTTCATGTTTTTGGCCCGTCAAGAACAGTATTTTTGGACTACAAGCTCCTAGCAAATTTCTATACAAGTTTAAACTAATATATTGAGCCCTAACAAAATATTTTCAAGTTTTAGTCTAAACTTAACAAAACGATTCAATGCAATGAGCCCTTTAAAATAACAAACATAATAATACATTTTTATAGAAAAACTATGGTGAAAAATGATATGAAATAGATAGGAAAAAAATGGTAGAAAAATCACCTATGCGGAAGAGAAAATTGCAGGTGCCTGCAAAATAGCAGTGACACAGGCCAATTATTCGGATCTCCTTATAGGTTACCTCTGATATTTTTTGTACCAGCAAAAATATTATTTTGGATGTTTTCTTTACCAAATTTGAGTATATTTGATTGATTTCACTGAAATTCAAATTATGTTATTACGAACTTAATTTTTTATTTCAATTTTCAAAGAAACTATCGATAAAATGGATAATTATCCTATCACTCGTATCAGACCCCACCAATTTTTTTTTCCTAGAGGCAATTATCAAAACTTTGATCTAACGACGAGTTTGATCAACGTCCCATTCTTCTAGCTACAGCCTAATGACAGAATAAATTAAGAGAGAAAACATATGCATACACGTACCCACAGACCAATTCGTATCATCTAATGTTAAGTAAAGGTCTAAAGGAGTGATATAATTGCTCGATTTTTTTTCTGAGGCTCAGAAAGGTTGACGTCTTCTAGGAATGGTTCTACAGTCTACGCGTCGAGTTCAAGTGATCGCAACACTTTTGAGGACATCCTATTGAAGATTAAAAGTTAACTATTATGCAAATGTATGGCTCTTATTTAAGCTAATAGATGGATCTAATAACCCTGTACAATTCCGGTGATCTTCCTCCCCTCCTCGGTGGAACACTCCTTGCTAAGTGGAGTCTTGTTCTTAAGCTTGCCTGACGCACAATACATAATCTGTTGTTAAATCAATCTAGTTTGCTATAATACTTGTTCAGGACTTTGCTTGACGCACAATCCATAATTTCTCGTTAAATCAATCTAATACTTGCTATTGGAAAACAATATTATTAAAACTACACCGAGTTGAAGAAGGTAAAATCTCATGAAAATATGTATTTTTTTCAATCAGATTTGATGTCATCTTTCTAACATTCCATGATAACACGAAGAGTCAAAGATATGGCTAATAAATATGGACCTCTTAACTATTTCAAGCTCAAATTGCCGGATCCTTAAATTTCATAAATAAAACAACAAAAAAAAATCATTTTCAAATTTTATTGATCTTCTAGAAATTTGAAATTTTATTGATCTTCTTGAAACTTTTGATTAGTAAAACCATTAGCAAAATGTAAATGCACAAATATCGCTGCTGTTAGTGGCAACAACGATGACAATGATAATAGAGAAAATTGCACTGTAGCTCCCGAAACTTGTACCAAATTGCATGAAATCCCCTAAACTTTGAAATTGCTTTCTCGGCTCCTGAAACTTGTTTCTAGTTGCACCGTTAGTCCTGGGCTGTTAGGATCCGTTAGAAATTCCGTTTAACGGTGACGTGGCGCCCACGTGGCCGTTAAGTGCTGACGTGGCGCCGAAAAATCCCAAAAAATCAACAAATATTTTTAAAAATATAGGAAAATTCATTTTAAAAAAATTCACAAAATTCATTAAAAAAATTAGGAAATTCATAAAAATCCAACAAACATAAATTTTGTGATTTTTTTTAATTCTATGAATTTTGTGAATTATTTTTTTATGAATTTTCCTAGATTTTTAAATATTTTTGTTGATTTTTTGGGCCATGTCAGCACTTAACGGCCACGTGGGCGCCACGTCACCGTTAAACGGAATATCTAACGGATCCTAACAGCCCAGGACTAACGGTGCAACTAGAGATAAGTTTCAGGAGCTGAGAAAGCAATTTCAAAGTTTAGGGGATTTCGTGCAATTTGGTACAAGTTCCGGGAGCTACAGTGCAATTTTCTCATAATAATATCATTAAAATAAAATAATCGCTGATCTCCTAATTTTTGTAGGCCGAGGATCATTTTCTTTCGAGCCCAAAACTTTTACTTTCCTTCTTGCTTTTTTCTTTCTTTTGCCCCTTTCTCTACTTCCTCACTCCGCTTCTCCTTGCAGTTAAACATGCCTTGACTCGACCTTGTTGTTCTTATTCTTCCAACTCGGACATGATTTCATCTTCAATATCTTGTTGCCATTGAATTCTAAGTCCTCCCTAATATAGGCAATTAATCCACCTCCTAACTCCCTTTTCCTAAAATCCCCGCACAATTACAAAAAAAATAAGACACAACCCATTAGTTGATTCATCGATCCCAATAGTTATTGATTCAATTCCTTACTTTGGATCAATCCTTGTGAGATAACTCAACTTTCTCCCCAACCAAATTTGCACTTAATCGCATATCAAAGTCAGATTTGAAGATTTTGCTACCAGCATCCATCCTTGTCTCCGCTGATTCCATTCTCAGTGTTTTTTTTTTTACCGATGAGTCATCCTCTAATTCTCTGCACTCACACCTTCCCTATGATATATCCTTTCAAAACCATATATGGTGGAGACACTAGAGACCCTCTAGGTTGCACAACCATCGGCATTGTATCTTCGTCATATACGGTGGTCATGGCTACCAGTTGGCCTTCTTCAAACAACCAAGAGTCTGAATCTAAGAATCCAAAACTAACATAAATAGACCCATCTATCTAAGTGCAATCAATTGGATGATCCTTAGGTTGGCCTACAGTTTGAATTATCCACTTCCAAGATCAACTCTATCTGAACATTTATACGAAAAGGACGCTTTGTGAAAAAAGATAAACATCACATTCATACATCTCCTAGATTTAAAGAGCAATAAAAACTTCTCTTTATAAATACAAAAGAAGAGAGTTCCCACACATTATTGCATTTGAATTCCAATAAATCACAACTTCTCGCTTATTACACACTATATATAAAATAACATGAACAAATAAATTTGCTTACCTAAAAATATATGTTAATCCAAATTATCTATTAGCACATTTTGAGCCTCTAGTTCTGGCTCGTTTTCATTGTCACGAGGAGAGCCAATCAACAACACACTAAGTACCACACGTCTTCCTCTCATCACGACCCTCTCTCTTCCCACTTCAAGCACTACCTCCTCATCTAGAGCTGACTTTGGCATTTCATAACGGCACAATGGGCAGCTGCCACGAATCCTCAGCCACTTCTCTAGACAACCATGGTGAAATTGGTGCCCACATGGCATCTCTTTCCCACCAATATCTATTGACTCGAGGCATATCACACACTCCTCGCTACTCTCTACATCTTTTAGTGTTGCAATCGATGTCTTAGACACTGGTGGCACACCTCCTTCGTCGGTGCCATCCATCTCATAGAAAACATTGTGCACCAGGTATGCTTGCCCTTGCATCTCTGGTGTAGATGATGTTAAGACACCAACAAGCAAAGGTGGCACTCCTACCACTCTACGTCCACCATTGCTCGCCGGTGACACAATAGTGACTAGTGAAGGCTCCACCATCTCTATGGACCCTAATTGAAATTGAGGAATTGTGGTGCGTAACATATCCCCTCTTTTGAGATGTTCTCTACCTTGATGGTTTTAGGATTTTGTAAGGATAATAAGCATTTATATAGAGAATTAGAGATGGAGCCTATGGAATGGTCACGAGGATTGTAATATGACTATTTGAATTTCCACATGTGATGTTAGCAATTATGTGGGGTCATCTCCCACTTTGAGCTGGATAGGGTTGGTGATTGTGCGAATGAAGAAGGTGCCAATAGTTGCAATCGGTGCACGGTTTGTAGAGTGTCCTTTTCTATTTTCTCTTTTTATCACATGGCGTGTGGTGAGACCTTTGTTATATAATTATTTGTGTGACAAGCGGTGGCCTATAAAGTCCACATTTAGTTTGTTATTCATAGTATAGGGTGTATTTGATCTAGATAAATTGACGTGGACAATGATGTGTGATGGTGCCATTAGCTGACACGTGTAGAAATGATGTGCCTACTTGGACTTCAAATTGAACCATGTGTTGCATGGTAGGCCCCAAAGTTTGTGGCTTGTGATCATGCATATCTTGACCAAAGCACCACATGCACACATGTGCTTCCATACGATTGAGAGCGACATTCCCCTTCAACTCTTAGGTTTTGGTCTTCAATTACTATGCCATTTTATAGATGCAGCTTATTGTCTGCCACCTATAAAATTAAAGCAATGATTCCAAAGTGGCATGTGAATGTGGAGACATTGGGCGTTGTTGTGTTGGGCGGCTAGCATAGGAGGGGTCGGAGAGAGGAAATCGGGGCATGTGGGCAAGTTTCAATTTTTGAATAGAAGATTTACCATTAACCTCTTTTAATAGTAGGGATTTTTTTAGAATTGTGGCCTTCACTTTTTGTGATGTATTCGTCCAAAAATTAATGCGGTTTTCACCTCTCTACATCTGAACTGTTCCTTATAGATCTGATGGTTTGGATTAGATGTTAGCATGTTAGCACTCAATGAGCATTAGCACTGGATATGTTGCCCGCAGTGTATAAACTACTTAGATAAAATCGATGGAATTAGTTGACGTTTATTGGATCATGTTATCTTGAGTAAGCTTGTAGTCTGCGACTGAACTACGCTTTCACTCTGAATTTACGTAATTTTAATGGCGTCTTCATTAATGCCGTGACTCGTCGACGGCGAGAGAGGCGGCGACGACGTCGAGTTTTATTTATTTTTATATGATTTTTAAAAACAAAATAGCGAGGGAGGGGCGTCTTGAACCGCGAGATGAAGGCGCCATTAAAATTACGTAAATTCAGAGTGAAAGCGTAGTTCAGTCGCAGACTACAAGCTTACTCAAGATAACATGATCCAATAAACGTCAACTAATTCCATCGATTTTATCTAAGTAGTTTATACACTGCGGGCAACATATCCAGTGCTAATGCTCATTGAGTGCTAACATGCTAACATCCAATCCAAACCATCGATCTATATGAAACAGCATGTAGAGAGGTGAAACCGTACATTACTTGGCACAATTGCTTGACGTACATCTTGGATGATGAATCCCTTCTCTACTGAAGTGTTATATTCAGTTCTGAGAGTGGTTTCTTCGGGTTTCTACGTTCTACGTGATCTTTAGTGTATCTTTGTCAAGTTTCACGGTGATTGGCTGGACTAGTTAATTGAAATAGGGCATGAATCTGATGGTATGGATAACTAGGAAACATGTCCTGGAAATGTGATTTCCGCTGGGGATGTACATACAGCAACAACTACTGTTTGTCCTATTTGTTATTGTTGTAGAATTGCTTCGGTGAATTTGAAAATGATTTGCTGAAATATGTAGTGTGGATGAAGCATGATGTGGTACAAAAAGCTGCATATTTAGCTTGAACATTGAATGCCTTCATTATGAAGTGTTCTATTCAGTTTTGAGAGAGGTTCCTTTAGGGTTCCTAGATGATATCTATTTTGCACTAGTTGGAGAGCATCAACACACGAAGTAATCCTTTGTAAAGGAAAGCTATTATATATAATGATGTTAGCAGGGTGAATTAACAAATGAAAAATATGTTGGGATGTTGCTGTTATATTGCTTTCATGTTGTTTTCTAAATATTTTCAAATTGGATGCTCACTGTGTTTGATGCCGTTTTGTAGGTTATGATGAAGGCATCTATGCTTGGGTTGCGGCAAACTATGCTCTTGGCACACTTGGAGGGGATCCTCGCAAAACCATTGGAATAGTTGAACTTGGGGGTGCTTCAGCACAGGTGGGAACACAGTCCTAGTCTTGGTTTCCTTTGTTTTCAGGTCTCGGAACTTGTTTAACCATAATGTGCGTTTGCAAGATACTATGTTACATCAGAAAATACCCACTTAGCTGATATGCATTGCTAGTAGCTCTGTGGATTGCTTCGGTGAAGTTGAATAGCGGGAATTCTAATTTCTCAACGTCGATACACACAATAGCTTAATGTCCTGGTTATATACCAAGAAATCTTGATTTTGTGCTTATGTAATTCCTGCTGTTCTGTTTCAGCTGACATTTGTTTATGATGAAGTACTTCCTCCAGAACTGTCAAGTAATTTTACTTTTGGTGAAACAACATACACTCTCTATAGTAACAGCTTTCTAAACTTTGGACAAGTGAGTTGCTTGTATCCATTGAACCCTATGCTTTATGGATAATCTTGTAAAATTTTACAATAGATTAATCATCTTACTTTATTATTTGCTTTCTCAGAATGCAGCACAAAAGTCATTACATGAAATACTGAGGGCAATAGGTATCCATTTACTTTCTTTTTATATCAACTCTTATATGTAACCATTTTATACTTTTGCCATTCCTTGCAGTAATAACAAAGGAATCAGTATCTGATGGATATATGAACATCGAGCCCCTAAAAATATACCCTGTAAATGGGACCATCATTCATAGAACCGAACTTAGATGTACTTGTAGGATCGTTGTACTTAGGTCAATGAAATGCCAATAATTAATACTTACTATAACTATTTTGATGGAATATAAGTACAATGTGCCATGATTGCAGTTCAAACAAATGGGTGTCATATTTCTGATTTGATGAATGTTTAGTTTAATTTCTTGACATTTATATTCATCGTTATATTGTTTCTATTATATGCTTGTTAGTAGAGCAGAGTGCAAACCGTGCATGAAATCCATGGACATTAGGGATGAAAACGAAGCGGATAATATCCGGACCGTATCTGTATACGACATCCTTTTTTTGAAAATGGTAAGAAATTTTAGTATCCGACAGATACGGATACGGATAAATATCCGAATAAATCAAGCGGATAGCAGAGCGGATATGGTATCGACAATATCCGATGGAAACGGAGCGGATACGGATATCTGGAAAAAATAGATATCCGGATAGTTGAACGGATAGTGACCAAAACTCAGGCAGAATCCCATCTAGCAAGTTAGCAGCTAATACGAGGCCCACATGTCACATCCTTAGTCCATCACAATAGTCACCTTCACATTGGGATGAAATTGAAGTGGATAGTTGCTATATGTGTAATGTGTCATTAGTATTTAGTCATCATGTATAGTCAATTTGTGAACTATATGTATACTTTTAATATCTTGAGACTATCAATATTGCATTATGTTATGTTATTCAAATATTATATTTATACCAATCAAATGTTTGTTACATAGAATGACAACCTACTATCTGGTATATATTCGTTTTGTTTCCGGTTACCATCCGATTTTGGGTACTATCCGTTTTATTACTATCTGTTTCTGATTTAATATCCGATCCGTTTTAATGCTATCCATATCCGTATCCGCATCCGATTAGAAAAAGGTGGATACGGATATGGTAAAGCCACTATCCGTCCGTATCCGCTCCGTTTTCATCCCTAATGGACGTAAACAAATTATTTTAGTAAATTCATTTAGTAGCGTATAGAGTGGCTTGTCAGCAAGTACTAAGTACCAACCAGTCTCATCATGAATCTTGCATTTGCAGACTCTTCCAAAAATGGTACACTTATTGATCCTTGTGCTCCTAAAGGATATTCTCACAACAAAGTGATGGTGAGGACAAACGCTGTTTCAAGATCAAAATTAGAGAATCAACACATTGATAATGGCAAGGGCAACTTTACAGAGTGCAGATCATCTTCACTGATGCTGTTGCAAAATGGAAAAGGTAAAAAAATTCACGTGAACACTTTGCCCAATTATTATATGTTCCTGAAGGCAAGATGGTAACTTGGCAGGACCAATGGAGTTTTTTGACAGCACTGTTGTTAACATGTTTTGAAAATCTTGTTCACTTAAAATTTTTATTGTGCCTTTTGTTGCTCTGATTTTAGTAACTCAATTGAATGTGATGCTTTAGAGGTTGGTACCACTATTATGTTCTAAATGCAGAAAGTTGTCAGTATCAACAATGCCACCTAGGATCTACTTTTGTACCTGAGCTACGTGGACACTTCCTGGCAACTGAAAATTTCTATTTTACATCAAAGGTACACTGCATCTCTCTCTCTCTTTTTTCTTGCATGTGCCATCCTTCTCTCTGTATACCTCTATCTTATACACATTCTCTATCAGTTCTTTGGACTCATGCAGTCTTCATTACTATCTGATTTTGTACTTGCTGGAGAGCAATTATGCAACAAGGACTTGACTACTCTTAGGCAAAAGTATCCTAATCAGTCAGATGAAGATTTCTCACGGTACTGCTTCTCATCAGCATACATTGTAGCTCTACTGCATGACAATCTTGGTGTACCGCTGGATGACAAGAGGCAAGCATATCAAGACACACCATTCTCCTTCAGCGAAATTTATTGTTGAGTAATCTAATGTGCTTACGGAACTTATTTTTTTCTCCCCGGGCAGGATTGAGTTTTCAAATCAGGTCAGAGAAATTCAGGTTGAATGGGCTCTAGGTGCTTTTATCACAAACATAAAAGATACAATTTTAGAGCCCTTAGGGATTGCTGCAACACCAGTCCATAACAACAGGCTGCTGATTGCTGTGCTGGGAGGGTTACTTGTATGTGTACTTTTGGTGTCGAGATGGAGGAAGCCCAAGACCAAAATTATATATGACCTAGAGAAAGGCCGATACATCATTACACGCATCAGCTGATGTTGACCTTTGTTTAGAGGAACAATATATACACGACAAGAATAGATGTTGTTCTGTACCAAAATGTACAAGTTCAATTCTTTGTATTCTTGCTCTTAGTTAAGAGAGCTGGCTGGGTGGAGCATGAAGAATAGCACATCTGTATGCATAACATTATGTCACGTACTAATCATATATATTTAATGATAAAAGTATATTAGTTTTGCCTCACATACTTGATCCTGCTATTTTTCATATCCATCATTTTATCGTGTAGTGCGTAACTGCATTCTCGCTGTCCATTGACGGTTGTATTGTGTGCCAAGATTATTAATAAGATGTTTAAAAAACAAAACAGAAGTCAAGATGGCCGAGTTGGTCTAAGGCGCCAGTTTCAGGTACTGGTCCGAAAGGGCATGGGTTCGAATCCCATTCTTGACAAACATCTTTTTTATTTTTTTTAAGAAATTCCGGCCACGGTATTTTAATCTTTAAATAAAAAAGTAACTTAAGGTTTTCTTTCTAACTTATAATCTGCGCATGTCGGTTTTAAAATACCACAGCTTTGGTTTCGAAGTTGGATTACATTCCCTAGTTGGAGCAGAGATAAACTGAGTCTTAGGTGGGGCAGATGGCCTGTGGGCTGTGGCCGGCCCACCAGACTTCGACCTCAACACACAGCAGCCTCTGTGTTTCGCGAGCTCTGCTTCCGGCGTCCCCGACCCCGCCGGCCGCCGACCTCGCCGTCCCGCTGCGGCACCGCCCCGCCGACCTTGCCCCACCCCTGCCCGGCGCCCGTCGTCGCCCCGGCCACGACGCGGGGACCTGCCCCTGCGTCGACGCCCGCAGCCCGCCGCCCCGCCCCTGCGCGGCTGCGGCCCTGCCACCCTGCCCCGGCGGCGCCTGGCGCCCGGCGCCGTCCCGACCACGGTCACGGCGGACCCATCGATCCTGACACCCACTACTCCCTCCACGGTTAGTTTCCACTACTCCCTTCACTTCACTTCTTTTCTCAAATTCAATCACGCCTATTAGATTGCTCATCTCAATTCTCAAGGTAATTTTCAGATTGTAGTACCTGCGGTGCAATTTCACAGAATATTATGTATCAATTGGATTTTCAATTGATGAATTCAGCAATTAATTTTGGAAAACTGCTATTACCTAGATGTCATATATGTACTGTCCACTATGTCATGTTTTGAACATCTTGTGTTTGCTCCTGTCAATATCAAAGTAGTTTTTTTAGGAAAATTCAGGAACTGAAACTGAAACTAAATATGGAGTCTGTACTAAAACTGTAACTGAAACATTTTTTTTGGTTTTAGAAATGAAACTAAAGGCTCTAATGGACGCTCCTAGTTACTAGTCGTTCTTTGTTTTAGAAATGAAACTAAAGGCTCTATACACACTGCTAGTTACCTCGATGTCACATATTAAATTTGATTGGTTGGAGTATAGTGAGTAAAAGGATGCCGTGTTTTATTTTTATTGCTTTCTCTTTGAACAATTGGGAAGGCCCGATAAATTTAGACATATTGACTAGTGTGTTTATTATTATTGTGCTTGTATATTTTAACCAGTTTGCGATGCATTTAGTTAATGGTAGACAAAATATATTTTAGGCTTGCCCCACCTATATTTTCGTCTTGCGTCCGCCACTGAATTGTCATTGGTCTCCTCTTCCTCTTCCTCTTCCTCTCCACTCTCCAGTCTCCACCGGTAAATCGGTAATGTTGAACTATTCTTAAAGAAATTCAATCGTGACAGTTAAGGTACTGTGAAGGTTGTTCTTTCTAGCTTATACTCCCTCTTTCATCCTCCCCATCGCGCAGTCGCTCGGTCCAGGCCCAACACAAGCTCACGGTTTCACCTGATCCAGATCTCGGCGACGGCAGATTCCCCAAGAGCGCGATCACTGACTCCACTCTCCTCCCTCTTCCCGGCAGCCTCCCTGCTCTTCCGGCAATCCACCCGACCGCCTCTCGTCGTCGACAATGGATGGCCTCCTCGACAAGCCCCTGAACCCGAGCAAGCTCCTCAAGGAGCAGTGAGTCGGGAGCTCCAAACCCTACCCACGACCTCCACCACTTCACCCTCGAACGTACTGTTCTAAGTGCCCTCCTTGTTCTCCATGGTGCAGGTTTGTGAGCAACCTGACGGGTTCTTCCCTGGTGGAGATTGCGGCGCTCTCCACCATCGTGCCGGTAAGCGATTCATCTCTCGAGCTGCGATTCCTTTTCTTTTTTCAGCCAGTGGAATTTGTGATTTGATTTTTTTTTTTTTGGTGCACAGGCTGTCGTTGTTCTAAGGAAGTGGAGCATCGAAGGTCGGTTGATTCGAGATTTTTGAACTCTTTTGTCTGTAAGGTGTAGTTCAATGCGTTTGCGTAGCAAATTGGCTAGTAAGGTTGTGTGACTGGAAATGGAATATCAAATTATCAGAGTGCTGCGTGCTGCTGTTGTGCAAATTGAGCATTTTGATCAGACGTTTTGTGCATTGTGGGATTCAACCATTGAGTCCAAATCCTTCGTGGATCTAAGTGCTATCCTCCACTTTTAAACTGCACTGGCCAATCTGATGCTATCATTCAAATCCACATTTAGCTTGATGTGTCTTTTAAACTTTCACATCATTGGTTAATTTCACAACCTTCTTTTATTTTCCATCTGTGAAGTAAATCTGATAAAACTTGCTACTTCCCTTGTTTTAGATAGTACTAGGAGGGATTCGGTGAAGAAAAATGATGATGCTGTTCCTGCTCATAAAGATTGGATGTATTACTTTTCTGTGCTGGCTATAGATTACCTCACTATTGTACTGCCGGTTCTTTTGATTTTCACTGTAAGTTCTCTTTGTTCCATATTGATGTTACTTACATGGTAGCATTGTTGAACTACAGAAACCAGACAACATTAAGAGAAGCAAACATTGCAACTTAGAGCATAGACTTGTATCCAACTGTTGTTATTTGCCAATCATCGTAGTATAAGTTAACACTTTTTTGCTGAAGACAAATAATTACCGATTCTTTTATTCTATGGTCCAACTGTTGTTATTTGCCAATCATCATAGTATAAGTTAACACTTTTTAGCTGAAGACAAATAATTACTGATTCTTTTATTCTATGGTTTACTGCAGGTCTTAGCTGAATGGGCCTGCACCTGTGCAATTTGTTGTTTAGTCATGTTGTTTGTCCCTGTCATATTTAAAAGGTATTTGTTATTATGTGCATTCTTTACTAACACCTCCTTCTTGCAACAAGCAACTTATGTTGATCTGGAACTTGTAATCCTGCATGTTCAGTTCTCAGGTGCATCTGAAAGCTCGACTAAATCAGCCGTCTTCACTCAGAGAAGATGTATCTTCTTACCGTGTGTCCGTGGTATGCAAATTTTGTTTGATAGAAAAATAAATTCATTATCAATACTACAGATGTAGCAGTTGTATCAAAATTTTTAATGATGATTATGTGCTTTTCAGGTTTTAGTTACATGTTTGTGTATATTGGCTGTCGACTTCAAAATCTTCCCTAGATGTTATGCCAAGGCTGAAACATATGGTAGTGGCATTGTAAGTAGTATTGTTCAGAATTTTTCTTTGTTTTATATTTAGTTCTTCTTCATCAAGCATCTCTGTTATGGTGTTGGTGCCGCACTCAAATAGTATTTGTGTCTGCTATATCGGTTTGAACAGTTCCCCACTACCAAATGATTATAGTGTCATTCTCAGTAGAGTCCTTAGAGATAAATAAAAAGAGACAAGGGAGCATTGCACCCATGATGATTAAGAATAAACCAAGGATCTGGTCTTGTCTTTTTTTTAAAGTTGGCCACAGAGCCTCTATACCACTTTAGGGAAGAGCTGTAGCTACATGAGGGTGAGTGCTCTACTCTCAGGCCCCAGATCATCTCATGTTGAAGGATTCTCAAAATAATTTAGCCAAGGCCCTTGAACTTATCTTCTAAAGGCTCTATTGCACATGACAGTACAACATTATATCGCTAGAGCACCTGTTGTATTGTTCATGCCGCTATGGGACTGTGGTTGTGGCTATTGTTCACGTATGTTAATATTTTCATGTGCCACCACCACCACAACATAGTCATATGTTGTCATGTTTGTTGATTGTTTATTCGGTATTCTTTGCACGATTTACTTTGTCCCTATATGTTTTTAGCAGTTTAGGACACTGATGATTGAATCTTCAGTTTTTTTATATTTGTCAATGTTTATGTTTGTTCTTCTAGAATTACCACCAATATATTGTTTGAAAATCTTTGTTGCTCTTAGTCGGATTTATATTTATTAATGTCATGTTGTCAAAGCTGCATTGCCAAGCGTGTAATTTGGATTGTATTCACCTTTTTTTTGAAAGTTGGCAGGTTTAAAATTGCCAAGTACAGTTTGATGCGTTAACGTCATATGTATTTTATTCCTTACTTAATAGTATTAAGATATTTGACTCTCGATATGACAGATGGATCTCGGAGTAGGATCTTTTGTAGTGGCTAATGCTCTGGTATCTAGACAAGCACGAAACACAACCTCAATGTAAGTCCTTAAACACTGTGATATGATATCACTTGTCTTAACCAAAGTCTTTAGGGTTCAATTAGTAGAAACGTTGAATATTGGATTCAACATTGTGCACTACAAGACAGGACCTAACATCATGGATTCTTATTTAGCTCTTGTGAAGTGCGAGTATCAAATGAGTGATCTATATACATTGCTCCCAATTCCCAAGTGTTTTGGTTTCCTTGAGAGTGATTCATATGAAAACTGAATATAAAGGACAAAGCCGGTCTGAGAAACATAAACTAGAGCTTGGGGTTTGCAAAAATGAACCATACTTTTCTGTGTTAATAATTATTAGTGGAAATTGGTTATGGGGCGCTGCAATTGTGCGGCCAATGCTTCTGAGTATTATCTTTTTACACATATGCCAAATAACATAGCAACTCGAGTTAATCATCCCCTAGTAGACTATATCAACGTCATGCTATTTCAAGACATATTATTTTAAGAATGACAATAGTATCCCTGAGCTAGCAATATAGAGAGAAAGAAGAGAAATTACGAAGCCGCTGCTGATAGGCATGCCAAAAACGCTTCGTGCCATAGCAAAATGTGAGATTACAGACATTCTCTTTAATCTTTATTCCAAAAGTTGTTTGCGCGAGATCAGTTGCATTCTCTTTTTATCCTTATGCCACAAGTCGTTTGCAGCGTGCCCAATGGCATAGAATTCATAATTATCTTCTCTCTCTTTGTATTGCTAGTTCAAGCACCATTACCAATCTTAAAACAATCCGTCTATGAATTGCATAAAGTTGATATTAGTGTGATAGGGCATAATTAACCCATGTTGCAATGTTATATACATAGTTGTCAAAAGATAGTGCCCATAAACATTGGCCACAATATTGTAGCGCCCCCCGATGAATTTTCCCTAAGTACCAGATTCAATTGATGGCTTATATGGTGTTGTTTTGCAGGATCTTTAGCTCAAAATTTATGATGTGATTGATGTAACTACTTATTGATGTAACTACACAAGTTACATTTCAATTTATAGTAGACAAATCAAAGAACTAATGTTTATTTCTGCCAACTATTTCTCTTGGAGATAGGAGCTTGTAGTAGACTAGAAGATCCTCTTACAAAGTGATTTAAGTTTGCAGTTTGGAGTTACTATCCAAAATTATTATGTTGTGCTGTTTTTTTTGTCAAATTGGAACTAAATACAAAGTATAATGATTCCCTGTTCAAATTTTAGTTATATCCATTTATTTAAAGCATTTTTACTAGGATTATTTTCTGGGCAGCACCCTTGATACTCACATTTTAGTACCATCACTAAACACCACTACTAGGCAGACATCATCGTTTAAACTTTTGAATTTTCTTACGATGACAACAGTTGTTTCTTAACAACAGATTTTCCTATAAACACTAAACTACCACTATAGTAGTATGAGATGTATCTCACAATAACGTTCTTGTCCCTTAGGGGCTGGAAGGCAGCACTGAGGACCATAAGTCCTCTAGTATTTCTCGGCTTTGCTCGCCTTATCTCCACATCAGGTGTTGATTATCAGGTATTTTCCTTCTTATGCCAATTACCTGAATTACCCATTCGTCATAATTAATCACATGAATTATCATGGAGTGTTGTTTATCCAAAGTCCTTGACCTTTTCCTTTCTCTTGTCTGATAATTTATGTTACGTTCTTAATTTTTCTTGATGCTAAAACTGCACTATACAGTGAGATATGTTAGTTACTATAACCTTTTTCTTTCTTTATCTGATAATAATTTATTTTACGTCTTATTTTTCCTTGATGTTAAAACCGCACTATAAAGTTAGATATGTTAGTTACTATATCATTTTTAGTCTTGGGTAGTGACGAAGTGGAGTGATTGGGTTTCAATTTGTAAGACATAATCTAACGTTCAATTTGTAAAGTAACCTTGTTATAATACAGTTGTCTGTTGTTCTGAAGATGCATGTTTTATTTTTCATCTTGTAGGTCCATGTAGGAGAGTATGGTGTCCACTGGAACTTCTTTTTCACCCTTGCAGCAATTTCTATCCTTACATTTATTATCAGAATTCATGCTAAATACTGTGGGTTTGTTGGCCTGTTTGTCCTGGCAGGTACTACAGTTCCAGTTCGACAGTGGCTAGATAGAATTGAAAGTGCTAGAATCCTCATTTTAAGAGTTAATCTCGATTTTCATTTTCAGGATACCAAATATGGTTGTCTTTTGGTCTGAATGAGTACCTCATTTCTAATACAAGAAGTGCTGGCATCATCAGCCAAAATAAGGAAGGCATCTATAGCATTTTTGGTAAAAAAAAAACTGTGCGCTTGGTTTGTCTGTCATTTCTTTGCTTAAGGTGGTGCGAAAAATAGATCCTTCAAAATTTGTTGGCAGACACATGCATGCACATGTGAATTTGTTGCATATGCATCTGTGATCTGTATGACCTTTTCCCACCTTCTTTCATTATATTTTATTTTTTTTAATGTGCTGTATTTACATACACCATTTTTTAAATCTCTTGCTGAATTTCAATACTCTGATTGCCTTATATTGGATTCTTGTTCTACCTAAATCTCATCCTTATTTAAATTGCTGCAACATTATGCAATGTAATCAACTCCCTCCATTCAGGATACTGGGGTATGTACCTGATTGGTGTTTCTCTGGGTTACTATCTGTTCTTCAACAATGGTTCAAAAGGCAAGAGTAGGAGCAATCAATCAGTAAAAGTCTGGATTCTTGCCGCATCTTTTTGGTAAGGAAAAACCCTAAAATGCATCATTAATGATTTAATTTTGCCTGATTATCAAGTATCAACATTTCCTCTCATGGCATGTTTATAGGATTTTGGCAACCATTATTGACAGTTACGTTGAAAGAGTTTCTCGGCGAATGGTAGGATACTTATTAAATAAGTTCTTGGTTTTATTTTTTACACCGGTATTAAATTTTATAAAATAAACTAGGTTTATGATAGTTATGCAATGTAATATAAGCTTTATGGTATGTAGAGCAGAGTGTTGGGCTCTTAATATTTGAGTGGAATTGTTATGTTACTTAAGGAACATGCTAATGATGAAATTGATTGGTACATAAAAAACTAACAGAAATCGGATATGGACATTAGTGATCAATGGCTGTTGCTCCTAGACATTATCTTTCTTGTGCATGTTGTTCAACAGTAAAATTCTATGCCCATTGGCTTTTGGCCATTTTAGCAATGAAAATGTCGTCTTTAGGCTACTTCGGGAGTATTTCAAAAATAATGGTAGTGGCCCTGACCTAACAATATAGAGTGGAAGAATCACGAAATTTGTGCTACTGTGAAAGTCGCAATCGTCCTACAGCATAGCATGATGAGCAACCGACATCAGACACTTTTTTTGTGCCTATGCCTTAGAGAAGTGCGCAACGACATTGGCTTTCTAATTTTCCCTTCTTCCCCTCTGCATTTCTAGCCCAGGGGCACCATTGCTGTATAATATCTCTGAATAGCCTGAAGATGATGTTTTCATTTCCAAAGTGTCCAACAGAGTGTATTCCAAGGTTTAGTGTTATACGGTATGCATGTATAAAGATAGTGTTCAGGAGCCATGACCATTAATCATATGTATTCCACATCCAGTTTCCCCCAAAACAATTATAGCATTTAGCTTTAGAGTAAGTATACCTGAAGCAAGAACAAATGTGAAGCATAGTTTATTATAAATTGTCAGCTGCACTGCTGAAATGCAAACCTTCCTATCTTGAAATGCTATTCTCCAATTTGAATGGATATATCAACAATTAGTTTCCTACGAATCATGAAATGAAGTTATAATGTGCACTACAGCTTAGCTTTTTTTATTTGTATGTATGCTTCTTGAAGAGCTGAGGATATTTTTTTTACTTGTAGTCTTGTACTGCAAACATTAATATTCCCATGTTCCTTACCCTTTCTATCTGTGATCCTTAGATTCAGTTAGATTCATAGCTTCTAAAAATACATGCAAATGAATGTTGTTTTTAACGAAATGCATTAGGCATAGTTACTGCAAGGCTACATATTGGTATCTCTTTGTGCACTCAAAGCCACTTGTATATCTTTTTCTTTAAAAAATCTCACCTGTATAAGATAAAATAATTTTGACAACTTATTTTTTCCCTATTACCATCTGTATCAAGAACGATTCGACCATTTCATTTTGCAGTGCAACTTTGCTTATGTTATGCTTGTGCTTGGCCAGAATTTCCAGGTATCGTTATTGCCTTTCTTGCTTTTATAAACTTCATAATATACATTTAATGTCAGATTGGAAACTCCATATTTAGTCAAATTAACTTCTCTTTACCATTTGGAGTATAATTCTTTGTATATATATCAGTGATGTAGAACATACTATGACCAGAGCATTAATCATGGACGCAAGAATAATATATACTTTAACTGATAGTTTCTTCAAAATTTTCTATAGCGGCTCCCAAGTTCAAGTTCATGAGGATGGTATTAGGGGAAACTAACCATATGTTCTTTGCATATTTTTCATATTCTGAAATGGGAGTGACATACAAGTTTTAACTCTCTAATATGCACAACATGGTTGCAAAATTCAGTCTTACACTTTGCATTTGTAGCTTCATAATTGGTTTTTATTTTTTGATGGCTGGAAAACTCAGATATCATCAGAACCATGAAAGTTAACGAGCTCCACAAATTTTGCAAGTCACATCTACTTAATTTATTACTTTCCAAGAAATCATACATGTTCTCTTTATAATCCTTTTTTTATTAGGTATAGCACTTCCAAATTTGTTCGGGCTCTGATTTTGATGCTGACTATTATTAATCAACAGGTTATATCAATTCTCACACTGGCGGGGTTCATTTCGTATGACAAGAACTTAGTTCTTGAAGATGCATTCAATCAAAATATGCTTGGATTATTTCTTTTGGTAAGATTTTTTCTTGGTATTTTTTTATCAATGCCAAAATGGAAATGTTCAACTAAGGGAATGCAATTCTGAATTCCTGGCAGATTTGTAACTTATTTAGTCAATTGGTATGAACTAACATTTGGCTTTGTCTTACAGGCGAATATCCTAACCGGTCTAGTAAATTTCTCAGTGGACACGCTTTCCGCCTCTTCCCTAACCGCCTTCATGATTTTGTCTATATACTCCTTTGCCTTATGCATGGTTGCTGGTCTTCTTCAGTTCTGTGGTGTCAGAATGAAATTTTGGTGACATGTAGACTTATTTAATAATTTGTATGCATTTGTCAATTTGTTAGCAAGCAAAATCTCTCTTGGGATTCAAGACAAACTGCTAAACTAATTAATTTTACCTGTCTATCATTGACTCTTCTTTACATTCTGTATCAGATTTCTGACTTGTTCACGTCATGACAACACCCAAGAGGAGTGCTGAACTTTCATGCTGTCCCATCCGGAAAATCTTTATTTCTTACAAATTGCAATTGGTCCATGCTTATTAATACTGCCACTTACATTTCATTTTGAAGAAGAGACATCTGTCATAGCTATGTTGACAAATTGAAGACGACTTGCGAAGAATTCACTGTCTCGTTAATTTAGCTGCAGAATCAGAATCTGACGTGCAGTGTTGATATAGATGTTACATGCCACGATAAAGTTTTTTATTTGAAATAAGTCTAGAAGTGGCCCATTCACTGAGTGTTACTTTTTGTGAATTACTGTCTATAAGAATTTAGAATATGATGTCGTGGTAATTAACTAGCAAAGAATATAGGAAAAGGTCCATTTTAGGTACCATTAAACTATGATTTGGTCCATTTTACATCCCCGAATTTGCAAAACCGGTTTAAAACACATCACAGGCGGGATTCCCTAGATGGTTTTGCACAGGTGGCTGCCATGTCCATTAGCTTTGAGATGGCCTCCACCGTGGCAGCCACATCTGCCTCTCTCTCTCTCTCAGACTCGATTCCGGTGCGCCCGTGCGGGAAGGAGGCGGCGCGCTCGTGTGGGGAGGAGGTCAGGCGACGGCGCGCCTGTGTGGAGAGGGGGGCACGGTGGTGAGTGCTGTCGGTGTGGAGATGTGGCGGAGCAGGGTGAGGTGGCGGCGCACAGAGAAGACGCAGAGGATGCCGGGGCTCTGGAGGCGGCGTCGACATGGAGGCGACGATGCACGGCGGAGATGGGCGGCTCTCTCGGGTTGCGGTGGAGATTTAGAGGAAGCGGCGGCACTCTCGGGGTGGTAGTAAGGCGAGGCACGGTGGAGATGGCAGCGCAGCGATTCGCGTCGGGGTCGGCGAAGGTGGTGCGCGCCGGCGACCTGAGGCGGAGGAGGAGATGGCGGCGGCGACTCCGGCGATTGGTGAGGAGGAGGCGGTGATGGGCAGGGGCGGTCCCCAATGGCCTCGCGGAGATGGGCGGCGACGGCGCGGAGAAGGCCGTGAGGGAGGCGCGTGGGGCGGTGGTGCGACTGTTGCCCCTCTCCTTCCTATGGGCACGAGAGGGGAGAAAAATGGACAGGAGACCTGAGAGAGACAGAGAGGAGGGGGAAGAAAATAAAATAAAAAGGGATATGTGGCAGTCGAGTTAGCAAAATCACTACTATATGGCATCACGTCAGCAAACCACTAAATGAAACCAGCTTGTGATGGGTTTTGAGCTGGTTTTAAAAGTTTAGGGTGGAAAATGGATCAAATCATAGTTTAGAAGGTTTTTTAGACTTTCGCGATAGTTAAGATACCTAAAATGGACTTTTTTTCAAAAATATAGAACGAGGTGGTGTGCGTACATGGCAACCTCTGCATTGTTGCATTGTGAATGGTGATTGCTATAGCTTGATGGATGTGCATCGACCGAAGTGGACTGAAATTAATAAAGCAGAATATTACCTCCACATTGTGCGATCGTCTTCTTTGTGGGCAATTGTTAATCTATGTCTTAAACTATACTTGGTAGCAAGGTTTCACAACATAAATTACAACCAATGCTCGCTAATCACTATATTCGGAAGTACCCTACAAAGGCTGTTTTCGTTTTGGGCTTCATCTCCCCTTCCTTTCAGGCTTTTCTTCTCCTACTGTGTCGCCCTTTTCTTGGCCCCTGTGGCATCCATTGTTGTGCCACTCTATCTCCTCCCACACTCTCTCCATCTTCTCGGATGCCACCGTGGCACCCGGTGCCATATAATTTCTATCTGACAGGAACACGGATATCCACGGTTGCGTGGTCTTTCCTAGTATTAGGAAAAAATTTAGCGCGTGCATGGACAAAAATAAAAATAGAACGGTACAACTAACAGTTAAGTTATAGGCGTGGTTACTGAAATAAAATTTCATCGCTTCGTTTTCCCAGAAAATTTCATGTGATCATAAATTAGTAAGAAACAAAGAGAATCACAGCATTTTAGTCATAAAAGTTGCCATCGATGCAGAGTGAGGCACGAGGGCGTTAATGCGATCTGAGCTTACGTGCAACGTACAGCGGTACAGTACACTTGTGTTTCGCTCCGCGCAACCATCGCAACGCAGGCAGCACCCTTTCGGCCTTGCCTCACGCTTGCTCCATGCACGTCCCTGTCACCGCTTAACAAAAGCTGCGCAAATCTCATGGATGATCGAGGGGTTGAAGGCATCGACTGATATCAAACCAAAAAACAGTCGACTAGCATTTAGCCCTTCCGCACACATATACATGTTCAATGGGGCTATGTTTTTTTTTCTATTATTTGCGGTTTTAATTTGGTTTTAGTTATAGTTAAAAAGGTTAGAGTCTTTAAAAAAGACTTGAAAAGACTAAAAAATATATTTAAAAATATATTTAAGATCTTTTAGAAAAACTCCACAAAAACTCAAAAAATTGTTACAAAATGTTTCAGTGAATGGCTTGTATAAAAATAATAAATTTTGCAAACTGAACCTGAACCATACCAGGTTCGCGAACCAAAGAGGGGCCTTTGATCTAGAGGGTAAGTACGTGTATCAGATATATATGTGTGCATGTGATGTTTTGTGTGGAAACATGGCGTAGCAAGGGCAAGAGTATCTTTAGCAGAAGCTCCAGATCTCTATTCTGTAACACTATTCACAACGCATTCTATCCATTCCTCTAAAATTTTTCACACTTTGCACTACATTTTAAAAAATTCATTCTCTGCAGCAGGTCTACCCACTCTATTTTACAATTTCATCTACGAATGCTCTAATGTAGTATGGTACATTTGGAAAACAGGAAAAATTTTTGGGAGCGGCTCCAGCTCAGTCGCCTGGGTCGCGCGCGCGCCTCGCTCGAACCCGGCCGTCGGTGAGCGCGTGGCGCGGCCCAGACGACTGGGTTTGAGCAAAACCGAAATCTTTTGGTAGCCGAAAGAATAAAGCAAAATGATACCTAGGGCCTCAAACATGGACTGATCTTCCGGAAGATATGGTCCCGGTACGATCGACCGCACGAAGGATCAGAGTCAGAGGAGGGGTGTGATGATTAATTAAGGCCGTGTACCTGCAATCAGGTTAATGACCACTCTCCGTGAGATGACGGAGCCAGCAACGATATGGCGAGGCAGCCTGGCTGCCGGTACATGAATAGAGGAGAGATTGCCATTTTAGCGCTCCAACAACGGATCGAGCCGGGAAGAGACGATCTTCTTCGACGTTCCTTAAAACTTAAAACCCAACTCCTGGTGTGGTACCACTGCCACCATTACTGTTCCATGCCTAACAATTTGCAGTAAAATTTTGTCAAGGCCAGACCTCTGCTGCAAGGCTGTTCATGCATTGTTGCCCTAATACAAAATAATTTTTACTGGTCATCAGATGACTGACACTTATTTAACTTTAAGTTAATTTTCTCGCATATCTAGATGCTTTCATTAAATTTTTTATGTGTTATATGAAGATGTCTAATCTATAATCCAGAAAATCGGCTGAGGGTTAAATAAATCTCGGGCAACTGACGTCAAAATAGTTCATACAAAATATGCCAGTTTCTGTTTGGAACGCGTGAATTTTACAAGAAAAGCCTTTTCACGCGTTTGAGTTTTGTAAAGCTAGATGAGTGTCTATGTTTTTTTTAGGAGGGGCAGCACTGTTTGTGCAACAAAAAAGAAAAAGAAAAAGTAATTTCGCACGCTCGTCAGTTCCTTGCTCGCTTTATTATTGAGAGGAGCAGCACATTTATAGGTACAGTACTAATTTGTTACGTACATGTGTGAGCAAGTACAAGCTCAATTTTTCAGGGTTAGGAGAAGTACAGGCAGGCTCATTATTGTGGAGCTTGCCTTGCACCGCCACTGTGCGACCCTTATTAACGCTGCAGGATTCTGAAGCTTCGCCGAAATGGCTACTCTGATCTGATGGGCTGCACACATCGACCCAAGCTGATGATCGGATCAGCTGCACATATGGAGCAAGTACACCGCATTAAATCGTGCCGATCGCAAGAGATCATCCCGATGAGACGATGACCCGGTCTCCTTCCTCTTCCTCCTTTGCTTCTTTACAATTTCTTTCTCGCTTTATTTTAATCTTTAGATCTTTATTAGGTTTTGGAGGATTTAATCAACTTTAGAGAGGTGCCAAGAAGTATAGGATACCACTTTTGAAAGATTTAACCAACTTTAGAGAGGTGCCAATAAGGTTTGCCATATAGGATAGATAATGATGTGTAGCAGACAGTGCACATAGACAGTTGAGCCGTCTTCAATGCAAGAGATGACTTTACGCGTGAATTAAGAAATTTGTGTGTGATTAAGTGGCATAAAAAATGTGCAGTTGTCTCTAAATCTTCTCTATCATTTTATGAGTTGTTTATAAGTCATCTCTATAAGTGATATGGCAATGGTTAAAGATGGTTGTTGTCTCAACCATTGTACATTTTTTCAGAGAGATTGAAAATAAGTAGCTTCTTCTCTTTCCTCAAAACCCTAGCCGACGAAGCTCACATCGTCACTGCCATCGTCATGGGCCCACACAGGGGATAGATGGGCCGTGCGTGGGGTAGAACCGCGAAGGGTGGAAAGGACTGGACTAGGCTGGGACGATGGTGGCGCATGCCGTCAATGGGTGGCGTTGGGTGGATATTGAGGTAAGAGAGGACTAGAGGAGGAGGAAGACGAAGAAGCCGAGAAAATTTCGTATTTGTCTTTATAGTGATAGTAAAAGTACTTAGAGATACTGCATCATCATTGTAACTATTAAATCTGATGTAATCAATATAATACCTTCTAATTTTTAGCTTGGTTGCTGGGGCAGGATCACGGAAGAAACTGCTAGCTTATCGCGCTACACAATGCGTGCATGTGCGTTCCATGTTGAATTCGTGCTTTGTTGTATGGTTCTCAGCCTAGGACGGTGACTAAGAAAATACATCGAAGAACCAGTAATTTAGAAGCACAATTGTATCGAAGAAGTGTTGACGTGGAAAAGTGGTTTCCCGGCATCAACTACAGCCGAACTCAGGGGATTGGGCTTTGCGAGGACGTGCCAGCCGATTTGACCTTATGTAATCGGTAAGGTTTCCGATAGGCAAGCTGTCGGCGAAACAATGACGATTTACCGATACTTAGGAAATAATCTGATGATCGGCTTAACGATGAGACGTCGAGCCGATGGAACGGGGTGGAACTTAACACCTCCGGCGGACGGCGATGCGCAGCAATACCGCCGAGAGATAGTATTCCGGGCGAAACCTAACTCCTCCTAGCGGACAGCGATGTGCAGCAATACCGCCAAAAGATAGTATTCCGATGCCGACGGCGAGGAGATCGATCTTAGTCGAGACAGTAGACGCCGGCGGGATGTACTTTGAAACCGATACGAGCGGATCGATCGGATTCATAGCACAAGGGTAAAAGGTACACGAAATAGTAGATGTATTATTGATTGATTAAAGAGAGATCCTTTACACACCGCACCACGGCTCTTATTTATACTGACGATGTACCGGCTAATCCGATAACTTGACATGGACTCTATCTCTTAGTTACCTAAAATAACTAACCGACTAGACTTATCGTGTAAGGCATGGACTAGATACAAACCGACTCGAATACTATTACTAATATTAATTAACAGACATGAAGCTCTTCCTGGCATCTTTGATCTCAACGTGATGAGCTTGATCTCTAAAGCCGATATGGAACCTTCCAGTGAGTTTACTTGGTCTTCACGTGCAGAAGAGCCTACGGCTTTGGCCGGTCTTCCATCTTGACACATGATAAACACCAATCCTCTTCCATGACAGCCAATTATTAGAGCATGTACAGCAGGGGCTGTATCAAGCCTCTGCATTTCAAAATTTTTCAAAGCGCTGTGTTGTATCAAGGCCTTGTGTCTCTGCTTTTGTTTGAATTTTTCACCCGCGTTTACTGTAGCTACAGTAATTTCGGGGGCCTGCTAGGGACGCTCTTACCTTATATAAATTAGCCATGAGTAACATGTTCGGCTAATAAACATCCTCACGTGCATGAATAAAATATGAGCCGATCTTTCCATATGTGTATGTATAGATGCCGACTTAATCAACCGGCCACCAAGCAGTGTCTTCCACGTACACATCCATGCACATATTAAGCCGATTAATTTATAACCAATCAGCATAAGCTGTTGAATATATCGCTTGCGCCCTTGAGATGATTAGCGGAGTCTATTAATCCACGTATAGAAGCCGATTGTAGCATATTCATGCTTGATCATATGTACCATATATCTCCTTTGATCGGCTATCTAATCCTTCTGTGTATATATACATGTATAAAAGCCGATTATGATCTTTTCCAAATATTAGCTGATCAGCCAATAATGATGTCTGAGTATATGTCGATCTAGCTTCTTTTTTGGCCGAATATGCTATTTTTCATCCTCTTTTGGCCACTAAAATAACCGTATTTTTGTGCCAAATTTGGGTGTCAACAAGAGGCTAGATTGAACTTCGCTAATTTAACTCCCAACTGCAAGTGTATTCAAGATAATTTTGAGCTTTCTTACTATTTTAACTTGCAATCGGGTGTATTGTATTAAGCAATTGAGAATGAGGATCTCCACGACATGCATCTTTCTTATAGAATATCAATGCTCACAAAAACATAGACCTGTCGGCTAAAGTTGCAAATCAGCCCCCACCTGCCGAGAGCTGTAGACCTGTAGTGTTGGGATGAATTTACTATAATTCAACTTGAGGGTTTTCAGAAACCGCTTAAGAATAAACCTCTTTAAGATATTTAAAAAATACAATAAAAATGCTTAAAACGTAGAAACGTCTCGACTGGATTGTTCATGTACACTTTATAACTAGTACAGATATAAGAAACCGGCTACAAGTCATACATCTCACGCGACCAATTCCATCGGACACCCGCCACTAATTTTGCTCAAGTTTTGCATAGGAGCCCACCCATTACTTGCATGTTGCATGCATCATAGGAACCACTGGATGTAGCTTGTCCATGCATGATGCGTCTCCACGAATGCACACGACCCACAAGCACCGGGAGCAGGGACGGACACAGCAAAAAATAATAGGAGGTGCTAAAGTTTTTGCTCAAGGCCTAAGCATAAATTTTAGCCTCTTCTTTCTTTCTATTTTACACTAAAAATTATAGGTGGGTCTAAGGTGGGGCTTTACTGTCATAGACAGCGTAGGTGGGGCTGGAGTCCTACCAGACCCACCGCTGTGTCCGCCCTTGACTGGGAGTCAATCCGAAGGGGGAACATGCATATCGGACGTTGTGGTATGTTAAATAAAAATGTTATATTATGTTAAAGTAAGTGTTATATTATGTTAAATCAAATGTTATAGTGATTTAAAAAAGCTGCACAAAAATAAAATATTTCTTTGTGCAACATTTTTCAGCGACATGTAAAATAAAAAAAAAATGCTGGTGATATATTTTCCAATAACAGGTGAAACAAAAACTAATGTTCTACTGAAACATTTTCCAACATCTTGCAGTTAGGTAAACAAAATACTGTGATTTATTAAAACAAAAATGTTGTAATATTTTAAACAAAATGTTAAACAAAAATGATCAAAAAAGTTGCAGTAACCGACTATTGTATAAAATTGTGGGATGTCGTAGTATATTAAAACCAAAATGTTGTAATATTTAAAACTAAATGTTGCACCAAAAAATGCTGTAGGATTTTGAACCAAATGTTGCAATAGGACACTATTGCAATATATTAAACCAAATGTTGCAGGGTAATACCAAAATGTTGCAATATATATGTTACTAAATGTTGTATTATGTTAAACCAAATATTGCAGTATGTTAAGACCAATTGTTGCAATACGTGTTAAACAAATGTTGCAGTATATAAAATCAAATGTTGCACCAAAAAAAGTACCGCAAAATATTGAACCAAATGTTTCACAAGAACACGAGATGTTGCAGCACTCACGTGACAATGTTTCTCAATAAATTTGTGGATCGCCTTCTTTTTCAAATTCGGCTATCTCCTCCAAATCTGACCATTTTCTTTAAATCCAATGAGACCCCGTTACGCTCACCGAATCGATCCGGCCACCTAAGCTTTGTCGAGAATGATGCCTAAACAAGATCATAAGACTAGGATCGACAAGCTCGTCGCCCAGCAACCACCGACTAGGATCGACGTGTCCGCATGGCTATGGCGGCGAAGTCTCGTAGCTCCTCTAGTCTTGCGGTTCGATTTTTCTAGTTATGATATGCATGGTCGGGGGCGGATTTGGGCCTAGGGCCACTAGGGCCGTGGCCCTAGGCGTGAGCCAAAATCACAGCTATTATACCCCCTAAATTGGTGTGGCCCTATTCCTTGGCCTAGAAAAATTAAACGTGGCCGGCGGCCTACTATACTTCCTCCTCAGCCCATTAGCCTAGCACTCGGATTCCACGATTCCCTCCCTCATGCATCACTCCTCAGCCCATCCGCCTCCCCCACCCGGCCACCCTCACGGCCTCACACCTTTGTCCTCAAAGACGCCGCACGCACAACACACCAGAGCCGAGGAGGCAAACCTAGGGGCGGCGAAGCGTCGATGGGGCGGGCGGGGGTAGCTTCGCCCGGCGTGGACGCCAGGCCGCTGAGGGCACAATGGCGCTGATCGCGAGAAGGCTGCTTACGCTAGCAATGAAGGGCGCGAAAGCAATGAGCAAAGCCGCGAGGGCGAGGCGACCAGCGGAGAACGCGAGGCGCGACGCAAGCCGCGGTGGTCGGCGGATCAAGCGAGGCTCACCTGTGGCTTGCAAGCAGTACGGCGGCGGCCATGAGGACCGGCAGCAGAGCAATACGGCGAGGCTGAGGGCCGAGGGGAACGATGACGGCGGCTTAAGGCTTTGGTCACTAAAGGGACTACCGGTATGAATTCACCAATTTTGCAGCGATCTCTCTGCTCTATTTTAAATTTCAATCGATCAATCCCAATAGCACATCTCTGAACTCTAATTAGTGATTAGTGATTACAATAATAGAAATGTAGATTTGCACAATGAAGCGACCAAGGACATTGGAATCATTTTATTGTTTTCCCATCACTTCATATTGCATCCCTTAAATCTTTGAAATGTCCAAATTGCATATGTAGGTTCAAGTTCACGTGGTAATGCCGATGAAAATATGAGAAGTGAGGATGGACTAAGTCATCTTTAATTACGTACTTATTTTGTAATTTGTACCGTATCATGCTTTTATCTAGTTTGTTTTAGAATTAAGCATCGAATTAGATGTGTCATACTATGGGTTGTTTAGGGCTTTGTTATAGTGGCCCTAGGCGTGGAAATTCACCGGCTCCGCCACTGTGCATGGTGGCCTCCACATGCTTGTCCTGTCCGCAGCAGTGGGCTGAAATGAGAGCAGGGATGGTCTATGGAAAATCGGGTTGGACATAGCAGTTCAACGCAACATGCAACCATTCGCTTCGGGGTATTGCAGTTGCAGAACGCTAGAAGGTCGTCACGGAAGAAAGCTCTCGCATTGGGAACAACGTCCGGTCCATCGTCCTAAAGCATTTCCGCAAGTATAAACAGGTGGAGTAGCGTAGAGATACCAAATAGTAACTATGATCATCTCCATCTAAACACTCTGAATACACACTCTATAATACTGTTTATGTTTACTACACACTTTATCCATTTCTTTAAAATAATTTCACACTTTACACTACACCCTAAAAAAAAATCTTTACACCAATAGACGCTTTATCTCTGCATACATTATTTTATATATTCACTTGTTGACACGGCTTAGCTACTACTCCCTCCGTTCCAAATTATAGGTCGTTTGACTTTTTTACACCAAGTTTGACCCACTCGTCTTATTCAAAAAATTTGCAAAAATATGAAAAAAATTCAAGTCATGCTTAAAGTATATTATATGCTAAACTAAATCACAGTAAAAATAAATAATAATTATGAAATTTTTTAAATAAAACGAGTGGGTCAAAGTTGGTGTGCAAAAAGTCAGACAACCTATAATTTAGAACGGAGGGAGCAGTAAGCACCGGAGGCATCTTCATTCGATCTGACTGCTTTTATGGAGCTAGGGCCCAATTTAGCTAGTTTATTAAAAATAGAGTGCGAATTTATATCCCAATGCTGCGCTGGGCGCTGGTTGACCATGCATGTAGCGTGGACACGGTGCTGACTTTTCGCCAATAGCATTTATTCCTGTGGGTTGACCCGTTGAACTGAACTAACCAGTCCCGCTTGTTTGGCTCGGCAGTGGCACTGTAGGGCTGCCCTAAATATTAATTTCATACTACTGTCTACTAGCACGTATAGTATACTCTCAATGCACGTATAGTAGTAGCACTTTGATTACCAAAGTATAATGATGTACTCCCTCCGTCCCAAAATATAGGGCTTATAAAAATTTTCATCAAGACCAAGAAATAGTGTTTAAAAGAGTAAGTCATCTTTAATTATTTCGTTACTCGAAGCATGCATCTTCTTCCCATGCACTTATAGGCTGTTTGGTTGCCTTCTCTCACGAGCCTGGCCCGTCCGACTCAGCCAGGCTGGTGAGATACGGGATGTGCAAATGCAGAGACAATGTTTGGTTGAGTGTTTAGTAGGCGCATATTTTAAAATTTAATTATTTTGAATTTTATATAGCGAGTGTGGTCTAGTTTTGTTCGAACAAATGTCAGAAATCCATTTTTGTAATCGGTTCGGTAATCATATATGCTAATAAAAAGATACAAACAAAAAAGGAAAAAAATAAAAACTTACCTGTCACGTTAGCTGTCCACGCATGGCTTGATATGGTGACTGACTGTGACCCCATGCGCAGAACACGAGGCCGTCATGCGTTACATTCAGAGAAACGCTCATTTTTTATGTTTCTCCAGAGCCAGGCTGCATGGAGAATCTTGCATCCACAAAGCCAGGCTCAAAACCAGATACAAACAACCAGACACAAGAAAAAAGCAAGAATGTGCATCTGTAGATGCAAATCTCTGTAAATACAGCTAACCAAACAGCCTATTAATTAATAGCTTTAATAGCTAAAGTTAGCAAAAACATGCACTTTATAGTGTGAATAGCTTAACTATAAGTTAATTGCTCGTCTTTCCTAAGAAAATAATGGAAATGCGTCTTATATTATGAGACAACTTAAAAAAACTTAGGTGCCTGGGACGCAGGGAGTATCATGTATGTGCGTGCTATGTGCAAACACCCCATACTCGCAATACGCTGTAGCACTTTTGAGTATATGTGTACTACGTGCATATACGTATAATCGTATATACACTTGCTCTAATTATACACTTGCTCAAAGTCATAACTGCACTGCTACTGCTACCAACTCGGAGCAGGTCAAAGAGTGTGGCTGTTTTGGATAAAGATAAAATTAAAGATGTGCTGATCGACCTGGAGTGGTCAAAGAGAGGAGGGGGGAAAAGATAAATGTGAGGAGATGGTCAATGTAGCTTGCCCCTGATATTCGACCACGCATGCCGGCCGCATAAATGCCCTTGTTCTTTCGGTGTAAATTAAAATTTTAAAAAATATTTTTACAAGTCAAACGATGTACGTATTTTATAGTTAATTTCTGTAGAGATTTACATGGTTCTTCTCGGAGTTTTCAAAATAGTTTTTGTATGTTTTGAACTCTTCAACCTCTTTCTCATAATTTTTCATATTGTATTTTTCAGTTTGTATCGGTTGAAAAGAAAAGATCAACGGTGAGCTAGTCAGCTAGCTGGCTTAGGGATGGCAATGAAACCCGCTGCAAGGGTGGGGACTCGTTTATTTTGCATCCAACGAGTACAGGATCAGATCGATGTTGGTTTGCCCCGTGGCAATGTTGGATTTAGGAATTTCGACCCTCTTGTCTTGGTTCAGCCTAGCCTCCCCTCGACTTCCCAATCTACCCTAGCTGTCATTGCCGGTCCCGTTGCCTAGCTCCAACTCGTGTGTGCCCATCATAACTCACCGCTAGGACCCATCAGAGTGTCATCGCTTGTTGCCCCACGCCAACTCACCGGCCTGTCCTCCTAACCCATCTTTTGCCACTTGACCACCGATGTATTTCATCTTTCATTCTCTGCCTCTAAATCTGAAGGTCTCACTCTTGGGCTTGATCTGAGACAAATGTTAATTACTATTGGCTTATCGTTTGTGAATAGTGATGTTGTATTGTTCTCATGTTATGTAATCACGTCTATAGGTGATCCGTCGGGTTTCGGCTACCCGACGGATTCATTTTGGATTATGGTCCATTCTCGGTTTTAAGGTTTTGGGTAGCCGGTGCAGTTCTGCTCCACCCAAGTGACCCAACCCATGTCCACCCCGTTGCCATCTTTAGGTTGTGTTCTTTTTAGCGTATCGTGTCATTGCGTATTACTGTAACAAATTTTATTATTTTTATATATTCTATATGTTGTGATAAAATGTAACGATTTTTTCGTGTCTTTTAGACCTCTTTTCTAGGACTCTCAAATTTACTACAGTATTACGCCAACGCAATGATACGTTGAAAAGAACAATGAGCTACATCGCACGCGGTAAATTCTAGGTGGTTTTCTACGCCGCTTTACTGTCGTTCGCAGCTCTCCTGAGAGCATTCACACCGGTTATTGATAATATTGTCCCCAAGGCATTAACCACCGTTGGTGGCTAGTATTTTCCGTAATATTTAGACTGATGTTGAATTGTGAACGAATACTTGAACCTCAAAGAGCAAGCTAAACGACGGCTCTCCAGATGTGCATATATAATTACATTTACATGCGAAAAAAAATGAAATCCCATAACCTCTAGTGAGAGAATGAAAAAATTGCCCTCTAAGCTTGTGTGTTGCACGATGTAGTGAACATTGTTACACGAGAGTGTTAAGAGGGAGACGGTCAAGCTTGGCCTCGCCCTATACCCTCTAGCCATTGATTATTGGGAAAATTCGATATATGCCATTATAAAGTGGCCAGATCTGAAATATGCCATTACTTAACTGGAAACCTGCTACATGCCATTACAAAGTGTCCTTTCTCCAAAATATGCCATTATGAAGTTTTTAACCCCTAATATTGCCCTAATCCTTCTCCTTCCTCCCTAATCCCTCCCTAATCCTTCTTCTTCCTCTCCAATCTTTCTTCCCGCTGTCACTCTCTTTCCTCGGGTTCCTCCCCGCCGCCCTCCCCCCATCAGCTTCTTTGCCTGGCACGGCAACCCTATGCGTGACCCCCCATTGGGAAGGCGGCGGCGGCGCAGGGAGGAGGCGGCGCGGGAGGCGGCGACGCGGGGAGGAGGCAGTGGTGTGGGGAGGAGGTGGCTCGAGGAAGAGGCAGCCGACGGCGGGGAAGCCGAGGGGGGAAGGGGCTGTTACAGCACGGGGAGGAGGAGAGGGACCGGCGGCGGGGAAGCCAGGAGGAAAGGGCGGCGGTCGTGCCGTGGGGATAGGGGCAGCGGCTGCGTCGAGGAGAAGGGGCCATGGCCGCGCCGAGGAGAAGGGGCGGTAGCCGCGCCGAGGAAAAGGAGAGGGAGAGAGGGAAGAAGGATCAAGGAGGAAGGAGAAAGATTAGGGGGGAAAGAGAAAGATTTGGGCAAGATTAGGGGTTAAAAACGCCGTAATGGCATATTTTGGAGAAAGGACACCTTGTAATGGCATGTAGTAGATTTCCGGTTAAGTAATGGCATATCTCAGATCCAGCCACTTTATAATGGCATATATCAAATTTTTCCTTGATTATTTGTATCTCTGTCTAGATCACCAACATGTAAGTTTTACATATACCATGATCCATATGTCAATAGCCTAAAGTTAGGGAGTTAGTCTGTCGGAGCCAACTAGGAGAACACTCAATCCCCTCTACGTATACTCCTCCATTCCACTGTAATAGATTGTTGGCTCTCAACTTGAACCGTGTATATAAACACTTGCACTCATGAGGGGGGAGAGCTTGAGCTCGTAGAGCGATAAAGAATCTCCCATTGTAGTTGGAGTTCTAGTTACCCCCGCAACCATCAGATTCATATCAAGATTTGTGATTCGACCAAGCTAGCCTTCATATAGTATTTTTACAAAAAAAAAAACTCAACTTTTGGATTTCCTGGCTGCACTGCTGCTGGCGACCACGTCGATCGTGAACCACCGCACCGTGCTCGTCGTCATGGTCACGCATCGGTCTGGCAGGTGGTTGCCGGTGACAGTACGGTCAAGTGGCGGCCCGACAACGCCGTTGACCGGCTCAGATGAGAGGGGAAAGAAGAACGACCCGAACGTTTATAAAAATTGTTAGGATATTTGCAAAAATGTCTTTTAAAACTATGTGGGATTGAAGCACAGGTCTCAACACGAATCATATATATATGTGACTCGAGGTGGAACCCAGCTACCTCGAGAAAATCCATTCTCCTTGTAAAGTTTCGTAGCCCTTTCTATAGCACTGTAGTACTGCTCCGTCTCCATCCTCAGTTCCTCACTCCCATATAAACCACCACAACAAAGTAGGCTCGCACGCGATCGAACGCACACTCACGGGAGCGCTCTCTCTCTCTGTTTCTCTCTCTCTTCCTAGGTAGGTAGCTTGTGGGGGAGGTGATCGTGGCCCGGCCGGCGATGGGCCGCCCGCCGTGCTGCGACAAGGAGGGCGTGAAGAAGGGTCCGTGGACGCCGGAGGAGGACATCATCCTCGTCTCCTACGTCCAGGAGCACGGCCCCGGCAACTGGCGCGCCGTCCCGGCGAACACAGGTACGCATAACGCATGCACGTACGCCGGCCATGGGCGACGGCCGTACTACGCCTCCCCAGCTTTGCATGCCTGGCTTCATCTTCGTTGCATGGTTGGTTTCGATGGATGGATATATGTTTCCATATGTGTGCAGGGCTGATGCGGTGCAGCAAGAGCTGCCGGCTGCGGTGGACCAACTACCTCCGGCCGGGGATCAGGCGCGGCAACTTCTCCGACCAGGAGGAGAAGCTCATCGTCCACCTCCAGGCCCTCCTCGGCAACCGCTGGGCCGCCATAGCCTCCTACCTACCCGACCGCACCGACAACGACGTCAAGAACTACTGGAACACCCACCTCAAGAAGAAGCTGCACCGCGCCGCCGCCGCGCCGGAGTCCCACCCGCCGCCGCCTCCGCCTCCGCCAAACAAGGACCAGTGGGAGAGGCGGCTCCAGACCGACATCAACCTCGCCCGGCGCGCCCTCCGAGAGGCCCTCTCCTCCGACGTCGCCGGAGCTGCCTCCTCCCCGTCCCCGGCGGCCAGCCCGCCGTCCGGCGAGCCCGCGGCGTACGCCCTCAGCGCGCAGAACATCTCCAGGATGCTGGACGGCTGGGCGCCCGGCAACCCCGCGACGCCCGGCGCGGCCGAGAGCGCGTCGGGGTCGTCGGAGCTGACCGCCGAGTGCTCCGGCTCCTGCGCGTCCAACTGCGCGGCGCCGGTGGCCGGGCACGACGAGGGCAAGGCCACGGCGGCGGCGGAGGACGTGCCGCTGGCAGCGATCGAGTCGTGGCTGCTGCTGGACGACAGCAGCGAGCAGCCGGCACAGGAGGGTCTCCTGCTTGATGTTGCCATGCGTGATTACGCCTTCTAAATTAACCAGTACTCCTGATCAGTACCAATTACGTACAGCAACTTTTTAATCACGGGTTAATTAATCAATTAACTTTTGCTTTCCTACGATGGTTTGATGTTACCTAGCCAGCTTGTTCGGTGCATATCACGCTATTCGTATAGTCCGTGCCACAACTATTGAGCCGTACAAGAGCTAATTAACAAATGAACGTTGAGAACTTGAGATGCATGGTTCAAGTGAAAGTGAAGCCGGCAATGTAATCTTAGAGCGTGTTAATAATTTTATCAGCATTACCAAGCATATTCGTCATGGGTTTATCTCATCTGTGTTGCCGTTTCTGTGAGAAAAAAAAAAGACATATATATATATTCAATTGCTACATTGCGTGCTTTGTCAAAATGGTAAATCGATCCAGGCATCAGTGTAAGATACACGCCACGCCAGGCCAGGCCACCAACAAAATGAAATATTTTAATGATGCATGCATGACACATGTTTAACACAGGGATGGCACAATGAAGCGCATAAAACGATGTGTAAATTGAATGTTAAGATAAGATAGGGAGTCGGGCATGCATGGTACGGTGTGTAGGTGCGTGCAGCTGCAAGGAGGAGGCATGGGACGCGCGGCACTGCCAAGTTGTGGCTTGTGGCCGTGTCGTGGGGCCGTGTGTGGTTGCCGCGGTTGCTCTAGTCCAGAAGCAAACATTGATTGGGCCGACGCGTACCGTTTCCCCCTCGCGGCCACTACCCATTTTAATGCAGCCACTAGTGATCGATGCATGCCATTACAAGCACGTACTGTGGCTACTGTTGCTTCGGAGCTGCCCTGTTTCGTCCCTGCAGTGCTGCAGGGTGTGGTGTCTCATATACTCAAGTAAAGGTCCTTTTTTCTTTGAAGGGATTTTGAGGGGAAATCGGAGGAATTCAATTCAAACTTCAAACGCAAAATATTTGGTATAGGCATTTGACTTGGAGGATTGCATCAAAGAGATTTCATGCCATAGAAAGTTTTCTCCGAATTTTAGAGGATTCCAAGCACAAGGCATAACCTCTTTTCTTTTTTGCATTCATTCGAGAGTTGTAGTTCAACTTTCTTTCTTCTTCTCTTTATTCTCCATCTGCCCAATTATTATTGGCAACATATCTAGTGCTAAAGGTGGTTTTAGTGCTAATGTGATAAACTCTAATCTAGGCCATTGGATCAAGTTTTGAAGGTTGAGATCTAACTAACCAGCTACGTGTGAAAACATTTATGACAATGAGTTGTCTCCCATCTCAAATGTGTAAGCATTTAAGTGAGTGAGTTGGCCTTCATCTCACTAGATCTTAACCTTCAAAACTTGATCCAAAAGTCCATATTAAATTTTAGCACATTAGCACTGAAACTATCTTTATCACTAGATATGTTGCCATTATTATTTAGTCTTAAAATCCATGCATGGCTTCCATGGTAAAATCAATGGCATACTTTAAATTGTTTTTAGGAAAAAAATCTAATCTACATCTTGAACTATGGTGTTTCGTCTACTTAACCACCTAAAATAAGAAACCAGACATTGCAAACCTTGAAAACCAGCGCAAATAATCTCGTGATGCGGTTTTGGAGGTGGTTTTGCCCATGTGGCTATGACATGGCGCTTGACGGGATACATGCGACATGAGCCCACATCTAAGTGGCTCTACACCTCTTCTCCCTCCCTCTCAAACTTTCTTCTACTCTCTGCCTCTCTCTCTCTCTCTCTCTCTCTCTCTCTCTCTCTCTGACTCTACCAGTGCCGCCCCTCTGGCTCCATCCACCCATCCACACCTCCCCAACACTAGCCCTCTATAGCACCGCCCTCCCACGGCTAGGGGTGAAAACGGGTCAAATAATGCTTGAACCGGACCGATCGGATCCAGATTCGGATATCTTTGGACCGGATACTTTTCGGATATATTCAGATAAGGATCGAAACTGGGATATTTTTAGTCAGATACAGAATCGGATACGAGACCATATCCGTCGGACTCGGATATCCGAGAATCAAGTTAGTCGGATATCCGAGCCCATCCCACTAGCACCAGGCCACCAACCCAAGGCCCTAAGCCCAAAGTGGAATTTTCCTTTTTGTTTTTGTATTTAATATTATTAGAAAGTGATAAAATTTGTATAAAATAGTATATGACTCAGAAAAATTGAAATAAATTTCTAAAAATCCAAACAAATGAGTAGAGTCCAAATATGAAATAATATTTTACATATGATGGGGTGAATTTCCCTAGAAAAATAGAAGAAGCCTTTCCTTAGAAAGAACAAAATAGGAATGGTGTTTTAAAAATTCTCAAAAATAAAGAACGACTTTGGAAATTTAAAATATAACTTTTTCGCGAGACATAAACTATGTCAATGTTCATTGTTATTTGGTAATGCTAATGATTCTGTGTTAATGAGTTTATGTGTTGTATCACTTGTGTGCTTATGCATGAATGCATGATTGCATGAATCGCTATGATGCCATGGTGAATTGGTGATAACTGATGTGATATGGCCTATTTGTTGATTGCTTTAATTGAACTCAGACGTATAGTTTGAGGGGTTATATGTTCCGACAAATATCCGTGATTGTATTCGATCCAATCTGAATCCGCTCTGTATTCTTGTCCTGCATTTCCCGTATCCGTATCCGTAACCGTGCTATCCGTATCCGTATCCGGTTTCGAGAAAAACTCTAGGATAAGGATGTGGTTTAGCCATTATCCGATCCGACCCGACCCGTTTTCACCCCTACCCACAACGCAATACTTCCGTAGAGAGAAAGAGGGAAGGCGACTGCAGAGCGGTGGCATCCATCAGTGGCATGGCACAGAACAAGGGCGGTGTGGCTTTGTCCACCGCCATCGGAGCACCAGAGGGTTGACCTTGCCGCGGATCTAGGAAGAGGATAGGTCAAGTAGTTCACGTGGGGTTGAGCTCCGTTGTCTGTGCTAGGTCCCCAAACAATGTCAACAACACCTACTTCATGTTTGCAGTGGACTGCCGTCGCCGCCTGCCTCTCAACGCCGACTTCTTCGGTGGCGCCGCCAAGTTGTGCTACACGAGGGCGATGGCACGCGACCTCCTCGACAGCGGCAAACTGGCACTCGCCTTGGCGACGGTGTGGTAGGTAGTGGACGAGTCCTTGGCTGACCTACTCGGTGGAGGAGGAGGTAAATTAAGCAGCACCCACTAGCCCGTCGTCGGACTGGAACACCACGAGACTAACCTTGTCGCGGATCTAGGAGAATAACGAGGATGGGTGGTGCGGCTAGTGCCAGGGGTGGAGGAGAAGGAAGAGGAGGGTTGGCTGTTGGCCGGCAAGGAGAAATAGGAAATAGAGGGAAGAGAGGGGAGAGTAGAGAGAGGGGGAAGGAGACATAGAAACTTGTGTATGGGTCTCACTGCCATATCATGTGCCACAATCTAGTTTGTATGCCAAGGTGGCAAAACCACCCATGCGTTATTTGTGCCAATTTCATAATTTTGTGGGCTAGAATATCTGGTTTCATAATTCAGGGTGTTAAGTAGACGAAACACCAATGTTCACGGAGCCTAAAAGACATAAACCTAGATGTAGGCCTCATGCCAAAGAGATTGTCGGTGATTAGTTGTTTTGAGGCATGATCAACATGTTTGATCCAATACACAATAAGCTCCATTTGATACATGGAAAATGCTCATGTGGAGTGGGTCAGAAAAGCAAAAGGGACTCGAGGAGCACAACACTAACACATTGCAATCACAAAAGTTGTCACGATCATACTCTGCTTTAGTATATCTAGCAACGAGCTAAGACATGGGCTGTTTTCAGTTATAACCATTGCATTAGCAGAAATTTAGGATATGCTCATGGCTCATCTAACTGTGATGAATGTGCAGAGAAAACAAGAATCCATCTTAACCTCCGGCGAGGAATTACTATGTTACATTCCAACTGAATAGCCTACATTACACTGATCGGCCTACCTGCTATCCTAAAGCTAATCAAGCAAAGGAATCACTACTATCTTGCACAAATCTTCTTCAGACTCGTCCATGTTCTTCTTCTTCTTCTTCTTTCTGACAGCAAGTTTCTCTCTGTCTCTCTACAAAAACAGATGAAGAAAGGAACGCCATTAGAGCACTGGGGTAGCTTCGGCGAAGCGCATCTCTCCATGACTGACATCAAGAAGCACCCGCCAGCCGGAGCCTCAGCTCCGGTTGTGTATCGGGTCCGAGCCGCGCCGGACTCTCCACTTGCTCGTCTGCGCCGCGGCGTCGAAGGCGGCCGCCGCCGCCGCGGCGAACCGCTTCGCCGTCGTGTCAATGCCGACGACGCTGGCGTCGCGGCCGCCCCCCGAGGCAGGAGGCCCGGCCGCCGGCGCTGGAGACGGCGCCATGGCGAGCTCGGCTCTCCTCAGGCCATGCACCGCCGCGGGGCACTGCGCCACGAGGACGAGGCAGATGAAGGCCGAGAGCGCGAGGAGCCTTGAGCAGCTCGTATGTTCTGCCATATCGCTGCTGCTGCTGCTGCCTCTCAGGTGGAGACATACAAGTCTGTCTGGGCTCTAAGCTTGGCTGTACAATGATCAATCATAGCAATGTCTTGTCTCTAGATATAGCAGCCCAGGCATGCAGTGCCAAGTCCAAAAGCACACAAAGGGACAACCGGACAAGCTAGCCACGGAAGCCGGCCACGCCACGGCATGCCTAAGGCTGCCATGGAAGGTTCTGAGCTCTGACAGTTGAGGCACAGGTAGATTTTGGCAAAGTCATTGGAGTGGAGTGGGGTGGAGGCCAGAGACAAAACCTAAAGTGGCAGTGTAGGGGATAGGAGGAGCAACAGCAAGAACCAACTACCAATGGACTGCTTTTAGCCAATGGATAGGGGCCCAATGGCTGAGGCAATCGTCGTCTCTCTGAAGGGGTGACAACTCCCTCTTCTCTCTTCTCCAACTAATCAATTGGCTGACATGGAACTGTTCATATCATTAACCATAGACTATAGAAAAAAACCAACACTACTAGATAGGGAAGCAGCTAGCCATGGTGGTGAAAGAGCAGGCAGTAAGGGAAGAGGTGAGTAGTGATTGATGAGGTGAGCAGCAGACAGCAGAAGGACAGTGCAAGGCTTTGCGCTTTTGTTTTTCATCTTTGGTGCTTGCTGCTGCTCTTGCTAGAGCAGCACTCTTTCCCCTTTGAATCTTCCAAGGGCATCAAAGCAAGGACGGGTGTTCAAAACTTAAAGGAGCTGCACCAAGTTTCAATAGCTTCTTTTCTCCTCACAATTCTCTATGTGGTGTAGGCTACCATCCATCCATTCATCCCTATGCTTTATTTTCTCTACCTTGCTTTGGTGCAGAAGCAGAATGCAGAGAATGGTGAATCTTAAAGCGTTTTCGGGATCCGACGGCGGTCCTGGTGGTTTCTTGGAGCTGTGTATGCTTGGACCGGCCGGTCATGGTCCAAGGAGAGCATTTTCTTGGCACCAAAGCGAAAAAGATCCCCAAAAAAAAAAAACACTTGTAAGCTTCTTTTGAAGTTCAGGCAGTGCCACCTTAGAGATGCCAATTCTATTATTATATTGCACCGTTGTTGGGCACTCAGATGCTGAAAACCATAAGAAAATCATTGTAAAGAGACGCAAGATTATGCTAAGATTGCTGCTTGTTAAGTGGGCAAGGGAGCCCACAAGATTTTCCTTGCTGCAAAAGAAAAGGGAGGAGAGAATAAAGGTGGGTGAAAAATTATTATGGTTTGGGCCTTTCCTTTGAAGAGATTCTTAAAGCGCTCATTCAAATGTTTTATTTTGTTTCAAAGCAAACAGATAGCTGCATTTAGCTCTTGGTAAAGCACCCGTGAGGTTACAAACGGGAAGGCTTTCAGTTAGGATGGCAACCTATATAAAATAGGATCCCATGAGAAAAAGGGTAATCATATCCACGATAGTTTATGGCGAAAAATTAGGTCTAGCAATACTGGATCAGAAAAGGCACCACAAATAACAAATGTAAATTTACTTCTCTGTTAAGCAATGCAATGTGAGATGGATTAATCCCAGAAAATTAACAGGCGCACTACAATCTTATTAGCATAGATAACGTCCTGGTCTTATCAGAGTAATGATGATGCACTCATTAAAGCATCAGCACCATTGGATTCAAATGGCACGGTTAATTTTCTTCTTTTGATCATACTAGTTACTTGGAAAGTTATGATGCTAGTAAAGACATACAAGTACAGAACAAACCGACTTTTACCAAAGATTGCATGGAATCTGATATGAGCTAGTTTCCCACCTTGCTCTTTACTCTAGTATGTAGGAATTGTTATCATGGTATGAGTTCCTTTTTCTTTGCATTCACTATCTTAATAGATGGTAAAATCTGAGGAAAAATTGGTTGAATAATATATATTTAAATATAAATTGGGAATCTATACGGCATACGGGGTAATTTACAAAAATGATCTACTTTCCGCCACCCGGGACGTCCGAATACGCTGCTTCCGCCACGCCACGCCGATACGCTGCTTCCGCCACCCAGCGGAGGAAACTGCTTCGCCGCCCGGTGGCGGAAGCTACCGCACCACCACGCTGGCAGTTCACGGCGGCCAGCTCACTGCCAAGATCGCTCGTCCCCAAGCCGCCGCGATTCCTCGCCGAATCGCGGCCGATTTATTAAAGTGCGTGCGAATTATTATGCCAAGAATTTGCGCTGGGTCGGTCGCCGCGACGCTATTTCATGTCTCCGATTAGTCGTTAAACCTGCGTTTAATTTATTAAAAGGTAATTAGCTATTAATAAATTGCATGCTTAGGTTGATTTAATCACGCACGCACGGCTATATAAGGAGGAGTTGTCTCGCCAGTGCCGACGGTGCTCATTCCTCCGCAAACCATTTCACGCTCGGTGCTTAACTTGTCGCCGTTGCTCGCCTTCCTGCCGCCGGTGCTAAGCCTCCGCTTCGGTGCTCATCTTGTCGCTTTCGGTGCTCGATTGTCGCTTGAAGACTCACATACGCTTTGTCCGGTAGCGTTTTCACCGCTCTTCATCAAGGTGATTTTTTTACTTTGTACCGCTTTGAATATAGATGAAGACATAGTTTGAAAACTTTCATTCATTATTTCATGTGCTTGAATGCGCAGTGTTGGTACCTCGTGAGCGCATCGTTTGTTCGACATATTATTACTAGGTATGCATTTTAATAAACTCGCGTCAGTGGACTTGTATATTATCAGAGAATGAAATATAGATTAATGTAGATTTTGTAAGCGAAAATGTAGCATTACGTCAGAGATGTAATGACTATAGTATCGACTAATTTATAACGGTGGTAAGAAAACAATAACACGGACCGTGCATGTACCATTTAAAGTAAGTTAAATTTAAAATAAATACAATATTTGCGGTGCTAAGAAAACGTCAACGCAGACTGTAAATGTAACATTTGAAGTGAGTTGAATTTGAAAAAAATATAATTATTTTACAACAGCTTATATGTTCATAGTTTGTTATAGAGGTAAAAACTATTACGATCAAATATGCATGTGATATTAACTCGCACTCTACTCAAAGTATGTTATGCTTTATGTTTAATAAAGTGAGGTAGTTATTTAGCGTAAGTAAAAAATAGTTGTCCACAGACAAAACATTATTTCATGCACGCCGTTGCTACCTCATGAGTATACTGTCCATTGGCGACATTATTAGAAGGTATGCATTTTAATAAACATTGCTAGTAGACTTATATAATGTAGTACAAGCAAGTATTGATCAATTAACGGGAATGTTTTATTAATTCGTACAACACATATTATAGAACAACAATTTTAATTTCATGTTAGAAATAAGTGAAATGGTAATATTGCCATGACTAGATATGTAGAATTTGTATGGAATAATGACTAATTATATATTAATTATAACCGAGATAACATAGTGTTCAAAGGAAAGGTAGACATGTCATATTAATTAGTTAGTGTGATATCAATATTTGTTATGTTGTATGCATACGTAATTAAAATAGTTAGTGAATTAATTTGTTATCAATATTAAATTGTTGTTTAATTATTTAGTTCATTAAAGTTAGTTAGTTAATAATGGTACTTATGAAATTTGACAAATAAACATTATTTAAGTCTTGTAGGCGTTGTTTAGGGTGTAAATAAAAAATGCTATATTCAATTAAAAATCCAAAAAAATAATAGAAAGTCTACAGAACAATTGTAGACTGGCGGAATAAAAATAACAATTACTGTGGAAGGTGTTTGCATGTGCCTGTTTGTGTGAAAACATTAAAATTTATAATACTGAATACGAGCTTACATATATAGACGAGTGACATTTTTTTAAATGACACATGGACAGATCTTTATGGCAACAACGTTGCATATTTTCTATGGGGATGCTCCAACACAAGTGCAGGGTGCTTTTGTTAGCATGCACAGTTGTATGCATACACAAGCCGCAATAGATCTTCCTATAGGACCTAAAGACTTAATAGGGGTGGTTGCCAGAACACTTGGCATAGATCGGCGAAACTTCAAAGTGCGCCTACAGGCGGTTCGGCCCCGTTACGTCCCGAACACTTCGCATGTAGTATGCAACCTGTGGGAGCTTCGGAACCGAGGTTCGTGGGACTTGTATGTTGCAAAGTCTGTTGAGGAAGCGTTCGAGATTGGTGTGTACGCTGAAGTGGTACCACGAGAGGAGGGAGGCACAAGTGAATCATCAATGGCTGTAGAGTCTGCTACATGTGTTCCCAGTAGCACGGTACAGATTGGGGAGTCATCGCGAGGTCCAATCGCGGAAGTAGAGGAGAGGGTTGGAGGACATGAAAGGGTTGTCGTAGCGGAGGAGATTGATGTCGCGGTCATGGAAGATGATGAGGTCGACGTGACGGGAGAAGGTGAGGATGATGCAGGGGCTGCAATCGCGTACTTTCGTGAAATAGAAGCAGCGAACTGCGTTATGCCTGATTTCTCCCAGATATCTAGCTGGGGATATGAGCATAACGATATACAAGTAGGACAAAGTTTTGGAAGTAAGCAGGAGGCGCAACACTTCATTTCCAATTTCGCCATCACCACCCGTCGTGAGCACAAAGTGCTACTGTCTGGGCCAGACGTCTATGTGGTTGGGTGTAAAAAAGAGGGGGAGTGCTCGTACCGTGTACGGGCCCATAGACCAAAGAATGATCAATACTTCATTATCTCACGGTACGAACCGCACACTTGTAACGCGGAGGGTGTCCTAAACATGAGTAAGGTCATGGATGCCAGGTATATAGCCCAAACACTCCTTAGCATAGTGGAGTCAGACATCAAACTAGCACCAAACACCATAATTGCGGAGATGCAGAGCCGAACAGGGATGGTAATCCCATACCACCTTGCTTGGCGGGCAAAACAAAAGGCGCTAACGATGATATTTGGGGGATTCAAAGACTCCTATAACTGGGCTCCCCGTTTGTTGCGGCAGATAGCATTGACCAACCCAGGTACTGAATGGGGAATTGACCAGCGGCCCGTAGAGCTGGCAGATGGCTCCTATTCTGAAGGTCATATGTACCTGTTGAGACTTTGTTGGGCATTTGCTCCGTGCATAGAAGCATTTAGGCATTGCCGGCCAGTGATTTGCGTCGACGGTACATTCCTAAAGGGGAGGTACCGCGGGACGCTTTTGACCGCGCTAGCCGCCGATGGAAACAATCAGATATTACCTGTTGCCTTCGCCATTGTCGAGAGTGAGAACAATGACAGCTGGCTTTGGTTCCTGCGGTTCGTGAAGAATGCGGTGCTCGGGGATAGAACCGGTGCTTGTGTCGTATCGGATCGTGGGTTAGGTATATTGCATGCACTGGATGTTCTGAAGGGAGGTCATGACCCAGCTTATGCTTGGCCTGATGTTCAATCGAGGTGGTGCATGCGACACCTTGGTGCAAATTTGTACATCGCATTTTGAGCCGCACGATGGTCAAGAAGTTTAAGACAATGTGCTTGCAGAACCAAATGCGTAAGTTCCAAGCAATTTATAGGGATCTGAACCAACGCACACAAATGCTTGTCGCTGATCAGGAGCAGGAGGCCATGCAGATGGTTGGAGGGAAGGAGTCTGCGCGTCGGAACACAACGTCACAAGAGGGATCGCGGGTAAACCGGCGGAGAAGTGGGCACTAGCTCACGATCTCGACGGGCGCCGTAAGTAGTGCCACTTGATCACACCCCTTTATGTACGAATGTTATACTAATAAAACGTACGTGTCATTTTCTAGGTATAAGGTAATGACGACTAATATCGCCGAGTCGTACAACGTGCTTCGAGGAGTTCGTGCTCTCCCGATATGCTCAATCATAGAGCTTACTTTCTATCGGACCATGGAGTACTTTCGAGACCGTGGCTATGCAGCAGAGCAATCGACGTGCATGTTTTCTCCATGCGTCGAAGCGCTCATCGAGCAAAGACGGTTGAAGGCTCAATTCCATGTAACCCAACTATATGATAGGCCACCAACGAATTCAAAGTAAGTCGAAGGAAGCACGTGTCGGGTTTAGCGCGGTGACACCGCAAACTTGCTACATTGGGAGTTACGGGCGCTTTGCTCGGCAACAAGCCACGATTGAGCATATCCCATGCTCCCACGTCTTTGGCCGTCTGCCGTCACCAGGGCAAATAATGGCCTCCAATTCGTGTCCCGTACTATACAATGCAAGCAATCCGCGACACATGGAGGCGAATTTCGCAACTTCGGTGATCGGGTTATAGAAAATGGAGGCACCTCAGACATGGCTACTGCTTTCAGCTACCAAGCGAGACACACCGGAAGGCCACCCTCCGCACGATTAGTGGGTGACATGGATGAATCACAATCCGGGGTGGTTTAAGGCTTTGTGCTAGATGCAGCAACTGACATGACCGTCAGCAGATGCCCAAACTAGACGGGCACTAGCTCACGATTTTCCAACTGAAAGTTGTGTATCTGTACACCCTTGTAGTAATGTATTCTAATATGGTCACCGTTAATATATTGCTGTTGTATTAAGTTCAATGTGGTTACAAGATGTATTTGTATTCCGTTAAGTTCACACAGGTTATAAGATGGAACTTCCTGAGTTGTTCAAGGAGGCCATCGATAGTAAGCATGTGGCAAGAAAAATGATAGCCGGTATGTGTGACATTACATTCTATTGCTTGGAATGAATGCATATATGATTTTTACGGTAATTTGCTATTTTCGTAGCTACGACCCTTTCGTCTCGAGGGGATCCGCCTCCTTAAAAGGCTCGATGGGAGATTCCGTGTACCTCGGCGCCTGTGGATTGCTCCCTTTGCATTGCTCATGGATGGGGCAAACTTGCGGATGGAGTGAGGACGCCTCGCCAGATCTGCGATCTGAACTTTTAATCGCACTTGCAGATGATGGCGCCCCGAGACACATACTTTTCACTTTCCGTGTGGGGAGATGACGATCACGCTGCGAGATGTCGCAATGATTACTGGTCTTCCCATTGAGGGTCGTCCATTTGTTGTCATCAAGCCAGAACGGCTTGAATGGCAGCAATACATAGAGAACAGGTACGAAACAATCTATTATTCGAATCTATTGCACAATTAACCATTTCTATTTGTACACTTACAACAAGGAAACAAAACTACGTGTTCGGCTGAATAATACAAGGCGAAAGAGTGACCAGGGGGTGTCATTCTCGTGGCTAAAAGCATTGGACGAGTATGGGGATTGCCTAGAAGAGGCCGACATTGAGACCGTGAACAGGCACTACGAAGTATACTTACTTCTATTGCTTGGAAGTGTTATGTTCACGTACACAAATGGAGATTCCGTTGGTGCGTATCTTGTGTGGGTTGCTCGCCAGCTCGCGTCTGATGCTCTTCACGGGAACCAGCCAGATGCCTTCAGCTGGGGCTCCGCTATTCTTGCCGACACATACCGCACTTTGTGCGAGGCATGTCGGAGGACAGCGGATACTTCGATCATGGCGGGTTGTCCCATATCGCTACGATTGTGGTCATGGTTCTACTCGCCCATGCTTCAACCGCGTTAAGCACGCCAGACTACCCGTGGACGCTCCCGACGATATGCACGAGTTGGGCGCCCACACTTAGATATAAATATATGCATGCCACACTTCGGCGCAAGAGGTTGATCACGGGTCCTACATGCGGTCGTTGTCGACCGGATTTTATCACCGAAAATGATGTCTGTTGGGACCCGTTCTTCCATATGTTATGCATGAAATAGCACAAGGAGGACGATCTTGGCGGCTTGCTTAAACAAAGAAGCGTCATCGTTGACGAAATGTCATCTGTTATGCATGAACGCTGCCGAGGTGTACTCACCGGGCGTGTTTTGCGCCAATTTGATACCGCCAACTAGTCCTCGTTCCTCCACCGCGAGACGCCGGTCGCCGCATGGGTATGCTTTCTATCAACCACGCTTATTTACACTCGCCATATTTTATTTTTGTTCGTACTAACTAAGTGACTATTTATTATTTCAGAGGACCGCCGGGACACAACCCTAATTGAACGGTGCAAAACGCGCACACATCGCCATTGGATGGAGGCAGCCATCGTGAATGTAGTCGTGCTGTTGGACCTTACAATCCATACGACTACAATGCCTATTATGATTGGTACATGCCGAGGACAAGATGCCATCTTTAAATCGACTAACAAGAAGAAGAAGAACAACCGTGACGCAGCCATCAGAAGGAACGAGTTCACCGCCTGCACGTGTGATTGCTTAAATGTCTTATGATATGTTCGGAGTTAATGTATTACGTACCTAACGGTTGTTAAATGTTTCAATACAGACACAGGAAAGCGCGTACGTGCAAAACGAGGCGGACTTTCTGATGACCCAAACGGAGCAGGCGGGGGGATCGTGCAGTGCGAATCCCCTTCGTAGTTTAATCCGACGGATTGGCGACCGTATGCGATCCACATTACGGCGATCGGAGGTCACGAACCAATATAAATAGAAGGGACAGAGACAGTCCGAGATCGCCGATGCGCGACGAGCCTCTCTCGTAACGCTCCGCCCACCAATGAGGACAATGTTCATGGAGAGGCAGCTGGACATGTTCCGTTTGGTCCCTCCGATCCGACGAAGCTTCGACATCGCCCATGATATAGGTACCCACCAACATTCAGCTTTTACACCGCTTGCATCCCCACCGTGTACGGGTCACCCCATGGGCTAGATATTAATCGTCAACCAACTCAATCGATCGGGAGGGAAGAAGACATGCACAAAGACGCAGCAATCTTTTGGGTATAGAGGCGATGCACCCACGCAAACCATGGTGATTGGAAAATGAGAACAACGCGTGGCAACAAATGTTTGGGTCGGCCGTAGCATTCACCGATTTGTTGAATGCTACACCCCACCCACCGTCCCCGCAACCGATCAGCCAAAGGGTCGAGTTGGCACATGCGACACCGCTCCACCACCGCGTGAGGATGCATATGCTAGTTGGAATGTATATAGTGGGCAATCCTATCAATTTGGCATCACTCCTCGTGGCGAATCAGCCCATGCCGCATCTCGCCTACACGGTTTGGACCGTCACAAGTCTGCGGGATGCGTCAAACACGACCTCCTTTTCATTGGACACCAAGATTTCACAAGAAGAAGGGGCCGCAATAAAAGTTACAAGTCTGCGTCTCATAACATTTTGTTTTCTTTGGTTTTGAAAGTTTTGCATTCTTTCTTAACTAATTGTATAGAAACCAACATTTGTAATGGTCAAATATATTTATACACCCCGACCATATATTTTTGTTGAATTTATTGAGCGCCAATTTTATAATCGCTTTTTTCGACCTATCCAAATGAAAATGAAATTGCTATGACCGATAGAAGTCACAAAAAACGCAAGGTAATTTTTTTTTGACCTACCTCAATTTTATTTTTTTGAACGGAGCAACCACTTGTAAAAAATTTCACCGTACAAGCATTTACCATTATGAGAATTACGGGCACTAATTGCATTTACCATCGTAGTACGATGGCTGAACAACGTTTGAACAATGCATGGATTAGGCCAAGTTGGTGGGAATCGTCCGGTCCGGGAGGACAGGCCTATTACCCTTCGGAGGACCTTCCGATCAAAATGAAACAGGACTACCGCATGCAGTCAACCATGCTGCGGCTCGGTCCTCACATCCATCGGGACAGGCCTAAGTGTGCATGTGGAATTGATGCAGTGGTGTAGACATTCGATAGGCCAGTATCTGGTTGGACCGGACGGAGATTCTACCGATGTCCTCTATACGCAGTGAGTTTACTTACATTCATATATAACAAATTGATTTTCGTAGGTAACCTAACCTTGTATCCTTTGCAAAACAGATAAACGATTGTCGTATGACATCATGGATGGATGATCCTTTTCCAATGGCAGTAGATACATACATCACGGTTCTCCACGCAAGGATCGCAGATCTCGAACAACGTCTCGAAATGACAAACCGTACACTAGAGATGCAACCGCATGGAACGCTTGTGCCCGCATGTCGGGGCGTCGTGTGTAAACCACCGCACCCACATGTTACGTACTTTTATATTCCGCTAAATCATGCATGCCACTGTTTATATATGTCATGCTATTGTCTGGTGTGTTTTTTCGTACTGGTAATGTAGGCATGCAGAGCATCGGACTCTGTGTTTGTAACATGTGATATGTTGCCGACAACACGCCCGCCAAAGTGCCCTATCGCCTATGCGACTTCAACCCGCACCGCCAAAGTGTCTTATAGTCTGCGCGACGGACTCATCACCGGTAAAGTGTCGTACTCAGTACACGACGTGACCGATCACCGCTAATCTCGACTACAATGTTGAAGTGATCTATCATCGAAAAGTTCTGCGGTGACACATCACATCATGCGAATCGTGTGGTCCAAATAGCCTGTTGAAGTGATCTATCACCGCAAAAGTCCGCAGTGACACATTAAATCATCTTGAATCAGGCGGTCCAACGGTCCTCGTTGAAGTGACCTATCACCGCAAAGTCTTTGCCGTGACACATTAAATCAGCTCGAACAATGCGCTGCGTATGTCTTATTCAATTCGACCACGCTATGCAATATCACCTATTTAAACCCAAGCGGTCTCACTACTGAACAGCACCACCAACAAGAGCATTCTAAGCACTTCACTTCGCAAATCTCTCGGGATCATGACAGCCATATGGAGTTCCCATCGCCACCAAGGGAGTCTCTCACGAATCCGTCCCCAAAGGTGTTCAGCCGCCCATGTGTCTATGCGGCAGTCTTTGCGTTTTGAGGTTGTCCCAAGCCATGGGCTATACTTACGGGAGAAGGTATTGGAAGTGCGCAAACTATGCGTACGACCGAACTGTTGAGATGGAGAGGAGGGCAAAGTACCCTGTAAGTTACTTCTTACTTATTTATTCCCTAACGAACATATACACGCACATGCTAACCTCATTCTTTGTAGCCTCCATTATGCGAGTTTGTGCAATTTTTGGACGCGGAGCAGACTCCCGAAATGGAGCGGCAGATGCAGCGGGAGGCGACCGACCGCAGGGCCAGAGCCGAGGAACGGTGGCAAGACGCCCTCAGGGAAGAAAGAAACAAGCGTGCGAGAGAAGAGTTTCAGGCACAGCGCGAGGCTGACCGACAGCGCCAGTTCAATAAGCGTGAGGCAGATCGTGCCAGAAAGCGCGAGAGGGCTGCTAGAGCCAGGGATGCAGGACCTAGCGCGTTTGCGAAGGGGAAATACCCCCGCTGCACCCAGTAGTATGGTTATCGTTTATGACAACTATATTTTTAAATCTCCTAAGGCATGTAGGTTTAGATATGATGCACTACTACGGTAGATTGTCTTATGCATCACGCGTGCCATTGCTTGTATGTTGTAATCTGAATTTTTATTATTTAATCTCCGGTTCTCTAGATTAACAAGTTAAATGAATCATGCTTCCGCCATCCGGAATGGCTTAAGCCGTGCTCACCGACCGTGCTAACTACATCGATTCCGCTCGCCGCTGCGTTGGACTGCGTGCCACTGCAGACTGTGCACCATTGAACCGTGTTCCTGATTACCCCGATTCGGCTCGCTGCAAATCATTCATGGGCTGGCGTGAGCTGCAAAAAGACGCACCTGGTGTCCGGTCATTCATTGTCTATCACGTACCGGTCTTTTTACATGCTCGCCACGAGTATTCGAGACGGTGTTTAAAGAGTGAGTAATAAATGACATGTTTACGAAACCACCGAGTGAAAAATGCATAAGCGAGCTTAGCACCTCGCACTCAAATATGGGCAACTCAAATGTTGTGCGGTGGATTCAACCAATCTCGCCACGTGGCGCTGCCAGACGGCTTTCGCCACCGGTGGCAAACAGTGGCTTTAGCTACCAAGACGGCGAAGCCGCTTATATTTTCCGCAATTCCGTCGAATGTCGCATACTTTCGCAATTTTCATTTAAATGTGTATTAATCAACCAATTTTTCCTAAAATATATGGTCTATGCAAATAAAAAAATTATAGTTCGAACAAAAATTATAACAAAATAAACTATCAGCGAGAGCATCTGATGTACATAAAATAATACAACATCATCTAATCACGTTTACAACGGCTGAGCGGGAAAAATTTATTAAATATCCGAACAAAAATTTCAGCGCTGTACTGGTTTCAGTGCCGCAGCGGAGATTCGGCTCGCCCGCGCGCTGGGAGGACCGGCCTGGCGACGTGGCGGCACGGGAGCGCTTCCGCCGTGCGGGGTGGCCGAAGCCACTGGCTTTAGCCACCCGGCGTGGCGGAAGCCACCCGGGATGGCGGAAGCCGGCTCTAGCCGTCCCACGGCGGAAACAGCGCATATTTCGTGTATATTCCTCCCCTGTGGCATAGATTCCCAATTTGTATTTATATATATATTATTAAACCAATTTTTCCTAAAATCTGAAGCAAGTGATGTTGATTATTAATTGCGCATTATTCATGCAATGCATTCAATAGAATGTCTAGTGCACAATCCTTAATAGCTCAGAATAGCATATAATAATCTAGTAGATAGCCACACTAAGGACTACCCTATGAGTAGTCGTTTCAATCGATTTTCATATGATATATAAAAGATCTAATGAGAACATCTAGACGCGTGAAAAAATCGACCAACTTATCTAAAATTAGTCTCCTGATGGTAAGCAAAAGCGGTACAAGAAACCCTGCAAAACAGAAGTTGATTAAAAGAACACAACAACACGAAACATTAGCATTAATTGCTTTACCAATGTTCGCCACTGTTGGTTTTTTCATAGTTTCAAGACACAAAAACTTGTTTTTGAAAATACCGTGGTTTAGAAAATTATAGGTGTTTGGATACAAAACTATGCACTGTTTTATAATATTGTTTTGGTTGAGAACATGGAACCATGGTTTTTAGAGTTTTTGTTAACTTTACTCCACTTCTCTTTTCTGTAACTTTGACCATTGGCTAGTGTTACTTCATTGTATTTAGTCAAAATTTATATTCACAAATCCATGCAACTAAACAACTTGTAGTTCCAAGAAAAACTTCGGTAAGACAGTGTTAGTTAGAACCATGATTTTATATGTACATATTGTAAAATTCTATGCAGAAATGATTCCAACATTGGAATCACCCTTTGCCCCAACGACAACAGCAAGAGTGTCAAGCAACAACCAAGATCTAGGAAGCCCCTCTTGCTTGCCTCGGCCAAATAAGCAGCACGAAGCCGCCAAGAAAACTTAGAGCATGTATAAAATGGCTAAGTTGAATAGATATCATCATTGAGATGAATGTTAATCTATACTTCAAGAGATTTTTGAATCTATTTTTTAAAGTTGGCTCAATTCATTTATATTATGTTTAAGAGGTTTTAGAGGTGGCTTTTTTATGTATAAAAAAGTTGAGCTAAAAATCCAAAGCATTTAGCTTTTCAATTTACCCACTCCAAACATGTTGTCAGTCTAAGCTAGCCAAAAACTAGTAAACACCAGCCATCACATACCTCTAAAGAATTGAATTGCTCACAAACCACTTGCCAAGGACTTTTTATTTTATTTTTATTGTGATGATGTGCTATTTAAATTGTTTTATTCTTTCTACGTGATTTGTTGTGTATCTTATATCTGATGGCTTCGCATGATTTGTATCGCCCACTCTTTTTTGCTCGGCTCGTTTCTTTCTTATCCCCACAACTCTATCCTTCTCACTCCCACATAGCCTTGCCTTCTCCCCCACCTCCCTCATGTTCCTTTGCCTCCTCCTCCGCTCCTCCCACTTCGCCTCCTTCCTCCCGTTCCTATTGCAATTGTTCATATTGTAATATTGCACTCTAACAACATGTCAACGCTAAACCTTTTTCTTGATCATTTCTTCTATTCACATGCTAAACCTTTTTCTTGTCTTAAATATGATGAGGCCTATTTCTCAAGGAAAAATACCATAAATACTCATAATTTAAGAAAGGAATACGGAAATATGAAAATAAGAGCTTCCGTTCGTAAAATTTGTACAAAATGTCGACTAATTCGTAGGCGTGGACGAATTAGAGTCATTTGTTCCAACCCGAAACATAAACAAAGACAGGGGTAATTTTCAAAAAAGAACTTTACTTTCTAAAAAGCTAAAAAGTAAAAAAAGTACCCGCAGAAATGCCCAAATTCCAAAAAAAAGTAATAAAATAACCTACTGTTAAAATAAATTGCCTAAATAACACAGGGCCCACCACGCCGCATGGCTTCCACCTCCCGCCACCCCAGGTGGCTGCAGCGCCATCCTCTCCGAGCATGAATGTGACGCCACAGACAGTGATGCACGAGCACGGCTAGCTGCATGCAGTTCATTTTAACCGATTTATTTTTCTAATTTTTATATCTATTACATACGGTGTCCAAATTGCATAAAACAAATTTTATAATTCATGTAAAAATCTAATCAACCCATTTTTATAGTTTCAATTTTTTTAGTTTTTTTTCGTATTTTTTGTATTTTATAATTCACACAGTGCACCGTGCAACAGCCAACAATACAATGTTGATGCTGCAGTGGCCATCCCGATGACCCGATCAGCGCTGCTATTCCATCCAATTAGCGCCGAGGCTTTACAACAAAAAGTTAAAAGAGGACTGCTTCCATATTTTTTCGATAAAGGGAGTTTTATTGATCTTAGAAAATTACATCGAGAAGATACAATCATACGAAGACCACTCCCGGCCTCTGCATAGTTAGGATGCACACGGCCTAAAAAAAATAAAAGAAAAAAGAAAACGGCATGGCACCGGAACACGTCAGAGCGAGTTACAACACACAACATAATTTTCAGTTCCATCCACCCCATAGCAACACTTGGACAGCGATGCCCTCCGAAAGCAACGCCTTTAAGAAGGAAACGACACGCACGCGCACCGCCATTGCCATGATCCAACCAATAAAGGACAGACCATAGGTTTTCACACTGTAGAGCAAATTCCTCGAACTCCAGACAATGCCTTCAACAAGGGAGCGACAACAATGCCACCATTGCCAGGTACAACCAGCTAAGGCCAGACCTAGGGATTACTCCCCGGAGTCGAGGAACCGATACCCAACAAGCACCACCAAATCGAAGTCCCCCAGTGCTGCCTCTCCTCCTTTCCGAGCCAATGCCGCCATACCTCCCAATCTTGACCAACTGCAATCGGCCATGAACTCCACGACAAACAAACCTGCTTTAGACGAGCCACCCCACGATGACAGTGTCGCAAGTTAGCCAATAGGCACACGCCCAAAGTCCGTGGGATCCAAATGAATAGAGGTTGAGTCGCCCGAGTAAGCGATTTCGTGAGTCGATGCCAAGATGTTTCCAGCCATCGGGCCGGTATAGCAGCCTCTGACTAAAGATGAAGACAACATCGCGAGAAGTAGCCGCAAAACCAACCAGCGAGACGACGATCCAGATCCGGATCCACCATCGACCACTGACGGCCGCCACCAAAGCCTCTAGCCGACGCAAAAGCCGCCAGCCAACGCCGCAACGGCCGTCGCCGGCCACCGACGACGGCCACCGGTCGCCACCAAGGGCCACGGCAGAAAGGGCACCGACGGCGCCGCCACCGCTAGACGTGGGCATCGCCACCAAGACCGGCCAGCCACGCCGCCGCCACACCGGCAGATCCGGCCGCCACACCTTCGGATCCGCCACCTCGCGGCGAATCCGCCTCTGCGCCGTCGACTGGCGAGGGGCCGCCAAAGGAGGAGGACGCGCCACAGGCAGCCCTCAGCACAGCGAGGAAGGAAGGAGGAGCGAGGAGGAGGAGGGAGGGAGGGCAGCGTCGGCGGCCGAGGCGCCGGTGGAGGTGGCTTGGCTGGAGGAGTCGTCGCCGCCCGAGCCGCCCCGCACAGGACAACGCGGGGGCCATCCTCAAAGACACAGGCAGCTCAAGGGCGAATTATAGGGGTATCCAGTTCCCATAAGCCCAATACACAAAAAAAAATGAATTATAAAATGCAAAAAATACGAGAAAAAATCTAAAAAATTAAAACTATAAAAATGGGTTGATTAGGATTTTACATGAATTATAAAAATTGTTTCATGCAATTTGGACACCGTATGTAATCTCTACTCCTAAAAAGCACCTTATGGTGATGAGTGATGGCTCGTTAAACTAATCCTGAACATTCAAATCCATCCAACGGTTCCCATTGCCATGGGCGCAACACTGCCGATGGCTAGGCCAATCACGCACCACGTTTCCAAAGCCAGCACCCTCCCACGGCTCCACCGCCATCTGTGCCCAATCCACTCGCACCTCCATTTCAAAAGGAGTAAGCCATTTACTTGCCATGCTTATCCTACACGTTCATGTGTCACTGAGATTCGTGAGAGAGCGACTAGCTTTTGCAGGTGAACTCGCACGGGCTGCCCGAGGGGGAAATGACAGAGAGGGGGGAGGAGAGAGAAAGGAAGGAGAGAGAGAGAATACGGAGCAGAGGGAGAGAGGAAGGAGGCAAGACGCAATAGGTCAAGCGGCTTGCCGCGGCTGACGACGGTGGCGGTGTTAGGCAGCGCAATGACATCGGCAAGTGAAGGCGACATCTGGCGAAACCGAGAGGGGAAGGGGAAGAGAGAGATAGGAAGGGAGAGAGAAGGGAGGGAGAAAGGCGGTGGTGCGGTTGGCCGGCGAGGAAAGCGGCGGAGGAGCAGCCGACGACGGCGGAGCAGCAGAGGTGGCTCGGGCGACTGGCGATGCTGGGTGGCAGGGCGCATAACAATGCTGGCAGGAGAAAAACCGAGGCGAGAGAGAGGGAGGGAGCAACCGCGGCGACGATGGCGGCGCGACGAAGCTTTAAGGCGGCGGCACGCACCGGAGATGCGCTCTAAGGCGTAGCTGGTACGGCGAGGAGAACCGACGGCGATCACACATGGCGACGACACCGAGGCGGGCGGCTCAATGGCGACGCTGCCGGGTCTGTGGACGGTAGCGGATGGATGGCGGAGCTGAGAAGGAAGGGAGAGCGGCGAGAAGAGACCGAGGGGAGAGAGAAGCCGAGGAGGAGGAAGGGAGAGGAAGAAGGGGGAGGTGGCAGGGAAGGAGGGGACGCGTGGGCTGAATCAATCGAGGGATATGAACAGGAATGATCGGAAGAGGTACTGTGCTAGGAATAGTATTCCACGTGTCAGGCTAAGGCAGCAGGAGCCGTACATCTCTAAGATTATATACTTAGATGGATGTGCGTATTTGTCAGACGATGGAGCTGGGAATCGACGAAGGCGTGACCCGTCTGCCATGTGCCGTTTCACCTCCATCCTCGGACAGAGGAGAGAGAGAGGCGAGAGGAGAGAGAAACGACGATGGCTGAGAGAGAGAGAGAGGAGAGAGGACGCACACAACACGGAGAGAGACTGTTTCCTGAGACACTGTGGTGGCTGGTGACCAAAAGTTCTAATTTTTTTGTTTTGTTTATCATTTATGTATTCCTTTTCTTTAAAGGTTTGTAGCAAAGCACGAGCTGATGGATAAAGTATTCCCTATGTCTTGATCCGATTTAAACGATCCAAGCTACATTACCTCACGTGCCATACACTCGATCTAAAATGAGTTCACGTATAATGCCTTTTCTATAAATCATCCTTCATGCTATATATTTTTCTACGAACTATGTTTTCCTTTAATCTCTTTATGGTCCATGGCAGAGCACGAGCATTGTACTAGTAGATATAAAAATTAGAAAAATAAATCGATTAAGCTCGTGCGTCACTGTTTGCGGTGTCATGTTGGTGCTCGGGCGGAGGATCCATAGGAGTAGGCACTGCAGCCATGCGGCGTGGTAGGAGCATAGGAGCAGCCATGCGGCGTGGCGGGAGCAAGGAAGCAGCCACGCGGGGTGGCGGGAGCAGAGCTCCCGCCGTGTGGCGTGTCGGACGCCATGCGGCATGGCGGGCCCGTGTAATTTCGGTAATTTATTTTAACAATAGGTTATTTTATTAAATGTGATTTAACTGTTGATTATTTCGGATATTTTTCCATTTCTCAATTCCTACGCGTCTCTTTTATATTTTACTCACGATTATTCCCCATTCATAGCCTAATTCTCCCGTCATGGGAAAAAAATAGATTTTTTTTCAGGAAAATGTATGGGTTTAGCCCAAGGCTGTGTAGTTAGTAAACTCAAGTACTCAACTACTCAAGGCGTGCATTGCCCTTGGCAAGTGCATGGGCGAAGTCGGCCGAAACGCACATCCGCCCTCCACGTGTCGGATCCGACGACCCGGTAGATAGAGCCCTTGATGGCCACCGGCCCCACCTGTCGGTCAAGGGTAAAACCTCGATGCGTCCGAGGGAGGCCACGCGCACACCGCCACCGGAAGGGAAAGCCTCGCGCTCGAACTCGCTGGGTCGCAGCCCCAGCCCCAGAGGCATTCATTCCCCTCGCTACATCGCTGGTAAACAGCTCCGAGAAACGAACTCAGGTACCTTTCTTGCGCTGCGTAAATTTCGTGTCTAGTGTAAATACTTTGCAACGGATGCTGATCTCTGACACTCTTTGGATCTTGATTTGATTCGGTGGGAAAATTGTTTTTGCTCCCCTTTTCTCGCAATTCTTGGTCCTTGGAGTTGTCCTGCTAACTTGTTGGTCCCCATATAATACTGCATCAGTTGATCCAGGATAGAATATCTTTCTAAGAAAGCCAAAAATTTTTCTATTAGTTTCGGTTTGTTAGATGAATCTTGTGGTTTTGGTTTTTCTCCCGCTCGACAGAGTTGGATGTCATATGGAGATTCAGCTGTGAGTTTTGAAGGACGCGGATTAATCTCACGATTTATGCTTTCTACCACAAATTCATGTAGTTTTGGTTATAATGTGTTCAGATAGCTGGGCCTTGGACATTATTTTGTTGAATACTCCATCGAGTGGACAGTGGCATAGCTTGGAGCCAAAATTAGATGCGGGCAACTAGATGATACGTGAATTGAACATTCAGTACGAAGCCATCTTCAAGTCTAATGAAGAAGAAATTCGTGCAATAGGCTGAACTCAAAGCGACGTCGACTGGGATTCAGGAATGCCCATATAATCAAGTGGTCCGTTTATATGTCAAAACACTACTCCATAATAATGGCAAACCTAAAAGTTTTTTAATAGCTGGAGGATCCGTTACCCAGATTTGCTGCCGTCTTAATTTTTCAAGAAACGTCAGCATTTAACATTTTCGCAATTCATTTGTATTTCCAACAAGTATTGGTAAAATGCAACACTGGAAGGTGGTCGGGATTGTTAAATTGTTTCCTCAAATATAGAAAACACCATAGAAAAGAAAATTCTTTCAACAAAGAAGTGATCTAGATTTCCAGTAGTGAAACAGATGCTCAGATTTGCTTGTAAATTTAATTCAATTGTATAATGGTCTAATGTTTTATTTTTTTAAAAAAAATTGATTCTGCCATTGCTAAGGAACTTTGCAGCCTTGCATCTATTCTGTCCATGTGTTTAAACTAAGCCCATTTGCTGAAGTTGATGATGATTATCTCAGGGTGTATGGTATGGCTCGGAGCTTAACTGAGAACAAGACCAGAACCACTGTATTTGTGATAGTGGTATTCGGCTTATGCTCCTTCTTCTACCTCCTGGGTGTGTGGCAAAGAAGCGGTTTTGGAAGAGGCGACCTCATAGCAGCTGTGGTGAATGAGCAGACCAAATGTGTGGTTCTGCCAAATCTGGATTTCGAGATCCATCATAGTGCATCAGGTCTCCCTAATGGTACTGTCACTTCTGAAATTAAAACTTTCGAGCCATGTGATGCACAATACACTGATTACACTCCTTGCGAGGAGCAAAAGCGTGCAATGACCTTCCCTAGGGACAATATGATATATCGGGAGAGACATTGCCCACCTGAAAAAGAGAAGCTTTACTGTCTGGTTCCAGCACCAAAGGGTTATGTTGCTCCTTTTCCGTGGCCGAAGAGCCGTGATTATGTTTCTTATGCCAATGTACCACACAAAAGCCTTACAGTGGAGAAGGCTATCCAAAATTGGGTGCACTATGAGGGAAATTTATTCAGATTCCCTGGTGGTGGAACACAGTTTCCTCAGGGTGCAGACAAGTATATAGAACAGCTTGCTTCTGTTATCCCAATTGCCGAAGGGAAAGTGAGAACTGCACTTGATACAGGTTGTGGGGTATGTGAAAGCCTCAAGTTTTAACATGCAAATATATGTTTATTGAGATAGACATTGGTTGCTGCTGTGCTGTACGCTCTAATCTTTCCTCTCTTTTTTCTGTTATAATTTTGTTTAGGTTGCCAGTTTGGGTGCTTACCTTTTGAAAAAAAATGTTTTGACTATGTCATTTGCACCAAGGGATAATCATGAGGCACAAGTGCAGTTTGCATTGGAGAGAGGTGTCCCTGCATATATTGGTGTCCTTGGATCAATAAAGCTCCCATTCCCATCTCGAGTCTTTGACATGGCACATTGCTCAAGATGTTTAATTCCATGGAGCGGCAACGGTAAGGGTGCTTTTAGAACCTTCCTTGGTGGTTTAAATGGTTTCATTTAAAGCCTGAAATCTGAAGCAAGGTGGATCTGTTGTTGCTCTGGTTCTGCAGACGGTATGTACATGATGGAAGTTGATAGGGTACTTAGGCCTGGTGGATATTGGGTACTTTCAGGGCCACCCATTGGCTGGAAGATTCACTATAAGGGATGGCAACGGACGAAGGATGATCTTCGTAATGAACAGAGAAAAATAGAACAATTTGCAGAACTTCTTTGCTGGAAAAAGATATCTGAGAAGGATGGTATTGCCATATGGAGAAAGAGATTGAATGACAAGTCTTGCCTCATGAAGCAAGGTAATTCAAAAGTTGGCAAATGTGAGTTGACAATCGACAGTGATGTATGGTAAGTGCCATTCTCTTCACCACAACCCCCACCCACCCACCCCAAAAAAGGTGAATGTTATTAGCCTGTGTGTGCTCTTGAATTTGCTTTCTTTAACTACATATACAGGTATAGGAAAATGGAAGTCTGTGTTACTCCCCTTCCTGAGGTTAAAAGTGTGTCAGAGGTTGCCGGTAGTCAGTTAGAGCCATTTCCCCAGAGGCTTACTGCAGTGCCTCCTCGGATTGTCCATGGTTCTGTACCTGGGTTCTCAGTTCAGTCGTACCAAGAGGACAATAAACTTTGGCAAAAACATGTTAAGGCTTACAAAAAAATCAACAATTTGCTTGGTACTGGAAGATACCGCAACATAATGGACATGAATGCGGGTTGTGGTAGCTTTGCTGCTGTACTGGAGTCCACAAAGCTATGGGTTATGAATATTGTTCCGACCATTGCAGATACTTCTACTTTAGGTGTAATCTACGAACGAGGATTAATAGGAATGTACCATGACTGGTATGTAATTCTACAATGCATTGCTCTGCTTGGATCACAATTTGTTATTGAATTCTATTGTCTCACTTCTTTTCTTTGTGTAATTGTTTCTGCATGTTGGTAGTTTTCCTATTTAGAAGAGGTATGTTAACTTCTGCGATGCTGGAAAGTTCTTTGTGTATGTGTGCCTTTATTAATTTATGATGTCTGAGCTCCATATTTTTTTTCCTTGTGCGTTTGAATCGGAGTTTGGAAATATAAAGTTATTCTACTTCATGTCTTTGTTTTTACTTTTGAGCGTGCTGGTGCTGACTGTTACATTTGACATACTTCTTGAGAAGTGATTGCTTTTTGTTACAAAAATTTGTGTTAACATAGTTTATTTTATTCTTGGCGCAGGTGCGAAGGATTTTCTACTTACCCAAGGACATATGACCTCATACATGCCAATGCTGTCTTCAGCTTATATCAAAACAAGTAAGCATGTCAAACATTGTAAAAATAAAACATGATCCTAAATTGGTAGATCTTGACTGATTTACCTGTTTAATAAAACAGGTGTAAATTTGAAGATATACTCCTGGAAATGGACCGGATCTTACGCCCAGAGGGCGCAGTTATAATCCGTGACAAAGTTGATGCTCTTGTGATGGTTGAGAAAATAGCTAACGCTATGAGGTGGAAGACAAGATTGGCTGACCACGAGGGTGGCCCTCATGTGCCTGAGAAGATACTCTTTGCAGTCAAGCAATACTGGACAGTTGATAGCAAGAGCAGCTAGTGATGTTTGGATTATCTCTCTCCTGTCTCTTGGAGGATTTGGTCCTTGGCCGTGTTGATTGGAAGAATGCATTTGAGTACAGGTTTGGAAATCGACGTTCCGAGGAGAGGTCTAAATAACTAAAGATTCATAACTAGAGAGTAGAGTAAATTACACTGGACCAAGCCGTGATTCAATATTTTCAAACGATCAGTCGACCTCAGGCAAGTGGTTCTTCTATATTGAAACAGATACAGATGCAGCTGCTTGCAGTTTTAGGATATTCTAGGCAATCATTTCGCAAGACATGAACTAGGAGTGTGTTGAAATTTTTTGTTTGGTTACATGGGCTTAAAATTTTAGATATGATTCTTCTGCCTTCACCCCAGTTTTGGTCGTTGTATTGTAAAAATTCTTGAAATGGATAGTGTATCTGAAGTCTGGACAGATAAGGTTGTTTCCTATGCGAATCGAATAACAACCATTTGAACCCACAAATGTTATTACGTGTCCTTGATGAGATACAAGGTTACATCTATCAAAGGGCTTCTTCCTTTCAACATAAGGTTGAAGACTTCATGGAACGCACTCTTATATCTTGTCATGAACTTCATTAGAAGTAATAATTGCTAGTTCCATTAATAAATATCCAGTTCAAGAAAGCACTATCTGGACCCAGATCCCACTTCAATCGCAGGCAATTTTAGGCCGAGGCTATGCAAACAAAATGGTCAGGTTTATTGCCGCTTGATTAGGATGGGTGTATGCTTAGGAGAGGATAACATCAATGCTTGTATCAGTGCTAAACTGCTAACAAAGTAGATGCACAACTGAACTCCTATATTGGATTTTATCAAGCTCAAAATTAAGTTATAATCCCAGTTAAAATATACTCGCAGGATAATAACTGGGAGTGATTTCATCTATCTCAATATAATAGGCGGTGTAGTAAACGACTAAACATAACCAACAATTTTTTTTTTACTTCATTATCTTGAATATGAGTTGTTGCAGTGAAAAGAAACTTGCTTTTTGCTCTTTTATCGGGTTCTCAAGACAGCCAGGCAGCTGAAGGCTGGTAAAATTGACCTGTAACAATATGTGAGTCGCTGAAAGCTTAACTAGTACAAGCGGATGATAGCAAATGCGCTTGCTATTTCACTCTGAAAGTTTGCTGAAAATGAAGAACTTCCATAGTACTACCTCCGTTTTTTTATTTGACGTTTTGACTTTTTAACACGTCTTTTATCATTCGTCTTATTCAAAAATTTAGGATAAACATGGAAAAACATAAGTCATTGTTAAAGTATCTTTAATGATAAAACAAATCACAACAAAATAAATGATATTTACATAGTTTTTTTTAATAAGACGAATAGTCAAAGGCGTGTCCAAAGCCAAAAGCATCAAATAAAAAAGAACGGAGGGAGTAGTTTGTTATATCTTCAGTTCACTGAAATCATTGAGGATAGATTATCAATTTTGCGATGAGGATGTTCCTGTTTGCATGGAAGTGTCAAGTGCGTCCTTTATTTATGATAATTGGTTTGATTACTTCTTATTGGTCATCCCTCCAACTTGATGGATCATAGTTAAACGCTAAGGAGTCAAGTTCAGCTTGGCTATCAGATGGTGCCCCGAAACACGCACAGGTAAGGTTCTTGTTTGGAAGTATAAATATTCGTCCAATGTCGACACTATGGGCACATATTTACTAATGAAAATGTTGCCGGTCCTTATCTGTGCCGTAGTCAAAATCTTGTTGCTTTCAATATTAGGTTTTTTCTCACAACACATATTGGTAAATATACTAGAGAAGTTATGTAATTCAAATTTAGCCATCCATTTAAAGGACCTCCCACGTAAAATATTATATCATTGTCGTACGCTATGATGGTAGTATAAAAAAAAAGAATAAGTTGAGCAAGAGAAATGGACGGTTCGTAAAATTTATCTTTATTTCAACAGTTCAATAAAATTTCTTTTTTACTTTTCTAGTTCCATTTGTTTTAAAAAATTTGGAAAATAATTTTTGAGACTTTAAAGAAACAAGTTCAAGAATACCAAGTGTTTGTATACCCCCCCCCCCCCCCAATATCATAAAGGTTGGTATTTTAGATATGTTCTAAAATCAAAGTTTCAAAATTTTATATATGCAAAAACTTTTGAATTATTTGATTGGATGTATGAATATCATGCATATAAATTCGTCTTTAATAGGCACTTCCATGATATCATTTTTTATTTTTTTAGTAAATACGGAAAAAATGTCTTTTGTTCAAATTTGAGGATAGAATTACAAAAACAAAATACCCTAGGCCAAATGGGGCACAAGGTGTAAAGTACGGGGATCAAAAGTTATGTTACAAAATGAAGAGGGGCTTTAGCCCGCTCCCAAATGTGCAGATCCTCCAGGATGAAATTGAGAAAGATCTTCACGGACAGTTCAAAGTTGCCAAATACCCTGGCATTACGCTCAAGCCAGAGATTCCAAAGAATCCCCAAAACCGTCAAATTAGCTCCAACACGGTTCAGATGTGGGAGTGTCTGTTGGATATCTGGCCAGGCAGGGGCGAATCTATAGTGTTAGCACCAGGGTCAAGCGACTCCGGTGTTTTTCAGACGAACCCTCCTTGTTTATTGCTGCCCTATTAGTATATATACATATAAATCTATAATTTAAAGTTTAAACATAGTGATTTAGTGTTAAAATGACCCCGACGACCCCAACTACTTGTTTTCTTGGATCCGCCCTTGTGGCCGGGAACCACTAGCTGGGCAAATCTGCTTGGTGAGACCAATTACCGGGATTGAAGGAGGTGATGCGAAGCTGCTTGATAACTCCTTGCCCAAGACACAATCCAAGAAGAGGTGCTTCGGTGTTTCGAGGTTTATGCTTCCATACTATCATATTCAGGCCCGGCTCTAGGCCCATGCCTCAGGGGCGACGGCCGGGGGCCCAGGTCAGGGGAGGGCCCATCCCTAGGTATGCAGCTGAGACCATTAGTAGCTAGCTGTGGTTTGAGTACTGAGTAGCTCCCAGCCCATAGTTCGCAGGCCTATAGTAGATTAGCAGCTACCAGCTAGCCAGCTAGATATAGCTCCGGGCGGCAGCCCATATGGCCATATCAGCTTTGCGGCCTGATTTCTAGCCCCCGAGTGAATTGATCAATTGAATCAATCGATCGATCGATTGGCCGAGACGCCGACTCCCGAGCGCAACGCCTCACGCCCTCACCTCCCACGCCCCTCACCGCCTCGCGAGACGCGAACACGGGCAAACTGGCAGAACCGCAGTCCGCAGTCAGCGCGAATAGGTGATCCACCCACTGACCGATCCGCCGCCGATCTCGTCAGTCATCCATGATCGATCCATGAACTATTTAATATTTATTATTCCTTAATCCTTAGCAATTAGGATGTTACTAGAGTCATTGGAGTTTGGTTCTTATTTAAGGTAATCATATTAGTTTCATTTTACTTCTTCTTTTAGTTTGTAATATCGACATTGTTTTTAAAGAATTAAGTATATGTTAGTTTTTTACTAGTACTACTATTTGCTTATCAATTATCATGTGATAAATGAAAATTGATTTTAACAAAAGCCCAAAGCTAAAGGGCCCATAGTTTCTCATTTGCCCTAGGGTCCTCGAAAACCTAGAGACGGCCCTGATCATATTTTATGGATTTCATAAATAAATAAATAAATAAAAATTAGTGATTAAAGTTGTATTTAGAAAAAACATATCAATATTTAAAACGTCAGCTTTTGTGATACCGAAGGGTTAGACTTTAAAAGCAACGAACCCGAGCCAACCAGAACACGAGGAAAATTTATTTTGTTTTCTTCTCATGTCTGATGCTGTCGTGCCCCCGAGAAAAGAAACATATGGTGGCTGAAGGCGTCAAAAGATGACATGGGACTGGCTGACGATTTGGCTGATGATCCAGGAAGAAATTTGGTTGGCGATTGACGATCAGGCAGAGGCAGTCCCGGTTGGATTGATCGGATGACGCGCGGTGCGGGCACCCCGCGTCCCCGCCCGCTCTGGAAGCGTGGAGCCCCGTCCCCGCCACGGGCGCACCACAAGCTCCCATCCCCTCGCGCGCGCGGCCGTCGTCGCGCTCGCACAGGCCACGGCGCCCCTCGACTCGACTCGAGTAGTGCTTCATGTCACGCTTAACTTTGGATTACAATAATCGACAGCTTTTTTTTTGTAAGAAAAAAATCGTACGTTATCACGTGTAAACCTTTTTCAAGGTGTTTAATGGTTCTTTCTAATATTCTCAAAAGGTATTCTTAATAATTCTAACCCCTCTGAGCATTTTCTTTCAAAGGCCACAACTTTTCATGTTACGCTATTGTAATTTTTCAGTTGTAAAGATCAATGCCCCCTAGCTTACCCATGTTTTCTTTTTGTTAAAAAGATGCTTGCATTTTTTATGGGTCAAAAAAATAATAAAAATATTAATTATTTTTTTCACCGGGTCTCAATGCAACGTCTAGATCTACTCATCCATGTACTTATCCACTCCTAACCATATCTTTTGCTTCTCCCCCTCCCACCCGAGGCTGTTGCAACCCCCTGTACCCATTGCGTGAGAATTGCCAATGTTCCTCGTATCCCTACTAGTGTCCTCTGCCATGTCACCTTCATTATCTCTTCTACACCATATTCTTTCTCCTCTCTGGCACAGTGCCTCCAGGCCACCCTCCTAATATGGGATAGGATTCCATAATTTTCTACTAGAGATCTTATGGTCATGCACGCTAGAGCCTCTAAAGTTGTATCTTAGCTACAATCTCCAAACATAAAAGACATTAAATTATTATGAATAACTAGTAGGCCAGTATGTCTAGCTGTCTAAGCTTAAAGGCACTGAAACGGTTCTACAAACCAAAGCATTTGAATTTAGAAAGCTCCTCAAAGGAACAAGTCTGAACAAAACAGGCCATCCTTTTCAATTCAATCTCCAAACCTTGAAGCTGAAATTTTTATGATTTTTCTGTTAATTCAATGATCACAGTAATTGACTTAGGCGTAGAAGAATGTGGTGTCTACAAATGCCATAGCAATTTACACCCCCCCCCCCCCCAAAAAAAAAGGGGAGATACTATTTGGCAGGCGCCTGCAATTTCAACATTTGTGCAGACACATGCCGTGTACATGCCTGCATATCTCGCACAAAAAAATTCCACTATCGCAAAACATTTTTTTTCCAAATAATGAAATGTGGAAAATCAGTAGAAAATTAGTGGAATTTTTTGCGCCTGCACGATTTCGCAAATTATATGAGCAAAAAATCTCTAGACGTGAAAAATAGAAAACAAAATAAAATTTATAATAAACAGAAAACAAAAGAAATCTATAATAAATAGAAAACAAAATAAATCTATAATAGATCAGACCTCGCGTAAAAAAGTTCACTATCGCAAAACATTTTTTTCCAGCAAATGAAAATATGGAAAAACAGTAGAAATTTAATGAAATTTTCACTAATTGAGTGTTAACTATTGTATTAATAATCCGAACGCATCCACGATCCAACGATCGATCCGCGCGGGCACCACAATCCAACGGCCAACCGCGGCCCCTGTGAGATAGCACGGCCGAAAAAAAAAGGGCCATTTTTAACGGCTGCGCGGCACATCACAAATGCGGAGGAAGCGCCCGCCTGCGCGCACGCGTGCGTCGGGTGGCGGAGGCGCACGCAGCGGCACGCGCCAGGAGGGCGCCGCCCACACGCCCCCGCCCCACACGCGCCCCCCGCCGACGCGTGGGCTTCCGTACGCTCCCGCCCACCGCCCGCACGCGTCGTTACGTGCCCCTCCCATCCCCCGCGCGCGCCCTGGGCCCTTGGGCCTCGACTCGACTCGACCCCACGCCACCCCTCTCCCTCCCCCTTTTCATCCCCCCTCTCGCGCTCGACTCGGCGACGTCGCTGCCGTTGCGGAGCACAGAACCGGGAGGCGGCGAGGAGGTGAGGTGACTGCCTGCCTGGTGTGTGTGTGTGTGTCGAGAGAGAGAGAGTTTGAGAGAGAGAGAGAGAGAGGGAGGGAGAGAGAGGTTGCTGCCTCGTACGTCTTCCATCTCTGGCCTCTCAGCTTCCGAGCCCAGGTAGCTCGCTCTTCTCCTCCGTCTCCGTGGCCGCCTTCCCGTCCGTGCTTCGGTTGGGTGGGTGGTTGAACTGATTGATGGGTTCACTCTATCATTATATAGGGCCAAAGATTCCGTTGCCATGGTGCCCGCGGAGATGGGAGGCGTTGCCGCCGCCGCCGACAAGCTCGGCCATGGGTGAGACTTCTTTGTCATGGGGCGGGAGCCGCAGTTTACTTGCACGGAGTAACATCTGCAGCTGGGATGCTAAATTTCGTTTCTTTCTGGGTGATTTTGATAGATTTGTCTCTGGGAGTTCGTTTTTTCGTTGTGGATCTCGGATTTTCTAGTTAAAGCTAGTTCAGTTCGATGGCACCACCAGTCAGTCAAGCACAAATATTAAATTTGTCTTGATACTCAAAAGAGCAGCTACTTGCCCTTCTTAATGAAATAGGCAAACTGCCAAAGATCCAGTGATGTAAAGTTCTATAGTGCCTTAAACTCATCTGCCAGTACGTAGTTGCGGTCCTTGCAGATGCTTGTTATATGCTGCCAATTTATTCGTTGTAGTATTCTTTTTTTCGCCAGGAGGAAATGAGAATGAGATTTGTGCTTATGTTGCATTGTTGCTCATGTCACTCCATCTGAACCTGCTGCAGGCCTATCTCCAACAAGAAGTGCCACAAAAAGGCCCCCAGGAAGGTCCATAAAGCTGAGAGGGAGAAACTTAAACGCGACCAGCTAAATGATCTCTTCTGTGAGCTGGGCAATATGCTAGGTAAGTAGACATGTATTGTACACTAGCTCTAATGATCTCAGCATCGCAACTTTAAGCAGCATTGCTTGAGTGTACCTGTTTTGTTGTTTTGTGTGTTTGGAAGGTTCTTAGTGCTTTGCCTGATGGAATGCCATAGAGTATAATAGTGTGTCATGCGCTAGTGCGCTACTATGTTCAGTTGCAACCTCAAATTGGGCCCAGACATAGGGATTTGTAAATCTACATTCCATTGTCATCTCTGTATAATGAATGTCTGTGATAATGTAGCTACCATGGCTTCACTATATTTTAAGAATTTTCCTGCTATAAGTAATTGGGTTGAAATACACATGTGTGAAGTTATATTTGCCAAGTTTCACCTCCACATCAGTTTGTCCTAGAAGATAGCATGACCATGGGACGATGTGAATGTTCAAACTGTTTTGTCAATGTCATCTAATTAGCCTTGGTTGTACCTGGTTTCTGGAATGGTGTTTACCATTCAGCCCTCAACATTTCTGAGTGGATTTTTTTAACTTAAACCTGCTTTTGCTTTGTATTACTAATTATTTAAATTTAAATATTTAATACTCCCTCCGTTTTTTTGTTTTACGCTTTTGACTTTTGAACACATCTTTGACTATTTGTCTTATTCAAAAAAATTATGTAAATATCATTTATTTTGTTGTGATTTGTTTTATCAGTAAACATGACTTGTAAGTAGAATGGTCAAAGGTGTGGTCAAAAGTCAAAGGCGTAACAAAAAAAAACGGAGGTAGTATTTCTTAAGTTTCCTATCAAATATTATTCTGATCAAATGCAACATCCCTATGCAGAAGCAGATAGGCAGAGTAACGGGAAGGCTTGTGTATTGACTGACACCACTCGAATACTAAGGGATTTGCTTTCTCAAGTAGAATCTCTTCGGCAGGAAAATAGCATCCTGCAAAAAGAATCTCAATATGTAAGTTGTTTGACTCTTTATAATCTGGGGACTACATTTGACCTTTATGGGTGTCTCCCTTTCATTGGGGAACTTGGTAACTTTGAATTAGAGTCTGATTTTATCAACTGGTAGATGTTTGGGTTTATTCATATGGCCATGCCAATATCATTCCAGGATATCTTTGGATCGCCGCAATATGTTGTTTAATTCTGATGTGATTCAGCATTTTTTAATCATCATATGTTCATTTTTCCACAAACAGGTTACAATGGAGAGGAATGAACTGCAGGATGAGAGCAGTGCACTCCGCTGCGAAATTGCGGAGCTCCAAAATGAGTTGAGGATGAGGCTGGCAGGCAATCCGGTTTGGGGCCATGGTGATACTGGGTCACCTAGCCCTGCCCCTCACACAAGAAACACCGTTTTCTCATCGCACCAGCCAATGCAGCCTCCCATCATCACAAGCACAGCATTCCCCTTGCAGCAACCACTGCAACAGCCGACAGTCATTGAACAGTCCTATGCCATACCACCACGGGAGCTGAAGCTCTTCCCAGAAGCCGCAACTATCCAAGGCCATGAACCATCAGAAGGCCAGGAGGCGCCCAGCCATGTGGCGCGACCGCAGGCGAGGTACCCGACACAAGCAGCTTCTTGGCCTGTAAGCCTGGGCCTTCCAAGGATGGAAGATGAGCAATGCGGCAGCAGCACGTCCGGCAGCAGCAAAGAAGCTAGCACAGGTAGGGATTGAGTGGATGATCAGCTCCAACCAATCGGAGAGCTGCTCCTTAGCGTAGTGAATAGACAGCTGAAGCATGCACATGTAAATATCGCCCTACCATTTTGGATCTCGGAATGTTACATGGCTCTCTGATGGAAACACTACCCCTTTTCCACCACTTGCGGTATCTTTTCTTTACGCCCCGCGATATCGAATTGATCTAGAGGTTGATGTTTGCAATTGCAAAGCGAAGTTGCGTACAATGACAAGAGTAAGGGATACTCGAAAGATGGATGGAGCTGTACGCCTGTATAGCACCATGTCTATGCCCATTAGCATCTGAAAAAGCCAACCTCATTTCAATACAAGATATGCAGCGGTTGGTTGGTTAAACAAACGGCTACCGTACAACACATAACAAGCTTATAAGTTACAATAATTGGCAAATGTTCCCAGTAATGCCATTCAAAATCAATGTATCCAGTACATCAACATCTGACCCGGAAGGAATCAGAAATCTGAGTGTGTTTCTCCACAGGGAAAATTTTCTACCCAGTACATTTTTGGTGATCTCAGAACCATAACCTGTGCCTGCACGCTATACCAATGAAATTGGCAATACAGGCTGCATCCTGGACATCATCATGGCCGGTTTCCTCTGAATGAGGAACTAGAGGCAATTGCAGGTGTATCTTCCCTATATGGTTGGGTAGCGGGATCAGTCACACTCGGTAGTCTCTGTACGCTCCCCTTCCCTTTTCTTGCGTTAGGCCCAATTTCTTCAATCATATACTTCCATCCATCAACAGGACGCCTTCGACTAAATATGTGGGTTTTAATGAAGCTAGCAATCTGCAGCCACAGTTTCAATATCATTTTAGAAACATTAACAAGACTAAGTGGTGAATGAAAGTATTGAAGTATTATTTATGGACCTGCTGTTTACTGAAAGCAATCCGCCTTTCAAATTCTTGGAGAAGAATGTCTTCTTCCCGTTGCGAGATCTCCCATATGTTACTATCCTGACCTCTTGAGGTGGTTTCCCAACCATCAGGTTTAGTTTTGATCTCAGCGGTGCTCGGAATCTTTGAATTGTCAAAATCAGTGTTGGCAGAATCAAAGATGCTGCATTTTCACAAAGAATGTAAGCAAACCATAACTTACAAAGCCACTATACAGTATTAATATCCTATGGCAGACAAATAATCAACAATAAAAATTTTGAATTTATAGCATGCAAAAAGCTTACAGTTATAAGTTCCTAATGACCACGGTGGCTGGAAATGTCATGTAAGAAAAACAAAAGAAGTATAGCATAAGTGTCAATTGTGTCTTGGTCAAACTGACAAACTGCCATATTTGGTAACTTGGGAAGATACTGCCTGCTTCTGCCAAGTCATGGGCAACAAAGTAGAACAGAGCTAAAATTTTTCCACTATTGAGCAAGAGTTAATAGACATTCAAGTGCAGGACTTGTTATTACTTAAGAAAAAACTATATTAAATTTTAGAAATATGAATGTGGCAATACTGATATGTCCTGCTCCAAGGATAAAAACGTTATGGTACACATAATTTGTGAGGTAGTGATTCTATATTGGAAGCTTGAAGGTTAATAATATATTCATCATAATTATTATTTGGATCACCACATCAGTTGATTTCTAATATAGAAATTGTTCATCAGGCCATGAACAGGTTCATACCACATCTCATTTGCAGTAGCTTAATTAGACATTTTTAACATTATCTAATTTGTCACGCAACAGATTCCTAGCCATTCAACAATCATCTCAGGCGTATTTATACAGTGCATTCAGCTAGATTTGTGTCAACAAAATTCAAGGAATCAAAGTTCCACCAAATAATCCAATGGCCACCAAACAGTACCGCAAAAGTATATCGAACTTAAAAAAAATTCAGCTTCGTCACTACATACAGACCTTATCAATTAAATTTAGCCATAATCCAGACATTGTTCATCACACTAGCTAATCTAACTTACAGCATACAACTGAAATTTGGTACAGTTCCACAAACTATCTAAGTGATGTAATCACCTTGCAAATCGTAGGTGCAACATAGGCAATCACTCCCAAAGCAAGATACCTAGTGTGACAATTTTGTCACGTGAATTAGCCAATAACTGTGATGCTACGAATCCCAAACATAACTGAGCTTGCAATATTCATGGATTTTTTTCATTGAGATGGATGCCCGTGTCGAAACATGGGAAGATAATCAAAGGCAAGGACCCAACAAAAGGTATTTGACAACAAAAAAAGAAGAAGAAAGGAAATGGAGAAGCAACGCACTCGGAGCACGAGTCGAGGAGACGATCGATGTCGTTGGCGCCGCCGCCGCCTCCACCGAGTCGCGCCTCCTCCATCTTCTCGATCTCCTTCACCCACAGCGCGGCGTGCACGCGTTGCTTCCTCGTCCTATACTCGTCCGCCTGCGCCTTCTTTGCCACAGCGCCGCCCCCTCCTTCGGCAGCCACAGCGCGAGGAGCGTGAGGCCGCCTCGACGCGGCGCGGCGCTCGGCCCAGCGCTCGTCCATGTCGGCGACGAAGGCCTTTGTGTCGGGGTCCACCTCCGCGGAGATGGATGGGACGGTGGCGGCGGCGGTTGGGGACGTGGGGGACTCCCATGGCGCGGCGGGCGCCGGTGAGGAGGCGGGCGAGTCGCCCGGGAGCCATGCGGTCTCCCACGCATCGTTCCACTCGTCGTCGCCGGTGGTCGCGGAGGGGCGGGGAGGTGGCGCGCGGCGGTGGGAGGAGAGGCTGCGGAGGCTGGAGGAGGCGGCGGCGGCGGCGGAGACGGGGAGCCGGAGGATGCGCACGAGGGAGCGCATGGCGCGTGCTCGACGAAATGCGGCGGAGAACGCAGTGCCTGGATGCTATTGTGTGATTCGTGTCCGACGACGATTCCCACAAAAACTTTTGTGCAATTCAGTTTCAGCTTTGCAAACAGCGTAGCTGCATTCTGTTTATGTAGGAGAGAAGGGGACGAAGAGATATTAACGTTGGATTTGATTATTTGTCACTAAGTGACTTCGTTAAAATGATAATGTAACTTACTGTCATAGACACAGATGGTCCCACATATCACTAAGAGACGAGTGTCATTTTAGCGAAACAACTCGAAACGGGTAGCAAATGACCAAATTTCTTGATACTAATAGAGACTAAAGGTTTTTTTCCAACAAATTGAACGTTTGATTTTTTTAAAAAAACAAACGTTGATGAAATAGATTGAACCAAATACTATAGTGTGTTCAATTAAAGGTTGCACAAGATTTTTAGTGTAACATTCAGTTTAACATACTACAACTTTTGATTCAACGTGCTACAATAATGTGCGATTTTGTTCCTCAGCATAGGACGTCTGATTTGTAGCATTACTTTGAAGGGTAGCCACTTTAGTAGGCATTTTTTAACAAAAATAAATGCACACTATTGCAATAGGATCATATTAATTTGTACACTATAGCTAATTATCGAAGAAGTTGCCTATCTTCTATTTATAGACGACATGAGTATATTCAACAGTGGAGTGAGTCAATCACCTGTTATAAGAAATAAACGTTTATAATATATAGATAATCTCTTTAATGGAAGTTCTATACTATAGTCTTTAAAATTAATATATCCTATAGTGTGCAAGTTTTTTGAAATCAATTATAAAATAACTCTTAGTTAATATATTCAATTATATTAAGCAAATACCATTTATTCTTAAACAAATGCTGCAAATTGGACGAGATTTTGCCAATCATCGGATCATGGCTGAAAATATATTCAGCGACTTCTTCAAATTCCTGCGTGCAATCACCCTGAATTGGATGGTTTTACTCACATGAATTAAAAAATATAAATAAGTATGCTGAAACATACAAAATCATGGAACCCAGATAATCCAAATAAACTTAATTTCAATAATTTTCTGGCTATCGTTGTAGTAAATGCTTTAGCTTCTCGAAACTTTAAGCCAGCATGTAGCCACTTATACTGTAAACGCAACAAGAAATAAACAATAAATCGATGTGCTAACCACTAAAAAAAGGAGAGGCGGGGAAAAACAAAAGGTTGGGGACCAGAACGGAAGAAAGACGTTTTACTGTAGCAAAGTTGAGTTCCAATTTAAAGTTGAGTTGAGTTTTACTGTAGCAAATTTATGACCCCACGAAAAACGTTTTAAAGAGTTCAAAAAATTATGAAAAAAATATTTTACGAACTCTAAGAAAAATAATTTAAAACCCCACAAAAATGGCTAAAAATAATTCATCATTTGGTATTAAAAAAACAACAAATTAATTTATTTTAATTTACTTTAATTTAACTTAATTTAAGCTGAAACAAAAAAGGCCTAGGTTCACAAACACGGTCCATATCAAATTAAGAAGCCCACACAAATAGGCCCACCAAGCCCGAAGCTCTAGGGTTAGGGTTCAGAGCATCCGCTATAAGAACACCGTCCGCGACGCTCGCCGCCTCCATCGCCTCTCAACCTCACAACCTATCTTGCGGCGGCGGCGGCCAAGACTGGCGGCGAGAGGCGGGGGCCGCGTCAGTCATGGTGTACGTCAGCTTCTACCGCAACTGTAAGCCATTCCCCGATCCCTGTGGGTGAGTATGGCCTGAGATGCAAGCGTGAGCTGTGGCGTGTGCAGTATGCCTTCAGCCGCATCCGTAACGCTGCTAGGGAGCTGCTCACTCTTGATGAGAAGAACCCTCGCCGTATCTTTGAGGGCGAGGCACTCCTGCGTCGCATGAACCGTTATGGACTTCTTGGTGAGGGTCAGAATAAGCTTGATTATGTGCTTGCGCTCACTGTTGAGAACTTCCTGCAGCGCCGCCTCCAGACCATTGTTTTCAAGAACGGCATGGCGAAATCCATCCACCATGCTCGTGTGCTTATCAGGCAGCGCCACATAAGGTAGAATCATCGTATTTCTCCTGCAGAATGTGTGCATGTTGGTTGACTAGTAATGCATTTTTTAATAGGATTAAGTCATAAAATGTTTGTGCACAGATGAACTTTTGTTGCAGTATAGAAATCACTGTCATGTTGGTGAACATGCAATGTTTCTTTTAATATTATCGACTTCAATGTGAAGTTTTTTGAATCTGAATTACTGTTTTTATGTTGGGCCATTTGATGAGAAACTACATGCAACTCACGACGGTCGTCTGAGACACTTAGTGTGTAATGGTGCAGTCATATTTTCTCTGATGCCCCTTGAGTTTCTTTTCAATTTCCATCATTTTTTGTCTTGCCGAATTTTACACTTGAAGTCAGTGTCTGATATCTGTTTGATAAGTAGGTTGCAGTTTCTTTCAGTTGATACCCCCACCTGTGAAATTTAGCCCTATCTATTTGATGGCACAAGGAGGAATCAACTTTGCTAATGTATCTATGAGGTCAAAAGGCCAATGACTCAAAATGTCCTTTTCATTCTGAGTGCCTCAAATGTCTCTTTACTTCGATGAACAATTTTCTCTGAAAATAATTTTGCCGCGTACTTGTCTGCTCATGTATGGTTTTATACAACAATTACAGTTGGATTTGTACGATCATTTTACCTGTCAGGTTTGTGTTTTTGTATAGTACTTTGTCTTTTATGAATGGTTCTTTCTATGAGCATTAGAATTGATGTGGGTCAATGTGAACGAAAAGTTTCATTTACATTTATCTGGCCAGTTTCATGATAAATATTCCAGTTTCTCAAATTTGATTCACACTAATTTCCTGCATTGTTATGCATCTCTTATTGCTTTGTTTTCAAAAAAGACAAAACATGCATGTAACGAAATGATGACTGATTTCTTTTTTGTTCTCACATGGTAATAAGTTTTTTAAATCTAGTCTTGATATATATGTAATGGTTAAGGAATTTCTATTTCATTTTGAAAGCTTTATTGTCTCAATTCACTATTAATTATTCCTGCAGAGTGGGGACGCAGCTTGTCAACATCCCCTCATTCATGGTGAGATTAGACTCAGAAAAGCACATTGACTTCTCACTTACCAGCCCATTTGGTGGCGGCGAGCCTGGGAGGGTCAAGCGAAAGAACCAGAAGAAGGCCTCGGGTGGTGGCGGCGGTGATGGTGATGAGGAGGAAGAGTGACCATTTGTTGCTATGCCTCTCGATTTTGTTAGGACCTAATTTTTCTACTATGTCTTATTAGGGCCTTTTTTGTTACATGGGTTGGAACAAAAGTTAAAGCCTAATTGTTGAAATTCTTGAATGGTCATTGCCAAGGCTTGGTTTGATCTTTTAAATTGTGATGAACATGTAAATTCTTTGGAACTTAGGAATTCTCTTCAAGCCCACTAGAACAGAAGACTCCTGCAGTGGTCCAAAACCAAGCTACAACTTGCAAAAATCATCCTTCGCATCTCAGAAACTAAATTGGTGCTTGGGTGAAAGTTTATGAACCAAATTATCACTTTTTTCTAAAACTTCCATCTTTTGGAGTGGCACGAAAGAATTTTTCCGCATCTTTTGTTTGCTTATGTGTGGAAGCTGAAAAGACGGTAAAAATGCCTGCTCGACTTACGTCACAGTCCACTGGGTCCAATTTTTACCGCGAAGCGCCGGGTATTATTATTATGGCAATAAGGCCAATATTGCCGGGTAATTAATAACAGAGAGTCCGAGACGAAGCTCGCCAGACGGGACAGTGCGCGTGTGTACACGCTTAGCCAACCGGAATCCTAGCCGAGCCGCGCGATCCGGCTCGGATCAGCAATCGCATCGTCGTCGCGTGCCTCCCGGGCTCCTGGCTCCTGCCCGGCTATATTAATCAAGCCCACCAATCCACCATCAATCAAGCTAAGCCAAGCCACACCACGATCACACCGACACCGCGCGCTCCGCAAGTCGGCAAATCGCCTCGCAGAGTCGACGATCAGCACGCCCACAGCGAGCCGCGTCCTTCTCCTCTCGTGCGCGGCAATGCCTGAGCCGCCTCCTCCTGCCGTGGGCGTCGACGGCGCCACCCGCGCAGCGCCCAAAGGCACGGAGGCGATCGACGCCGACGCGCTCGGCGACGTGCCGCGCGAGGGCTGCGGCGCCGTGGAGTGCGTGATCTGCCTGCAGGACGCGGCGGGGGACGGCGGCGCGGCGGCGGGGTGGAAGGAGACGCCGTGCGGGCACCGCTTCCACGGCGACTGCCTGGGGAAGTGGCTGCGGCTCCGCGGGACCTACCCCATGTGCCGCGGCCCGCTCACGCCGGAGGCCGAGGCGGCGCTGGGCGTGAACACGCTGTTGGAGACGATGAAGGGGGCCAGCCGGACAGCGGCGGAAGCGGCGAGGGGAATGCTGGTCGGGATGATTGGGGGGCGACGAGGCCGCCGCTAATGCGGTGTTTCTGATCGTGATGGGCAATATGATGGTGGAGGACGCTGCGAGGTTCCCTTATGAAGAGTTTCTGGCCATGGTAGTGAACGAGTCGATGGAGCACGACGCAGGAGCCGTTTACGAAGAGTTTCTGGACGAAGCCGCCGTTTACGAAGAGTTTCTGGCCGAATCCGCCACTTAGGGCATCTCCAACAGTAGAGACAACTTGTTGTCTATAAGATCTACGCAGACATCCTACCAAATCGAACAGAAATACTTTTCCATTCAACAGCTTGGCTATAAGCACAGGCTCCAAAAATTATGGGACCCACACGTCATATAAATTAATCCCTGCCTTCTTCCTCCCAAGTCTCCTCCCTCAAATCCCCTCTCACCCCCGAGCTCCCCTCCCTGCCGTCCCACACGCCCCCATGCCTGCCCCCACCTTGCCCCTCGCCGCCTCCACTCACTCGCCTCGCCGCCCCCCTTGCCGCCGCCCTCTCCTCACCGTCTCAAGCCGCCGCCTCCTCTCGCTCGCCGCCCCCCACGGCGTTCCCACCTGCTGCAGCCCACGCCAGCAGCCTCTCCCTGGCCGCTTGCCCACACAGATCCGGCCATGGCCATGGCGGCGGCCCGAGGAGGACGCGTGGCGTGGTGGCATCGGGGCGCTCGCCAAGCGCCCGGCGCTTGGTGTAGCGCCGGCTCTTGCCTCGCATGCCCCCTCTCTCCTCCAGGTCAGCACAAAAGATGATGTGGAGGGCTTATAGTCTGATGATGTGTCCCCATTGAAGATGCTCTTATGAAGAGTTTTTTGCCATGCTGAACCGCCTAAACCATGAGTTTCTCGAGGAGGACGACGAAGCCGCCGCCGCCGCTTATCAAGTGGTGGAGGAAAATTACTACAGAGGAGATCGTGGCGGTGTTCCGCTCCGACAGCGACATGTCTAAGCTCCGGTGGTCAACCTACAAACTCAACGTATAATATACAGGCTGGACTCACACAAATCATACTCCTAGGATTTAGCATTATTTAAGGATTCTGGTGACTGGTGAGGATGCACCGTCAGCGTAGAGTTTCTGCCTTGTGTGATCCAAGCCTCCAACATCGCCAAACTCTCGTCATCGATATGTACATAGGGTAGTTATTATTTTTATAAATCCGAACCAGATTCCATGGTCGGGCTTAATTATTCTTTTACTCACTCCGTTCATTTTTATAAGACGCGTGTATTATTTTAAGATTTGAAGATATATTATAAAAGATATTAAGAGTGAAAATATAGTTTAATTTGAAGACCACGCCAAATCAAACTGCGTTACAAAAATGAACGAAAGGAGTATGTTATTGCGTGTCATAACACAAATTCACATAGTTGATCGCTCTGATGTTTGAACAAGACGACACGATGATCTGTGGGCAGTTTGCCATGATCAATGCGGCATCCATGCTCTCTTTTGTCTCTTTACGCAGAAAATATCAAAATTGCTAAATAACAGTCATCTGCGTTTTCTTTTTGAGCAGTCAACTTTTTTTCAGTTATCTACGCTATTTTCCCACTTAGTTTCATAATGCAAATTTTATTATTTTGTATTGGAAAAAATATTTACGTATATAAGCTAACATTAATTATTTTATAGTTTTCATTGATTGACTGGTTGTTGATTTTTCTAGAAATTTGGTTTGTATTTTTTTAAAAAAGATATGCAAGATTTTGTGATATAAAAATGATACCATTGAATTCATATTTGAACACACTTTCCAAGACTATATTTTTGTTATTATAATAATATATTATAAAACATATTCAGAGTTAATGTGTTTTTTGAGGCTATGATAAGTCAAACTGTGTCTTATAAATTTGGATGGAGGGTGTATGTCATTATGTGTCATAACAGATTTGCTTTGTTGATCGCTCTGATGTTTGAACAAGACGACATGACCGCACGCAGTTTGCCATGATCAATGTGGCATCGATGCTCTCTTTTGCCTCTTCATGCAGAAAATATTGAATTTACTCAATAGTAGCTTTTGGTTTTTTAATTTTTGTGCAGTCTTTTTTTTAGTTTACCTACACTATTTTTTCACTTAGTTCGATAGTGCATATTTTTTTATTTTGTATTGAACAGATATTTACGTATGTAAACTAATATTTTTTTATATTTTTTATTGATTGATCGATTTGTTGTTGATTTTGTTATAAATTTGGTTTGTAACTTTTTAGTGGCTTTTGTACTAACTATATGGATATATTTTGTAACTTCCAATAGAATTTGGTTTGTACTTTTTTTTTTAGTGTGTGTTGAATAGTAATGGTCACAAATCTAAAAAACAACCTACCACTGAGCCTATTCCAAATAATATACAATTGCATATAGACAACCCCATAGGTTAATACAAGTTAACTATTCTTCTATTATCTTCGATAATCATAAAATGCAAATAAAAAAGAATAAATTCAAAGAGAAAATTGCATTGTTGCCCCCTGAACTTGCAACGATTATCACGTAGCCCACTGAACTTGAGTTTTATTTTGTCGTCCCCTAAACTTGTCTCTGTTTGCACGGTTGCCCCAAAACTGTTAGGACAACCGTTAAGTGCTGACGTGGCACTTATGTGGCTGTTAACAATTGATGTGACAGCCACATGACACTTACATGGCAGCTGTTGTGGCTAGTTATTATATGATTTTTTTTGTTTTAAATGTTTTCCCCGATTTCTCTTTTTTTTTCTTTTTTTTCTTTTTTTATAAATTTTTTATGATTTTTGAGATCAATAACTTGCCACATCAACTAACATGTAAGCGCCATGTGGCAGCCACATCAATTGTTAACAACCACGTAAGCGTCACGTCAACACTTAACGGTCGCCCTATCGGTTTTGGGACAATCGTGCAAACAGAGACAAGTTTAGAGGGCGACAAATAAAACTCAAATTCAGTGAGCTACGTGAAAATTGTTGCAAGTTCAGGGGGGCAACAGTGCCATTTTTTCTATACAAAGAAGCGGAAGAAAAAACCTGCTGACTCAAATCACCATTCACTGGCCCCGACTTTTACCGAGAAGTACATAATGCGCTTGGGCTGAAATGGAGTAGTTGCGAAGCACCGATTAACCGAGTCGAAGTCTCGCCGCTCGCACGACCGGCTTGGTGTGTACTTTTTTTTATTATCCTTTAGTGTGTGTTGACTAGTTTTGAGTAGTGACGGTCACAAATCTAAAAAAACACACATACCACTAAGCCGGTTCCAAAAAATATACAACTGCATATATAGAGACAATCCATAGGTTAATAGAACGTAACTATTCTTCTATTATCTTCAATTATTTTAAAATGCAAACAAAAGGGATAAATTTAAACAAAGAAGCGGAAGAAAAACCTGCCCGACTCATATATATCACAATTCACTGGGTCCGACTTTTACCGAGAAGTTAATAACGCGCTTGGGCTGAAATGGAGTAGCCGCAAAGCACCGATTAACCGAGTCGAAGTCTCGCCGCTCTTAGGACGGGCTTGGTTTGCACTTTTTTTATTATATTTTAGTGTGTGTTGACTAGTTTTGAGTTGTGACGGTCACAAATCTAAAAAACTACCATACCACTAAGCCGTTTCCAAAAAATATACACCTGCATAGAGACAATCCATAGGTTAATACAACGTAACTATTCTTCTATTATCTTCAATCATCCTAAAATGCAAACAAAAGGGATAAATCTAAACAAAGAAGCGGAAGAAAAAAACCTGCCCGGCTCATATATACCACAATTCACTGGGCCGGACTTTTACCGAGAAGTAAATCACGCGCTTGGGTCGAAATGGTGTAGCCGCGAAGCACCGATTAACCGAGTCGAAGCATCGCCGCTCGCAGGACGGGCTAGTGCAACTATCAGCAATCCCAACCCGAATCCTCTTCGAGCACGGCAATCCAACCCAGAGAACGCACCACGCGCGCGTGCCTCCTGGCTCCTCCGGCCCGGAGCCTTATATTAAGGCGGGCCGGTACCCACCAATCCACCGTGCTGCACGTACCGCGCGCTCGGCAGCAGATTACTACCTCGTCGAGTCGACGACCAACCACGCCCACAGCGAGCGGGCGGGCGAACGTACGCCGCGCAGCGACCTTCTCCTCTCGCGCGCGGCCATGCCTGAGCCGCCGCCTCCTGCCGTGGTCGTCGACGGCGCCACCCGCGCAGCGCCCAAAGGCACGGAGGCGATCGACGCGCTCGGCAACGTGCCGCGCGAGCGCTGCGGCGCCCTGGAGTGCGCGATCTGCCTGCAGGACGCGACGGGGGACGGCGGCGCGGCGGCGGGGTGGAAGGAGACGCCGTGCGGGCACCGCTTCCACGGCGACTGCCTGGGGAAGTGGCTGCGGCTCCGCGGGACCTGCCCCATGTGCCGCCGCCAGCTCACGCCGGAGACGCCCGCGGCGGCGCTGGACGTGAACACGCTGTTGGAGACGATGGAGGGGCCCAACCTGGCAACGGCGGCGGCGTTGGAAGCGGTGAGGGGGATTCTGGTCAGGATAATGGGGGGCCACGAGGCCGCCGCTAATGCGGCGTTTCTGACCATGATGAGCAATATGATGGCGGTGGACGCTGCGAGCATCACTTATGAAGAGTTTCTGGTCATGCTGAGCAACCGCCTGAACGAGGTGATGGAGGACTACGAAGCCGCCCTCTACCAAGAGTTTCTGGTCGTGATGGGGGACGAAGACGCCACTTATGAAGAGTTTCTGGCCATGCTGAACCGCCTAAGGCAGGAAGACTAGAGGAGACCGTGGCGGTGCTCCGCTCCGACGGCGACATGGCTAAGCTCCAGCTCTCTCTCTCAAAAAAAAAAGCACCTGCAAACTCAATGTATAGTACTATATATATAGGATGGACTCGTGCAAATCATATAAATTATAAATTTAGCATTATTCAAGGATTGTGGTGAGGATGCACTGTCGACGTAGAGTTCCTAACTTGTGTGCTCCAAGCCTCCAACATCGCGGAACCCTCGTCATCGATCTGTACATAGTGTAGTTTTTATTCTTATGAATCCAGACCAGATTCCAGGATCAGGCTTAATTGCTTTCTTTTACTCACTCCGTTCTATTTTACAAGACGCACACATTATTTTTAGTTTAAAAGATATATTATAAAAAAACATTAAGAGTGAAAACTTAGTTTTGGAGACCGCGCCAAGTCAAACTACGTCTTATAAAATTAAAGGAGGAAAGTATGTCATTGTGTGTCGTAACACAAATTCGCATCGAAAATGAAAATTTTATTCTTTTATATTAGAAAAAAAATATTTACATATATAAACTGACATTAATTTTTATAATTTTTGTTGATTAGCTGGTTTGTTGTTGAGTTCACAACTTTTTAGTGGCTTTTGGGATAACTATATGGATATATATTTTGTAACTTCCGGTAGAACCTGGTTTGAATTTTTCATTATCTTTTATGATGCATTGAGTAGTTTTAAGCAGGTGGCCGTCACAAATATAAAAGGCAATCCTACCACTGAGCCGGTCCCAAAAATTATACGAGAGACAAGCCCAAAGGCTAATACTACGTAATTATTCTTCAACTTAAGAGTGCATGTGCAAAGCAGGTTGGAGCAATGCTGATATCAATATTTTATAGAAAAAAAAGTAATATTTAGGACACGTGGAATTTTTTCTATTCGTCTGTCTATATGAAGCAGGTGTAGAAGCATTCGTTATTGCATTGGTTGTCTCATTCGGTTAATATTGACGTGGGTCATCTAATGAAACATCTGAACAAGCAAAATTAAATTAATAACAGATAATCAAGATATAGATATAGATTAATTAACAGGTACAATAACATGCAAGTAATTGATTTTTATTATAATAGATCAATTATGTACATGGATGTACGCATAAATACGCGTGACACTTATGTCGACGGTTCGGATATCGGTCCCAAGTCAACTAAGGTTCTTGAGAAGAGGAGATAGAAGACTCTATCACTCTACCGAGCAGGGCAAACAGCAATCAACGAGCAACGAGCAGACACAGGGTTTTATCTTGATTCAGGCCACTCCGAAGAGATAATAACCTTACGTCCAGCGCTTCTTTATATGAAAAAGGATTACAAGAGAGAACTCGACGAGACGAACAAGTCTCGGCGATATTATGGGTGTACAAGAAGTAATATGCGATCTTGGATGCTAGATCTCACGATATTCGCCAATCTTCTGATGCCCTCTACACACCGTAGGGGCCTGGTTTATATAGTGTTGAACAACCGACCTACCGGGGGATAATCGGGCCGGGCTGACCACGAGGACGTAACGAACACGTATACATGCCAAATACATCCCGATGTAGATAAGGTATATCTCAAATTCTTGAGGATCATGACGTCTGCTCCAATCCGGGAAACTACGTCCGGGTCTTCACGTAGCCGTGCAGAACTTTGTTCGAGTCGGACTCAAACAGGAATCCTAGACCGTTACGCACCGTGCCAACCAGGAAGCTGTTCGGCGGGATGCATATGGGCCTGAAAGAGTCCTCTAGGGAACAGACCCTAGGAGGCTATTCGATTGGGCCGTCAGGGAGTGGGCCATGGCAATGGGCCGTGATTTTATCCCTAACAACTTACTCATTTAATTAAAAGTAGCGATGCGTTCTCTCGATGGGCCGGTAAGGCTGTAAATTGTAATTATATATGCGCATTACAATTGTTATTTACTGCGCTGTAAGCTTAATTAACAGGTTGTATACATTCGCACGTATTGACATGGAGGGGGGGATACTGGAGTGTATTCATAACAAAGGTACGTAATACTCCTACTTCTATACGGAGTCTTGAATTTATTCCACCGACCAGACTAGGCAGACGTTTCGTATGTATGATATGTATGATTGGGTGTATGTGCACCTACTTCTATATGGAGTCTTGAATTTATTCCACCGCCTGGCCTGGACAGGCGTTTCGTATGTATGATTGGGCGTGCGTGCCTGCCCCCACCCTATTTATAGTGTTACTGTGCTAGTTTGTTAGTTCTAGTCTTGTAAGAATTAAGAAAAAATATTAGGAAGATTTATAACAAGAGAATAAAAATTAATCCCGTGTATATATGGGCAAGAGTGCGTGGTTTTTACGGGTGCTAGTCTGTTAGTTCTAGTCTGAAAGAATTGGAAAAAAATTAGAAAGATTTATAATAGGAGGATAAAAATTAATCCCGTGAATATGTATATATGGACAAGAGTCCGTGGTCTATACGTATCAAGTTATGGGTAGAGTCCGTGGTCTATACGTATCGAGTCAAGAGTACGTGGTCTATACGTGTCGAGTTATGGGTAAGAATTCGTGGTCTATACATGTCGAGTCAAGAGTTTGTGGTTTATACGTATCGAGTCAATAGTACATGGAAGAATAAGGAAAAATTATTAGGAAGATTTATAACGGGAGAATAAAAATTAATCCCGTGTATATATGGGCAAGAGTTCGTGGTCTCTACATGTGCTAGTCCGTTAGTTCTAGTCTTGGAAGAATTAGGAAAAATTAGGAAGATTTATAATGGGAGAGTAAAAATTAATCTCGTGTATATGTATATGTACATGTATATGTATATATGGACAAGAGTTCGTGGTCTATACATATCGAGTTATGGGTAAGAGTCCGTGGTCTATACATATCAAGTCAAGAGTCTGTGACCTCTAAGTATTGAGTTGATAGCAAACTTCTTAAAAATAATAACTGTTGGATGATGGATGAAGAGAATAAACGGATGTGATCTGTAGTTGAATCTAGGCCAACTGATCAATTATAGAGTAAGTTTAGATTTAAATTATCTTAAAATGAAAACAAAAAGATAAATTCAATCAAACAAGTTGAAGAAAAAACCTGCCCGACTGGCCGACTCATATCACAATTCACTGGGGGCCAACTTTTACCGAGAAGTAAATATATAGCGCGCTTGGGCTAAAATGCAATAGCCGTGAAGCACCGATTAACCGAGTCGAAGCATCGCGCTTTCAAGACAGAGCTAATGCACGAGTCTTGCGATACAAAGCTATCGACTTAGAGCATTTCCGACAGTCTCTGTCGGGGATAAAATTACGGCCCATTGCCATGGCCAACTCCCTGACGGCCCAATCGAACAGCCTACCAGGGCCCAGCTCCCTGGAAGGTTCTATCAGGCCCATATACATCCTGCCGAACAGCTTTTTGGCTGGCACGGTGCATAACGGCCAAGGAATCGTGTTTGAGTCCGACTCGAATAAGAGTTCTGCACGGCTACGTGAAGACCCGGACGTGGTTTCCCGGATTGGAATAGGAGTCGTGATCCCCAAGATTAGGAGTATGCCTTATCTGCCTCGGGATATATTTGGCATGTATGAGTTCGTTACGATCTCGTAGTTAGCCCGGCCCGATATTCCCTCGGTAGGTCGGTTTGCTCACCACTATATAAACCGAGCCCCTACGGCGTGTAGAGGGCACGAGTTGACGCATCCAGCATTTGATCAATCGGAGGACGAGTTTTATGACTTGATCTAGCTTTTAGACATCTGATATTCACTTGTACACCCATAATCTCGTTGAGACTTGTTCGTCTCGCCGAGCCATCTCTTGTATTCATCTCTGATATATAAGAAAGGCTGGACGTAGGGCTATTATCTCTCCCGAGAGGCCTGAACCAGGATAAAAACCCCTGTCTCCCTGTTCGCTGTTGTTCGTGTTGTTCGGCGTGTCTCCTATCTCATACATTAAGAACCTTAGCGACTTGAGATCGCTATCTCAACCGTCGACAGTCTCCCTATCCCATTCCTAAAATACTATTTATGTGCGTATAAATTATGATAGTGTTTTATGAGATATGATAGAAGGACTAGATGCTCTTATCAAGTGATGGAGGCGAAGGAGGACTAAAGTGACGCTTAATGAAAGTGACGTAGGAGGGCTAGACGTGACCGTGGCGGTTTTTCGCTCCGACGGCGCTTCCCTCTTTGATTCGCGGTTTTGTTCGGTTCGGTTGGTTCAAAATTTGTTTTTTTAGAGACTATATGGTGTAATATTTTGTAATAATTTTTCGAAGCTTTATAGAATTTTACTCAAAGATCTCAAAAATATTTTGCACATATTTTTTTTTCATTTTTTATTTTATGGCTCTTAACTTTTAGCCCAACCAAACAAAACCGAACAAAACCGTGAACAAAAGAGGGAGGCCAACCAGTCTGCAAACTCTATGTATACCACTTTGTATAGGTTGAAGTTGGAGTCGCAAATCTTAAAAATTTAGCATTATTCAAGGATTGTGATGGGAATCCATGGTCAGCGTAGAGTTTCTGCCATGCTCTTCAGGCCTCAAATGGAGTCAAAGCCTTGTCATCCATCTTCGGTCTTTCTTTCATCCGCAGTTTTAGTATAGTTTTGGTTGTAACCGAAAAGGTTGAGAATATCTAGAAAGAGACATGAAAAGGCTAAAATAATATTTAACAATGTTTTCAAAATCTGTAAGAAAAACTCCACAAATTAAGGCTTGAAAAAATTATCCTGAAATTAATAACTTATCTTGGATTTATCGAGATCTCACTCAAGATGTGGGATGGCATGCAGTGGCACGGGTAGAACCTAGCGGACTGTCTTGCCCGGGGCTTTTGGGGCCTCCTCTAGATACCACCACATCTCCCATAGCCGTGTTTCCAGTCATGCTCTAATTATGATAGCAAATGACTTCGTCAATCGTTTCTCTTCCCCTTTGAACACCAGGGACTAGGAATAGCTCAACTTGAATTGGTCCATGGAGATCTCACTCAAAGCGTGGGTGGCATGTGTAGGCCTGGGTTGATTGTTGTGCGTAGGGCTTCTTGAGCCTCCTCTAAACGCTAGTACATCTTAGCTTCCTCGGTTGTCGTCTCTACTCATGCTTCTAATACAACGACAAAGAGAGCGAGGACCCATGCAACCGTCCACACCATATGGATCAACGAGTGGATTGGGTGGGTCAACGTGAAAAGAAAGCAACGCTGAACTTGCACCACAACGTTTGTCGTATATATTAGAAGCATTGTAAGAAGGGAGTGGCTGGATCGCAGGCGCTTGCGTTTTGACGTTTGATGCAGGCGGCTCTTTTTTCAGTATAAACATACAGAATTTTCACATGCGAACAACTGAAAAAACGATGTAAGTAAAGTGAAAAAAAAGTCGGTCGCTCCAGACGGCGTGCAGGTAGCGGCGGCCGGCTACCAGTGCAAAGCTGCGGCAAGCAAGCAATATATATGCGAGTATGCGACTGCATCGTCGAGGTGCAGCACGATGCAGCGTGATGCGGCTAGCTAGCTTGTGTGCTAGTCGACGGTCGACTAGCTAACCGAGATAGCTAGCTAGCTACGTTGCTAGCAATGAAAGGGCGGCCATAGCTACCTGATGGAGGCGGCTAGATGCTAGAGCAACTCTACCAGGTTCTCTATATCTGGTTCCCTATATCCTCAAATACTACCCCCCTAAAATTAACAGGTTCTCTAAATACAGGCTACTCCAACAGGTTCCCTATATCAGAGTCTCTATATTTCATATCCCATATTTTAATCCCAAACCTCAACTAACTCCAACCGTTGTACGGCCGTATAATACGTGTATGCATACGGTGTTTTTTATGGGAAAAAAAAGTTAATATGACTATTAATTTGCGTACGTTACTATAAATATTTTGTTTACGCAATGGAATTAATATTTCATCCTGTTGATATAATAAATATTTCGATTAAACATAAGAAAAAATTTATTCGAGCAGTTCCTTCCGCCGGAAGATTTGAGTACAGTTGCATCATTGAGCCTTGCTGAGGAAGGTACCTGCGGATTCTTCCAGCACAAGCTGGCTTCTATCTATAAATGGGAGGGAGGTGTTGGTTCTACTCTGCATCCCTTTGAAAGACTCCATTCCGAAATCCGGTTCGTAGAGCATGGCCAAGAGGCAATTCATTATGGATTTCCTTCTCTGTGGTAGGAGGGCAAAGAAGTTTGCGGGCGCTACGACACGTGCCCTTGCTGCCGAACAGGAAGAGGAAGACTCGAGAGCTACTCGCCATGGAGGTTCTGTTCCAGGAAGGAGGTTCATCGATCGTAATAGATTGGAGGGTCATGAACGTCTCTTCAACGATTACTTCGCTGACAACCCTGTTTACCCTGAGTACATATTTCGAAGAAGGTGCGTATAAATGTTATCATATTTGGGGTACATATTTGACCACGTTGGATTTCATTGAATTTGCTTTGCCGTTTTAGGTTTCGCATGAGTAAGACGTTGTTCCTCCGCATTGTACATGCGGTGGAACAAAACTGTGACTATTTTAGACAGAAGAGGAATAATGCTGGGACTCTTGGAGCGTCGGCACTACAGAAGGTGACGGCGGCACTTCGAATGATTGCCTATGGGGTTTCGGCGGATGCTATTGATGAGTACGTTCGGCTGGCCGGTCCAACCATCCTTGAGAGCACAAAGAAGTTTGCTGAAACCATGGTTCATGTCTTCGGGCCTGAGTACCTCCGGGCGCCGAATGAGGAGGATACCGCTCGGCTCCTTGCCATCGGAGATAGAGAAGGTTTCCCAGGAATGCTCGGAAGCATCGATTGCATGCATTGGGAATGGAAGAATTGCCCGGTGGCTTGGCATGGAGCTTATACCGGTCATGCCAATGCCCCTACTCTTATCCTAGAGGCTGTAGCTTCCCATGACCTGTGGATATGGCATTCCTTCTTCGGAATGGCTGGATCTAACAACGACCTCAATGTGTTGCAACGCTCACCTTTGTTTTCTAGGTTTGCTAACGGAGAAACCCCGGAGGCCACATATGTTGTCAGCGGTCGGACCTACAACATGGGGGTTTTACTTAGCTGATGGCATATACCCCGACTGGGCTGCTTTCGTGAAGGGCATAGGAGGACCTCAAGGTAACAAAAGGAAGTTTTGGACGCAGAAACAAATGGGCGCCCGTAAGGACGTGGAACGAGCTTTCGGCGTTCTACAGGGTCGTTTCCACATTGTTAAGGGTCCAACTAACTTCTGGGAGCCATCTATGTTGCACGATATCATGACGGCATGCATCATCATGCATAACATGATTGTCGAGGATGAAAGGGATATCACTGACCCAGATTGGAACTTTGAAGGCTTCGATGGCCTGGTAAAGCATTCAAGAGGTGGCATAGCTAGCGTTGAGGAATACATTAATAGGTATGTTGAGGTACGTGACAAGCAGAAGCACCACCAATTGAGGGAAGATCTCGTTGATCACATGTGGCTTCACCATGGCTGCCAGTAGATGTGCGATGTATGAAGCTTGGCATGTGTGTGTGTTGTTTGTGGTTCGGTGCTTCATCATCGGGGTGTGTTGTTTCTGGTTCGGTGCTTGGTATGTGTGTGTGTGTTGTACGAAGCTTGGTATGTATCCATCTAGTGCGTATGTTTGAATTCAATAAAGTGTTAGATGCTTGCACCCATTAACTAAATCTTTTCGTCGTTGCAAGAAACCGCTAGACATTGTACTTGCAGAACAAGCAGCCACTTAAACATGCCATCACGCAGCACTGCAACTGAATTGAATTTGACTGAAACTGAAACCTGAAAAATGTCTAAAACTCCATTGAACATGAGTGAAACTGAAACTTCAAAAATGTCTTTTCCCATTCGATCAGTATATGCAATTGTGGATAGTGTTTTCCTATTCCAGGCAAAACAAAAGGTGTGACCATTGTAATTTTTTCATGATAGCTCCAAACAACCATCCTTGAATACACTGATTCACCAAACTGAAACATACGACAAAAAGAAGAGACAAAACAAAAATCCTAAATAGCCATCCAAGACAGTTCATCAGTGAAAATAACAATTTGAGTTATCTTGTTGCTGTTTACTTATGTTATAGTACTAGCTACTATCCTAAATAGTCGGATTGATTCATCATCACTGGCTGTAACAAGGTAGTTTGTGGCCTTGCTGTGGAAATCCATAGAACTAATTCTTCCATTTTGCCATACAATTGCGTCATAGAACAAACTCAAGTGACTATAGAGGAGAGAATTGAAGTATGTAAGTGGATACTTGAAATCAATGAAATGTTAAATATTTGATCTGAAAACAATGCATGAAAGAACCTAGGCTGAATATGTAACCATAACACACATGCCAAAAAATTATCTCTGTTTCTTTAAAGTAGAACATCTAGCTTTTCAATACAGTCAAACTGAAACTAAAATAACTATCCTGCCATGCTCAGTGTATGCTCAGTTTCAGTTTCAGACACATCTAGCTTTTCAATAGAACTTGACTGAAACTGAAACCTGAAAAATGTCTGAAACTGCATTGAACTTGACTGAAAAATGTCTGAAACCTGGTAATACATTCCAGAGGTGGCATAGCTAACTATACTGAAACTGAAAACTGAAAAATGTCCACATTTGGTTCTGCTACTAAAATACACTGATCAGAAACTAATAAACCCAGTTATCAGAAAAAAAAACCCATGATTCGGCAGACCTGAACTAATAAAGCTAGAGCTTCCCCTAGCAAAATCTAGCCAGCATTATCATTTGCACCATCACTTAAAGTGGCGATTACCGACAAGTATCACAGTGATTCCAAACAGGCAAACATCAAGTAAAATGTAAAAACCATCACTTAAAGTAAAATCCTTGTCCAGATTGTTCATTGCACAGAATCTGACAATGCAATTATTCAGTAGTCCATATTGTTTTTTTTTCTTTGTGAGGTACCAGTACAGAGAGAGTGCTGGTTTTTTCCAACATGGAGCATCTAGTTTATAGCAGTGCAACAAACGACATAAATCCATGCATCCATCCTCGAAAAAAAAAACAGGGCATCCAAACCATTCATTCAGTTCAAGCAACCTGAAACTCCCTACATCTTACACAAACAACAAGGCTGCTTCAATAGAGTGTGAAAACAGGGCAAACATCAAGTGAAATGTATTACAGACTTAGCTCCATATGGGCATACAAATGATGCATGTCCAACAAACAGCCGACAAATGAAATACATGTTCAACACTTAGCACACAAATGTATTACATGTCCAACTAACACAGCCGGGCAGCACACAAACATAAATATTATTCGATACATTTCCAAACGATGCATAGTAAAGCTACGCATTCCCCGAGGAATTGCCAGATGTGTCAGTGCGGTTAGCTCTCTTAGCCAGTATTTTATCCTGCAGGGACAGGTAGAATAGGCGACGCCATTCATCCATATCATTCAAGTTAGTATTCATTATTCGCTCATCGTCCTCTCTACGTTTCCTTTCTTCTTTTTCCCGCAATAGCCTAAGCTCAACTTGCTTAAGTTCTCTAGTTAAGTCCTCTCGCTCAATTAGCGATTTGAATATCTCATCTCTTTGTGCCCTATCTTTGTCCCCATCGTCTTTAATTTCAGATATAATCTCTCCTAACTTTTGTACCGTCTCACTAGATTGTGTACCACTAGTAGCCCTAGACTTGGCCCTCTTCCTCCCAATCGGCCTCTCAGGGAGGGCTTCACCATCAATATCTAATACATTATTTGATCCAAAAGGCGTAGAAGATGAACCTGGCGTGGCCGTAGTAGTTGTCTTTTGCTTCTTGGCCGCCTGAGTTGATGCATAGTTTATCCATTTTGCTTGTTTGTGCAGCAGGTCCCACACCTTAATCATCGTGAAGTCCTTGCCTTCCTCTCTTTTGAAAAGGGCCAACGCGTCCACAAACTATAAAAGGGCAGCAAACATAATTTACATTCTCACAAACAAATCAACTGCAAACTAGCTTACAAGGGTCAGATTCTACTTACAATGTCTTTATCATTCTTTCCACTTTCGTTTCGGTGTCTCATGCGATCAAAGCATCTGGACATTTTGCTCACATCTCGTGCAATGTTGGCCCACCTTTGAGTTAGGGATTTCTTCGAACGGATAGTATCAAATTGCTTGTGGGTGTTGTAATATTTCAGAATTCTCTTCCAATAGCTCTCCCTAGGTTGATCAATACCCACAATAGGGTCTAGGCTGACATTCAGCCATGCTGAAGCTAGAAGGTAATCCTCGTCAGTAGTGAAGTTTTCCTTTCTACCTTTCACCGACGATGGGAGCGGTGCTTCATCATCGGAGGACTGTGCTTCCAAGTTCTGAGTTCCTGCGTTAAACACATTCGGCGGTGCTGCACTGCTGCCCCCTTGCTGCACTTGTTGGAATATGAAGCAGTCGGACTGGCCAGCATGGTAGTCGGCGTAGTTGAATTCCATCCAAATCCTGCAAGCAATACATAAAGCCTAGGATCCAAACAACAGAGATTGTGCTTCCTAGCAGCATACAGTACATTTCAAATGATTTTAAATAAAGCATAAACTCCAACACTTAAGTTCAACAATCAACAGTAGTACATTGCATAGTTCAGGGCTTTGTTCAAATAGACAGACATGACAAATAGGTACAATACAGACAATTGCAATAAACAACCACTAAATCACCAATTTTTGGGTGAATGATTGTCGCTGTCGAATCCGAATTCCTCGTCGTCCGTGTTGTACCCGCAGTACTCGTTATCATTAGGAGGCACATAGTCCATAGGCAAGACATCATTAGGACTAACATCCTTTGATGGACTACTTTGCTCAACATTGTTTGCGGTAGAAGAGGCAGCTGAGTTCTTCTTCTTTATGTCATGCAGTTTTCAGCTCGAACATTGAGGGAAATCTCCTCCAGCCTAGCTACAATTGCTTCGATCTGCATAAGGCTATGGTTGAATCCGTAACTTCTAGGAGAATCCCCCGTTTCAAAATTAGTTTCAATGCAATCCTTGAAGTCAAGCGCAACTTCTTCGACGTCTCCGGCAGTAGCCTCCAAGAGGGCGTGCATCCTTGCTAACTCGTCAGCCATCTACAAGCATCAAACACAAGTTGATGCACGGGGCGGTTTAGATAGGAGGCCATGCAGGCATCGATGCCAATTGATAATTTTTATGTGGTCCGTGATCGTCCCAATAATTCACTCAACGATCTTGTTGCGCCAAATCCATTGTCGTGTTGGGAGAGGCAAGGCAGGGCGCCGGAGCCAAACTGGTGATGCAAATCGGCCGCACAAACACCGAAAAAAATGCAATCGATTCGCCCTAAAATCCCCCTTGCACAAGTCACTGCAACGAAATCCCCCATATCAATGCAAGCCCGTGCGCCTATTCATCGTCCACCCATGGCATACACCCCAAATTTGTGATGATCTTCTACAAAATCGATCCAAACCCTAAGCGCGCACAAGTAAATCCCCCTTGCACAAGTCACTGGAACGAAATCCCCCTTTTCAATGCAATCGATTCGCCCTAAAATCACCCAAATATCGGCACCTACAAATGGCGGAGGAACAAGTACCTTAGATTCACCGAGCTTGCGGGCACCGACGACGACGTCGAGTTCGCAGACGGCACGGGCCGGACCAACTCCTCCGGGGATGGCTCGCTTTCGGACGGATCTGGACACGAACGGGTCGCCTCCTTCGATTTCCGCCGCCGCTGGAGACGACGCTGCGCCGCTCGCGCTGCGCCGGCCCTCCGCCTTGTCGCCGTTTCCGCACCAGCGCGCGACCCCTCGGTGGTTGCGAGTGGACGGGATAGGGCGCCTCCTCGCGTTCTCCAGATTTGGGGAACCCGCAGCGAGCCCCTATCCCCTAATCGCTTGATACGGAACCTCCTGGAGCACACCATCGATACCGCAACACTGTTCATCTTACCGCAACAGTTTTTTCAAGCACCTGCTGGCGATGCTCTAAGGAATGACGGCAACGACTTGATGCGCGTTCCGACAGCGGCGACTCGCATGCGGTCATGAACTGATGAGCAAGACTCGTGTAGCAGAGACGACGAAAAATCGCTTGCATCAGCTCGTGTGGTGCAGGCGACTATAAGCAAGCAAAACCCGTGAAAGAAATATTGCAAAAAAAATTTATTCGGTGAAACATTGTTGGTATGTGTTTGCAACATCTTCGAGTGACTGTTAAACATTATAGAAAAAAATGTTTTAAACAATCTTTTGTTTTGGACATTTCAACATTGTTTATTTTTTGTTTCAGTTTTTTTTTAATGCACGGTATAATCTCACTCTGTTTTTTTTGGCCGAGAATTATGGTTAGGATTAGGGAAAAAATTTCAATATTGAATATTGGCTCTGCATAGAAGGAATAACAACATGTTTATGAACGTTCGGAGCATCCTATGTTGCTTAGTTTGTAAAAGAGCTACGGCATGGCTTGATACAGTTTTTCTTATAAGGATTTGGATCCTTAGCACTTCCATTGTTAGATAATATTTTTTTTTGCATCGGTAAACAAGAGCAAGTATGTTTAATTAATCTACACGAAAGATCCTAGCATTTATTTAATTTATATATGCACCGAAAAACGATGGTGCGATCTCGACAAAAAAAAAACTGGTTCTACTTCTAGTTCTTGAGGTAGGAGAACTTGTAGAGCATGTAGTGCTTGTACACTTGCCCGGGGCCGTAGATCTCCGAGGGGAAGCTGGGCTGGTGCACGGCGTCGGGGAAGTCCTGCGTCTCCAGGCACAGCCCGCCGTACTTGACGTAGCGCGCGCCGCCCTTCCCCTCGTCGCCCTTGAGGAAGTTGCCGGTGTAGAACTGCACGCCGGGCTGGTCGGCCCACAGCTCCATCACCCGCCCCGACGCCGCCTCGCTCACCACCGCCACCTTCCGCACGCCCTGCCCGTCGGCCTCCCCGTCCAGCACGTAGTTGATGTCGTAGCCGCCGGGCACGCCGGCGATGCGCGCGCCGGGGGCGGCCGGCGACCGGAAGTCAAACGGCGTGCCGGCGACGGGCGCCAACGCCCCCGTCGGGATGAGGCCGGCGCCGGGGCCGACGGGGGTCACCGCCGACGCCAGGATCTGGACCTTGTGGTCGAGGATGGTGCCCCGCCCGTGGCCGCGCAGGTTCCAGTAGGTGTGCTGGGCGAGGTTGATCGGCGTCGGCTTGTCGACGGGCCGCGCGTACATGGTGACGCTGTACGAGAGGTCGCCGTCGATCTTGTAGGTGACGAGCACGTCCACCGCCCCCGGGAACCCCTGCTCGCCGTCGTAGCTCCGGTAGGAGAAGGTGATGTAGGGGAACTCGCCGGTGGCCCGCTCCCGCACCTGCCAGACCACCTGGTTGAAGCCGCGGTGCCCGCCGTGGAGCGTGTTGTTGCCGTCGTTCCGGTACGTGTGGTATGCCCGCCCCCCGACGGTGAAGCGGCCGCCGGCGATCCGGTTCGCCACCCTCCCCACCAGCGCGCCGAAGTAGGTCGTCTCGTTCTTCCCAAACCAAAAGGAAATCAAACGCATGAGCAAACCAATGCATCCAGGCAGTCTTAAATTTGTTTCAACAATGTAGCAGATCGAAGAGAACTAACGCACCACGTATGCTCCGATGTGCTTGTACCCGAGAACCACGTCGTCAATGTGCCCTGCAAGATCGAACGAACACCAACAGCCGCGTCAACCAATCTCCCCACACATAGCTCACAAGAACACACGAGTGTAATTAGTGGATGGATGGATCGATCGGGGTAATTAACCGAGAGACCGTTCTTGTCGGGGAGCCTGACGCTGAGGATGGTGGCGCCCCAGTTGGTGACGACGATGGAGAACTCGCCCCTGCGCAGCTCGTAGTACCCCAGGGACTGCTTCCCCTGCTTCCTCGCCTCCACGGAAGGAGACGACGACGACGACGACGGCAGCAGCAGCAGCGCGCCCAGGCAAGCCAAGATCGCCAGGCACCTCCTCATGGACCTCACCGGCGTCATCGCCATCTTTGAACCCTATCCGATCCAAACCTCTCTCCGGCGATCGGCTGTATATATATATATCGTGTTCGTCTCTGCGATTAGATTGCAGTATTTATGTAGGCGAGACCGCGAGGAGCCGAGAGGACGACTGTCCTGGTCAGCAGGATCTATCTCGTTCTTTCCTGACTCGCTGCCAGGTGGGCCCACTGGATTGCACGCCGATATTACCGTTCAATTTAATCGAGGGATCAGCGGGCTCTTGATCTGTAAATATGTAATTACCGGATAAAAAATACGGAGTACCTTCATCCATGGAGATTATCTAACTGCCTAATTTGACCGGCCCAAACAGCCGAACGAGCCCCTAACGGGTCGGGCTCGGTAGCACACGTGTGTACCGAATCCGACCCGCTAGACTAATCACCAGCGTGCGTGGGCAAAATTGATTATTTGCCCCCAGCTGCCCTTGTTTATTGGGTTTTTTTTTCATCCATGCCATTATTAAGTTGCATATATTCGGAACTGCCATTATTTAGTGCATATTCTTAAAAATGCCATTATTTCTACAACAAAACCTCAGTACTGCCATTTTCAAGTGTTTTGATGGATTTACAACTTATACAAAATCAAAATACCAAACAAAATACGTCCTGACATGTGGGGTCCGCATGTCATCCTCTCAACTTCATCTTCTTCCTCTCTTCATCTACTTATTCCCCTCTCTCTCTCTCTCCCATCCCCCACCGCCACACGAAACTCTGAGGCAAGGCCGCTTGAGCTCACCGCCATGGGTCTCTCCTCCTCCACCTTCCCCAACCCCACACGCCATTTGCGGTCGTCTGCCTTCTCGCTGAAAACATAGCTGCCATGCGTCGTCGGTAAATATTCGCCACCACCACTTCACTTGCATCGCGACGGCGGCGAAGTTCCTATTCTTCTTGCCGTCACGGCTTATTGCCATGCCGCCATTGCGCCGCCGCCGCCGCCGCCGCCGCCAACAATGGGAGAAATTGTCCGGAGAGCTTACGGCGCTGTCGTGAGAGCCGCCCGCAGCACCGTCGCGGAGAAGCTGTAGAGAGCCGTCCGGAGAGCCGCCGCCTATTGCTGCCATGTACCTTCGCCGCCGCCATGCCATGCGCCACAAGGCGCTTGGCCATCATTGTCGCCGCCGCCACTGCTTTTTCCGAGCTCACGCTTCGTCGACCGCCAACTTGTGCTCTCTGGCGCAATTTCGTCGCGTCTTTCCGGCGGCGGCGGCTCCGCGTCAGCGATGGAGCATGGGCGATCGGGAGAGAGAGAAAGGAGGAAGAAGGAGGGAGAAAGAAGAAGATGGAGAGAGAGATGACAGTGGGGCCCTACTGCCGACACGTATTCTCTGATTTGGTCGGTGTATGTGTTAAAAATACGAAAAAAGGGCTCGAGAATGGCAGTGCTGAGGTTTTGTTGCAAAAATAATGGCATTTTTAAGAATATGACTAAATAAATTAGCGGAATTTAATAATGGCATGGATGAAAAAAACCCTTGTTTATTTCCTCAAAGCTGATGAGTCTATGATTATTTGCCCTGTGTGACTCAATATGGATTTGTTTCCTCTCCGGGGGTTTGCAGAAAATTGCCACATCTGTCCATACGCGCAGAGAGAAGGGAGAGGGGTGAGGGAGGCGGCGGCTCCGGCTCCGGCGAGGGCGGCGCTCCGGCGGGTGGCGCTCTGGCGGCAAGAGACGGCGCGGCTGCGAGGCCAGAGGCGGCTTCTCCGGCGAGGTGCGACTCCGGCGAGGCGGCGCACCGGTGGTGGTGGCTCCGCTGTGCACAGGGGAAGGCGGAGCGGCACGGGAGGCAGCGGGGCTGCAAGGCGCGGCGACGGCGGCTGCGTGAGCTCCGGCGGAGAGGCGGTGCTGCGGCTTCGATCTGGGGCGGTGCATCTCCGGCGTAGGATCGGAGACGGCGGCGGCGGCGGAGGCTCCTCTCCGGCGGAGGAAACGATGCTCTGGCCGGTGGCGATTTTGTACAATACCCCCTCGGAAGCAAAACCATGATAAGTAGGTGTAAGTGGGGCATATAATCCAAGGCTCATCAACTTTGGGCAAATAGTCGAGGGCAGCCCAACTTTGGGGCAAATAATCAATTTTGCCGCGTGCGTGAGGCAGTGTGCTAGGGCTCCGATAGGAGGCCGCATGGCGGCGGGGGGCGGCGAGACGGCGGCGTTGCGGGCGGAGGTTGCCGCGCTCCGGTTGCGCGTACAGGTGCGGACCTCGAGCTGCTGCTTCGTTCGTTGTAGTTGTTTCTTCGCCCAACTGGTTTGTTGGATTAAGTGTTTGATTTTCTCTCTCGTGAACTGGTTGTGGTTAGGAGTTGGAGATGGAGAAGGAGCGCCTCGCCAAGATTGCCGCGAGCTGTAGCTGCGGTTCCATGGTGTGTTCTTTCTCGTTCCTTTCACTACAAAGGTTGCAAACTTTGCAAGGGCCACGAAACTTCAAAGGGGCTTCATTCGTTTATCCAGAGCTATCGACTAGTTATAAGAAATGGGCATATTATCTGCGGATAGCAAATAGAGAACCTTTTCAATTGACTAGCTATATTGTTATTTCTAAAATTTAAAATAGACCCATATGTATAGTGTGTATGCATCGTGTAATCTCTTAGTTAAGAGCCCGTCACTATTTCTCTCCTCTCATTTCCTCCACCACATAAGTAAAAAGCTGAGTTCGACTCTTTATAGCCAACTGATTTGGCATCGTTGGAGATTCTTTTTGTAGTTAAGTGTTAGCGATTCCATTCAGTCATCAGTGTTAGGGGAGAGTGAAGACTAAAAGAACTCTCCACATGGTAATTGTGGGCTCTAGAGAGTAAAATTGGTGCGTTACACTTTGCGAATAATAGTCTCGCTTACAAGTTGTTGTGCCATATAAACTTCAGTGAAAATAGCTACTCTTTTTTTACTCATTTCTTAATGTGAGGCATACTTCAGTTCAGCACACTGCGATACTGCAATCCTTATCTGTAGAATTTCACAGTTTTTTACATTGGTTTTCTGCATATCTGTGTAACGGTTTTTCTTAATTATTTTATTATATTACATTGGTTTTCTGGTGACTGAAAGATGTGTAATGGATCATGTGAAGTTTCCATTGTTTTTGTAACTGCGCGAGCCTGCAACGTCATACGCTTGATTCTTCCAAATGCATAACTAACAAATTTTATTTGAAAGTGAATTTTAATGAATGTAGGTGTCAATACCCAATAATGTGTTTACATGCATGCTTAAAATGTTTATTGCCTGTACTTAAACATGATAACATCATGCATAACAACTTACCCAAAAAGAGGTTAAGGCTGTCATGCAGCCATACTTGCATATCTTGGTGTTTGAATAATGTTGATGTCGATGGCTTCCTAAAGAAAGTACCTTTTGTTATTGTGTACCGTGAAGTTATGTTGATGTTTTTCTAACTTCCTTTTCTATAGGTGGTCAACGCAGCATTCTCTCCTGTTGCTAGTGCTAGTTTGTATAGCAGTGATCAAGAAGTACAGCAGAATGGAAAATCAAATGAAAGTAGTACTTCAGGCCATGATGTGAGCTTACCATTTGATCACATGGCAACATGCACTAAAAATGAAATATCACATATCTTCTCAAATGAAATGTCATAAAATTTTATTTTCTTATTTGATCTGATTTATACATATACATTTGGCCTATAGTGCAGTGGTAATGCAGGCGCTGATGGTTTACCTAAAATTTCAAGCAAGCGTGCTAATAAAACAGGTGCAACTTAAGATATGTTAACTATATTAATCATAGGACACTCCATAGGATACTCGATTTTTATTATTATGAGAAACACTGCCAGCTTTTATTTTTGCCTGTAAAGTTTAAATGTTTAGTATGTCTCCATTGAGATTAATGTAATATACTTTTCAATTTGAAAAACTAACCTGATCAGAAAAATTCTGTGTAATATTTTTTTTGTTTATTGCACAGGTCACCAGGTGGGGATTATAAGTCACTACCCAAAGCGACTAGTCGCTCTGAAAGTCATGTACTTTGGACAGAGGTATGATTGTACTTCCAATGGAAAATACATGCCTTTTCACATAGTCTGCTATGCATTCTTGTTTACTTAAATATAGATTTAGTGGTCAAGAATGTTAAAATTTGAGGGGAAGAAAATATATCCCATCAAATTCTACTGCTACATGACCAAAAACAAACAAACTATTATATAGCTGTATGTACCAGAGCTTTTTATTTGTGAAACTCTTTGCTAATCAGTAATCACAAATCAAACTTTCAATCAATAATATGTACTTGTTCAAATTTCAGCGTGTCCAGTAGACTGTACATTTTATCATAACCAAATAGGATGTGAAATGAAGTCACCATGTTTCTTCCACAATGACGTAAAACAATTTTGAATCTTTAGACCTATACTGTGACCTTCATCTTGCTAATCTGTCTCCAAAACTTACTGTTGTGCCATGTCCCGTTTCTCATCTTTTTCTATGGGCATGTTCTTGTGTAGATTCTATGGCTTTGCTTCAGAAGCCCACACGGAGCCAACAGTTGAAGTAACTTCCCTACAAAATTTTTCTATTTTGTCTTTTTCCCAAAGGGATTTTTGTAAGGACTTCTGTCTTTTGGTCTTCTCAGTCTGAGATATTTAAAGCACTTGAAAGAGCAAAACTTCTGGTTGGCAGTAGGAAAGAGTCATGCTATTCTAGGTGTGGAAGAACTGACAAAGGAGTTTCTGCTACTGGACAGGTAACTGCAGGTTACACAATTGTTAGATTTTGATAGCTCACATCCGATAATTATTAATATTCAGTTCTTGCCCTTATATGTGCTTATAGTGTTAGCTTGCCGGCGTTCTAGAATTTTTTCATTAGATTTTGTGTTTAAGAAGCACTTTGCAAGTGCCCAACTGCCCATTAGGAATTCATGCATTTTGAATTGGTAATCACTAATTAGGGGGTGAAGAAATATAATTCACACAGTTTTGCCAAAACTGTTTCTGCATACATGCAGGCATGCAGCAAGCACCTCAAATTGGGGGAGGTTACCTTGCATGCACAAACACCTGCCTGCCATCCCTTTGAACCTGGGTTTGTTCAATCCTACTACTGATTATAGAAGCATTTACTGTGTAAGCACTAAGCACAGAGGTCCAGCTATAAACAGCATGTGGCGTTAAACTTGTTTTTTCTCTCATGGAAAGACAATCTGAAAAAGAAAACCCAAGTTCTCTTTTAAAAATATAACCATTTTAATTCAGTGTTTTAATCAAAATATTCATACAAGACATGGAAACATAATACTAACCTATTCCTTGGAATAGAGTGCCCCACCTGCTACTGCATGTTACACCAGAAATAGAGACTATGAATTGGTAGCGCAATACCATGTCCATGCTTCTAATGAAGAGGAAGTAATTTTCACATCCAGTCAATTATGTTGTTTTCATCTATCTGAAGACATAATTGGTCAAAGGAAAAAAGCATTGATTGTATGCATTCCACAGCTATATTCTTTTAGTAGGACAGTAGTTTTTGTACTTGATAATATTTGGTTTTGACATTGCGTAGAAATTTATGCAATTTAGGAAATGAAATATATGTCTATGCAGCAGTGTTCCCCTAGGCGCTAAGCAGGCGGCTGAGTGGGGCTAATACCTAATCCCGCCTAGGCGGGGCCTAGGGGAACAGTGCTATGCAGTAAAGAAAATATGTTTACTCATTTTGCAACATGCAGGTAATTTCTTTGTATCTGCGATCAAACATAAAAGATGCAGGAGGGAGTGTGTTAGACAAAAGATCTGGTATGCTTCTGCTTTTTCTTCCTGATTTCTTACTTGATTAAAATGCTGCTGGACAATCCTTAATAAAAAATGTTATATTTGAATGATGGCAAAATTTCTTGGATGATATTATATTTGTTCGATGCGAAAATTTCTTGAATGATTTGAATGCTGCCGGACATTCTTAATCAATAATATTATATCTGCAACATGCAAGTAATTTCCTTGAATGATGGCAAAATTTCTTGATCTCTCCTGTCAATAATATTATATTTGTTCTATTCCTAGTTTATTTATTATATGTTTTATCATTCAAGGTCGGATGTCTGATCTGCATCTTGCCCATACATGCGGAATCCTCTTAATCAGATTGAGAATTTCAGAAATATGCTTCTTCTCCTTTCAGAAATTGATTATGTGAAAGTATTGAATAGAATCCTTCCACGAGATATACGTGTGATAGGCTGGTGTCCTGTCGCAGCGGACTTTCTTGCAAGGTTAGCTTGAATTTTTATTTTAATATTTTTTTGGGCAAGTGTAAAAGACACTCTTCCTCAAATGAGTCCGGCCGCTATTGATAAATACTATTTCTACAAAAAGAGATTATGTGCTTCGTCTTCATTATTCAATTCTTCCTTCTATTTAAAATAATGTTAGTGTTAATTTTATTTGGGCAATTGTAAAAGGTACTCTTCCACAAATGAGTCCCATGCTATTGGTGATACTATTTCTACAAAATGAGATTATGTGCCTCTTCTTCTTCAATTCTTCCTTTCAATCAATATAAAGGATCTCTTCTATTTTTTTATCGGGCTTCTACCATCCTAATTGTACTTTATGTTCCTGGTGCTGTGTGTAGAATTTGATCTCACCCCGACTGCAATTTTGCAGATTCTCCTGTTTGGGTAGGGAATATAAATATCTATTTTGGAAGGGAAGCCTTGATATATCGGTATTTATGTTACCATTAATATCTATAGTTGCTAGATGTGGGCATTCCTTCTGAGTTACTTCAAACTGTGAACAGGTAATGCAAGAAGGTGCATGTAAGTTCATTGGGGAACATGACTTCAGAAATTTCTGTAAGATGGATGCCGCAAACGTGAGTAACTACAGGCGACAAATTACAGAGTTTAATATTTCTTCCTATGACAAAAGGTTAGATTTATATTTTAGTCAAAGTCTTCTTTCTTTGAGTTATAAATATGTAGTGCCTGTAATACCTGAATTAAATAGTTCATGTCCCTTATATCTTGTAGGTCCAACAATGACGAGCTATGGGCCATGACAGTCAAGGGTAGTGCCTTTCTGTGGCATCAAGTTCGCTGCATGGTAGCTGTTCTGTTTCTTATAGGTCAAGGCCTTGAATCACCATGTGTGAGTAAAATTCACTCTTAAGCTTCCTTTTGTTTAAAAGAAAGTGAATCATGGAATCACACTATATATCCTTAAACAAGGGACAAAAGTTCTGTTAAGTGCATTATCAATTGGTACAAAATGACCTTATGCAAGACAACTGTGAATCACTTGTGCAAGTTTACAAATGTATGCTGAATTTTTAAGTTCATGGATCAAGGTAGAACAAAAGTACATATCATCCATGCATGTTTAAGAACTTTTGTAGTATACTCTTGAAAAAAGCATGCATATAATTGTCTTTTTTGGATTGTCACTTTTTCACTTTACTTTTTAAAAAACATTTTCCACAGGTGGTCGAGTCATTATTGGATATCACCAAAACTCCTAGAAAACCTCAATACAAAATGGCACCAGAGCTCCCATTGGTTCTACGATCTTGTCTATTTGATAAAGTTAACTTTACGTGTTCATCAGGTATGTCTACTCAGACCTTTGACAATACCTATTAGAGAGCATTTTCATTCCTGAACTATCAAAATATCATTATAATCTTTGGTACGTGTTTAAAGCGAGATTAATTTCATATCTTTGTTTCCTGCTTGTTTAATTGTTTCTGGGTAAAAAAATATATGGTGCATTTATTTTTTAGGCGATAGACCAATTTTTTTTGCAATTTTGGGCGTTATAAGTTTTTTAATTTAAAGTTCGATTAAAAATATTGTCCCCAAAAAAAACGGAAAAAGGCCAGTACCCGTGGATAATTTTTTCCCGACTGTCCCTTCCAGTTTCATATTTGAAAAAACAGCAAGATATAGACCATTCATTTTTTGCTACTGATGCTTTGGATTTAAATAGCAGCATTGAATTGTAGTTGTTTCAGAAAGAATTTTAAATGAAAAGAAATTATTTTTTTTTAAAAAAAACTTATGATCATGTAGCAAGTCATTTCTGAGATACTCAGTATTCATCAAAATGGAACAAGTTATTTCTGAAAAACTTAAGGTTGCTAGTTGATCGGCGAGCTAGAGGAATAAGAATTAATCAGAACTAGTCAGTGGACACTAGTTGGCATAGCCATACCTGGACAAAAACAACTACAAGTGTCCATGCTCCATTGCACTGTCCAATGTCCAGTACTATAGGTAAGTCTACAACCAGCAGTTACAGATAGCATCAGCATTCAACAGAAAAGGGTGTGAGGGAGACATAGCAGAGGGGGCCGGGGGTGTCTGGAAGAGCACAAGTGCACAGCAGAGGGTGTGGCTGAAAGGTAAATGGGACAGTTCCAAGGGTCAAGGATGCAAGTGGTCACCTGCTTTGGGCTGTGGCCTTTGGCCAGCGGTGAGGCCCAGAGGCGGCAGCCGCAGAGGAAGATGAATCGATCACAGAGAAGGCAAGCTTCAAGCCTGTGGTGGTTGAGCTCTGTGGAGTCGAAGTGCCGGTGCTGGGGCCCTCCTGTGGTTCTCCAAACCCTAGCTTGGGGGAGGCAAGCCCACATTTGCCCAGCCCCTTGAGGAATAACTGCATGCTCAGCTTACTTATCCCCACCACTCCCTCTCCTTATTTCCTACGCCCATCACGTCTAATCGCCCGACCAGTTGGCAACTTACACCTCAAGCGCCGATGAATCCTGCCCCTATTAATTGCTGATCATCGATTTGCTTCTAGTTTTGGCCACTTAGGAGTGCTGACTAGTGCAGCGACTAGAGGGTAATCCAATTGGTTGGCTGCTGGCTAGGGACTAATCCGGGGTTAAGTCTGATTTTTAGAACACTGGAAATCTTAATTGTCCATCCTCTTGGATTTGCATATCTATTCACAAACATTTCTAACTTTTAATGGCATAACTAATTGTGATGTACTTTTGTTCCACTTTAGATGCCTGCCAGACTTTGATTGAGCACTTAAAGGATGAATACCATCAGTACATGGTCCAAGCCGCAATATTTCAGGAGGCACTGTCATGTTTATCTTTTAAAGGTACATACATGTAAATCTTTTCTAGTTTACTTTAACATTCTAGTGATCTAAATTCTAAAATTAGCTGTCAATGCAGAGGGTAATTCATTTGAGCCTCATCAGAAGAAGAGAAATCATATTCCTCTCATGTCACGCCAAACAGAGCGTAAGTTTGTGGTTGGTTTTGCAACACATTTATGTGCTTTCTATATTCTTATAGATAAGCATGCTTTACCTGACGACCACTGCCACTATCTTAGTCAACTCTTGAACGTAATGACAGTCCTCTAATAGCTCCTGCCCAATACTTTACTACAGAATTAGACTACTGTGCATCGACAATTTATTAGCATCCCCTAATAAGGATACTGGTGCACTTCTTACATGATAGCATGATTCCTAATTTTGATTTTAAATGCATAGTTTGATTTTACCTGCTTGTACTCGTTTTACATTTTGAACTATATTTCCTAAGCTATACATATATTTTATTTCAGCTTCTTATGAGGAGCGAACAGCAAAGTCAAACAAAGTCAGCTGACAGTGTGCAGTTGAGTGACTACCAGTACCATCAGCAGCACACGAAGAGTTTCAATATGATAAATGAAGATCTGTGCTGCTTGGTGTTCTGGTCATCCAGCATTAAGGTAAATTTTGCCAACTAACGTTTTTTCTCTTTGTGCGCGCGTTCTATTCCGTTCAAGAACAATTATCTGCTTAGAATTTTTAAGCAAATATCTGGATATGCTCTCATAGTTCACTTGAATACTTTGTAAAGGTGCAAACTCTTCGTGCCAGCCCGTTTATTTTTTTAACCTTGTGTTTCTTGATATGCACAGTTTCGAACAAGCTGCAGCACTGGCGGTAGGAACTGAGAGAGAAGTAGCACGAGAAGTTTTATCATTTTGAGGGTAACATCTAGTCATCTCCTTTTGCTGGCCATCTTGCTTTGGACAGTTATGTAATAGTAGGTTGCTCCACTATTGGGGAAGGGTTATGTTAGTGTGTTCGATACGATAAGTACGCGTTGTGTGTTTGTGTTTTAATTATGCGGTAACACACTAGGAATAAGCTGAAATGCCCTGGTCTCCTGGCATGTTGATTTGACCTGTCCAAACGGGCGGTAAGGATCTGGAATTTGTCATTCTTTGCCAACCACAGGCCAAGCACACCATATGAGTTCATGGGCTGGGATCGACTCGGGCTGGTCGGCCAGGGCTAACGCCCGCATAGTCCATCCGGGCACGAAAAGATTGAAACGCGTTATGATGCCGAAACTGGATGGAAACCACGAATTTAAAATTTTAAAAAGTGGAATTAATATAATAAAAAGACCTATTGAAAATTTTATGTTTTTCTTAAAGTCTATGTGTCTGTCTTATTAATAACTTGAGAAGATCTTGATAAAGCGGAAACGGTGGATCAACTAATCTGTGGTCTAAGTATCTTTTTCTAGAGGTTGATGAGCGTGTCCTACAATTCTTCATTCTCTATTTTATAAGAAAACTCTTCATTTTCTAGGAGTATCGATCATATGCATTAGTTCGTTCCCAGCTTTTTGAGTAAAAACAAAAGGAACATAGTATCCACTAGACGTGTGGCGCGCCGTGGCCTTTCCGAGGCTGGGGCGAAGCCAGCCAGCGCGCAGCGGGCTGGTTCTGCCAGGCAAGCGCGGACGCGCAAGGCGGCAAAACACGCGAGTGCGCGGAGCTGCGGACGTCGGGGAAAAAATGCGAAAAAACTTGGCCTGCGCGGGATTCGAACCGCGGGCTCCTACGCGAGTTTCGGCGTAGCTAGCCAACCCAGCAAGCCGTGCGAGGTGTTGATTTTTGCGGGGAAATTTTTTTTTACACCTAAAAATCTAACGAACGGCCAATCTGACTGCTGCGGACGATCGAACGGCTATGGTGGCGCTGGCCGAGGAGGCTAGCCACGTGGCGGGCAGCCGCAGCTCGTGGTCGGGCTTGTACTATTTATTGATGCCACTCCTAAGTTTGGATATAACAGAGATATTGTTACAGAGTTTGGCATAGCCCTAATGCTATTATAAAGTAGAGTGTTGCAATTATGCCATGTCACTTCCTCCTTCAACCTCCATCCTCCCTCTCTCCTCCCTGCTTTAGCCATCATCGACTCTTTTTCTATCCTGCCTCCCTCCACTAGAGGTTCCTCTTGGATTGGCCCTAGCACCCAAAGCACCATCGTCCACAACATATGTGGCGTTACCGCCCCATTGGTCTCGAGCCTATGAGGTGTCGTTGTCGCCCCTCGAGCCTCACCATGGCCATGCTGCTCAAGCTTGTCGCGGAAAGGGAAGAGGTGCTCGTTCACGAGGCCTCCTTTCATCTCAAGCTTGTGCTGCTGGTTGTCTTGTCATGATCACAATTAGGGATGCAAAAGGGCCGATCGAAGGTATTTTTTGATTCTTCCTAATTCATTTATTTGTATAGAAAATTGAAAAGATGGGCTAGAAATTGAGTTGTACTAGGATGCCCCTAGGGCCGGCCCTTTTGCATCCTTAATCACAGTCACGTCACCCCAGTCCATCATAGGGAGGAGGGGCTAGCTTGCGAAATAGAGGATGTTAGGGTGTGTTTGGTAACAACGACCTGGACGGTCCCGTTCGGCATGAGATCAATTTTTGTTTGGTTTACGAAAGATGGATCAGTACGTCCAGCATCCTCTCGTCTCTCTACAGTGCAAATAGACGGACGGCTGAATCCTTCCCATATCGATGAGTTGGGCTCGTCCACCTCCACCTCGCAGGCTCACCGCACACTCCGCCTCCTCCTCTCCCCACGCGCCGCCCCCGCCTCCTCCTTGGCTGGAGAAGACTAAGATGAAGGCAGCACAGCGCGCTGCGCCTCACTTTATATAGGCCGGCGACTGCGCCACGTCCTGTCGCGCTACGGGCTACCCGAAGCGTCGCTGCGCTCGAAGGGACGAGTAATTAAAACCCACTACGCGAGCTGGAGAAACGCGCGCGCACGTGCCGTCTCTCGGAATACCAATCGCGCCAGTCGCCGCGTGACACGTGTCCCGGTCCCGCTGTCAACGAGGGGAGAAACCTGCTGCTTATCGGGGCCCGATGCGCAGGTCTGGCCCACCAATGTGAACGAAGCCCGGCGGCGTATCCGGGGCTTGGCGCGTGGCCTGGGTCAGGTGCATGAATCGTCGCGGTTTGGTTTGCTTCCGCATCTGCGCCTGGCAGACGTGCCCCTGCCGTCAGCGAAATACTGTGCCACGCTGCAGAGCCCACAGTGCGCGCGATTTGACGCAATAAACTAAGGAAAAAATGGCTAAGTCCTCCGGCCACCACACAATACGTGATGCTTATCCGTTAAGCGAGCGTTTAAAATAAAATATATACAAATATTCGTGGTGCGGAGTTCGGGACAAGGAGGCTCGGGTTAAGCTATGACCCGCGCTGCAATTTGAGCCTTTCTAGCTCGGTTTCTAAGTCTCGGACTTGTTTTCGCGCCTGCAGCAGCTCTATGGCCTGCGAATCCATGTTGTTTCGCTCCTGGCGCAGTTTTGCCCGGGCTTCGACGAGCTCTTGCTCCTGCTTCCTCGGAGACTCTGTCTCAGCCTTGGACTTCGTCCCGGCCTCCCGAAGCGCAGCAATCTCCGTAGTGAGCTTGTCGTGGGCTTTCTCAAGCCTGCGTACGGTGGAGTTGCGCTCGGACAGAGTAGCCTCCAGCTCCTTGGAGGCCGCCTCCCTGCCCCTGCGCTCTTCATCAAAAGCAGCCCGGGCTCGGTCTGCCTCTTCACGGACCGCCTGGGCTTGACCCACCGCGACCTTCTCCGTCTCCTGGGCCCGGACGAGCCTCGCCACGGCCTTCCCGCTCCTTCTCCTGCGTTGATTGGAGCACTGCCTCTAGCTCGGCGACGTGGGCCGTTCCACGAACCTCGCTCTCAGCGGCTAGCTCGTCCGCGCGCTCTATTTGAGCCCGGGCTTGCGCGAGCTCGGCGGAGAGGCGTTCGATCTTCGCCGCGTCGTCGTCAGACCGCCCATTCGTTGCCTCCATCAGCGAGGACGTGCCGGCAATGAGGGCATAAAACTGGAACAGGGGAAAGTAGATCAAGACTCGGAAAGATTAGCGCCTAAGCATAGTGTGCAGACTCAGGGATGTTACCTTCTTATTTAGGGCGAGCATGCTCTTCACCCTCTCTTCAACGGTGCCGCGCACGGTTCGATCGAACCTGCGGACTTGCGCCTCATGGAATGGCAAGGGCGGGCAGCCTACTGACTCCTCGCTGCTCTCCTCCCACGACGCGGAACGTGACGCCGCCGCCACGGATCGCGCTGGTGGCGCTGCCGAAAGCAGGGCAGTCGCTCCAGCTGCGGCCGCTCGCCTCTCGGCATCCTCTGCCTTAGCCGCAAGCTCGGCTTTTGCCGTTGTTGCTTGCTCTGCGGCCAGTTTAGCCTCGCTGAGCTGAGCCCGGACACTCGCCAGCGCGGCGTCCAGCTCATCCACCCTTAGCTTGGCGGCCGCGAGCTCGGTCGGCTCCTCCAGCCCGGGAATAGGATAGATCTTCGGGGTCGGCGAGCCTCTCTAGGCGGCATACTGCGCCCTGGTGGAGTCCTGCTGCTCTACCCATTCTGGGGTAGCAGAGATCCAGCCCGCGGACGCCAGCGGGGCAACGTTGGGCATCGAAACGCCCATCCAACCCAACGGCGTAAGCACGCGCACCAGCCAGACCCAATTAGCTAGCAGTATCCGCCGGTCAGGCGCCGGGAGCGCTTTCCCGACCGGTGTCTTGAAGTAGTCGGCAATCCCCTGGCAATCGATCGGCCACCATCCATGCGTCGTGCGTCTTTCAACGCGCAGGGGCGTGATCCATAGGGAATCCGCGCCGGCGTCGACCTTCACCGTCTCCGCGACCTCATCAGAGGTGTCCAGCACCGCCACCGGTAGGCAAGCCGACAACTGTTGGTGATTGATAAGTGGCCCACCCCGAGATGGGCCTTGGGCCGATTCCGTACCGGTCCACCACACGTGCAGAAGGTCTGAAAGGCCGCCCCTAGCCGTACTAAAGGAAGTATCTAGCCCGCCAGGGTTTCCCTCTGGCTTGACCAGGTCAACCGCGCCTCCCTGGGTCCCAACCAGGAGCGTGGCGCACCTCCCGGGCTATCTTTAGCCCGGGAGAGGATCCCGCGGATAGTCCGCCTGTCCGTGGGCAGGTGGCGACAACTGTCATGTCCTACCACACTTTTCCTGGCCTTGGCAAGGAAGAACTGTCTCTCTCCGGGGATCCGCAGCCCGGGGAGAAGCATGCGGGCAGCTCGTCTTGTCGTTTGCCTCCTTTGGCAGGCGGCGACGGTTGTTACGCTGCGCGACGCCCCCAACGGGTGGCGCGAGGCTGGCTTGGTCCAGTCAATGCTATATTGGGGATAAAGGAAAAGTGCTTTCTCCCTAAAGCACATTTCTCCCCTGTATCGGCATTTCAAGACAAACACGTGTCCAATATAACCTGACCAGCTCCTCCCTGCAGACTCAAGACCAGACAGAGCCCCGGAATGAGACAACGGCACCGCCACTAAAGCTAGAACGGGCGCGGGTCTCGCCGCATCAGTTCTGGACGACCCGCCACGCCTATAAAAGGAAAGGCCCCAGATCCATTCGGGCCAGGCAGTCCCAAGTGATTCAAGCCACCTAAGCAACCCACGCATCCGAAGCTTCCTCAGCAGTAGTCTTAGTCCTTAGTCACTAGAGTGTCCAAAATTCCCTTTGTGAGCCCGGGATCGGTGCCTTCAAGCCCGGTCTCGGCACCTCTGTACTGTTTTCCACCATATAATCAACGAAGGCAGGAGTAGAGCTATTACCCGACAGAGGGGGCTGGAATCAGGGTAAATCGCTTGTGTCTTCATGGTTTGTACTCTTTTCTCTCTTCTTCTCCCCCTTCTTCCTCTCACCGTACGACGGGTCTGTACCCGGATCGCCAAGTCGCACCAGGCTTAGTCCGAAGATCACTGCAGCGACTGAGCCCCCAGAGTTCGGCCGCCTCGGCCATCGAGAAGGGTGGTCGTTGGGCCTCACACCAACTACAAATTCGTCTGCCGGTCCATGGGCCCGCTACTCTTCAGAAGCGCGTTTCCCAAAAGCCGACAACGACCCTCCGCGAACCGGCTGGCTCTTACCCCACGAGTCCGTTGGCCTCATCAATCCGGTGGCCTCTAGCCGCTGCAACAAGGATACCCTCCTTCAGGCTCGATCGGTTCGCTCTCGGCCGCCACGGCTTCGGCAGAGGGAGGTAACACCTCAGCTGCCACCTTGGCACTACACATTGCGATCGAAAACAAACATAACAATCAGACACATAAGCAAATTGATAGCGAGTAGCGCAGGAAACTTACCGCTGGTTCGAGCTCCGTGTCCTCATACACCCCCGGTGTAGGGCGCAGGAAAAGCTCTGTCTCCAGTCCGTCGATGTGGCTTGTGGTGGGCACGCTTGCTCTCTTCCGGCCTGCAGGGACCTTCTTCGTGGGCTCCACCGCGGCGTCGCTGCAGGTAGCGGACCCGCCGCCGGCGCGACCTCCTCGTCGTCGCTGACATGGACAGGCCGATACACCCTCCTCTTCTTCGTTGGGTTCGCGCCCTGGACATGCGCGAAGAACAGAGTCTAAGGGCCACTGAATGTCCAATACTCGACCTGCGTCGAAAGGGAAGGGCTTACCTGGGCCGGCGCCGTGCATTTCCTTGCATGCGTCTCATACCGCCGCCGAGCTCAGCGTGGTCGATCGCGTGCCGGCTCCCTTCGCTGACATCACCGACGGAGCCGACGCTTCACGGACGCCGCCGGCGATCTCCCTGGCGGCGAGCGCGCCGCCAGTGGTTGCACAGCCAAAGGCTCCCCGGCGGAGCCCGTGGCTTGCGTGGCTCTCTTGGCCACCTTTCATGTCCGCTGCAAACAATCGACACAATCCGTCAAAGCCTCAAAGGCGCGCGCGGCCAGGAATTTAATCGAACACTTTACGGGCACGTACCACGGACAGTTTATCCCTCACAAGTCTCTTGAGGTGGGGATTCTTGTCCATGGGCAGCAGCATGCCCGCGATCCTCGCAGCATCGCCGGCCGAGAGCCCTGCAGGACATCACGGGCGATCAAGACGTGCGTCGACGTGGAATCAAACGGGGCGGCGCGGCAAGCACTTACCTCTATGGAAATCCCGGTTAGGATCCTCCCAGCAGCCCATCTCGCTGACGCACCGCTCACGGCGTCCCAGTGGGTTGATTCGGTGCCGGACGAAGCTATTGACAACATCGTAGCCCGTCAAGCCCTTCTTGGCGAGCTTCTCGATCTCATATGCCGTCACTTGATCCTCCGGCAGGGCCTCGCTGCGCGCGAAGATCGGAGTGTCCGGCGCGGCCGAAGAAAACTCCAGGTTCGAGGCCCCGCAGTTCAGGTAGAACCACCGCTGGGCCCAACCATCAACTTTCGTCCTTACCTCGTACTCAAGCACGATTGGCTCCGGCGGGCGGCGCGTCAAGTAGAAGACCCATTGCTGCCACGCGTGGTGGCCGACGGGCTTCACCAAAGTAATCTTTGGAGGAGGCTCACGTGGGCGCGCCCAGTCGCGCCGCCGACAAAGCAAAAGATCGACAAATGGACGTAGGTCTGCGGGGACAGGTTCTTCGGCCGCAGCTCCGTGAAGGCAAAGAAATCCGCCATAAACTGCGATTCCGGCACACGGAGCCCACAGATGGCTAAACTCTCGAAGCATACCAACTCGTCGGGCTCGGGCTTTGGCTCCCGGTCCGCACCAGGAAGCCTCCATGAGCCCGGCTTAACGAAGCCGTCCCTCTCGAGCTCCGCCATCCTCTCCCTTGTGAGAGCGCTGTCTCCGATGAACACCATGGCTGCAGGAGGCGAGAAAGCAGGAAGCGAGATGGAGAGACGAAAGCAAGGGCTAAGGGGATGATTCTGCAGTAAGAGTTCCCCCTGAGAAACACTGTCTTATAAAGGAAGGCAACGGTCGAAGCGGAGGCCATGGGAGTCGTGCCCAAGGAGGTGTAACTGCCCCACCTTTCCGTCAAATCAAATTTAATGCTCAAACTCTGGCTCCCGTGGCTTCCAATAGCCTGAGCCGAATCTTCCCTCGCAGCGCGTGAGGGAAATTTTTTCTAAAACCTCAGACCGGCTCGCCACGCGACCCGCTCGAGGCTCGGGGGCTGGCTGTTGGTGATTGATAAACGGCCCATCGTGAGATGGGCCTTGGGCCGATTCCGCACCGGCCCACCACACGTATAGAAGGTCCAAAAGTCCACCCCTGGCCGTACTAAAGGAAGCGTTTAGCCCGCCAGGGTCTTTCCCGGGCTTGACCAGGTCAACTGCGTCTCCCTTGGTCCCAACCAGGAGCGTGGCGCGCCCCCGGGCTATCCTTAGCCCGGGAGAGGGTCCCGCGGGTAGTCCGCCTGTCCTTAGGCAGGTGGCGATAACTGCCATGTCCCACCACACTTTCCCCGGCCTTGACCGAGAGTGTCAAATTTTGGATTTTATTCGTGCGAATAGGGATGAGGAAAAAGTTAGGTTTTCCGAGAATTGTAACATGAAATAAAATGAGAGAAACCAAAACAGGCACCGTCATAGATCTACTCGCCATTCTCTTCATCGCCTTCTAGGTGGTTGATAGGGAGGTGACATCAGATTTGCGGTGGTGGAGTTAGTGATAGTAGTGGCTTAAGGTTTATACTAAGATTCTGTCTCTCGTCAAAGGCGAGTTGGATCAGGCGACAATATTGGTTTTCTTCGGTGGCTATTCTTCGAAGGGCAACGACAACAATATCTCCGATGGAGTGGTCACACAAGATTGAATCCTGGTGTTGGATATGGCAGTAGCAAGCTGACGCAAATCAGATCTACTCACCGAAGAATCAACATAACCTTAAGTAGTAATCAAATCTCTACAAGGAGGGCAAAGTAAGTCTATATTTATGTTTTCTGATAGGTTCTATGAGTTGGATGCGTAAAAAATCAGATGCATAAATTTTAGATTTTTTCTTGTGGTTTGTCAACAATCTGGCGGAGAATTGTATATCGAGTGCTTGGTTTTTTTGACTTATGAGAAGCTTACCTTCAAAATCAGTTAAAATGCCTCGTAACACGCTTTTACAAGAGAAGGGGATAAAGTGTTGCATGCGCTGTATAAGCTTTTTCAGCATAGTAAATTGCAAGACCATACATTTTGTATTGTTTCTATTAGGAGTTGGTGATCCTTTCCGCTGAGATTTGTGGGTTTATATTTTAGTTTGGTTTATAACTTTTATTATTATTATTATTGAGTAAGGAGTTTTTTTTAAAAAAAAATCTGGAATTTCTGTATGGTGGGCTGGCCTCATTCAAGAGTCATGTTGGCCCAAGCGGCAAGCAATGCTGTGGCCTGCTGGCATAAACTGCTCCGGCCATCGCCGAGATGAGGCAGCTTCCCAGCAGGGGTGAAAACGGGTCGAGTACTACCCGACGGGTACTCGACCCGGCTATAGACGGTAAACAAACGGGTTGGAGAAAATTTGACCCGTCGGGTATCGGGTCGGGTTTGGGTATTACCCGATTTTTTCTGAACGGGTTCGGATCAGATAGGATATCAGAGGTACCCGACGGACTCGGTTCGGATTCGGGTATCCGGGTATTTTAAATTTTCGGGTACCTGATAACATAAAACAGCCCATTAGAGTATTGAGCCCAACAGCCAAAAAGAACCCTAGACCACATCTCTCTGCCCTCCTAGCCGCCACGCCCCACCCGACCCGGCGTCGCCCGCCGCCGCCCCTCGCCGCCCGGCGCCGCCCCGTGGTCGCCCGGCCCTCCCTGTCGCCCCGCCCCGGCGCCGCCCGTCCTCGCCCCGCCCCGGCGCCGCCCGTCGCCCGCCCTCGGCCGGCTCGTGCCCTCCCCGGCGCCGCCCGAAGCTGCCCTGGAGCCGCCTGTCGCCCCGCCCGGGGCCGGCCTCGCCCGCCGGCGCCGCCCCTCGCCCCGTCCTCGGCCGGCTCATGCCCGCCCAGCGCCGCCTCGCCTCGCCCCGGCCCGGCGCCGCCCGAAGCTACCCCGGCGCCGCCCCTCGTCGTGCGCGCCGTACTCCAACTCCAACTTCCCAAGGTTCATTGATGAGTTCTTGCTGTCAGTTCAAGAACTTGTTTGCTAGTAGTTGTTACTTGGGTGCTGTAATTTGAAGAAGAACGGTTAATTTTAGGTGTTGGTAGATCTACTAGTAAGTAATTTTCACAGTAGTAGATTAAATGTTCCATCAACCTTGTCCATGAAATGTTGATAAGTTTCTCCACCTTTTGACAGATTATAATAATTGAGTTTTTGGGGAAGTTCTTCAATACTGTGAGACTTAATTGGAGATTCTGGTTTGTTTCAGTTGTAAGGTATGCATATATACTTTATCCATTATGCAAATTTTACAACCAATAGTGTATTAATCTTGAAAATGTTTTATGTGCTTAATGCATTGTAAATTATTTAATGAATCCTGATGTCATGTGCTTGTTTTTTCACTGTTGCTAGGTTAAGTCATATATTTGATGCACTATGTTAAAACTTTGTTTTGAATTGTGCTAATTAGACTTAATGTTGGTGAACAAGTTTATTATGTTGAAACTATGTGCTATGTTGAATATTTGTCTTAAGTTATGTTGGTTACATTTACTTTTCGTTATCGTATTGTACCCCGCATGAGACAAAAGAAAGTTTATTAGAAAGACTATGTGCTATTTGAAAATTTGTTTTGTATTATGTAAATTGGACTTAATTTACATATGACCCAATCACGTATCCGATAACCGATTTCTACCCGTTCATATGGTATCCGATATCCGTTTTCTACTTGACCGTCAAAACCCGTAACCGTAACCGTATTCGACCCGATATCTGAAAAAATAAATTAGGGTAGGATACGGTATGAGTCACTATCCGACCGTAACCGACCCGTTTTCACCCCCTACTTCCCAGATCCGAGTTATCGCCGGCGGTGATGGCGATCCGGCACTACTGGTCGATGGCCGCGGCGGCCGTCGGGTTTCGCCTTGTTCTCGTGCTTTTCGGCGGGGACCTCCACCTCGCTTCCCGCCCAGAAGTCTCCACCCCCCTCACGTCCCTCCGTCGTCGTAAGCACTTCCTCTCTCCCCCCCAACCTTCTCCTAGACAGCCCGGTCGTCATGTGATGTGATGTCGCCGTAATTGCGCTTCTCATTTATCTCCTTTGTGTGTGTGCGTTGCAGTGGCGGAGGGCTACTGGCTGAAGCAGGCATCCATGTCGCCGTACTCTGGTACGCCACGCTCTCTCCCTCCGTCCTCACTTAGCTAGTTTATCTTCACTTGATATTTGCACCTGAGTACGCTTGGCGGAAGGGATGATTAGTCCCGTCGAATGGTTTTCTTTCAGGTTCGGTGTATCATGGTTCCCCTTTGCTGCTATCGGTTCTTGGTCCATTAGCTACCAAAAGGTGATTGATCCATTTCTTTTATGTGTACGTGGTTATATATTCACATTCACCACTGTACTATGACTTCACACAGTTTGTTTACTTTGGTCGATTGAATTGTCATTTGAAATGTTGGAAATCTATTCTTCCATGGTGGTACAGGTCTGATTGGCGCCATGCTCATATATATTGCAGGTAAATAAGTTGGTATATTCTTCTATAATAAAACTATTGTTGACAAGCAGCTAATATATACTTTTTTATAGAAGAAGCTTTTTTTTTACTTATTATTACTTATGTTCTTATTTTGCCTTGGCATGTAATTATTTGAGTTAAACATTTATTTTTAAACCTCAAATGTTTCCTATGTCTTCTTCATTTTTCTGGTGGTCATGTAATTTCTGACACTCATGAATGCACGACACAGTTTGATTTTTGTGTTTGTAGATTTTATAGCTGCCATGCTCATCCGAGCAACTGGCCACATACTCCAAACGGCACGCAATAGGAGCTTGAAGTCACTTGACCTCACAAAAGCAGTAAATACTTCAGGTGAGTCATAAAAATAGAAAATAAAATTATGTTGCTTCACAGCCCTTTGGAATGTGGTTTATCGAATACTGGCCAAAATTTGCTCTTATACTTGGTAACTCTCTTCTTGTTTTAGCGATTATCTACTTGTCTTAGCAATTACCACATATAGGATCTTACAATATCATGCTTATTTAATTATTTTCATACTTGCAGCTTACAAACTGCAAAAGTGAAATAGATATGAATATGATCATTCGATAAAAATGGTGTATTTTCCTGACAGAAGGAAATGAACAATTATGCCCCCTTTTCCTGTACAAGGAATAAATAAGCAATAGATTTGTTTCATTGAATTAAAGGTGTATGGACCCTTGTTTTTGTTATGGCTAATTCTGTTGTTGGTAATCCATAAATGAACAATCTAATCTGGAAAGGGGAGGATGAATATTTAGACTTTTAACAGTCTAAAGCTTACAGCTAATTTTCTTGTTGGTACGGCATAAATGGACAATCTGGTCTGAAAGGGAAGGATGAATATTTAGACTTTTAACAGTCCAAAGCTTACGGCTAATATTGTTGTTGGTAAGCCATAAATAAATAATCTAGTCTGGAAAGGGGAGAATGAATATTTACTTTTAATAGTCTGAAGCTTTCTGCTTGTGATTAATCCCTTTGCTATGCGGCTAACCATTATTATTGTACTGTCCTTGCAGTTAATGTAAATGCAGGAGATATTGCTTCTCTAATGTATCTGTGGAACCCTTGGGCAATAGTCACTTGTGTTGGTTCATGTACATCACCAATCGAGAATTTAATGGTTGTGATAATGATATATGGAGCCTGTTCACGTAAGGGCAGCGCACTTTGTGTTTCCCTTCTTTATTTTCCAATACCAAGTCAAAATCTATAATAAAACTTTGTCTTGAATTAGTTCCTTTTATTTTCCTTATTTTTCTTTGTTTTGTTTTCAAAACTGAAAAATTGTAGGTTAGAATTGCCTTTTATTTGGAAATGCATTAGTCAGCAACCTTTTCATGGAAGTTAGTATATTGGTCTTTGAGTAACCCAGAAGTTCTCAGGTTTGATGCTGGTTAAAGCATCCTTGTAAAATTTGTAGGTCTTGCTACCCTTGCTGCCTTTGGATATGTTATGGCCACACATCTCTCTCTTTATCCTGCAATTCTCATTGTACCGGTTTGTGCCAGAACTACCTTTTTGTAACTTTGTACTTCATATTAGATCGTGTCTTTCATTTCTCTGCATTGTTGGGCAATGGGTACTAAACATGTATGCTTTTTCAGGTCATCCTTTTATTGGGTTATGGTCTAGATACTCCACCAGCAGAAGTATTTCTTCTAAAAGGCTCAAGTGCCAGTGAGACTGGCATGCCATACAATGATAGAAGTTCTAACCAGAGAGGTTTTCAACAGTTCTCATGGAAACCAATACTCCACTTCATGGTTTGGCTGTTTATCTGGTCATGTTATGTGATGCTATTGAGCAGCATAGTTCTGAGTAAAGTGGGTGGCCTTCCAGAGATGTATGAAAAGTAAGATGCTTAAATCCTTGTTCTTCAGTAGTGATCAGATTCTTGCAAAAGTGTGCCCTAGTTTGTGTTAAGCTTTTTTTCGTAGAAATTCAATTTTGTGTATGAGATTTTTGTCTTGTCCTAATAACCAGTTTTTCTATCCACAGCAAAATGTGGACTTCATTGTTTGGCCTCATTTCATACAAACTTATCCTAGTTTGCAATTGATTGTCTTTATCTCTCACCAAATTACGCGTTGACTATTGCTCTTATTCTGCAGGACTTTTGGTTTTTTCCTTACAGTGAAGGACCTATCTCCAAATATTGGTGTCCTATGGTAAGTGTTGATAAAAAGATAAATATACTGGAACTTAATCATATAACAATATTTCCATTGGTCTCATGCATTCGAGAATTAATGCAGGTACTTCTTTGCTGAAGTCTTTGACTTTTTCAGAAGCTTTTTTCTTATAGTCTTCAACACAAACATTATTTTTATGGTATTGCCGTTGGCCATCCGTTTGAAGCATCGTCCATGCTTCCTTGCCTTTGTTTACACAGCAATTGTTGCAATGTTGAAAACTTATCCCTCAGTGAGTATATTTTAGATGATATTTCTATTAAATTTAGCCCATAAGCCGCAAAATGTTACCCCCTCCGGTTTTTTTTATTTGTCACTGTTGTTTTTTGGACATGCCCTTTGACCATTCGTCTTATTCAAAAATTTGGTGCAAATATGCAAAAATATAAGTCATGCTTAAAGTACTTTTAATAATAAAACAAAGCATAACAAAATAAATGATATTTAAATAGTTTTATTTGAATAAGACGAATGGTCAAAGGGCATTTTAAAATTCAACGGCCACAAATAAAAAAGAACGGTGGGAGTATATCAGTATTTTCTCTCAAACCCAATTGTATCTTATTCTTATATATCTTGAAGGTTGGAGATTCAGCTCTGTATCTAGGTCTTCTGGGCCTATTTGCAAATGAATTAGCAGGTAGCATAACATTTTATTATCTATATTTTGGATGGCTCCCTCGTCTCCTTGGACGTTAATGCTTTATCTTTACATCTCGCAGAGATGCAGTTCACCTTCTTCTTATTTTTCGGGTATATTGGAGTCTCTCTCCTTAGCCCTGTTATGCACAACCTATGGATCTGGAGGGTCTCTCTCTCTCTCTCTTCCATCCATCCCTCCCTCCCTCCCTCCCTCCCCATGTACCACATTGTTACTAACATTACATGTTTTCAGGGCACTGGCAACGCAAATTTCTACTTTGCCACCGGTTTGGCTTATACTTGCCTTCAGGTAAGCGATGCTTCCCTTTCATATATTTGCAGCCTTGTTCTTTCTTATGACCATGCATGCCATTCCACTCCATCCGTTCCATCAAAGAGTGCACCTAAAAGGACTTGTGTCTTCTAAATTTTCTACAATGCTGATAATTATGCATGCTCTTACAACTTAGATACAAATCAATATTTCCCCTTTTTGCAGACTGTGTTGATTGTAGAGAGTGTAAGTTCAATGATGAAACATGACCGGAAGCTAAGACTACTTGTGACAGCCTAACTTCATTTTCAGAAGTACAAGAACTACGATACTTTTTGTTGCCGCTGCTCTATGATGAAAATGATTCGTTGTTCTAGCCTTCTAGGGTTTCGAGTAGATGCTGTTGATCATTTTTGTAGCATGCCTTCCACTTTTGTATAATGTATGAACTACGATTCTCTTAACCAAGACTAAGGAAAGACGTCAAGTTCCACCTTCTTAACCAACTGTGCTTATTACCAAACCTCTATATGGATCCTGCCAATTATTACTTTGTCCATGATCAGGCATGATGAAGTTGGTCGTCGGTACAATTTGTACGATCAGTTTGTGAGAATAAGTAGAAAATTAACATAGCTGCGGGCTGCCTTTGGATGCCTCAAGTTTTCAATCTGAAGGTCCCCAAACAGATGGGAGCTGCGTCGGGTCATTTTCTTCCATCCCAGTGAAACCAAGGTCATTACTATTCACATGTAGCTGTATAGTGATGCACTATGAACTGCAACCCTTGTCTGCCCTCCAGAGCTTTTAATTGGTACACATGGATCATATACCACAAAAGTATGTTCCTTCTATGGTATTATATATCTTTCGTTCATCTTAAGAAGCCAGCGCTTTCATTTGATATTTTGATATACCTATCCAAATTAATCTAGGTTTTTCAATTCTTTGCGTTTCCTTGGCAAATGTATGTTGAGCTCGGCGGACTGGATGGTGTTTTAGATCGACTTCAGAACTCCTGCAGCCACCGGAAACGTAGCCGTAGCGTGCTGGATGTCTCGTTTCATGTGCGATCGGTTCATCATGGCGAGGAGCGCCATGTAACACAGTGTCCACCATTACCCTCTGCGTTGTGGATTGCCGGAGCGACTGCCACGCGACAGGAACATGAAGGACTTAGCGGCTGGGTCGAGCAGATGAAATGCAAAAAATTCTCTCTCCTTCCTCTATACAATTCTTCAAATGAGGTTATAGGGGATCAAATTTAGGCTATAGTTTCACAGTCTTCAGTAACCATTGTACCTTCCGGTGCCTTTAACTAAATCGTCCATCTTGCTTAATCCAATGACTATGATTAAACGAACTCCTACTGCCTTTTGGTACTAATTAAAAAAACCATTGCGTAGAAGAATAAATTTGCATTTTTTCCCCCTCCCCTCTAATCTCTCCCAAGACAATGGCCACCTTCTTGTTGGTAAGCCGCGACGCCTGTGCTTCCATTGTAATGCCACCACGAACCGGCCGTGTGCCTGCATGTAGCGCCCCATGCCCACGCCTACACCCACGCCGCTGCTGCGGCAAGCCGCGACCACATGCCCGCACGCGCCTTCGCTACTGGCCCAAGGCTGCACGTTATCGGCGCCGCTAGTAGTCATGTGCCCTCATTGCCACCACCGCGCCACCTCCGTCGTGTCATCGTGTGGCCAGTGGCCACAGGCAAACCGCCGTTGCGACTCCTGCGAGCCCAATGCGCCGCCCCTGCTCGGCCGAACCGCCACTGCCTTCCTTTTGGTATTCTTCTTGTATGGGATGGTGAAAGACATAAAGGGAGAGGCATAGCAAACAAAATGGACGAGAATTGAATTTGATGGATACCATATCTCTTGGTAGTCGGAACCTCTCCAAAGATGATAAATTTTGTCATGTTAGGAACTACCTTGGAACTTTGTAACGTTGTTGCAATGGAAAATTGTGTGTTGGATGGGTGGGGTGGGGGTGTTCCTCCCTTTTTTTAAAAAAACACCTTCAACTAGAAGTATCATCTTAATTGAATGGCCAAAATTAAAATAAGCTACCAAATATAAGCATGCGCATAGCAAAATAATTCTAGTCTTACTATAGTGGCTCTAGAGGAGTATTGCCCCTTGGATCTTGAGTGAATTCTTTGTATGCCACTAAGAGTACAACACTGGTTCACAATCCCCCCCCCCCCCCTAATTAGGTCCATCAGTTTAAACCGTTAGAAAAGTCTATTGATGTCTAAAATACCCATTTCATAATTTCTGAGTCTGAAACTTTTAAAAAATTCACACCTGATACATTTTTACTCCAATTTGAGTAATTCAAATTCTAAATTTATGTAAAATCATGCTCTATTGTTGTTCAAACATCTGTATTTTTTATCTATATTTTCTTAATTTTGCTCTCTTTTTCATGATACATGGCAAATAATATTATTTTTAAACAAAATTATATAAAAAATAAAATTTTCACTTTAAGATTTGACTACTTTTGTTTGAATACGTAGATTTTTCTCTCGTCTTTTTATAATTTTTTTATTTTTCTAACGTGTTAAAAAGACATGAACATAATCGTTCTTTAATGCTTGAGTGTCACTGAGGTAAGTAAAAATGTGAACCAATGACATAGGAGAATAGAGAGGATTATGTGATAGATAAGAAAATTCACATCTTCTCAGTGACACAGAGGGAATCACTCGTGTGGATCCTCATTTGTATACTTGTATTTGAGGACGACTTCCATGTAAAACACATGAATCCTCATTTCTTTATTCCTTGGTGTTGGCTACCGCGAGTCTAGGGATGGGAAAACGAATTACAATCCTTATAGTTTTTTTGTTGTTGTTAATTTGTAATATACATATATACTTTGCAATCCAACATCATAACATCATATTCATATTGTATGTAATAATATACATTAAAAAAATACACCATATTTTAATTCTATATAGTAGGCGAGCCAAATAATTCAGATAAAAAGCTTTTACCCTTGGCTGATCATCACCATGTGTCGACGGTTGGGATATTGACCCAAGTCAACCAAGGTTCTTCAAGGAGGAGATAGGAGACACGCCGAACAACCACGAACAACAACGAACAGGAGACGAGGGTTTTTATCCTGGTTCAGGCCTCTCGGGAGAGATAATAGCCATACGTCCAGCCTTTCTTTATATCAAAGAGGATTACAAGGTGAAACTCGGTGAGATCAGCAGGTCTCGGCGAGTAGTATGCGAAAATCTATCTGCTAAGGGTCTCTCTAAACGCCGTAGGGGCCCTGTTTATATAGTACAGAACAAACCGACCTACCGAGGAATATCGGGCCAGGCTAACTACGAGATCGTAATGAACTCAGTACATGCTAAATATAACCTACGGTAGATAAGGTAAGCTCCTAATCTTGGGGATCACGACTCCTAATCCAATCCGGAAACCACGTCCCGGGTCTTCTCGTAGTTGTCAGAGCTCTGCTCGAGTCGGACTCAAGCAGAAGTCTTGGCCATTACGCACCGCGGCCCAGAAGCCGCTTGGCAGATGCATATGGGCGAGATAGAACCTTCCAGGAGCCGGGCCTGGTAGGTCGCATTCGATTGGGCGTCGAGGAGTGGGCCATGTCAATGGACCGTAATTTAATCCCCGACAGCTAGCCCCCGAGACTCAAGTGGAAGGACTCAGAAGAGTGGGGTCTTCCTCTTGAGACTCCAAGCCACGAAGAGGGAAATTTTGCTGCTACAGAGACACGTAACAATCGATCGAACAGGTTAAGGTTCAATCAACAAGACATGCTCGGACCGAACAAACTCGCCAAGGTCGACAAGCTCCGTTCGTCGAGCAGGAATAACAACTATCCGAAAGAGCACTCACCTTCAAAGGCACCTTTGGAAAAAATAGCCGCTATGGAACTTCAACGGTAACTTCCTATCGCCAAGAAGGAAAGCAGACGACCGCTTTACCCGGTAGTTGTGGTAAAAACTAGCCGTTTGTGACAAAACCGTTCTGAGCCACTTACGGGACTATAAAAGTACCCAAGCTCGCTTGCTGCCGCCCACTTCGCTCTCACGCCTTTCCTCTCCAAGCCACGACTCCAACCTCGCCCAACATCAAAGAGCCGAACTCCACACTCCAACCTTCGTCCGCCCAGGAACGCCATGGCCAAATTCACTGCACCACCGACCGAGGAGGACTCAAGGTCCAGGAGGAGGAGGGCCACGTGACACCGTGGAGCGGAGGTCGCCGAGAGGAGGATACTCCGAGCCGCCGAGGAAATCGTCGACTTGAGCAGTTCACACTGCTGGGTTGAGGTCTCCAGAGGCGACTTCTGCCGAGGCCTTCTTGAACATCGGTGGATTGGAGGTGGCGAACCTCAATCCGAACTCCATCCTCCAGATGGTGTCTTCGCACACCTGCGAGGGCTATCTGAGCATCGATCCACCGGTGAAATTTGTTCCTCCACTATTATCTGATGACGAGGGAGCAGCTCCGCTTGCTTCAAGCTACTGGGTGCTACTACCTCAAGCTCCGGGCCACCACCGACGACGCGTAGACCCTCGCCCACCACTTTCGACTCGATGGGCGCGTGGTGGGCGAGGTGGTTCTACAAATAAGCGGAGCGGCGACAATGACTTCGTCTTCACCGAGAAGGCGCCGCAAAGGAACCCCAATGCCTCGGCGGGATGTCCGCCGAGGATTGGTACTTAACAAGAAAGATCGCCTCCTCGTGAGCCTCGGGCTCACGGCGAGAGATCATTCGGGACTTCACAAATGTGACTGAATCTGTCATTGAGGAGGTCCTATCCTTCTACAAGATAGAGGATGGGAAGACATCACAAGGAGAGCACGGGTAAGTGCCTTTAAGACTCAACCTCTTCATTGATCACTTCCTCCGAACAGGAATTAACAATTCACTTTGCTCGGACAGAGAAACCAACCGACGCATGGGTGACCGAACGGGTCGACGCCATGCTGAAGGCGGCGAAGAAGGACGGGGAGGTCATCGGCAAGGTGGCATACACTGCCGCAAGAACGTGCTTGTCCGCGACAAAGCGAGGTAAATCGCTTATACCCGATCTGTGTTGCTAGACTTGCAATGTCGTTTAAATGCTAACGTTAAGCTTCTCAAAACGCGGGAGGACCAACTGATCCTTGCAGGGATCGTAGAGGAGCTCTCCGGGTCTGAGAAGGAGAAGGCGAAGAAGGGCAAGGCTAAGGCGGCCACAAAGCCCAAGGTGGCGGCCGAGCCTACGCGGAGCTCTCCGCGACACGGCTGCCGCCATACATCGAAGAGACCACCATGGCGGACGGAGCGCACCAAGACCAAGCGGGCGCTGGTCACCCCAGCTGGGAAGAGACTAAGCCCTTCCTCCTCGCCGAGCAGAGCGACGAAAAGGTAAAGACCATGGCTATCCGGCTTAGGCGTTACACGCAAGCTCACCTCGCCGCATGGATCGGTACAGAGTGTCGCCGAAAGCGAGGAGGCTCAAGAGGAGGTCACGCAGAAGGAGAAACTTCTTTGCTGCTGAGAGGAGTGCTCGACTTACTAGGGAGCCGAGCGATCGCCGAGACACCTAAGGGCAAAGCGGAGAAGCCGCCAAGGAGCCCCCGAGGAAGAGGCGGAAAATTCCGCCAAGAAGATCGGATCAAGCCTTCCTACAGTATGTAGGAATCGATCTTTTGACCTTCCAACCTCTCGACCGCGTTGGACTTAACGATCATCTCTTTCTCGCCAGCTTGCCCAAGAGGAGATCGCCACGACGACGTCGAGGAGGCGCTGAAGCGGTCATCGCGCTGCCCGAGCATCCAGACGGCGCGATCATGGGCGGTGAGGCTAAGCCTCAAGGACAAGTTGGCGGCATGGAGCTCGCTGCCGAGTTCGGCGAAGAACTCGACGCTACTCAAAAGCGCGGAGCAATGGGGCGGAAGAGGCGACGAGCGGCGCATGCGTGAGCGGAGCCAAGACGACGGCCCCGGAAGCGCCAGGTGGGACCGAAAGTCGGTCTCGCCAGTGATTCGTCGCGGGCAGCTCACCCCAGAGGCGACGAGATTCTCCGTGAAAGGTGGTGAAACCCCACCGCCAGGAGCAAGAAGCCCCGGCAGGTCGAGCATGTCGCCCCGCTCATGAAGCAACGGCGCCACCCGCGGAGTGGTTTCGCGGCCTCGCCAAGACGTTGGCGGAAGAGAAAGAGGAAGAGGAGAAGAAGCTGGGACGAAGCGCCGCCCGCTCTTCCCGCCTCCCGAAAGCAGATCGCTCGGGGAGAAGAAGGAGCGGACAAGACGGCGACGGAACAACGCACCGTCTCATCCCAAGACGAAGGGGCTTCGTGGACGCATGGCTCGAGGACCGCTGCGGCCATGGATCAAGCAACGACTTGGGAAGGTAAACACCAAGACCACGCCTAGCCTCGGTTGGGTAGCTTTACCGCCAAAGCGCTAACTAGTCTTCTCTCGTGTCTTGAAGGACACCATGGAGGAGCTCGAGGACGGCCACCATCGAGCGGGCGCCAGATTGGTGTCCTCCGGAGCACTCTCCGGACGAGGGAGTCAAAGGGGCCCTCTCGCACCACCCCAAAGTCGAAGCTTCTTGGCGGCGGCGTGAAGAGGCTCAAAGTCCGACCGGCAAGAGAGGCGTTCTCGCGAGTCTCTCTAGGAGAGGCCGAGGAGCTTCATGAGCAAGCCATTAAGGCGAAACCATCATGGAGAGAAGCCGGGCCGCACAAAGTGGCTCAAGAGCAGCTTGCCGACGCTTCCCAACGGCGCGACCGACTTCTTGGCGGAAGCCAAGAGATTCAAGGCCCACTCGCCAAGGAAGAGCGGACTTCATGGTCTCAAGCAAAATCTCAACCTGTGGGCTTCACAGGAGAGATCGAGAGATCTGTGGGATGGCGCGTGAGGCGATCACCATGGAGAAGAAGGTAAAGGAGCTGGACGAGCACTCAAGACCGCTGAAAGCGGCCAGTTGGCTGGCGAGGCTCGACCGACCACCAAGGGCCAAGACCGAAGAGGTCGAGGCTCTCCGTCTGAAGGCGACGGAGCAGCCAGAGCAGCAAGGAGGAAGCCGATCGCCTCCGAGCCGAGGCGAGAGAGGGCTTCAAAGCCCAAGGGAAGTCCTCAAGCCCAAGGAAGTGATCGAGGAGCTCAAGGAGCAACTCGCTTCTAGATAGTCAGAGGGTCAGAATCTCGAGAGGACTTTTGTACCGCAAATTTTGTTAATAAAGACTTACCCTTTTCCCTTCAAAGAAAGAGCAAAAAAAGACAAGAACGAATGAAACTAAGAGAAAAGCTTAGCAGCTAGCTAAGAAGTTTAAGAAAACCTAGTGGCGCTTTGCCTAACTCCCACTTCACAGTGCATCTACTCGGAAACCTGAGTTTGCGAACCCGAATAGGTGCACAAGAGAGAGAGCGACACCCTAGCCCCCGGTACGGACGATGCTCGAGCACCTAAGTTTGCGAACTCGAGCACGTGCGTAGAGAGATAGAGCGACACCCGTACCTTGCCCGATTTGTTCCATAGTCTGTTTGTTAACGTAAATTAGGCAATTCCGAGAGTAACCGAACAAGGAAAGTGCCTGCGCCATGGGGACTTACGAGAGCAGGCTTTGCCAAGTGGTCGCGCCGAGCAGTAAGTGCCTCTGCCGCGAAGGGCTTACGAGAGCAGACTTAGCCGCAAGGTGGAAAGGCCTTGTTACGCAACCCTGCGTTTAGGAATTTAACGAAACCAGATACGGGCAGGGAAAGTTCCTGAAAGGTGCGGAGCCAAGAGTTCGCAAGGCCGGGCAGCCATCAAGTGTTACCAGAAGAAAGTAGTCTGAGAAGACAAGTAGTGAAAAGGGCGCAGAGGCCGCTAGGACTCACTGAGAATTGGATTGAACTTTACATGGTGCCCGAGGGACTTGGACGAACTAAAGCGCGAGGTTTAACAAAAGCGCAGAGGCTAAGCAAACAAAGAAAACCTACACAAAGAACTTACGGTCGGGTCGATGTTCCAAGTCTTTGTCGACTCTCTCCGCCCTCCATAGCCAGCGAACAGCCCCGGGCGAAAGCGTAAGAAACTACCGTGAATGGGCCCTCCCAACAGGAGTTAACTTGTTGGCATTGGACAAGTTCGACACGGCGCAGAACGAGGTCGCCCGCCTTCAAAGCTCTTGGTCGAATCGACTTGGCGCTGCGTCTTGCGTGAAGATCTTCTCGGTAGCGCCATTCGACTTGTGCCCGGTCGCGTGTGCCTTCGAGGAGATCGAGATCGAGGAGGCGCTTGCTCGCCGTCAACTGTTAACCGAGCTCGTCGCGAGGCAAACCGAGTACTATTTCAGCGGGCAGAATGGCTTCGCACCGTAGACCAATTGGAAAGGAGTTTCCCGCCTTACCGGGTCGAAAAGCGAATCGCCTGAGGATGGAAGGAACTTCGTCAACCCAGCCTTGTTGTGCTTTCGTTGAGAGCAAAGAATACCGGCCGCTTAATACCTCGGACTATCTCGTCCGTTAGCTCGCCGATCGCTTCCATTGCTCGTGGATGTGCCACGAGGCGAACAGCACCTTGGTGCCCAAATTGCTCAAGTATTCTGAATAGCTCGCTCGAACTGGTATGCAGATTATCCGTGATCGCCTTATGGGGAATCCCAAAGCGCGGACCACGTTGTTTTTGAAAAAGCGCATACTGCGTTTGGCGTGAAGAGACGACACAAGCTCTGCCTCAATCCACTTTGTTGCTCTCCTTGAGGGGAGATGAGAACAAAACCAGCCCTCGAGTTTTCAAAGTCGCGAGCCGCCAAAAAACATGGTCCAAGGGGGTTCATCAGGTTGCTCGGGAGCTTCACGAGATTTGGGCGAACAAGTCCATTCAATGACAAAGTCGGCTAGGACCTAAGACTTAATAGCGGTTCGGGCGACAGAATAATGTGATCAAACTCGCTAGTTCCATTGCCCACTTAGCTATACGTCCGCTAGATTCCTTGTTCCGTAGGATTTCTCCTGGAGGAACGTGGTCGGGACCAGATTTGATGCGCTTTGTAAGTAGTGGCGAAGCTTCCCGAGGACATGAGAAAGGCGAGAGAAGCTTCGACCTCGTGGTAACGCCTTTGATCCGTGAAGTACCTCGCCACGTAATAGATTGGTCATTGATGCCTTCCTTTCGGCCGCCAAGATCAGGCCACCGCTTGTGGCGTGCAACCTAGGTACAACAGAGCCGCCGCCATGCCGCGGGTAGTCAGACGGAGGATTGGACAGTATCGCTTTAGATCCCGGAAGGATCTATCGCTTCTTCCGCCCACTCGAAACCATTGTGCTTGCGCAGGCCTTAAAGAAGGGCAGCCGCGTTAGCTTTGACAGAAATAAACACGCTTATAGCGATCATCCGCCCAGATGAGGCTCAGATTTCCTTTACGGTAGTTGGAACACGCATATTTTCAATGGCCTCGATTTTTTCAGGTTGGCGTAAATGCCATGCGAACCAATAACATAACCGAGCAACATTCCGATCGAACACCAAAGGTACACTTCTCTCGATTTAATTTTATTCGATGTCCGTGAGATTACGAAAGGTCTCGCCAGTCTTTTACATGATCCGGAGCATATCTGCTCTTTACAACTATGTCATCGACATAGACCTCCGGGTTTTTTCCGTGCTGTTCTGGGAAGGTGTCGGGGATTAAATTACGGCCCATTGCCATGGCCCACTCCCTGACGGCCCAATCGAATCAGCCTATCGTGGCCCAGCCCACGGAAGGTTCTATCAGCCCATGTGCATCCCGCCAATGCCTCCCGACCGCATGGTGCGAACGGCCTAGGATTCGTGTTTGAGTCCTACTCAACAAGAGTTCTCAGACGGCTACGTGAAGACCCTGGACGTGGTTTCCTGGATTGAATAGGAGTCGTGATCCCCAAGAATTGGAGTATACCTTATCTGCCTTGGGATGTATTTGGCATGTACTGAGTTCGTTACGGACTCGTGGTCAGCCCGGCCCGATTATCCCTTGGTAGGTCGGTTGTTCAACACTATATAAACAGGACCCCCACGACGTGTTGAGGGGCCGATCTGAGACGACTTAGACGATCCGCATCTAAGATTACTTTGTCGATACTACTCACTTGTACACACATAATCTCGCCGAGACTGCTTCGTCTCGCCGAGCCACCTCTTGTATTCATCTTTGATATATAAGAAAGGCCGGACGTGGGGCTATTATCTCCCGAGAGGCCCGAACCAGATAAAACCCCGCATCTCTGCTCGTTCTTTGTTCGTGGTTGTTCGGCGTGTCTCCTATCTCAATCTTAAAGAACCTTAGCGACTTGAGATCGATATTCAACCGTCGACAACGGCGCCGTCCGTGGGATACGCAGATCGAACATGTCGAACTCTATCGCGATCGAGAGATTCTCTCGAGGACTACGACTCGAAAAGGCGGATGTCTCTTCCTCGCCAGATCGGATCGATCTCTTCGATCTTGATCGCCTTCCAATCTGGTTCTCGCCCGCGCTCGGGATCGGATCTCTTCGCACCGCAGCTCTTCACCCTTCGGCGCACGAAGTCTGTCCTCGCGACGAGCTCCGTGCTCGGGCCGGATCACTTCGCAGGCAGCTTTTCGCCCGGTGTCGTCTCCACGACGAAGCTCTGCGCTCGGGATCGATCTTCGCGCGGGCAGCTCTTCGCCCATGCAAGTCGTCCTCGCGACGAGCCTCCGTGCTCGGGTTGGATCACTTCGCCGGCGGCTCTTTTCGCCCGGCGCGTCTCGTCCCCGCGACGAGCTCCGTGCTCGGGATCGGATCAAAATTCTTCCGGATCCCGGCCGTTCGCTGGTCAGGATGACGGAGAGAGTCGACCAAAGCTTGGAACATCGACCACCTTCGTAAGTTCCTCGTAGGTCCTTCGCTTCCTAGCTTCGCTTTTTTCAAATTTCGCGCTTTAGTTCGTCCAAGTCTCTCGGCCGCCATGTAAAGTTCAATCCATTGAGCGGTGAATGTTTGCGCCCTCGCGTCCTTCTCACCACTCGCCTTCTCGCACTACCTTACTCTCTCGAAACACTTGATGGTCGCCCGGCCTTGCGAACTCTTGGCTCCGCAATCTTCGTGGTTTTCCCGCCTCAGATCTAGTTTCAACGAAGTTCCTAAACTCGAGTTGCGTAACACGGCTTCCACCTTGCGGCTAAGCTCGCTCGTAAGCCCTCCGCGGCAGAGGCACTTACCGCCACGGCAGACAACCACTTGGCAAAGCTCGCTCGTAAGCCCTCCGCGCGAGGCACTTTCCTTGTTCGGTTACCTTCGAATCGCTTAACTTACGTTAACGAGCGCCTCGAACGAGTCGATCAGATACGGTGTCGCTTAACTCTTTACGCGACGTGCTTGAAGTCGCAAGCTCAGTCTTCATGCATCGTCTGCATCGGGCTAGGGCGCCGCTTTTCTCTTGTGCACTGCTCGAGTTCGCAAACTCAGTCCTCGAGCAAACCGCACAACGGGCCGGAGTTAGGCTAAGCGTTCTATCGGTTTTCTTAAAACTTTCTAGCGCTGTTCGCTTTGCTCTTGGTTTCGTCGTCCTTGTCTTTTGTCGCTTTTTTTGCGGGAAAAGCCGCTTTGGCCGACTCTCGCTCGATTCAAGCGCCGCTTACGGTCTTGAGTCGCTGGCCAGCTCCTGAGGCTCGCCTCTCTCGATCACTGGGACTTGAACTGAATTTCGCCAACCCCGAGACGCTTTCGCTTTCCGCCCATTCCTTGGCGTTATTTTCCAAAACCTCGTTGGTCTTTCGCCCCGTTCGCCTCCCAGCGAAAGCATGTCTTTTATCCGGCGACAACTCAGACGGCTCCGGTTAACGGCGGTGCACCACCGAGGGAGTTTCGCCCACCGTAAGCCGATTCTCATCGCGAACGGCATGCCCACCGTAGCCGATTCTCATCGCAACGGCACTCTGGCGCTGTTCCGCGATCCGCCGAGGCGACACCAACGCCGACGGGTCCATGTCCGGATAAGATTTCGCCGACGCCTTGCTCGCGCTAAGGTCCCGATCGCCTTCCTCGGTTAGCGGTCTTAGCTACGCTGGGCAGACTTGCCCGCACACGCCTTTTTTATCCATGCTACGCCCTTCCTTGCGCGGTGATCCGGAGTAATGCACCACCAACGGAGTCCCGCCCACCGTAGTCGATTCTCATCGCAACGGCACTCCTTGCGCGGTGGTTCCGCGATTCGCCGAGGTGACACTAACGCTATCGGGGACGACTCGGAAAAATTATGTCTTGTGCGGTAGGTCGCCCTTAGCGTGTTTTCCAAAACTCGCTTTGCTCTTCTTAGAGCCTTTTCTTGCTCTCTTTTCCCCTTGCGGCTTGTTTCTTGTTTGTCTTTTGCAGAAATACAGAACGGGAACGCCGACCGGTGATGGTCGCGCGAGGTTCCGCACTTCCCCACCAAAACCGATGTCCCAGATCCTCTCTTCCGGGTTTGTTCACGATGCCCGGAATTGATTCACTTCACCACAGATGATTTCTTGCCTTTGCCCGCATCGACCTTCACAGTTCGGCTAAGTCAAGGTATCGCGCCACCAACGGAGTCCTCGCCCACCGTAGTCGATTCTCATCGCGAACGGGCAAGGCCATCGTAAGTCGATTCTTATCGCAACGGCACTCCAAGCGCCGGTTCAAGACTTACCAAGACAACGCTAACACCGCCGCAAGGAATACGCTATGGGTAAAGCGTTGATCTCACACGCTTCTTGCGGCTCGACCGCATCGGGTTGTGATTCACCTCGCGACCGCAGCTTCTTCGCCGGGCGCGATTCGTCCTCGCGACGAGCCAGTGCTCGGGCCGGATCACTCGCGCGGCGGCTCTTCGCCGGGCGCACGCTCTGTTCCGCGACGAGCTCCGTGCTCGGGATCGGATGGCCTTTGACCGCACGCTCTTCGCTGGTCGCACTTTCGTTCCTTTAACGAGCTCCGTGCTCGGGACTAGATCTCCTTACTTGGTTCCTTTGGCGAGCTCTACGCCGAACCGGGTCACCTTTCCCATTCGTATGCATTGTCCGCTCCTAGCACACGATCTACGCTTGAGGCACATCACCTTCGCTTCGAAAGCACGACGCTCGCCGAGAGCGCATCTATGTTTCCTCGCAAGCTCTAGCCCGAGAGATGATTCCTCTATTTTCGCTTATGTTTTCCTAGGCATCGAATGCTCGATGCGCAGAAGACGAGTCCATCTCGTGACTTGCTATGTTTATTCTCCCTAAGATCCGATCTTACCGGATGCGGTGTACGCTCTTCACTACTAAGAATCCAATCCTCCTTGATGACGCTCAACCTCAAGGAGATGATTCACCTCACTTCTTCCGATTTCAGATCGAAGGTCGAGTGCTCGCTTCGGACAGATGTCGTTCTCGCTCGACGCAACAGAGTTGCTCGATCGAAAGGTGTTTGTTCGGACCCGAACGTGTCTTGTTCGGTTGAAACTTAACCTGCTCGGCCGATCGTTACATGTCTTTGTAGCAGAAAAATACCTCTCCGTGACTTTGAGTCTCAAGAGGATGACCCCACTCTAGTGAGTCCTTCCACTTGAGTCTCGGGGCTAGCCGTCGGGATTAAATTACGCCCATTGCCATGGCCCACTCCCCGACGGCCCAATCGAATCAACTTATCGGGCCCAAACCGGAAGGTTCTATCAGCCCATGTGCATCCCGCCAATGCCTCCCGGCCGGCATGGTGCGAACGGCCTAGGATTCGTGTTTGAGTCCTACTCGAACAAGAGTTCTCAGACGGCCACGTGAAGACCCTGGACGTGGTTTCCTGATTGAATAGAGTCGTGATCCCCAAGAATTGGAGTATACCTTATCTGCCTTGGGATGTATTTGGCATGTACTGAGTTCGTTACGGACTCGTGGTCAGCCCGGCCCGATTATCCCTTGGTAGGTCGGTTGTTCAACACTATATAAACAGGACCCCCACGACGTGTTGAGGGGCCGATCTGAGACGACTTAGACGCATCTGGCATCTAAGATTACTTTGTCGCATACTACTCACTTGTACACGCATAATCTCGCCGAGACCTGTTCGTCTCGCCGAGCCACCTCTTGTATTCATCTTTGATATATAAGAAAGGCTGGACGTAGGGCTATTATCTCCCGAGAGGCCCGAACCAGATAAAAACCCCGCTCTCTGCTCGTTCGTCGTTCGTGGTTGTTCGGCGTGTCTCCTATCTCAATCTTAAAGAACCTTAGCGACTTGAGATCGATATCTCAACCGTCGACGTAAGGTCTTCTCCATTAATTACCGGAACGTGGCACCAAATTGCGCAGACCGAAAGACATGGTCGATATAGCGTAAAGTGCCGAAGGGGGTGATGAAGGCGCCTTCTCTTCATCTCGGGGAGATGCTTATTTGGTGGTAACCAAGTAAGCATATAAAAACTCAGAGTCTGGCGTCATGATCGCATCGACCACCGGTCAATACGAGGCGGGAAGTTGTCCTTAGGACAAGCGGCGTCAGATCTGTGTGATCAACACATCCTCCACTTGCCGCCTTTCTTCTTTACAATGACAGGGTTGGCTAACCACTCGGTGTGATCAACCTCGCGGATGAACCCAGATCGAGCGGTTTGCTGTCGATCTTTGATGATCCCCGCTTGAATTGAAAAGCGACGAAGCTTCGGCGAACGAGCTTTTGTCCGCACGACACCCGGTTTGTGCTCGATGACCTCCTTGGGACTCGGGCATGTCGATGGCTCCTGTGCAAACACATCTCGCATTGGCTCGGAGGAAGGCAATGAGCTCGCTTTCTATTTGGGGTCCAGATTGGCCCCCAGTGAACTGCCTTGAAAGTATCGGCAAGGATGCGCTGAACTTCCTTGGTTTCTCCCCGGTCAAGAAGGAGACCCTAGGACGTCTGATTTGGTGCGGGAAGTTCAGACAAATGGCGAAGCCGGTCGATCAGTAGGCGGGATCGCTCGTCGCAATCCAGAGCAGCTTTGTAGTTGCCTTTGACCGTGATCACACCGTTAGGACCCGATATCTTCACGCAATGGTAAGCGTGGTGGGACACGGCCATAAACTTACCTAGAGATGGCCTACCGAAGATCGCGTTGTACGCGGATGGGAAGTCGACCACATCGAAAGTGATCAACTATGTCCGGAAGTTGCTCGGGTTGCCGAAGATAACCGGCAGGACAACCTGCCCCAACGGCTTGACAGCTTCTCCCGGAACAATCCCGTAGAAGGGCATTGCGACTTTCTTCAGCTTAGAACGAGGAATCTGCATCTCGCCCAAGACCTTAGCGTAGTAAGTCCAAAGCGCTCCGCCGCCTCTGATACACGGCCAACTCTTGCGTTGTCGATAGTCAGGCGACCACGGAGGGAGCCACGAGGCTTGGTCATCCCAAGAGGGCAATCCTCCCGAGAGAAGGAGATGGGGACCTCACCACTTCATCGACTCGGATCGAGGTTTTGCCTTTTCAACGTTAGGACCTCCCGAGCGGCTTCCTTGAGGTGCGTCGAGAGTGAAAGCCGAGGAGCCGCCGAAGATGACGGCGATATGGTTCACGGGTTCTTGATACTCATCATCATCTTTCCGATCACCATCGTCGGTTTGGCGCTTGACCTTATCGGCATCACCTTGTTCGGGCAGGGTGGGCATTGGGCCCTTGCCGTTGTAGAAATCTTCGAGCTTTATGCCCAAGTTCTGCAATGGCGTATGTCATGCCCGTAGTCTTTGGTGAAACTTGCAAAATCGGTCGCTTGGACCTTTCTTGCCTTGTCCGCCTCCCCGAAAGGTGCTTTTTGCCCTTGTAGTTATTGTTGGGCTTCTTCGCCCATCCTTGGGAGGAGGTCTTGCGATCCATACCGCGACGGTATTGTTCGCATCACCTTTATTCTTCTTCTTGTAGGACTTCTTGTCACCGTGGTTCTTCTTGCTCTTCTTCTTCTCATCCACACGGGTTGGGCATGCGGCTCGCCCTTGTCAAACGCCTTCTTGTATCTTGAACGCGTGCTGCCCGCGTTAGCATAGCGATCGGCCGCCTTGAGCAGTCGTTGGCGGTCCAGTCTCATTGATCTCGAGATCTGGGTGAGCCGCTTCGTCGCGGACTCCGTTTTTGAAGGCGCGGACAATGATTCATCCGAGATGTTCGGGATCGTGTTGCGGATCTTAATGAAACGCTTCACGAAGTTGCGGAGGTCTCCTGCTCATCCAAATCATCTGGTGCAGATCATCCTCCTTGCTCAGACGCACGTAATGCCTCGGAAATTGGCGATCGAGGCGTCACAAAGTTGGTTCCATGAGTGATGGAACCCTCCTGCCGATTGAACGACCACGTCCGAAAGCAAAGACCTCAAGGACGGTCGGAGGTAATTAGCCATAACGAGCTCGTCACCCCTACCGTCATGATGGTCAGAAGCGTAGATGGAAAGGAATTCCTCTGGGTTCTGAGTCCCATTGTATCTCTCCATGTGACCGGGCTTGAACTTTGAGGGCCACCGGACGGCCCGAAGCTCTTCAGAGAAGGCCCTGCAGCCCAAAGCATATGACCGGCCACCTTCCCCGGCAGAACCTAGTCTTGAGAAGACGTTGGTCCTGTTGCGCGGAGGAACTCCTGCTGAACGGGATGATTCAGCCTGGAGAAACTCTCTCCGAGACAATCCACCACGCTTCTTCCTCGTGGTCGCGACGACGCGCTCCTCACGAGGGTACCTTCCGTGATCATCGCGTGCGCGTTTGCCCCTGTGGTCGCGATGACTACGAGGACTCGGCGAGCGACGGCGACCACGGGTAACCTACTCATGGACAGTGATCCTTCGATGGTGACGAGGGTCACGCGATCAATCGGAGCTGTCCGAACCATTCCGGGCAGTTTGGCTGCGCTGCCTGGAGGAGTTGTTGACTTCTCCTAGAGACTTTAGGCCTTCAGCCAATCATTCTAGGTTAGAAGCAACAGCATCGCCCATACGGGCGAGGTCGGCCTGGTTGGTGGATCTAATCACCGGTTATGGCATGAGTCGTCGCCGACTACCGCTCTAGGGTTCTGGACCCCGAGGCATCCGCGTTCTACCCGACCGGTCCGTTCTGCTGAGAACTAACCCGACGGAGAGACTTCGCCGGGAGACTTAGCGAAACGCACGCGGGTGAGTCGCGACGCGATCGCTTGCACCGATCGCGAATCTGCGCCACGGTCGATTGATGGAATCGTCGAGGTTGCGGCGAATTACTTCTTGCTCGCGAAAGCCAATAGCAACCTCGCCTTGATGCCGAAGCGAGTTAATATGCCGACCTGCCACCGCCACGCGGCCGTCGCGGAATCCTCGAGGTTCCTACATCGCCATGTTAATCTTTGTTGGGGCCATGCGAAGGTATGCTAGACGGTGTCATCGCCAGTGTCTCCACAGTAGAGTCTACCGACATAACCTTGAATCCGATAGATCTAAACCGTCGTAAAGATCATCGGTTCCGTAGTCATCGTCAATGACGGAGTGCGATCTGCGGCTATCTCTGCCATATAGGCAGAGACCTCCGTCCTAAATACGGAAAGTGTTCGAGATCGAACAGATCGATCTGAACTGACCGGGGATGAGACATCCTGTCCTTCTGAGTCGTAACCCTCAGGAAACATCTACAGATCGGCGACGGAGTTCGACATGCTCGATCTGCGTCCCCACGGACGGCGCGCCACCGCCGACGGTTGGGATATTGACCCAAGTCAACCAAGGTTCTTCAAGGAGGAGATAGGAGACACGCCAACAACAACCACAAAGAACGAACGAGACGGGGTTTTATCCTGGTTCAGCCTCTCGAGAGATAATAGCCCTACGCCCAAATTTCTTTATATCAAAGAGGATTACAAGGTGAAACTTCGGCGAGATCAAGAGGTCTCGGCGAGTAGTATGCTAAAATCTATCTCGCTAAGGGTCGCTCTAAACGCCGTAGGGCCCTGTTTATATAATCTGAGAACAAACCGACCTCCGAGGAATATCGGTAGGCTAACTATGAGATCGTAGCGAACTCAAGATACATGCCAAATATAACCTACTAGAGATAAGGTAAGCTCTAATCTTGGGGATCACGACTCCTAATCCAATCCGGAAACCACGCCCGTGTCTTTTCGTGGCCGTCAGCAGCTCGCTCGAGTCGGACTCAAACAGGAAGTCTTGACCATTACGCACCGTGCCAGCCAGGAAGCTGTTCGGCAGGATGCATATGGGCCAGATAGAACCTTCCAGGGAGCTGGGCCCTGGTAGGCTGTTCGATTGGACCGTCAGGGAGTGGGCCATGTCAATGGGCCGTAATTTAATCCCCGACACCATGCTTCAAACAGACACCACCCGCAGGCAGCAAATATATCAATCATTAATCTTATATATCAAAGCGCTTACAGCGCGCCTCCAGGTTTGGCCACGCTTCCGGCTCCTGAACGCGCCACGTCGCCTACCAATCGCGCAGCTCACGTCGTCTGAGAGCCGGCGGCCGTCCGATCTTCTCGCGAAAGCAGATCCGGCCGTCCGTCCTAACTGAACATTTTAAAAAAAACATTTCGTCCGTTGGACAGCAAAGCGGGTGGGTTGGCCTGTTGGCTAGCAGCGCGTGATTTCAACCTGTCGGCCCCCGTTCCTTTCATCGCCCGGCCACATTTTCTTTTTCGTTTTCTTTTTTTTTTTTAGCTCGCGAAAAAAACAGGAAGCTCACTATGCCATGCACGTACGGCTGTGCACAGCCACTTTTCTTTTCCGTTTTTTTTTTTAGCTCGCGAAAAAAACAGGAATCTTTCGAAAATTAAATCATGTCTGTGCAAAGAACATCCATGAAAAATTTAATGTTATTTAAAATTTTACAATCCAAATTTATAAATAGTTTGCTCTTTCTTATTAAGGGTATATTTCTTCTTTATTTTCTACTTTTAAATTTTACCTTAGATACGTCACCAAGAAAAATAAATTTGAAATTCTTGCAATCCAAATTTACAAATAGTTTGCTTTTTTATTAATGGTATATTTCTTCTTCATTTTCTGCTTTTAAATTTTACCTTTGATACATCACAAAAAAACATAAATTCGAAATTTTCATGACCATGTTTGCAAACGAACGTTCAAAATTAAATAGTTTGCTCTTTCTTATAAAGAGCATATTTTCTTTATTTTGCGCTTTTTCGTTTTATTTATTGTAGGTCGAAAAATTTGATGCTATTTAAAATTTTACAATCCAAATTTACAAATAGTTTGCTCTTTCTTATTAAGGGTATATTTCTTCTTCATTTTCTACTTTTAAATTTTACCTTACATACGTCACCAGGGAAAAAAAATTTGAAATTTTTGCAATCCAAATTTACAAATAGTTTGCTATTTTTTTATTAATGGTATATTTCTTCTTCATTTTCTGCTTCTAAATTTTACCTTTGATACTTCACAAAAAAACATAAATTCGAAATTTTCATGACCATGTTTGCAAAAGAACATTCGAAATTAAATAGTTTGCTCTTTCTTATAAAGAGCATATTTTTCTTTATTTTGCGCTTTTTAACTTTATTTATTGTAGGTCGAAAATATATAAAAAAAGTTTTTGGACCAAATTTGAATAAAGAACATCCGAAGTTAAAAGATTTCGAAGATTATGGGTTTTCACAATGCAAGCTTCGAACTAAAGGATTTTTTTTATAGGTCACAAATAAACATAAAATTGAAACTGTACAAAAATTAAACCATGGTTGCACAGAGAGCATCCATAATAAAAGTTTGATGTTGCTCAAATTTTTTGAAATTCAAATATAAAAATAGTTTGCTCTTTGTAATAAAAGGCGTATTTGCTATTGATTTTCCTTTTTTAGTATTATTTATGGTGGGTCACACAAAAAACATATGAATTAAAATTTTTCAAAAAATTAAATGCAATTACGGTCCATAAATGCAAAGAAAATGTAGTGTGGGTCCAAAAATATATTTGAGTTTTAGAAATAGTCACTTATATAAAATGAATTACGAAATAATAGAAAGGTTTTAAAAATATAAAACCAAAAAATCCAAAGAAATAAAAAAGATATCAGAATGCGCTTTTGTCTTACAAAACTAATGCCACGCGCCACGGGCGCGTAGCCATCGCTAGTATCAATATATGACTTGCCATCCTGTTGATGCACATGTGGGCCATTTCTGCCCCCCGTTTTGGCCATGTCTCCCCGAAATCTCCCGTCCGTTGGATCTCGCAGAGGCGCCGATCTGACCGCCCATTTAGCTCTGTGTCCCTGCTCGAAACCCTACCCTTCTCATGCCTCCTCCCCTCTGCCTCCTAGCGCCGCTGCCACCACACGGGCTCTTCTCTAGCCCCTCCCCACACGGGCTCCCCCGACGTCGCCATCACCCGCCTCCTCGTTGTGTCCCCTCCTCTTCCTTCCATCCGCCGACGCCTGTCAGCAGCCTGGCCACGCCGCCGCCCGCCATACCGCCTCCTCCCCTTCACCTTGCCGCCTTCTTCCTTCACCTTTTTCGTCGCTCCTCCCGGATCCGCTTCGGATGACGATGGCTGGCATGAGCTACCCAACTATGAGTTGGGCCAGGGGTGGTTGGGCCTTGGCTCGCTTAGTCAGGCCGACCACTTGCCACAAATATGCTAAAAATGAGTGGGCCGAAGGAATATATGCCTTGCTATTAGGTTTGAGTTCGGGCTTGGGCCCAGGTGGCAGTCCCTCGGCTCACCATCATGGCGATGGCGCCACGGCAGATGCCTTGTGAGGTCGGCCTGGCACTCCGGCACAATGCCTTGGCCAGCCACGGATCCGGCGACGGCGACCCTCTTCTTCGGCTTCCCGCCTCATTCATGCAGCCCAACCAAGCTCTCCTCATTTTATCCGCCACGCACCACGCGCCAACTGCCCTCGCTATATTTGGTCCACTTGCGTCGCAAATACTTTTCCCATCTCCTTTTGCCATCGTGATCTTCAACAAGCTATATGCATTACTAGCGGTACAAACGCGCATCCGCGCGTTAGCTAACCCGTTTATAGATTAATTAAACTAATATATATGATGTGTGCAAAGCAATATATAATACCACTATTTGCAAAGCTAAAAAATGGCACATAAATCACGAGTGGCATATAAACAATAAAGGATTATACACCAAAATTAGTTTATACATTGTCCTTCACTTGAAATGCAGTTGATCAGACACTTAGCAATGAAGAATATCATCCATATCCAAAAGCTTGCTGCAAAATAAAGAAAAGAGACGGTATTTCAATGCCAAATAAATAAGAAACGGATAAAATAGAAGCATGGTGTTATAAATCACACAAACTTTGCTCTATCTTAACAAAATTAGTATCTTCACATCCACAGAAACTGACATATAAAATTAGTACCTTGAACATTCAAATGTTTCTAAGTGGCACTTGGTGTCCTATATATAAGCAAGGTAATTATCCTAATGGCATAGACTAATTGCAATACCCTCAGTGGCACTTGGTGTCCTACATATAAGTAGGCTAGTTATCCTAATGACAGAGACTAATTTCAAAGCAAGTGCAAAAGAAAGATCCTAGATTAAATCATGAAAAATATATAATCTTTGTTTACTTGCATGACAGTAGGCAAATAGTAGCACATCATTTAGTTGAGACCATTCGAAGCATTCACACACATAGTTTAGTCCAGGACATTTCAAGAATTCGAAGGAGCTATGAAAACCGTTAAATGAGCTTTGCCCTGTCGTAAGAGAAACAATGCATATTACAGCAACTTAACAACCAAAAGAAAAAAGGAACTACATATCATATCGTACACTTGTGATACGTGAATGACATCATGCAATGATTCTTGTTTCGAGAACACAAAGATATACAAAGATAAGATAGAATGGCATACATGAACACATCCTGCATAAGTCAAAAGCAGCATGCAAGAGACCAAAAATTGTAAATAACATATACCATCTATCCGTTGAACTAAATTACTAATCTACCTCATGAACTAAGAAGGGTCAACTCTAAAGTTTGCCAACATCTCATATTAGCATAGGCAGTAAGCGATTAGATTACATAATACGAAAGAAACACTAAATCGAACGGTCTTCAGAAAAAAAACCTCTTAGAAGAAATAATTTGACCAACATCATTTAGATCCTTGCCATTAGATTTACGTAAATGAAAACCTATCTGCAATTCTGGTTATACCTCAGTGTGGAAAATATCTCAGATATGACTTCCAGAACCTGAAAAGTTTAAAAAACTACATATAACCACATTTGAGCTCAAAAGAAAATATATAAAACCAGAGAAGACATATATAAAGCATCAAATGTCAAACCATTGAAAGTGTTAATGTCAAAAGAAAATAAACTCTGCAGTTCTCTTCCAAATCAGATGTGCTGCATGTGAGCTGAAAGGAAAAAAAGAGGAATTTTAGGAGACTTTAATGTTTTATGTATAGAGCAAAAGGTCAAGAAGAAATTATACCCAGGTTGTAATATGCATAACAGGGCCAACAAAGGCAAATCTAAATAAAACACTTGTTTTTAGTGCATTAAAGAAAAAAAATACAACAAAACATAGTGGAATATTATGACAGCAAGCATGGATCAAATGTGTGTACAAAAACCTAATATCAAGTACGTATGTACATGTTACAATAGATGAAAATCAAACTTGAATATTTTGAATTATAGAGATACATCAGTAGCACATCAGGAGGCTGTTAAATTCAAAATGGGCTAATACAGACTAATACCAACCTTGTCTATACTCGAAGCTAAAATTAATTAACTTAAAAGCTTCAATTCATCTCAATGCTCTAGGTGATCTGTACAAAGATTACCAAATGCGAAGGGGATAAATTCTATAAAGATCATACATTATAGATGAAACAAATCTATCAGTATAAAATTTTCATGAATAAGCAAATTTTGTTTGAATGATAAATCAGCGTGACAACTAAGTTGGCATATTTGGGGAAAAAACAAACTCATGATATAGCAGCGAGCTAGACACATTATATATCGACAAATAACTATACCTGCAATAAATTTGCACAGTGGTAAAAACAAAGAGTCAACTTATGATACAACATCTTCCTCTTGGAAAAATCACTCACTCTTTAGGCATAGCATGACCTGAGAAATGAGAAATACATTCAATGATTTCAAGTTGTCTTGGTCTCTTGGACAAAATGAAAGCTTTTCAAATTTCCATATCTTCTCTAAAATATGTTCATACATCAACATAGAATGCAAAAAAGCACCTCACCGATAAATTACTGCATTGAAACAAACCAAGATTCTCACCAAATGTTAGAGAACAACTTGATGGTCTCAGTTCATCTCTGGTCTGTTCTATGTGCATGTATAGCCAAAGAGGGCTAATCATTTAGTACATGTAGATGAGATCCACTAATCAATTCATTGGCTTAGGTTCATCTTTGCCCCCCTTCTATCTGCATGCATAAATAGGGAAAACCCACAAAATAAAATTTTAAAAATTCCTAAAAAGCGACAGGTATGGATAGAACAAAAAGTATAATGAATTAAGGCATTCAAATATAAGTTGTACTCAGAGAATTCTTGTACCGAAGGTCTGGCGGTGAGCCTCTAAACAAAACTATAGTGATATTGTACAGGGTTTGCAATCAACGTAAGAACCTGAAAAAAGGGCTTGCAACGTAAGAATCTGAAAAAAGAAGCTCAGGTACAATCCTTTGCCCTGGCAGACTCAAAACGATTAGCAAGGTAAATAAATTTCTATGGCGAAAAAAAGAAGCCTGTAAAATCACATATTTAGAGGTACATACGTTGTCCGGTTCTTTTCTTTTAGACAAGAAAACTACGGCCCAAGCAAATTTCAAGGAGTTTGCTCTGATCTGAAATGCCTGGGCATGAATAAATGTCTGCTATGACCTCATAAATTGAGTAAAAAAAACCTTGCAGGATTAACTCAAGAGCAGTAGGGATATTACTCCACTGAGAACTAAAACTAAAACAGTAAAAGCACTGGTATGAAGATGAATTAAAGCTTTTAAGCGGTTGGCACCGGCCGGGCACAGGCCCGCCGCCGGCGGATATGGACTCGCCAAAGCCGGCTGGGCACAGGCCCACGGCCGGTGGGTACGGACTCGTCGAAGCTGGCGGTCGCCTGATCTGGACTCCCCGATGCCGACCGCCGTCTGATCCGGACACCCCGCTGCCAACAGTCCCTGGATCTGCTCTTCCTCGAAACGGGAGGAAGGAAGCGGCGCCGGCGGTAGGCAAGGAGTTGGCGAAGGCGGGGGCCAAGGAGGAGCCGCAGCCGCGGCGGAAGAGGAGGCGCCGACGGCGCTGAGGGATGGGGGAGAGCAGGCAGAGGCGGAGACGGCGGCAAAGGAGATGGAGACGACGCGGAAGGAAGGGGAGAGCGAGAGGCTGCAGGAGGGGGAGGCGGGGCGGAGACACGGGGGAGGCAGGGTTTGGGAACGGGAGTCTGGGGGTGGGCTGGCACATTTATATCTAGTGGCATTTGCGGGTAATTTTACCATAACTCGAGGTGCACCTACAAAGGCAAAAAGGGCTCATATGCGAGACGCAAAAAACTTGAGGGCCGTGGACGGAAATGATCGCGGGAGGAGAAGCACTAAGCAGGGGCTGTTCTGCGAACGGACGAGGAACCGACCATAAATTCGCAAACTCCAGGGGTTTTCTGCAAACTCGTCCACCCCGGGGGGCCACAGAACGGACGGCCGGATTGCAGGCCAGCGGGGAAGCATCGGACGGCGCGGAACAGAGGGGCGACGTGGAGGCACGAGGAGCAGGAAAGCTGACGTGGCGAGCTCTGGGGGGAGGTACAGCGCAAGCGCTATATAGTAGCGAAGTAGCAGCGCAGCTAATGCCTCTCGGCGTGGCTGCATCGATCCGCTGCCGGCGACCACCCACCGTCTTCTACCAGCTTTTATCTGCCACAGTCTAAATTTCCCCAATCTGAACCAAGGCAAGATCTTTAAGTACCCTCTCTTTAGTATTTCGTTGTATTTTTAGATTGAAATCACATAATTGTTACTACTATCGTGTAATGTTCGTGCTTTCATAGCTTTGTTGTGCCATTGTGGTTTCCTTGCTCATTACTGATTTCGATTTGTGTGGTTACGCACTATGTGCAGCTTCCCTTGATTTAAATCTCCCAAGATAAGATAAACCATAGTAATAACCAGTTGTCCATTACCTGTAGGTTGATTAGTGTATCCAGTGTATGTGATTAGCCTTACGTCTGCAGTACGTACCGATTTAGATTTACAAGTACTAGCATGACTGGCATCACTGCATGCACCATCGATCTACTCAAGGTGTTTTTGCCGAAGGCCAGATGCTGATGCTTGCCGATGGACTGATCACCTGGCGAAGGGAACCATGGGGTGTTTGGTCTCAGGATCGCCCTTGTGCCGACCGGCGACCGCTGGAGGGAGGTCCTACCCGTGGTCGAGCGAAATCTCGGGAGTATGATTATTGTTAGCTCTAAATACAGATACAATAAAAAAAAATTAGGACGTAAATAGTGAATTTAGATACATGCATGATCAAATTTAGGGCTTGCATTGTGTATGCCCTAACTCATAAATACATGTTCGGTGCATTTGCGCGGCTAAAATTTGCCTAAGCCCTCTAATTTGGCACACTCTTTTTTCTATTGTTTTTTATTCTAAATTTATGCAAACTTTTGTTTTTATTGTATAGCCCATGAACTCTTTTTTTTTATATGACATGCACCCTTATTTTTATTTTTTTTATTTTTTAACATTGTTTGTTGTAGTTGATACGGACTTTTTAAAATTTAGCATGGATTCTTATTTCTATTTATTTTTATTTTGAAATTATTTCTTTTAAACCAACCTGTTATAATCTGGGCCCACAACTATAAATGGTGTAGACTTTTTTCTCTCCGATCAACGTACAAATTCCTAATATCTCTACTCCTTTAAAGAGAGAGTAGTTCGTGCGTCGGCTCGCCCGATCCGTTGAGCCGCTTGCCCCGAGCCGCCTGCCTCGAGCCTCCTCTACCCACCGCCAGCTCTTTCCCGTCAGACGCTGAACCGCTTTGCCTCGAGCCGTGAGCCGCCCTACCCACCGCCAGCTCTTTCCCGCTCAGACGCCAAGCTTCCACGCCGCCGCCCTGTCAAGACGCCAAGCCCACGCCACCATTGGGCTCCCGTGCCGCCGCCCTCCAGCCTCCTCCCCGCTTAGCACCTCCCGCCGGCTCTCCCTCGCCTCTCCTCGCCCATTTCGGTCGCAAGACGGGCGGTCGGCCTCGACCAAGAGGTGGCACATAGCGCAAACCCTCGAGCCTCCCCACGCCTCTCCTCCCGGGCCCGGCAAGTGGAGAGCGCGAGGCTGCCAGCCCAGTTCGATCCATGGCGCGGGGTGGTCGGCCTCGACCTCGAAGAGGCGGCGCATGAGGTTGCCACCTCGAGCCTCGAGCCAGTGACAACGGCAACGATGGCTTCCGCTAGCACGGGCCGACGACGCGGCGGAGGAAGTCATGCGGCGGCTCTCCCGATCCGGCCAACTCGGCGCGATCGGCACTAAACACCACCTCCGTCCGCTCCGACGGCATGCCCTTGCCGTTGTCTCCAACACACCGCATGGGGAGGACGAGAAGGATCCGGCCGCCATTGCTGGGAGGCGCCCACGCCGCCGGGGAGGAAGGAGGGGGTCCCGCTGGCAGCGCCACCATTGGGGACCGCCGCCACATTGCCCTGTGTCGGATCCTCGCCTCCGGCCGTGTGGCACCACCGGTCCCTTGCCCGCGTGCCATGGATCCCTCGGTGAGCAACCGTCAGGGTTCTTTGCAACCGCTTTGACCACGATTTCGGTAGCAACCAACCACGTGAATAACCCACGAACTAGCGCATGAGCTCGCGCCTACAAAAGCGATAGCCCACTCTGTCTTTTCGGTTCCCTCCTCGCACACTAAAGGTATGGTTTCAGCCTCTCTGCTTTCGGTTCCTCTCTCGCTTCGCTCTCGATTCCCTCTCATGGTGACAATGCTTGATTCCCCATCCGATTCCCTTCAGATGGTGTCTACTTCTTGATAGTGTTGTGCTATCCATCTAGTCGGTTACCATTCACCGACCGCAAAAGTCGGTCTTCTCACAAATAATTTTGTTACACATTTACGAATGCTTTCCAACCCATGTATGTTAAAAACCAGGATTGCCATTTGTCTATGTTTGCATCACTAAATTTGTCATGTTACGTGTTTTTGCCATTTCGCCCAGCTCAAGAAATATACCTCCTATTCACTACCTCATCTATCGTTAACATGCTATGACAATCTTTCACGTCTCTCTTTGCAATTCGATAACCTAGAGCATGATTTCATATTTTTCATGTCTCTTAAAATTGCATCATATCTGCTTGGCATTTCTGAAGAAAAAAAATAGTGAAACAAAGTTGGATGGTGTGATGGTCTACCCTACTTTCCGAGAAGCTGCCGAGAAAAGAGGACTTATCGAGGCAGATAGTAGCATCGATGAATGCCTGACTGAGGTTGAAGTTTTCCAAATGCCGGTATCTCTACGAAGGCTATTTGCTACAATTTTGGTTTTTTGTGAACCTAGCAATGTGCGAGGTCTTTGGGATAAACACTTAGAAGCAATGTCCGATGACTTCCAGCGGGGCCAAAGGAATTCACATGAGGTAGAACAGATGGTGTTGATGGATATTAGAAATATCCTACAGTCGATGGGTAAGGATATAACATTGTTCCCTCTTCCTGAGATTTATGGTTTGGATGACGCCATGTCTGGTGTGGTAAGGGAAATTTGTGAAGAGACCAATATTGAGGTAGACCAGGAGCACGTCTCGGCCGTGTCATCCCTCAATCGTGAACAACGACATGCTTATGACAACATATTAGCATCTGTTCACAGTGGTACTGGTGGTGTGTTCTTTGTTGATGGCCCCGGAGGAACAGGAAAGACATTCCTATACAAAGCTTTGCTTGCAAGAGTTCGGAGAGATGGAAATATAGCAATCGCTACTGAGAACATCTCGTGTAACCGCTTTCATCATGCCGGAGGTAGAACAAAGACATTCAAGATTCAAAATACCACTTACCATACAGGATGGTGGTGTGTGTAACTTTACCAAGCAAAGTGGGACAACAAAACTTCTTCAACAGGCTTCACTTATATTGTGGGATGAAGCTACTATGACAAAAAGACAGGCAATTGAGGCGCTTGATAAGAGCATGAGAGGCATCATGGATAAACCTGGTCTACCATTTGGAGGAAAGACGGTTGTTTTTGGAGGTGACTTTAGACAGGTCCTTCCGGTTGTACGGAAGGGAACGAGGGCGCAAATAATAAATGCAACGTTACATAGATCCTACCTATGGGACGACATCGCCACCGAGGCTTGTGCAGAATATGAGGGCTCAGGTTGATCCTTCGTTTTCAGATTACTTATTACGCATCGGAAATGGTGCTGAGGAAACCATCGAGCATGATTACGTAAGCTTACCTAGCGAGATATGTGTCCCTTACACTGGTGAACAATCTAACATCGATGACCTCATTGATATAGTTTTCCCAATGTTAGAGGCAAACATGACCAACTCGAACTACATCACGCCACGAAGTTATTACATCAACTAGGAATGAGAACGTTGATGGCATAAACATGAAGCTAATCGAACGTTTTCCAGGAGAGCAAATGGTCTATCACAGCTTCGATTGTGCAGTGGATGATCCTAACAATCACTATCCCTCAGAGTTCTTGAATTCTTTGACACTAAATGGTTTGCCGCCGCACATCCTAAAGCTTAAGGTTAATTGTCCAGTCATATTGCTCAGAAATCTTGATCCACCTAATGGTTTGTGTAATGGAACAAGGCTGGTAGTCCGAGCATTTCAAAGGAACACCATTGATGCAGAAATTGTGCTAGGACAGCATGCAGGAAAAAGAGTCTTCCTCCCACGCATACCTTTGTGTCCGTCTGATGATGAAATGTTCCCCTTCAAGTTTAAGAGAAAACAATTTCCTATAGAGTGAGCTTTGCAATGACCATCAATAAAGCCCAAGGGCAAACAATCCTGCATGTTCGTATTTATCTCCCTAATCCGGTCTTCTCACATGGACAGCTATACGTCGCAATGTCACGAGCAACAGCTAGAAGCAAACTCAAAGTTCTCGCTGCGACTACAAATGAAGAGATTACCCTATCAGATGGTACACTTACCAAGAATATCATCTACAAAGAAGTCCTCACTTCATAGATTTATGATTTAGGGTTTAGATTAAATTGTGTTGACCTATCTCCACGCTAAATGTTATCGAAGAATTTTATATAACCCATGAAGAAACAACGCTTTTGAACAAAGGGAAACCGTAGCAACGCACAGGCACTGTACTAGTTTTAGAATTAATGTGGTGGCTCCATTGAACGCCCTTTTAGTTATATAATAGCGGATCAGTTAAAAACCAAGTGTCCGGTTTTCATTGATTACAACGTTTGGAGATTCATACAATGAGTTCACCATGAACCAGGTACTATGGAGGACAATAGTTGATTTTTTTGGGTTCCGCGAGCATTGATTTGATTTAGTATTCGAAACTGTAGACTTCGGAGGTGGTCGAGGACTCAAGGTAAGGAGTCTGGGTCTCTGGAACAGTAGGTGATTTTAGAGTTCTTCTAGGTTGGAGGCGGAGGTTATGGGCGATGAGGTTTGGAGCTGTGGATCTGCCTCAATTGTTTTCATTTTGGGAACTTGTTCTTCTGCATTGTTCGTCATTGTAGATGGTAAGTTATTCTCTTTTATTTTGTTGGCGGATGTGTTATTTGTGTTGTTGATGCTGAATTGCTTGAACCGTTTGATTTAATAACGAATAGTTTCTATCGTGGTTTTGTTGATGGCGATAATGTTGAATATGTAACTTGAAATTGCAGATCTGATATGTTTTGTTTGTGTTGTGGTTGATGTTGAATATGTTCATACTTTCTTCATGCAGCCATCCGACACGTCTAGATCATTCGTTGAACCTTCTAGAGCGGACAATTGCACCAGCAACCTCCCTGTATGCAGCCGTCAAAAAATTCAGGGCCATACAGGCATCATCTGCCGCCCATAGACCAGCTCCAAACACTCTTGCACCCTCTCTGGACACAATCGTCCAGTAATCTAGGATGGTTCTTCGGACTATTTGGTGAACACAACCAAACCCCAGACTCCCTCCATGCTCTCTAGACTTAATCGTTTCGGGAACCTTGGACATTCCGAGGACCGTCCAGCGATAATACGATGACCATACTAAAATGCTAACTTGGCACAAAACTCGTCAAAACCTAGCCAAACTTATTGGGAACATACACAAGATGCTCCATGGACAAGACATGATCCAAAAACATCAAATCCATCCATAACCTCCCAAGTACAAATTAAAAATAAAATCAAAGCCCTCCACATTCCATATGAACCCAACTCGACTTTCTAGTTCGAATTAGAACATCCTTAGTTTTGATGACAAACATAAACCATCTGTCGACGGTTGAGATATCGATCTCAAGTCGCTAAGGTTCTTTAAGATTGAGATAGGAGACACGCCAAACAACCACGAACAAAGACGAACAGAGAGATGGGGTTTTTATCCTGGTTCAGCCTCTCGGAGAGATAATAGCCCACGTCCAAATTTTCTTATATATCAAAGATGAATACAAGAGGTGGCTCGACGAGACGAACAGGTCTCGGCGAGATTATGGTGTACAAGCGAAGAGTATGCGACAAAGTAATCTTAGATGCCAGATGCGTCTAAGTCGTCCCCTCTATACGCCGTAGGGGCTCGGTTTATATAGTGCTGAGCAAACCGACCTACCGAGGGAATATCGGGCCGGGCTAACTATGAGATCGCAACGAACTCATACATGCCAAATATATCCCGAGGCAGATAAGGCATACTCCAATTCTTGGGGATCACGACTCCTAATCCAATCCGGGAAACCAATGTCCGGGTCTTCACGTAGCCGTGCAGAACTCTTGTTCGAGTAGGACTCAAACACGAATCCTAGGTCGTTCAAGACCGTGCGGCCAGAGGTCGTTCGGCAGATGCACATGGGCTCGATAGAACCTTCCAGTGAGCCGGGCCCTAGTAGGTCGTGCTCGATTGGGCTGTCGAGGAGGGGCCATGGCAATGGGCCGTAATCTAATCCCCGACAGCTAGCCCCCGAGACTCAAGTGGAAGGACTCACTAGAGTGGGGTCTTCCTCTTGAGACTCAAGTCACGAAGAGGGTATTTTTCCCGCTACAAAGACGCGTGCAACAAAGCATCGAACAGTTTACGGTTCAACCAACAAGTCTTGTTCGGGACCGAACAAACTGATCAAGATCGAGCAACTCGCTGGCCGTCGAGCGAACGACATCCGTCCGAGCGAGTACTCGACCCTCGTAAATCGAAGAAGTGAGGTGAATCATCTCCTTGAGGTTGAACGTCATCAAGGAGGATTGATTCTTAGTAGTGAAGAGCGTACCACCGCATCCGTAAGATCGATCTTCCGGAGAATAAACATAGCAAGTCGCGAGACGGACTCGTCTTCTTGCATCCGTGCATTCAGATGCCTAGGAAAGATAGGGAACCACCTCTCGGGCAGAGCTTGCCCGAGAAATAGAAATTGCGCCTCGAAGCGAATGTCGCGCCAGAGCGAGGGTGATGTGCCCCGGGCGTAGATCGTGTGCGAGCGATAATGCATACGAGTGGGAAAGGTGACCCGATCCCAGGCGTAGAGCTCGCCAAAGGAACCGTGTAAGGAGATCTAGTCCCGAGCACGGAGCTCGCTAAAGGAACCGTAAAGTGCGACCAGCGAAGACGCATGCGGTAGAGAGCTGCGCCCGGGCGAAGAGTGCCGGTGCGGTGATCCACCCGAGCACGGAGCTCGTCGCGGGACCAGATGCACGCCCGCGAAGAATCGCCGGGCGGCGTGAATCACAACCCGATCGCAATCGAGCCGCAAGAGAACGTGTGAAATCAACGCTTTACCATGACGTATTCCTTGCGGCGGTGTTAGCGTTGTCTTGGCGAGTGCGTAACCGACGCTGAGTGCCCGCGATGAGAATCGACTTACGATGGGCATGCCTGCTATGATGAGAATCGGCTACGGTGGGTGGACTCGTTGGTGGTGCACTACCTTAACTTAGCCGGACCGTGAAGGTCAATGCCGCAAAGGCGAAATCATACGCGGTGAAGTGAATCGCCTCGGGCATGCGCAGAGCAAACCCGGAAGAGAGGGATGCAGAACATCGGCTTTGGTGGGGAAGCACGAACCTCGCCGCGACCATCACCGAGTCCGATGTTCCCGTTCTCGTATTCCCCGCAGAAGACAAACAAGAAACGAGCCGCAAGGGGAAAAAGAGAGCAAGAACAGTTTCTAAGAAGAGCAAAACGAGTTTTGGAAAACACGCTAAAGACGACCTACCCGCACAAGACATAATTTTTTAAGCACGCCCCCGATAGCGTTAGTGTCACCTCGGCGAATCGCGAACCGACGCTAGAGTGCCGCTATGGCGAGAATCGCTTACGGTGGGGGGGACTCCGTTGGTGGTGCATTGCTCCGGACACGTGCTGTGAAGGACGTAGCAAGGATAAAGAAGACGTGTGCGGGCAAGTGCAGCCCATTGTGGCTAAGATCGCCGACCGTGGAAGGCGATCGACCTTAGCCGCAGCAAAAGCGTCGAGGCGAAATCTTATCCGGTATGGACCCGAGCGGCGTTAGTGTCGCCTCGGCGAGTGCGGAACCAGCGCCAGAGTGCCCGCGATGAGAATCGACTACGGTGGGCATGCCCGCTATGGCGAGAATCGACTTACGGTGGGCGTAACTCCATCGGTGGTGCACCGCCGGTTAACCGGAGCCGCATGTGTCGCCGCCAGATAAAAGACATGCTCAGACGCTGGGAGCGCCACGGAGCGAAGACCAACGAGGTTTTGGAAAACCAACGCTAAGGAAAGGAACTGAAAACTGAAACGCATCGGGGTTGCGAAATTCAGCTCAAGTCCCAATCGACCGAGGAGAGGCGATCCTCAGGAGCCGGCCGAGCAATTTTAGGACCGCCGAAAGGCGCTTGAATCGAGCGAGAGTCGATCGAGCAGCTTTTTCCTGCAAAAAGAGCAAAGAAAAGACAAGGACGAACAGAAACCAAGAGCAAGGCGAACAGTAGCTAGAAAGTTTAAGAAAACCGTAGAACGCTTAGCCTAACTCCCAAATTTCGTTGTGCGGTGCCGAGGACTGAGTTTGCGAAGTCGAGCAGTGCACAAGAGAAAGAGCGACGCCTAGCCCCGATGCAGACGATGCATGAAGACTGAACTTGCGACTTGAGCACGTGCGTAGATAGTTAGAGCGACACCGTATCCCGATCGACTCGTTCGAACCGCCGTTAACGTAAGTTAGGCGATTCGAAGGTAACCGAACAAGGAAAGTGCCTCGCGCGGAGGGCTTACGAGCGAGCCGCCAAGTGGTTGTGCCGTGAGCGGTAAGTGCCTCTGCCGCGGAGGGCTTACGAGCGAGCTTATCCGCGAGGTTTGGATGCCGTGTTACGCAACTCGAGTTTAGGAACTTGTTGAAACCAGACACGGGCGGGGAAAACCCTTAAGATTGCGGAGCCAAGAGTTATAGGCGACCGACAACCATCAAGTGTTACCAGAGAGAAAGAGAGTCCGAGAAGACGAGTGGTGAGAAGGGCCGAGGGGCGCGAGCATTCACCGCTCAATGGGTTGAACTTTACATGGCGGCAGAGAGACTTGGACGAACTAAGGCGCGAATCGAGAAAAGCGCCGGTTAGGAAGCGAAGACCTACACGAGGAACTTACGGTCGGTCGATGTTCCAAGTCTTTGGTCGGCTCTCTCCGTCATCCATGCCAGCGAACGGCCGGGATCCGGAAGGAGTTTTGATCCGATCCCGAGCACGGAGCTCGCCGGGACCACGACAGCGCGCCGGCGAAGAGCGCCGCGCCGAAGAGATTCAAATTTCGAGCACGGAGCTCGTCGCAGAACCAGACGACGCCGGGCGAAAAGTCGCCGGCGCTGTGATCCAACCCGAGCACGGGCTCGTCGCAGGGACGAGACGCGACGCCTCGGGCGAAGAGCTGCCGGCGCGAAGAGATCCATCCCGAGCACGGAGCTCGTCGCGGAGACAGACGCGCGCCGGCGAAGAGCTGCCGGCGAGTTGATCCGGTCCCGAGCACGGAGCTCGTGGCGGGGACAGACTTGCGCCAAGGGCGAAGAGCCGCCTGCTGCGAAGAGATCCAAATTTCGAGCACGAAGCTCGTCGCGGGGACGACAAGCCGCCGGCGAAGAGCTGCCGGCGCTAAGAGATTCAAATTTGAGCACGAGTCGGGAACCAGATCTGGAAGGCGATCAAGATCAAGAGATCGATCCGATCCGGCGGGAAGAGACATCCCGCCTTTCGAGTCGTAGTCCTCGAGAGAATCTTCCGTCGCCGATAGAGTTCGACATGTTCGACCTGCAGATCCCCACGGACGGCGCCACTTGCCGACGGTTGAGATATCGATCTCAAGTCGCTAAGGTTCTTTAAGATTGAGATAGGAGACACGCCAAACAACCACGAACAAAGAACGAATGAGGCGATGGGGTTTTATCTGGTTCAGCCTCTCGGGAGATAATAGCCCTACGCCCAAATTTTCTTATATATCAAAGATGAATACAAGAGGTGGCTCGACGAGACGAATGTGTCTCATGAGATTATGGTGTACAAGCGAAGAGTATGCGACAAAGTAATCTTAGATGCCAGATGCGTCTAAGTCGTCCCCTCTATACGCCGTAGGGGCTCGGTTTATATAGTGCTGAGCAAACCGACCTACCGAGGGAATATCGGTAAGCTAACTATGAGATCGCAACGAACTCATACATGCCAAATATATCCCGAGGCAGATAAGGCATACTCCAATTCTTGGGGATCACGACTCCTAATCCAATCCGGAAACCAACGTCCCGGGTCTTCACGTAGGCCGTCAGTAACTCTTGTTCGAGTAGGACTCAAACACGAATCCTAGGCCGTTCGCCGTGCGGCCCAGAGGTCGTTCGCAGATGCACATGGGCCTGATAGAACCTTCCAGGGAGCTGGGCCCTAGTAGGCTGTTCGATTGGGCCGTCAGGGAGTGGGCCATGGCAATGGGCCGTAATCTAATCCCCGACACCATCGCTTGAGGGATTAACCATTATTATCATCACCATAACACAGTGAATTCACCAAGAATCCCTTGGGGTCTTTGCACCTTACATATTGGATGAAGTACAACAAGGAGCTACAATGGTTGAATTCTTGTTTTTTATATTGGTAATAATGGATGCTGAGGGTGCAAAGAAATGGAAATAAGGTTATGTTTTGCTAGAATATTGGGTTTTCTATAAGGTTCTTTAGCTTTTCAATAGCAATATTAAGTTTCTGGTTTACAAAATTAACTTCCTTTTACATATTTTTAAATTATTCAATCACCTTTTTTTTTCAAAAAAATGGGGTATCAAGTATGGATTATATGCCTATCGAATTCTTTTAGATTTCTACGTGTGTACTCCCTCCGTCCCTTGAAGCAGGTCGTTTTAGGATTTAAAAAATGTCCCTCAAAGCTGGTCGTTTTAGAGCCATGGGTCCCACATAGCTGCGTTCACACCTACTTTCATGCACATTTATTGCTAATTTGCCTCCAATCCTGCTAGCTTTAATCACTGGATGTAGGGGTACATGCGTAATTAGCCCGGGCCACTAATTCACAATTTTGAAACCCAGAACGACCAGCTTCAAGGGACGGAGGGAGTAGTTATTTTGGAACTCGAGACCGGTTCTATTTCTCTATCACGTGTAATTACACAGGGTTGTTGAGTGATCTGCGCACATCATTTCTCTCATCATTCATTGTTCGAGTGGTTAACCGTCGCGCCACGCCTCAGGCACATTTCGAGCTAAAAACCACCCGTTTCTTTTGCTTGATTAGTGGGTGGCAATCGATTTGTTTCCAGCTTTTCCATCGTCACAGAAAGAACAGGAGAACACACACTACATACATACATGTGGCCTCCGCTCGATCGGTACATGCGTTTTTGTACATTTTCATAGGGAGCAAAAAAAAAACTGAGGGAATTAAGAAAGAAGAATGAGGTGACAACATAGGGCGCACGGATATATGTAGCTAAGCTAGCCGGGCACTTTTCCACCACGCTTGCACATGCAAGCATGGAGGTGATCCGGCCATGGCTTGGCGCAGAAGGGACGAAGAGGCTAAGCTATTTTTTTTTTGAGAAAGAGACAGCATTTCATTGATTACTGAGCATCAGTACAGAGTATGTCTCGGATGCAATCCGGGACAACATTGCGATAGACATTACATGGGAATTGCTCAGAACTACGAGCTAAAGTGTGAGCCGCCACATTCAAAGAACGGTTAACATGCACAAAGGAGCAACTAAGGAATTGTTTTGCCCAGCGCTTGATATCTTCAATCACACAGCCCAAGCCGGATCGGTCTTGGATTTTTTAAAGAAGTCGATTAATGACCGAGAGACAATCCGTAGCGAGGATGACCCTCCTGTACCCCTCCTTCTTGGCCAGAGACAGCGTGCGCCGAAAAGCAACTGCCTCAGCGGCTTCCGGCGACGCCATACCGGGGAGAAGTTCAGAAACCGCCAGAAGACAAACCCCATTATGGTTCCGAGCCACCATGCCAAAACCCATCGAATGCGAACGAAAAACCGCAGCGTCGACATTGATGTACACAGACCCCGCCGGCGGTGGATTCCAATCAGGAGCAGAGGGATGGACATCACACCTGTGCGCAGGATTCGTTGTAGAAGATTGCTGCACAATCAAATCCACATAAGCCGAGATCTTGTGAAACACCCGACTCGGGAGTTGGGAGGAGTGGTTGTTCAATACCTCATTCCTAGTGACCAGATGTGCGCCAAGTATCGCCTAAGACAGTATTTTGCCGAGGTGAGCCGCGCCTCAGCCGATCGAAGATCCAATGCCTTAAGTTCCCCGAGCCTTCCCTGCACAAGTTAAGGCCGTACATTTCTTTCACAGAGTTCCACACCTCCACCGCGAAGGGGCACAGCAGGAGGGTATGGGCAATATCATCATCTCTATTATAGAATATACACCCATTGACGGCCAGAATATGTCGATGACGAAGTTGAGAACCCGTAGGTAAACAATCGTGCGCTGCACGCCACAAAACAATTTTCATCTTCCCTGGGGCATTTATTTTCCAGAGCAAGCGCCAAGAATAAGAATTGGCTTCCAAGTCTGAAGGAAGACCCCTTCCACTCTTGCTCTGAGCCAAAAGAAACTGATTCGTCCTGGCTAAGTTGTAAGCCGAACGGACAAAGAACACACCTCGTTTATCATGAGGCCAAGAGATAAAATCCGCCCCACCTGAGTGACTAATGGGGATCTTCAGGACTTCGCTAGCCACCTCCTCCTCAAAAACCTCCTGAACCACAGCTGAGTCCCAAGCAGTTCCATCATCCTTCATCGATAATCAACAATGATCGTAAGGAATGGGAACAAGGGTCCTCACGAAAGCAGCTTGGAAGCCAGGAATCCAAGAGTCCGATTGAATATTGATTGTTTTACCATCACCAACTCCCTAGCGAACCCCCTCCTTCAACAAATCCCTACCGAACAGAATGCTGCGCCACGTAAAGGATGACGCCCTAGGCTGGGACGCACTCCAGAAATTGGTGTCAGGAAAGTAACGACCTTTAAGCACACGGGAACAGAGGGAATCATGATCCGAGAGTAGCCGCCAGACTTGTTTAGCGAGCATTGCTTTGTTGAAAAGAGGAAAATCACGGAAGCCCATCCCCCCAGAGACTTTGGAGAAGACAGGCACTCCCAAGACTTCCAATGCATCTTTTTCTTTCCATTTTCAACTCCCCACCAATGATCAGAGATGTACCTCCGCATGGTCTCGCAAATGGACACAGGGAGCTGGAAACAACTCATGACATAAGTCGGAATTGCCTGCACCACCGATTTGAGAAGCACCTCTTTGCCCGCCCTAGACAAGGGGCGTTCCGTCCACCCATTGAGTCTTTTCCAGACCCTATCCAGAAGGGACTTGAAAGATTTGGTAACAGACTTGCAATTCTCTGTGGGCATGCCAAGATAGGTGTCCTCCAAGGTTTCAGCTCTAACCTGGAGACAATTCATGACCGCCTCCTTAACAACAGTAGAGCAACACCTCCCGAAGAAAATGCTAGACTTCTCGAGATTGATTTTTTGACCCGAGGCTTCACAATAGGTTTGGAGAGTAGCTTTGAGAGCCCGGACACTCCTAGGATCGCTCCTAGCAAAGAAGATGCTATCATCCGCAAAAAGCAGGTGGGAGATCAAAGGGCCTTGCCTGCCGTTCCTGATACCCCGCAACTCCCCCACCTCCTCCATTTTCCTTAGAAGGCTCGACAAACCTTCAAAGGCACAGAGAAAGAGGTAGGGACTAATCGGGTCCCCTGCCTCGCCCCCGGAAGGATCACCCAGTTTGTAAGTTCCCTATTGACACAGACCGCATATCTCACCGTTGTTATACAGCGCATGACCGTCTCCACCCAAGGCTGAGCAAAGCCAAGCTTCTCCAAACACCCTCGGAGATAATGCCACTCGATGCGGTCGTACGCCTTCATCATATCAACCTTGAGATCAAAGAAGGGTTTCTTGACCCGTTGTTTGCGGATAGTATGCAGGCACTCATAAGCCACAAGGGCACAGTCTGTGATGAGTCTCCCCGGGACAAAGGCACTCTGGGATTCAGAGACGACGTCTTGTAGGAGCAATTTTAGCCTATTCGCCAAGACCTTAGAGGCAATCTTATACAGCACATTACAGAGGCTAATGGGCCGAAACTTCGAGAGATGCTCGGCATTCTTCACTTTAGGAATGAGGACAATAATAGAGTCGCAAAGACCACTCGGGATTTCCTCACCCGAGAGAAAGCCCCTCACAGCATTGCAGATATCCTCTTTAATTATCTCCTAATGGGTTTGATAGAAAAGTGCCAGAAAGCCGTCCGGGCCCGGGGTCTTGGTAGGGCCCATTTGGAAAAGGGCCTCCTTAATCTCCAAGTCCGTGTACGGTTTGCACAACTCCTCGTTCATGGGCAAATCCACCTTGTTTGGTATCACGTCCAGAACCTCTGCCATCGCAGCACATGGTTCCGAGGTAAATAGCTTGCCATAAAAAGTTTCCGCCATCAGCAGGAGTCCCTCGGAATCCACACATCTGGAACCGTCCACCCTTTCTAGAGCCCTGATCCTGTTGGTGTTACGTCTGGCAGTGGCGCGAGCATGGAAGAAGGCAGTGTTCCTATCTCCCTCACGAAGCCAATCCACCCGCAAACGCTGACGAGCCAAAATCTCCTCCCTCTCAAAGAGCTCACAAAGCTGCTGTTCTAACACCCGCTCCTCATGAACCATCCCGAGCACCAAAGGGGAGGAGCGTAGAACCTTTAATCTTGTTTCAAGCTGCTTAATTCCCCGCCTAACAGACCCAAAAGCCACCTTACTCCAGTCCCGAAGAGAACCAGCCATCCTCTTCAGACAAGACCAGACAGATATTAGAGCCGAGGAGGAAAACGCATTTCTCCCCAATTGTCCTCCACAAAAGCCTTGTAGCTATCATCTCGAAGCCAAGCTGCCTCAAAGCGGAACCTCCCAGAAACTGAAGCTTGACGAGGGCGAGAATCTATCCCCGGAATCACAATCGCCACCGCGAAGTGATCTGAGGACGACGTAACAACATTCTCCACCTCACAGTCCGCAAACCGACTCAAGAACTCACCATTTGCCACTGCTCGATCGAGCCGGACCCTGATAAGGCTCTGCTCATTTTGCTTGTTTGTCCAGGTGAACTCTAGACCCGCAAAACCCAGGTCATGAAGACCGCAATCAACCAAGCAAGACCTGAACTGCTCCATTTGAGCATCGGTGCTATCACGGGAGCCTTGGTGCTCCTCCCGGTGAAGCACCTCGTTGAAATCCCCACAACAGAGCCACGGCCCAGACCATTGGCCATGGAGTCTTCAGATAAGGTCCTAAAAGAAGTGCCGGAGCTCCCTCCTCGGCTCCCCATACACAAAAGTCACCCGCCAAGGAGCTTGATCCAACACCGACACCACCACGTCGAAGCAGTGAGGATTGTAAGCTCGAAGCGAAACCAAAACGTTATCAGACCAAAAGAGAGCGAGGCCCCCACTGAGACCCTCGCTCGGCACACCAAGAGAGCCAGAAAAGCCCAGAGACCACATGAGGTTCTTCACTTTAGTCACCCCCATCTTCGTCTCGGAGAGGAAGAGGAGGGAGGGTCGAAAATGCTTCACTAGCCAGCGAAGCTCGCCCACCGTCGCAGCCGACCCCAGGCCACGACAGTTCCAGCACAAGAGAATCATTGCGCATGGCGGGGTTGCTCCACAGCCACCGCTAGATCCGCCGATCCAAGTTCTGTCACTCTCAGCTTCTTTGACGAATCCAAGTCACCCTCCCCTTCCTCTAGGAGCTGCTTTTGGCGACTCTCAATCGCCCTCGACACCAAAGCCAGGGCAAGGCTTTGAGAGCCCGCTGACGGATCAACGTGGGAATCACCAAGACATAACGTCTTCGCAGACTTTCGCTTCTGACCAGAACAACCCACCGATAGCACTTTTGCCGGGAAAAGTTCGACCCCCTGCCCAAGGCCCTTTCCACGCCATGCCCCGGCCACTCGCCACCCCGCCACCGCCTTTCCCCGCCAATGCAGTTTCAAGGCGGTAACCTCTGCTCTTTCTCTAACCCATCTTGGGTAACACCTCCTTTGCTACGGTTCCTTGAGGAACCACTCCGGTCAGAATGCTCTGGGGTCGAGAAGACATCGCCCTCTGCACCACGAGCATCCGGCGAAGAGGAGGCATGGCCCTACGCCACGGAACCGCCTTTCTTGAACACCCCTTCCAACACGCAGACCCTCTTCGCAAAGATAAGGCGTGTCACCCTCTTCGTCCCTTTCCGCAGAGTCGGACAAACAAGGAAGGAGTGTCCCAACATCCATAAGAGAAACAAGAGAGCGGAAGACGCCATACTTCACCTCAAAGGATTCCAAGTAATCATCTTTGGGGGAGTAGATCAGGCAAAACGCCGAATCGCTCCTCCACATTGATCTCCACTGAGGCGCATGAAGCCACCCCAACAACGGCCTCTCATCATCAAGATCTACCTCAACACCGCCTAACGGTTTGGCAATCATCTCCCCACGAGCATTCATCATCTTGTATGGTAGGGCGAAAATTTCGCCCAAATGGCCAAGCTATCAAAGCGAACTTGGAGTGGCTTAAAATCAAGATCATACTTCTTCAAAAGGACGTGTTTGCCCACCGCCCATAGCTCCCGCCTCGTAACTCGTCCCTATCGGTTCCGAGCCAAACTCAGCCAAGAACATGTTGACACCCACTGGATTGAAGATCAGACCGCGGGGATTACCCCAAGCCGGCCGCATTGCCGCTGCAATCGTCTGGATGTGTAGCACAGACGGGCCAAGGACTTTCCCTACCAACGCCCGAGCCGGGTCAACCAGATCGAGATCATCCCCATCATCAAGGACCACTGCCTCAGCCTCCGCCGCCGTGAGATGAAGGCGAGCCATCATCTCAGCAACCCGGTCACCCGAACCCGAGATCCCAGCACTAACACCTTCCTCAGCCGCCTTCTTGGCCTTGCCCCTTTCATCCGCTGGCCCCCTCGGGGAAGGGACAGCCGCCCCCAGGGAAGAGGCCATCGCCTTCTTGGTTGGCTCCGCCATGGCCACCTACTGGACTCAAAGAACGCCCCTGAATCACCCCGAATCCCACGCACAGTGGCCCCCTAAAGGCCAAGAAGCAGAGGGGAATAGCAGATCTGGAGGATTGGGAGGGAGATCAGTGGACTCACCGGAGAAATCAGCAAGTCAGGTTGAGATCCCTCCCGTCCGGCTGCCGGTCACCGGGGCAGGCCGAGAGTCGCAGGAGAGGGAACATTCCGCAGGCTCGCAGCTACCTACGAAGAGGCTAAGCTAGTGCAGGGAGGTGATCGTCTTGTTTCCTCTCCTTTTCGCCTTTCTCCAAAGGAAGCATGCACACTGAGAGTGATCCATCAGATAAAGCGCTCTCTCGGCTGCACTGTAGGAGAGTGATCTATTTCGGTTCAGATCGGCCTGGCTTCGCCCGCTAGCTAGCATGCTCTGCCTTCCTTCATGTAGGGTGACACACCGGCCAAGGCGGCTAGCAGTCGACCAGCAAACACGGAATATGGCTGTATTTGGTTTGCGGTTTTGTTTGGTTCGGTTTGATTAGATCAATATTATTTTACAGACTGTTTGATGTAATATTTTAAAATAATTTTTCGGAGTTTTGTAGAATTTTACTTAATGATCTAAATAATAGTTTTTACATATTGTTTTAATGTTTTTATATTGTTATTTTATGGTTCTCAATTTTTAGCCCAACCAAATCGACTCGAACATGCTAGAATTTAGAGCCCGCTGCAAACAGCCTACGTATGGGCCAAAACGTAGGGAAAGGGCTCCCAAGTCTTAACGGACCTAAAGGCCCAACTGGAGCAACGACTAAGGCCATGGGCCCACTCAACCCAAAAGACTAGCCTAGTGGAAGAGGGTGCCTCCACCTTTTAAGTTGTGCTCCCCCATCACTAATAACCGATGTAGGACTAAACCCAACAATCTCCCCCATCACACATCGGACCACTTCGTCACAACGGACAACTTCGTCCAGCGAATGTGTGGAATTGACGGAGATGTGGGTCAATGCCTGGCTCTGATTCCACTTGTTAAGATTTAGAGCCCGTTGCAAACAGCCCCCGTATGGGCCAAAACGCAGGGAAATGGCTCCCCAGGTCTTAACGGACCTAAAGACCCAACTGGAGCAACGACTAAGGCCATGGGCCCACTCAACCCAAAAGACTAGCCTGGTGAGAGAGGGTGCCTCCACCTTTTAAGTTGTGCTTCCCATCACCAATAACCGATGTGGGACTAAACCCAACAATCTCCCCATCACACATCGGACCACTTCGTCACAACGGACAACTTCGTCCAGCGAATGTGTGAAATTAACGGAGATGTGGGTCAATGCCTGGCTCTGATACCACTTGTTAGGATTTAGAGCCACCGCAAATGCGACCTAACGATGAACCAAAACGCAGAGAAAGGGCTCCCCAGGTCTTAACGGACCTAAAGGCCCAATTGGAGTAATGACTAAGGCCATGGCCCCACTCAACCCAAAAGATGAGCCTGAAGACTATCTTGAAGGGAGAGGGTGTCTCCACCTTTTAAGTTGTGCTCCCCCATCACTAATAACCGATGTGGGACTGAACCTAACAGAACAAAACCGTGAGCCAAGGAGGACCATATTTGAAGTGGTTTAAGCTTAATTAAAAAAAATTAAAAAATTTCTTTTATCATTGTGAAGTCATTAAAAAATATCTAAAAAATTTAGCTTGACATTCAGCTCGCTTAATTCAGTTATATTGTTTATTCAGCGTAACAACTCTGAACATGCATACAATAATGCATCATGATTGTGTCTCATTTGACTCTAGTTCAGGTGCTTATTTTATTCGTTGATTTATTTAGTGGAAAGATAAACTTTAAAAGCTTCTCGCATAAGTTTGTAGGCGGACACACTTAGGGGTTGTTCTCGAGAGGTAAAATATCTTAATATCTATGTATATTGGTGAGATATGGTGTCTGAAAAACTAAAATTTTCAACCTATTGATGTCAGATTTAAATAATCTTAATTAAAGCAGCTAATGAAAATTTAAAAAATATTAAAAAGAATAGCGGACAACCCTCGACACTCTAGGCTCGACAAAACGTGTCATCTTGGGCCAAGTCTCCAGCAAGCGCTTGTTGCCTTGGAAGTCACATGGTTTGGCCATCCTCTTCTCTGAAGTACATCTAAAGTTAAAATCTTGTGCTGTAGGGCGGTTTACATTAAGATTTTACACTTCGCCGCCCAAATTTGCAAATGGAAAGGATCTCGACTTGAGGTAGCAAAATGAGCATCGTAGACTGATTTTGCTGGGTAGGTGCCACTTGTAGTCCAGCGCCAATGAATACGATCAGGGACGTTGATCGAATTAAATTAAATTAAAAATCGTTATTTTTTATAAGGCAAATGTTGTAATATATTGTAGTTATTTTTTTGTGTGGTTTTAAATAATTCTTCTTACAGTTTGTAAAATATTTTTTTCCATAATTTTTGAATTCTTTAAAACGTGTTTCGAGAGGGTTACAAATTTGTTACAGTAAAACTCAACTCAACTTCAACCTGGAACAAACAAGGCCTAAGAGTGATTTGCTGCACCCTTGCCTAGAGATCAATGAATTGGTTAGCTTCCTCTTGGATGGTTAGCCTCACCATGCATGTGATCCATCTTCTAGACGCTGCTTCTTCTTGCACCGAGAAGTTTTTGTCTCCCCTTTAGAAAACTGTAGAGCCATCGGTCAGTCCAGAACAGGCTATGGGGTTGTTTGGATGGCTACCGTGCTGAGCCGTGCCAAAGCATGGCACACCATCTTTTTTGGCGACTATTTGGATGGCACACCTCGCGCCCTTGCCAAATCTCGCCCTCGCCAATTTTTTATACTGTGCCGCAACGCCATTCGACGACGCCCGAATCGGCCGCCCTCGCCTTTCGTTGGCGTCCCTTCGCTCAGCGTTGGCACGGCAAGTCGTTCGTCGGCAAGGCGCCTGCGGGTCATCGTCCAAACAGCCCCTATATGTCCATTGCCGACCGTGATTATGGTGCTTACAGAGAAAAGGCTTTCGTCCTTGATGTTTGATGTTGTAACAAAGACTTCAAAGTCCATCAAGGTCTTGGCCCTGTCAATCCCTTTGGGCCCAGCTATGACGCAGGCATAGGGCTCGGTCGAAACACTCCAGGCCTGAATCCCCCATTGGCTCTGACCGACATATGATCCATTGCTATTTTGCGCCGCACCTTTCGAAAAGAAGCTTCTCTTGAGCTTATCAATCCTATTTACAGCCCATGTACCCATCTCTAGGACCGATCGAGAGATAGTGAACGGTTTGGGACGTTAGACCGGCAACATATCCCGTGTACACAGTGGTATCCGTGTAAATTTCGTATATATTAACTGAAAGAGGATCCTAAGGTCTAGAGGGGGGTGAATAGGCATTTTAATTTTCTTTTTATTATTCTCAATTAAGCATCAAATGAATAGTGACCCAACCCTAGTGTCAATTGATACGCAAGCGGAAGCGATAAACAAGTCAACAAGCAACTAAGACATGGCATCACAATCAACACATTCAAAGCAATGGTAGTAAGTGCGGAAAGTAAATAAGAGGGCGACACGGTGTTTGTTTGACCAAGTTCGAGCCGCAACTCCTACTCTCCGCTGAGGCTACCTCTTGCGCAAGGACCGGCTCGCCTCGAGCCTCACGCCTCACTTACTCCCGTGAGTCGCTCCACCACTCCGGCGAGGTGGACTCACACCAGACACCGACTCAAGAGTAGCCACACGCCAAGGCCTACTCTCAAGCCCACGCCCACGAAGGATGTCTTCAAAAGTAACAAGTTCAAACGCCTGATCATGCCGGATCAAGGACTTCCATGAAGCTCGGTATTGGGGTTTGATGGATTGTGGCTTTGGATGATCTTGTGGGTGGAGGAATGGCTCTAGAACACCTAATTGATGAGTTATGAATGTGGTAGGTGAAGTGGAGCAGCAAACCTCAAAATAGCCACCACTAGATAGGTATTTATAGCCCTAGAGCAAAACTAGCCGTTGCCCTCTAAGAGGACAAAAGACTAGCTGTTACACTCTCTACGGACGCCGTCCGACGGGCTCGGACGCCGTCCGACAGAGCGCATCGCTCAGCAAAAATAGGTTTACGGACGCCGTCCGTCCCCACGGACGCCGTCCGACAAGAAGGATCGCGCAGCGCCGAAACCACCGGACGCTTCAGACGCCGTCCGCAATGAGAAAGCCCGAAATTGAACCTTATCGGACGCCGTCCGTAACTACGGACGCCGTCCGAGCGCTGAGTATGCAAGGGACCGGACGACCACCAGACTCCGTCCGACGAAAGTTCCTCGATTAAAACCTTACGGACGCCGTCCGATTACCACGGACGCCGTCCGACAGAGAAGAATTTTCGAGCTAAAATTTGTGGGGAATTTAGGTGGGTTTCTCTCTCTAGAAATCTCACAAGGATATATATGGGTATTTTTAGAAGTGGTGGACTACGAAACCGAAGTTTTCGAGAATTCGCAAAGATCCCAGCATAGTCCGAGATATTCAACCCTTTTGAAATCCGACGAAAAACAAGAAATAAACCTAACTACTCCTAATTTATACGTGACCTCTTCTCTCGCCTTGGCCACGATTTGAAATCTTGGAGCAGCTCAGAAAATTGTCGACGCTTCAAATTAGGGTTTATAAAAATCGCCGAGTCTTCGCTAGGGTTCCGAGAAGTCCAAAAAACCCCTAGCCCTTTATATTAATTAATTTTATCATCAATGCCACTAATAAAAATTAGGGCTCAACGATGCTCACATTAACTAACAAAAGTCATAAAAAATATAAAAAAAATTTGCAGATGTACTAAGGAACATGTTCTACTTACGTATAAAGTTTAAAAATCAAATTTATTATATATCAAAAGTTTGTAAGACAAGTATTGCGGCTTTGAAGCCCTACCATTCCACAAATCTTTTTCCAATTTTGTCTAACAGTACCCGGTGAACTCCTAAATTTTGGGTTCCAAAGATTTAAAAAAATGTAGCACAGATAAAACAGAGAGTGCCTCCCCGAAGTATTGACCCGGATGCACATAACCTCCTGACTTCAAAAACCAGGTAACCAGTCCCACGAACTATTGAAATCAGTACACTTAACCCCTGGTAGCGGTTTTAAGGGTGGTTTTGCCACCGAGGCGCTCCAAATGGGTGGTATTGCCCACGTGGCACCCGACGTGGCAGTACAATCACGTATAAACAAAAAAATAAAAAGTGGGGCCATGTAAGTCTCTCTTCCTCTCCCCTCTCTCCTCTCTCTGCTCTCCTCCCTGCTCCACCCCGCCACCGCCTCCTCCCTTCTCCACCTCGACGCCGCCACCTCCTCCTCACCCCCGAGACATGCATCTTAGCCCCAACAGCCTCGCCGCGATCTCCTCGCCCAAGCTCCCTACGCTGTAGCCGTGCCATTCGCACGTCGCGACATCAAGGCCACGGGCGCCGACGCCGGCCTGGACGACTCGCCGACCGCCAAGAAGGACAAGCCGGAGGCCGCCGGGGCGTGCCCCGCACTGACGTGGACCAAGGTGGCCGGGCGCAGCAGCTTGGGCCCGGGCGCGACGGCCTGGGTAGTCGGAGTTGTTGTTGAGCTAGTGGCGGAGGTGGTCGGGATGCACTTTTGGTGCTCGATGAAATGGCTAAGAGAGGTTGGAAGAAGAGAGGGGAGAGAGGCACGTAGGCTGCCACGGTGGCAAAACTATCCACCTGTGCAGCCTCGGTGGCAAAACCATCCTCAAAACCGCTACTAGGGGTTAAGTGCACTGGTTTCAATATTTCGTGAGATGGTTACCTGGTTTTTGAAGTCAGGGGGTTATGTGCGCCCGGGTCAATACTTCAGGGGGGTAAGTATACTTTTTCCATAAAAAAGTCATGTACCATGGTTAATCATCTACCCAAAACAAGGCTAGATGCTCCTCGGAAAAAAAAAACGATATTCGATAAGCAAATTTGAGTGTTTCATACGTACAAATACAATGTTCCAAAGGAAAAAAATCGCGGTGCACCTTTTCTTCACCATATTTTTCCTCAAATCTAGTTAGTCACCGTCGTGCTCGTCGGATCCCGCCACCTAGCTCATCGGGTTGGAGGTGGATCAAGGCGAGGAGTGAGGGTATGTAGAAGGGGAGAGAGAGAGAGAGAGAGAGAGAGAGAGAGAGAGAGAGAGAGAGACGCAGGTGGTGGCGTCGGCTCCATCAACCAGCCTGGCGGTGGGCGATGGGTCACGTAGCTCGACTGTGGGCCGGGTTCGGATCGGGTATGGTCGGGTTGCCGGACTTGTTCTTTAGGCCTAAGGCCGCCTATTGAACATCTCAGACCAGGTTTTTTGGATCGGGCTCAGATTTTCACTGGGTTTTTGGGTTTCGTGTCACAAATTGGTACCCGAACCTATCTGGTATATCGTCGGATCAGGTTCGGTTTAGTTTTTTTGGATGGGCTGGGTTAGGTTGGTTGGACCGGGCTACCTCCTCGTGCAATGCAAAACAATGGCTTACACGGAATCCGAAACGATCGAAGTTTGTTTGCAAGTATTTCCCTAATTCTGTTACTACTAGTTTAATTCTACTACTAAAAATGCGTTTTTTCATGGCATCTTTTATGCCGTAGTCGTTGTCTTCGGAGACCGTCTTTGCCTTCGGCGGGGGGAGGGGATGCAAATTTTAGGTCATGAGTCATGGCCTTCACTTGTAAAAAGAAAAGAACTCGACAATGGCCAGGATTGTCTCACCCGTAGATGAACATCTGGATTTAGTCCCACATCGGTTATTGGTGATAGGGAGTACAACTTAAAAGGTGGAGGCACCCCTCTTCCACCAGGCCCAGGACCTGGGTTGTGCTTCCAGTTGGGCCAATAGATGTTGAGACCTGGGCCCGAGACCAGGTTTTGGTCTCGGGGGCAGCCGGATCGCTGGCGGGCCATGAGATAGCAGGATCGCAACGGGCTCCAACAAGTGGTATTAGAGCCATGGTCGGTACACCGGAACGTCTCCATGAGATCGCACGGTGTAGGACAGATGGTCCGATGTGTGATGGGGGAGATTGTTGGGTTTAGTCCCACATCGGTTATTGGTGATGGAGGAGTACAACTTAAAAAGTGGAGGCACCCCTCTTCCACCAGGCTAGTCTTTTGGGCTGAGTTGGGCCAGGACCTGGGTTGTGCTTCCAGTTGGGCCAATAGATGTGGGGACATGGGCCCGAGACCGGATGTTGGTCTCGGGGGGAGCCAGATCTCTGGCGGGCCATGAGATGGCAGGATCGCAGCGGGCTCTAACAAGAGAGGAGCGAGAAGAACATAGCAGACACACCCGAAAGGTCGAAGATCAGAGTAGTCTGCTGGGTGTCCAGAAAGACGCTCTATAGGAATACCACCTTGAAGAGCAGAAGAAGACTGAAGATTGATGAGATGACAAGCAGAAGAGACAGCCTCAGCCCAGAAGTGAGGTGGAACAGAAGAAGCATTCATGAGAGCACGTGCAGTTTCAAGAAGATGACGATGTTTACGCTCAGCCACACCATTTTACAAAAGAAGGGGATAAGGTGCTGCATACGCAACATAAGCTTTTCGGCATAGTAAATTGCAAGACCATACATTTTTTATTGTTTCCATTAGGAGTTGGTGATCCCTTCCGCTGAGACTAATGGGTTTATATTTTAGTTTGGTTTATAAGTTGTTGTTGTTGTTGTTGTTGTTGTCGTTGTCGTTGTTGTCGTGATTGCCGTCGTTGTTGTTGTTGTTGTCGTTGTCGTTGTCGTTGTTGTCATTGTCGTTGTCGTTGTCGTTGTTGTTGTCGTTGTTGTCGTTGTTGTTGTCGTCGTCGTCGTTGTTGTTATTGTTGAATCTGAAATTTCTGCATGGTGGGTCGGACCAATGGCAAGCAATGCTGGCCTAATGGCATAAGCTGCTCCGGCCATCGCCGAGACGAGGTAGCTTCCTAGATTGGAGTTGTCGCCGGCGGTGATGGCGATCCGACACTACTGGTTGATGGCCGCAGCGGCCGTCGGGTTTCACCTCGTTCTCGTGCTCTTTGGCAGGGACCTCCACCTCGCTTCCCGCCCAGAAGTCTCCACCCCCCTCACGTCCCTCCGCTGTCGTAAGCACTTCCTCTCTCTCCGCTGTCAAGAAGATGACGATGTTTATGCTCAGCCACACCATTTTACAAGAGAAGAGGATAAGGTGCTGCATACGCAACATAAGCTTTTCGGTATAGTAAATTGCAAGACCATACATTTTTTATTGTTTCTATTAGGAGTTGGTGATCCCTTCCGCTGAGACTAATGGGTTTATATTTTAGCTTGGTTTATAAGTTGTTGTTGTCGTTGTTGTTGTCGTTGTCGTCGTCGTCGTTGTTGTTGTTGTCGTCGTTGTTGTCGTTGTCGTCGTTGTCGTTGTTGTTATTGTTGAATCTGAAATTTCTGCATGGTGGGCCGGGCCAACGGCAAGCAATGCTGGCCTAATGGCATAAGCTGCTCCAGTCATCGCCGAGACGAGGTAGCTTCCCAGATCGGAGTTGTCGCCGGCGGCGATGGCGATCCGACACTACTGGTCGATGGCCGCGGCGGCCGTCGGGTTTCGCCTCGTTCTCATGCTCTTCAGCGGGGACCTCCACCTCGCTTCCTGTCCAGAAGTCTCCACCCCTCTCATGTCCCTCCGCTGTCGTAAGCACTTCCTCTCTCTCCGCTGTCAAGAAGATGACGATGTTTACGCTCAGCCACACCATTTTACAAGAGAAGGGGATAAGGTGCTGCATACGCAACATAAGCTTTTCGGCATAGTAAATTGTAAGACCATACATTTTTTATTGTTTCTAGTAGGAGTTGGTGATCCCTTACGCTGAGACTAATGGGTTTATATTTTAGTTTGGTTTATAAGTTGTTATTGTTGTTGTTGTCGTTGTCGTCGTTGTGGCCGTTGTGGTCGTTGTGGCCGTTGTGGTCGTTGTTGTTGTCGTTGTTGTCGTTGTCGTTGTTGTCGTCGTTGTTGTCGTTGTCGTTGTCGTTGTCGTTGTCGTTGTTGTTGTTGTTGTTATTGTTAAATCTGAAATTTTTGCATGGTGGACCGAGCAAACGGCAAGCAATGCTGGCCTACTGGCATAAGTTGCTCTGGCCATCGCCGAGACGAGGTAGCTTCCCAGATCAAAGTTCTCGCCGGCGGCGATGGCAATCGGACACTACTGGTCGATGGCCGCGGCGGCCGTCGGGTTTCGCCTCGTTCTCGTGCTCTTCGGCAGGGACCTCCACCTCGCTTCCCGCCCAGAAGTCTCCACCCTCCTCACGTCCCTCCGCTGTCGTAAGCACTTCCTCTCTCTTCCTCCCCAACCTTCTCCTAGACAGCCGTAATAGCGCTTCTCATTTATCTCCTTTGTGTGTGCGCGTTGCAGTGGCGGAGGGCTACTGGCTAAAACAGGCATATATGTCGTCCTACTCTGATACGCCATGCGCTCCCTCTCCGTCCTCGCTTAGCTAGTTTATCTTCACTTGATATTTGCACCTGAGTACACTTGGTGGAAGGGATGATTAGTCCTGTCGAATGGTTTTCTTTCATGTTCGGTGTATCATGGTTCCCCTTTGCTGCTATCGGTTCTTGGTCCGTTAGCTACTAAAAGGTGATTGATCCATTTCTTTTATATGTACGTGGTTATACATTCACATTCATCATTGTATTATGATTTCACACAGTTTGTTTACTTTGTTCGATTGAATTGTCATTTGAAATATTGGAAATCTATTCTTCCATGGTGGTACAGGTCTGATTGGCGCCATGCTCATATATGTTGCAAGTAAACTAATATATACCTTTTTATAGAAGAAGCTATTTTTTTTGACTTATTATTACTTATGTTCTTATTTTGCCTTGGCATGTAATTATTTGAGTAAAACATTTTTTTTGAAACCTCAAATGTTTCCTATGTCTTCATTTTTCTGGTGGTCATGTAATTTCTGACACTCATGAATGCACGACACAGTTTGACTTTTGTGTTTGTAGATTTTATAGCTGACATGCTCATCCGAGCAACTGGCCATAGACTCCAAACGGCACGCAACAGGAGCTTGAAGTCACCTGACCTCACAAAAGCAGTAAATACTTCAGGTGAGTCATCAAAATAGAAGTTAAGGTTATGTTGCTTCACAGCCCTTTGGAATGTGCTTTATCGAATACTAGCCAAAATTTGCTCTTCTACTTGGTAACTCTCTTCTTGTTTTTGCGATTATGCACTTGTCTTAGCGATTACCACAAATAGGATCTTACAATATCATGCTTATTTAATTATTTTCATACTTGCAGCTTACAAACTGCAAAAATGAAATAGATATGAATATGATCATTCGATCAAAATGGTGGTTGCTATTCACATTTTTTATATTTTCATGACAGAAGGAAATGACCAATTATGCCCCTCTTTTCCTGTTCAAGGAATAAATAAGCAATAGATTTGTTTCATTGAATTAAAGGTGTATGGACCCTTGTTTCTTGTTATGGCTAATTCTGTTGTTGGTAATCCATAAATGAACAATCTAATATGGAAAGGGGAGGATGAATATTTAGACTTTTAACAGTCTAAAGCTTACAGCTAATTTTGTTGTTGGTACACCATAAATGGACAATCTAGTCTGGAAAGGGGAGGATGAATATTTAGACTTTTAACAGTCCAAAGCTTACGACTAATATTGTTGTTGGTAAGCCATAAATAAACAATCTAGTCTGGAAAGGGGAGAATGAATATTTAGTTTTTAATAGTCTGAAGCTTTCTGCTTGTGATTAATCCCTTTGCTATGCGACTAACCATTATTATTGTACTGTCCTTGCAGTTAATGTAAATGCAGCAAATATTGCTTCTCTAATGTATCTGTGGAACCCTTGGGCAATAGTCACTTGTGTTGGTTCATGTACATCACCAATCGAGAATTTAATGGTTGTGATAATGATATATGGAGCTTGTTCACGTAAGGGCAGTTCACTTTGTGTTTCCCTTCTTTATTTTCCAACACCAAGTCAAAATCTATAATAAAACTTTGTCTTGAATTAGTTCCTTTTATTTTCCTTATTTTTCTTTGTTTTGTTTTCAAAACTGAAAAATTGTAGGTTATAATTGCCCTTTATTTGGAAATGCATTAGTCAGCAACCTTTTCATGGAAGTTAGTATATTGATCTTTGAGTAACCCAGAAGTTCTCATCCTTGTAAAATTTGTAGGTCTTGCTACCCTTGCTGCCTTTGGATATGCTACGGCGACACATCTCTCTCTTTATCCTGCAATTCTCATTGTACCGGTTTGTGCCAGAACTACCTTTTTGTAACTTTGTACTTCATATTAGATCGTATCTTTCATTTCTCTGCATTGTTGGGCAATGGGTACTAAACATGTATGCCTTTTCAGGTCATCCTTTTATTGGGTTATGGTCCAGATACTCCTCCAGCAAAAGTATTTCTTCTAAAAGGCTCAAGTGCCAGTGAGACTGGCATGCCATACAATGATAGAAGTTCTAAACATAGGTTTTCAACAGTTCTCATGGAAACCAATACTCCACTTCATGGTTTGGCTGTTTATCTGGTCATGTTATGTGCTGCTATTGAGCAGCATAGTTCTGAGTAAAGTGGGTGACCTTCCAGAGATGTTTGAAAAGTAAGATGCTTAAATTCTTGTTCTTCAGTAGTGATCAGATTCTTGCAAAAGTGTGTCCTAGTTTGTGTTAAGCTCTTTTTCGTAGAAATTCAATTTTGTGTGAGATTTTTGTCTTGTCCTAATAACCAGTTGCTCGGTTTTTGCTCAGGTACCCGTTTGAATCTATTAAAGAATTGCAGGAATTTTGAAGATCCCATTGAATTGAACTGCCGGTTCTTTGGATCGGCGACGAACGAACTTGACTTGCATTGAATCTATGCATGTGAAACGCATCTGTTGCCTGTTGGTCGTCGTCGCGCGCGGTCACGCGCCGCCGTGCTCCGCACTCCAGCAGCGGGTCGGCTGCGCCATTGCCGCGGCACCGCGGCCATGCAACTGGACAAGCAGCCCATCGTGAACATGTATGTGTGCCTAGCAAATCTCAGGAAGCAAAGTTTTCATGGCTGTACTATACGTTGCATTCTAGCAAGATACCACGTAAGGAATTGCATGGCCGAGTCATGCAGCTCGTGGTTCGCATGCACCGCGTCGAGCCATCTGTGAAACCACGCGCAAGCGCCATGCGCCGTCCGCACCCGAAGGTGCAAGAAGCAGGGCCCGCCGCCCTGCACCAAGAAGCAGGGACGGGACGGCTCCACCCCGCGCGCCCAGGGCCTCGTGGCGGCGGCGACTAGAAACCCTACCTATGCCACGTCCCAGCAGGCTTCCGTGCCACAAAGGGCCGCGCCCGCGGGCCCATTCGCCTGGGCCGCACCCTGGCAGGCCAATCAGCACACGCTTAGCAGGCCACGGACCACCGATCCGTGCCCCAAGCTAGGCCGCCGTGTCCTCGGGCTCCTCTTGCAAGCCCGCGCCACTCGTAGGCCGCACTGCCCCCTAGTGGACCGCCGTGCCACCCTCACGGGCCACCGTACTCCGCCTCCTGCCTAAGCAGGCCGGCGCCCCTCGCATGCCAGCTCCGTGGGCTAGCGCGACCACCTGGCAGGCCGCCGGCACACACTGACACACACACGCATGAAAATGCTCTGATAAAACAGAACATGCCGAGCCAGAGCGACAAAAAGAAAAAGAACGAAAAAGAGGAAGCGGAAGAGGAAGGAAGAATGAACCGATGAACTGAACCCATCCGGACAGAGCAGGAAACAGAGGAGGAGGAGGGGAGGAGGAGAGCAGAGAGATCCAGCCCCGGCATGGAGGCGGCGATGGATCTGATGCGGCGGATGCCGCCAGGGAGCACCGAGACGGCGCTCAACGCGCTGCTCTCCCTCCTCCCCGACCACTCCCTCGACCTCCTCTCCCAGGTCGACCTCCCGCTGCAGGTACGTAGCCGTAGCCCCGATAGATACGCGACGGCCACCCCGGGCTTCTTCGTTCGCGTTTCCGGGGTAGGGATCGAGCCGCGCGGGACGGATAGCCGGGATGCTGCTTTCCTTCCTGTGCCGATTGCCGAATCGCTCGTGGGAATGAGCCCCGTCCTCTCCTGTTGGTTCATGCCACGCACCCCTTGCGCCGTTTAGAGATTCGGTCGAGTCGAATCGAAGAGATTTCTCGCTATTTCTATCCAGCCTCGTTGCAAATGATAGGGTTGCTGTGAGCAATGTTTTGTCAAGTCTTTTAGATTGGAGGGATCCAGTAATGGGTTTCGTCACGTTTTGTGTTCTATCATTTGTCAATCCTCACTTGCTGTCTGTTCCTAAAAATGGTGTAAACATTGCAGGTTTGCATGGATAAGGAGAGCATGAAGGAATACATTCTTTGCGAGTATAACCGTGATGCCGACTCTTATCGGTCAGCAATTCTTCGAGCACCCCTGTTCTCTTTCTTTTCTGGAACCCAGGAATATCCCCGTTGGTTTCCATTTGTGTTCTGCGTAATCATAAGCATTGCGAGGAAAAACAATATTATTAATAAAAGGTTGAGACAGTAGCAAAGGATGCATCAAAGCTCGTAGGATTAAACTGTTAGTAATTTGCGGTGCATATTGCAGCAAAATCTTCTGTGATTGGCTTCATTGCAGATTGCATTTGCTGAAAATTGCTTCCTTATGGTGGGAGGTCTTCCCATTATAAGATATAAGGAAACTTCATTTGCATCCACTGGCCATGAATGCTAAGGAAACTTTATTTGCATCCACTGGCCACGAATGCAACTTCAATTTAGTGATAGTCCCAGCTAGCTTTTCCTAACATACCCAATGTTCCAGTAAATAAGTGTAATGACCACCAAGAAAATCAGTGCATTGAGCCCCATGCAAATGAATGAATCTGATTCCAGTCACTGTGAGTACTTGAACTGGCGCAAACACCAGACCTTGGGGAATCCATTTTGTTGTTATGATGCCCTTTCTTAATTGTGAGGTTGGCTTGCAGATCACCTTGGTCTAACAAATATGAGCCTCCTTTGGAAGATGGGACAGTTCCATCTGAAGAGATGAGGAATCTTGAGATTGAGGCAAATGAGGTTTTTTCTGTCTACCGTGATCAGTAAGAATCATATTTTATTTTGTTTCCTATTAATGCAGCAATGCTAATAAGCAAATGCAACATGAAAGAATGTCATAATGGTTCCACACTTAGCATACAGGAGATGATATCTATTTATCTATGATGTGAATGTAAAGCAAGTAATGTAACCTTTTATTGACAATTAGGTATTATGAAGGTGGGATCTCATCTGTTTACATCTGGGAGGATGAAGACGAGGGCTTCATTGCATGCTTCTTAATAAAGAAAGGTATGTAGGGAGTGCTTTATGTCATCTTCCTTATTCATTCAGATAGTCTAAAATTCATTTACAAATATTTCTGTTTTATGGTCCCAGATGGACAAGGAAAAAGAGGCTACATGCAAATAGGTTCATGGGACGCTATTCATGTTATTCAGGTGTCTCAAGATAAAGACTATCAATGTAGCTGATCAATAATTAGGACCTTATTTTCTCTTTCCAATTGTTTATGCACTTTTTGACTTAACAATTGAAATTTTGTGTAATGGCAATAGGTTGGTGCTGAAGAGGAAGGAGCAGCGCATTACTGCTTGAATAGCACCGTGATGCTTTCATTGACAACAGATAACAAGCAATCTGGAACTTTCAACTTGTCACCGTGATGCTTTCATTGACAACAGATAACAAGCAATCTGGAACTTTCAACTTGTCAGGGTCAATTAGGCGGCAGGTTGTATCTCGCTTCCTTTCCCCTCTTCCTCTTTGCTAGGTTAAATGTCCTTCAATTCAATGGCATCTATTAATCAAGGTACTGTGCAAGAGACAAATCTATCTGGTATCCCTATTTTCCACTTCAATTCAATGGCATCTATTAATCAAGGTACTGTGCAAGAGACAAATCTATCTGGTATCCCTATTTTCCACATCAATTGATGCAAGAGACAAATCTAACTGTGCAAGCGACTGCAAGCAACATATGTCCAATATTTATCCCAAATCATGCTCACAGCACATTCTCAGGTTTGCGAATGAAAAAAAAAACTACTAGAACAATCAGAACCTGCAACATAAGCTGTTCCAGACCACACCAACTTGCAGGTTAATAATAAGACAATTTTCTCGAACTACTCAAAGACAGCATATGCAAAACAGGAAGGAACAACTACATCTATTCAAAATTTGACAGGGCGAGCATTTGAACAAACCTAGGACCACAACAAACCGCAAGTACCCGTATACTCCTATCAAGCGAATAATAATTAATAATTATATGCGGCACGCCGAATGGAGTCAACAGCCAATAATCTCCCGCCATACCTCCAAACCCATGATCCAATCTAGTTAACGAAACAGTAAAATCCATCTTGCAGAAACCCAAATTTGACCAGACCAAAATAAGCACCAAGATCATCAGCCACGGCGCCCAGGCCCCAATCCATGTCGCAACTCCATCACCACCACCGCAAGGCTAACCGTACAAGCATGGCAGATGAATTAAGGATTGCAGAGTAAGCACGTAGAGCAGAAGGCTGGGATCACCTCATTTTTTTCTCCTCGGAGTTGCCGACGCGAGACACGGTCCTTGCTGCGTGGGAATTTGGGGATTAGGGTTTTTTTTTTTTAAGGGGCCATTACCCGGATTCATTAGCTTAACAGGGTTAAAACACCCAGCTTACAACAAGGACCCTTGCAAAGTTCAAGAAACAAGTTGAGAGCCTTTACAAGAGCCTCGATGCAAGAACCACAAACGCTGCTTCTCAGAGTGACGACAACTGCCGCCGGAAGAAGACACTGAGGTGCCTGACGCTCCTGACGGAACCGCCACCACCCGCCGATACCCCGCAGGGTTTTGAAGATGGGGATTAGGGTTTTGAACCTTCGGGGAGACCGCCTTGGGGTTGGGGAGTGAAGCTGCAAATGAAAGGGGAAGGATGCCGTGGCGCCTGGTGGGTATAAAAGGAGCGACGAGTGGGAGAGAAGGCGACAGAGTGGCAAAGTCGTAATATCACTGAAGGGGTGTAGCCTGGCTTGGCTGCTTCCAAAAGGCTCTAGATCATTCTATTTCCTCCCGGTTCTCCTTCTCCATCCACCGGGGTTATTTTCCTTTTCTTAATCCTTACAGCAAATCTCCGTCTCCGTAGTCCGTACGAGGGAACACGGAATATCCGCATGATTGAATTTTCGAAAAATATCTATTTTACTCTTTCGACCATGATGGTGTAGATAAACTTAACTCTAAAAAAACGAGTATCTAGGTCTTTGATGTGTTGCGCATGATGGAGCTGGAGAAATCGGCGAATGAGCACCGCTTGCGGGAGTAGCCAAAGTTGTACACTCTTCTTGAACTCCCTCGTTGGCGTGCCGAAGCTATCGTTATGTGTCCTCTCCATGTGCATCCTGCCACTGCTGTCGGCCACCTAGACCCTTTCGCCAGCAGGTCGCCTGGCGTTGCACAACCCAAACACAGAACACCGACCTATTCTCCTGCTGGTCTAGAAACGCCTACATACAAAGACAGAACCTATGCAAGCTCACCTCGCACGTCTCGATAATGGCCTTGAAGCGCGCCTCGACCTTGGGCCTACACTACGACGAGTGCTTGTCTGAGTGCCATTTCTTAACGAGGCTCTTGTGCGTGGCGTAGATTTCCTACAGTGACATGCCAGCGAGGATGTCCTAGATTAGGTGGTACAACTCTGATGGGTTCCGCATCGAAGAAAGCGAGGAGAGGAGTTTTGGAGAGAGTGGATTCCCCTAAGTGATGTTGCGTGCACCTTCCATCGCCGCCCCCGCCAGCGCTCTGCACTAGAGGGAGTACGGGCATGGCCTCGACATGTGGGAAGAGAGAGAAGAGATAGAAAGAAGTGAAAACTGAGGTTGACATGTAGAACCCACATATAGAAAAGAAAATGTGATGTGTATCAAATCCATGTGGCAATACCGTCCACCTTAGTAGTAACGAGGATAAAAATGCCCTCAAAATCGCAGTGAGGGGGTATTCACATCACTTTATGTACTTCTAAGGCGGATATCTAGTTTCATAGGTCAGGGGGTCAAACGTCTGCACCATCATAGTTGAGAGGGTAAAGTAGACCTTTTTCTATTTTTTTTATAACGGCACATGCGCCCACTTGCTCTAGTGTATCCTGCACTAGAAGTGAATACCCCACTACCTATAGGAACACCATATGCACACTTGTGCATCCACAACACATGTTAGAAACGAGAGACCTTTTAGTGCACACACATATGGATTAAACTCACAGCGATCGGCCACTGCAACACCTGCGTGATGGCCACCCAAGCGACCTCGGTTCTATGCAATGTTGAGGACATTCACAATACATGTTATTTAAATGTCATTTGCAAGCATATCATGCCATATAGATATATGTCTAGACAAATATTTCATGTTGTGTCTAGTAATTAATTTCTACATAAACGACGTAATGCTCTTCATGAATTTCTTCTTTTTTTTCTTATATAAAAATAAACATAACCTCTCTCATCATTAATTATAATCAAGATTGAAATCCATTCTCAACTATAGAACTAGCTATGTCCTAGTTGTCCCCAACATTGTTCCTGCATGTGTTGATAACACTCATGCTTCCCCTCCTCAACGTTTCTCTCCCACTCGCTAGTCATTTACCACCCAATTTCATGCTCGCATCGGCTCCACATACACCGTGGTGGCTACGGTATGGAGTTCAATAGCTTGTATCAAGAGTTGAATGGCGTCTCTACTTGGTGAAGCCTAGAGCTTTCAGTGTTGTTAGCTTGGGAGTGAACAATGATTTGTGTTGGTAGGACACAATATGCCTGAGAGCATTGAGGGAGTGTTTGATCCACTACCAAGGTTGCCAATTCAAATCTTAGCAACAATTAGCACTCATTTTTCATTTTTTTTTGAGAAAGTCATTGACTAACCGCTAGAAACCACCAAGGCACCAACTAAATGAAATTTTTTGATAAAACTAAAATTCAAACTATACCTATTTTGGAGCGGTTTTCTAGCAATTAATCTGAGTTTTTGAAACCATCGACTTAGCAACTTTGAGGGCAAAAATGGTAGGTGAACCTTGGCTGGGAGGTGACACCCAAAGGCAGTGGCTGCTGGGAGTGATGATGGTAGGTGGTGATGACTATGAGGTGACATTGTTCAACAACACGTTAGGGCGGGGAGGTAGGCTCTACCTTGGCCTAGAGGATCAGGTGACATGATTATCCTATCATAGGATAGGAGTTTTGTTGGATGCAGAGGTGCCTACTGTGGGGAAGGTAGAAAGTCATTGGAGAACACCAAAGAAGAAAACTAGGATAAGAAGCCATTGCATAGGATTGAGATAATGTTTGACCCAAGAGAAAATGTTAATCACACAAAACTAGTTATATTAACCATAGAAACTTACCTTTAATGTGTTATGATATCTAAATCTTTCAACGTCACCCAAGCTCTAATTTCCATCTCTTTCTTTCCACGTCATTCTGGTACTACCCTTAATTTGTTTCTTCCTCCCTTTCCATTTCAGCATAGCGGTTCCCCTCTCTTTTTTAACGCTCTTCTTCCCCAAAGTTGCACCATTCCCTAGTCCTACCCCTGCCGACTCCTTCGCTCAAATCTTCGATATCCCCGACACTGCTGCCTAGGTAATCTCCATGAAGCTCAACCTTTTTTGATTTCTTTGGACCACCATCTTTTTTGTTTTCCCTCCTCATGCTTCTTCCCACAATCTCCTCCATCACTGTTCGGTTCACTGCTATTAGATCTCAACTTTGTTGTCCTTAATCATTGGCAATTCTTTCTAGCCGAAATCTGCAACCATGGCGAAGATGAACCATAGAAATCTTTGTGGTCTACTGGTCTCATCCCATGCTATGGCACACCCATCGCCATCTCCACCACCACTGCCATCGCCCTCAAGCCATCTTGTTGACCCATCAGAAACAGGTAATTTGTTTGTAATTTAATATATTTCACTCTACTTTCAAGCTTCCATTTTTCTCTCCAAAAAGGTAAAAAAAATAAGAGAGAGAAGAAATAGGGATATTGTAATCTAGGTCTGACACTTTAAATACGAGCCCATGGAGAACCGGGCTATTAACGTGGCACAGTTGTTTAGATCAAGTCATTTGCAGTAAAAATTTAAGTCCAACATCCAAGGGTGGACAATGTGCTAAGTGTATTTAAGCAGATCCTTCCCCATCCCTGTTTTTTTTCTTTTTACCCTCTTGTCTTTCTTTAGCACTCGTCCAAACCCAACCCCCCACCCACCCCAAAAAAACATGTGGGCGCGCACACACAGAGTTCTAGAAACTTCATTGATTGGACATGTGGTAGTCCACTTGATTCTGTCACATCCACTTTGACATCAGGGAAAATCTTACCGACGAAATTTCATCGAATCTCGCCAAAATCCGGGCTTACTGGACCCCCCGATAAATATGTGAACCGGCCAAAAAAGTCGTTTTTAGTAAATTTCATCAAGTGTGCTACTATATAACTATAATCTGTGCCAAGCTGTGCACATGAAGGCCCATGTAGCCTAGTGGTTGGATCTTTGGTGTGAGGAATCCACAAGTTTTGGGTTTGGACCCCTAATGCGGTATTATGCAACTTTTTTGTTTAAATTTAGAAAAAAAATCAATCTTTTTTTTTTGCTTTTTGTCTGAAGAAATTCTGAAAATTCTGATTTTCGTGAATTTCGCCCTTACTGGTAGGGTCCAATAAAAATTTTAAAACGAGAAAGGTTTCCCTGGTTGTCATGAGCTAAGACCACCTATTTGGATACTTGTATTTTTCTTTAGTTTTTTGAGAGATTCAACATATTTGGTTAGTTTTTAATTACTCATTTAATTATGAATCGATCGATTTATTTATGGCAATGTTTATGTTTAATCAGAGAAATAATTTATTATGATTAGAGTAGAACTAAAACAAAAATGATTATCATTAACCATGCAACAATCATCCTACACATCAATCTTTTGAAGTAGCCAATTAAAATATCATTAAAACAATCCACTTCATAACGATTCTTGTTAGTGATAATTTTTTTTGTTGTTGCATGTTTGGACTAACATAAGAAGTTTACTTACTCGGCATCACTAAAAAAAATTGAGTACTTAAAACAAAATCACTTGCAGAGGAAATCAATATGTTTTCTAATTGGACATGGCGATCTAATGATATTAATGTCCTTTTCTAGACTTACGGTTCAATCAATACTTAGCGGCAAGAGGAAATGATTGTGTATTTATGCATCGTTTTGTCTTGGACTTTGTGACATTCACCGAGGATCCAGAAATGCTCATATCAGTAGCCAAAACATTTGCATATATAGCTAGCCTTATGGATATTTTTTTTAGAAAAGAGGATTTTATCCCTATTTTTCATTGCATCGAAAAAGATACAGCGGAAACCATGTCTACACCATATGGATAATTTGTGAGCGTAATTTTTAATTTTAGTTTAAGTTGAAAAATAGGCTGTTCGGCGTTTGGATCCTTGCAGTGGCCTGTGCTGCAGTGTAGGTCTATGGCGCGCGTCGGAACTAGGCCGGCTTGGTGCCTTGGGCCGGACATACCCATGGGCCGAAGTAAACGGCCTTCACTAATAATTAAAGAATTTTTTACTGTACTAGCATTAATTTAAATCAAAATTAAAAAAATAATTGCCCGTTTAAAAAAATTAAAAAAATAGCATCCTGGCGCCCTTTGAACGGGCGCTATATATTAATCGCTGACGCATCAGGCGTTATTAAAGGCGTCTGAAGATGGCGAGCCGAACCAATCAGGCGTTTAATAGCGCCAACGGTCGAGAAATAATCGCCTGGGTGGGCGGCGTTTATCACTATTCAAAAAACCGCCTGCTGACGGCGCGTTTATACTGGCACACGAATGGATTGCCCGCTGACGGACGCTAATGGCGCTTACCCCTCACTACGGCTACTGGATCGGCACAAAGGGTCATTTGTGCCACCACACAGGCCAAGCAGAGAAAAGAGAGGAGAGGAGGAGGAGGAAGAGAGAAGAGGGAGAGGAGGAGGGAGAAGAGGAGAGGAGGAGAAGGGAGAAGGGGAGAGGGAAAAAAGGTAATTTTAAAAACTCTGTTCTATTTTTATTTTGTAATGTTTAAAAACAAGGTAGGTTAGCAATATGGATATGATAAATTGAATATTCCGTTTAAAGCCTAGATATAGCGATTAGGTTTTGATAAAAATTAGGTGTATTTTCTGTAATTTTTATATACATTTAATTTAGAGTTTTAAATTAGAATAATATTCCGATATGTTTTTTGTATGAATATGTAAATGAGTTTTAGGATTTAATGTTTTATAATATATGCGGTAGTTTGTAGTCTATATTTAGGGTTATAACTAGGGTTGTAAGGAAGGGCAATACGTTGATTTAATGCGTATGTTTATTTTTGTACAGTTTACGGTTAGGGCTTATAAATTTAGAGAACATGTGTAGGTCTGTCGTTAGGGTAGTAGCAGACTCGATTTATATGAAGCATAATACACATAGGTTTAAGCATAGTACAAGGGATTAAAAGCGATAAATCTTTAAGATGTATTTGTCGGTACAAAAATAATTAAAAATTTATTAGTAGTTCATTTCGTTTTTGTACAGGCTCAATGGGAGACAAAATATTTTAATGTCCATTACGGACAAGGGGATATCAATTTTGGACCAGACGGGGTAGACCTATCTATGTTCCGGTCAGTGATGTTGGGGATATTTAGGCCCACAGAGAAACGCTACTGTGGCTTGAAAATTGGTCATAGGACGCTTAAAATTAACTCAAGAATATGGTCTCGATATCGTCATTGTTAACTCAGTACTACTGGAAAGACCTTATTGGGAGTTGGTACCAATAAAGGCAACCCGAGGATGGAGGCGTTATGTCGAGATCGCCATCGAACGAGGACAACCACTAGCACTTCTTGTTCAAAGCCAAATCTGGAACAAAATAAAGAAGATTTGCATCAACTTGTCAAGGAGCTAATGTAGTGCGGGAAGAGGTGCAGGGAAGATGGTGACGACACCGAGCATGTGGTGCAGAAGAGGTGGAGGAGCTGGAGGAGAGAGGATGGATCAAGTGAGCAACAAACAACACAGGAACCCATAGGTGCGGCAGATGAGGGGGAATATATTGAAGCTATGTGTCGACGGTTGGGATATTGACTCAAGTCAACCAAGGTTCTTCAAGGAGGAGATAGAGACACGCCGAACAACCACTTAACAAAGAACGAACAGGAGATGTGGTTTTATCCTCGTTCAGCCTCTCGGGAGAGATAATAGCCCTACGCCCAAATTTTCTTTATATCAAAGAGGATTATATAGGAACTCGGCGAGATCAGCAGTCTCGGCGAGTAGTATGCGAAAATCTATCTGCTAAAGGTCCTCTAAACGCCGTAGGGCCCTGCTTATATAGTATTTGAGCAAACCGACCCACCAAGGAATATCGGGCAAGCTAACTACGAGATCGTGAATCTAACTCATACATGCCAAATACAACCTACTACAGATAAGATAAGCTCCTAATCTTGGGGATCACGACTCCTAATCCAATCCGAAAAACCACGTCCGGGTCTTCACGTAGCCGTGCAGAACTCTTGTTCGAGTCGGACTCAAACATGAATCATATGCCATTATGCACCGTACAACCAAGAAACCGTTTCGGCAGATGCACATGGGCCCGATAGAACCTTCTAGGAGCCGGGCCTGGTAGGTTGTTCGATTGGGCCGTCAGGAGCGGGCCATGGCAATGGGCCGTAATTCTATCCCCGACATTTAGCCCCGAGACTCAAGCGGAAGGACTCACTAGAGTGGGTCTTCCTCTTGAGACTCCAAGTCACGAAGAGGGAAATTTTGTCGCTACAAAGACATGTAACAAACGACCAACAAGTGTCATGGTTCAACCGAACAAGACTTGTTCGGGACCGAACAGATTCGACCAAGATCGAGTAACTCATGGCGTCGAACAGGAACGACATCCGTCCGAAAGAGCACTCACCTTCAGCATGGACATCGAAAAAAATAGCCATTGGCGATTCCAACCAGAACTTCCTATCGCCGCAGAAGAAAACAAAGCGACCGCTTTACCTAGCCGCTGCGGTAAAAAACTAGCCGCTCGGGACAAAACCGCTGCAGAGCGCTATACGGACTATAAAGCACCAAGCCGCCATGCCGCCCACTGCTCACGCCTTTCCTCTCCAAGCCTCGACTCCAACCTCGCCAAAGATCAAAGAGCCAAACTCCACACTCCAACTCTTCGTCCGCCCACTGAACCGCCATGGCTAAATTCACCGGCACCACCGACCGAGGAGGACCTCAAGGTCTCGGGAGGAGGAGGGCTACATCGACGCCAGAATGGAGGTCGCCCGAGAGAGGATACTCCGGAGCCGCCGAGGAGAGTTTGTCGACTTCAACAGCCGCCTGCTCGGGTTGAGGTCTCCCGAGAGCGACTTCGCCGAGGCCTTCTTGAACATCGCCGGATTGGAGGTGGCGAACCTCAATCCAACTCCATCCTCCAGATGGTTGTCTTCGCACACCGTGCGAGGGCTATCTGGCATCGATCCACCGGTAGGGCTGTTCCTCCACTATTATACTGATGGCGAGGAGCAGCTCGCCGCTTTCGGCCGGGGTGCTACTACCTCAAGCTCCGGCCACCGCCGACGACGCACAGACCCTCGCCCACCGCCGCCGACTCGATGGGCGCGTGGTGGGCGAGGTGGTTCTACAAAGAAGCGGGCGGCGACAACAGACTGTCTTCACCGGAAGGCGCCAAGAAGGAACCCCAATGCCTCGGCGGAGATGTCCGCCGAGGATTGGTACCGACAAGGAAGATCACCTCCTCGTGAACCTCGGGCCACGGGCGGGGAGATCATTCGACTTCACAAAGTAATGTGGTCCGTCTGCGGAGAAGGCCCTATCCCTTCTACAAGATAGAGGGATGGGAAGACATCACAAGGGAGAGCACGGGTAAGTGCTTTTAAGACTCAACCTCTTCATTGGTTATTTTCTCCGAACAGGAATTAACGATTCCATCTGTCCGGGCAGAGAAGCCAATCGACGCATGGGTGACCGAACGGGTCAACGCCATGCCGAAGCGCGAAGAAGGACGGGAGGTCACCGCGAGGTGGCATACACTGCCGCAAGAACGTGCTTGTCCGCACAAAGCAGGTAAATCACTTATACCCACCGGTTGCTAGATTTGCACTGTGGTTTTAATGCTAATGTTCCCTTCAAAACGCGCAGGAGGACCAGCTGATCCTCGGAGAGATCGTAGAGGATCTCTCCGGGTCTGAGAAGGAGAAGGCGAAGAAGGGCAAGGCTAAGATAGCCACTAAGCCCAAGGTGGCGGCTGAGCCGACGCGGAGCTCACCGCGACACGGCGGCCGCCTGCCGTCGAAGAGACCACCGCGGCGACGGAGCGCATCGAAAGCGCACTCAAGCGCGCTGGTCACCCAGGGGGGAAGAGACCAAGCCCTCCCTCCTCGCCGAAAGCGAGAGCGACGAAGAGGTAAAGACCATGGCCCTTCCGCTTAGGCGTTACACGCAAGCTCACCTGGCCGCATGGATCTGGCTGCAACGGGTCGCCGAAAGCGAGGAGACTCGAAGAAGAAGTCGCACGCAAGGAAAAACTTCTTGCGCCAAGGCGAGAGGAGCGCCGGCTTACCAGGAGCCGAGCTCGCCGCCGCCAACACCCAAGTGTCAAGGCGAGAAGCCGCCAAGGAGCCCCGAGGAAGAGGCGGAAAGTTCCAGTGAAGAAGATCGGATCAAGCCTCACACGGCAGTAACGGAGAAACCGATCTTCGATCTCTTACCCATCGACCGCATTAGACTTAACGATCATCTCTTTTCCATCAGCTGCCCAAGGAGAGATCGCCACAGACGACGTCGAGGAGGCGCTCGAGCGGTCGTTGCTGCCCGAGCATCTTCACGGCGCGATCGCGGCGATGAGGTCGGGCGTGCCTCAAGGACAAGCCGACGGCATGGAGCTCGCCTCCGCCAGACTCCGACAGCGCCTCGCGCTAAAAAGTGCGGTGGAGCGGTGGAGGCGAGAAGAGGCGCGCTGGCGCCACGGACGGCGGAGCTAAGACGACAGCCTGGAGTTGCCGAGGTGGGACCGAGCACCGGTCCTGCCAGCACTTCGTCGCAGGGCAGCTCACCCCGAGGCGACGGATTCTCGGCGAAAGGTGGTGAAACCCCACCGCCAGGAGCAAGAAGAGCCCCGAGCGGTCGCGCAAGTCGCCTCGCTCATGAAGCAACGGCGCCACCCAAATGGAGTGGCTCCGCCTCGCCTCAAGGAGTTCGGGCGAAGAGAAAGAGGAAGAGAAGAGGGCGCCAAGACGAAAGCGCCGCCTGCCGCTCTGTTCCCGAAAGCGATCGCGCCCAATGAGAAGAAGAAGGAGCAAAGCGGCAACACGGAACAACGCACTGTCTCATCCTCAAGACGAAGGGGCTTCGTGACGCATGGCTCGAGGACCGCTGCAAGGCCATGGATCAAGCAACGACTTGGGAAGGTAAACACCAAGACCACGCCTAGCTCAAATGGGGTAGCTTTACCAAAAAAGCGGCTAACTAGTCTTCTCTCGTGTCTTGAAGGACACCATGGAGGAGCTCGAGGACGGCGTCACCATCGAGCGGAGCGCCAGATCAAGCGCCACTCCGGAGCACCTCCGGATGAGGGAGTCCGAGGCGGGGCCTCTCGCACCAAATTTCAAAGTCGGCTTCTGGCAAGGCGAAGGCGAAGAGGCTCAAAGTCCAACTGCCAAGAGAGGCGTTCTGCGAGTCTCTCTAGGAGAGGCCGAGAGCTGCAAGCGCAAGCCATTAAGGCTAGCATCGGAGGAGAAGCCGGCCGCACGAAGTGGCTCAAGAGCGCTTGTCGACGCTTCCCAACCGCTGGGACCAGCTTTGCGCGGAAGCCAAGAGACTCAAGGCCCACCGCCAAGGAAGAGCAAACTTCCGCGGGTCTCTGCTAAAATCTCGATCCTGGGCTTCACAGAAGAGATCGAGGAGATGCGCGGATGACGCGAGGGCGATCACCGCCGAGAAGAAAGTCAAGGAGCCGGACGAGCAGCTCAAGACGACCGAAAGCAATGAAGTTAGCTGAGCGAGGCTCGACCAATCAACCAGCGCCAAGACCGAGGAGGTCGAGGCCATCCGGCAGAGGGCCGCGCGCAAGCTGCCGAGCAAGGAGGAGATCGAACGCCCGAGCCAAGCCCGGAAGGAATCAAGGCTCGAGGCGAAGTCGTGCGCCTCAAGTTAGAAGTTGAGGAGTGAAGGAGCAGCTTGCTCTAAGTAGCACCGCGTCAGAATCTTAAAGGGCCTTGTATCTCAAACTTTTGAGTAATACAATGAAGTATTACCTTTTTCTTCCCGCAAAAAGAGCAAAGAAAAGACAAGAACGAATGAAACTAAGAGAAAAGCGAACAGCGCTAGGAAGTTTAAGAAAACCGGTAGAGCGATTGCCTAACTCCCACTTCTGTGCAGTACTGCCGAGAACCTAAGTTTGCGAACCCAAACAGTGCACAAGAGAAAGAGCGACACCCTAGCCCTCGTGACGGACGATGCTCGAGAACCTAAGCTTATGTAACTCGAGCACGCGTGAGAGAGAGAAAGAGCGACACCGTACCATGCTCGATGCATTCCGTAGTCCGCTTCGCTGACGTAAGTTAGGCGCCCGAGAGTAACCGAACAAGGAAAGTGCTTCGCCATGGGGCTTACGAGAGCGTGCTTTGCCAAGTGGTCGCGCTAAGCAAGAAGTGCCTCCGCCATGAGGGCTTACGAGAGCAGACTTAGCCGCAAGGTGGAAAGGCCGTGTTACGCAACCCCGAAGTTTAGGAACTTATCGAAACTAGATACGGTAGGAATAATCCTTAAGATTGCGGAGCCAAGAGTTCGCAAGACCGGCGACCATCAAGTGTTACCAGAGAGAAAGAGGTAGTCTTCAAAAGACAAGAAGTGAAAAAGGCGCAGAGGTCATGAGAATTCACTTAAGTATTGGATTGAACTTTACATGGTGTTCGAGAGACTTGGACGAACTAAGGCGCGAAGTTTGACAAAAAAACGCGAGGCTAAGCAAACAAACGAAGACCTACACAAAGAACTTACGAAGCTGGTCGATGTTCCAAGTGCTGATCGCCTCTCTCCGTCCTCCATAGCTGTGCGAAACGCCCCGGGCGAAAGCAAAGAGAAACGACCGTGAACGGGCCCTCCCAACGAGGAGTTAACTTGTTGGCATTGGACAAGTTCTGGACACGGCGTAGAACGAGGTCGCCCGCCTTCAAGACCCTTGGTCGAACGGACTTGGCAGCGTGCCGGCGAAAATCTTGCTGGTAGCGCGCCATTCTGACTTGTGCCCGGTCGCGTGTGCCTTCGAGGAGGTCGAGATCGAGGAGGCGCTTGCTCATCGTCAACTAAGTTGACCGAGCTCGTCTAGGCGAACCGAGTATAACTTCGGGCGACAGATGGCTTCGCACCATAGACCAATTGGAAAGGAGTTTCCCGCCTACCGTCAGAAAAGCGAATCGCCTGAGGACGGAAGGAACTTCGTCAACCCGTGCCTTGTTGTGCTCGCCGAGATCAAGAATACCGCCGCTTAATACCTCGGACTATCTCGTCTGCTAGCTCGCCGATCGCTTCCATTGCTCGTGGATGTGCCACGAGGCGAACAGACCTTGGTGCCCAAATTGCTCGCAGATTCCCGAATAACTCGCTCAATCGGTACCGTTATCCGTGATCAACTTGTGGGGAATCCCAAAGCGCGTGACCACGTTGCTTTTGAAAAAGCGAATGTACTGCTTTGGCGTGAAGAGATTTACACAGTGCTCGCCAATCCACTTTGTAAAAGTGTCTATGGCGACGAGCAAGTGTGTATAGCCCTTGTACCCTTTAGGAATGGGCCGAGCAGATCCGCACCCCATGTGGAAAAGGCCAAGATGGGGGGATTGTTTGGAGCTCTTGGGCGGGTTTGTGTGCCTTCCGGGCGTGAAATTGGCAAGCCTTGCACTTAGTCACGATATTCCGGGCATCTTGTAACGCAGTGGGCCAATAATAGCCCATGCGAAATGCTTTGCCGACCAGAGTTCTGAAGGAGGCGTGGTTGCCGCAGGCACCCTCGTGTATATCTCTAAGAAGGAACATACCCTCCTGCTGCGAGATGCACTTGGAGAGAACTCCTAGAGCACCTCGACGGTAAGGATGCCGCCCATAAGCTTGTATGGAGCAAAGACGCCTTGTAAGCCGAACGCTTGGCCGTCGTCAGGCAGTGGTCCCATCTCGCAAGGTACCGGACAAATGGCGTTGTCCAATTGGGCACCTGCCGATAACGGAGACAAGACCACTGCTCTCTGTTGCCTCGTCCGGAGACGTAATTGAGGGTTTGTAAAGGTGCTCGACGAGCACCCATGCCGGAGCGAGTTTCGTGTGAGGATCCAAACTTGATAGTTGGTCGGCCAGAAGTTGTCCTTCCCGGCACGAAGAGCACTTCAAAAATCGAAAATGCCGCCCAACTTCCTCACTTCAACCGTATCGCGCCATTGAGTCATCGCAAAGACCGATACTCTTTGTTAACTCGATTGATGACCACCGTGAATCTCCTTCACAGCTAGCCATTGGACACCAAGCGACTTGCACGCCTTAGTCCCGCGAGAGGGTTCAGACTCTGCAGCGTTGTTAGTCGCCGCAAAGTGTAGTTGGATAGAATATCGAGTTGCTCTCCTTGAGGAGATGAGAACAAAACCAGCCCCGAAGTTTCCGTCTGTGAGCCATCGAAAAACATGGTCCAAGAGGGTTCATCAGGTTGCTCGGGAGCTTCACGATTTGGGCGGCAAGTCCATTCAATGACAAAGTCATTTAGGACTGTGGACTTAATAGCGCTTCGGGCAAAAATATAATGATCAAACTCGCTAGTTCCATTGCCCACTTAGCTATACGTCCGCTAGATTCCTTGTTCCAGAGGATTTCTCCCGAGGAACGTGGTCGACCAGATTTGATGCGCTCGAGGTAGTGGCGGCTTCCCGGAGGACATGAGCAAGGCGTAGAGTAGCTTCAACCTCGTGGTAACGCCTTTGATCCGTGAAGTACCTCGCCACGTAATAGATTGGTCATTGATGCCTTCCCTTTCGACCGTCAAGACCGCGCCACCGCTTGTGGTGTGCAACCTAGGTACAAACAGAGTTGCTCGCCATGCCGCTGGGTAGTCAAGACGGAGGATTGGACAGTATCGCTCGATCTTGTAAGGATCTATCGGCTTCCTCTCGTCCACTGAAACCATTGTGCTTGGCAGGCCTTAAAGAAAGGCAGCCGCTCGCCTCTAACGGAAATAAATCTGCTTAGAGCAACCATCCGCCCGTGAGACTCTGACCTCCTTGACGGTAGTTGAGCTCGATATTTTCAATGGCCTCGATTTTTTCGGGGTTGGTAGAAATACCTTGCAACCCAATGACATAACGAGCAACATTCCGATCGAACACCAAAGGTACACTTCTCTCGATTTAATTTTATTCGATTGCTCGTGAGATTGCGAAAAGTCTCGCTGTGTCTTTACATGATCCGAGCAAACTTGTTTTTACAACTATGTCGCCGACATAGACCTTCGTGTTTTTCCACATTGCTCGGGAAGGTCTTCCATTGTTACTGAACGTGGCACCAAAGATTGCGCAGACCGAAAGACATGGTCGATAGCGTAAAGTGCCGGGGGTGATGAAGGCGCTTCTCTTCATCCTCGGGAGATGCTTATTTGGTGATAACCGAGTAAGCATCTAAAAACTCAAGAGCTGGGCATCCGCAATGATCGATCACCGGTCAATATGAGGCAATGAAGTTGTCCTTAGGACAAGCAATGCTCAGATCTGTGTGATCGACACACATCCTCCACTTGCCGCCTTTCTTCTTTACAATGACAGGGTTGGCTAACCACTCGGTGTGATCAACCTCGCGGATGAACCCGGCAGCGAGCAGTTTGCCATGCTGATCTTTGATGATCCCCTGCTTGAATTCAGAAAAGCGACGAAGCTTCTGGCGAACAGGCTTTTTGTCCCACGGACACCGGTTTTGTGCTCGATGACCTCCTTGGGACTCCGGGCATGTCGATGGCTCCTGTGCAAACACATCTACATTAGCTCGGAGGAAGGCAATGAGCTCGCTTTCCTATTTGGGGTCCAGATTGGCCCTTAAGTGAACTGTCTTGGAAGTATCATCAAGGGACAGCGGAACTTCCTTGGTTTCTCCCCGGTGAAGGGAGACCCTAGGGCGTCGTGACTTGGTCCGCGGAAGTTCAGATCACTGGCGGAAGCCGGTCGATCAGTATGCGAGGGATCGCCGTCGCAATCCAAAGCAGCTTTGTAATTGCCCTTGACCGTGATTACACCGTTAGGGCCTGGTATCTTGACGCAATGGTATCCATGATGGGACACGGCCATGAACTTACCAAGCGATGCCCTGCCCAAGATCGCGTTATACGCGGATGGGAAGTCAACCACGTCGAAAGTGATCAACTCGTCCGGAAGTTGCTTGGGTTGCAAGGTCACCGGCAGACAACTCGCCTAACGGCTTGATGCCTTCTCCCTAACAATTCCGTAGAAGGGCATTGCGATTTCCTTCAACTTAGAACGAGGAATCAGATCTCGCCCAAGACCTTAGCGTAGCAAGTCCAAAGCGCCCCGCCGCCTCACGAGTACACGGCCAACTCTCACGTTGCTGATGGTCGGGGCGACCACCAGAGGGAGCCGCTGAGGCTTGGTCATCCCAGTGGGGCAATCCTCCTGAGAGAAGGAGATGGGGACCTCGGTCCACTTCATCGATTCGGCCGAGGTTTTGCCTTATCGACGCTAGGACCTCCCGGCAGCTTCCTTGAGGTCGCGCCGAGAGGTATAAGCCGAGGAGCCGCCGAAGATGACGGCGATATGGTTCACGGGCTCTTGATATTCATCATCATCTTCCCGATCACCATCGTCGGTTTGGTGCTTGGCCTTACCGGCATCACCTTGTTCGGGCAGGGTGGGCATTGGGCCCTTGCCGTTGTAGAAATCTTCGAGCTTTGCAGCCCAAGTTCTGCAGTAGCGTATGTCGTGCCCGTAGTGTTGGTGGAATTTGCGTAATCGATCGCTTGACCTTTCTTGCCTTGCCGCCTCCCCGAAAGCGTGCTTTTTGCCCTTGTAGTTATTGTTGGGCTTCTTCTGCCCATCCTTGGGAGGATGTGCGCGATCTACACCAGCGACGGTATTGTTCGCATCACCTTTATTTTTCTTCTTCTGGGACTTCTTGTCACCGTGGTTGTTCGCCTCTTCTTCTTCTCATCCACACCAGTCAAGGGCACCGCCCTTGTCAAACGCTTTTTAGTCTCAACGCGCTCGCCGCTGGCATAGCGGTCACCGCCTTTGAACAGTCGTTGGCGGTCCCGCCTCGCTGATCTCAAGATCTGGGTGAGCCGCTCGTCGCGACTCCGCTTTTGAAGGCGCGACAACGGATTCATTCGAGATGTTCGGGATCGTGTTGCGGATCTTAATGAAACGCTTCACGGTTGCGGAGGGTCTCCCGCTCATCCGGATAATCTGGTGTAGATCATCCTCCTTGCCCAGACGCACGTAATGTACCTCCGAAATTAGCGATCGAGCGCCAAAAGCTGGTTCCACGAGCCGATGGAACCCTCCCGCCGATTGAATGTACCACGTCCGAGCGGCGCCCTCAAGGACGGTCGGAGGTAGTTAGCCATAACGAGCTCGTCACCCCGCCGCCATGATGGCCGAAGCGTGAATGGAAAGGAATTCTCCGGTTACGAGTCCCATTGTACCTCTCCATGTGACCGGCTTGAACTTTGAGGGCCACCGAATGTACTCAAGCTCGCCGAGAAAGCCCCGCACCCAAAGCATATGACCGCCACTTTACGGCAGTAACCTAGTCTTGAGAAGACGTTGGTCCCGCGCGGAGGAACTCCTCGCCGAACGGGATAATTCGCTGGAGAAACTCTCTCCGAGACAATCCACCACGCCCTTCCTCGTGGTTGCGACGACGCTCCTCACGAGGGACCGTCTGTGATCATCGCGCGCGCTGCCCCTGTTGTCGCGACGACTACGAGGACTCGGCGAGCGACGGCGACCACGGTAGCTCGCTCATGGACAATGATCCTTCGATGGCGGCGAGGTCACGCGATCGATCGTAGCCGTCCAATCATTCCGGCGCTTTGGTCACATTGTTCGGAGGAGTTGTTGACTTCTCCTAGAGACTTTAGGCCTTCACCAATCGCTCTAGGTTAGAAACAACAGACGCCCACGCGGGCGTAGGTCGGCCTGGTTGGTGGATCTAATCACCGGCCATGGCCGCGAAGTCGTTCCGACTACGCTCTAGGGTTCTAGGACCCACGAGGCATCCGCGCTCGCTCGATCGAGTCCGGTTCGCTGGGAACTAACCCGACAGAGAAACTTCGCCGCAGACTTGGCGAAGGCACGCGAGTGGGTCGTGACGCGTCGCTTGCACCGTCGATCGCGAACCGTGCCGGCTCGATTGATGGAATCGCCGAGGTTGCGGCGAATGACTTCTTACCGCGAGTAGCCGCCGCACCTCGTCTTGATGCCGAAAGCGAGTTAACTGCCGGTCTCGCCAAATACCACAGTCGCGAGATTCTCGAGAGGTTCCTACATCGCCATGTTAATGCCGCGAGAACCATGCGAAGGTATGCTAGATTTGGTGTCATCATTGTGTCTCCACGTAGAATCTACCGACATAGCCTTGAATCCGATAGATCTAAACCGTCAGAAAGATCATCGGTTCCGTAGTCATCGCCAATGACGGAGTGCGATCTGCGGCTATCTACGCCATATAGGCGGAGACCTCCGTCCCAGATACACGGAAAGTGTTCGAGACCGAACAGATCGATCTGAATCGACGGGATGAGACATCCTGTCGCCGAGTCAGAACCCTCGGGAAGCATCTACAGATCGCCGACGGAGTTCGACATGCTCGATCTGCGTGTCCCCACGGTCGGCGCCGGTACCGTCGACGGTTGGGATATTGACCCAAGTCAACCAAGGTTCTTCAAGGAGGAGATAGAGACACGCCAACAACCACGAACAAAGAACGAACAGGAGACGGGGTTTTTATCCCGGTTCAGCCTCTCGGGAGAGATAATAGCCCTCACGCCCAAATTTCTTTCTTTATATCAAAGAGGATTACAAGGTGGAACTCGGCAAGATCGGCAGATCTCGTGAGTAGTATCTGAAAATCTATCTCGCTAAAGGTTCCTCTAAACGCCGTAGGGCCTCTGTTTATATAGTACGAGCAAACCGACCCACCAAGGAATATCGGGTCGGGCTAACTACGAGATCGTGAATAAACTCATACATGCCAAATACAACCTACGGCGAGATAAGATAAGCTCCTAATCTTGGGGATCACGACTCCTAATCCAATCCGGGAAACCACGTCCGGGTCTTCACGTAGCCGTGCAGAACTCTTGTTCGAGTCGGACTCAAACATAAATCATAGGCCATTATGCACCGTGCCAACCAAGAAACTGTTTCGGGATGCACATGGGCTCGATAGAACCTTCCAGTGAGCCGGGCCCCGTAGGTCGCTTCGATTGGGCCGTCAGGGAGTGGGCCATGGCAATGGGCCGTAATTCTATCCCCGACACTATGGTTGTGGAGATGGAGGCCGAGGATGCTGAGCACGAGCAAGTCCCTGAGAAAGATGTGTCAGACGATGAGAGTCCCGGTGGCTTTCAAAATGTCGTGCCGGTCGAGTGGAACTCATGAAACTTTGCAGAGCTATCTATCCGAGAAGACACTCAAACAGATCGAATACCACCGAACGAGGTGACACAAGGAGCGACATACCCTCGAAGGAAGAATTGTCGACACCGTGAAGATTTGGGCATTATTACTTATGAGAGAATTCAAGGTTGTCAGGTCTAGCCGAAATGTGTACGATGTGGTGTGTGTTGTCCCCTAGCATGGCGAGCCAATAGGCCCACCTCGGTCACAGACATGTGGTCCTAAAAAATTTTAGTTAGTACTAGCTTATATGGCCCATGGGTGAACCCCCCAGCCAAGAATATGTGAACCCCCCAGGCCCCTCGTAGCCCACATGCTGCTGCTCTCTGGACTGTGTGGAGTCAAGCCAGCGGCCTAAATGCCCAAGCCCAATGGATGAGAGTATGAGACAATGAGTAGCACACAGCCCAGTTTAATGTCCAGTGATCCAGTCGATCGGTTTGTCTTTGGGCTTTGCCGCTTTGAGGCCTACGGCGTCGCGGCGCTTGGATCGAATATCGATCATCGAGGTAGCAAATAACAAAGACATCGGCATCAACTCCCGACGATTCTGAAGCGGCTACGCCAAGCACCCACAATCAATCCGCCATCGCTTGCCATTATTGCCGTTTCGCCGCCACGAGAAAGCAATACCCGACGCACACTGATTTGGTATTTCCGAAGAAAATCGGGCAATTAGCCCCAACCAGATGCTAGCAGCAAGCACATGGTACACACACTGGTACGTATGCAATAGTCCAAAGCTAATCACTTAATAAATTATTTTCCCCCAATTCCTTTCATCGGATGTTGATTGCTGAATACAACCAAGTGACCTATCTGCATAGATGCATAGTAGATTAATGGGTAATGGTACATTTATGAAATTGTAGGAAACGAACGCAACTCATTGGAAATAATCAATCTGGAGGAGAAATCCGATTTCGATTGTGAATTTGTGATCATCTGATCTAAGTTATTTTTGGAAATAATCTATCTAACCAATTTCTAGTGCCTAATATGTCAGGTTCAGGTATGTATTTTTTTTTGTTGATGTTTAGCCATTTTCTTTAGCATACTAGTAACAACTAACTTGTCTTAAAATATGCAAATTACAGGTAAATTTATGGAAAATTTTCTAAAAAGAAAAGCTCTTGATATCAATTGGGAAGAGGAAATTCAATTCGATCCGGGCAAAAGGAAAGAAATAGATTCTTATCATCCTAATCAGAAAGATATGGTAAGAAGAAAATACTTGGACAATGGGCCGTGTCAACCTCGGATGTTTGATTTTCCGTATACACAGTTTGGGGATAAGAAAAGAAGGTTTAATTCTGAATGGTTTGATGAGTTTGGGAGTTGGCTAGAGTACAGTGAGTCCAAAGATAGAGCATATTGTTTTTGTTGCTTCTTATTTAGGGATCGCAACAAGAAAGAGGCCGGATATGAAGCATTTGTTGTGAACGGTTGGAATAGTTGGAATAAAAAAGCCAAACTAAAGGAGCATGTAGGCGGTGTTAATAGTGTTCATAACAATGCACTAAAAAGCTGTGATGATTTGTTAGTTGATGAGTCCAGGGATGTCTCTTGCAAAGAGCAAATGGCAGTGGTCTTGCGTTTTGTTGATAATTGTGGAATTGTGAAAGAGAGGTTTGTTGGTCTAGTTCATGTAAAGGAGACCACTTCATCATATCTTAAGTCCTCTATTGACTCTCTATTTGCAGAATACAAGTTAAGTTTGAAGCAAGTTAGAGGCCAAGGTTATGATGGCGCAAGTAATATGCGAGGTGAGTTCAATGGCTTGAAATCATTGATTATGAGAGAAAATAGTACTGCATACTATGTTCATTGTTTTGCTCACCAACTTCAACTAGTAATTGTGGCTGTTGTAAGAAAGAACAAGGGAATAAGCAATTTTTTTAGTATGATCTCTGTCTTGTTGAATGTGGTGGGTGGATCGTCAAAGAGAAAAGATATGCTTCGAGATATTAATTATAAACATGTGCAGAAAGCCTTAGGTTGTGGGTCACTTCAAACTGGGACAGGTTTAAATCAAGAGCAATGCCTACAAAGACCTGGAGATACCCGCTGGAGTTCGCACTATAAAACTCTTAGTAGTTTGGTGGACTTGTTCCCTGCGGTTGTTAAAGTGCTAGAATTTGTCGAAGAAGAAGACAATGATAGAACAAATAGAGATCAAGCATTGGGTCTTCTAATTTACTTTCAGTCATTTGAATTTGTCTTTTATTTGCACCTAATGTTGAATATCTTAATAGCCACAAACACCTTTCATTAGCACTACAGCGAAAGGATCAGGATATTGTCAATGCTATTAAGTGTGTTAAATCAACTAGGTTGCATCTGGACAATATTAGAGGAGAAGGTTGGGAATCTGTCCTTGGTGAAGTATATTCCTTTTGTGATAAACATGATATTCCTAAGTTGGAGATGGAAGAAGCCTACATTAATCCAAAGAAGCAACGACAAAGAACTGGAATTACCAACAGACATCATTATCAAGTGGACTGTTTCAATGATGTTCTTGATTGGCTAATTCAAGAGCTTGATAGCCGTTTCAATGAGACCACCTCTAACTTGCTTGTTTGGTCAGCTTCATTGAGTCCAAGAGACTCATTTCATGATTTTAGTGTGGAGAATTTAATGAGTTTGGCTAAACTTTATCCTAATGATTTTGATTCCATGGAATTGAGGGATCTTAATCATAGTCTTAGTCTCTACATTGCTGATGTCCGAGCAGATGATAGATTCTCCAACATACAAACAATTGGTCAACTTTCTCAAAGTATGGTAGAGACAAGGAAACATGTTTGCTAGCCTTTGGTTTATCGACTCTTGAAACTTGTGTTAGTATTACACATCACATACCACTCGAGTGAGAGATGCTTTTCAGCTATGAGAATTGTGAAAACATATTTGCGAAATCGCATAGGTGATGATTTCATGAGCGAAAATCTCATTTGTTATGTGGAGAAAGAAGAAATGAAGAAAGTTACGAATGATGCCGTGGTTCAACGCTTCATGAATTTGAAAGAGCGCAAATACTAAAAGGTGATAAATCATATATTTACTTTTATACCATTCTACTAGTCTTTATTTAAATTTTAATAAATGTGTACTCTTTTTTATAGGTTGTGAAGTTCAGTGCTATTGGCTTATTGTCTTCTATTGGTGTCTACTTATAATTCATGCACTTTGCTACGATCAATGGAATTATTAGCGTGTTTCTTTATTTTTGGTAAGCATTTCTCATATTGTCACTGGTTTTGGTATTATTTAATTCCATATGCTATATATGATGTGTATATACGGTATACCTATGTATATGTGAGTATGTGACTATGTGTCTATGCCACCTTGAAGTGGTGAACCCTGGTAGATTTTGCTCTAGTTCCGCCCCTGGTTTCCGGTTGCCCTTGGCGTGTGCATGCCTTTAAAGGAAAGTGGGTGGAATACTGGGTATGTTCAATAGTGAGGGAGCATAATTGTACAAAGGATCGAGGTCGAAGTACACGTGAATCTAACATCAACAATGGTGGCACATATAATGCAGGCTCAAATAGCAGAGAACGTGAACTACGAGTTTCGGTCTATCATTCGAGCCATGGAGGAACAATTTCAATACACTATTCCGTATGCAACTGCTTGGAGGGCAAAGCAAAAAGCATTAGAGATGAGATTTAGAACATATGAAGCATCTTATACGAATATGTCATTCCTGTTGGCGGCCATAGCTAGGAGAAATTTGAGTACATATTATGATTATAAAGAGGTGGAGGCAGATGGCGATGATATTGGAAAGTTCGTTCTGCAGCGGATTTTCTTTGCCTTGGGGCAGTGCATCAGGGGATTTCAAAATTGTCCTCCAGTTCTATGTGTTGACGGAACATTCCTAACTGGCAAGTACAAGGGGCAAATCCTGACTGCAATCGCCGTTGACGGGAACAACCAGATTCTGCCGGTGACATTTGCTTTTGTCGATGGTGAGAATATGGAGAGCTGGTACTGATTTTTAGAGAGGGTGAAGCATGCGTTTGTTGTTGGCAGACCAGATGTTTGTATAATTCATGACAGACATCTTCGATTGTTGGCGGCGATCGAAGAAATTAAGTTTGGCTCTAACTATCGAAATTGCCGCCGATGGCGGACATACATACCGGTGGTGCATGAGACATATGGGTGCCAATTTCTTTAGCCGCCTCAAAAGTAAGCACTTAATGAATCTGCTCAAACGATTGTGTAAGCAAAATCAGCAACAGAAGTTCAATCGGCTTTAAGCGCACTTTGGATGAGTGACGACGAAGCATACCAATGAGGTGGGAGCGTGAGGAACGTAAGAGTTACAAACTTTTCGTAATGGATTGAAGATCGCCCAAAAGAGAAGTGGGCATTGCTCTATGATTCGAGAAGGTCGTGAATACGGGATCATGACGACAAACTTGGCGGTATACAATCGGATCATGAGAGGACGAGAACACTTTGCCTCGTAGTAATTGTTGAGGGATTCGCACGAACATGCAAGTATTTCATGGACGGTATCGAAAACCTCAATTGCCATGTCCGACAATGGGTTGTTCTTTTACGGGGTTGTGACAAAGTACATCATTGAAAAGGTTAATAAGGCATGCTTACACTCACCTCACGCAATGGGTACCGACGAGTTGAGGTATGAAGTTCATTTGCATGGATAGGGCTCGCCTTTGGCGTAAACGTTAGAGGAATGATGAGTGCATTCTTGGCGATGATCAATGCAAGTGCTCCCAGTCCGAAGTCGAAACTTTTACATAAGCCTTGCTCTCATGTACTTGCAACAAGCGCCGATGACAAATCAATCAACATACAATTATGTTTCTCAGTATTACAGGAAGGAAGCTATACTCCACACTTGGCATGCCGAGATATACGGATACGGTATGTACGGGTCATTCACTGACCCAATTGGGCCAAACTGTAGGCATGTCCCGGATAGGAACAAGTTGAAATGCAACTTAGGACGCCGAGTGCATCGACGTATTCGAAATGACATGGATCAGTCTGAGGCAGGGTGTCCCGTGAAGATATGCAGCAGGTGCAATGAGGTCGGCCACACGTACCAAAACTGTAGCAATCCCAGTAGTGGAATGTATGATTTCGAGACTGAACCTTCAGGGTCAGCACACGATGGTCGATGTCCTTTCCGTTGACTGAACATGTAATGTAATGCGGCGAAATTTGTAATATTTATATTCCTGGATGTCATGTTGTAACGAAATAACATTTCAGTTGGGCTTCTCACCATGTATTGTAATAATACTATATTCCATGGATTCTACACAGTGCTTATACACAGTGTGAAAGCGAGGTGACAGCACAAAGAGACAAAAGCTGCTCACACAGTGTTTGTACACATAGCTTATACACAGTGTTTAAAAAGCAGCTTCTCGCCCACGCGCTGGTACGAATCCGATGTCAATTTCCTTTAAATGGAGTACCCGGTGCCCACGAATCTCGCACCGCACTAACACCCATAGCACATATCTAGTTTTTGAACACTCGTCACTTATACAATAACTGTATCTTTAATCGTTTCGGAGGTGGTCTCTTATTTCAATCCGTTTAATTGTGACAATATTTTTGATTTTATTCTGTTCAACCTGCTTATATGTGTGTTCTATGTGTTTCATCGTCCTCTTATGTGTACTAGATGGATAACGTGCATACTACTACTTGTCCATTTGTGCCACCTAGATGGTGGCTTTCATATGGCCCAGGAGTTCAAGCACACGAACCCTCTGAAGATTTGCCGATCGTATCGAGAGCTCACTACAACACAAATCCTACGATGCTTAGAGATCCAGAGTTCTATAGAGGATGGCCGCAGTGCCTCCACGGGATCGACGCGGTCGTGTAGATTTATGATCGTGTTGCAGATGGTTTCACGGGCCGTAGGTTTTACCGATGTCCCATGTTTGAGGTGCGTATACCATCAAAATTAACCATATTAGGTTACAAAAAGGTTATTCAAAATAAACTTGATTTTTTACGGGCACAGGATTGTGGCTTTATAAAATGGATGGATGATCCATACCCCATGGCTGCATCTACATACATAGACTATCTCGCGCGGAAGAATCTGGCGATTCTGACGATCGAGTAAATGGTCTATTGGTATGCAAGCGGCAGTGGGAGCGAATGCGATTAGTTCTTGATCCATAATTTGAGGCGAACCCCATGCACCAATTTGGAGAATACGGGCACATCGAAGATCTAGACTTCAGTGAAAACCTTTCATTCAAAGACTCGGTGGTGCATTTGTCCATGTCATTTTCGGATCAAGCGCCTTAAACGGATCGTATTTGTATTCGATCGAAGTCGAAAAAATAAAGTGTCATTTAACTTCTCTTATCATTCTCGGTTGTCACCGCCAAATTTCATAGTTTTTCGAACCGATGCTTAAATATTAAAATAAATTGATTAACGTGATACAAGTCATGGCACGTTTGATGCATAAAACAATTTATCATATTAGCGCATCATAACTAAACCTACATGTCTTAGGAGATTTTAAAATATATTTGTTCCATACGATAATCACTCTCTTTGGGTGCAGTGGGGTATTTTCCTTCAGAACGCTGCTAGGTCCTCGCTTCCTAGCTCTCGCAGCCTCTCACGCTTTACGCACGGTCGGCCTCCCGCTCATTCAATCGCCATTGCCGGTGCGCTTTCTTGTTGAGCTTGAAACTCCTCTCTCGCAACCTTGTTTCTTTCTTCACTTGAGTCGTCTTGCCACCGCTCTCGGCCATAATACGGCGCCTCGCCGCCTCCCTTTGCATTTTCCGCTCCTGCTCGGGAGTTTGCTCCACGTCCAAATATTGGATAAACTCGCATAATGGAGGCTAATAAAATTGAAGTTAGCTTTTGCATCTATATGTTTTTTTATCAAACATAGGAGTAAGAAGTCACTTACAGGGTACTTTGCCCTCCTCTCCATCTCGGGTGTTCGCTCGTACGCATAGTTCGCGCACTTCCAATAACATCTCCCGTAAGTGTAACCCATGTCTTCAGACTGACTCTCTTGGTGGCGATGGAAACTCCATGCCACTCTACTCGTGGACAGAGGTTGTTTATGAACTGAAGTGCTTCCCACTCTGCTCGTCTGAATAATTTGCCTGCTGCTCCCCTTTTATAGCCGAGCGTCCGTCAATTAAATCATCAACAAAACCTAATTAGCTTCCCTAATTAGCAATTTCTGGTTGCATGCACGTATTAGAGCTTTATGGTCAGGAATCCGATGGCACTGGCACGAATTATTATTATCAGGAATCCGATGGCACCGGGCGATGTGAATTGACGGTCTTGGCAGTACGAATTGATGGCGCCTGAATCCGATGTAAAAAAACTGCAGATCGTGAGAGAATCCGATGTTGTGAGGCTCCCTAATGCATAAAGCGCCGGTTGGATGGGCGGTTTATATAAACGCTCTTCTTTGGGCGCGCTTTATAAACGCCCACGGAATGGCGTTATTTAAAACCGCCACGGACGGCGCTTTATATAAACGCCACGGACGGGCGCTATTTATAAACCGCCCGCTAGACGGGCGTTTTATAGTCAGTTGTCCGTCCAGTGGCCGCCAGGATGCTATTTTTTTAATTTTTTTAAACTGGCAATTATTTTTTTAATTTCGATTTAAATTAATGCTACTACAGTATAGAATTCAATAATTAAATCTCGATCCTGTGTCCTGCGACCCCCGCCCCTGGTCAGCCCACTCTGGTTGGTCACGCCCGCCTCCGCCTCTGCCTCTGCCTCTGCCTCTGCTCTGCGATCGTGAAATCGCAACGCAATATGATCGCATTCAAATTGTGAGCACTGCAGTTTTCCGCTAGTATTTGTGACGCGCATTGCGGGTTCGCTCATCTTCTTCCTCAGCCGCCGCGATGGACGCGCGTCACCACCTCGGCGATAGCCCCGGCAGCGGCGGGAGTGGAGGCCGGTCGGTGGGCTCGTCGGTCAGGCGCCGCGGAGGGCGCATGGCGGCGGGGGGCGGCGAGACGGCGGCGCTGCGGGCGGAGGTTGCCGCGCTCCGGTTGCGCGTACAGGTGCGGATCTCGAGCTGCTGCTTCGTTCGTTGTAGTTGTTTCTTCGCCCAACTGGTTTGTTGGATGGGTAAGTGTTTGATTTTCTCTCTCTCGTGAACTGGTTGTGGTTAGGAGTTGGAGATGGAGAAGGAGCGCCTCGCCAAGATTGCCTCGAGCTGTAGCTGCGGTTCCATGGTGTGTTCTTTCTCGTTCCTTTCCTACAAAGGTTGCAAACTTTGCAAGGGCCACGAAACTTCAAAGGAGCTTCATTCGTTTATCCAGAGCTATCGACTAGTTATAAGACATGGACATATCATCTGTGGATAGCAAATGAGAACCTTTTCAATTGGCTAGCTATATTGTTATTTCTAAAATTTAAAATAGACCCATATGTATAGTGTGTATGCATCGTGTAATCTCTTAGTTAAGAGCCCGTCACTATTTCTCTCCTCTCATTCCCTCCACCACATAAGTAAAAAGCTGAGTTCGACTCTTTATAGCCAACTGATTTGGCACCGTTGGAGATTCTTTTTGTAGTTAAGTGTTAGCGATTACGGCTTGAACACGGCCCTCAGCCCCCGCGTCGCCCTCTGCTGGGCGACACGGGCGGCGCTCCAACTCGCCTCAAAGCCACCGCTGAAACCCTAGCCCGTCGGCGGCGGCACCACCGCCGCCGCCGCCAAACCCTCCCTTGCCTCCTCCTCCTCCCTCCCTCCTCCATTCCTCCTTTTCCTCCTCCAGGTTTCATGTGCTGCTGCTGTCTTGGCCGTGGCTGAAGCCGATCCCGGCGCGGAGGCGGATCCGTGGCGTGGAGGCCGTCTCTGCGATCGTGCTCTTCCTCTCCTACCCTATCCCTACCGCGCGAGATCTGGCGGCGGCCCGTCCCGGCTGGGGCACCGCGGATCCGGCGGGGCGGCCTCGCTTCCGGTGGCGGGCCTACTGGCGTTAGGTGTCGAGAGGCGTCTCCGGGCGGCGCGCCCTCAGTTCGGCTTAGCACCTTCAGCCTTGTGTGGCGGCAGCAGCGTGCTTGTCGCCGCCATGCTTTCGCCGTCGCCGGCAGGGCCGCCTACCTCAACTTTGCCGACTCCGCCGCTTTCGCCGTGCGGCGTGACTCCTGCCGCAGCCTCGCCAAGTCCGCCATGAGGTCGCCAAGGCCATCGTGGATTTCTGCGGCGTGGCGCTTCAGGCGACGACGCTTCGCCCACGGCCGCCTCGCCCTCCGTCGCCCGCAAGTCTTCTTCTGCGCGCCGCATGGCCGCGTCGAGAGTGCGGGTTGTAAAGTGGACCTCGCCATGTCGGTTCTGCAACGGCGGGTGTCTTTGCCGGCGTTATTTCTCGTCGCCTACCATCACGCGTCTTGGAAGAGCTCGGTGCCATCATCCTCTCTTCCCTCCTCCTGGCCCGTCTTGGTGTGAGACCGCTTGGGAGGGCCGTTTTGGTTCTTTAGGTGGAAGCGGTCGGAGCGGCGTGTTTCTAAAGGCGTCGTCCGGTGGCCGCTGTCGCAAAGATCGGCTTTCCTCCTCCTTCTTCCCTTCCCCTGTGCCTTCCCCGTGAGGCTAATCAGAGGACCGCTCGAAGGTTGCCCGGTTCTGGCGGTGTTAATTTGGAGTGGCCGCAATGTGTGCCTTTGCAGGCGTGTTTCTGATGGTTGCTCGGCTCTTCCTAGGTGGTGGGGTTGGCCGTCGCCCTGTCTTTGACAACACTGCCGTGCTCGGCCTCCTAGCTTGGTCCCGTCCGCGTCTCCATGCCCTCCCTTCTTGAGGTGCTTGTTGGGCCGGCGGTTTCTTCCGACCTAGGTGTCGATGCTTGGCTCGTGTGGCTCTGGAGGTCGGCGTTGGTCGATAGCACTTCCTCGCGTGGGTCACCTAGAGGGTGGCCCTTCTTCAAAGAACTTGGTTGGCGTCTTTTCTCCGTGGCGTCTTCGGTCCTCTGCCGCTTAACTTGGTCCCGCCACGCCTTGGATCTCCCTTCTTTGAGGTGCTTGGTGGCGCGGCGGTGTCTTCTCTTCAAGTGGTGGCGCGTCGTAGCGCTCTTGATCGAGGACTTCACCGCGACTTCGGTTCTCCTTTTTGCTGTCTCCTGCGGCTTCCGTATAGTGCGTTGGCGGGGAAGGTGCTTCGGCGAAAGCCTTGCCCGCTCCTGGGCCGGTGGTGGCGTCACCTTGGTGTCGCTCCCTCGTTGGAGGCATCACCATGCCCTTCCCTCGTTTTGGGTGAAAGCCTCAGCGTTCGCGTGACGACGGCGGGTCCTTCCCGTCGCAACCTTGTTGGAGGCGTCATGTTTGTCGCCCTGCACTATTTCGGTTCTTCGCTAGGCCCGCTGCTTTGGAAGTCGTCTGTTGTGTGATTGTTGGTAGTGTGACCGGTGGTGGCCGGTGTTGTATCTTTCCCTTCTTCTATCTCTTCCAAGTGTGTGTCGCCGCAAGCTTCTTAGCCTTGTGGGTGAGTGTGGAGCCTTCGGGCCAGGGTGTGCAGCAGTCTTGCTGCGTTGTAACTTGGTGCGTCGCACCGTTCTTCTTCTTTCATATGAATGGACGGCAGCTCTCCTGCCCTTCCCTTCAAAAAAAAAAAAAAAAAGTGTTAGCGATTCCATTCAGTCATCAGTGTTAGGGGAGAGTGAAGACTAAAAGAACTCTTCACATGGTAATTGTGGGCTCCGGAGAGTAAAATTGGTGCTTTATACTTTGCGAATAATAGTCTCGCTTACAAGTTGTTGTGCCATATAAACTTCAGTGAAAATAGCTACACTTTTTTTTACTCATTTCTTAATGTGAGGCATACTTCAGTTCAGCACACTGCGGTACTGCAATCCTTATCTGTAGAATTTCACAGTTTTTTACATTGGTTTTCTGCATATCTGTGTAACGGTTTTTCTGTAATTATTTTATTATATTACATTGGTCTTCTGGTGACTGAAAGATGTGTTATTTATAATGCTTGATTGGTGTAATGGATCATATGAAGTTTCCATTGTTTTTGTAACTGCGCGAGCATGCAACGTCATACGCTTGATTCTTCCAAATGCATAACCAACAAATTTAATTTCAAAGTGAATTTTAATGAATGTAGGTGTCAATACCCAATAATGTGTTTACATGCATGCTTAAAAAGTTTATTGGCTGTACTTAAACATGATAACATCATGCATAAAAACTTACCCAAAAAGAGGTTAAGGCTGTCATGCAGCCATACTTGCATATCTTGGTGTTTGAATAATGTTGATGTCGGTATGGCTTCCTAAAGAAAGTACCTTTTGTTATTGTGTACCGTGAAGTTATGTTGATGTTTTTCTAACTTCCTTTTCTATAGGTGGGCAACGCAGCATTCTCTCCTGTTGCTAGTGCTAGTTTGTATAGCAGTGATCAAGAAGTACAGCAGAATGGAAAATCAAATGAAAGTAGTACTTCAGGCCATGATGTGAGCTTACCATTTGATCACCTGGCAACATGCACTAAAAATGAAATATCACATATCTTCTGAAATGAAATGTCATAAAATTTTATTTTCTTATCTGATCTGATTTATACATATACATTTGGCCTATAGTGCAGTGGTAATGCGGGCGCTGATGGTTTACCTAAAATTTCAAGCAAGCATGCTAATAAAACAGGTGCAACTTAAGATATGTTAACTATATCAATCATAGGACACTCCATAGGATACTCAATTTTTATTATTATGAGAAACACTACCAGCTTTTATTTTTGCCTGTAAAGTTTAGATGTTTAGTATGTCTCCATTGAGATTAATATAATATACTTTTCAATTTGAAAAACTAACCTGATCAGAAAAATTCTGTGTAATATAGTTTTTTTGTTTATTGCACAGGTCACCAGGTGGGGATTATAAGTCACTACCCAAAGCGACCAGTCGCTCTGAAAGTCATGTACTTTGGACAGAGGTATGATTGTACTTTCAATGGAAAATACATGCCTTTTCACATAGTCTGCTATGCATTCTTGTTTACTTAAATATAGATTTAGTGGTCAAGAATGTTAAAATTTGAGGGGAAGAAAATATAACCCATCAAATTCTACTGCTACATGACCAAAAACAAACAAACTATTATATAGCTGTATGTACCAGAGCTTTTTATTTGTGAAACTCTTTGCTAATCACAAATCAAACTTTCAATCAATAATATGTACTTGTTCAAATTTCAGCGTGTCCAGTAGACTGTACATTTTATCCTAACCAAATAGGATGTGAAATGAAATCACCATGTTTCTTCCACAATGATGTAAAACAATTTTGAATCTTTAGACCTATACTGTGACCTTCATCTTGCTAATCTGTCTCCAAAACTTACTGTTGTGCCATGTCAAACTTACTGTTGTGCCATGTCCTGTTTCTCATCTTTTTCTATGGGCATGTTCTTGTGTAGATTCTATGGCTTTGCTTCAGAAGCACACACGGAGCCAACAGTTGAAGTAATTTCCCTACAAAATTTTCTATTTTGTCTTTTTCCCAAAGGGATTTTTGTAAGGACTTCTGTCTTTTGGTCTTCTCAGTCTGAGATATTTAAAGCGCTTGAAAGAGCAAAACTTCTGGTTGGCAGTAGGAAAGAGTCATGCTATTCTAGGTGTGGAAGAACTGACAAAGGAGTTTCTGCTACTGGACAGGTAACTGCAGGTTACACGATTGTTAGATTTTGATAGCTCACATCCAATAATTATTAATATTCAGTTCTTGCCCTTATATGTGCTTATAGCGTTAGCTTGCCGGCGTCCTAGAATTTTTTTCATTAGATTTTATGTTTAAGCAGCACTTTGCAAATGCCCTACTGCCCATTAGGAATTCATGCATTTTGAATTGGTAATCACTAATTAGGGGGTGAAGAAATATAATTTACACAGTTTTGCCAAAACTGTTTCTGCATACATGCAGCAAGCACCTCAAATTGGGGGAGGTTACCTTGCATGCACAAACACCTGCCTGCCATCCCTTTGAACCTGAGTTTGTTCAATCCTACTACTGATTATAGAAGCATTTACTGTGTAAGCACTAAGCACAGAGGTCCAGCTATAAACAGCATGTGGCGTTAAACTCGTTCTCTCTCATGGAAAGACAACTTGAAAAAGAAAACCCAAGTTCTCTTTTAAAAATATAACCATTTTAATTCAGTGTTTTAATCAAAATATTCATACAAGACATGGAAACATAATACTAACCTACCTATTCCTAGGAATAGAGTGCCCCACCTGCTGCTGCATGTTACACCAGAAATAGAGATTATGAATTGGTAGCGCATTACCATATCCATGCTTCTAATGAAGAGGAAGTAATTTTCACATCCAGTCAATTATGTTGTTTTCATATATCTGAAGACATAATTGGTCAAAGGAAAAAAAAAGCATTGACTGATGCATTCCACAGCTATATTCTTTTAGTAGGACAGTAGTTTTTGTACTTTGATAATATTTGGTTTTGACATTGCGTAGAAATTTATGCAATTTAGGAAATGCAATATATGTCTATGCAGCAGTGTTCCCCTAGGTGCTAGGCGCTAAGCAGGCGGCTGAGTGGGGCCTAATACCTAATCCCGCCTAGGCGGGAAATTTAGCCGTACGACACCCAATTCGATGTACTTGGTAAAAATGACACCCAATTCGCTGCACTTTCGTTCAGTGACATCCGAGCAACGAATTGTTTCGCCAGATGACACTCTCATGTTTTTAATTGTCTTTTCCTTTATTCTTCCCATTTACACACAGTAAAGTACCTATTTTGCCCTCGAACCATTTTTCAGACAGACAGGAGGTTTTGCTGCCATTTTTCTTTTTGCCAGAGGACCAAAGGCACTGTTCCTTCGTTTCTCTCTCCCACCTGCGCTATGCTCCAGGTTTTGCCGTTTTGCCGCCATTTTTCTTTTTGCTGGAGGACCAAAGGCACTGTTCCTTCATTTCTCTCTCCCATCTGCGCTAATTATGCTCCAGGTTTTAGAAATACAACCGCAGCTACTTGACAAAAGCAGCTACAAGGTTCTAGAAAAAAAACCGTTAATGCATCTGTCATCCATGAATCATCTAATTAGATCAAAATACAATGCCCACACAGCATATTAGATCATCACATATGAGTTATTTTCTTCTTAGGAGATATCTTCTTCTTCTTCTTAGGAGTTATTTTCTTGGCAGCCACCTCTTTGCCCTTGTTGCATGCAACGGTCCTGGGTGGTGTTGATTGGGCTTGGCTTGTGCATGACAGGATTTGACTTATGCCTTCTCTAGATGGTGAGCTCATTGCTAATCTCCTGAGCAATAGATACAAGCATAGCATTGCATTGCATCAGTTAGTATAAGTGCAATAGTACAATTTTTTTTAAAAAAATTTACCTTCTTGTCATAGGGCCAGGGCTGCTACTACTGGCCATTGCATTGTTCTGACCCTTGGGAGTGCTGGTGCATGCACTCTATGGCCTCCCTTGCTTGGTAGTTCTCTTCCTGTGATAGCACAAACCGTAGTAAACTACACATCATAAGAAATCAAAAGTGACCTATTTTTAAATCTGGTTGTAGGTATACCTTTTCTTGGTACCATTGAGAGAACACTTAGCCGAGATCTGCCTATGGCCCAACTCCCCACACCTCTTACATTTTACCTTCCACTTGCCTTTGCCCTTCTCTAGACATCCCTGGATCCTATTCTTCCTTTGTCGCCCAACAAGTGCTCGAACTTATTCACAGTTACCTACATGACAACATGACATTGGTTAGTAAATAAAATAGAATATTGGAATACACACGAAGGGCAAAAAATAAATTAGTGAACACACACCCTGACTGATTTTCCATCACTCGACAATTTTGCCACTATGGCCCATGGACAACCCTCAACTCTGCAATACTGTCGACGGTTGGGATATCGACCCAAGTCAACCAAGGTTCTTCAAGGAGGAGATAGGAGACACGCCGAACAACCACGAACACCAATGAACAGGAGACAGGGGTTTCTATCCCGTTCAGCCTCTCGGAGAGATAATAGCCCTCACGTCCAAATTTCTTTATATCAAAGAGGATTACAAGGTGGAACCCGACGAGATCAAGCAGGTCTCGGCGAGTAGTATGCGAAAATCTTATGGCGTGGTCCTCTAAACGCCTGTAGGGCCCTGCTTTATATAGTCGGAGCAAACCGACCTCCGAGGAATATCGGGCGGGCTAACTACGAGATCATAACGAACTCATACATGCCAAATACAACCTACGGAGACAAAGTAATCTCCTAATCTTGGGAATCACGACTCTAATCCAATCCGGAAACCACGCCGGTCTTCACGCACTGCAGTAACTCTTGTTCGAGACGGATTCAAACACGATTCCTAGGCCATTACGCATCGTGCGGCCAAGTACATTCGGCAGATGCACATGGGTTCGATAGAACCTTCCAGTGAGCCGGGCCCCGGTAGGTCGTTTGATTAGGCCGTCGGTGAGTGGGCCATGGCAATGGGCCGTGATCTAATCCCCGACAGCTAGCCCCCGAGACTCAAGTAGAAGGACTCACTAGAGTGGGGCCTTCCTCTTGAGACTTCAAGTCACGAAGAGGGAAATTTTGCTGCTACAAAGACATGTAACAAGCGATCGAACAGGTCATGGTTCAACCGAACAAGACTTGTTCAGGGCGAATGCATCCGACCAAGATCGAAGCGGGGCGAGCAGACCCGACCAAGATCGAAAGCAACTCATTGCGTCGAGCGAGGAACGACATCTGTCCGAAAGCGAGCACTCGGCCCGCAGACACTAGAAAAATAGCCGCTATGCAACTCCAACCAGAACTTCCTATCGCCAAGATGAAAATAAAGCACCGCTTTACCTAGCCGCTGCGGTAAAAACTAGCCGCTTACGGGACAAAACCGTTGCAGAGCCGCTTATATGGGACTATAAAGCACCTAAGCCGCTCGCTGCCACCACTCGCTTCTCACGCCTTTCTCTCCAAGCCCTCGACTCCAACCTCGCCAAAGATCAAAGAGCCGAACTCCACCTCCAAACTGTTCGCCCACTCGAACGCCATGGCCAAATTCATCGACACCGGCTTTGACCGAGGAGGACCAAGGTCAGGAGGAGAGAGGCGTGAACGAGACACCGGTGGAATGGAGGTCGCCGGAGAGAGGATACTCGAGCCGCGAGGAGAGTTTGTCGACTTCAGCGATTCGACCGCTCGGGTTGAGGTCTCCGAGAGCGACTTCGCCGAGGCCTTCTTGAACATCACGGATTGGAGGTGCGAACCTCAATCCAACTCCATCCTCCAGATGGCCGTCTTCGCACACCGCGAAGGCTATCTGAGCATCGATCCACCGCGGGCTGCTTCTCCACTATTACACAGATGACGAGGCGAGCTCGCGCTTCCAGCAACCGGGGTGCTACTAGCTCAAGCTCCGCCACCGCCGACGACGCCGTACCCTCGCCACGCTGCTCGACTTCGATGGGCGCGTGGTGGGCGAGGTGGTTCTACAAACAAGCAAAGCGGCGGACAAAGAAGCTCGTCTTCACCGGAAGGCACCGCCAGGACGCCAATGCCTCGCCGGAGATGACCGCCGAGGACTGGTTTTTGACGAGAAGATCGCCTCCTCGTGAGCCTTAGGCTCACGGCGTGGAGATCATCCGGGACTACACAAATAATGTGTCCGTCTCACGGAGAAGGCCCTATCCTTCTACAAGATAGAGGACGGGAAGACATCTCGGGGAGAACGCACGGTAAGTTCCTTTAAGACTCAACCTTTACTTGATGATTTCCATCCGAGCAGAATCGACGATTCTTACATTGGGCAGAAAACCCACCGACGCACGGGTGACGGAAGGGTTGACGCCATCTTGAAAGCGGCGAAGAAGAACAACGATGTCACCGTGAGGTAGCCTATACCTGTCCGAGAAACATGCTCGTCCGCACAGCCGATGTGAGTTGCTCGAACCCTCGTCTGCGTCGCAGGATTTGCACCTCTTATTCAAACTAACCTTCGCCTCTCAAACACACAGAAGATGAGTTGATCCTTGGCGGGATCGTGGAAGAACTTTCTCGAGCCCGAAGAAGAAGGCGAAGAAGAACAAGGCCAAGGCGGCCACAAAGCCTAAGGTGGCGGCCGAGTTTACGCGAGCTTCGCCGCGACACTGGCGGCCGCCAGACATCGAAAAAGACCACCATGGCGACGGAGGCGCCAACAGAAAGAAGCGGACTCGCGGTCGGCCAATGAGGAAGAGACCAAGCTCCTCCTCCTCGCCGAGCAAAGCGACGAAGAGGTAAAGAACATGACCCTCGGCTTAGGCGTTACTCGCAGCTCACCCAAGATTTTAAGCGCGGCTCCATCAGTCGCCGAGAAGAGGAGGCTCGAAGAGGAGGTTACGCGCAAGGAAAAACTTCTTCGCCGCGGTAGGAGTGCCCGCCATTACTAGGGAGTTGAGCGCGTCGCCGAGAACACCCAAGGCCAAGCGGAGAAGCCGCCAAGGAGCCCCGGAAGAGGCGGAAAATTCCAGCGAAGAATATCGAATCAAGCCTTCCACGCGGTATGTAGGAATCGATCTTTTGATCTTTCAACCTCCGACGCGCTAGACTTAACGATCATCCTTTTTCGTCACCGCCTCGGAGAGGTCGCCACGAACGACGCCGAGGCGGCGCCGAAGCGGTCGCTGCCGCCGAAAGCACCTACGGTGCATCGCGGCGATAAGGTAGCAAGCCTCGAGGACAAAATGGCGGCATGGAGCTCGCTTCCCCGCCAACTCGGCTGAAGAAACTCGACGCCTGTAAAAGCGCGGAAGCGGCGGAAGCGAAGAGGGCGTACAAGGCGCCACAGGACGGAGGGCCAAGATGATGGCTCCGGAAGTCGCCAGCATGGGACCGAGCAGCCGGTCTGCCAGGACTTCGTCGCGAGGGCTCACGCTGAGGCGACGGATTTTCTCGCGAAAGCGGTGAAACCCCACCGCCAGTGAGTAAGAAAAGCCCCGAGCGTGTCGCGCAAGTCGCCCCGCCATGAAACAACGGGCGCCACCCAAACAGAGTGGCTCGGCCTCGCCGGCGTTGAGCGGAAGAGAAGAGGAAGAGGAGAGGAGCGCTGAGACGAAAGCGCCGCTTGCTGCCCCGCTCCCCGCGAGCGCACACGCCCCACAAGAAGAAGGAGCGAACAAGGCAGCGACGGGAACAACGCACCCGTCTCATCCCGCACGAGCGGGGCTTCGTGACGCATGGCCTCGAGGACCGCCTGCGCGGTGGTTTGAAGCATCGTCTTGGCAAGGTAAACTTCAAGGCCAAACCTTGTTCAGTTTAACTATATTATCGCAAGTGTTTAACTTGATCTTCTCCCTCAGGTCTTTAGGTATACCATGGCGGAATTCGAGGACGGAATCACCGTGGAGCAGGTCCAGATAGCATCCCTCCGGGAGCATCTCCAAATCGAGGATCCCGGCAGAGCCTCTCTGCGCCCAAAGCCGAGCCGGTGGCGAAGCGAAGAAGCTCAAGGTGGTGACCAAAGAGAGCGCTCTGCGAGGCCCTCTTAAAAGAAGCCGAGGAGCCAGCAGAAGCCGTGAAGGTCAAGTCGCGGAAGAAAGCCGGCCGGACAAAGTGGCTCAAGAGCAACTCGCGACGCTGCGTCTCATTTGGCGAGACCATTTCAAGGCGGAAGCCAAGAAGCTTAAGGCCCATTTCGCCAAGAAAGAGCAAACTTCCGGGGTCTCCAAGCAAAATCTCGACCACATGGCTTCACGGAAGAGATCGAGGAGACGCGGATGACGCGAGGCGATCACCGCAGAAGAAGGTCAAGGAGCTGGACGAGCAATTAAGACGGCCGAGCAATGAGTCACCAGAGCGAGGCTCGACCGATCACCAGACGCCAAGACCGAGGAGGTCGAGGCCATCCGGGCAGAGGCTGGCGCAGAGCAGCTGAACAAGCGAGGAGATCGAACGCCCCATTGAAGCCCAGAAGGAATAAAGGCTCAGGGTGAAGTCGTGTGCCTCAAGTTAGAAGTTGAGGAGTTAAAAGAGCGACTTGCTCTAAGTAGCACCGCATTTGAATCTGAAAGTGGCCTTGTACCTGAAACTTTTGAGTAATACAATGAAGTACTTACCTTTTTATTTCCTGCAAAAAAGAGCAGCAAAAAGACAAGAACGAATAGAAATTAAGAGAAAAGCGAGCAGCGCTAGGAAGTTTAAGAAAACCGGTAAAGCGCTTTGCCTAACTCCCAGCCCCCGTTGTGCAGCTGCTCGAGCACCTAAATTTGCGAACTCGAACAGGTGCACAAGAGAAAGAGCGACACCCTAGCCCCCGGTACGGACGATGCTCGAGAACCTAAGCTTGCGAACTTGAGCACGCGCGTAGAGAGAAAGAGCGACACCCGTACCTTACTTGATGTATTCCATAATCGCTCGCTGACGTAAGTTAGGCGCCCGAGAGTAACCGAACAAGGAAAGTGCCTCCGCCATGGGCTTACGAGAAGCGAGCTTTGCCAAGTGGTCGTGCCAGCGAAGAAGTGCCTCCGCCGGAGGGCTTACGAGCGATTTTGCCGCAAGCGGAAAGGCCGTGTTACGCAACCTGCGTGTAGGTGAGCTTATCGAAGCTAGATACGGGTAGGAACGATCCTTGAGATTGCATGGGCCAAGAGTTCGCAAGACCGGCACCATCAAGTGTTACCGTAAAGAAAGAGGTAGTCTTCAAAAGACAAGAAGTGAAAAAACGCAGAGGCCGTGAGAATTCACTTAAGAATTGGATTGAACTTTACATGGTGCCCGAGAGACTTGAACGAAATAAGGCGCGAAGTTTGACAAAAAACGCGAGGCTAAGCGAACAAACGAAGACCTACACAAAGAACTTATGAAGGTGGTCGATGTTCCAAGTGTTTGGTCGCTCTCCCGTCCTCCATAGCCAAAGCAATGTCCCGGACGAAAGCAAAAGAAACGACCGTGAACGGGCCTCCCAATGAGGAGTTAACTTGTTGTTATTGGACGGAGTTACGGACACGGCGCAGTAACGCAGGTCGCCCGCTTCAAAACCCTTGGTCGAACTTACTTTGCGCGTCGGCGAAGATCTTCTTTGGTAGCGCCCATTCGCACTTGTGCCCGGTCGCGTGTGCCTTCGAGGAGATCGAGATCGAGGAGCGCTCTTGCTCATCGTCAACTAAGTTGATCGAGCTCGTCGAGGCAAACCGAGCACGATTTCGCGACGAGGATGGCTTCGCACCATAGACCAATTGGAAAGGAGTTTCCGGTCGCCTACCGGCCGTCAGAAAGCGAATCGCCTGAGGACGGAAGGAACTTCGTCAACCTGCACTTTGTTGTGCTCTCGAGAGCAAAGAAATACCCGCCGCTTAATACCTCGACTATCTGTCAGTTAGCTCGCCGATCGCTTTCGCTGCTCGTGGATGTGCCACGAAGCGAAACAAACCTTGGTGCCCAAATGCTCGCAGATTCTTGGAATAGCTCGCTCAATCGGTACCGTTATCCGTGATCAACTTGTGGGGAATCCCAAAGCGCGTGACCACGTTGCTTTTGAAGAAGCGCACACCGCTTTTGGCGTGAAGAGGCGACACGGCTCGCCTCGATCCACTTTGTAAAAGTGTCTATGGCGACGGCGGTGTGTATAGCCCTTGTACCCCTTAGGAACGGGCCAGCTGATCCGATCCTATGTTGAAAAAGGCCAAGATGGGGATTGTTTGGAGCTCTTGGGCAGGCTTGTGTGCCTTCCGGGCGTGAAATTGGCAAGCCTTACACTTAGTCACGATATCCCGGGCATCTTGCGCATGATGAGCCAATAATAGCCCATGCGAAACGCTTTGCCGACCGTAGTTACGAAGAGGCGTGGTTGCCGCAGCACCTCAGATATGTCCCTAAGAAGGAACACACCTCTCATCGCGAGATGCACTTGGAGAGAACTCCCGAGCACCTCGACGGTGAAGATGCCGCCCACAAGCTTGTATGGAGCAAGACGCCTTATAAGCCGGAAGCGCTCGGCTTCGTCGTCGGTCAGGGTCCCATCTGCGAGGTACGGACAAATAGCGTTGTCCATCCAGCGCACTGCTCGATAATGAGACAAAGACCACTGCCTCTATCGTCTCGTCCGGAGACGTGATTGAGGGCTTGTGAAGGTGCTCGACGAGCACCCTGCCGAGCGCATTCTCGTGAGGATCCATACTTGTATAGCTGGTCGCCAGAAGTTGTCCTTCACTGGCACGAAGAGCACCTCGAAAAATCGAAAGTGCCGCTCAATTTCCTCACTTCAACCAGTATCGCGCCATTGAGTCATCGCAAAGATCGATACTCCTTGTTCACCGGTTGATGACCAAATGTGAATCTCCTTCACGGTTAGTCGTTGGACACCGAGCGACTTGCACGCTCTAGTCCCGCTGGTGAGGCCTCGTACCGCAGTGTAGTTGGATAGAATCTCGAGTTGCTCTCCATTAGTGAGATGAGAACAAAACCACCCCGAGTGTCCAAAGGCGCGAGCCATCAAAAACATGGTCCAGCGAGGCTCATCAACTTGCTCGGGGCTTCACGATTTGGGTGGGCAAGTCCATTCAATGACAAAGTCGGCTAAGACTTGTGACTTAATAGCGATTCGGGCGTGAAAGATAGATCAAACTCGCTAGTTCCATTGCCCACTTAGCTATCGTCCATTGGATTCCTTGTTCCGTAGGATTTCTCTCAGAGGAAACGTGGTCGGGACCAATATTTGATGTGCCCGAAATAGTGGCGAAGCTTCCTCGAGGACATGAGTAAGGCGTGGCGCTCGGACCTCGTGGTAACGTTTTTGATCCGTGAAGCACCTCGCCACGTAATAGATTGGTCATTGCATGTCTTCCTTTCGACCGCTAAAACCGCGCCACCGCTTGTGGCATGCAACCTAGGTACAGCAGAGTACGCCGCCATGCCGCGGGTAGTCAAGACGGGAGGATTGGACAAGTATCGCTCGATCTTGGAAGGATCTATCGCTTCTCTATCCACTGAAACCATTGTGCTTAAGCAGGTCTTAAAGAAAGGCGGACCAGCGTTAATCTAACGGAAATAATCTGCTTAGAGCGACCATCCGCCCGTGAGACTCAGACCTCCTTGACGGTAGTTGAGAGCCCAGATATTTTCAATGGCCTCTATTTTTTCGGGGTTGGCGTAAATACCTTGCGAACCAATAACATAACTGAGCAACATTCCGGATCGAACACCAAAGGTACACTTCTCTCGATTTAATTTTATTCGGTGCTGGTGAGATTGCGAAAAGTCTCGGCAGTCTTTTACATGATCTGGAGCAAACTTGTTTTTACAACTATGTCGCCGACATAGACCTTCGTGTTTTTCCACATTGCTCGGGAAGGTCTTCCATTGTTACCGGAACGTGGCACCAAAGATCAAGTGAATCGAAAGACATGGTCGATAGCGAGTAGTGCCGGCGAAGGGGTGATGAAGGCGCTTCTCTTCATCCTCGGGGAGATGCTTATTTGGTGATAACCGAGTAAGCATCTAAAAACTCAAGAGTATCCATATCCGCAATGATCGATCACCGGTCAATACGAGGCGGCGGAAGTTGTCCTTAGGACAAGCGGCGCTCAGATCTGTGTGATCGACACATCCTCCACTTGCCGCTTTCTTCTTTACAATGACAGGGTTGGCTAACCTCGGTGTGATCAACCTCGCGATGAACCCGGCGGAAAGCGCTTGCCAAGTCGATCTTTGATGATCCCCGCTTGAATTCGAAAGCGACGGCTTCCGCGAATGTGCTTTTTGTCCGACCGGACACCAATTTGTGCTCGATGACCTCGGGACTCGGGCATGTCGATGGCTCCTGACAAACACATCTCGCATTAGTTCGGAGGAAGGCAATGAGCTCGCTTTCTATTCGGGGTCCGATTGGCCCCTGCGAACCGCCTGGAAGTACCATCAAGGGACAATGAACTTCCTTGGTTTCTCCCCGGTGAAGGGAGACCCTAGAGGCGTCTGCACTTGGTCCGCGGAACTTCGTGATCAAGCGCGGAAGTCGGTCGATCAGCATGCGGGATCGCTTCGTCGCAATCCGGCAGCTTTGTAATTGCCCTTGACCGTGATTACACCATTAGGGCTGGTATCTTGACGAATGGTAACCATGATGGGACACGCCATGAACTTACCAAGAGATGGCTCGCCAAGATCGCGTTATCTGCGGACGGGAAGTCGACCACGCCGAAAGTGATCAACTCGTGTCTAAGTTGCTTGGGTTGCGAAGGTAATCGGCAGACAACTCGCCTAACGGCTGACAGCCTTCTCCGGAACAATTCCGTGAAGGGCATTGCGACTTCCTTCACTTAGAACGAGGAATCTGCATCTCGCCCAAGACCTTAGCGTAAAGCAAGTCCAAAGCGCCCCGCCGCTCTCTGATCATGGGGCCAACTCTCGCGTTCGCGATGGTCGGGCGACCACGGCAGGGCCGCCGAGGCTTGGTCATCCCAATGGGGCAATCCTCCCGAGAGAAGCGAGACGGGGACCTCGGTCCACTTCATCGATTCGGCCGATGTTTTGCCTTTTCGACGTTGTGCGCCTCCCGAGCAGCCTTGAGGTCGCGCCGAGAGTATAAGCCGAGGAGCCCCAAGATGACGCGATATGGTTCACGGGCTCTTGATATTCATCATCATCTTCCCGATCACCATCGCCGGTTTACGCTAGCCTTCACCAAGCATCACCTTGTTCGGCAAAGGGGCATCGGGCCCTTGCCGCTGTAGAAATCTTCGAGCTTTGCGTTCCAAGTTCGCAGATGGCGTATGTCGTGCCGTAGTGTTGGTGGAATTTGCGTAATCGGTCGCTGACCTTTCTTGCCTTGTCCGCCCCTGAGCGTGCTTTTTGCCCTTGTAGTTATTATTGGGCTTCTTCGCCCATCTCGTGGGAGGCGCGATCTATACCAAATGACGGTATTGTTCGCATCACCTTTATTTTTCTTCTTCGGGACTTCTTGTCACCGTGGTTGTTCGCCGCTTCTTCTTCTTCTCATCCACACCAGTCATGGGGCGGCTCGCCTTGTCAAACGCTTTTTAGATCAACACGCTCGCCGCGTTGGCATAGCGATCACCACCTTGAATAGGTCGTTGGCGGTCCAGTCTCATTGATCTCGAGATCTGGGTGAGCAGCTTCGTCGCGGACTCCGCTTTTGAAGGCGCGGACAACAGATTCATCCGAGATGTTCGAGGATCGTGTTGCGGATCTTAATGAAACGCTTCACGGTTGCGGAGGTCTCCTCGCTTATCCGGATCATCCGCGCAGATCATCCTCCTTACCTGCACGCACGTACGGGTCCGGAAATTAGCGATCGAGGCGTCATAAAGCCGGTTCCATGAGTGATGGAACCTCCTGCGATTGAACGACCACGCCCGGCGGCGCCCTTCAAGGACGGTCGGGAGGTAATTAGCCATAACGAGCTCGTCACCCCGCCGCCATGATGGCCGAAGGCGTGATGGAAAGGAATTCTCCGGTTCGAGTCCCATTGTACCTCTCCATATGACCGGCTTGAACTTTGAGGGCCACCGACACGGCAAGCTCGCCGAGAAAGCCCCGCACCAAAGCATATGACCGCCACCTTCCGGCAGAACCTAGTCTTGAGAAGACGTTGATCCCGCTGCGGAGGAACTCCCCGCCGAACGGGATGATTCGCCCGAGAAACTCACTCGAGACAATCCACCACGCCCTTCCTCGTGGTCGACGCGCCTCACGGGGATCGTCTGTGATCATCGCGCTTGCGCTTGCCCTTTGGTCGCGATGACCACGAGGACTCGGCGAGCGACGGCGACCACGGTAGCTCGCTTACGTGGACGATGATCCTCCGATGGTGACGAGGTCACGCGATCGATCGTAGTCCGTCCAATCATTCCGGACAGCTTGGTCGCTGCCGCTCTGGAGGAGTTGTTGACTTCTCCAGAGACTTTAGGCCTTCACCGGCCGCTTAGGTTAGACGCAATAAAGACGCCCGTGCGGCGAGATCGCCTTGATTGGTGGATCTAAGACCGTTGCCATAGCTTCGAGCCGCTCCCCACTCGATCTATGGGTCCCGGATCCTCGAACCATCCGTGTTCGCCTGACCGAGTCCGGCCACGCGAAATTGACCCGAACAGGGAAGCTTCGCCGGAGACTTAAGCGCCCGACGCGAGGTGGGTCGCGACGCCGCCGCTTACACCGATCGCTAAACCGTGCAAAGTCCGATTGATGGAATCGTCGAGGTCGCGGCGAATGACATCGTGCTCGCGAAAGCGACCAAAGACGACCTCATCTTGGTGCCGAGCGAGTTATCCCGCCTGCCGCCAAACCGCCACGGCCGTGCGCAGATTCTCGAGGTTCGTACATCGACCATGTTAATGCCGCGGCCACGCGAAGGTATGCTAGACGGTGTCATCGCTGTGGTTCCACAGTAGAATCTACCGACATAGCCTTCAATCCGATAGATCTAAACCATCGTAAAGATCATCGGTTCCGTAGTCATCGTCAATGACGGGAGTGCGATCTGCGGCTATCTCTGCCATATAGGCAGAGACCTCCGTCCCAGATACGGAAAGTGTTCGAGACCGAACAGATCGATCTGAACTGACAGGGGATGAAACATCCTATCCTTCTGAGTCGTAGCCCTCAGGAAGTATCTCCGTATCACTGACTGAGTTCGACATGCTCGATCTGCGTGTCCCCACGGTCGGCGCCAGCTGTCGACGGTTGGGATATCGACCCAAGTCAACTAAGGTTCTTCAAGGAGGAGATAGGAGACACGCCGAACAACCACGAACACCAATGAACAGGAGACAGGGGTTTCTATCCTGGTTCAGGCCTCTCAGGAGAGATAATAGCCCCGTCCAGCCTTTCTTTATATCAAAGAGGATTACAAGGTGGAACCCGGCGATATCAGCAGGTCTCGACGAGTAGTATGTGAAAATCTTATGGCCAGGGTCCCTCTAAACGCCGTAGGGGCCCTGTTTATATAGTACGGAGCAAACCGACCTACCGAGGGAATATCGGGCCGGGCTAACTACGAGATCGTAACGAACTCATACATGCCAAATACAACCTACGGCAGATAAGATAAGCTCCTAATCTTGGGGATCACGACTCCTAATCCAATCCGGGAAACCACGTCCGGGTCTTCACGCAGCCGTGCAGAACTCTTGTTCGAGACGGACTCAAACACGATTCCTAGGCCATTACGCATCGTGCCAGCCAAGGCGTTCGGCAGATGCACATGGGCTCGATAGAACCTTCCAGTGAGCCGGGCCCCGTAGGTCGCTTTGATTGGGCCGTCAGGGAGTGGGCCATGGCAATGGGCCGTGATCTAATCCCCGACAAATACCCTCTGAACCTATTTGTCGAAGCCTTCTCTGTGGCCACCTCGAATTGACCCACAATGGCATGTTGCCTCGGTGCTATTTTAAACTCAAACATAGTTGGATATGAACTTCCCACTACCATTGGAGGGTCTTCCTTATCTTACTGCACATGTGCTTCACCGGGAAGCACATCATTTACTTCGAAGGTTGCCCCTTCCATGTTGAAGTCATCAGCATCCCCACAGAGCTCGTCCTCCTGATTTACCTCATGTCCATGCCCATCAAATGCATGATCCCCATCAAATGCAGCACCAGTTTCAGTCCTTAACCTCTCCGCCTCGTCTCTATCTCTAAGTCCAATAAGCTCGTAGATTTCGTCTTCACCAATCATCGGACCTACATGTCCAAACTCATCTTCCTCAATTTGAGATATATGCAAGCTTTCCCAGTCTACCACATATGGCACATCCACTTCTACCACGGTTGGCACATCACCCTGGACTTGACTGGTTGCTGCAGCCTCCTCTGTGACCACGCTGGGAATCACCTCACTTCCCCTTGAGTTAGTACAACATACCCTACCAACATCATCGCCAATCCTACCAACATAGCACAATAAAGAACAAATGGCACAAATCAGCGCTCATATAGACCACTGACCCAGCGTACATCTACGACATCGTCCTCTCGAAGGGGGGAATCGGCGAGTGCATGCTTACCGAGGGGGTCTTCCATCAGGGGGGTTCCTGCAGCATCCATCCCATCCTGGTAGTCGGCGGGATTTTAGAGGCGGCGGTGCAAAGCGTGGAGGAGGAGGCGGCGGAGGCGGCGGTGAGGAGGAAACGGCGACGGCAGGCAAGAGGAGGAGGCAGGCAGGCGGGCGGCGGCGGCAAGCGGGCTAGGGGCGGCGGAGGAGGCAGCATGGGCGGCGGCGGCGGCAAGCGGACGGATTAGGGCGGGCGGCCAGAAGAAGCGGCTAGGGGGCAGCGACGAGGAGGACGAGGTAATGGCGGGCGAAGGGCGGAGAGAGGAGGAGGAGGAGGCGGCGGCGAAGGCTGGGCGGCGGCGGAGGGCGGCAAGGGCGGCAAGGGACAAGCCACGAAGGATGAAATCTACGGGACGGTAGATCCCGCGTAGAAGGGGGAGGGTATTAGGTTTAGGAGGCCCGAGGGTAAAATGGGTACTTTACTAGTGCGTAAACGGGAGGAATAAAGGAAAATACAATTAAAAACATGAGAGTGTCATCTGGTGAACCAATTCGTTGTTCGGGTGTCACTGGATGAAAGTGCAGCGAATTGGGTGTCATTTTTACCAAGTACATCGAATCAGGTGTCGTACAACTAAATTTCCCCGCCTAGGCGGGGCCTAGGGAACAGTGCTATGCAGTAAAGAAAATATGTTTACTCGTTTTGCAACATGCAGGTAATTTCTTTGTATCTGCGATCAAACATAAAAGATGCAGGAGGGAGTGTGTTAGACGAAAGATCTGGTATGCTTCTGCTTTTTATTCCTGATTTCTTACTTGATTAAAATGCTTCTGGACAATCCTTAATAAAAAAAATATTATATTTGAATGATGGCAAAATTTCTTGGATGATATTATATTTGTTCGATGCCAAAATTTCTTGAATGATTTGAATGCTGCCGGACATTCTTAATCAATAATATTATATCTGCAACATGCAAGTAATTTCCTTGAATGAAGGCAAAATTTCTTGATCTCTCCTATCAATAATATTATATTTGTTCTATTCCTAGTTTATTTATTTTATGTTTTGTCATTCAAGGTCGGATGTCTAATCTGCATCTTGCCCATACATGCGGACATCCTCATAATCAGAGTGAGAATTTCAGAAATATGCTTCTTCTCCTTTCAGAAATTGATTATGTGAAAGTATTGAATAGAATCCTTCCACGAGATATACGTGTTATAGGCTGGTGTCCTGTCGCAACGGACTTTCTTGCAAGGTTAGCTTGAATTTTTATTTTAATATTTTTTTTGGGCAAGTGTAAAAGACACTCTTCCTCAAATGAGTCCGGCCGCTATTGATAAATACTATTTCTACAAAAAGAGATTATGTGCTTCTTCTTCATTATTCAATTCTTCCTTCTATTTAAAATAATGTTAATTTTATTTGGGCAATTGTAAAAGGTACTCTTCCACAAATGAGTCCCATGCTATTGGTGATGCTATTTCTACAAAATGAGATTATGTGCCTCTTCTTCTTCAATTCTTCCTTTGAATCAATATAAATGATCTCTTCTATTTTTTTGTCAGGCGACTTACCATCCTAATTGTACTTTATGTTCCTGGTGCTGTGTGTAGAATTTGATCTCACCCCGACTGCAATTTTGCAGATTCTCCTGTTTGGGTAGGGAATATAAATATCTATTTTGGAAGGGAAGCCTTGATATATCGGTATTTATGTTACCATTAATTTCTATAGTTGCTAGATGTGGGCATTCCTTCTAACTTCAAACTGTGAACAGGTAATGCAAGAAGGTGCATGTAAGTTCATTGGGGAACATGACTTCAGAAATTTCTGTAAGATGGATGCCGCAAACGTGAGTAACTACAGGCGACAAATTACAGAGTTTAATATTTCTTCCTATGACAAAAGGTTAGATTTATATTTTAGTCAAAGTCTTCTTTCTTTGAGTTATAAATATGTAGTGCCTGTAATACCTGAACTAAATAGTTCATGTCCTTATATCTTGTAGGTCCAACAATGACGAGCTATGGGCCATGACAGTCAAGGGTAGTGCCTTTCTGTGGCATCAAGTTCGCTGCATGGTAGCTGTTCTGTTTCTTATAGGTCAAGGCCTTGAATCACCATGTGTGAGTAAAATTCACTCTTAAGCTTCCTTTTGTTTAAAAGAAAGTGAATCATGGAATCACACTATATATCCTTAAACAAGGGACAAAAGTTCTGTTAAGTGCATTATCAATTGGTACAAAATGACCTTATGCAAGACAACCGTGAATCACTTGTGCAAGTTTACAAATGTACGCTGAATTTTTAAGTTCATGTATCAAGGTAGAACAAAAGTACATATCATCCATGCATGTTTAAGAACTTTTGTAGTATACTCTTGAAAAAAACATGCATATAATTGTTTTTTTTTTATTGTTACCTTTTCACTTTTCTTTTTTAAAAAACATTTCCCACAGGTGGTCGAGTCATTATTGGATATCACCAAAACTCCTAGAAAACCTCAATACAAAATGGCACCAGAGCTCCCATTGGTTCTACGATCTTGTCTATTTGATAAAGTTAACTTTACGTGTTCATCAGGTATGTCTACTCAGACCTTTGACAATACCTATTAGAGAGCATTTTCATTCCTGAACTATCAAAATATCATTATAATCTTTGGTATGTGTTTAAAGCGAGATTAATTTCATATCTTTGTTTCCTGCTTGTTTAATTGTTGCTGGGTAAACAAATTTTGCCGTTATTACTAGGGTCTGGTAAAAAAAAATATGGGGCATTTATTTTTTTGGCGATAGCCCAATTTTGTTACAATTTTGGGTATTATAAGTTTTTAAATATAAAGTTCGATTAAAAATATTGTCCCCCCCAAAAAAAGGAAAAAGGCCAGTACCCGTGGATATTTTTTTCGCCTGACTGTCTCTTCCAGTTTCATATTTGAAAAAACAGCAAGATATAGACCATTCATTTTTTGCTGCTGATGCTTTGGATTTTAATAGCAGCATTGGATTGTAGTTGTTTCAGAAAGAATTTTAAATGAAAAGAAATTATTTTTAAAAAAAAAACTTATGATCATGTAGCAAGTCATTTCTGAGATACTCAGTATTCATCAAAATGGAACAAGTTATTTCTGAAAAACTCAAGGTTGCTAGTTGATCGGCGAGCCAGAGGAATAAGGATTAATCAGAACTAGTCAGTGGACACTAGTTGGCATAGCCATACCTGGACAAATAACAACTACAAGTGTCCATGCTCCATTGCACTGTCCAATGTCCAGTACTATAGGTAAGTCTACAACTAGCAGTTACAGATAGCATCAGCATTCAACACAAAAGGGTGTGGGGGAGACACAGCAGAGGGGGCCGGGGGTGTCTGGAAGAGCACAAGTGCACATCAAAGGGAGTGGCAGAAAGGTTAATAGGACTGTTCCAAGGGTCAAGGATGCAAGTGGTCACCTGCTTTGGGCATTGGCCTTTGGCCAGCGGTGAGGCCCAGAGGCGGCAGCCGCAGAGGAAGATGAGTCGATCACAGAAGGCAAGCTTCAAGCCTGCGGTGGTTGAGCTCTGTGGAGTCGAAGTGCCGGTGCTGGGGCCCTCCTGTGGTTCTCCAAACCCTAGCTTGGGGGAGGCAAGCCCACATTTGCCCAGCCCCTTGAGGAATAACTGCATGCTCAGCTTACTTATCCCCACCACTCCCTCTCCTTATTTCCTACGGCCATCACGTCTAATCGCCCAACCAGTTGGCAACTAACCCCTCAAGCGCCGATGAATCCTGCCCCTATTAATTGCTGATCATCGATTTGCTTCTAGTTTTTGGCCACTTAGGAGTGCCGACTAGTGCAGCGACTAGAGGGTAATCCAATCGGTTGGCTGCTGGCTAGGGACTAATCCGGGGTTAAGTCTGATTTTTAGAACACTGGAAATCTTAATTGTCCATCCTTTTGGATTTGCATATCTATTCACAAACATTTTTAACTTTTAATGGCATAACTAATTGTGATGTATTTTTGTTCCACTATAGATGCCTGCCAGGCTTTGATTGAGCACTTAAAGGATGAATACCATCAGTATATGGTCCAAGCCGCAATATTTCAGGAGGCACTGTCATGTTTATCTTTTAAAGGTACATACATGTAAATCTTTTCTAGTTTACTATAACATTCTAGTGATCTAAATTCTAAAATTAGCTGTCAATGCAGAGGGTAATTCATTCGAGCCTCATCAGAAGAAGAGAAATCATATTCCTCTCATGTCACGCCAAACAGAGCGTAAGTTTGTGGTTGTTTTTGCAACACATTTATGTGCTTTCTATATTCTTATGGATAAGCATGCTTTACCTGACCACTGCCACTATCTTAGTCAACTCTTGAACGTAATGACAGTCCTCTAATAGCTCCTGCGCAATACTTTACTACAGAATTAGACTACTGTGCATCGACAATTTATCAGCATCCCCTAATAAGGATACTGGTGCACTTCTTACATGATAGCATGATTCCTAATTTTGATTTTAAATGCATAGTTTGATTTTACCTGCTTGTACTCTTTTACATTTTAAACTATATTTCCTAAGCTATACATATATTTTATTTCAGCTTCTTATGAGGAGCGAATAGCAAAGTCAAACAAAGTCAGCTGACAGTGTGCAGTTGAGTGACTACCAGTACCATCAGCAGCACACGAAGAGTTTCAATATGATAAATGAAGATCTGTGCTGCTTGGTGTTCTGGTCATCCAGCATTAAGGTCCAAATATCCTTTTTTTCTCTTTGTGTGCGCGTTCTATTCCGTTCAAGAACAATTATCTGCTTAGAATTTTTATGCAAATATCTGGACATGCTCTCATAGTTCACTTGAATACTTTGTAAAGGTGCAAACTCTTCGTGCCAGCCCGTTTATTTTTTTAACCTTATGTTTCTTGATATGTACAGTTTCGAACAAGCTGCAGCACTGGCGGTGGGAACTGACAGAGAAGTAGCACAAGTAGTTTTATCATTTTGAGGGTAACATTTACTCATCACCTTTTGCTGGCCATCTTGCTTTGGTCAGTTATGTAATAGTAGATTGCTCCACTATTGGGGAAGGGTTATGTTAGTGTGTTCGATACGATAAGTACGCGTTGTGTGCTTGTGTTTTAATTATGCGGTAACACACTAGGAATAAGCTGAAATGCCCTGGTCTCCTGGCATGTTGATTTGACCTGTCCAAACGGGCGTTAATTAGGCAGGATCTGGAATTTGTCATTCTGTGCCAACCACAGGCCAAGCACATCCATATAAGTTCATGGGCTGGGATCGGCTCGGGCTGGTCGGCCAGGGCTAACGCCCGCATAGTCCATCCGGGCACGAAAAGATTGAAACGCGTTATGATTCCGAAACTGTATGGAAACCACGAATTTAAAATTTTTAAAAGTGGAATTAATATAATAAAAAGACCTATTGAAAATTTAAGTTTTTCTTAAAGTCTATGTGTCTGTCTTATTAATAACTTGAGAAGATCTTGATAAAGAGGAAACAGTAGATCTACAAATCTGTGGTCTAAAAGTATCTTTTTCTAGAGATTGATGAGCGTGTCCTTCAATTCTTCATTTCCTATTTTATAAGAAAAATCTTCATTTTCGAGGAGCATCGATCATGTGCATTAGCTTGTTCCCAGCTTTTTGAGTAAAAACAAAAGTAAGGAACATAGTATCCATGCCACTCCTAAGTTTGGATATAACAGAGATACTTTTTTGAGCAAAGGGGCAGGAGAACTGTCTTGCATTGCTCAAAAGAAGAGGATACAGGTTGGGGGGGAGTAATCGGCCCCTCCCCCCAAGGGCCGTCGTACATTTGATTAACTAATTACAAAGTGTGCACCCGCGGTTGCCTAGATGCGTAGGTCATCTAACAGGAGCTGGAGAAAGACAGGTCTAGAGCGATCGTCTTGCCAAAAAATCCGATTGTTACATTCCAGCCATAGGTGCCAAATGGTGGCGGTGACGACTGAGAGGAGGCCCCGAGGGGGGTTACTTTGAAGAATGTCCTCCCTCCACAAACGTAAGAGGTTGCCATTGAACACCCAGGAAGCGGGGTTGATAAATGGCGCATAAGCATGGTAGCCAAACGAGTCCATATGAAGGAGTTGTAGTCGCAATGCAGGAATAGGTGCTCTGGGGTTTCGAGATTGCGCCCGCGTAGAGGACAAAAGTAGTTGTTGGGGAGCTTGCGCCGAAGCAAGGCATCGGCAGTCAGGACACGCTTATGCAGTAGCAGCCAGAGGAAGAATTTGCACTTCAAAGGGGCCCAAAGCTTCCAGACTGAGTGGATGGTAGGCGTGGTGATACTGCCTTCAAACTATAGCAGGTATGCTGACTTTACCGAGAATTGGCCATCCGCAGAAAATCTCCAAGAGAGTTGGTCAGGTCCATTTGGGGTAAAAGTGATTTGCGCAGTTCTCCTTAGGAGATCAACCAGCTGCGGGATCATGCTAGGGGTGAGGAATCGCCGGAGGTCCGTAACCCAGTTGGAGCTTGTGATGGCGTCGAGCATTGTTCTGTTTTTCCTGGTGGAAGCCCTGAAGAGGTCCGGTGCAAGATGCTTGGGGGCACAACCAGCAAGCCAGTGGTCCTCCCAAGAGGAAAGGTTGGCGCCATCGCAAAGAACCATGACACAGCCAGCCCGGAGCGGATCCGTATCAGTGACAGGGCGACGTAGGGGAGATCGGTGCAAGCCGCTGTTGGAGAAGACTTGCATAGCCATATCCAGTGCAGCCGGAGAGCCCGGGCGAAGCGGAAGAGGTCAAGGACTCCAAGGTCCCCAAACGCAGTCGGCGAGCAGACCGTCCACCAACTAACTTTTGCCCCCCCCCACCAGAGAAGGAATCTGAGCCATTCCACAGCCAGGCACGCCTGACTGAGTCGATCTTTTTCATCACGGACGAAGGTGGTGAAACAACCGATAGGACGTAGGTTGGAAGTGCAGAGAGGACTGCCTTGAGCAAAGTAAGACGACCCCTTTAGACATGAGCTTCCCACACCATCTGGCCAATCTTGAGGAGATTTTGTCAATGAGTGGCTGAAAATGGACATGACGAAGCCTCCTGATGGATAGAGGAATCCCAAGGTACTTGATTGGAAAGGTGGATCTCAAGACAGAGTCAAGGTCCACCCCCTCACATCTGAAGAGCAAAGGGGAGAGGGAGTCTCCCTGCCGGAGGCCTCTATGATGATAAATGGTGTCGGTGGGATGGCCATTTAGGAGGGCCCTTGAAGAAGACGTGGCCAGCGAGAGGGAGATCCAATCGCGCCAGCGTGCGCCAAAACCACAGGCACGGAGGTTATCTAGGAGATATGGCCAGTACACAGAGTCGAAAGCCTTTTCCAAGTCAAGTTTAAGGAAAAGAGCCGGCGTGTTGGTTCTGTGGAGAGATTTGGCTTTAGCTCGGACTAGAAGGAAATTATCTTAGATGTGGCGCTTCTTGATGAAAGCACTTTGGTGGTGTGAAATAAGTTTGTCCATGAATGGGGCTAAGCGGGTCGAAAGGATTTTGGTGAAATGCTTCCCTACGCTATGGATGAGGCTGATGGGGCGGTAGTCTGAAACGGATAACGGGCTCTCTTTTTTCGGCAGGAGGATTATATGAGCATTGTTGAAGGCCTCTAGCCCGGGACCGTCCAGGTTGAAAAGGCATTGGAGTGCCACAAGCAGGTCCTCGGAGATGAAATCCCAGCAAGCTTTGAAGAAGTCCCAGGTGAAACCGTCTGGGCCAGGAGCCTTGTCATTAGGAAGGGAAAAGACCACTTGCTTTAGCTCCTCCAAGGTTAGACAGGTCAACGATGGGAAGTCCCAGTTGAAGGACCTGGCAGCGACAGGGCAGGTAAGCTGGGAACCTTCGCTGAAAAATGAGTCAAAATGCTCGTGAAGTGCATTGGCTTTGTCTTGGAATTCCGTGTGCAGACTGGAGTTGCTTTGGGTGGAGTGAATGAAATTTCTCCGACGCCTGCCTGGAAATACTTGGTGTTTGCATCTCCGAGCTTCAGCCAGTTCAGACGCGAGCGTTGTCTCCACTTGATTTTATCAATTACGCTCAGCCCTAGGACGCGGGCCTTCAGGTTGCGCCTCAGGACAATCTCATCAGGCGAGAGAGGGCGTGATTTCATGGCCACGTCTAGGAGCCGAATGATTTTAGAGGCCATGATGAGCTGGAGCTTGGTGTCCCCCACCTGGGAGTGGCTCCAAGAACAAAGTGCTGAGGAAGTTTGGCGAAACTTGGACTTCAGGCGTAAAAGAGGATGGCTGTGTGTGTGCAGGTAGGGTTCGCACCACGCCTGCTTCGCCACCTCTAAGAACCCGGGGATTTTAAGCCGAAACTCGAGCGAAACGCCTATGTGAGGGGGGCTTCTCGGTAGTGAAGCAATGGGCAGTGATCTGAGGTGGATGAAGAGAGCGGCAAGAGGGAATAGGACGGGAAGAGGAGTTCCCAGTCTAAGTTGGCGAAAGCCCGGTCCAACCGAACAAATGTTGGGCTTGCCTGCTCGTTGCTCCAAGTGAAACGACGTCCAGAAAGGTGGATCTCACGGAGGTAGCAGTCTTTCAAAGCTAAGCGGAAGCGGGTCATGAGTCTCCGGTTGAGGTTGAGATTGTTCTTGTTGGCGGCCTTGTAAATGAGGTTGAAATCCCCAAGGAGGAGCCACGGGCTAGAATAGTGGGAGGCGATTCCTCTCACCTCCTGAAGGAAGAGCTCCTTGTCAAAATCTTTTGAAGGCCTATAGATGTTTGAGACGATCCAAGAGTGATGCCCATCAACGGTGGACATCCGGCCAGAGATGGAGTGCTGGAGGATAAGTGGGTCAGAAAGCTGCAAGAGTGAATCGTCCCATAAGAGGATCAAGCCACCCCTGGTGCCAGACGCCGGGAGTTGCAGGAAACCCTGCAGCTTGTGTCCGCACACCTCCATCAGCAACTGGTCAGAGGGTGCGGAAAGCTTTGACTCTTGGATTGCCAGGATTGCTGGGTTATGGGAACGCACGAGAGAGGCGACGACGTCACGCTTAGCCGTCGAGTTGAGACCACGAACATTCCAGCTGATTATCTTCATAATGGAAACTTGGTGGACACATCAAGACAAGGAAGCACCAGGATGAGTGACGGAAAGGGCCTAGGCCATGGAGCCCTCGACCCTAGTAGGTCCGAGATCGGTGAGGTCAACCGTAGAACGCGAAAGGCCACAGAGGTCAGCAACGGCTGAGATCGCAGGACCGTCCAGGAGGGTGGCGGAGAAGAGCGCTTCTATAGCTGCACCGCCAAGTCATCGACAGAGCCGGTGGAAGATAATGCAAGGCGCCGGGGCAAGAGCCGGTCTTGCGGAAGCGAGCTAGGAGCTACGGCGGATCGAGGTGGCCTGCTTATGACGAGAGCGCCTAAGCGTGGAGGGCGAGATCAGTGGGGAGGGGGTAATGACCGTGACCGTATTGAGCAGGGCACGGGCCATGGACGGTGGCGTGGGGGTGGAGAGGAGTGCCTCGCAGGGTATCGGATCAAAGACCGATGAGGGCGGCGGGGAGGGAGCACAGGAGTCCCCAGTGTCCAAGAATAGGGCCTCCACATGGCCATGCATGTCAGAAGCGTGGCCCAGCGGGCCAGCCAGCGCTGGCCTGAGTGAGCACAAGCCCGAATCGGATCGGGCCAACGATTCAGGAACTGAGAGGGCCATCTCACGGCCCACGTGGGGGGAGCTGAGGGCCAGCAGGCCTGATAGGCTGGGACGGCAGCTGGCAGGGCGCGACGAGGGGGCCGCGCTGACGCCTCCGTGGGAAAAGCCGAAGCGGGCGTGCGTTGACCCAGGGGAAATTGAAACCCCGAGTCCGAGGCCTGAGCCACCAGGCCAAGCGTCGCAGCCGAGGCGGCCTGCAGCACCAGAGGGGCGGTCACGGGTGGCTGAGACGGCTGAAGTGGTGCGTCCACCGAGGAGAGTGGCGCGGCGGAGGGTTCGTCGGCGGCGGCCAGGCCACGACGAAGGATCGAGACGGGGCGCGGATGCGAATCCGACGACCCTGAGGCGGCCACCTCGGCTAGCGGACGGAGGCGCGGAGAGCGGGAGCGGGAGGACGAGCGCGAGGACACCGAGGAGTGGAAGTCGTGGGCACGACGGCGAGGAGGGTAGCGGCTCTGAGGTAGCTGACCGGCACCAGCTGCCGACAGCCGCGAAGAGCTCCGCGAGCACTCCCCCAATGGCTCCTTGCCGGGACGGCGGCGGTGACGAGCACCTCTTCCACCGGAGTTGGCGCCGACATCGTCACTGCCGCTGTCATCACGACGACGGCTCGGGGCAAAGAGAGTGCGACAAGCCGGCGGTGGAGCGGCAAACACTAGCGGCGGCTACGAATCTGGGTACCCAACGTGCCACAGATGGGTAGCAGTGGCGGGGGCGTCGCCGCCGACGCGAGCCGAAAGAGCGGAGAAGTCTTCCACGGAGTCTACGTGGATGATGAGGTGGTGCACGGAGGCGCGTGGAGGTCTTGGGCGTGGCGCGCCGACGAGGCGAGACGGCCCGCCATCACCTCCGCGGCGAGTCTCCATGTAAGAAGACGGCTCAATGAGCTCCAACTCCGTCTGGAATAGCCCTAATGCTATTATAAAGTAGAGTGTTGCAATTATGCCATGTCACTTCCTCCTTCGGCCTCCATCCTCCCTCTCTCCTCCCCGCTCTAGCCACCATTGACTCTTTTTCTATCCTGCCTCCCTCCACTAGAGGTTCCTCTTGGACTGGCCCTAGCACCCAAAGCACCATCGTCCACAACATATGTAGCGTTACTGCCCCATTGGTCTCGAGCCTATGAGGTGTCGTTGTCGCCCCTCGAGCCTCACCATGGCCATGCTGCTCAAGCTCGCCGCGGAAAGGGAAGAGGTGCTCGTTCGTGTGCCATCGCCCGCGAGGCCTCCTTTCATCTCAAGCTTGTGTTGCTGGCTGCCTTGCCATGATCACAGTCGCATCGCCCCAGTTCACCATAGGGGGGAGGGGCTAGCTTGCGAAATATTGGGAGAATAGAAGGGTTCAGCTGGGGAGGGAGGAGGAGCGTGTGCAACAACATTTTGACCGATCGATGTACCAAAATTGTGTAAAGAGTAAATTGCACCACAGGTCCCTGAACTTGTATCTCCGTTTCGAATAGATCCTGAACTATGAAACAAGGCATCTGGGGTCCCTGAACTTGCAAAACCGTTTCACCTGGGTCCAAATGAGTTATAAGTAGGCGGTTTTGTGAATTTTTTTGAGCAAAAAACTTTAAAATTTTTAGAAAAATCCCAAAAAGATAAAAAAAAATAAGAAAAATCCTAAAAAGATTTTAAAATATTAAAAAACCAATTATTGAAAAAGTATAAAAAATTCATAAGCATCGAAAATATTGAAAAATGCGAAATACTAAAAATTCATAAAACTCAAAAAATCCCCAAAAAATATTGAAGAAATTGATAAAATAAAAACAAAAATAAAAATAGGAAAAATCAAAATCAAAAATAGAAAACCCATAAAACTAAAATATTTTAGAGTTTCTCTTTAAAAATGCTATTTTGGATTTTTATGGTGAAATCTAGTCTTTTTTTATTTTTCTAAAATATTTTGGTTTTAAGAGTTTTCTATTTTTGGTTTTTATTTTGGTTTTCCTTTTTGTTTTTTTATTTTCTCAATTTCTTCAATATTTTTGGGATTTTTTTAATGATTTTTGGTATTTCAATTTTTCAATATTTTTGGGATTTTTTTTATTAATTTCTTCAATATTTTTTGGGGATTTTTGAGTTTTATGAATTTTTAGTATTTCACATTTTTAATATTTTCGATACTTATGAATTTTTATACTTTTCCAATAATGGGTTTTTAATATTTTAAAATCTTTTAGGATTTTTCTTATTTTTTGATCTTTTGGGATTTTTCTAAAAATTTTAAAGTTTTTTGCCCAAAAAAATTCACAAAACCGCCTACTTATAACTCATTTGGACCCAGGTGAAATGGTTTTGCAAGTTCAAGGACCCCAGATGCCTTGTTTCATAGTTCAGGGATCTATCCGAAACGGAGGTACGAGTTCAGGGACCTGTGGTGCAATTTACTCTTGTGTAAAATATGTGCTTTTTTTTTTTTCTTTTTCAACAATTTTTATTGACGTGTAACATCTGTATTGAACTTTCCCTGGTTCTCAATATCTGATTTTTCATGCGAAGAGAAACCACACGTCGTTTCCGTGACACGCACGCGCTAAGCAATGTAGTAATGCAAGGGTTACTTGCAGTTGCATCTAAGCAAGCTAATCAACTTCAGGTATTTCACCGAAAACTGCAGCCCTCCACCTCTAATCCCTACATCTCCATCTGCCTCTGTTATATGCAATACCCATACAAATATTAACCATATTTCTCCATAATTTAATATGTTAAAAACTTTTTCTTTCTTTGTATAAAAGTATTTCATGCAACTTTAGTTTTGGAGATATAAAATAGCCTTAAATTGGAGAAATTTTCATATAAAATAGATAAAAAAAAGAAAATATCTACGCCATCGGTTGTGGTGGCGCCAAATTATAAGGGTTTATATTAGATGAAATATTCCACATATCTGCACCGTCAATTACGGCGGGACCAGATTATAATGGTTTATATTGAAAAGAAACAATCTACATAAAATACAATAAAAATAATATTTCAAAAAAATTTAAAAAATAAAACAGAGTTCATGTCATGATGTCAAGTATAAAACCAGAAATAGAGTTTAGAAAAAAGTCTATATTACACCTTGAACTATGCCCCTTCGTCTGCATGCCCTTCTGAATTACAAAACCATGTATCCTATCCTACAAAACTGAGAAAAAGGTGCAAATAACCTCCTGGAGCGGTTTTAGACGTGGTTTTGCCTACGTGGCAACTGGCGTGGCAGACCAATCACAAATAAACAAAAATAAAAAGATGGGGCCCATTGTAAGTCTCTCCCCTCTCTCCTCTCTGTGGCGGCGCTGGGCCGCAGGTTGCGTGCTGGGCTCCTCGACGTCCACCACCTCAGCTGGCTCCACGGCGGCCGCTGCCTCGCCACTCATGCAGCTCGCGTCGTCCCTTATGGGCAAGCGACATCCACCATGGAGAGGAGGGGAGAGGAGAGAGAGAGAGAGAGAGAGAGAGAGAAGAGATGAGAGACTTACAACAGCCACCACCTTTTAAGGTTTTTCTTTATTTGTAATTGGTATGCCACGTCATTTGCCACGTGGGCAAAACTAGACCTGCTCACGGAAACCCGGCCGAGTCTGCCCGAAGCCTGCCTGCCCGGCCCGACCGGCAGATCGGTAGGGCTCGGCCGGGTTCAAGCTCTCGCGTCGGCCTACCGGATTTCGGCAATAATTGCTGCGGGTCGGGCCACGGGCTTCGAGCTTGGCCGGCTCGGCTCGAAATCGAGCCCGACGGCCGGCTGCCTCGAACTGGTTTTGGGACTGGCTTTTCAGTTCACCGGCCCGGCCCGCCCGGCGCTTGAACAGTCTAGGCAAAACCATGTCTAAAATCGCTCCGAGGGGTTATTTGCACCTTTTTCTCGGTTTTATGGGGTAGAATACCTGGCTTCGTAGTTCAGTAGGACATGTAGACGAAGGGCCATAGTTTAGTGTGTAATATAGACTTTTTTCTAAAGGTTTTCTAGACTAAAATAAAAATAAAAATAACATAAGTTTGGATAAAAAAAGAAAACGAGTCCTTCTCAACAATAAATGCAGAAAAGGAGTCATATCAAATAAAATAAAAATAAAAATGACACATAACGTAAATGAATTATCCATCTGATGAGAGATGAACTATATTGATTACATAAAAATGATTTTATTTTAAAATAAATATAGCCATGCAAATGTGTGTAACACCTTAAAATTATAATGTCTTGGACTAAAAGAAATAGTATGCAATGATTACAATAAAATATAGAGATAATTAAAATAGAAAAATTCCGTATAAAAATGGACTACAAAAGGAGTCTGTAACAAATACGAACTAGAAAAGAAGCCCACGTCAAATACAACAAAATATAGAATTTAAAATAAAAAAATATAAAACAAGTTCGTAGCAACTAATACAATACTAAAGAATCAATATCAACTAAAAAATAATAAAATTTAAAATAAAAATAATATCAAACTACGCAAATGTGTGTGTCACCTTGTTAGCTATATAATTAAAAAGCGAACAGAGCCATCATATTAATTGGAAAAAATATCATAAATCAATAAAAAAATACCTACATCATCTACTATAATAATAATGGTTTATATTAAAATAAAGACATACCAAAATTGAAATTAAAAATAATATAAGTAGGAGTCCATATGGGATTAAAAGAAAAGTCTATATTAGCTATAACGAACAATATTACAAAATTTGGAACAAACAAATAATATAGATATGAGTCCACTTAGTATTAAAATATGGAGTTTGTATCGGTTATAAGAAAAAAATATAACAAAATTTGAAATAAAAAAAATTGAAATAAGAGTCCGCATAGGATTTAGGCCTGTGTTTATTTTGGCTGATTTGAACGGCTGAAATGACTGAACTTTGAGAGCTTTCTGAGATAGAGTCAAGGTTTGGATCCATCTCGTTTAACTTAATTTTTAAAGCGTTAAGACATACCTTTGAGACAACGAAAAAACTGACTCCAAAATTTAAAACATATGTTTTTTTTCCCACGAAGATAAGCTATTAAACTATTAAGCCCAAAAGAACTCCCTAAAGGAAAGAGTCCATATTAGCAGTAATAAAAAGAATTACATAAATTTGGATTAAAAAAAGAAATAAGAATCTATGCAGTAATAAAAGAAAGAGTCCATATCAGTGACAACAAAAAAAATTAACAACATTTGAAATAAAATTAATACAAATAATAGTCCATGTAGGATTAAAAGAACGATACTATATTAGCTACAACAAAAAATATATAAAAAAGTGTGAAGTAAAAAATAATATGAATAAGAGACCATGTTGAACTAAAATAAAGAGTCAACATTGGTCACAATAAAAATATAATAAAATTAGAAATATAAATAATAGAAACAAGATTCAAGACATGATTAAAAGAAAGAGTTCATATCAGTTATAATAAAAAATATGTTAATTTATGTTAGAAGCAATAGAAATAGCAATCCATGTGGAATTGTAATCTATGTTTTTTTGGTGGAAAACTAGATTTATTAGATTATAATATGGAATAGTTGGGATGCTCAAGGAAGGTTTGAAGGGCAAAACAAAACATAAAAAATGTTTTTGAGATCTTTGAGAAAAACTCTACAAAGACTAAAAATAGATGTCTTCAATTTTGAAAAATGACAATGGTGTATCTATGACATGTGGAATCTGGACCCCACATATCATTGACACATGGAGTAGCATGTTTGAAAACATGACACTACGCAGTGGCATTTATCCAATTTTCCAAAAAAAAAGACTATAAAATGTTATAAAGTATGATCTTATGGAATTGAACTTTCAGCCTAGACCGATTTTGGTGACCTAGCTACAAGTTTTGCCAAGAATTGAAAAGTCAAAACTTTGGACATGATTAATTGGCTTCGATCTTTGAGATGTAGAAAGATGGCATAGCTAGGTTGCCTCAGATCAGACGGATGGCTTAATTTCTCATTTGTTTTTTTTGAAATATCTTACGTTTGTTCTAATAAAGAATAAACTGCATCATTGGTTCATAAACTTGTCCTATCTGTACATATAAATCCATAACTAACGAAACCGTTTATTTAGGTGTCTAAACTTATGAAACTATTACATTCAGGTTCAAAGTACGGTTTTTAAGGTGGTTTGGTGACATGGACTACCACATCACCTGCCACGTGGCCCTGTTATGCACTTGTGGTCAGGCATGGATAATAAACGTGTATTTCATAATTTGTAATTTTTTTAAAAAAATGTTTTTTTAATAAAAAATTAATTTTTTGGTAATAGTTTATATTTTATTAAATAAATTTAAATCCATGAAATTCAAAATTCTGAATGTCAAAAGGTTCAAAATTTTGGAATATAAAATTTCAAAAATTATTTTACTGAAATTATTAAAGTATGGAAATCATTTTTAAAACTAAATAGTCCGATATTTCATTTTAAAAAAAACCAAAATTTATTTTTGATATGCAAAAATTCTGAGAATTATTTTTTGAAGTTTAAAGTTCTAAATTTATATTTTTAATTTACAATTTTTAAATCTATTTTTTCAATTTAAAATTGTGAAAATCTACATATTTTGAACACGTGGTACTCCAAGTCACCAAAACACCCTACAAAACCTCCTTTGGATCTAAGTATAACGGTTTCATAAGTTCAGACACCTAAATAAGCAGTTTCATTAGTTTTGGATTTATGTGATTTACTCTTTAATAAAACATACAAGCTTTATGTATGTGTGCGATGATCCGACTATGCATTGTGAAGCATTAATGTACTGGTTCAAAGACTAGTATAGTATTGTATCATAACCGGTGAACCTTAAGAGGTAAGCACATACCATGCCTCCTTCACGGCAGCACGTGAACATGATGGGCAGATGGAGTCCGTCGTAGCAGCGCACATTGCCCCGACGAGCTCCTTAAAACCTCTGGCCTCACCACGTATCCCCGCCAGGGAGTGCCTCCCCATCCCTATCCCCATGATTCAAAATTTTTTCCGTCCCCATCCTCATTCCTGTCTCGAGGATAAAATTTTCTAATCCCCATCCCCATTCGGGTAACGAGGCTCCATCAGAGACTCATCCCTACAAAAATTTCACAAAAAAAAAACTACATCACCATTTTTACCCTAAAATCATGCTAACTGGGAAGAAAATATGATGAGTTGATACATTAAAGGTCCGGTTGCTACATACCAGAAAATATGGATACAATGGGCAATATGTTTGTGACCTAACAATTCTAAACAAAAGTAATTTCATATCCCCAACCGGGTCCCCGCTAAAAAAATTCCACGTCTCCATCCCCACCATCCCGATAGAGGATGATTTTTCACCCCATACCCGTCTCCTAATAGAGAAATTTCCCGCTGAGGATCGGGGAACGGGTCCCCGTTGCCACCCTAGGCGGGAGGGTGGGGAGGAGGCCCGGTGCTCTGCCCCCGGCCTCACGATCCTCACGATGTAGCGGCATGACGAAAGCAGCGAGTCAGCGAACCCACTGTCACGTCCACGTTACGACGTACATGTACGTGCTTTGGTGCCGGACGGCGGGACACTGCTGCTTCTTTCCCACAATGATTTGCTTCTTTCCCATGCCGCTAAACACTCCACAGTTCGTAATCTTGCATTGTTTATCTGTTGTTTCAACCAAAAATCGGAAATGAGAATACCAAGCACGCTATTGAAAACTGAATGATAGTAATTGTTAGAAATTGACATGCGCACAAGAATAAAGTAGATCAAAACCAAACAGAACAAGACAAAATTTTAACATACAAAACCGCACCCATGGTGCGCTGTTTTTTTTTTTTTTTTATCGAACACGCAGGAGGGCTGCGTATCATTATATTAAGGAGAAAAAGGGGAAAGAACCCCAAGTACACAAAAATAGGCTAAGAAATACAAAAACGAGCCCGACGACCAAAACAAAAAAGGAACCTAGTCACTAGGAGCTAGGGCGGTCAAGAGGGAGAGCCCTCGAGCCCCAGCCAACACCCAAAACTGGCATTCCTCAGTAGCAAACTGCAGAGCACGAGCCAAATTTGGGACTTCACCGTTAAACACACATTGGTTCCGATGCTTCCACAGAATCAAAGCACCAAGAATAATGATCACCACTTTCAAATAAATAATCATGCTATTTACAGAGGAATCATAAGTCATGGTAACACAAATTATGTCTTTACCCATACATGGTTTTAGGACAGAAAAAATAATTTCCCTCAAATACCTCAGCCTTTAAAATTAAAACATCATGGGAATGGTGGTCAAATTTATCTGCTAGTTTACTGCACATAAATGCACATCAACCATTTTTTAACTCGCTTCATATTCTAACTTGATAGCCCATGAGGAGAAAACTTGGATTTGAAATTCCTAATCTTTTCCGGTCTTCTTTGCTGAATGTTTTTCATCAACAGTTGCTCGGTGCTTCTAAAAAGCAGGACCTACAGAATAATGTGAAACTCAAATTTAGTCTAACGTTTTTTATTATAGTTTGATTATAAGCAAGGGATGAAGCTAGACCAGTGGGAATGTTAGAGACCTTGTGTTGAAATAAATAGGTATCCTTACAAGACAAGGTAATAGAGATCCTTACATGGCAAGTTAATTTTTAGCTACAACGACATGTAACTATGTAAAGAGACCATGTTCGATACCAAGAAAAAAAAACTATCGACAACAGCAAACTTTTATTACATCAGGTTTGCATCCTCTAATAGATAGCTTCAAGGCAGATGAGCAAAGTTTTGAATCTACCTCCTATGTAATATATGTATGGTTATCTCCATGACCAACACATGGTTAAGATGTTAACCATCAAACATGGGGCTGAACACACAAAACGGATGCATTGGGAAAAATTAAGATGTATTTTGTGAGCGAAAGAACACTGGAAAATAATTTCAAACCAAAGAGCATGCTCTGAACTAAGTCATTTTGATGCTTGGGGTAGGCATTTGCTAAATCTAGCTAGTCCAAGATACTTTTGACTCAATCATAAATATGGGCTCAGCGTAAAAAAAACTAATCCCAACCAAACAACACACTGAGAAAGGCCTGGGCTGCAGAGTGCTGTAGGAGTTGGCTCAAAGGCCCAAGGTCTACAGTGGAAAGGAAAAAATCGTGACATCTATTGAAGACCATAAAAACCATGAACACACATATGTCCAATATAGCATATAATAGAAAGAGCAAGGGCAAAGTATCAAGAAAAGAAAGGCTTTCTCATACATGCTAGCCGAATAATTAGCGAGGATGGCTTAAAGCAGTAATGAAGTTGGCTATGAATAAACATTACTTTTAGCTTTGTGAATAATATGTTGAAGCATTAGCAATTCCAAATGTATAAATGACATACTTGACCAGTGGGCAGGTATTTGCTTTGCGCTGAAAAACATTCTTCCAATTGAAGCTTCCCGCCATGTACAATCTGAAGCACTTAACATAACATGAATAAAATAGCACTTAGTAAGAAGCTGTTGAAGCAGCATAGCACCTATAATTTTGAAAGAATGATGGGATGCCGACCCTGTGCTACTTCCAAATAAGGCCAAATCTTTGTAATGAGCCAATGTTCATCGTTGTAGATTAGCCTAATTTTAAGTCAGCATACTGCATACTCTGTCAACGTTAGATCTAATGGGTACATTAGTAAGTAACCTGCTGAAATTGTTAGTGATAGCAAATGAACAGCAAAACTCATAGTAACACAAACTTGTAGCATTGCACCTGCATTCCTTCAACGTCACAGAAAATCTGCATTCCCTAACAAACCTACAAAATTTGGCCTAGAATGCAACCTAGATCTTACAGAAACCAGAATATTCAATAAGAGAAAATTGAGGCCTACATATATCATCTCTTTCTTTGGCAGCCTCTTCACTGGTTGAATGGTTGAATAGATCATCTCGATGTTACTTACCTGCATAAGAGAACCATGGAGGGCCTTCATAGCTACGAGGAAAAATAAATAATTTTCAACAACACAATATACTCTCTGTATGTCCTTATTGGTTCTCCAATTGCAGCAGCTTCAAATCCTTTTAGGACATTCCATGCTTAGTGTATGTAGAGAATAAATTAGAATCGTCCGTTACGACATCAGCAGGAAATATAAAATCTTTTGAAAAACAAAGCTAGGCTCTGTGCTCTTTATGTCTCATCTACCAAACCATGAACATAGAAGAAAAGATAAACCCTTTTTAGAAAAATATCAGATTATGCATTGTCCATGTGCTTTTACTGGCCCTCCAATCACAGCAATCTGAAATTATTTTGGCACATGCCATGATTAGTGTATCTTGAGAGTATATTAGAAGATCCGAATATGGCATCAAAAGGAACATTATGAAATCTTGGGTACCATATCAGCTTCTCCAGCAAGTAATATCAAACAGGGACAAAATTGGAGGGGGTCAAGTTACTGTGGGGACAAATTTACGACAAGCTAGTAGCAAATATGGCCTTCAAGGGGAGCATGTATTTGTGTTAATGCATAATAGTTTGTTTTTAGAGCGTGCGCTTTCCTGAGCAATAGCCTATAATGCCCTTCATTAGTACCATTGTACTTTGTATATTTTTTTGGAGTAAATAATGTACGATTTATTCACGCTCAAAATGATAACTATCCAACATATGCTCAGCATGCATGGAAGTAAGCTAAACCTGAGGGACTTGCTCGAACATATTTTTGGAACAAACAAAATTTAGCATGAAGGCTAGCCTAAAATGAGATAACTGCTTCACACGACCACCAAAAACTGATAAGTCTAAAATAATAGAGAAAGATGCAATATGGCAAACCTTGTAATTAATACTGCTTCTCCATCTGCAGCAATTTCCTGGCGGCTGACATTAGTCTCTCTCAAAAAAAATACCATTAGTCGAAGCAACCTAATTGAACCTGGGCAACAAAAATTCACCATGAAATGCAAAGTGTTGCAATCCAATTTGTTTTTGTTTTGCAAACGCAAAAAGCCACATAATGTCTATGCCACTGAGCATGAAAACAAAATTATAGCACACAGCAGCTAATCTCTTGTATTCACCAAGACCTAATAGTTTAATATATTCACTTCGAGTTTAGAGAGATCGAATACTCCTCAGTGTAAAGCTATGACAAAGGAGCAATTAAAAAATGCGCTGCTACCTAACCAAAGCAAGGAAAAAGACAACTGTTTTTCACTAATTATCTCTTTGAATTGGATGGGAAAAAGGACCTATCCATTCTACTAAGTAATTCAGATTGAAAATGATACCAACTCTACAATTACCAAAGATGTCCATATGATGATCTAACTTTCAGTCTTTTACCAAGTCCTATGTTTCTAATAGACTGTGCAACGCGGCTCAGCCAAACCGATTCACATGTTCGCACCTAGGACGGCATGCCTAGCTAAGAGAAAATTAGGCCACTCCTATGCAAAGCTGCCTGCTAAAAGAGAACTCAAGAGGGGCATAAGAATATCATGATGTTCCATGAAAGACAAATAATGTGACAATATCAATGAAGGGATTTTTAAGAAAAACAGTCCATAACAACTGTGTCACAATGGAAGTAAATGCAAATGGGCAAAGAAGAATATCTAGCGGTGATTTCAGGTTCTAAGCTGCTAGCTATAAAAATTCTGTACAATTACTGATTACCGGCACAGTCCAAAAATACACTTTAGCAAAGAAAATCAATACACTTTAGAGATTCCCCTAAATACTGCAGAACAAATATATCAATCCAGCCTAATGTTTGTTTCAGGTAGATGAAAATACCACCGATGAAGAAGTCGTCAACTAAAACATTTTGCAGCGATGAAGAACCCGTCAGCCAAGTCACAAGAATTCAGAGATGGGGGGGCATTCTCTCAAATCCCTGTTTCTTAAGAGGATTGATGGTCATAACTCACATTGGATGTTATTTCCTAACGATAATTTCCAAATCTCCAAATCTAACGGAGTTAATGGAAGTGGCAAATAAGGAAGGAAGTTCACCTAACAATAACAAATATTTAACTTCAAAATATTGATGGCAGATTGTAGATAAGAATAACTTTTGATGGCAAATAAGGAATTCTCTCAATAAGTATTCATCAAACAATCAATCAAAACAATGCCCGACAAGCATCAATGCTAATGAAAATTTCTAACAAGAACTCGCAATTTATCTCTTTCATATATTTATCTCTTTAACATTGTTTTGAAAATGCGGAGAAGGAAATCAAAATATCATATTAGTGAAAGAGGTCTAATAGCTCACTAGAGAATTAAAATACAAATGCATTCTTATTTCAAGGAAGGTGCTCTTTATTTATTAAAACTTAAAACGTCAGAAAGAAGCATTAAATGAGAGGCTGATGTGCAATATAAAGAAACTAACATGCACTAAGACAATATATGTACAAATAGTCAAATATTCATTCGATCTTTACAGAGACATGAACCTGGATAGAAGCATGACTCCAGAATTAAGTTCAAACAATCATAGAAAGACCATATTATCAAAACAGGCAGATAGAACGCCTAAGATGTTAGGATAACATGCAGAGGATATCTACTGTTAAAAATCAGGTAGCAACATAATTTCCACAGGAGCAACTCGGAAAAAAGTGGATGACTAGCTGCACACTTAACTCCACTCCAAAATGCTGGAAGAATAACACATATAATACGTAGAAATTGGTTTGCCTCATCAAAATCCAAAGGCCTGTCACGCTGAAGACTGGTACATGAATGAATTCTTGTATAGATTGTAGCAATAAGGTAGTCCGCTAAAGAAAAAACATAGTGATTAATCTTCAACTGCCATACTGATTACTGAAACATGCTCAAAACAGTCAAGGGGAACAACTCTTTTAACAGTTCATGGAATATACTACATCTTGGCAGTCGAGCACATGCCAGCCTACAGGTTCACCAAAACTAACCGTATTGAGAAGGATACCCTATTGAGAAACTAACCAGAAAGAATCATTGATGTGCACATGGTGCACAACATGAAAGCAACATATAGAATGCTGAACCCAAACAAGTAGAACACACATCCATCTACTACAAAGATTAGATATCAAATGCACCTAGCTATCATAACATGATTGAACAACTTTTTAAAGAAGGAATATTGTTTATCACTGCAATGGAAATTCACAGTAAAGCAATCCACAACATTCCATAAACCAAGTATTTAGTATTTCATTTCAATGAGCAATGATTATCTCAGTTGAGCTATCAATATATCATGTTCAATTAATTTCAGATACTGGAGGGACTCTTTCAGTACCAGGTAGTGTTGATTGAGAAACCAAATATGAGTAGTTATCCCTATGGGCTACTCCTCATTCCTTGGTGCTTTCCTAACTACCCATTACTCCAATTATGACAAGTGAATGAATTTTCTTCCATCAGCTTCAATCAAGCTCGACGCCCTTCAATTGCCAGACATTCCTGTTTCAAGGGATCTGACATCCAGTTGAAATAATAAACCATGGTAATTTTCTTCCACGTTCTGATTTATTTTATGCACTTAGCTGCATTTTGTGCTATGCATTAGAGCACACCATCACTCCAAAAGAAACAAGCAGAAGTCCTAGAGCATAAAGGTACCACTACCTTACAAAAAATAAACATTCCATTATGTCCGCACAAGCAACAGTTGAAATAGATGGGTAATCTGTGTGGTCCTGTGGAAAACGACAAACCCCATATTGACCAAGCATCTCCAAAACAAACAAAATGGAACACGAATGGTGATGATTCACCAAACCCTAAACTAGGTCTGCTAGTGGATTGAAAACCAGACCACAACCAAACCAATCCAGTATTTTAAATCACACATGCTGAAATACACCAATCCAATCCGTAGCTCCTCAAGATCCACACCGAACCAGTCCACATAATTTTTAGCCTGAACCATTTTCTATCCGATGGGTCGAATCCAATTACCAACCCGTTTTGACATGCATGCGTAGCCCGTGCTTTCCTCCCCCACACACCGCCGCCGCGGCACCGTCCCCGTCCCCGTCCAGCCCGGCCGCCGCCGATGGAGCTGGCGACGCACGACCTGGCGGCGCTGGGCGCGCCGACCTCGTCTGCGTCTCCGCCTCCATCCAGCGCGCCGTCACAAGACCTTTCCAGCGTCGCGTCGCGTCGCTCGCTCTACGCCGCCAAGCCCGCCTCCATCGGATCTTCCCTGGCAGCGCTGCCGCGCCTCCTCCGCACCTTCCTCTGGGTCTCCCTCATCATGCTCGCCTACCACCTCGCCTTCGCCCTCACTGTCCATGGACTGAACGATGAACTGCAGTGACCAGTGCGGCAAAAAAAACATGGAGTCCTTTTCAACCCAACCCAACCCAAACCAAACCAATAGAAGAATGAATCCACACCAAACCACTCCACTGGAAGTCCTAGTCCATTTGAGCCCACTCCAAATGCACTCAGATGGGAATCCAATCCGCTCTAACCATTTAAACCCAAACCAGTGGCAGGCCTACCCTAAACAACGCCAGTAGTACCATCACCCTCCAGCTTCTTTATTTCTATTTATTATCCAGCTTTAGCACGAACCATTGAACACGTACGAGGAATCAAACGGGGATCATCCAGGAGGGGAGAGGGGAGGGGAGGCGGGCGCATTTCGTGCGTTGAGGACCTCAAGAGGGGGGGGGAGCGTTGTCGTAGCTCCTCAGGAAGAGGAAGTAACTGAGCACCTCGGTGCCTCGCCGGGGGGGGGCCTCCTCCGACGGCTTCCACCGGCGGCCGCACACCCCGCAGACCTTCCCCTTCCCCTTCCCCTCCTTGTACTTGTGGTAGTGCCCGCCCGCAGATCCCGCACAGGTTCTCCCTCTCCCGCTTCTTTCTTCGTCGCGTCCCCTCCCCTCCCCTCCCCTCTCCTTCCCGCCGCCGCCTTGCCCAATCCCGGCGAGCGATCCCTACTTTTGGACGACGAAGACCTTTGGATTTGGGAGAGTCGAGTTGGGGTTGGGGGTTTTCCTTTAGGTGGGTGGGTGGGGATGTATCGGCGTCATCATCGGACGGCAGACGGCCTCCCTCCCTCCCTCGAAAATCATCGACACCAATTGGTTTGGATCAACAGAGACGGATGTATCCTTTTCCTTCCTTTGTCCAAAAAAACAAACAAACGGGGGATCCTGTCCTTACACCATGACCGCCACAGAGAGAGACAAACTCCCAGGAGAGAGAGAACCGTAAACCCCCATGACAGAGAGAGAGTTGCTAGTTGCTACACGCCTACCCATTGCCAGGCGGCACCCGTCTCGCCTTCTTCCTCTTGGGGCTTGGGCCCCCTTCCTCCTCCTCCTCCTCCTTAGAAAACCGACTTCCTCCTGGTGGAAGTTTCCACGGCGAGGACCCACCTCGCCCCCTGCTCCCCTCCCCTTCCACCGCCACCGCCACCGCCGTCCCTATCGTACGCGCTCCACGCCCGCGCTCCCCTCCATCCCCACCATGCTTCCTACATTTACCCGCATACCACCTGGTCGCGTGGCGTCCGTTCTCGCACAGCGGCGCCACTATCTCTGCGTCGTGCTCCGAGGTGCTGAGGGCACAAAGCCGGTGTGGTACCGGCTGCTTCTACCATGGGAGAAGCCACCACCGGGAACTCTCCAAAACGCAGAGTTCAACAACCGTCGGGTTTCGCCGACCCTTGTAGGAAGAAATGAGTCGCGACTCACAATTAATCTACTCCAACACAATGCAGTTATTGCCTCTGCTGACCTATTTCCTATGGTGATTGGGAAGAAACATTTGGCATCAATCACGATTTCAGAAGATGAGCAAGAAGGTGATGATCTACAACAATCAGAAGGTGAACAAGAAGATGATGATCTACAACAATCAGAAGATGAAGATCTACAACAATCAGAAGATGAGGTGGAGGAGCATCTCACGGAGGAATCCTCAGGAGAAGGATTAGTTCATGCTCTCTTCCTCATGAATCGTACGGAAACCTCAGAGGAGCTGCCATGCCCTCATCCCAATCCCATGTTCTCTTCCAAAAGAAAGCCAAATTCATTCGTGATTGATTTCAGCATGTGGCCTCATGAAGCAGTAGCAAGCGCTACAATTTTCCAAACCAACGGTTTGTTGCATTCCGTGTTTCAATATTTTATAATAGCCCCATATACATCACGCTTCATTTCTAACACAAATTATATCTGTGTTCATTGACACTGTAATGTGTTTGCGTATATGTTGTTTGCAGAGAAAGGCGACTGCACCTGGCAATCAACATGGAAATTCAATCTTGGCTTAGATCACAGTCATCACACTAGAATGAAAGAAATATCATATACAGTGAATGAAAAAGAACTTCTGGTTAGTATATTTTAACTCTGCACCTCTCACAACTATTATACTTAGGGGTATTAATGGGAATGGGTTAAATGGATGAGTTGTCTTTGGATTGATCTGACAATCAACATGGAAATTCAATCTTGCCTTAGATCACACTAGGATGAAATAAATATCAGATACAGTAAATGAAAAAGAACTTCTGGTTAGTATATTTTAACTCTGCACCTCTCACAACTATTATACTTAGGGGTATTAATGGGAATGGGTTAAATGGGTGAGTTGTCTTTGGATTGATCTGGCAATCAACATGGCAATTCACTCTTGGCTTAGATCACACTAGGATGAAAGAAATATCAGATACAGTGAATGAAAAAGAACTTCTGATCAGTATATTTTTACTCTGCACCTCTCACAACTATTATACTTAGGAGTATTAATGGAATGGGTTAAATGGGTGAGTTGTCTTTGGATTGATTAAAACGGCTAACTGTTCTTTCTTTACAAGTAATTAATCTGTCCTCATATCAGCCATGTCTATTAGCACCCCTGTTATGGCTGTGGCCCACAGCCCGTAAACACCGTGTTACTGTAGCGCGTAGCTGGTTGGTTAATTTTCTCCTAGTAGTTAGGGATTAGATTAGATCTCCTAGTAGTTGGTATTAGATTAGATAAGTTTGTTAGGGATGGGATAAGATAAGTCAGAGGAAATTAAACAACCGGCGATGCGCTACAGTACCGCGTGAACAGTACCGCGGTGTTTACGGGCTGTGGGCCACGGCCATAACAACCCCTAACTATACTATTAGGACCTCTAATTATGCTATTTAACATTCGTCGTGAATGCACAATTATTATACTATTGAACACTCATCATTGATTTATTGTTGTACAGACCTCACAATATCATGACGGCCGACTAGAGTATACTGGTATTCTTGGAAAGCAATTGGTTGAGAAATTCAATCTATCATTCAAGTCTGAGTATATTATTGAAGATTTACTTGGTAATGACCAACCATTTCTTAAAAGAATTAAAATCCATAATCAAAATTTATTTTATTAATCGCTACAACTATGTTAGGAGCTGGTGCTGAAGGAGATACCTACAAGTGCAGATCTCTTAAGCACTCGAACAGTTGTGCTATAAAGTGGTCAACTCATGATAAGATAGTTAGTGTATGCTATATTTAGCTTTTGTTGAATAAATGAAAAATAAAATTTATTGTGGATAATGTTGTGTATTGTTTCGGTGTCAGGGAGGTCTTCATCCTGAAGAAAATTTACCACCCTAATCTGAGAAAGATGTTTTGTGCTTGGTGTGAAATTGAAGGAGGAACTTTCGCCCCTACAGAGTCATCAATATTCATATCACAAGAATTGTGTGAAGGGTGAGTAAATTATATTCTATTTATTCTTTTTATGAGTTTAAATGTTGTATCAAGGGTTATAGGCTTCTAGCGCCCTCATTAAAGAATTAAACACTTGTAAATTGCAATGGTTTAAAACTTACAAAACATATCTGTAGTACACATAATAGATAAGTAGTCAATATGACATTGTTCATTATGTGCTAGAGTGACACTTGCTTTTTGAATCTTAATGTCAAAACGTTGTCTAAGACTAGGCCCAAGATCCGTTGGGGCAACACCCAATGTTCAAAACTTCTGTCTCGTAAGATTGATATCTTGTAGCATCTGAAGTTGAGCAACCTGTTGCTTAGGGAAGCTCACCTGTGTACTCCCCCATTTCCACATGGTAACACGAGCTGCACATAGAGCTATTATCCCATCGCGGAGGCCTGAACCAGGATAAAAAATCGTCTACGTTCAGCGTTCTCCATCTCTCCCTTGCCAGTCACTAGCTTGTCATCACCCAAAGTAGTGCCCCGAGGCCTAGAGAGGGCTTTGTTGGCCCCCTCTCAACCAAAGAAGCTCGGCGGTGGAGCCCAACTCGCCACTGACATGTGAATTTGAAAGTGACTTTGCGTATATTTGTTTCTTTACTTAACATGTCCTACATATATAATTTTACATAAAATTTTTAAAACATTCAACATGTTGGTTTATTGAAATATTTTTTTTGCAGCACTCTGGATGATTATCTAAATGATAAAACTATGAAGACAACCCTTGATAGAGTGAAGATTTTCACTGAAATTGTCCTTGGAGTGAACTATTTACACAGTGAAGGCATTGTCCATAGGGATATCAAATGTGCCAATATTTTCTTTGATGCAAACGGGAATGTTCAAATTGGCGACTTTGGCCAGAGTAAGTTGAACATCCATAATGTTTCTTAATTTCTTTGATGCAATTGAAATTTTTTAATTATTTTTATTTTTGAAAAGGTGATACAGTTGATTCCATTTCATGCACAATTGGAAGATTTTTTGGTACAATGCTATACAGTGCACCAGAAATTTTTTTTAAAAAGCCACATACCGAAAAGGTATGTTCACCTTATTGCTTATGAGATGTAGTTTCAAAAATATTCAGCTCTGAAATTCTAATCAGTTGGATATATAGTGCGACATTTTCAGTTTAGGGCTTCTGTATGCTGAACTCTTTGGAACCCACACTAGTTCAATTGAGAGAAGCGAATGGACTGTAAAACTTAGGAAACTGATCAGCTCCCCTAGATGGAGAACTTCACCAATGGGCTCTTGGAAAAAGTCGAAACTCTCCAATGGTTGGGCCGGGGATGCACAGTTGATGGTAATGATGCTAGAAAATTCACCGGAAGATCGTCCGTCCTCTGCCGAGCTATTGGTATAACAAAAACTAGCATTTTTGTATAGTAATATATTCCTTTTTTTGCTTACGTGGTGTTGGTGCTATCTTTTTTGTTTGCAGGAGGTTCTTATACAATAAAGAAAACAAGCCACTGCACTGAGAGCTTTTTGCAACAGGTAGGAATTAATGCCACCATCGAAGATCTTCGAGAATTTTGCAGTGAATCTCTCTCTTCGTTTACTGCTTTATCATTCTCTGTGAACATTTTTCCTGATGTTAAAAATACCCTCGTTAACTACTTTGCTTTACAGTATCAATCATCACCATTCATGTCTGTTAACACAATTGATTCATTAGCGAAAACAGATTGTTAATATGGACTTGATTATTAAACCACACACCTCTTATCCGCCCCTGGTCACCTCACTTCTTAAACAAAGCTGACAGGCCTTCTCCTCATAAGACAAATAGATTAGGCGAGATTGGGCCACCCTGTCTTAAGCCTCTAGAGGGCGTGAGTCTTCTAGATAAGTCCCCATTGACCATCACTCTATAAGATGCCATGGTAACACATCTCATCACTTTCGCACATCAGCCTTCTCTGAAACCCATATGCAACATCACCTCCCTGAGATAATTTCACTCAACACATTGGCTGTTTCCTCCTCTTTGAAGTTTCGATCTCGTGCATGCACTCAAACACCACTATCACATTATCAGAAATTAGCCTGCCCGGTACAAAAGCACTCTGCTGTGGGAAAATCGGTTATGGGAGACATCTCTTAAAGGCGATTAGCCAGCACCTTAGAGCTAATCTTGTAGAGCACATTGCAGAGACTGATAGGCTTGTACTGAGCACCATGTGTTGCTTTTATGGTGTGCTGATAATTTCACATTTGTTAGGTCAGTTACGAGTGGTTGATTTTATTCAATATACAGTACATATTTTTGGCATGAATTGTCCAGAGAGATCTCGACTTTGAATTTTTCTCTGTTATCTTAAGACATGTTAATGTTTACCATTGGCTCAGGAAGCCTGTTTTGTCATTGCATTTTATTAGGTCAATCTTCTGTCTTCAATAAACATCATGCCTATATGACAATGAGCAAATAAAAAACTAAGCACTTACCTTTTTGTCCTTAAGGCCTTGCGCGAACGAGCGTGCGGTAGCGTAGCGTTGCGTTGCGATTTTAATTTCCGGTGAGCGCGCGCGTAGCGCAACGCTACGCTACCGCACGCTACGCCCAAACGCACAGGCTCTAAGTTCTCTTATATATCATGGTTACTTTTTTGTTACAATTCAGGACTGGGCTATGTTTAGAGATATGAGTGTTCCTTAGTGCATTTCAACATTTGGTGTGATGTAATTTTGTTTGTAGGTGCAGGGAGCTTTGGATGGTGGTCTTGATAGTCCTTGCAGTAACAAGAGGTTTGCTGGTTTCAAGAAGGATGAGAAACAGTTGGATGCTGACTTCCACCCAAGTACACATGTTGCTGACTACTTGCGGGTAAATCAAAGCCATATCTCGTTACTATAATGCTGCTACTTTGTTAACTCATTCCATGATACAATTGTGATTGTCATAGCTGCTTAATTTATTTTAAAAGATATAAGGCCAGATCTTGTGCATATCAAGTTGACTAAATTAATACATTAGTACATTACTTTTATTTTTATCCTTTTTGAAGACGCTGACTTGCTCTCATTGTAACTTTTGGGCTTCTCTTATCCAGAGTTCTGGTTGCAGTTAACTGGTTGTAGTTAACTGATTTTGCTACCCTGATAAGATTGTGGTTTAACTTACTGTCTCATTGCATGTACGACCTGAAGAAGCTGACTTATGAGAGGAAAGGAAGGCCAGGCTCGTTGAAAGGCAATCCTCAACTCCTCTGCTGACTGTTGGTGCTGATGACGCTAAGAGCGAGGAGTGAAGACTAGTCTATCCTATTAGAGTATTAGTGTAACTTTGTGCTGCCTGCGTACGTGCCAGTGGAACTTGATGCTGATGACGCTAAGGACGAGGAGTGAAGACTAGTCTATCCTATTAGAGTATTAGTGTAACTTTGTGCTGCCTGCGTGCCAGTGGAACTTGATATATGAATGTAGCCCTGCATGTAATTTTTGTTTATGTTTGGCACCCCACACAGAACTGGTTTTTCTTTTCAATTTCGAGCATTCAAGCTGAAGTAATGGATTATCTTATCTTAATTATTACAGTGCTGCCGTATGGATTATGCCTTGAACTTATTTCTGGCATTTTGGGGGGTTACTTAATTCGTCTGCTTGATATATGTTTGGTGAGTTGTGTTGTACCCCTCCTGGCTCGTCGACGTGTGTTGTTAAAATTTTCCAGTTTTGTACGGAAGAGACGTCTCACGTGTAGGTTCATTATCTTTTGTTGCAGAGGGGCTTAGCTCGTCATGTTCCATCGACCATCGTGCTAGTTATGTTTCAAGTGCAGCTGTAGTGATAATTTTCATGTAAACCAGCAATAAGAAAAATCCTAGCTGTGCTTTTTGTTTTTTGCATATAGCACATATGAAGAAGAGTGGAGGCGAGGGCACATGATGTTTTAGCAAACCGTTTATTGGCAAAATATTTGGTGCAAACTAGTCAATTTGTGCAAACCTGCGAACTTTCCACGAGGACCGTCCGATCCGGTATGGATGGCCAAGAGAGGCGGGCTGCGACTCGGTCTTTTTGCCACTGAACCGTGCCTCAGCGCCCCGATTCCCCGAACCCAAATCCATCCATCCCGCCGTCTCCTCCCAAATCATCCCCTGCTCTAACCCTAGCCAAGGGGCACCGGTCATCTTGCAGCCCTCCTCGTCGATGCCATCACGCCGGCCGCCGCGCCGCTCTCCTCCCAACGCCCCCACGGTGGCCACGATGGATCGTCCTCCCCGACCCCGGCGCGCCGCCATCCCCGAGGTTGCCGCACCGGCCACCGTTACGCCCTCCTAGCCGACGTCACCGCTTCGCGCTTGGCACCGCTCTGCCCCTCCTCGCCGACGCCGCCGCGTCGGGCACCGCTCCGCCCTCCTCCCCAACGCAGGCACACCGGCCAGCATGGAGTTCTCCCTGCCATCCAGCAACCATTTGCTGCAATTAGTTGCTGCTGATTTTTTTTTTGTAGATTTGCTCATGCTACTGTGATGATAAATGGTGACAATTTCTGAGATTTTGCTCATATAATAGTAATAAAAAATGGTGACAAATTTTTAGATTTGCTAATGTAAAGGTGATGATAAACGATGACAATTTCGAGTATGTTATGCTTGTTGCTGCTGTTTGGCATGTAACTGTGATAATTGCTACTGTAATTGGGATTGTGAGAATTGTAAATGTAATTGTAATTATGAGCAATGGAGCCTCCTTTTTTGCCTTCATTTTGCATGCGGAAAGAAATTAGCATGAATACGTGCTGAAGAACTAAAAGAACATTAGTGTGTAGTGTGCATATGCCAGCAGAACATGTACCCTGCTGTTGCTTGCATGCTGCTGCTCGCTACGGATGCTGTGATAATTGTAATTGAAATAAAATTGGCAACAGAAGGAATGGAGAGAATTTTAGATTTCAGAGTTCCTGAAATAAAATTGGCAAGAGAAGGAATGGAGAGAATTTCAGAGTTCAGAGTTCCTGAAATAAAATTGGCAAGAGAAGGAATGGGAATTTTTACACATCCAACACAATGTAGTTCAGATTTCACATGGATCACTTACATAAAAAAAATACAGCCATTGTCACATAAGGGTTACATATTGCCTACTTGGACAAAAAGATTACAAAAGAGATAAAAGATCAAAATGAGACATATTGCCACTATCTTGCTGCTTGGCAACCTGAAGTGTTTTCCAAGTACCTACATTAATTAAGGGCTTGTTTGGTTGTAACGCCCAGGCAGCTGCAAGCCCCAGGCAGAGCTCCCAGGCGTCCGATTTCCCATGCCTGGGGCTGTGATCTGTTGCCTGGCCCAGGCTTGCCTGCCAGGCTACGAACCAAACAAGCCCTAAGTGTTTCTTTTTGGGCAATTGTGCTTGTCATGGAAGCCTAGCTCCTTGCATAATTTGCACCTCCCAGCTCTTTGCTTGTTCCCTCCCTTGTCCATGTGTGTCGGCACCCGATTTACAAGATCGGATTCCACCTGCGTAAAGACGTACTAGTCCCAAGGATCATGGCTAGTACACACAGTTAAGCAGAAACAATACATTACCAATGTTCAGATTATTACATAGAGAGGAACTTAGTCTAATATATTACACAAGCAACAGCTCGCAGGCCGCAATACAGAGCACAACGATACAAGCCTATTACAACATCTACTAACTTATTTATTCCACAGACACGAGGGCTGTAGGAATACGCAACCCTACTCTTCATAGTCATCATCGGAGAATGATTCTTCATCGTAGTCAGGGTCCTCATCCTCGGACGGCGGACTGAAATCGGACGGACCAACTGTTGAAATTTTGAAAAGGGAGAGAGGGTAACAAGGGTGAGTACAAATCGTACTCGCAAGTCGAAAATGATGCAGATGGGGTTTAGTACAAGGAGAGCTTAGAATATTTAGCGAAAAATCATTTATTGGCCTAGTTTTGGCAAAGCATTTTGGAAACGTTAAACCATAACATTTTCTTTGGGCCCTTCTCAAATTACTCTAGCCACTTGGCCTCAGTGCCATAACGAGATAAAACCATTTTTTATTTCTTTTCTCAAAACGGTTAGGTCCATTCCGTGCGGACAATTCCTAGTAGGCCGACCCCCAATCCAGGATGTAGTCTGTGGCACCTAACTCAAACGAAAACTTTCTCAACAGCTTTACTCATCTCAAACCTTTCTCTTAAAACACCTTTCTCAAAACTGGTTTTAGAAAAGAAGATCCACCATATGAACAGTTCCTTCGCACGCTCATAACCGCGAGCATGGCTATCATAATAGTTTTAACTCTGCAGAGTGGGTACGCTTTACCCTCGAGAGGCTACGCACCAAAAAGTGTTTTGCCATAAGACCGCTAGACTTGAGCAGTAACGAAGACCTGCCGGAAGGTTCCCGTCGGGCTCAAGCACTAACGACCAGGTCCGTCCCATATCGAAACTCAAGGTCGTACTCTTATGACTCAGTTCGTCGGATCATAGAACGAACAGTCCTTAGACTAGGGAAGAGACGGAACTTTAGCCCAATTTTCTCAAAACGGTGCCGTACCGCACCAACCGGCGAAAGTCTCTCCCTAGTCGGAAGATTTTGGGAAAGAGGAAAACATTTCCTATTAAGTATCGCCCTCGACGCACTACCTTTAAACCACTTTTCTCCAAACCTTTCTCAACACAGACTCATTTCACACAAATGACAGAATCATTTCGCATAGAAGAATTTTAAGCATTTAATCCTACCACAGCGGAATATTTAAATATAAGCAAAGCTATTTTAGCCTTAGGTGTTAATCATAACATTATTTCTTACCTTTTTCTATTCGGTCATGATAACTAGGTCTATCAAATACGTCGTTATCATTTTAAATTAGCATGCACATTTTCAGGTCTAATAAACATTTTCTAAATAAACGAAAATGGCTCCACAATATGATCAAAAGGGAACTTGCCTTGGTCGGATCCCGGAAAAGTGAAGGGAGCGTCGACGATCGGGTCTTCGGAACCTTGGTCTCCTAATCGCGCAAACATACATGCAAAGCAATTAAACACTCATCAGCAACAATATTTTTAATGCATTTTTATCTAAGAGGAAAACTGAGAAAATCATTTATGCACACATGAAATGATGCAACCCTAAGCTATTTATTTAACCACTATGCGAAAGCTGCATGGATGACATGCAAATTTATATTTTTCTCAGGTCCATAAACATTTAAGGTATTTTTATAAATTTTTGCAGCATTTTTACAGCACATTTGCTATTTTTAAAAAAATTGCTTTCACCGTTGCTGATAATAAAAATATAAAGGGCTTTCCCCCGGCTGATGGGCCGGCTGGCAACGCATCCCAGGACGCAGCGCGGCTCATGAGCGCACGTAGGCGCTGGGACTTAACATCGCCACGGCGTGGGGTCCGTGGGCCCATGTGCCGCCGACGCGAACCGAAATGGGGGCAGCGGGCAATTCCCTCGACGCGGAGCGGTCCAACGCCCGTCGGACCGAGCCTCCGTCCGACGCCATGGCTGATCAACGGCCAGGCGTTAGATCTTGAGCAACATTTGTTTTTTGTTTCACCAAGTAAAAAATTCAAAAAATCAAAAAAATCATAAACATTCTCTAATCAATGTCGTACCACATATATTTTATTCAGATCAAGATGACCAATATTCATTTTTATAAACGTTTTTAAAGAATAAACTAAATTTATAAATGTTTTATACCAATATAAAAATATATGTGGTACCTGACATTGATTAGAGCATATTTATGATGTTTTTTGATTTTTTTGATTTTTTTTACTTGGCGAAACAAAAAAACAAATGTTTGCTCAAGATCTAACGCTGGCCGTTGGATCGAGATCCAACGGCCAGCGCGGGCGTCGGACGGCAGGCTCGGTCCAACGGGCGTTGGACCGCCTCCGCTTCCATTCCCCTCCGGGCGCGGCGGCGGCGGAGCGTGGCGCGGCGACGATTCGACCATCCGCGGCCAAACGGTTGGCCCAAAAGGTGGAGGGAAACGAGGCTAACACGAGGATGGTTTAGGTAGCGCCGGAGGTGCACGAGGAAGGCGGCGCGGCTGAGCATGGCGGCGGCGTCTCACGGTGACCGTGGCGCCGGCGAGGAGCAGGATGGGGACTCAATTCCTTCGGCCGGCAGCATACATGGAATGAGGCGAAACGTCCAGAGAACTCACTGGGGCAGAGGAACAGCAAGGCGGCGCGGCTACGACGGCGAGGTTGCGGGCTTTGATGACGGCGGCTCCGAACGGACCGGCGGCTCCACTCCCCGGGCGCGCTAGCGGCTTCGACAACCTGCAATCCGGCCGATAGTGAGGGGCGACTCACACCCGTAAAGAGGAAGGAAAAAGAGAGGGAATGGCAGCGCCGGCTAGGCGGCGGATTCACCGGACTTGGGGACGAAGCGGGGACAGCGGCGGCCGGGAGGAGCTACAAAGTGGAGCAGTGCCCCATTTTATAGGCGCATGGGTAGCGGAAGGGCGGCGAGGAGTCAATGCGGCGCGGAGTTGGTCAGCGGCCTCCGGCGTGAGCTCCGGGGCGGCGGCGTGTCAGAGGGGACGGGGGAAACGACGGTGTCCCATTTCCAGCTAAGCCGCGACGGGACGGGAGGCGCAGAGAGAGGAGGTCAGCGAGGAACAGGAGGAGGAAGCGACGGGGCTCTCGTGCGGGGAACGGCGGAGCAGTGGCACGCACGGGAGAGAAGAGAGAACAACGAGAGGAAGGGGACGACGGCGGGCGGCTGACCGGTGGGGTCCACGCGCCGGTGAATGAAGCAGCAGCGGACGCGCATGCGGGAGACTGTCGAACTGGGCCCGCTGCTCAGTGGGACTGACGAGCGCGCGCCGCGCTGGAGTGAGGGCGCAGCGAGGAGCTGGGCGGTGAAGGCTTGGGCCGGGACGGCGCCGATCGGCCCAGGCGGAAAACAAAAGGAAAAGGAAGGAGAAGGAGAGGAGAAAGGAACGGGCCGGGGAAAGCCCACAGGATTTGGATTTCAACAAAATTTCCCAAATAACAACTTTAGTACTTGGCTTTGGCTTAAGAAAATTTTAAACATTAAATAAAATACTTATATCATTCCAACAGGTATTTACTTGGGATATTTTAATACATATATTCTAATTTCAATACAATACATGCGATGAAGATGCCAAGATGCTTCCATATTAAATATTTTTAATATTTTTGAATCATGTAGTTTAAGAAATTATTAATGTGCCAAATTGGTTTTAAAATTTAGGATGTTACAATGTGACCCTTGATTCTCTTCGCCCTACCCTTTGTGTGCACATCTGTAGGCGGCATTATGTCAACATGAGTTGGAAGTTGACTCCCAATGAACTCCTCCATCTCCTGAATTCTATTTCGTTGACTAGATGGAAGCTCTTCATTTACTTCTTCGAAGAATTTTTTAAATTTCATCTTTACAATCTGCATTGTTTCGATGGAATTTCCAGCTTGTTCTATGATGGCTTCCAAGTCATTACGCAGCTCCGAGGACACTTTTTTAATTTCTATATCTCCTGAAGAATTCAATTCTTGTTCCAACACATGTCCAGCTTCGTCATATATGGTTCTTTTTTTTGCAAGTTTTGGTCCACCTCTCCAAAATGTAATTACTAGGTAACTCAATCATCTTTGCACCTCGCAATACATAAATTATGTGGCAGCAGGGTATGCCATGCAATTCCAATAACATGCAAGAGCACTTAGAAAACATTGAGATGGTATCAAACCGAATTTCTCTTGTCTTTGGGCCATCATCTGCTATGTTGAATATTTTCATATTTCCTTCTTCAGTAATACTGTTGGCAACACAATGGTCTCTACTAGCAAGAACCAAGAACTTGCTGCTGAAATTCAAGAAATTTAGCATGTGTGAACACGATACTTCCATGCTTCTCAATAAACCAGTTTGTCTTCAGTACAGGTGATGTGTGGAGGCTATTGTTGTCATCTCTAAGCTTCTTTTCCCTTTGTTCCTCTATTGCAATGTCAAACCGAATATAGAACTCAACCAAAGCATGCTTGAAGCCGATAAAATGATTAAAAAAAGAGTTAGTACTCTCTGACCTTGAGGTTGTTCTAAGAATACCGGACAAGAATATGTCCCTAAAGTAAGCCGAGATCTAAAATTCACGAATGCTATATCGGTTCGCTAACCATTCATTACCTTCCAAGTTGAATTTAACCATAATAGAAGACCATCCTTCCTCAAACTCTTCACATGTTTCTGAAGCATATACACATGACTTGATGCGCTTGTAAAAAAGTGGATTATCCCTCACATGCGGAACCACTTTTTCTGGAAGCTTCTTCAAAATGTGCCACATGCACAATCTATGTTTGCTTGACGGAAAAACATCGGCGATTGCAACCTTCATGCTAGTATCGTCATCGGTAATAACAAGTCTTGGTTCATCCCTGCCCATTGCTTTCAAGAAAGTATCAAATAACCACTTGTATGATTCTATTTTCTCATTGGATATTAATGCAGCCCCAACGAGGACACGTTGACCATGATGATTGACTCCTATGAATTGGGTGAAGATCATGTTGTACTGATTTGTATTGTATGTAGCATCAAAAGATAACAGATCACCAAAATGTGCATAATTCTTTCTACATGTACTATCTGCCCAAAAGACATGCACCAACCTATCCTTCTCATCGATGGCATAGTCATAATAGAACCCTGAATTGATAGAGTTCTTTCTTACAAGATTATCTACAAACAATTGTGCATCCGAACACTTTATACTACTTCTCAAGCTAGCATGATAGTTCTGCAAGTCCCGTAATATGCATCCCCTATTTTGAAATCCGCCATCACTGACGCGAAGATATCTATAGGCCAAAGAAGTTCCAATGCTAGATTTATGGCAATCAAAAAGTGTTGCTTAAACTTCTTGCTCACTTGTCAGTTTGACCGTATCAAGTGTTTCTTATTTGGCGAAGATAGTTGATGTGTATGCATTGGCTAGAACTGATCAATTCTATATCGATTTTCTTTGGTCCTTACAACACATATCATGGCCTCACATCCGCATCTACTAAGCTTTTGATCGTGTTTCCTCTTCTTCTTACCCAATTGTTGGTTTTCCTTCGATATATTGTCACCATCCACCCGGAAGCCTTCTCTCGAGCAGTAGAATCTCTTCCACACGACCTCACCATCTACCTTCTTTTGTTGTCCAATACGAACCCTAAATCCAGCATCATGAGCATAGTCTTTGTAGAATTTCACAACCGACCTCAAATCAGGAAACTCCATTCCAAGGGCCAATTGGATTCTAAGATTTACAACTTTCGGTGTGCATAGTGTCCCCTGTATTAGAGTAATTCTGCCATTAGTAACACATATTTGCCTAAAATTCACAATTTCATAATAAACTCGTTCTCCCAATACTTACATAAAATGGAAGCGTGGATTTCTGCGGGGTCCTTCCATCAATCTTAGGTGCATTGCCATCGTGGAGCCTTGCTGACGTAGATATGCCCAAGACGTTGTTACCCAGCTGAACCATGTCACCATCATCGTGGCTCAACACTGAGTTGGATATGGCCGAGCCATCCTTCCCTACAAAGACCATCTCGTCTATTGGCTTGAAGGCAACGATATGCGGCCTTCCCTGTCCACGATCAGCGCTGTCGTGGTGGACGCCGACGCGGTGCAGTAATCGGCATGCAATTGCCGACATCAAGTGGAGGGAATGCGGACCAGTCTCGGGTAGAGGGCATACGTCGGATGGAGAGAGGGAATCTCTGCCGGTATCGGGTGGAGTGAAGGCGTCGGGTGGAAGCCGGCCACCGTGGCCACCATCGGTGTTCCCAGGCGAAGAGACGGAGTGCGAAGAGACAGAGAGGGGGATTTGCATCTGGCCGGCTGGTTCAGCTCGTGGGTGCTGCACGCGGTTCACCTAGGAAAGAACCGGACAACAACCCGCCTCAATCTAGGTCGTCCGTACCGAATCCGACGTCTCTAGTTGGAAGTTTGCAGGTTTGCACGGTTTCAGCAGTTTGCACCAAATATTTTGCCCCGTTTATTGGGCATTGTTATGATTATCCTCACATCACTTTTTTTTTTTGAACGCAAGACTATCTTCACAACACTCGAAGCTTAACGATGCACATCCTCTCATGGAATGGATGGATTCAGTAGTATTCACGTGCTCGTTGCTCATTTATTCAGGGGGGGCTTTCTGAAGACCCAGTAAGACCAATGCTTCCTTCAAGCATTTCCAAATTGTTTAACGGAGACATATGTTTACTACTCTCACGGGGGGGCTTTCTGAAGACCCAGTAAGACCAATGCTTCCTTCAAGCATTTCCAAATTGTTTAACGGAGACATATGTTTACTACTCTCACGATCTCACCTGAATTCGTGACGCTGACGTACGGCTGGCATGCAGGGCGAGGAGTTGGAGAGAGCGTGGAGTTGGAGATGGAGTGCAGCAGAGAACTGCAGAGGCTGGCACTGGGCTCTCAGGCTCTGTATTCTTGCAGCTCAGCTAGCCACAAATACTTGGTTTTGAGTCTTCGGCCCTATCCTTTTGAGCTGATCTGAACATCTGAACGACTGAAATGACTGAACTTCGAAAGCTTCTCGAGGTAGTCTCGAGATTCGGTTACATTTCGTTTGATTTGCTTTTTAAAGCGTTAGAACCCATTTTCAAAACAACGAAAAAACAGACTCAAAAAACTAAAAGCATATGTGTTTTGAAAACATAGATCAGTCGTTAAGCTGTCAAGCCGTTAAGTCGAAAAGAACTGGGCCGAGGCTCTAGAGAGTTGATTAGGAAATGATCGTAAACCAACAAGTGTGGGTGAGTCCCACAAAAGTGCTGATCTGATGCCCAACTCCCGAGTCACGACCATGCATCCAAAGTGATATTTTTTTTAAAAAAAATCTCATTGTTTATCACATGGGCACAAGGCTAAAGGTGACCCCACCAGTAAGTTTAGCATTCCAGGATCTCTGCTCTGCGACCATAGTGTGGGCATTCGATCCTCATTTAGCAACGTAGTTCCTGTCAAAAAGAATATGGGAGGAGGGTTACATGACTGGTAGAAGTAACATAGTATTAGTTTATTTAAAGAAACGGACATTTTGTTTTCATATAAACACATCAGCACCAGAAAAATAAAGTTAGTTCTGCTGTGAACTTCAAACAGGTCAGCAACACCTGCGAACCGGTGACTCGAATGAAGCTCACTCGTAGGCAAAGCAAAGATCAGATTTTACGGCTACAAAATTTGGAGAAATGATCCAATTTCGAGTTCAAGCAAAGTGGTTAAGGTTGCCACAGCCCAGCTCGCAGCCAAGATGTAAAAAGAAAAATACCAACATGGTGCGGCATTGACATTCAAAATCGAAATCAAACTCAAACCTAACCCAACAAATTGCCCTAGCCTTCCAATTATATTTCTTGTTTTTCGGAACCACTTGTTCCAATCCACGTGGCATTAAAAAAGGGATTAAATCACACTGACCATGGACTTTTGACTTATACAATACATATTCATTTATAACAGACACAACTTAACCCCCTAGAGAATCCAACCCAACTCATATAAAAGAGAGAATTCCCTGCATATCGCTAGAAAAGTTTACAATCCTCCTATATGCCACTCGAAATTCTCTCTTTCCTTACATACCATTGGTTTAAGTTTTCTCTCCTCTCAGTGCCATTGCCGTTAAGCCCGTTAGTTTTAGCCGTTTAAAAAGTTCTTTAATGTCTAATGCCCATTCACTTTAAAACTTTAAAAAATCATATCTCCTTCATTTTAACTCCAAATTGAGTAATTCAAATTTTTTTAATTTATATAAAATCATGCTCTACTTGCTATTCAAATATTTGTAACATTTGGTATTTTCAACTTTTGTGGGTTTGATTAATTTTTAAATAAAATTTATATCCAGAAAGTTTTAATTTTTATTTTCAAATCTGGCTATACATAATTTTATGAATCTATATAAATTTTTCTCATGTTTTTATGAATGTTATATTGTTTTTAAGAATTTGTTCTATTCTATAACGTATTAAAAAGGTAGGGGCATAATGATCATTTTGTAACTCCGTTATATTTTTTACCGCTTGAGTGGCATCGAGGGGAAAAAAACTTAAACCGGTGGCATATAAGGGAAGAGAGAATTTTGAGTGGCAGACAGGGAATTGTAAATTTTTTCAATGGCATATAGGGAATTCTCTCCATATAAAAACCCCTAAATCATCCACAAGACTCTGTATGCACTATGCAGTAAGCTAAGAGATCATTTAACACAAATATTATTAATTTAGCAAAGTCAGTTGTTATTAATTGTTAATTAAGTGAGCATAAACTTAGGTTAGCACAACTGTGGGATAAGTTGGTTATCGAACTAAGGCTTGGAGAGAAAGAGAGGGCCAAAAGGAGGGAGAGAGTTCCAATTTTATACAAAGGAAAAAGTCTATATTACACACTGAGCTATCACCCTTCGTCTACATAACCCCCTGAACTATGAGATAAGGCATTCTAAACCCCAAAACCACAAAACTGGCACAAATAACCCCATGGTTTCGAAGATGGTTTTACACGTGGCGGGTGAGGTGGCAATTAAATCAAAAATTTAAAATAAAATAAATCCTCTCTCTCCTACATCTCATGTTCTCTCCTCTCCACCTCGCTTCCCCTTCCTCTCCTCCGGCTCCAAGCTCCGAGCTCCTCCCCGCCGCTCCCCCCTCCCCGTCACCGAGAGGGGAAGGGGGCGGCGACGCGGGGAGGGCAGCGGCGGAGAGAGGTGGCGGGGAGGCAGGGAAGGCGGGCGGAGGCATACCGCATCGGAGCCATCGCCGGCGTACTGAGCCAACACCACCGCCGGCTTCTCCTTTCCCGCTGCCGCCTCCCTGTCGTGCTCCTCCCCACCACCCCTCCCCGTGCCTCCCGCCGCCGTCCCGCGCCTCCGGCTGCCACCTTGCCGCTGCCCTAAGGACGGAGGCAAGGTAACCACAACAGCGCCTCACCTGCAGCATCTCCACCTCCCACTCCAGCTGTGCACCGCCACCGCCACCATGGCCGCCGCCGCGCTCGTGGAGCACGGTGCCGATGCTGTCGTTGGATGAGGGCGAGAGGGGAAAGAAAGAGGAGAGGAAAAGTCATGTGGGCCCCACGGGATATTTATTTTTTTTGCCTATTTGATGACTAGATCGCCACGTCACTTGCCACTTGCCACATGAACAAAACCATCTCCAAAACCGTCCTGGGTGTTATTTGCGCCTGTTTTCAGGTTTTGCGGGCTAAAATACCTGATTTCGTAGTTTAGGGGGTATATAGACAAAGGGTTATAGTTCAGGGTGTGATGTAGACTTTTTCCTTATACAAATTATGAAAAACCAATTTTTTCCAACAAATTATGAAAATCAATAAAGCTGATAAAAACATACCTTGATACCTTCCACTGCATGTTTAGCTTCAGCACTACTTCTGAAGTGATCACGGACCGGCTTGAGAAAAAAGGTAAGACCAATTCAGAATAAAATAATATTTTGAGCAAGAACAGGCACGGGAAGAAATTTAGCACATCCAAATTAAGCATTTTCCCTTTTTCTTTTCTCGAACATGAAAGAGAACTGCATGTACTTATATTAAGGTCAACAGTCCAAACAACACAACACCAGCCACAAGCACACACCGATGCACGCTAACTCAGGCAGACCAAAATGAGGACGAACTGCAACAGGTTGGCCACATGACAATGATACCCACCCCAACAAAGAACTACAATCAGCTGTCATGGCAGTAGCATTCTCAGGGCTTTAGCCCTTTCAATGCAGCACAGCTTCATCCAAGATCTCCCACAAGACCTATCTCCCACAAGACCACCTAAACACTAGGAACAACGCCATTACGATGTTTTCAGAGCCACCATGATCCTAGAATCACCAACGAGTTGAAACCTTTGCATCTAGGCTTCTCAACTCTCCGTGCCGCCCTTCTCCACCATGTTTTTGAGATCCTCATCTTGTTATTGTGGGCTAACACCATGCAGTCCGACACGGCTCAACAGCAAGAACCAGACCTGGCGCGTGAACATGTCCCTGTTCAGTAAGTGCTGGATCATTTTTTTCTTCCTGGGCACAGAGTGGACAATACTGAGGATATGGCGGTTCCCGGCGATCTAATCTATCAGCAGTCTAGCACTAATAGAGCACAGCAAACCAGACGAAGAACTTGGATGGAGGACAGGCCCATATCTTCCAAATATGTTCCTAGGATTCAAGACCGACACTGCCAATGAAGAACATCTTGTAGGCTGATTAGTGGAGAACACCCCAGATGTTTCAGCCGTCCACACATGTTGATCAGGGATGACTTGCGTTTGGAGTCACTGAAGTTGTTCATCTTAAGCCAAACATTTTTCTAGTGTTTCTAGTGTTAGCGCTAGCCTCTCAACTTGAATATGTAATGTCCCCTTAAAGAGCATTTTCTAGGTGGAATAATTTATCAATCTCAAATAGTGATGGTCATAAGGAAATGCAGAGAGGAAAATGGCAGCACTCAGAAAAAGGAAAGAAAGATGACTGCAAGGCAAGGGAGAAAAAGGTTACCTGCAACATCTTGTTTAATGATTTTGCAAGAGCTAGCTTCATGTCAATAGGATGCAGAGCACCACTTACATAATCAGCTGTAAGCTCCTCCATGCTCCGGAACATCCTGTATAATGATAGTAGTCATCACAAATTATGGAATACAAATATACAGTATTACCTTGTGGTACACAAACTATGAAATACAAGTATACAGTATTACCTTGTGGTACTAGATTTATAGCAAACATACCGGCACACAAATCTCTTTTGAATTAATTCATTTAGTTGTTATTTGTGAATGCCTAGGTACTTGTTTGAGTAGTGATGTCAATACATTATTTAGCATTAGTTAGGAAAGATGAAGAAGTGACCTGGCAGAGAATCTTACTTGTTACCACCATCCTCTTTCTTCCGAACCACCTCAAACTTTCCAAACCAAGGTAAGATGATATATTTTATGTACTCCAAACATGGATTGCCTTCAGCTAATTTTGGAGGGCAGAAAGCCTTTCCTATTTTTTTACAGATATCTAACTGCAATAAAAAGATAAGTTTTGAACAATCTCGTTTGTAAAACTATCAAACACAACAACTAATGATTCCCTAAAACCAAGATCAGATGGCGAACATAAGGCACGAACTGTCCATATATCTATGGTTACGCTGGTTGATAAAAACCAAAAATGCATGTCAACTGCTTAAAAACAGCATACATAAATAATTAATTTCACATATAGGCTCAAGCAATAAAAAAGACCAAACAAACTAGTTAGTGACAGTACCATTAAAGTGCATAAGAGTCCATAATAGAGTAAATCACATTTATTTCGCTATTCTATTCGATATATATTTGTATCCAACTGAGCAATGCAACTTGTAATGCTAATATACTCTTGCATGGGCCATACCCCATAGGCTATTGTTACTCATCTACCTGAATTAAGATGGGTTTGCTTACAGCATAGTTAAACTGGTCTATAAACTAAATAGTGAGCAAGAGTTGCAAGGTCTGTTGACTCTTTCTGCATCCCAGAGATATTGCATCAAAATATTTGAAGTAAAATTAAACTTTTATACAAAAAATGAAAGAAATAGAATAAATAATGCAAGATTACCGTTACAAAGGCTGAGTATACAAATATTAGACTACAAACCTCATCATCTTCCATGAAGATAGCCTGCCCTGAATGTTTCCTATGTAATCTTGCAGGGATTTGTAATAAATTAGGAAGCATATCTGTACTTTTAAGTTAAGGATGTGTGGGTCTCACAAAAAAAAAAGTTATGTGCATTTGACTATTTGAGTATGCTTAGGTCAATGTATGTCAGAGTTGTATGCCTCTTGACATAAATACCATCATTCAAGCAAAAAGTACCAAAGTAAATCCACATGTATACACAATAAAAAAACTGGAATAGCGACTAAGTAGAACATGTAAAGATACTGTGCAAAACCGCAATTGGCTTATTCTCCCGTTTTACACGCTTGCAGTATTCTCTAGCTAACAAGTTAGCCTCATGATGATTCATGTCAAACAGCCATATGTCCACCTGCAGTTCAGAATGCTTTCATATGTACAGTGTACACGAATAAATGCTTGTAAGAAGTTCATTACAAAAGCAATGCATGTCAGGTAAACTATAGAATTATGTTTCCTACTACTAATTTACTGGATATGCCACAGAATTTGTTGCACAGACCACGTATAATCAGTCTAGCGAAACTGAATGCACATAATAAAGAACCGAAACAAAGTTACGTTATGTCAGAACAATATAGAACAAATAGGCCTCATGCACAAGAATCTATGAGTTCCAGAATGAAGGGGAAGCAAACAAGGTTGGACCAGTCCATAACTCTATGTCAATAGAAGTACACTACGAAATTATTTTCATTCTTCCAACTCTAATGCATGAGTACAGCAAATATTGCCTAGATTATGTGAATGGAAAAATACATCATTAAAACAGGAAATTTGCGAGCAGATATTAGACGTTGATGTGGTATTAAGGCCCTCTTAGCTTTTAGTTGGGAAAAGTTGAGGCTAAAGGAGGCTAAAAATATATTTAAAAATATTTTTGAGATCTTTGAGAAAAAAACCCCACAAAGCTTCAAAGAAATTACTACAAAATGTTACACCACATGGTTTGTATAAAAATGACAAATTTCTTCAGTTGGCTTTTAGTTGGCTTATAAGCTGAAAAAAAGAGGGCCTAAATGTAGAAAGGTAGGAAAATACCAAAGTCATATTTTAAATGCAAGGTTACAGTGCATAGTTAAAGCCAAGAGGAACTTTTTAACGCAAGCTATTCTCTACTGCTACAGTGCATCGACTATAGTCCTGCTACCTGAGTAAAATTCAATTATTTAAGTTTTCCTTTCCCTCATGGTTTCACCTGAACTAGGGGGTGCTGGCAGGGGCCATGGCACCCCTTATGCTCGTAAAAATCCTTGTAATCATACTTGATGGGTAAGATAAAATAAGCACAAATGCCTCATTTGGTCCCCTTTAAGATGAAGGTGTTACTAGTTGGCCCCTCTTGATATATTTTTCTAGCTCCGTTTGGCAAGTTGATTTTTGTATTAATTTCATTTTTTGTGCTAAAAAGACAATCCAAGCAATGTATTGTCAGTGTCTCTCCCCCAAAGCAATCATTATCAAGACCAGTATATAGTAAGGATTGAGAATCAATCTCACGCTGTGATGAAATATTCCGTTCTCAGAACCTTCTCTACACACAATATAAATCTTACACTACATAGTTTACTATTATTCTGAGAAAATTGTTTTCTGTTAGCCATGTTGGAGGCTGAAGCATTTATTTTCCTCTAGTTTGATTGACATTACAAATTTCAATGTATTGATAAAACCCAAGAACACAATAAAATGATCCAAAGCTCAAAAATCCTAAGGACAAATACAATTTATAAGTTGGATATTAGAACAAAAAAGGCAAACTAATTAGGTTTCATCATTCAAGAAATTCCAATCTGTAAGGTGTAGCTTTGATTGTCCAGCAGTTACAAATACATTAGAAATCAGACTAAATCGAAGTTGATCGACACATACCATAGGGGCACATTTGAAAAGGAGGTAGTGATTAACAAACATCCTATGATTGATATGTTTTTCAAGGGAGGGGTACCTTTTGAAATAATATAATAGCACATTGCAAGCAAGGGTAAAATATATCATCAGCAGTTAGTTGCTCGAATGGATCCCTAATCCCATGACACCTGCTTGGCAAACAAAATTGAAATGATTGCATGTTCAAATGATCCTCCATTTGATGCTTTAAATGTTGTTAAGTGAAGTAAACTTTAAACAATGAGCCCTCAAATAATACAAACAAGATTATACCTTTTTATTCTTCTCACGGTGTTATTTCTTGCAACATCCATGACAAGTGGCCAGTATTCGTCAGAACGCCGACTTATTTCATCCGACAACCACACTAGCTCTACCTTATCAAGAGCCATGCCAGCTGCCTTCCACATCTCAATATTGTACAAGCCAATAGCCTGCATTTTATTTATATTGCCACCAATCTCATCATTCATCTGGGCAAACCAGTCTGCCATTAGGATTTTCACTTTGCAACCAGATTTAACCATCTTATTAACACAGATTGTCTTTATGATCCCCTGCAGGACGAGAACAGGTACATGCAAAACTCAGTTTGAACATCGCATTACAAACTTGAACAATTTGCATGTGTTAGCATTAATTTAATTGGCATAATGGCATCATCTCATAATAAACTGTTAAAAAGAAAAAAAAACAACAGAAAATGAATTAACTGAACAGTGCGCAAATATAAGTTAAAGTTAAATTGTCAAATTATGCATAATTAGCATTTGCCGCAACCCAATAACCAACAACAACAGCACAAGAACCCTCTACCCTGAAAATTAATATCCTTAGGAATAGGGAGCAATAGTATATTCACGGTTCACTAGATTTCACTTTGATCTAAGTGATATGTATGGTTCAAGGAAATCCTTCTTATCTGTATTGGACCTCCTTTTGTTTGCATGAGATTGATAACATAATAGTTATCCCAACAGACAACAGAAAATCTGGTGCTGATGGCTTCAACAGTACATTCAAAAAAAAGAAAGAGGTTGGGCAATCATGCAATCATTCAGAAAGCTTCAGGTACACCGAGCCAAAGGCTCTTAATCATGGTATGAAAAAGGTTTCAACAGAAACAGGTTTAATCAAGTCAGTCAAGTATGCATATAGGTACATATTTCAGTTTTTCCCAATAGTGTTCGAGGAAAAATATTCAACTCGATGATGGGACGTGAGGCCATAAGGGGGCGCAATGGTGTACAGGCAAGTCATCTTCAATGTTTCTACAAACCCTGTGTAAATATGTTGTTAGAAAAAGAAAATGAATTCCCATATGTTGTTAAAATGAACAAGTTTTTCTGATACTCCTGACAAGGTGAGTTGGTCCCTTTCAAACATGTCTAGATTTTCTGTCAAGTCCTTGTATGCTGGAATGTATTCCGATGTTCAGAATTGTGATTACAGGATGATATGGAGTTCTAAAATGCCTCTAAAAATTAATTTTTTTGTCTAGAGGTTAAGACAAGATGCCATTTTAACAAAGGAGATGTTGAGAAAAAGAAATTGGAGGGGTGACCCCACCTGCTGTTTCTGTATGAATATCGAAACATCCACTCACCTTTTTTTCTGTTGTGCTACGTCCAGTCATGTCTGGAATGCCATTTGCATCATGTTTAACTCTTTGGTTAGGCCTACCAATGTTGAGCAATACTACTTGCTGCTTAACAGCATATGGCCTGAGGGCAAGCGGTCAATTTGGAAACTGAGAAACATGTCTTGTTTTGAGAGCAAAAACCTCAAATCTCCTGTATGTGTCATTTATGAAATTTGTGCCACACATATATTGGTCAGGATTACAAAAGGGGGTAATGTGGAGATCCTGAAAACTGGTGCTCAGAAGGTGAGGACCATTGCGGGCGCGCTGAAGAATCTGGCACCGCCTGGCAGACTGCTATTGCCATCAACCTAGTGAGGAAGACCTACTCAGTCGCTTGGGAAGCGTTGGGGGCTTAGAAGGAGACTACCCCAGAAGTGTTTCCTTGCAGAAAAAAGAGATTACTTGGAGAAGCTTGGTCCGAGATTGTTATTTTTGTAGACTGAACTGTCCTTTTATTCAGCTTGTGTTGTCCTAGACTATTTACGGTGGTCTTTTCTTCAGTTGTTTGATTAGCTTAAAAGAATGGACTTTTGTACCTAGTCTAAACTCTTGTATTTCCGTTATCTTTAATGGAAATCAGGGTATATCCCTTCTTGAAAAAAATAAAAAAGAAAAAGAAAACTCAACATTAGCTGCAAATAACCGGATCATTTATCAACCAAGATATATGGCCTGTACCATCTTAGGTCTGAACTACACAAAAGTACTAGAAAACAGTTGTCTTTCTGAATTTTTCTCAACTAGGAAGGCTTAAAAAGAGTGTTCAAGAATCGTTCTGATAATTGTAAAGTACCACATATTTTTCCATGAAAACATACTTGTTCAACTTTACTCCCCGAATCCAAAGATCGTAGAAAAGTAAAAGTTGTGTGGCTCTTCTGAAATGTTCTTCAAGATTTTTGCAATCCATTACAGACTAAAGAGTATATGCACATCATATCTCCATTCTTCCTAGCAGCACTAAAAGTCTACAATACGGTTGATGTGGATCACTCCTCCATAGTTAGCTATCAATTTCAGTGGGTAGCATTTAAGAATATTACCAGGAAAAAAAAAAAGTGATCCTATACCTGAGATATGTGCATCCAAGGGGAGAGATCACACCAAACATAGCTAATGGGAGCAGGTTTTCTCTTTAGCAGTAACTTGAGCTCACGCTCGTCAATACGCTCCTCCCCAATGCTCTTAAATGTTGAAATCCTCTGATCAAAACTCCCCTCAACTGTGTCCCTGAAGGTAAACCCAAAATTAGGTGCAAACATTATAATGATTGACGCTTAGAAGCATACAAGATTACCTGATAGAGTCGGCAGCGGCATCAGCTGAATTATTTGTGGTGATATTATTGTGCTCCGTGCTCCAGATTTGTTCGGAGATGCAGGCCAGCCTTGACGGAGTACCCCTATAGCAAAATAATCAGGTCGCGGTTCCAAAGATGTCTCCTTTTCCCAAATTCCATCATGAGCAGCTCATGAGATTTAATATCTTGAGGAATTTGAGTTCATCTACACCAACCACAGGAGAGTTGACCCTATTGGGTCATCTGATCCAACCAAATAGGCAGGACGGATCTTACCCGCTATTATTTTGTAAATGGTGCTGTTCTTCGGGGGAATTTTCCGGTTGTGCCGACCTACCGTGGAGTTGGCGAAGCTGTTGTGACATGTCGAAACGGCGGCCCGGCGAGGTGGATGCCTGGACGGACAGATTCAGAGGGCGCTTGCATCCTTTGCCAATCAGGGCAAACGCCCGCGCTAACATTGCCTCCACACGGGGGAGCTCCAATCCAGACGGCGACCGGCTAATCCGGTTGCGGCCTTCGCCGCCGACGAGGGGCTAATCCGGTCGCCGCCGCCGCCGCCGACGCCGCCTTTTTTTATTTTTATTATCTTGTTGCCGCTACGCTATCCCAGTATCCCTATCGGCAAAGGACGAGGATCCCGTCCCCGTCTCGTGTAAACAGCACTGGCTATATACAACGGGAGATTTAATTTTTTGCCCCCCAATTGAGGGGGGCAAATACTTCATGTCCCTCAATTGGGTTCTCCTTTATTATTTAAATTTTGAGAGTTCTCCTTTATTATTTAAATTTTAATGTTGTGTAATGGTTACAAATGGAGTTTTTTAAGATTTTTATTTTTATGATTTTTCGGAATTTTTTTATCATTTTTTGGTTTTTTAGATTTTTTCTTATTTTTTAAGATTTATGTCTTTTTATAATTTTTTCAGATTTTTTATGATTTTTCAAAATTTTTAAAGATTGTTTTGAATTTTTATGATTTTTTAAGGCATTAAAGGGGTGGAGTGGAGTGAAATAACAAAATTCTTTTATTTCTCGCCCCTCCACCCCTTTTAATGCCTTAAAAAATCATAAAAAATTTCAAAACAATATGTAAAAATTCCGATAGATCATAAAAAAATCCGAAAAAATAATAAAAATTCAAAAAAATTAAAAATCAGAAACATCTTTAGAAATTCAGAATAATCTAAAAAATACAAAAAAGTCCAAAAAATCATTGAAAAATTAGAAAAATCATAAAAATTCAAAATAACTTGGAAAATCATTAAAAAACTTAATAAAATCAGAATAAAACTTAAGAAAATCAGAAGCCTTTTGTAACCCTTGCTATACAGTAAAATTTAAATTTGTAACTTATGATTCTTTAAATTTTAATGTTGTGTAATGGTTACAAATAGAGTTTTTTAAGTTTTTTATTTTTATGATTTTTCGGATTTTTTAATCATTTTTTGGTTTTTTTGGTTTTTTCTGTTTTTTAAGATTTATGTCTTTTTATAAGTTTTTCAGATTTTTTATGATTTTTCAAAATTTTTAAAGATTGTTTTGAATTTTTTATGATTTTTTAAGGCATTAAAGGAGTGGAGTGGCGAGAAATAACAAAATTCGGTGTACCAGTGGCATATAATAAAGGAGAACTCAATTGAGAGGCACGAAATATTTGCCCCCTCAATTGAGGGGCAAATAATTAAATCTCCCATATACAAATGGCATGCACACGACCCGAGCCCCCCTCAGCCGCCAGATTCCCATCCGACGATCCCACCAAAGGAGCATGGTCATTTTACGAGTAGACGCCCGCCTCAGCTGTTTAGTTTTCAAAATAGTCTCCAAGTTGAGTTCCCTTCCCAGCCGCACCCGCACGAACTACTACTAGCGCCTCTGCTCTGTTTCCTTCCCAACCTCCGCCGCCGCCGCCGCCGGTCTCTGCCTTCACCGCCAGTCTCCCACTTCGCCGCAGGTTTGTGCCTCCTCTATCTCCCCGCCCGATTTCTATATATACTTTCTATATGCTATCTGATATGTCTCCATATTTGTGAAATATGTCTCCATATTGGCATGAATTTTAGATTCGGTTATTTTGGCTAATCAGTCAACAACATGGCTGATGGTCAATGCTTCTTTTGTTCCTTTTTCATTGGTAAATGACCTCTTGGATTCGTTTTTCAGCTAATATGCTTAACTGGATTAGCTTGAGCATAGCAGAATATTTTATATCAAGATTGTATTAAGTGGATTCATTTGACCTATTCACACCATTGCAGCTTAAGAAAGACTCTCCACCTGACTGCATAACTGGCACATCAAGGTCCTGAAACTGTCCTTCTCAATTGAACAGAAATGCTTTGTGCTTCTGAATTGAACAGTAATGCCATTGGCTTTGGGCTTAACAGTACACAGCCGAGCTTCTCAGCCTTGCTCCTAGTGCCCTAGTGGAATGACAATATACTAGGAAGGACTGTGCACCCATGGCGCGCCATTCTTGGCTCAATAACTATCTTTTGCCGCTCATGTATCATATAGCATTCAAAATCTAAAGTGTAACATACCACATGACATTGATAATATATAGAAAGTCAAAGCTTGTTCAAAATTGGAAGGTCGTACATAGGTTTTATAGAAAATCATTAGAACTTGTATATCCCATAAGCATTTGAGATATCATGGCACTTCATTTGCCTGAAAAAAATAATCAAGCACTCTAAAGGATCTGTTTGTAAAATTTAAATTACTCATTAGCACTCTTACCTGAAATTTCTTTGGGAACAAGCTGCTATTTTGTTCACATGTCCTACCATACCTGATAAGTGATAAGTATCAAGAATGAAAGTAGATGGAAAAAAAATGTAGTGTCAAAAATACTGGGGGTCTAAAACAAGTTTGACAATTCGTGTCTTTATGGCCGGAACCTTAAATAGGAAGAAATACTACAAGAAGATTCTATTTTTGGTGAACCAATAATTCCAATTAAGTGTATTGATATTATGTGAGGGTACAAAATCCAGAAACTTTCATGTATCTACAAATTAATAGTGTCACATATTATTATTTATAGTAAGAAAACCTACATAATGGCTAGAAGGATGCATTTGGTCTTTGAAAAACAACTGGGGATCTTAACAAGTCTGGCAATGTCAGTCTTTATGGCTGGAACTTTAAATAGGAAGAAATATTACAAGAGGATTATATTTTTGCTGAACCAAAAATCCCAATGAAGTGTATTAACATCATGTCAGGGCACAAAATCTAGAAACCTTCATGCATCTACAATTAATGGAACATAATATATTTAGAAAACCTACATAATGGATAGAAGGACACATCTAGTCTTTAAAAAACAATTATGTGGTGCCTCAAAGATGGTTGTAGTCGAGCATTATCTATCAGAATCAGAAGCACCTGTTGCATTTATAAATATGAGAATTCATGTTGATAAATGTTCAGCTAAAAAAATCACCTAGAAGCAGTGAAACATAAAGCATATGGCAAACTTTTAGTACTTTGGCCAAACTAATGTAAAACATGAACTGCTTTTTAAAAATTGTTCTATGTACATCCATGGTCAGGTGGACGCTAATGTAATAACATATGAATTGTCGCAAGTACTTAATTGGACAGAGAGAACCCAACTGATAATAGAGGAAGTGATGAATAGAGGCTTCACCATGTTTGTGCCATTGATTGGCCGATATCAATGAAGTATAATCTGCCTTTGGTCTCTTGCTATAAGCAGTAGAGGATTAAGAGAACCTCTGAAATGGGAAGACTTCAAAATTGGGAGCAGTCATTCATCTTGATCGTGCTTGTGCCACTTGTTGGCTGATACGGATGAAGTTAGCTTCTTTCTAGAGTAGCATGGGAAAGGATAACGAGAAGAGGTGAAATCAGTCGAAATAATAATATGACAACCATTTTTTACAACAACATGCGAAAAACTATTGAAAATGCCTCAAACGAGACGTGTGAGTGAAGAGGTGCCACAAATTGCTGAAAACAGAAGTAAAATGCTATGAAATTAGTGAGAAAAATCAATGTTGCTACTGTCAATGTTATTGTCCATATACTATTGGAGACATTTCAAGTTCTATTTGTCTACGGAGATAAAGAGTTTAGACTTGTTTTTTTACTTTTCTTCTAAGCAGATAACAGGTAGAGATTGGAGCCCAATTGCCTAATTCTCCTAGCAGAACAAAAAAACATATCATTATAGATACACACACACCATAATGGTCGTAAGAAAAAACAGGACGGAAGAATGGCTGACATGCTTGCTTTCTTTGTTCATGATCTTTGTCAACTGTCTAAGATGGAAACCGTATGGCTCGATGGCACTACTGACGCGAGGAACCAGGAGGAGGAAGCGGCGGCAATGAAGACGCGGTGAAGGAGCGGCCGGTTGCCATGGCAATAGACACAACAAACCAGTAACATTTTTTTCATCGAACGGGGCAGGCATTCTACTATTTCATTAAGAAGAAAGAAACAATACAACACCAAGAAAAAAGGCAGCCACTAGTAAAACCGAAAGGGATGCATGGCCTAAAAAACAAACCCCCACCACCCAGGCAATGCAAGGAGCCGCGCACCACGACGACGCCAGACACGACCAAGCACAGGATGCACGACGAACGCTACAAAGGAAAATGCGGCAGGCCTAATACAACCTGCAGGCCGCACCACCACAAGCCAGAAAGCAAGGTGCCTAAAGCCAACTGAGCCGTCACCACCTTACAAGATGCACGGAGCATCGTCACCACCATAGGCCACTGCCATGCCGGATGCTCGATGAACCGTCGTCACCACAAGGTATGCACAACCGAGGCCGAGGACAACATGCAAACTAGACGCCACCGTCTCACAGGAAGCAAAAGCCTGAAAGATTGTCACTAGGCCCACCTACAACAACACGAACTTCAAGCTCAGCCCGCCACCACCACACGGGGCGCAAAGTGTAGAAATGAAGGACTTCTTGTCGGCGTCTCCACCAAAAACCTAGGATGGTCAGGCGTCAAAGACGCCACTGTGGCCTAGGATGCACGACCAGCGCCACCACCACGCCGGGAGCTTCGAAGAACGAAGGAGGCACGACAAGGACCAATGCCACCGACACACGGGATGCTCGGCAAGGAGCCGCCATCGTCGCGTGGGAAGCAACAGCAAGCAACATAGAAGATAACGCCTTGAGCATACAGGGCTTTGGGAGGGGGGCAGCATGGTGATGCCTCTAGGAAGGAAATCAATGCTGGACGGCGACGCCATCACCAGCCCAAAAGGATGGGGGGCTTTCGCCCAAGAAACCCTGTCAAGAGCCGTGCTGCTAACAAACATTGGTTGCCGCAGATTTAGATCCGAGACGCCGTCGAAGAGGTGAGAGGCACCCCTGCTGCCACAGCCGGAACCGAAGACGACTGCCAAGAAGATATCCCGCCAACGAGAGTCTTAGCAGGGAATCCCCAACACCACCGCGCCTAGGAGAAACGTCGACAACGCCGAGGTAGCGGGGGAAGCACGTCGCCACCGCTTCGAAGACGACGTGGAGAGAGGGTAGAGCCTCAAGCAACGTCGCTCAGCCGCTGCCAGCCGCATGCTTCGCCGCCGCCGCCTCGGAACCTGCCTCACTACTCCACTCCGGTGGAGGGGCGGCCGCGGCCGCCTTGGGACCCGCCTCGCTACTCCTCTCAGTATATTGCTGCTCTTTGTCATGAGAAGTCACTACAGCAGGGTGATTTTACAGTGGATGAGTTTTATGCTCAGCTTTCCGTAGTTTAGTGTCAGTTGGACTCGTTGGATGTTGCTCTAGATATTGGGATAGATCATGACCTCGAACTTGTGCCTGTTGTTTGCATCAGCGATCTCGTCTGGAGCTTCGTCGCGTCTACGACTTTGTCATAAGTCTTCAACTCGAGTTTGAGCAATTTCATGCTCAGCTTCTTACTCGTCATTCTCGTGTTACCATGTTGGAGGCTCTCACTCGTACTAAGTAGGTTCGTCTTCGTGGTGCTGATCTACTGACTTCTCAGTCAGTTCTTACTCTTTGGACACCGGCTTCGACTTCTACTGATCCTCGGTCGTCTTCTTCCCAATCCTCGTCGTCTTCTGGAGTGACAACAAAGGCTGGTCTTCACTGCACCTATTGTGACAAGGATGGTCATGTGGATCAGTTTTGCTATAGGAAAAAGAAGGATATTGCTCATCGTTGTTCGTGTAAGGGCACTGCAGCACCAGTCACACGAACCTCAGATTCCCAGGGCAGTACAGATGTCTCTACTGAGATTTTTAGGCTATTGCGTCGCATGGCTGCCTCTTCACCTCGAGTTCTACTGCTTCTGCTTCGCAGTCTTCTACCGAGACAGCAAGTACATTACCATGGATTCTTGACTCAAGTGCTTATTTTCATATGACAATTGATTCCACATGTCTTACTTTTGTTCATCCCTTAACCATGCCATTGACTTTTCAGACGACAGACGATACCTCTCTTCCTGTTACAGGACGAGGTACTCTCTTGCCATCTTCTTTTTATGTACCATCAGTTTCTCATGTTCGTAAACTAAACATGTAGCTTATCTCTGTCGGGCAACTTATGGATCATGGTTGTCATGTGATTTTCGATACTGACTCATTTTGTGTTTAGGATCGATGCACGGGTCTCTTGGTTGGTACTGGCCCCAACGCCGTGACTCGCAGCGTTTCTGTGAGCTTGACTGGCTTAATCCTTTTTTCATTGCTCCTACCAGTCTCTCTGTCTCCGTTGCTTCTTCCACGACATATTTTGCTCAATGACATTATCGTTTACGATATCTATGTGGTTCTCATTTATCGTCTTTAATTCATCGTGGTGTTTTAGGATATGTGTCTGGTCTTGTCCATCTCGGTTATGTGGGTTGCAATCTTGGTAAACAGGTGCAACTCCCTTGTCCTTCTATTAAGTCTGTGTCTGCTCATCCGTTTGATCTTGTTCATTCCGATGTCTGGGGTCCAACCCTTTTGTGTTAAAAGGTGGTCATAAATACTACATTATTTTTATAAATAATTTTCTCGCCACACTTGGATATATTTTATGTCTTCTAGTAGTGAGATTTTGTCTATCTATAAAAAATTTGCCGTCATAATTCGTACTTAGTTTGACTCCTATTTGTGTTTTAAGAGCTGACTCTACAGGTGAGTATCTTTTCGGACATCTTTGTGTGTTTCTCGCTGAGCAGGGCACTCTGTCTCAGTTCTCTTGTCCCAGTGCCCATGCTCAAAATGGTGTGGCTGAGCGCAAACATCGTCACCTTGAAACCGCATGCATTCTCATGATCGTTTCCTCTATTCCAACTCACTTCTAGGCTGAGGTTGTCTCTTCTGCTTGCCATCTCATCAATCTTCAGCCTTCTTCTGCTCTTGAAGATAGTATTTCTATAGAGTATTTCTATACACCTAACAGATTACTCTGATCTTCGATCTTTTGGATGTGTCTGCTATGTTCTTCTCGCTCCACGTGAACGCACTAAGCTGACTGCCCAGTCAGTTGTGTGTTTTTCTGGGATATAATAATGAGCACAAGGGCTATCGTTGTTGGGATCCTACTGGTCGTCGGATGTGGATTTCCTAGGATGTTACTTTTGATGAGTCTCGTTCTTTCTATCCGCGCCCTTTTTTTCCATCCTCTATCGTCAAATCCCTCTGTTTATTAACTTTTCTAGATACTCCTATTTCTACTCTTCCTATTCCACCGCCTATGCATGTGTCTGAACCACCTCCCGTGTCAACCACATCTTCACAGTCTTCTGAGTCCACTAATTCTTTCTCCTGATTCTAATGTTCCTTCCCCCTACATGGACGGGTATCTCTTCTCCACCAGCTTCAATTGATTTTGATTCTCCTCATCCTTTCTTTTACACTCGCTGCTAGTATCCGGTTGAGGTTTCTTCTGTTGACTCATCTTCTGAGAAGTCAGCTTCTACCTCCCAGTCGTATGCTCTTCGTGATCGTCGCTCTATTCGATCTCCTTAATGTTTTGTCTTTTGTGCTGCCTCTACTGAGCCGGTTTTTTATTGTGATGCTGTTTTCATCCTAAGTGGCAGTATACGATGGCCGAGGAGGTTTTTGCGCTTGAGCGTAATGACACTTGAGAAATTATCACTCTTCCGTCCCATGTTCGTTCCATCACATGCAAGTGGGTTTATAAGATTAAAACCCACTTTGATGGTTCTTTGAGCGTTATAAAGCTCGTCTCGTGACTCGTTGTTTTCAATAGAACCCTGATGTTGATTATGATGAAACCTATGCTCCACATAATTGATTGCATTATTCTATATGTTTAAATTTTGCTCTCTTTTTTCAAATTTTAGATTTTGCATTTTAATGGGCTACTGATTTAAACCTGATCAAAATAAAACGTTAAGTATTTGTTTAGCCTAATTCTTTATCGCTGAGACCAATTGAATGGCGCGGTTCGGGCGTGTTTATCGTGCTGGTATGTGAAACACTGGCCTTGCACTCATCCCTCCCTGACACAATTCGGATCCCCTGCAGTAGATAGTATAAATGCACGGTGTGCAATTTGACCTGAAAACAGATTATAACTTCTATAAATATGTCATACGGTGTTCAATTTGTACGAAACAAATTTTGTAATTCATCTAAAATCCTAAACAACCCATTTTCGAAACTTTCAATTTTTTTGAATTTTAGAATTTTTAAAATTTAAAAACCATAAAAAAATTTAAAAATTCAAAAATCATAAAAATTGAAAAAATGAAAAGTTTCAAAAATGGGTTCGCTATGATTTTAGATGAATTACAAAATTTATTTCATATAAATTGGATACCGTATGACATATTTATAGAAGTTATAATATGTTTTCGGTCAAAATTCACACCGTGCATTTACGTTACTAGTACAATGCCCGTGCTTTGCCACGGACCATAAGGGGATCAAAGGAAAACATAGTTCGTAGAAAAATATATAAGCATGAAGGGTGATTTATAGAAAAGACATTATACATGAACTCATTTTAGATCGAGTGTATGGCACGTGAGGTAATGTAGCTTAGATCGTTTAAATCGGATCAAAACATCGGGAATACTTTTGTCGGTGTAATAAATACCGGGGTACAAAGAGTCTTGAGAAGATCAAGCGGGCCCCACGCGTCAGGCGGGCGATCAGGCCCAAATGGCGTGGCGAAGCCCTCAGCCATAGGCGGGGCGAGCGATCGGACCCAATGGCGTGGCGAGCCCTCGAAGACTGAGACGAGGCCCCACACGTCAGCAAAGCGACTGTGTCCCAACGTGGGGCGAGCCCATCATCTTGCCGGCGAGGCCCCATGCGTCGAGCGGGCGTGTGGGCGAGCCGCCCGCGCCAGAGGGTCCCCATCGCTGCTGGGCCCGCGTGGCGAGGCGCTCGAAAGGAGTCTTCGGGCGAAGGATCCCCTGCTGCGAAGGACGGGACGATTTAATGCGACATCACGCTACAGATAGACAAATGAAGAAATGATTACCGCTTCTGATGACCCTGCAGTCGGAAAGCGGTCATCCACTGTGGCGCAGAGGAATTGACCGGCAGAGAGAATGTTTGCTTAAGATGGCCGCCCGCGTCAGGAGGAGCAGGCTGGGCCCCACCCGCAGTCTCACTAACGTGTCTGTGCGGGTCGGAGGCCACTTGCGAAGCACGCGAAGGCGGCGCAATGCGGCGTAGTAGCAGCACGTTTTAGTCTCTCCTGTCGTGTCTCGTCACTGTACCGAGAGTACTGTGCTGCCTACTCCCTCGGCTCTCTCCGCTAGTTCAAGGCTTGTACAAGAGGGGCGGAGAGAGGGAGGAGGGGGGTACGTTGCGCTTTGAACAAACAGTTCACAAGCATCCTGTAATCACATTCCATTCAACCACAACAAGAAGAGGGCTAAGGCTCAGCAGGAGTAGGACTATTACCCGCGAGGGGGTCCGAACCTGGGTAATCCCCGTGTGTTACTCTTTGCTGCGTCCCACGCTCAATCGAACCGAGCGCGGCTGATAGGCTAGCAAGATAGAAATCTGACCATGGATGTGATCCGCAGTGGTTGAGCGGTGAACACGCCGTCAACTTTATCCATCAGATGTATGGCACAAATTTGACGAGAATTTAGATGTGGGGTTTGGAATCCTCACGGAGTGAGCTCAGCTGCTCATCACAATCGCAGCGAAGCTTGGAGCAGCGGCATCAACTCGAACGGCTACGTGCTACCTGCCGCCTCAACCGTCGGCGCGTGCGGTTGGCGCTTCGCTTTCCACCCCTCGCCTCATCCTCCTCCCTTGCCTCGCACTCCTCGCCGATTTCACCCACGCGGGATCTGCAGCCACCGCATTCCGCATTCCCCTGAGATCCAGATCGCGGTGAGGGCCGGGGCGGAGATCGAGGCTAGGATTGGGGGATCTAGCTGAGCTTGGAGATGAAGCGGAAGACGCGGAACTGGATCCTGCTGACGGCGGCGCTGGCGGTAGCGGCGGTGGTGCTGATCGGCGGCACGACGGCGCTGTTCGTGACGTTTCCATTTTGGATTCTATAGGAAAAACGTGCCTGGCCGCTGGTGAGAAATAATAAAATTGCGAGCGTGCCAGTGTATCGAAATACACAAATAAACGAAATATAGGGAAAACACATGATATTTATTAATATTGCCGGCAAGATATATGGTTCCCATTATTTTTTGCGCTCCATAGCTGTTGGAAGAACATCTGATATAGGCGATGTGAATTTCCTGGATCCTGGGGTCTCGAAAGATCTCCTAGTTAATTATGTCCGCGAGAATACGCAGAAAACCTCCGATTAAGCTGTGCTTTGTCATGTTCATCAATCTTCGCCTGCGTTCGCTATGCATGTAAAAATAAATAATAATAAAATAGTGAAGTGTTGGTGTAGTCGGCAGAAATAGCGGTCTAGCTAGACCATCCGCCGTAGAGAATGTAACTCGAATCTTGAACACCGCTCACTTTGATCGACCGATTTAAACGATCGCGGACGACACTATGTTGGAGTTACTGGAAAATACATCAGCTCCCCTGGGTAACCTGAAATAAGAACATGCATAGCTATGCTCGGCTCGGATTGACTTGATGACGTAGCAACAGCGTCTTCGGGTATGATCTGCAAAAATAATATTTTGACATATAGCGAATAATCGAGAAATCACGAAGCGTATTATCCATGCTTCTTTGTATATTTTTCTTTGCACTGTCTCAGCGACGTCTTCGGAGTATAATCTGTAAATAAAGTATTTTTTTGACATATAGCAAATAATCAAGGGACCACGAAGCGTATTATCCATGCTTCTGTATATTTTCTTTTGCACTGTATCTCGACGGCGTCTTCGGGATATAATCTACAAATAAAATATTTTCGACATATAGCGAATAATCGAGGAATTAAGAAGCGCATTATCCATGCTTCTTTGTATCTTTCTTCTGCACGGTATCTGCTCAAAATCAAAGATATTTATTGCTTGACTGCATTTACTTATAAGCTCAAGGGTTAGACTAGAAAAATGCTATCCACTGCCCATGTAAATTCCACGTAGCAATTCCCTGTATAGCTTTCACAGTGACAAAAATTCCCCCACTACCTTTTCTTCATCTTCTTCTGTACGCTTCTCATTGAGGCAAAAATTCCCCATTCCCTTCCATTCTCCAAACCTTCCCTCTCCAATCTTGCTGCTCACCAGAGAATATACGTGTGAGAGAGAGACTGAGAGAGAGGCAGGAGGCCAGTTGGGGCAGCACGCTGGTGGAGGCGGGGTGCAGCACTTAGATGGCCGGCGGCATGGATGTGGCGCGCGGGTCGGCATGGAGACGGGTCGCCGGCCCGCCGTGGCCTGGAGAAAAGGCAACATCGGCGCGAGTCGTCATGGAGGAGACCGAGGCGGCGGGGATCTGGGCACGTGTTCGCTCGGCAAGGCGGCTGCATGGGCGCAGTAGGGAGCCCATGCGCGGCGAGGAGGAGGACGGACGGCAGCGGCTGCCGTAGGGGAGCGACGTCGGCGAGGTCGAGTGATGGTGGAGGCGCGGGAGAGAATGGTGTGGGGTGGCCGCCAGGCAGGGGCGGTGCGAGAATGTGGCGGGGAGGCCAGGCGGCGGTGGGAGCGAGCCAGGGGCATTGGGAAGGGGGAAATAGCTGGGCTGGTAGGGGGAAATAGGCAAATAGCTTTGCTATGGGAAATGAGCCTATGGATCCCTGCTCCGTAGTGGGATGTGTGATTGGTCATCTACTGTGTTTGGGGATTACTGGGCATGTAGACCGTTGGATAAGTTTGAATGGCCAGGATACATCTAACGAGCAGCCACTCATCACCATAAGCTGCATTTTAGGAGTAGAGACTACTGCAGTCAGGGGATCCCAATTGTCCCTGACAGGTGGTGGTGGGGCCGTTGTTGCTACTCCTACGTCCTATGGTTACCGTCAGGTGTATTTGCACACAAAAACCAACAGCAAGCAAACCGCGCGCATATATTGACACATACACGCATGAAAATGCTCAGATAAAACAGAACAAGCCGAGCCAGAGCGACAAAAAGAAAAAGAAAAGAGAAAAAGAGGAAGCGGAAGAGGAGGGAGGAATGAACCGATGAACCGATGAACTTAAGCGGAAGAGGCGTTTTGTTCTTTTTTTTCAAATTTTAGATTTTGCACTTTAATGGGCTACTGATTTAAACCTGATCGAAATAAAACGTTAAGTATTTGTTTAGGCTAATTCTTTATCACTGAGACCAATCGAATGGCACGGTTCGGGCGTGTTTACCGTGCTAGTATATGAAAGTACGGGGTGGAAAATGGAAATTGAAAATCCGTATTATCCGACATCCGTATTCGAAAAAGCACTTTTCGTATCCAATGTTATCCGTATTCGAATACAAACACTATACGTATCCGACACTCCGTATTCGAAAAAACGATATCCGTATTCGCATTATTCATATCCGTATCCGACGTTGAAGTCTTGATTTATGTCTAGGATGAGACAAAAACATTCGAAAAAGGTGATGTCCGAAACCGTATTCGTATCCGAGGATATCCGGATTTGTATTCGAGTATATCCGTATTCGAATATGAGATTATCCGAATCCATATTTGTCGAGGATAAAATCACGGCCCATTGTCATGGCCCACTCCCTGACGGCCCAATCGAACAGCCTACCAGGGCCCAGCTCCCTAGAAGGTTCTCTGAGGCCCATGTGCATCGTGTCGAAACGACCTCTGGTCGGCACGATTATGTGGCCAAGACTTCGTGTTTGAGTCCGACTCGAACAGAGTTCTGCACGGCTACGTGAAGGCCCGGACGTTGGTTTCCCGGATTGGAGCAGACGTTGTGATCCCCAAGACTAGGAGTATGCCTTATCTGCCTCAGGATATATTTGGCATGTCGAGTTCGTTACGATCTCGTAGTTAGCCCGGCCCGATATTCCCTCGGTAGGTCGGTTTGCTCTGCACTATATAAACAAGGCCCCTACGGCGTGTAGAGAGGACTTGATCTGGCTTTAGCATCCCATAGACACCTGATCATAGCACATTGCTTCCTGTACACCATAATCTCGCCGAGACTTGTTCGTCTCATCGAGCCATCTCTTGTATTCATCTCGATATATAAGAAAGGTCAGACGTGGGGCTATTATCTCGAGAGGCCCGAACCAGATAAAACCCCATCTCTGCTCGTTCTCGTTAGTAGTTGCTCGGCGGTCTCCTATCTCACTTCTAAAGAACCTTAGCGACTTGAGATCGTTATCTCAACCGTCGACAGTTGGCGCCGTCCGTGGGGAGCCGCAGATCGAACATGTCGAACTCCATCAGCGATACGGAGATTCTTCCTGAGGGTTACGACTCAGAAGGGCAGGATGTTTCTTCCCCTGTCAGCTCGAATCGGTCTTACCGACCTAGATCGATGTCGATTATGCGAGATGAAGTTTCTGGATACACTCCGGAGATGGTCTCAGGTCGAGCTCCCGTCATTGACGATGAATACGGAGCTGATGAACTTTACGCTGGTTTAGATCTATCAGATTCTAAGGCTATGTCGGTTGATTCCTCCTATGGCGACACAGTGATGACACCGTCTAGCGCGCAAACGTACGGCCACAGCGGCGTCAACATGGCTGGTGCTGGAACCTCCGGGGATCCGGCACGAGTCACGGCGGCCGAAGAAATCGAGCGGGTCAACTCTGCTCGGCATCTAGATGGAGCCGCATAACCGCCGCGAAAGAAGACATTGTTCGCCGCACTTTCGACGAATCCATCAACCAAACCTTGGCGCAGATCCGCGATCGGTATAAGCGTCGGCGACGCGATCCGCCTCAGCGGCCGTGCCAAGACCCCGGCAGAAGTTCACCGCCGGGTGGAATCCCGCGCGCCTGACTCAATCGGGCAAGACGCGGATGCTTCAGATCCTGGACCAATTGAGCGTAACCGAACGGCTCCGTGCCTGGCGGCGTGATCAGATCCGCTCACGGGACAATCTCGCCCTCGTGGGCGAAGTGACTACTCACCTCGAAACCGCCGAGAGCCTTAAGTCCGTAGGTGAGGCCTCATCCGGGCTGCGCGGTGAGCCTGTCCGGGTGGATTCGGACAGTGAGCGGTCCGATCAATCGCGTGACCGCCGTCACCGTCGAAGGACCACTGTCCACGAGTAAGCTGCCCGTGGTCGCCGCCGCTCGCCACGTCCACGCAGTCATCGCGACCACAGGGGCAAGCGTGCACGCGATGATCACGGACGATCCCCTCGCGAGGAGCTCGTTGTCGCAACCACGAGGAAGGAGCGCGGGGGCTTATCACGGAGGGAGTTCCTCCAAGCAGAAACCTCCCGCTCAGCAAGAGTTCCCCGACCAACAGGACCAACGTCTTCTCAAGGCTAGATTCTGCCGGGGAAGGTGGCCGGTCTTACTCCTTGGGTTGCAGAGCTTTCTCTGACGAGCTTCGCTCTGTTCGGTGGCCCTCGAAGTTCAAGTCCGGACACATGGAGAGGTACAACGGGACCCAGAACCCAGAGGAGTTCCTTTCCATCTACGCTACGGCCATCATGGCGGCCGGAGGTGATGAGCTTGTCATGGCCAATTACCTTTATTCGTCCTTGAGGGCGCTCGGGACGTGGTCATTTAATCGGCAAGAGGTTCCATTAGCTCTTGGAACCAGCTTTGTGACGCTCTGATTGCTAATTTCAGAGCTGTTACATGCGTCTAGGTAAGGAGGATAATCTGCACCAGATGATCCAGATGAACGGGGAGACCCTCCCCAACTTTGTGAAGCATTTCATCAAGATCCATAACACAATCCGAACATCTCCGATGAATCATTGTCCGCGCTTTTAAAAACGGAGTCCGCGACGAAAGCAATCACCCAGATCTCGAGATCAATGAGACTGGACCGCCAACGACCTATTCAAAGCGGTGATCGCTATGCCAATGCGCAGAGCGTTCAATATAAGAAGGCGTTCGACAAGGCGGCTGCCCGCCCGCCACTGGTGTGGAGGAGAAGAAAAGTCGACAACAATCCCGGTGACAAGAAGTCCCGGAAGAAAAAGAAGGGTGATGCGAACAACACTGTCGCCGGTATAGATCGCACACCTCCTCCCAAGGATGGGCAGAAAAAGCTCAATAATAACTACAAGGGCAAGAAGCCCGCCCAGGGAGGCAACCAAGGCAAAAAAGGTCCAAGTGACCGATGTTGCAAGTTCCACCAAAGACTACGGCACGATACACGCAATCAGAGGACACGGCCGCAAAGCTCGAGGATTTCTACAACGGCAAGGGCCCAATGCCCACCCTGCCCAAAAAGGTGAAGCCGGTAAGGCCAAGCGCCAAACCGATGATGGTGATCGGGATGACGATGAGTATCAAGAGCCCGCGAACCATATCGCCGTCATCTTCGGCGGCTCCTCGGCTTATACCTCTTGACGCAGCCTCAAGGAAGCTGCTCGGGAGGTCCACAACGTTGAAAAGGGTAAGCCTCAGCCCGAATCGATGAAGTGGACCGAGGTCTCCATCTCCTTCTCTCAGGAGAATTGCCCCACTGGGATGACCAAGCCTCAGAGGCTCCCACTGGTGGTCGCTCCGACCATCAGCAACGCGCGAGTTGGCCGTGTTCTTATAGACGGCGGGAGCGTTTTGGACTTACTCTCTGCTAAGGTCTTGGATGAGATGCAAATCCCTCGCTCCAAGCTTAAAGAGGTCGCGATGCCCTTCTACGGCATTGATCCCAGAGAAGCTGTTCAGCCGTTGGGGCAGATTGTTCTGCCTGTTACCTTCGGCAGTCCAAGCAACTTCCGGACAGAGTTGATCACATTCGATGTGGTTGACTTCCCCTTCGCATATAATGCGATCTTGAGCCGGCCATCTCTTGGCAAGTTCATGGCCGTGTCCCACCACGCTTATCATTGCGTGAAGATACCGGGTCCCAACGGTATGATCACGGTCAAGGGCAACTATAAGGCCGCTCTCGATTGTGACGAGCAATCCCTCGCCCTGGTCGACCAGCTTCCACCTCGTGGTCCCGAAGCTCCGCAGACCAAGTCTGCACGCCCTAGGGTCTCCCTTCAGCCAGGGGGTGAGACCAAGGAAGTTCCGCTGTCTCTGGATGACTCCTCCAAGACAGTTCATCTGGGGGCCAATCTGGACCCCAAATAGGAAAGCGAGCTCATTGCCTTCCTCCGAGCTAATGCAGATGTATTTGCCTAGGAGCCATCTGACATGCCCGGAGTCCCAAGGGAGGTTATCGAGCACAAACTGGCCGTCCGGCCGGACAAAAAGCCTGTTCGCCAGAAGCTTCGACGCTTTTCGGATTTCAAGCAGGGGATCATCAAGGATCAGCTTGGCAAGCTGCTCGCTGCTAGTTTCATCCTCGAGGTTGATCATACCGAGTGGCTGACCAACCCTGTCATTGTAAAGAAGAAAGGCAGCAAGTGGAGGATGTGTGTCGATCACACAGATCTGAACGCTGCTTGTCCTAAGTACAATTTCCCGCTGCCTCGCATAGACCAGTTGGTCGACGCAACTGCGGATGCCCAGCTCTTGAGTTTTTTATGCTTACTCCGGTTACCACCAAATAAGCATCTCCCCCGAGGATAAAGAGAAGACTGCCTTCATCAGCCCCTTCGGCACTTTCTGCTATACGACCATGTCTTTCGGTCTGCAAGAATCGGTGCCACGTTCCCAAAGGCTTAATGGAAAGACTTTCCCGAGCAATAGCGAAGAAACACGAGGTCTATGTCGATGACATAGTTGTAAAGAGCAAGTATGCTCCAGATCATGTAAAAGACCTGGCAGAGACGTTTCATAACCTCGCCAGGCATCGAATAAAATTAAATCCAGAGAAGTGTACATTTGGTGTTCAATCTGGAATGTTGCTCGGTTATGTAATTGGTTCGCAAGGAATCTCTGCCAACCCCGAAAAAATCGAGGCCATTGAAAACATGCAGGCTCCAACTACCGTCAAGAAAGTTCAGAACCTCACCGGACGGATGGCCGCTCGAAAGAGTTTATTTCCGTCGTAGGCGAACACGGCCGCCCTTTTTAAGGCCTGCGCAAGCACAATGGTTTCAGTGGACGAGGAAGTCGATCGATCTTTTCAAGATCTAAAGCAATACCTGTCCAACCCACCTGTCTTAACCACCCCGCGACACGGCGAACAACTCTTGCTCTATCTTGGCTGTATGCCTCAAGCGGTGAGTGCGGTCTTGACGGTGGAAAGGGAAGGCATCCAATGGCCAATCTATTACGTGAGCGAGGTGCTTCACGGATCTAAGGAGCGTTACCCTGAGGTTCAGAAGTTGCTCTACGCCTTGCTCATGTCCTCCAGGAAGCTTCGGCACTATTTCCAGGCGCATCAAATACTGGTCCTGACCAAGTTCCCTCTTGGAGAAATCCTAAGGAACAAGGAAGTCAGCGGACGATAGCTAAATGGACAATGGAACTGCGAATTTGACATTCTGCTTTCGCCTGCGAATCGCTATTAAGTCCTGTGTCTGGATCGACTTTGTCGCTGAATGGACCTGCCCGCCCAAATCCCTAGAAGCTCCCGAGCAACCTGATGACCCCCCTTGGACCATGTTTTTGATGGCTCGCGACCGAAAACTTCGAAATGGTTTTGTTCTCATCTCCCCTCAAGGAGAGCAACTCCAGTATTCTATCCGACTACACTTTGCGGTAACTAACAACGCTGCTGAGTACGAGGCCCTCCTCGCGGGACTAAGAGCGTGCAAGTCACTCGGTGTCCAAGGCTAACTGTGAAGGGAGATTCATAGCTGGTCATCAACCAGGTAAACAAGGAGTATCAGTGCTGCGATGACTCAATGGTGCGATACCTGGTTGATGTGAGGAAGTTGGAGTGGCATTTTCGATTTTTCGAGGTGCTCTTCGTGCCCAGGAAGGACAACTTCTTGGCCGACCAACTGTCTAAGTTTGGATCCTCACGAGAACCTGCTCCGGCAGGGGTGCTCGTCGAGCACCTTTACAAGCCCTCAATCACGTCTCCGGACGAGACAATAGAGACAGGTGGTGCTGTCTCCGTCATCGAGCAGACTGCGGACTGGACAACGCCATTTGTTCGGTACCTTGCAGATGGGACACTGCCCGCAGACGAAGCCGAGCGTTCCCGGCTTATAAGGCGTGCTGGTCCATACAAACTTGTGGACGGCATCCTTTACCGTCAAGGTGAAGTCCTCTCCAAGTGCATCTCTCAACAGGAGGGTGTGTTCCTTCTTAGGGACATACACGAGCGTGCATGCGGCAACCACGCCTCCTTCAGGACTCTGGTCGGCAAAGCGTTTCGCATGGGCTATTATTGGCCTACAGCGTTACAAGATGCCCGGGACATCGTGACTAAGTGCAAAGCTTGCCAATTTCACGCCCGGAAGGCACATAAGCCCGCCCAAGAGCTCCAGACGATCCCCCATCATGGCCTTTCTCCACGTGGGGTCTGGATCTACTCGGCCCACTCCCTAAGGGGTACAAGGGCTACACACACTTGCCCGTCGCCATCGACACTTTTACAAAGTGGATTGAGGCGAGCACGGTCATCTCTTCACGCCAAAACGGTCAGACGCTTCTTCAAAAGCAACGTGGTCACGCGCTTTGGGATCCCCATAAGGCGATCACCGATAACGGTACCCGCCCGGCGAGCTATTCTAGGAATCTGCGAGCAATACCGACACCAAGGTCTCGCTTAGCCTCGGGCACATCGTCCAGGGTATCAAACGGCGCGTGTTCGCGGCACTCCGCGAGCACAACAAGGCATAGGTTGACGAAATTCCTTCCGTCCTCGGCGATTCGCTTTCTGACGGTAACAGCGAAACTCCTTTCCAATTGGTCTACGGTGCGAAGCCATCCCGTCGCGAAATAGTACTCGGTTCGCCTCGCACGAGCTCGGTCAACTTGGTTGACGACGAGCAAGAGCGCTTACTCGATCTCGACCTCCTCGAAGGGAGGGGCTTGGTCGTTTCCCGCTTGGCTGGCCGCGCACGCGTTTGACTTGCTCGATGCGCTCCGTTGCCGCAGCAGGCTTCTTCGAGGGCAGGCGACTGCCATGGCGCGGCGAGCTCCGCGTTGGCTCGGCCGCCGCCTTGGGCTTTGTGGCCACCTTGGCAGGGGCGGAGCTTCTCAAGGGCCAACGTGGGCCATGACCCCCCAATAAAATGAAATCCAGTGTACTATTAGTTCAGCCCATTAGCCATGTTTGGGCTTTAACTGCTTGGGCTAGCAGGTTGGCCCCCCCTGATACATAGGCCAAGCTCCGCCACTGCACCTTGGCCTTGCCCTTCTTCGCTCTCTCTTTCTCCGATCCAGAGAGTTCCTCCACGATCCCTCCGAGGATCAGCTGGTCCTCCTGATTGTTCGGAAAGTGAAATGTTGGCATTTACAACAGTGTGAATCCGGCGACACAGACGAAGGTTCGAGCAACTTACCTCGGCTGTGCGGACGAGCACGTTCCGCGGACAGGTGTAGGCCACCTCGCCGGTGACCTCGCCGTCCTTCTTGGCTGCCTTCAGCATAGCGTCAACCCGCTCGGTCACCCATGCGTCGGTTGGTTTTTCGCCGGCGGAGAGATCTGTCGATTTACATTGGAGGTGACATTAAAGAAAGGTTGAGTCTTAAAGGCATTTACCCGTGCTCTCCCTGGAGATGTCTTTCCATCCCTCTATCTTATAGAAGGGATAGGGTCTCCTCCGCAGCGGACAGATCCTGTTCGCTGTATAATCCCGGATGAGCGTGAGCGCAAGGCTCACGAGGGAGGTGATCTTCCTTGTCAAGTACCAATCCTCGGCGGACATCTCCGGCCGAGGCATCGGTGTTCCCTTTGCCGGCGCCTTCCCGATGAAGATGAGCTTGCTGTCGTCGCTCCGCCGGGTGTAGAACCACCTCTTCCACCACGCGCCCATTGAGTCGGCGGCAACGGGACGGAATACAATGCGTCGTCGGCGGTGGCTCGGAGCTTGAGATAGTAGCACCCCAGCGCCGAAGCGGCGGAGCTGCTCCACGTTACCGTGTAGTAATGGAGGAACAGCCCCACCGGCGGATCAATCCCCAGATAGCCCTCGTACAGGTGTGCGAAGATGGCCATCTGGAAGATGCTGTTCGGATTGAGGTTCGCCATCTCCAACCTGCTAATGTTCAAGAAAGCCTCTACGAAGTCGCTCTCGGAAGACCTCAACCCGAACAGTGCGAACTGTTCAAAGTTGACGAACTCTCCCTCAAGCGGCTTCGGAGTTTCCTCCTCCCCGGGCAGCCTCCAACTGCCGGCATCGATGTGGCCCTCTTCCTCCCAAACTCTCAAGTCCTCCAGCTGCCGGCATCGATGTGGCTCTCTTCCTCCCAAACGCTCAAGTCCTCCTCGGATGTGCTAGTGCTTACGAACTTGGCCATAGCGGTCCCCAGAGTTGGACGAGCAGGTTTGGTGGTGGAGTTTGGGTGCTTGGTGCTGAGTGCGGTTGGAATTAGGGCTTGGGAAGAAAAGACGCGAGAGCAGTGGGCTAGCAGCGGCGACTTGGGAGCTTTATAGTCCTATATGGCGTACTATGCAGCGGTTTGTCACGAAGCGGCTAGTTTTTACTGCAACGGCTAGGTAAAACGGTCGCCTGTTTTCACTGCACAGCGATAGGAAGTTACCGTTAAGGTCTGCCAACGGATACTTTTCTTCCAGCGTCCGCACTGAAGGCTGAGTGCTCTGCTCGGATGAATGTGTTTTCCTGTTCGGTGCAACAGAGTTGCTCGGCACTAATCGGGTTTGTTCGGTCCCGGACAAGTTGTGTTCGGTTGAACCATAACCTGTTCGGTCGATTGTTTCAAGTTTCGGTAGCAGCATACTTTTCCTCTTCGTGACTTTGAGTCTCAAGAGGACGACCCCACTCTAGTGAGTCCTTCCACTTGAGCCTCGGGGGCTAGCTGTCGGGGATAAAATCACGGCCCATTGCCATGGCCCACTCCCTGACGGCCCAATCGAACAGCCTACCAAGACCCAGCTCCCTGGAAGGTTCTCTGAGGCCCATGTGCATCGTGCCGAACAGCCTCCTGGTCGGCACGATTGCGTGGCGCTCAAGACTTCATATTTGAGTCCGACTCGAACAGAGTTCTGCACGGCTACGTGAAGACCCGGACGTTGGTTTTTCGGATTGGAGCAGACGTCATGATCCCCAAGACAAGGAGTATACCTTATCTGCCTCGGGATATATTTGGCATGTCGAGTTCGTTACGATCTCGTAGTTAGCCTGACCCGATATTCCGTCGGTAGGTCGGTTTGCTCTGCACTATATAAACAAGGCCCCTACGGCGTGTAGAGAGGACTTAATCTGGCTTTAGCATCCCATAGACACCTGATCATAGCACATTGCTTTCTGTACACCATAATCTCGCCAAGACTTGTTGGTCTCGTCGAGCCATCTCTTGTATTCATCTCTGATATATAAGAAAGGCTGGACGTATGGCTATTATCTCTCGAGGCCGAACAGGATAAAACCCCATCTCTCACTTACATTCTTGTTAGATAGTTGCTCGGCGTGTCTCCTATCTCACTTCTAAAGAACCTTAGCGACTTGAGATCGTTATCTCAACCGTCGACAATATTCGTATTCGCTTAAAAAATATAGATACGAATACGGTAAAGGCACTATCCGATCCGTATCCGATCCGTTTCCACCCCTTCAAACACTGGCTCTGCACTCATCCCTCCCTGACAGGTGGGTGGTGGGGCCATTGTTGCTACTCCTACGTCCTACGGTTACCGTCAGGTGTATTTGCACAAAAAACAACAGCAAGCAAACCGCGGGCACACACTGACACATACACGCATGAAAATGCTCTGATAAAACAGAACAAGCCGAGCCAGAGCGACAAAAAGAAAAAGAAAAAAGAAAAGGAGGAAGCGGAAGAGGAAGGAGGAATGAACCGATGAACTGAACCCATCCGGACAGAGCAGGAAACAGAGGAGGAGGAGGAGGAGGAGAGCAGAGAGATCCAGCCCCGGCATGGAGGCGGCGATGGATCTGATGCGGCGGATGCCGCCAGGGAGCACCGAGACGGCGCTCAACGCGCTGCTCTCCCTCCTCCCCGACCACTCCCTCGACCTCCTCTCCCAGGTCGACCTCCCGCTGCAGGTACGTAGCCGTAGCCCCGATAGATACGCGACGGGCTTCTTCGTTTGGGTTTCCGGGGAAGGGATTCAGCCGCGCGGGACGGTTAGCCAGGCTGCTGCTTTCCTTCCTGTCCCGATTGCTGAATCGCTCGTGGGAATGAGCCCCTCCTCTCCTGCTGGTTCATGCCACGCACCCCTTGCGCCGTTTAGAGATTCGGTCGAGTCGAATCGAAGAGATTTCTCGCTATTTCTATCCAGCCTCGTTGCAAATGATAAGATTGGTGTGAGCGATGTTTTGTCAAGTCTTTTAGAATGGAAGGATCCAGCAATGTGTTTCGTCACGTTTTGTGTTCTGTCATTTGTCGATCCTCACATCCAGTCTGTTCCTATAAATGGTGTAAACATTGCAGGTTTGCATGGATAAGGAGAGCATGAAGGAATACATTCTTTGCGAGTATAACCGTGATGCCGACTCTTATCGGTCAGCAAATCTTCGAATACCCCTGTTCTCTTTCTTTTCTGGAACCCAGGAATATCCCCGTTGGTTTCCGTTTACTTGCGTTCTGCGTAATCATAAGCATCGAGGAAAAACCATATTATGAATAAAAGGTTGAGACAGTAGCAAAGGATGCATTAAAGCTCGTAGGATTAAACTGTTAGTAATTTGCGGTGCATATTGCAGAAAAATCTTCTGTGATTGGCTTCATTGCAGATTGCATTTGCTGAAAATTGCTTCCTTATGGTGGGAGATCTTCCCATTATAAGATAAGGAAACTTTATTTGCATCCACTGGCCACGAATGCAACTTCAACTTAGTGATAGTCCCAGCTAGCTTTTCCTAACATACCCAATGATCCAGTAAATAAGTGTAATGACCACCAAAAAAATCAGTGCATTGAGCCCATGCAAATGAATGAATCTGATTCCAGTCACTGTGAGTACTTGAACTGGCGCAAACACCAGACCTTGGGGAATCCGTTTTGTTGTTATGATGCCCTTTCTTAATTATGAGGTTGGCTTGCAGATCACCTTGGTCTAACAAATATGAACCTCCTTTGGAAGATGGAACAGTTCCATCTGAAGAGATGAGGAATCTTGAGATTGAGGCAAATGAGGTTTTTTCTGTCTACCGTGATCAGTAAGAATCATATTCTAATAAGCAAATGCAACATGACAGAATGTCATAATGGTTCCACACTTAGCATACAGGAGATGATATCTATTAATCTATGATGTGAATGTAAAGCAAGTAATGTGACCTTTTATTGACAATTAGGTATTATGAAGGTGGGATCTCATCTGTTTACATCTGGGAGGATGAAGGCGAGGGCTTCATTTCATGCTTCTTAATAAAGAAAGGTATGTAGGGAGTGCTTTATGTCATCTTCCTTATTCATTCAGATAGTCTAAAATTCATTTACAAATATTTCTGTTTTGTGGTCCCAGATGGACAAGGAAAAAGAGGCTACATGCAAATAGGTTCATGGGACGCTATTCATGTTATTCAGGTGTCTCAAGATAAAGGCTATCAATGTAGCTAATCAATAATTAGGACCTTATTTTCTCTTTCCAATTGTTCATGTTACTTTTTGACTTAACAATTGAAATTTTGTGTAATGGCAATAGGTTGGTGCTGAAGAGGAAGGAGCAGCGCATTACTGCTTGAATAGCACCGTGATGCTTTCATTGACAACAGATAACAAGCAATCTGGAAGTTTCAACTTGTCAGGGTCAATTAGGCGGCAGGTTGTATCTCGCTTCCTTTCCCCTCTTCCTCTTTGCTAGGTTAAATGCCCTTCAATTCAATGGAATCTATTAATCAAGGTACTGTGCAAGAGACAAATATATCTGGTATCCCTATTTTCCACATCAATTGATGCTTGCTAATTGAATTTGGAAATTGCGGAAGTAATAGTTTCTGCCATCAATTGATCAATATTAACTTTACACTTGCAGTGGAGCAATTGTCTGTCAGTATGATAGTGTACCCATAAACTACTGTTCTGATTGCAAGGTTAGGATTTGACATTGGCATGGTTTCCAATGGCCTACTGCACTATTTGGTTTTAGAACTTGAAATAACAACAGGAATCATATTTGAGATAAATTTAGTAACACCAATTTCATGTGGCTAATCTAGACACTTTTTTTTATGTATTCGTGCGAAAGCCCCAAAAACATATGACCCATATGGATTCTGGACGACCTATATTTGCTTTCAGAGGAGTAACAACAAAGAAATTCCTCAAAGCAGTAAATTTCAAAGTTTCTTATGGGTTTAATAAAGCCTGGAAAGGAAAAACATGATTTGTGCCGAGTTATTCTTTGTATTAGTAGTAGTTACGTAAGCAATATTTTGTTTGATTAGAAGGCTTGTAAGCTACAGGTTCCAACCAAGCTCATCCTACATGTAAAATTTGTCTTTCTTTTCAGATGAGTATGACTCTTGCTGTAGCAGATGGGCATCTGGTTAATATGGGGAAAATGATAGAAGAAATGGAGGGCAAACTGAGGAATTCACTGGACCAGGTATCTGTTTTGCATTAGAATCTTCCATGTTTTTTTTATAATATTAGCTGCCAGCCTGCCACTTGTACATTGTCTTCAAGCTTTTTATTGTTATGATGCCAGGTTTATTTTGGGAAGACGAGAGAAATGGTTTGCACACTTCGACCACCACCTGAAGTACTTAACATGAGACTACCTGACAGCTGAGCAAACACATGTTTCCATATAGTGATATATATGTGGTCGTTGCAGTTATTTCCATAGTGTCATAGCTTGTTTCTCTTTCGCATTTTTTTTATCTGTATTTAATAGTCAGTATGTTGAGGCAACATAGGAGAATCTTGACTATTGAATCGCCGCGCGGAACTGATAGTTTCATGGTAGCTGCAGCAGAGAATTGTATTCGCAAGCATCATTCTCATTACCAAGTATACATGTAGTAACATTTCTGGCTGCCATCGTTTCGTGTAGAACACTTTGTTGAAGTATGAGTAGGATGTGCTAGACTCGTGACCCCTTATGAGGTCGACTGAAAATACGTGTTTTTTATTGTTAGCCAATAACTAAATTTACATATAGTTTAATATTTTTAAAAAAGTAAACAGTCAATTACATAATATTTTTTAGTTGATATAAGTTCATTAAAAAACAACGCACACAAGAAACTACCCGTAGAATCGAAGGGGTGGCAAAAGATATGCGGCAAAATAGTACATATACTGTTACAACATCAAATTATATATAAATTTTATTATCCACTAAAATTTTTATCTATTTTGGAGCACTTTCCAGTTCGCTCTCTAGAAACCTGATGGGTGGCATGATCTTTTTTATCATAGGTATTAGTAGTGGTTACGGCAACAACAATCTTTAATGATGTTAGAAATTGGGATACGGAGTTGTAAGTAGTAACCATGATATCATGCCATGAAAAACATGAAAATTCTCAACTCAAAAGAACATAGTACAAAATATTTCACATGATCCCATGGTAAACAGAATATTTTTTCTATGCTGCACGTAGATATGCTGACCACAATAAACGGAAGTGTGCAATACCGGATAGTTCATGTTTGCTCCTAGTACAGTCGAATATTCATGCTTTCATAGTCCACGCGATTAAGCCAAAACTACAGCACAGCTCTCTCTTTACTTCTGGAGAATTGATCCATTCTCCAGAGTTATACACCAAAAATCTAAGGAGCTTCCAGCTAAAGACCCGGTGCTCAGCACAAAGAAGTCACGTATAGTGCTCTAACTCTAGTTTTTTCACGGCTTCTCGTCATTCGCAGCTGCTGATGGAGCTTCCTGTCCTTTGCTCTCCACCTTAGCGTCTTCATCATCTGCGATGTTTCCGGAACATAACGTTAGTCCATTGTAATTGCACTCATAAAAGTTGAGTATCCAATAGTTATGCTAAAAATTTGCAGGTTCTGACTTGTGACACCTATTGTGTTCAGTTTGCTCAGATGTTCTACAAGAATTTACAAGAAAGATGGTGTGTCAGTCTTAGTTTGAAATGGTCTTGCACACAGAAAATACAAAGACTGGCTTGACTTTGTACACCACTGCATAAAATTCAACGATTAAAAGCACTTAAAGACCGTGACTTGACTATACATCACTAAAAAGAAATCAACATTGGCGAAAGACAGGATATTGCATCTTCAGATGTGTAAGTCAAAAACAGATTATGAACGCACACTTGAGAGCTATTGGTTGGTGTAGCTCAATAATAATGATATGAACCATCATTATCCAATTCTGAAAAACGGCAAAACAAATTATAGAGATGGGTCACCATAGGCAAGGCATGTAACACATAGGCTATTCTTTTGATAGGCCCTCAGAGAAAGTTTCAAGGTTCAACTACAGGATTAAACTGTTGAGGGCATTAAGATGAAAAATCAGTATTTAAATCAAGGGCAACCCACATGGTCATCCTTACTACAAGGTTCAGTTCCAAATAGTATGGCTAAACAACAGGTTTGAAGCATGAACCGTGACTAGCTTTCCTCTTTAATCAAACATACATAAGGCATGAGGATTGCATATACCTTTATTAGCACTGTCAACAGCATCATCATCTTCATCATCCTCAATATCATCATCCGCACCACCCATGTCCAGCTTCTGCAAACACAAAGAGACATGAGAACCCTTCCTACCGTTTTCTACCAACTGAGAAAGCTCGCATTAGACCTACCGAGAAATCCATATCACCAAAGTCACCAACTGCAGCAAAAATAGCACAAGGTCAATTTGCATTGAACTTGATAATATCAAAACCAATGCATACTGCAATCATAAGACTTACTTCCGATGTCTTCATCATCCTCATCTTGCCATTTATCCCAGTCAACCTTCAAGAAGATAGGTGGCTTGCCCTGCTTCTTCAGCAGCCTAGGCCACCACTTGTTCTCAGCTTTCTTGATAAGGTAGCATATGGTCCTTGGAGCAACAGCTGCCTTACTCTCCTGAAAAACCAACAGCCATGTCATTAGCATGAACAAAGAGTACACCAAGGTCAAGACATTTGTTGGCAATTACACCAACCTCAACATTCACAGCATCAAAGAGCTCAAGGTCAAGCTCGTATGGGATGTCTTCAGCAGGGCCCTTTGCCAAGAAACTGAAATGACCCTCAGGCTTCAAATTGAGCTTCACATCCTTAGCATCAGGCAGCTCAATCGTCAAGAATACCTTGTCGGACCTCTGTGCCCACTTAGTGCTCGGGTGGCGACTGCAAGCAACATATGCCCAATATTTATCCCAAATCATGCTCACAGCACATTCTCAGGTTTGCGAATGAAAAAAAAAAAACTACTAAAACAATCAGAACCTGCAACATAAGCTGTTCCAGACCACACCAACTTGCAGGTTAACAATAAGACAATTTTCTCGAACTACTCAAAGACAGCATATGCAAAACAGGAAGGAACAACTACATCTATTCAAAATTTGACAGGTCAAGCATTTGAACAAACCTAGGACCACAACAAACCGCAAATACCCGTATACTCCTATCAAGCGAATAATAATTATATGCGGCACGCCGAATGGAGAGTCAACAGCCAATAATCTCCCGCCATACCTCCAAACCCATGATCCAATCTAGTTAACGAAACAGTAAAATCCATCTTGCAGAAACCCAAATTTGACCAGACCAAAATAAGCACCAAGATCATCAGCCACGGCGCCCAGGCCCCAATCCATGTCGCAACTCCATCACCACCACCGCAAGGCTAACCGTACAAGCATGGCAGATGAATTAAGGATTGCAGAGTAAGCACGTAGAGCAGAAGGCTGGGATCACCTCATTTTTTTCTCCTCGGAGTTGCCGACCGCTAGACACGGTCCTTGCTGCGTGGGAATTTGGGGATTAGGGTTTTGAGTCTTCGCCTCTTCGGGGAGACCGCCTTGGGTTGGGGAGTGAAGCTGTGAATGGAAGGGGAAGGATGCCGTGGTGGGTATAAAAGGAGCGACGAGGGGGAGAGAAGGAGAATGGCAAAGTCGTAATATCACTGAAGAGGTTAGCCTGGCTTGGCTGCTTCCAAAAGGCTCTAGATCATTCTATTTCCTTCCCGTTCTCCTTCTCCATCCACTTGCTTGGGTTATTTTCCTTTTCCTTAATAATCCTTACGTACAGCAAAGGGGGCTACTAGGGGACGGGATCCCGTCCCGCCCGCCCAAGACGGGATCGGCGCCACCGCTCCGTGTCCCCGTGCTCCCCACTTACACCCCTCGCCTCACTCACCTGGCCCCACACTCCCTCCTCGGCCTCACCCGATCGCTTCCTCACTTTGCCCCCGCGTCGGCTCGCTCCCGCCGCCTCCTCCTCCGGCGGCGGCCGCCGGCCGCATCGCTTCCCCCCTCCGCCTCGCCCGCCTCGCCTCCGCTCGCCTACGGCGGCCCTTCCCACCATCCGCCACCACTGCCATGCCATGCCATTCGCCGCCGCCCACTTTAACCCGAGGGGTGGGTCGATCCTCCACCGCCGCCTCCGCTTCGACGAGCCCAACCCACCGCCCGGTCGTCATGACCCGACCCTCTATACCCCGAGGAACCCACATATTCCCTAACCCGAACCCGAACGGCGGGCGAGCTCGGCGGCGGCGACGGCGAGCGACGGCGTCCTCCTCCTCTTCTGCATACAGCCTGTGATGGAGCGCTGCGGCGGCGGCGGAGGGAAGGCGATGACACGCGTCGCCGCCGGGCTATCCGTCGAGAACGGATCCGTTCCTAGGAATTCCTGACAGCAAATCTCCGTCTCCATAGTCCGTACGAGGGAATACGGAATATCCACATGATTGAATTTTTCGAAAAATATCTATTTTACTCTTCCGACAATGATGGTGTAGATATGCTTGACTCTAAAAAACCGAGTATCTAGACCTCTGAAGTACGTCAAATGATAATACCATCGCAGGCGGTTTTCAAAGCAGTTTTGGCTTTGTGGCAAACTAGGTAGAGTGATATTGCTAATTTTTATTAACATTCTTTTTAAACATGGATTCCATATATCAACCTCAGTTATCCCTTCTTCCTCTCTCTTTCCATGATTTCTCTATTACACCAGCCTCATCAGTTCTCTAGATTTTGCTGGGCGCGCTTGTGCCCGTGCTCCCCGTTTGAGTGTGCGGCTGCAGACTCCCTCTAGTGAGGGTGCACTCAAGCATGCACTCACAGAGGCGGCGTCTTGCGCATGATGGAGCTGGAGAACTCGGTGAACGAGCATTGCTCGTGGGAGTTGCCAAAGTTGTACACCTTCTTGAACTCCCTCGTTGGTGTGCTAGACACGCTACTCATGTCGAAGCTAACATTGTGTCCTCTCCATGCGCATCCTGCCACCGCTGTCGGCCACCCAGACCCTTTCACCGGCGCGTCGCCCATCGTTGCACACCCCGAACACCAACCTATTCTCCTGCTAATCTATAAACGCCTACAGACATAGACAGAACTTGTGCAAGCTCACCTCGTACGTCTCGATAATGGCCTTGAAGCGTGCCTCGGCCTTGGGCCCACACTACGATGAGTGCTTGTCTGAGTGCCATTTCTTGACGAGGTTCTTGTGCGTGGCGCAGATTTCCTACAGTGACATGCCAGCGAGGATGTCCTAGATTAGGTGGTACAGCTTTGATGGGTTCCGCATCGAAGAAGGCGGGGAGAGGAGTTTTGGAGAGAGCGGATTCCCCTGAGTGCTGTTGCGTGCACCTTCCATCGCCGCCCCCACCGGCGCTATGCACTAGAGGGAGTACGGGAATGGCCTCGACATGTGGAAAGAGAGAGAAGAGATAGGAAGAAGTTAAAACTAAGGTTGACATGTAGAACCCACATATAGAAAAGAAAATGTGATGTGTATCAAATCCATGTGGCAATACCGTCCACCTTAGTAGTCACGAGGACAAAAACGCCCTCAAAATCATAGGGGGGGGGGGGGGGTATTCACATCACTTTATGTACTTCTAGGGCGGATATCCAGTTTCATAGGTCAGGGGGTCAAATGTCTGCACCATCATAGTTGAGAGGGTAAAGTAGACCTTTTTCTAAATTTTTTATAACGGCGCATGCGCCCACTTGCTCTAGTGTATCCTGCACTAGACGTGAGTACCCCACTACCTATAGGAACACCATATGCACACATGTGCATCCACAACACATGTTAGAAACGAGAGACCTTCTAGCGCACACACATAAGGATTAAACTCACAGCGATCAGCCACTGCAACACCTACGTGATGGCCACCCAAGCAACCTTGGTTCTATGCAATGTTGAGGACATTCACAAATCACAATACATGTTATTTAAATGTCATTTGCAGGCATATCATGCCATATAGATATATGTCTAGACAGAAATATTTCATGTTATATCTAGTAATTAATTTCTACATAAACGACGCAATACTCTTCATGAATTTCTTCTTTTTTCTTATATAAAAATAAACATAATCTCTCTCATCATTAATTATAATCAAGATTGAAATCCATTCTCAACTATAGAACTAGTTATGTCCTTCTAGTTGTCCCCAACATTGTTCCTGCATGTGTTGGTAACACTCATGCTTCCCCTCCTCAGCGTTTCTCTCCCACTCGCTAGTCATTTCCCACATGATTTCATGCTCACATCGGCTCCACATACGCCATGGTGGCTACGGTATGGAGTTCAGTAGCTGGTAGCAAGAGTTGAATGGCGGCTCTACTTGGTGAAGCCTATAGCTTTTAGTGTTGTTAGCTTGGGAGTGAACAATGATTTGTGTTGGTAGGACACAATATGCCTGAGAGCATTGGGGGAGTTTTTGATCACCTGCCAATGTTGCCAATTCGAATCTTAGCAACAATTAGCACTAATTTTTCATTTTTTTTAAAAGTCATTGACTAACCGCTAGAAACCACCAAGGCACCAACTAAATGAATTTTTTTGATAAAACTAAAATTCAAACTATACCTATTTTGGAGTGTTTTTCTAGCAATTAATCTAAGTTTTTAAAACCATCGACTTAGCAACTTTGAGGGCAAAAATGGTAGGTGAACCTTGGCTGGGAGGTGACACCCAAAGATGGTGGCTGCTGGGAGTGATGATGGTAGGTGGTGATGACTATGAGGTGACATTGTTCAGCAACACGTTAGGGCAGGGAGGTAGGCTCTACCTTGGCCTAGAGGATCAGGTGACATGATTATCCTATCATAGGATAGGAGAAGTTTTGTTGGATGCAGAGGTGCTTACTGAGGGGAAGGTAGAAAGTCATTGGAGAACACCAAAGAAGAAACTGGGATAAGAAGCCATTGCACAGGATTGATATAATGTTTGACCCAAGAGAAAATGTTAATCACACAAAACTAGTTATATTAACCATAGAAACTTACCTTCAACGTGTTATCGATATCTAAATCTTTCAACGTCACCCAAGCTCTAATTTCCATCTCTTTCTTTCCACGTCATTCTGGTACTACCCTTAATTTGTTTCTTCTGCCCTTTCCATTTCAGCATAGCGGTTCCCCTCTCTTTTTTAATGCTCTTCTTCCCAAAAGTTGCACCGTTCCCTAGTCCTACCCCTGCCGACTCCTCCTTCGCTCAAATCTTCGATATCCCCAACACCGCTGCCTAGGTAATCTCCATGAAGCTCAACCCTTTTTTGATTTCTTTGGACCACCTTCTTTTTTTGTTTTCCCTCCTCATGTTTCTTTCCACAATCTCCTCCATCACTGTTTGGTTCACTGCTCTTAGATCTCAACTTTGTTGTCCTTAATCATTGGCAATTCTTTCTAGCCAAATTTTGCAACCATGGCGAAGATGAACCGTAGAGATCTTTGTGGTCTACTGGTCTCATCCCATGCTATGGCACACCCATCGCCATCGCCATCTCCACCACCACTGCCATCCCTGTCAAGCCATCTCGTTGACCCATCAGAAACAGGTAATTTTTTTGTAATTTAATATATTTCACTCTACTTTCAAACTTCCATTTTTTTCTCCAAAAAGGTAAACAAAATAAGAGAGAGAAGAAATAGGGATAGTGTAATCTAGGTCTGACACTTTAAATATGAGCCCATGGAGATTTGGGCTATTAACGTGGCACAGTTGTTTAGATCACATCATTTGCAGTAAAACTTTAAGTCCAACATCCAAGAGTGGACACTGTGCTAAGTGTATTTAAGCAGATCCTTCCCCACCCCTGTTTCTTTCTTTTTACCCTCTTGTCTTTCTTTAGCACTCGTCCAAACCCAACCCCCCACCCCACCCCAAAAAAACATATGGGCACGCACACATAGTTCTAGAAACTTCATTGATTGGACATGTGGTAGTCCACTTGATTCTCTCACATCCACTTGTCATCAGGGAAAATCTTACTGGCAAAATTTCGCCGAATCACGCCGAAATCCGGGCTTACCGGACCACCCCACCCCCCCGCCCCGATAAATATGTGAACCAGCAAAAAAAAATCGTTTTTTAGTAAATTTCATCAAACATGCTACTGTATAACTATAATCCATGCCAAGCTGTGCACATGAAGGCCCATGTAGCCCAGTGGTTGGATCTTTGGTGCGAGGAATCCACAAGTCTTGGGTTCGGACCCCTCAGTGCAATATTATGCAACTTTTTTGTTTGAATTTAGAAAAAAAAACAATCTTTTGTTTTTTTCGTCCAAAAAATCTGATTTTCACGAATTTCGTCCTTATCGGTGGGTCCGATAAAAATTTTAAAACGAGAAAAGTTTCCCTCGTTGTCATGAGCTGAGACCACCAATTTGGATACTTGTGTTTTTCTTTAGATTTTTTGAGAGATTCAACATATTTGGTTAGTTTTTAATTACTCATTTAATTATGAATTGATCGATTTATTTGTGGCAATGTTTATGTTTAATCAGAGAAATAATTTATTATGATTAGAGTAGAACTAAAACAAAAATGATTATCATTAACCATGCAACAATCATCGTACACATCAATCTTTTGAAGTAGCCAATTAAAATATCATACAATCCACTTCAAAACGATTCTTGTTAATGATAATTTTTTTTGTTGTTGCATGTTTGGACTAACATAAGAAGATTACTTGGCATCACTAAAAAATTTGAGTACTTAGAACAAAATCACTTGCGGTTTTTTCATCCAATTTGGCGATTCACAACGAACTGGGACAGTATACAAATGTTTAAAAGGAAAACCCTAGGTAATCAACACCAAGTAAACTCTAGTGCATGCCTTAATTGCAAATAAACATATACACATCAATATGTTTTCTAATTGGACATGGCGATCTAATGGTATTATTGTCCTTTTCTAGACTTACGGTTCAATCAATACTTAGCGGCAAGAGGAAATGATTGTGTATTTATGCATCGTTTTGGCTTGGACTTTGTGACATTCACCGAGGATCCAGAAATGCTCATATCAGTGGCCAAGACATTTGCATAGCCTTATGGATATTTTTTTTTGAAAAAGAGGATTTTATCCCTATTTTTCATTGCATCGAAAAAGATACAGCGGAAACCATGTCTACACCATATGGATAATTTGTGAGCGTAATTTTTAATTTTAGTTTAAGTTGAAAAATAGGCTGTTCGGCGTTTGGATCCTTGCAGTGGCATGTGCTGCAGCGTAGGTCTACTGGTCTATGGTGCGCGTCGGAACTAGGCCGGCTTGGTGCCTTGGGCCGGATATACCCATGTAACAGCCCACTTTGGTTGGTCACGCCCGCCTCTGCCTCTGCCTCTGCTCTGCGATCGCGAAATCGCAACGCAATATGATCGCATTCAAATTGTGAGCACTGCAGTTTTCCGCTAGTATTTGTGAGTTTGTGACGCACATTGCGGGTTCGCTCATCTTCTTCCTCAGCCGCCGCGATGGACGCGCGTCACCACCTCGGCGCGAGCCCCAGCAGCGGCGGGAGTGGAGGCCGGTCGGTGGTCTCGTCGGTCAGGCGCCGCCGCGTGTCGACCCCGACGTCTGCCGGCACCCGCCTCATGCCGCGGTTTAACGCTGCGGCCGGCGAGGGCGGGAGCTCTGGGTCCGGGTCGTCGTCGCCGCCGCTCGGGCGGATGGACCTCGGGCCCCACGAGCCGCAGCACCGCTACAACCGCCACCGCGTCTTCCCCGAGGCCTCTCTGACGGCGAAGATAGGGCGCTTCCTCTTCCTCGGCTCCTCGATGGGGTCATCGGCGACGGAGGACGAGGTGCTCGTCATGGATGGCGTGCTCGTCGCCAACGGCTCCGCCGCGACCCCGGGCCGCTCTGCCTCCTTCACTGACCTCGGCTTCGCCTCCGCTGGCTCCCCCGGCTCCGGCGGCAGCGGTGGCTACGGTCCCAATCGCCAGGTAATGGATTCGCTTCGCAATGCTCTCTATCTCTGCGTTGTCAACTCGCCGTTGGCTTGTGCTGGGAGTGGGAGGTTTCGGTTCGTGACGGCATGCTCTGCCTTGAGATGCTAGGAGTCTAGGAGACCTTTGGTTTAATGCTATGGTTCACTTCCATCTTTCACGGTAGAATCTGATAAAATTTGAAAAACGAAGTAAAATCATGGCTAACCTTTTGGATGCCTTGGTTCTGAAGCTACGACGAATACGAAATGGAACGAAACGAGTAATTTTTTGGTGTTTTCAAGTTGGACCAGTAATATCAAATCATGCTTATATTTGCTCAAAAAAGCAAATCATGCTCATGAAGGAACCAGTTGCGGGAAGTAGCTAGAGTCGTGGAGGGGGCTAGAATGAGGGGCTCCACACTGATATGCATATGTAAACTGACGAGTCGTTTCTCTTTTGCGCTTGATTCTGCAGTTTGTCCATGGGAGGGAGAATGCGCTGCGCCTGAATCCAATATATTTTGCGGTACATACTTCTCGCAGGCTCACAGCATCAGTATTAAGTCATCGTCATTTAGTTAATATTGAATGATGAATGATCTCCTGCATGAACCTGAAACTAAGTAGATGCTCATTGTTCAAACCTGGACCTGCATGGTTTGTTTTGCTATTCTGAACTGATCAGAAGAGATATATCTGGAAGAATGTGAAGCAAAATTTAAGTTGTTATCTGGTATCATTTCTCTTAAATAGTTTTTTTTCGTCTTGGGTGTTAACCTAACTTCACATGAATCTTGACAATGCACATAGCACGATTGCTTTTTAAACTAAACTATAGGGAATTATTGCGAAGGAAGTATTCATGAAAACAACAGGAACTGACCATCTTGTGATAAAATACTTTAAGGAGGATTTTGACATGTCACTTCAAATTAAACCGTTCTGACATCAAATTGTTCACTTCACCAAAATGAGAAAAAAGGAGTGAATGCATAGAGGTGATCTATCACACACAGGAACCGATGTTTTTGTTTCAATGTCTGTTGTATAATTACCATTTATCTGATGGCCATTTTCAGATTGTGTAGAAGTGTTGCTACAATAAAATCGTTTGCTGGGTGTCTCTTAACCCGATTGCACTTGGAATTGTCTTCTTCCCAGACTTCAAGATCATAATACTTTGCGTGTCTTCCTCATTTTTATTAGTTTTGTGTGTGTTGCTCATTTTTATAAAGCTGTGTGTGTTGCCCATTTTTATTAGTTTGTGTGTGTTGGCCATTTTTTATAAGCTGTGTGTTCCCCATTTTTGTTCGGTTAGAAACTGGTCACTCCAGGTATAATTCTATAAGGTGCATGAGTCATTAAGTCCGTACAATTAATTAACAAACACTACAATCAACAAGGAACAAAAAAAAAACAGCCTGGGTTACCGACAGAGATTTAGATTCTTCCGAGCTGCGAATGGCGATGCCCATTGACGAATCTGATGACACATTATACTTGATCTTCCCAACTTAACGGTCTCTGTTAGCTCCTGATCCATCTGATCAGCTCAGCTGTTTACATTATGATCAGTGCATACATGGCATACTTCAATCTAATTTGAACGCACATCTGAAACTCTGTTTCCTGGGATGCAGCCTGGCGCCAACATCCCACCTGGAGCGCGCACTCTCCCCCCGCCGCCATCGTCGGCCTACCTGACGCCGGCGAGGGCCACCCCTACTCAGGCGAGAGCGCCGGCCAGTCCCGCCTCGCAAGCGGCGGCGCAACCGGGGGCGGCGTTCGCGTGGCCGCCGACCGAGGAGGAAGACGCCTCCATCAGCCGGAGCCTGTACGGCTCCACCCCGCCGCGCAGGCTGCCCGTGTTCCGGAGCATCTGCCCCGAGTAAAGGAGGCGGCGGCGCTCCGCTCTGGCCGCCCGCCGACATGCCCGTCGGTCGGCCAGCGTACTTATACTAGTTGCACCAAGCGGCGACGGAAGAGAAGACGAGGCCGCACTGATCACTCTCGTTGCGTTGCTCGTCAGGTGAGCCATGGCCGGCCGTGTGCGCGGCAAGAGACCTGTCACCTGTATATGTTTGGGCCCTAAAGATGATCCGGCTCCGGGGCAGGAGCGCCTGGAGCTCCGGATCGAACGTTCAGCGTTCGGTTCAGTGCCTGGCTGCGGTGCCTCGTTGGGAGAATAATCTATTTTCAGTTCAGCGTCGGAAAACCATATGGTAAGCCTTGGCTGCTATATATATTGCATATCTGATCTATTCGCGTCTACCAGGTGCGTAGATATTCGTCACGATCAGCGTGCGTGTGCTGAATCTGTTAATATATTGCTGAATACATGGCAGTCCTCCTGCCTTGCTTCAAAAAAAAAAAATATATTGCTGAATGGATGCATGCAACGGCAGCGCATAACTGTACAAGGACAGACATATAGGCTATAGAAGAAAGGAACGAGGTCCTTTTGATTGCTTAATTTGTGCTGTGCGGCTGTGCGTAGGCACCAGGATCTGGCTAGCCCCCAATCAGAGCACGGCTACACTATACAGCAGAGTAGAGTAGATGGCATTCGCATCCAAATTAAGGGTGATGCGTACACGTACGACACTGGAACGTACGTACAGTACAGGCACTCGAAAACTCGATCGAGGTTCAGCGCCACCACGGCAAGTCGGCAACACACTGACACGGGCCACGCCAACACGGCCCATGACCATGAGACCATCTGTTTTGCTCAGAGCTCTGCGTCGGTGGAGGAAGCCCTCGTCGGCTTCACCTTGTCCTTTGTCTTCCCCACGGCGCCCTCCGCCGCTCTCGCCGCCGCATGCTCCACCGTCTCTTTGCCCTTCTCGACGCTCTTCTTCGCCGCCTCCGCCGCCGACCCAGCGCCAGCAGCACCATCATACCTTGACACAAGAACAAGCAACTAGCTCCCATATGCTGATATGCATGCATGCATGACGAGCAAGTGACCGTGGACATGAGAAAGAGCGTCGCGCGTGCTCACAAACCGAGGCTCATCGGAGCGCTGCCGCCTGAGCTTCATCCAGGCCAGCTCCGCCCACGCGCGGAACGCGTCCAGCCGGCTGTTGAACCCGGGGACGCCGCCGCCGACCGCCTGCTCCACGGGCTCCGCGCCGGCGCGCCTCTCCTCCCCGCTCGCGCGCTCCGCCGGCGGCGGCGGCGGCGACGATACAAGGAACGCCGCGACGGAGGCCACGAGCAGCACGAGGAGGACGATGGAGACGGATATGGTCGCGCTCCCCCTCGCCGCCGGCTGTGGCACCGCGCCGCCGCTGCCACCGGCGCCGTAGCCATTGTCGTCGGTGGCGATGGTGGTGTCCCTAGCTTCCGCCATATTGATCGGCTGATGAAATGCTGTCACTCACCTCGAGCCGGTCGATGAAAGAAAAAAAGAAGATTGCCGCGGATGCACACGTGAGTCGGAGAGCGCAGGATGCTCGTGACACATTGCCGGCACGTGTCATGGCGAGGAGCAGTGCGGAGCCCGACCGTCCGGGAAGATGAACTGCGGCGCGTGCTTACGTCATGGGCGTGGCTAGCTACGAGACTACCAGGCCTGTCTGGTTAGTCAGGAGATCGGACGGGCAAGATTCATGCATGCTCCAGAGGAAGAAAAAAAAAAGGGAGCCTATACAGTACGGACCACCGTTCCATTAAAAACTAACGGATAAGCAAAAGGATAAAATAGATGACATCATCATGAACCAACCTGAACCTACATGAACCAACCTGAACCTATCTGAACCTACATGAACCTATCTGAACCAAGCTGAATTTCCCCATGAAGCTATCTGCATGAACAACCCTAAACCAACACGAACCAACCTGAAACTGCTTGAACCAACCTGAACCTGTATGAACCAACCTGAATCTACATGTTTTTCTTTAAACTAACTGAAACAATCTAAACCAAACTGAATTTTCCATGAAGCTATCTTCTTTTTTTACCAGAAAAATCCTGAACCAACATGAATTTTCTACGGAACTATCTGAATCAACCTGAATTTCATATGAACCTAGATGTTTTTTTTACCTACACCAACATGAACCTATCTGAATTTCCTATGAAACAAGTTGAAACAGCCCAAACCAAATTGAATTTCCTATGAAGCTACCTTTTTTTTTAACAGAAAAATATTGAATCAACATGAATTTTCTATGAACCAACCTGAATTTCACATGAACCTAGCTGCATTTTTATCTGAAACAACCTGAACCAATATGAATTTCATATGAAACTAGTTGAAACACTGAACCAATCTGAATTTTCTATGAATCTAGCTGAAACAACTTGAACCAAGTTGAATTTCCCATAAAGCTATCTGCTTTTTTTAATCAGAAAAATCATGAAACAACATAAATTTTCTATGAAACTATCTGAACCAACCTGAATTTCACATGAACCTAGCTATTTTCTGACATGAACCAATATGAAATTTATATGAAACTGACTAAAACATCCTGAACCAACCTGAATTTTCTATTAAACTAGCTGAAACGATCTGAACCAAACTAAATTTCCTATGAAGCTATCTGCTTTTTTTACCAAAAAATCCTAAACCAACATGAATTTTCTATGAAACTATCTGAACCAACCTGAATTTCACATGAACCTTGTTGCTCTTCTACCTGAACCAACATAAATTTTCTATGAAACTACTCGGACCGACATAAAATTCACATGAACCTAACTGTTTTTTTACCTGAAACAAGCTGAACCAATATGAATTTCCTATGATAATTTTTCCATGAATTTTAGAAGTCTTTAACTATTTTTTAAAAATAGAAATCATTTGTCGGATTTTTTCGAAATCAATAAAACGGATTATGATGTCACGCTGACATCATCGTCTTCAACCTTCACTGTGCGTGTCCCGCGACCACGGATTATGAGGGTGTTGAAAACAACGTTTAACGACTTCGAGTACAGTGCAAACATTGGCATTGGTTTTGTTTAAATGCGATGCGTTGCTCTATATTCATTCGTATTGCTCGTTGATAAGGCTAGCGGCGGTTGTGCATGCCATTCGTATGACCATGGAGCAAGTGGCTATGGCTTACTACATGTGGATGTGGTGCCTCTTCTTGGCTCTCCTCCTCCTCTCCTGCTCCTCGAGCTCAAGAAGAAATCGAACAACAATGGCGCGGTCACGGGCGCCCCGGCCATTGAAGCTGCCGATCATCGGCAACGTTCATCTCCTCATCCGCGCCGGCTTGCACACGCGCCATGGCGGAGCTTCGCTCGCCGCACGACGTGCCCCGATGCACCTCAAGCTCGGCGAGGTCCACGTCGTCGTCGCGTCCTCCGCCCCCGCCCGTGATCATGAGGACGCCGCGACGTCGCGTTCGCCTCACGCCCCAGAGCCCAGCGTCCGGCGGTGTCTGCGTCCGGTGCCGTCGGGGTCGCCTTCACGCCCTACGGCGCTATGTGGCGGCAGCTCCGCAAGATCTGCGTCTCCGAGCTGCCCAGCGTCCGGCGCGTCCAGTCGTCGGTCGTACATGGGGGCGAGCGGACGGCGGTCACAAAGCTCATCCGTTGCAAGCCAGAGAACGGACATCCGTTCTCTAACATTTCTGGAAAAAAAAACACTCGATCATAAACGTATTGCTACCAACTCGATGCAAAGTCGAACATCTCCACGGAGTAAACAACTAAAACAACATACCTCTACAAACAAATAAATCCTTCCTCCTTTTTTTTACTTTTTTTTTTTACTTTTGTCTCTTCGATCATTCATTTTATTAAAAATTTAATACAAAAATAAAAAAATAAGTCATGTTAAATTACCTTTAATGATAAAACAAATCATAGCAAAATAAATGATATTTATATAGTCTTTTTGAATAAGACGAATGTTAAAAAACATATCCAAAAGTCAAAAGCGTGAAACAAAAAAAGAACGGAGAGGGAGTATTGTGCATGATACACAGCCAACGTCAACAGGTATCGTGGCCTCTTGCGGGTATCATAGTCATCTATGTGTCTTTTGGTTTATTCACAGGATGTCATTTGGCTCATACAGCAAATGCAACCACTCTCAAGTCCCCATAACCGCTCTTCCATTTCATTTGGGAAGAAGTAAAACAAAAAACATTAGGTGCAATGAGTCGAACATTTTGTAGCGCTACACTATCAACACAATCTAAAACCGAGCACACTATGAACTCGGCGTGGCCATGTCACAACAGATATAACCAGCTTAATTTAGACAACTACGACGATGAATCTAACCGGCCACCCTAAGCTACTCTACTCGCCACCGTCGTTGTCGGCACTGTTCACCTCTGGTCTTGTCTACGACGATTCTAATCAACATCACCCCACAATCTTGCTACCGACAGAGTGGGCGTGGTGTCTCTATGTTAGATATTGGCTACAATCTTTTCTCCCTCATGTCAATGCCAACACCAAGGACCAACGTTTGGAAGATCTGCCATGACCTCAAGCACTGCTGCGGAGTGCATGCCATCACAGCAGGTTGGGCCCTGATCAGTCTAAAAATTTTATCACCAACCTTTTACGGTTGATGCTAGTGTTCTCACAGTATGACCTTTAATCGGATGCTGCCTCCGGAAATGGAGACAAAAATAATACGAAAATTTTAGTTTTTTATGAGATTTACGACTTTGTAGTTACCAACCTTTTAATTTGAAACCATTTAGATACCCGGACAATCATTAATATGTGAACCGATATGATAATATGGATTGTAACTCATTTTCAAAAGTTCATGATTTTTTCATGTGAATTCAGATGGAGAAAAAATTTATATGAAGACTATGGCTCTTGATAAGATTTACAACTTTGTAGTTGACAACTTTTCATTTGAAGTTATTTAGATGCCCGAATAATCATTAATACAAGCCGATATGATAATGGATTGGAGCTCGTTTTTGGAAATTCATAACTTTTTTATATGGAGTCGGATGGAGACAAAATACTGTAGCCTTCAATGAGATATACAACATTGTAGTTGACAACCTTTTATTTGAACTCATTTAGATGCACGGATAATCGCTACAACATTCATACGACCTAGGTCGAAAGGAAAAAAATATTCCTACGCTATCAAAAATGATTCATAGGTGAGATGATAAGCTTTGTGCACAATGTGGGGTCACGGGTTCTCGAACCGTATGTTTGTAATTCTTGTGTTTCATATAAAACAGTGTCCAAAGCTTGATTCTTGTGTGGTAGATATATGATAGTGTAATACATTCTGAGTATAGAATTTTTTTATCAACTGTGATAGCATCACTACCGGTTTATGAATATATCGGTAGTGATAACCATTGTTATTACTTCTACTATCACCACTTACGCGGTGCTTGTTTGAAAAACAACGATGAGGTCAATTCCAAACCGACAATGATTTGATGTTCTGCAGTAGTGTATATCGATCTCTTCTATAAAACACTCCTAGCGACTCCTCTATCTATCTTTTTAATATTTCTTTACAATTTAAACTACACTATATATAAAAGATTCATTCTCCCTGATAGCTTCTCTATCTAGTGTTGCAATGTTCTAGAAGCCCACGTGGAGTTCCTCTGAAACTCATTAAGAAGGTAGTATATAGTTGTACTAGTCTATCTGGCCGTATCCATATAGTCTATGAGAGTTATCCCAACTTGCCTAGACGGAGAAGAAAAGAAGGCCGCTTAGCTATCCCACTTTTCAAAGCATGTACTCTTTGACATGCAAGCTCAGTCAACACGATAAAGAAAGGAAATGTGCAAATTAAAATCGAAGAAGAAAGAATCGAAGGAGAAGGATCATCGAGCACTGATAATGGAGCTAACATCGATCGATCGCCCTGCATCTGGACATGTGCATTCCCTTGTCCGACGGTTGCGCAGAAGGCAGAAAGGGAACATTAATAGAGTGATATCCCCACACCCATCTGCAGGCTCCTTCCAGCGGCATTATATTGCATGCATCACTCTACACACACACACACACTTTTCTCATGGCGCCAGCCATCGATCGCTTTCCCCGTACGAGCAAGTTGCACGCATTGAAAGGATGTGCGAGTTTGGTTGGAATTAAGGAGCGATCGATCGATCGAACGTGAAAGCTGAGAACAGGTTGCCATATAGCAGTTAGAGGCATGCAGCTTTTGCTGTAGCTACGTACTGGTCATCAGGGAGCTGGATCCGCTATACAAGCGTCCCTTGCATGCATGTGATAATGTTTTTGGTTAGGTTCATCGTCTTTACCCGGCCGGAGAGAGGGAGATCGACCAGCTCGCTGGTCGGCTTCCGCCAGCCCACGTACGTCCAGCGGCGGCGCCTTTCCCGTCCCCCACATTTGTATATATAGCCGCCCTGGCCGCGGCAGCGGAGCTTGGACATATAGGCCTTGTTTGTTTCAGATTAACGTAGCGTTGCGTTTCGCTGTAGCAAATTTGTGACCCCCTCAAAATACGTCTTAACGAGTTCAAAAAATTATGAAAAAAATATTTTACAAACTTTAAGAAGTACTATTTAAAACCCCACAAGAATGACTACAAAACATTACATCATTTGGCTTATACAAAAATAACAAAATTTCATTTAATTTAATTTAATTTAATTTAATCTGAAACAAACAAGGCCATAATTACAAGGAACAAATGGCAAGTTAGACAATACTCCCTCCGTATCAAAATGTTTGTCACTTTTGACTTTTGAACAAACGTTTGACCATTCGTCTTATTCAAAAAATTAGCACAATATGTAAAAAAATAAGTCATACTTAAAATATATTTAGTGATAAAACAAGTCACAACAAAATAAATGACATTTATATAATTTTTTTGAATAAGACGAATGGTCAAACGTTTATTCAAAAGTCAAAAGTGACAAACATTTTGATACGGACAGAGTATTTTATAGGGTTTTAGGATATGTCTAGTAAATCGTAAGTTGAAGTGTAGATGGATGGTGAAAATAAGGTACGATTCATAATGGCTGGGTGCTAGATGTCAGCTCACATCTTTCTAAACAGTGGAAATTGGGAGTGGGGGCATGCAGGCGGACCCACCTTGGCTCAGATGAAGCTTTGCCCTTGCTTCGCCATGCCAACTGGAGCCGTCTTTGCTAGATTCTTATATAGTACTCCCTCCGTTCTAAAATGTAAGGCGTGTATGTATTTTAAAAGTTAATGTTTAGAACGTTTGACTAATAATTATGCCAAGAACATATATGCTCAATGTTATGCATGTGACATAGTTAGATAAATATTTGAAATTACTTTGATATGATGTTAATTTTATAGTTATTGATGATATAATATGAAAGAAATTAACGGTCAAAGTTTACGTTTGTTGACTTTATCAAAAAATTATATGCCTTACATTTCAGAACGGAGGGAGTAGTATACTATAGGTTATAAAGCGCTATAAAGGTTCTAGAATCGCTATAAAGGTTCTAGAATCCTCTGGCCTTAATTACATGGTAATGCAAATCCGTCCTCGCTGCCGCGTCTCCACGTACGTACGCGCTGGCGCTGTGCAATCTGCACATGATCACCCAGGAGACTAGACATGTGCATGTGCAGCAGCCAGCAGCTAGCACGCAATATTTTTGAAAGAACTGCAGAAGAGCTCTGCTGATTCATCGATAGAGGGAGATGCAATCAAGGTGCATGCATGGTCGGCCATATAAAAGTGAGATACGGAGTAAATGAGATAGCTTGCGAGAACCATATGGTCCATATATAATGTGCATGCATGATCTCGTAATTAAATGATGTGCCGTTTCCATGGACGCTTGCCAATTATTACTCCAGTTGCAATGCAATGAGCAGGATATATATACTGTAATGATATGATATGTAGATCGACAATGGCTCTGTTTCTTTCGGCTTATAATCAGATTATAAGCTGCAGCTTAAAATTTATCATTTTTATACAGGTTATATTTTGAAATATTTTATAGTTATTTTTTTTGAAACTTTGCATAATTTGTCTTAGAGATCTCAAAAATATTTTTTCATAATCTTTTTGGCCCTTTAAATCTTCTATAAAAACACCACAACCTTTTCAGATTATAATCTAACCGCCGAAAGAAACACAGCCAATATATTACTGTGAGCGAGTCTGACTTCTGTTCTTGGCAATGGAATATGGATGAGCTGCAAAGCGCATCGATCTTCTTTTTTTTTTTGTTCATGCACATATAATATATAAGTACGTAGTTAATGCATGGTAGTGGCAGCTACCAGCTAGCACGCGTATGAATGATGGAGCTCGCGCGCTAACCTCTTCCTCCCGATCCACCGGTCAAGAAAAACGGAGTCAATCATACGCGTATATCACAAGTCGTGTGGGGGCGGCACCGATCAGTACTCCGCCGCCAAATAAATTAATTAATCCAGGGGTTTCATCAGTTAGTTACCCGGAGACGATCGATTAATTCGCTAGCTATGTACATATGTCTTTGTCTCAGCAGCTAGCCCCTCTCAGGGTGCAGATTTCTGGTCACAATATTGAGTTATTGACTATCCTATGTATTAATTTCGAGATAAATATATGACATCTCAATATTCTCAATCCATGCAGAATTAACAATGCGTACGATCGATTGTACTTGTATACTTGTATAGTTAGTACGTACGTACGTACGTGTTTATATATATGCACACCCATATCCATATATATGTACATACGTGCATGCATACATACATACAGCCGTGTGGCTACTACCGGTGACTTCAATTCCAACACCAATTCATTGTTCAGGTATCTGGACCAGCTCATCGCCAAGCAAATTATTAAGGCCCAGTTGTTTTCAGCTTAACAGCTTAACGGCTTAACAGCTTAACGACTTATCTACGTTTTGAAAACATATATAATTTGAGTCTTTTGAGTCTTTTTTTTTTTGCAGTTTTAAAGGTGGGTTCTAACGCTTTAAAAAGCAAGTCAAACAAAATGTATCCGAATATCGAGACTACCTCGAGAAGCTCTTGAAGTTCAGTCATTTCAGATGTTCAGCCGTTCAGATCAACTCAAAAGAGCAGGGCCTAAATACTACTAGGAGTAAACGTTGACCAAAGGACGAATCCATGCTGCATGCATGGTTCGACAGGCGCCATCGACCAGAACACGTCTATACTTATTCTATATATTGTGTTGTTCATTTACAGCAATTTCGACATCGATACACGGAGCCGAGATGCTCATGGAAATCTTCAGGCGGGGTGATTAGTTAAGGCAATTACTCTCCGTTAATGATAAATTCCCTCGGTTACAAAAAAAAAAATCACCGTTGACTTTTGGACATGCGTTTGACCATTCGTCTTATTCAAAAAAAGTTATATAAATATTATTTATTTTGTTATGATTTAGCTTATTATTAATGTATTTTAAGTATAACTTATATTTTTACATATTTGAACTAATTTTTTGAATAAGATGAATGGTCAAAGATGTGTTCAAAAGTCAACAACGACTTTTTTATGAGCGGTGGTATTATTTTGAAACCGAGCTGCTCTTGGAAAATCTTCAGGGTGACATATTGACCTAAATCCTAATACAAAAAAAAATCTGTTGTAATCTGGCTTTGGTCGGCTGGTAGAAGTTCTAGGCTTCGGATCAGAGTAAACCTGGAAGCCCAGTATTAGACAGATAGTGTAGCTAGTACAACTTGAAATGTGTGCGCAACCATATTAGTTAACTCATCAATACTAGTTACATCCATCAATTAATTAGTGATTTTGGACCTGAATATGTAATTATATCAACAATGAGTCCTAAGCCTATCCATTGAGCTATTCTGACGAGTGATGGCACACATATGGGACATGTGTCAATCAAGTCGCATTGCAGAAGGTAGACGTCCCGATCGAGCACTCCACTTGCAATTTGAACTTTCTTCTCATTTCTATCATCTCTATAGCTATTAATTATATATTAAAAGCTATCCTTTTATACTCTGCACAGTTAAAAAATTGTCGTTTTAGATATATTGATATGGTTACCGGGTTATCTTATACTAAGATATATATAGAGACCAATAAAATGTGATATTTACAGTAATTTTTGTTGGAATCGATACATATGGTTTTCATGTATCTAGTCTAAAAGCAATAAAACAAATCCATGAATAAAATTTGAAAAGTTTGACTTCACATTCTAAGCTGTCATGTATCTATGATTGGAAGAGAGTGGACTTCTTAAAAAAAAAATACACTAGATGCTCTCTCCGTAGGAATAAGTATCTTAAATATACAAAAGGGAGTTTCAGCTCTCCCTCTCAATGCCACATGTCGCGGGTCATTGTGCCACGTCGTCCCGTTCATTCGTAGCTGTCCGATCGCGCGCGCCGGCCAAATCCAGCCGTCCATTAGTTTTTTACGTATAAAAGAATTTTTTGCATTCAATTCTCAGCAAGGTGGGTGCTTTGGTGGGTTGGCTAGCTAAACCAGCTAGGCCGCGGTTCGAATCCCACGCGTGCCTCTTTTTTCCACTCTTTTTTCCCAGCGCTTTCCGGCGGCCACGCACGCCCCCGGCGCTTTCCCGGCCTCGGCGCGCCACAGGCGCACGTGCGTTCCTAGTATTTTACATATATGAGCTATCGACGAACTCCACTTAACCCCCAAACTATAAAATGATCTATTTCACATACCTCAACTATGAAAACCGAAACAAACATCAACATATGATGGTTTTAAAAGTGGTCTTGCCATTTATAATTGAGTAAATTGCACTTTTGCCCCCTGAAGTTGGACGAAAATCTCACTTGGCCCCCTAAACTTTGTTTTGTCTCACTTGCCCCCCCACGCTCGCCTCTCCTCCATGCCGCCTCACTCGCGCCCCCTCCCTCGCTCTGCCTCTTGCTCCTTTGCCGCCGCCCCTGCCTCCTCCTCCGCCTCAATGGCGGCTCCCTCGCCACCCGCCAGCTCCGCCGCCCAGCCTCACGCCGCTCATGCCGCCGCCTACCCTAACCCGAGGGGTGAGGGCGGTCCCCTCCACCGCCACCCACGCCGCCCCCCGGCTCCGGCAGCATCATCGCTGCCTCCGCCGCCGCCCCGACAAGCCCCACCCACCGCCGGGTCCGCCTCCTCCCGACCTCCCTCTACACCCGGAGAAACCCACATGTTCCCTAACTCGAACCTAACCCGGCGGCGGCGAGCTCGACGGCAGCGAGGGCGAGGGCGAGGGCGTCGAGGTAGGCCTCCTCCTTCCTCCTCCTCCTCCTCCTTCCTCCTCCTCCTTCTCTGCTGTGCACGAGGGCGACGGCGTCGCGGGCGAAGGGGAGCTGCTGGGCGCGGGGTGGTGGACACGTGTCGCTATATATGGGGGGATCCCGTCCGGGACAGGATCCCATTGCTAGGAATTCCTGTATTGATAACTATCAAATTGACATCATACGAAATATTCTCAAATATGAATTCAACTATAACAAATACATAACACTAAACGTATATGTTTTTAACTTACTAATCAGTCAAAAGTTACAAGCGTTGACTTTTCAGATACATGCATGTCTTATATTTGAAAACGGGGGACCGAGGGTGGGAGCCAGAATTAACTAACCTTATGCTTAAGTAGCAGTAAGTGTCCCTAGTATCTAACTTTAGTTCAGTAATTAACCTCGCGGAAAAGCATATCACAGCGGTAATTCCACTCTCCAAACATGACTACATGAAGCACAATGACCGCCCGGCCGCCGTTGCAGTCCTGATTCAGCTATAGTATAGGTGTATATGCATGGCATCATGCATGATTTTATCAACACTTGAAGAACATAGCAACGATGATACATGCATCCAGCAGGAAGGTGGCGAAAAGTCGTGCAGCGAAGACAAGCTACGTGGTTGCCCGTCCAATCATACACGATCAACATCCACATAAATTTGCATCAGCAGCTGTGATGGTTGCAGACCACACACACACATACACATAAGTACACTCTCGTACGTGTGTGTGCTGGAACCGCAGGGGATGGTCAGGATCGAGATGCAGACCCGGCCCGGCCCGGCCGGACTAATAGACTTTTCAACCGTCCAGCTCAGAACCAGATCGAATAGACTCCTGCTATTCAATTCCATGTGTAATTTTTTTTTTTGAAAAATAGGCGAGATGCCTTTTCATTCAATAGAGAAATAAGAGATCATAAACGCTACAGTTAAAAGATTACAACAAGATTTATCTCTCCGAGCGACAAGCTCACCCTATCGCCAATTAAGACACGTTGTTTTCTAAACTAAATTCCTCCAAAGCAGTGGTAACCACCTCAACGGATCATCTGCATTCATCTCCAAATAGTCTATCATTCCTCGCTTTTCAGATACTTCAGATAGTGTGCACGATGAGCCATCATCCATGTGCAAATTTTCTCCAGGTCCATGTCTGTTTATGGAGACGATGGGAGAAGCGCAGGCCACACAAATGATGAGTGGCTCCGTCTATTGCTCTTTCGGGCGCCGAGCTATAGCTTGACGTGACCTTTCGACCGTGTGATTAGTTTTTTCTTAACCGTTCCGGGTGATTAATTAGTTGGTGAGTGCCGGCGCTGTTAACATGGCTGTCATTAATTAAGGCCATGCATGGAAGGCTAACATGTGTGGCGTTGTATATGTGGCTCTCGGCATGGCTGGCACGTGCTGATAGTAACATCGGGTTTACTAATGGGCCTAACTGATCGAGGCAACATATATGTTAGGTATTGTGTCGAATATGTGTACGAGTAGGTTACATGGACTCTGTGTTGTAATAGGCAGAGTTGGTTAGTGTTAGAGTCGGACTCTATCCAGACGTCCACTATATAAAGGGATGCAGCCCTGGTGTAACCAATACAACGACCATATAATAGTAGCATAGGCAAGAGGAGGTCTGCGGCCAGCATGTGGCCGTGACCTGGTTAGCCGGCGTGCTGCGGTATTATGGATTAGGGAGGAGCGGCCATAATCAGAGCCCCGCAGATATAGGCGAAAGCCGAATTGCGTTACCAAACATCGTGTCTTTTGGTGTCGTTCGTGATCTTGTATTGACATAAATTCCTAACAAGTGTTATCAGAGCTTTGTTGGCGAGGTTGGCCATGCGAAAGATCTAGGGGAGACACGAGGTTTATGCATACACGGGCGCCGTGAAAAAACGCCCTATCGGCGTAAGATGGAGCATGGCAGCGATCGACGATTCGATCGGTGGTGTCGGACACTTTGGACAGGAGGCTTGAACCGATCGATGGGTTACTATTGGCAGGGATTGACCAGACGTGGCGATCGGGCTGACAAAGTAGCCGGCGAGGTCGACAGTCGACGGCGACGACCTCGGCGTTCACGATCAGACCGGCAGGAGCGGATGGATGCCGGATAGATCGGAACGGCGGAGCAGTGATGCGACCGGATGTTGCACAGGAGGCGGTGCATCATGTCATTGAGGCCAAAGCCATGACGTGGATACAGATGGCCAGGGTGCGGCATATTTTGCTGTGCACGGACGTGGTGCACGGTGGAGGGCTGGGAAGCCTGCTCGAGGGCTCAAAGATTGGATCTAGAGGTGCAGATTCAAGGGGAGTTAAACAAATATCCAAAGGAGTAAGCAACCAGAGGCCGAGTACAAGGTTCGCGCAAGACGCTGGACCGACTTCAAGGTGGAGAGACCATATTCTCCAAGGTGGAGTTTGTTAGGTATTGTGTCGAATATGTGTACGAGTAGGTTACATGGACTCTGTGTTGTAATAGGCAGGGTTGGTTAGTGTTAGAGTCGGACTCTATCCAGGCCTCCACTACATAAGGGGAGGTAGATCTGGTGTAACCAAGACAACGACCACATAATAGTAGCATAGGCAAGAGGAGGTCTGCGGTCGGCATGTGGCCGTGACCTGGTTAGCTGGTGTGCTGCGGTATTATGGATTGGGGAGGTGTGCCCATAATCAGATCCCCAAAGATGTAGGCGAAAGCCGAACTGCGTTACCAAACATCGTGTCTTCTGGTGTCGTTCGTGATCTTGCATTGACATAAATTCCTAACAATATATACAGCAAGAAGAGGAAACACTTCTAAATTTGGTAATGCTGCAACTAATAAGCGCCCAGCAAGAAAGTTATATAGGCTATCGGCCGATTATTAGAACCCCGATGAATGAACGAATTTGTTTTGCTTTGTATATATGAACGAGTACGTTTGCTAACCCTCACTCGTCTAAAAGTTTTAAAAACTCCCGCTGGATTTTCGATTTACCCGTATAGCCGTCATTTTCATCCTCTCCGGTCGCCGCCGTCGTCACCACACTACTGGGTTAGGGTTCGGATTTAGGGCTAAGGTTTCTGGTGTCCTTGGGCTTCGAGGAGGTCGCAGGAGGCGGCGGCATGGTGGTAGGGTGGGGATCATGGTGGGTCAGCGAGACGCCGTGAGCTTGGACAAAGGCGGTTGAGCGGTGGCTGGAGGGCGGATCGATGCCGACCATTCGGGTTAGGTTGGATGGGGTAGCGTCGGTGGCGGCGTGGCCCACCGTAGGCGGCGGAGGCTAAGGCGGAGGAGGAGGAGGAGGAGGAGGAGGAGGTGACGATGCAGGGGAGAGGGAGATGGGATAGTATGGGGGAGGGAGAGGAGAGGAAGAGGGGAAGAAGAGAGCAGGGGGAGAGATCTGAGCTGTTAGATAGAAATCCAAAGGCCAAGAAAATCGACCAAGAGTTTAATAATTCTTGGTTGATCAGCAATTAGCCCCTCCCATATATGAATGGAATAATTTGCACTATTTTTTTTAAAAAATTATCATAAAGAAAATCAACATGGATTTTCTGGCTTTCTGTTGAAGGGTAACAGGCTTGTAATCGGTCTCACTAGTACAGAAAAGGTCGTCTTGAAAACCGTTTTCTGACATTCTTACTCGGAATGTCTCTCATACCTTGAGAGACCGATTGGTGCTTCACCATAGCTTTGTTTGGGACACATGATTTTTTCACATCTGTCTATTATATATATAAAGGAGGGAAAAAAGAAGCCACCACGTTCATCCATATCATCCAAATTATTTCAGCCGTTCGATCAACGGTGGGACCAAATTATAACGGCCAAGATCAATCAAAGAAATTCTCACATAAATCAAGAAAAAAAATAAAAGATCTATGCTGATGATTTTGTGGGACCGGATTATAACGGCTTAGATTAAAAGAAGAATATTAGAAATTCGGATTAAATACTAAAGATGATATAATATGGTTATTTTATCCGTTCAATCAACTGTGGGACTAAATTATAACGGGATAGATTAATCAAAGAAAAAATAAAAGATCTATGCGGCTTAGATTAAAATAAAATATTAGAAATTCATATTAGATACTAAAGTTGATATAATATATTAGAGATAAACTCTAAATCTGATCTGATATGTTAGAGATAGATTATGAGTTAGAGATAAACACTATATATCAAAACAAATCTAGCCGCGCAAACGAGTGGGCCACCTCGCTCGTTAATAATTTATATAAGAACCGAGTTGTTATGTTTTCCTAGGCAAACCCTATGAAATTCGTACATTACAAAAGGGGTCTATCTGGGTTAAATATATCTAGATAGAGTAATGCATAAAACCAATAAAAATTAAGCTATGGCATGTGAAGTATATATAACTAGGGCGGCATGCGCGCCAGCGGCGCGCCGTACACAATGAATTTTAGATCAATTTTTACATTACGTACATATTATGACTAAGGTTGAGGACTATGTGATAGTATAAACAGCTGAATAAATCAGCTTTGGTGGTACGTGCTTCAAAATAGATAGGCGGGTTGTGCTTTTCGATGGGCCAGCCATTTATTTGCGAGTTTCTGATGATTATAAATCTAAGAATGAAAACGAAGAATTGATTAGTTAACCTCCCTACCATAATTTTTTTATCCATTTTTTATTTTCCTTGTTTTTTCTAATCTTGAAATGTCGATCCAATTCTTTTTTTTTGCATTATAAAAAAGTGAGAAATAAATGGTGAGGCATTCCTATTTTTTTTATGCATTCTTAAAAAGGTTGAACGAAAAAAAGAATGAGTTATTTGTAATTCGTTTATAAACTAAATTAAATTAAATTAAATTAAAGGAAAATTTTTTATTTCTGTATAGGCCACATGTTGTAATATTTTGTAGTTATTTTTATGGGGTTTTAAATAGTTCTTCTTAGAGTTCGCAAAATATTTTTATTCCTAATTTTTAAATTTTTTAAAACAGATTTCGAGTGGATCACAAATTTGCTACGGTAAAACGCAACTCAACGTTAATCTGAAACAAACAAGGCCTAAACCTCAAATCCGTAGAAATAAATATTTTAATTCTTTTATGGATCCTTACAAAATATTATGACGCATCTGCTCTATCGTAAAAATATTAAATTGAAAAGAATGAAGTGATTGGCTAACTCCTCAACCATAAATTTTTATCCTTTTTTATTTTGTAATTCATCCGTAATGGTTTAGTTTTGAAATAATTTTTTTAGTTGGACATATTCTTTTTATGGATCCTTATGAAATACTACGACGCATTTGCTCCGTTGTAAAAATCTAAAAAAGAAAAGAATGAAGTGACTGCCTAACTCCGGTACCATAAATTTCTATAAATTTTATTTTTTTAATTCATCTGTGAAGGTTTGGTTTGAATTTTTTTTTTAGTTTCCAATAAAAAGGTAGCACAAAAGAGAAGGACCTTAATCTGTTTCTCAACTAAACCTAGAATTATTAGCAAGACTCAATTTTTTTACTCTCTTATGGATCCGTACAAAATATTATTACGCATTTGCTCCGTCGTTTAAAAGAAAAAGAGAAGTGATTACGTAACCTTCGTACCATTATTCTCTATCCATTTTCTATTTTTCTTACTTTGTCAAATGTTAAAATGTTGATCCATTTTTTTTAATTATTTTTCTGCATTCTACAAAAAATTGAGAAGTAAATACAGATCCATTTTCTATTTTTTCATTATTTTTTCGCATTGTAAGCAAATATATGAGAAAAAAAATCAACGGGGAGAGTAAAATAAACGCTGCAGGCGGGGCTGGGATTCGAAACCAGCCCCTGGGGCAACGCCCAGGCGAGGCTTACCACTGAGCTGCGCGCTCGCTTTGGTTTACCTTAACTGGGCAAAAGTAATGAAGAGGAGGCAGGAGAGGCAAGTGGAAAATCGGAAAAAAGGCCGCATCGCCTGAGAATCGAACCGCGGCGGGCGACGTGAGACCTAGCGCCGGTAACCAAGTGACCAACCGGCCCGCCTTGTAAAAAAGTGTTTTATATATAATAGAAAAACGGACGGCCGGATCTGGCCAGTGCTGGCGATCGGACGGCCGTGGCGCTCGGAACTGTAGCAAGGAACATGTGTCAAACGGACGAACGCGCTGCTCGCGCGCGTTGTATATAGAAAATAGATTAAGTGTGTTGGCGAATTGTCTTTGGTAAGCACATATTAGAGACGGTTTATGCAAAGCACAAGTATCTGACAGTTTCTAGAAGTACATCCCTCCTCTTTAGAGGTAGATTTTGCTAAAAATTACAAAACTGTCTCTATTGAGGTATTTTCTATGAGACTTTCCGAAGTAGTGAATATTATTTTTGCTAGCTTTTTGTAATGGAATAAAATTCTGATTCTGCGTCCAAGAATGTTTACAACTTAATCTAAATTACAAAAACTCGGCAAAAAGTTAATACAACGTAGATTAAAAAGTTCACGGGAATTAAGAAACTAAGTAGAAGACAATCTATATATTATTCATTCTTCAAACACGTAAACTGAAGAACCTTGTGGACACCATATATCTCCAATGATCATCTTGCCTGTCTTTTTCAATCATCCTCCTTTTGTAGCAAACCCCACTATTTTGCATTGTTAAAAACTCAAGCATTTCGACCATGCCAAATAAACCAAAATACCAACCATAAGCAATTGTCTCATTTTTTAAACTGCTCATGTTAACCAACTCTTCAATGTGAAGAACTCCGACATGACACCTACAATGTCCTAGAGTTATTTGGACAATTATGTGCCAAATTGATATCATAAGTTAGCGGTGAAAGAATAAATGTCGATCCTTACTGTTACAAATATGCTTTTGACTACCCTTCCAAGTTCCAACCCCTCTTGGCTAAGTTAATTGTCCTTCCCCATGATAATTCATCTCTCTCTAAGTACCAAAGATTGTTATCTTTATATGTAACTTCAGGATGTAAAGGAACTTGGGGGAATATGTGAAATTTTAATTGATCATTTTATAATATATGTATAGTATCAAGATTTGACCATAGACTATCCCAATATAGAAAAGTTGAAGTAGTCCTAGTGCACTGCCAAAAGTTAATGCAAGGGACTGGCTAGTCATGCATGGACTAGCTAGTCAACTATATGAGCACTACAAAAGCAATATGGCAGCAAATAACTATAGTACAGAGTGTGTTGAGCTGCCAACAATGTCATGCTCCCAACTTCAATTATTTCCAAGGTTCGTTAGTCTTAACACTTAAAATTGTTCCAATAAAAGTCATATATTTTGGATCTTACGTCCTATACTAGCCATGTCAACAAAAACGTCATCTGCTCACAAATTAATAAGGTGTACCCTTCATTCAACCATTCTGTCTATGAATAAATATTTGTGAAATTATATCATATATTTGAAATGTTGTTGTTTGATATATTTATAAAAAATTAATATTATAATTAATATAACAAAAGGTATTAGGTTATACAAATATCTTCGTGATCTAGCTAGCTAGTTTATCTTTCCAGAATATAACAAAAGGATATTGAATGATTGCTTCCTCACACTCCCAGGCTAGTAAAACTGTAAATGTGTGTATAGTCCATTATCCACAAAGATCTTAAATTAATGACACATCTTGTTCTACTACATGCATGGTGCAACACACTAATTGTGTTCTACATAGAGAGTGGTTTCTTCCAAGCAAGAAAAAAGTTCTCCTTAATTAATTATAGATGGTACATGTCGAAGGGCACAAAATTACACCCATGACCAGGAATTTTGAACTTGTTTGGATATAGATTTTAGGGCAAAGTGGCGAAGCGGGAGAGAAAAACTTTTAAGAGCAATTTAGATAGTTACGTTCTTATTGGATTGCATCCATTAACAAGTTCATAAGTAAATCTTGACCATATATTTTTAAGTATTTATGTTAAACTAGCTTGGATTGATCCACCAGACTAGCTAAGACGTTGATTTGTAATGGACACGCAATATTTTTTTGATATTACTATGGGACTTATATCCATTGCCCACTCCATACTATGCACTTAATATTATCCCCTCCCACTTTTTTTCCTACGTACTATCATGCTCCCCTCCTAGAAAACATTGATATCTCATTCTTCCCACGGTTCCGCTCCTCTCTCAAATTATGCATGGAATTGACATTTTGACGAGAACCCTCTAAGGGGGATAGAGGTGCTTATCGATCGGCAAAATCATGCTCCCTCTCCAAGAAAACATTGATATCTCATTCTTCTCACTGTTCCTCTCTTCTCTCAAATTATGCATGGAATTGACATTTGACAAGATCCTTCTAAGGGGGATAGAGGTGCTTATCGGCAAAATCACACTCGCCAATCTCCTTGTGCTCCTTGACTCCTACTCCTCCTCCTATATCGAGCCCGCCGCTACATATCTCCTCGCCTCAACCACCCAAGAGAACTTTGATTACTACAAAGGAGATCACTATCTGTTGCGGCATGGTGAGGTGAAGCTGCCATTGGCCATGACTGTGGCTAGAGCCCGTCGATGACTCTATGCTCCCCCATACACCACGGCATCCCATAGATCAATGTGATCCAGCCACCACAATGACCTTAGTGCATGGTCGTTCTTGGTAATGATGGCTTTGTTAAACCCCAACATAGGTGATGACCTCCTTGGCTTCTCCAAGCTCCTCCACTTTACCACGGCGGAGTTGGCTGGGGAAGAACTTGTGTCGCAACAATTTGTCTTGTATGTCCATTTTGTAAAAAATCACACGAGAAGAATAGCACGCATCTTAGCATGTGCCTATCATTAAGGATTACTTTTGTAACGCAAAAGCTATCCGCATGCACACAATAAAAAATTATTTCGGCTTCTACATCATGAGATATACACGGCCTCAATTAGTAATGGCTACGTTATGGATTAATAAAAGGAGAAGTGTTATAATGTAAACAACAAGATAATATATACTCCATGAATGGGCACGATAGCTACATGAACCAAGAAACAGAGGCATACAGCGGGTTGCACGAGATATGTCGCTTTCGAAATCAATGGATTCAGGGCAAAACTAGAGCTATCAACTTTCATGACAGACTAATCATATCGATCGTCCTAGCATCACAATGTATAGAACATTATTAGGCATCTAATTGATCATGAGCCACAGATTAAAGAAATTCTTTGGCCACGCCATGCACCATGCACACAAACGCCCGCCTATATATATACGCACCAGTGCACCACCCCAGCGCTACCCAAGCACACACAGCTGAGCACATAAACACACACGGTATGCGCATATAGCTGGCTAGTAATAACCCGTGCGCTTTATACGTGCGTACGTAGGCCAAGCAGGATCAAGCGAGTGATCAACTAATCAATGGAGCTGCTTGGGTTGCTCACCCTGCTCCTCCTGGCGCAAGCCGTGGGGTACCTGGCGTGGACGGCGGCTGCGCGGCGGCGGCGGTCGCGGTGCTACCTCCTGGACTACGCCTGCCACAAGCCGGACGACGACCGCAAGGTGACCACGGAGACAGCCGGTGCGGTGGTGGAGCGCAACAAGCGCCTCGGCCTGGCCGACTACCGCTTCCTCCTCCGCGTCATCGTCCGCTCCGGCATCGGCGAGGACACCTACTGCCCGCGCAACGTCCTCGACTGCCGCGAGGACGCCCCCACCCACGCCGACTCCATCGACGAGATGGACGACTTCCTGCGCGCCACCGTCGCCGAGCTCTTCGCGCGGACGGGCGTCGCCGCCGGCGACGTCGACGTGCTCGTCGTCAACGTCTCCATGTTCTGCTCCGCGCCGTCGCTGGCGTCCAGGATCGTGCGCCGCTACGGCATGCGTGAGGACGTGGCCGCGTACAACCTCTCCGGGATGGGGTGCAGCGCGGGGCTCGTCGCGCTGGACCTCGCGCGCAACGCGCTGCGGGCGCGGCCGGGGTCGCGGTCGCTGGCGCTGGTCGTGTCCACGGAGGCCATCGCGCCCAACTGGTACTCCGGCACCGACAAGTCCATGATGCTGGCCAACTGCCTCTTCCGCTGCGGCGGCGCCGCCGCGCTGCTCACCAACGACCCGGCGCTCCGGGGGCGCGCCAAGATGGAGCTCCGCTGCCTCGTGCGCACCAACATCGCCGCCAACGACGACGCGCACGCCTGCGCGGTGCAGCGCGAGGACGCAGATGGCCGCGTCGGGATCAGCCTCAGCAAGGCGCTCCCCAAGGCCGCCGTCCGCGCCTTCACCGTCAACCTGCGCACCCTCGTGCCGCGCATCCTCCCCTTCTCCGAGCTCGCGCGCTTCGCCGCCGACCTCGTCGCCCGCAAGCTGTGGCGGCAGCGGCAGGGCAGCAAGCCCCAAGGCCGCAAGATCAACTTCAAGACGGGCGTGGACCACTTCTGCCTCCACCCCGGCGGCACGGCGGTGATCGAGGCGGTGAAGCGCAGCCTGGGGCTCGACGACGGCGACGTGGAGCCGGCGCGGATGACGCTGCACCGGTGGGGGAACACGTCGTCGAGCAGCCTCTGGTATGTGCTCTCCTACATGGAGGCGCAGGGGCGGCTCAAGCGAGGGGACAGGGTGCTCATGGTCACCTTCGGGTCGGGGTTCAAGTGCAACAGCTGCATGTGGGAGGTGACTGGCGACATGGCGGACAAGGGCGCGTGGGCGGACTGCATCGCCGACTACCCGCCGGTGAGCGTCGCCAACCCATACCTCGACACCTACGGCTGGCTCAACGACGTCGAAGGCGACACCGTCATCATATAGTTCGTCTCGACGGTTATATGCATCTGCCACTGCAGAACTGTAAACTTTTGTTCATGCTCCCGCCGAAACGGAAGGTGCATAAAATCTCGCCATTATTTTAGGTTCGCGTGTGCAAATCACCTGGGATCAACCATGCATGCATCTATATGTATACCAGTTAGCTAGCTTGCGTGTTTTTTAGTAATGTATAAAAAGTTTGAGCTAATCATCTCTACTATTATAAAGCACCTTGTGGTCGTGGTGGTGGTGGTGGTAGTTCGAACTTTCAATCCAGAACATTCATCTCGCGTGTTGCGATTTGGTTTGCACCGTCCGATCAGCTCGCGATCTGTTCACTGGCCATTCTCCCCTAATTGCGGATCGCAATAACTCCCCGTCCTCAACCTCTCCGCCGCACCCCCCTCTGCCGCCCCTCCCTCTCTCCTCGCCTCATCCAATCTCCCTTTGCCGCCCTCTCTCTCTCACCTCCCTCACCTGCTACCCCCGCCACACCCCCTCTCCGCCGCCCCCTCCCTCTCTCTCCGCCGCACCCGCCGCCTCATCCACTCTCCCTCTGCCGCCCACTCTCTCTCTCTCACCTCCCTCACACTTGCTTGACATGGTCCGCTTTTCTGTGCAGAAAGCCTGAGACCAAAAGAACTCCACTACTGCTTACTGCTTTTGCTGATGAGTCAACTAAAAGGAGTCCAGATGCATTACCGCCCGTAGAAGTCCAATCAGCTCTTTGTCAATGTTGTCAGGCAGGAAATCAAGGTTTGATTCTTTTTCTCCTTTATTCTATGGGATTTTGGAGGCCAACAATGGTGTTTTGCATTGGCTATTTTAGTAAAAAAAATTTATATGAATTACTTAGGTTGTTCAAGACCTATGGGAGGTAATGGCCGCTAAGTAAACACTAAGGCAGCTCATCATGGCAGGGGATGGGGACCTACATCGCCCTTGGGGCTTCTACACCACCCTTGACACCTCCATGCCCGAGAAGGTTCCATCCCTTTCCACTTCCTCTCTTCGTATCTTTTTCTTTGCACACGATTCAAAATTTATCATTCTCGCTCCCTTGTTGGCTTATTGCTTTGTGAGTGGGTTGGTGGCTTGGATAAAAAGGATCATACACGGGAGTTGTTACGCCCTGTATAATTCAGTTTGCTCAGTTCATACCACATTATTCTTTTCCAAATTGTAGCAAGCATCAGATCAATAATTTCTTAAAATTTTTGTTTCAGTGATGTGTTTATACCAGCTTTTTCTAATTTTATATCTTCTTACTAGATTTTTCAGTAATGCCCATGACCTCCCACATGATATCACTTTATTAAATAGGTTTAGATGTTAGCACGTGTCCAGATTCTTCCCTTCGAACCTCTTAGCTAAATTTTATTTAGTTCGGTTACAATAGATAGCCTCAAAATTCATGCGTTGAGACTGGCCATGCATAGTTACATTGGAATGCTCATTCCTTTTTTTTTTGGCTTGTTTTTTATCTTCTTCTAACATCTAATCTCGATGATGGAATTATATTCATTGTTTTTTTCCCCTTATGTAGAAATGTATTTCTGCTAGGAAACTCATCTTGTTGTTTTGCTTGAATTTTATCCAGGTCCAGAAAAACTCATCAATAGTATGCTTCTGACAGCCTTGGAAGGTTAGTATTCTGATGACTTTGAGACTGGGAATTTTGGGTGGCATTAACCGACCGTTTTTTTTTCTTGCAACAATTGATTCTAGGCTCACTATTTGGGCTAAATACATTTAGACATAGGATTGGGTTGTATGATGTTACCTTGTACCTACTCATAGGCTCTTATCTTTGTGCTATGTTACTCTGTATCTACTGATCTTTTTTTTGTGAGGTTTACTTATATTGATAATTGATGGTGAATGTTGACTTCATATACCTGGTAAGTGGTAAAATGCTGAAACTAATTCATATCTCTGATTTGAAAATTTCCTAACAGAATGCATACAATGTGTGGCCTTATAGTATTATTTAGTCCACTCAAATTTCCAAGTTGCAAACTTCTTTAAAAAGTTATATCTACCGTGTTTATGGGGTTCTTTCGAATGAAAATGCTTTTAGGTCCATACTCAGTTTCAGATTAGTATTATGTGTGTGCAGAGTTGTTTAGTTATTGTTCTTTGATTTTTTTAAGAATAGTTTGAAGGAATAGCTGCAATACCTCTTTCTTCTTTTGAGACACATGGATATGCTACTGACAGGAATAAATATGAAAGCCCTATTTACTTTTTCTAATAATGCACTATTGTCTATAGGATAACCTCCTAGCACAATATGTATCATGTATTGCATATACTCTATAATTGGTCCTTTCCTAGATAAATATGAACTAAGATTTTGTCTGTATAATCTTTAATTGGTCCTTTCTTAGATAAATATGAACCAAGATTCTGTCTCAGCTGCAGGTAATGTCGACGAACATGGAAGTGCCTCAATTCAACTAGGATTTTACCATATTTCTTAAGACAACGTTGCCTCCTCTAAGATGGCTATTTTTTAAATATCGATGCTAGATACAGAAGACAAGCCGTGTGTCACTATTAAAATTATTGAATTTTGTTTTGTAGTTTTAAAGTTTGGTTTAGCTGGTTGGGATTATAAAAAAAACACTCTTTATTGTCATGATGTATTGAGTTTGAACGTGTTTTAGTATCTGTCTGTTTTAGTACCTGTTTAGGAACCTAGACAAGGTGGTGCATGGCTAATAAAAGGAAATGAATTGACAAAGAATTGCCTTCTTTATACTACACCTTTCATGCTCTCGGCCTGAAAGTAGTTAACATATAATGTCTTTCCTCTAAATCACCTTTCATGTTTATATATTTTTCTATGAACTATGTTTTCCGTTCATCCCTTTATGGTCCGTGGCAGAGCACGGGCATTGTACTAGTCCACATATACACACAAGTGCTCTCTTACAATGTGACCGCGCATGCTGTTATATCCCTTTAATTTATATGCAAGATTTCATCCATCCATACACTCATTTAAGAGAAATATACTTAGGGGCGACTAGGGAACGGTTTCCCGTCGGGGCCCCAACCCGGCGGGATAGCTCCCCTCCACTCGCCGCCTCCTTCCTGCGCGCCCTCCCCACCCCCGCCGCCTCCTTCCTCCGCCTCGGCCGACGACGCCCTCGCCGCCGCTCATCCGCCCCCGCCCGCCGCCTCCTTCCACCGCCCGGCCGCTCCGCCTCTTGCTCCGCACACCCCCCGCCTCCTTCCTCCTTCGGCGGCGGCGCCCGCCGCCGCCGGCCGCCGCCCTTGACCTCCGCCGTCGCCGCCCTAACCCGAGGGGGTGAGGGGCCCTCCATCGCCGCCCACCCGCCGCCTCTCCCGGCTCGACGACGCCACCGCCGCCGCCGCCCGACCTCCTTCTAAACCCCGAGGAAACCCACATATTTCCTAACCCGAACCCGAAACGGCGGCGACGGCGAGGGCGACGGCGGCAACGGCAAGGTCTACGGCGTCGAGGTAGGCCTCCTCCTTCCTCCTCCTCCTCTACAGCCGGCGAGAGCGAAGGGCTGGGTGCGACAGCGCGGCGGGGAGCTTAGCGCTGCGAAGGGGAGCGGGTCAGTGGACACGTGTCGCCGGGGGGGCTATCCCGTCCGGGAACGGGATCCCGTGCGGAGGCATTCCTGATATACTTTGCCTAAGTTATAAGAGCTAGTTTGATGCATGTCACGATGGCATGCTTCGGGCACCTTTGTCTCCTAGGCACTCGAATGAATAGCGATTGGTGCGATCTCGATACGTGACATGAATTTAACCCATGCGGTTGGGCGGCGGTTATATATCTTTGGATTTATTTTACTCGGCATTTTGATTTGTAAAAGCTAAACATCATAAACTTTGGTCAATAATTAGACTGGTCTGAAAACTGAGCTTAGCTCAGCGGTGCGGAATAAGGGATGCATTGTCCCTCACTCGGGTTTGAGACCGACTTGTTCATATGCACAGAGATTTTCTCCCCTGATCCTCCCAACTGCAAAAAAAAAGAGACTGGTTTAACTAACTGAATTTTCATATTGTTTTGACTAGCTGGTTTTTTAGGCTGGTTTAACTAACTGATATTTTAGACTGGTTTAACTAATTATTATGCAATTATATACACAATTAGCACGCTATTTTTTCTTGAAAAAAAGGACAAACGGATTAGTCAAAAACCTACGGCTTGTGCGCCATAAAAACATATATGAAACTATTTATACTTGCAGCAAATATATATACATGCATATCCAAAAATTAACTGCGTGTGTGCATGGTTGCGCTGCTAGCTATAAGCTATTACTGATTTAGGGGCTGTTTGGTTGCACGAACCATCTCAGCCTGGCTCGTATGAGTCAGTCAGGCTGAGAAGATGCAAGTGATGTTGTTTGGTTACCCTGTACTTGATAAGCCAGGCTGCGCATAGATATTGTTTGGTTGACCATACAGATTAGAGTGGGATACACAAATTTAAGAGTAGGGCAAATAAATTTTTTAAAATAAGTTTAGAAAATCTATGAATTTAAAATGAAAATAAAAATTTCAAAACAAACAATAGATAATAAAAAATTTAATTTTTTGAAATTTATATGGCAAGTGTGGTCTAGTTTTATTAAAAAAAATGTCAGGAACCCATTTTTAAAATTGGTTCGGTAATCGGAAAAACTAATCAAAAGATATAGCGAAAAAACGAATTAAAAAAGTATTGAAATATGTGCCTTGGCTTCAGCGACAGCCTGCATGCATGTGCCTTGGCTTAACCTGCATGCGCTGATACGGCTGAATCGCCCGTTCCTGCCGAGCCTAGCAGGGAATTTGCATGAGGTTGGCCTAACTCCAGACTACAAACAGACAATCAAACACCTGCTCCATGCACCATCTCGGCCTAGCCAAGCCAGATGCGGGCAACCAAACAGCCCCTTAATTACTATGTTGGGTGAGTGCCTGAGCGATGAGCACCCTAAATCGGCGCCTCCTGTAAATTATATATGCTGTGAGGATTATATTTCCATGACTAGTTCTCTGAAATGAATGTGGAGGTTCGGAGGCTGACGGATACGTACTTACGTAATTATCTCATAGTTGAGCGACGATAGGTTTTTTTTTTTCAAAAAAGAACGACCATAGGTGTTGGCGACGCGTGACGGCGTGAGGAGATACGGATACGTGCCTGGAGCCGTGGGCCATGCACGCAAATGTATATAGCTCCGACGCATAGGCTAGGCCGGTGGGCATGCGCACCATGGCCCATAGAGACAGGTACAGGCGAAGGTGGGATAAGAAATATCTGTTCGATCTGGTACTGTATAAAAAATTATGGATTAAAATATAGGAAGAGTGATTTTCAATCTGTATCCATTTCATATCCATATTTTGATGATATGTGAAAAAATACTACATAAGTCAACAAAATAGATATCCAATAACATGAGGTCAACATATATATTCTTTATGGCTTTATAAATAGTGACTGCTATGTAACATGAAATACCATTTGTTTATGTATATGTATTTAGATATGATAAATATTCTTTAATAGGCACTATAATATAACATTTTTAATAGTTATATATTTTTTAATTGTTTACTATTTGTAATTATATGTAACCGATTCAAGTTCAATCCACATCCGTTCTAAGTCCATACCCTGAATCATTTATATTGGTATGATCTGTATTCGAATATGGGAAACAAAATACTACCTCCGGTCATAAAAATAAGTCGTTGTTGACTTTTGTACACATTTTTCATCATTCGTCTTATTCAAAAAACAGCCCACGGTCCTCATTTATTTTGTTGTGATTTGTTTCATGATTTATATTTATATATGTTTGCACTAAATTTTTAAATAAGACAAATAGTTAAATGCGTGTCTAGAAGTGAACGACAACTTATTTTTATGACCGGAGATAGTATAAGCTACGATAGGAGACATCGAGTCAAGCAACGTGCGTGACTGAAGACCGTGGGCCGCACGCCGGGAGAGAGCGACGGGCAACGGCCCGGAGACAGATCACAGACGTCCGTGGTGCGTACTGCTGCACCGCATGCAGCCATGCAGGGGAAGGGACGTGCGTCCGGTCGTCAACGGGAGCACATATATAGTCAGGAGGAAAAGACATGGAAAACAAAAAATTTTCAGGGATATTGGATCGGGGAGTTTGAACCCGACGTGAATCGAACACGCAACCTTCTGATCTGGAGTCAGACGCGCTACCATTGCGCCACGGATCCCACGTGCTAATTCTGCGGATGAATATCATCAGTATCCTGAATATTGAGCCGCCGAGCAACCTGCTGGCCGCTGCCACACATTCACACCGATTTCCACGATAACCTCACGCGCGACGCCTCTCGGGCCTCCGCACATCCGTTCTTTTCAACAAGCAAGATCAACGCGTCCACGGGGCGTCGATTAAGGCGTACATGTGTGAAATTTAAAAAAAACGCGTCCACGGGGCGTCGATTAAGGCGTACATGTGTGAAATTTAAAAATATTTAAATTTTCTACGATCCGTTGGTACCAAACCTTAGTTTTTTAAGAAAACAACTAAATTGTTGTAGTTTTTATAAAATTGTCTTAGAAACCAATATTTAAAGATATGATAATGGGACATTGTGCGAGGATATAGTTGGCTACATTAATTCATGTATCAATTAATCTAATACGGATATAATACATATTTTGTGAATACCTAGTTTTTCAATTAAGCTTCAATAAATAGATCAAACTGATTAGAAACCAAGCATGCATGTGTCTTCCTAAAGAGCTAAAAACCTACTAGATGCTATAGCAAAGCCCTGGCATCTAGGCCGCCTTCTCTGCACTCACGTGTCTCTTTGTCCCTTATCATCTGCTCAATAGCTGAAATAAAATACAAACCAAGCTATCTAATCCCTATTCATTTTACATGAGCAAATTTGATAGCTGAAGCGAAAGGATTTGCAGAACCGAAGAACCGAAAAAAGTAACTACTTTGGCGTATAAATTCAGCTAAGATGTGGTTTGTAAACGTACTTAGACTTCAAATTATGGTATTGCTCTATCACAATAATGGTGATAGAGCAACTGTTTTCAGATCTAATCGCGAATTTTTTTGGTGATGGTGAGAACATGGGTGGTGGTGCTAGAGGTAGAGGGCGTAGTGGAGGCCGTGGTTTTCCAGATTGGCGTGGTAGAGGCAATGTGGGATTTGGGGGCAGGATGAGTGGCCCGCCCCCTGGACATAGGATGCATGATGCTGCTTATCATTCCTCTTCTCACTCTGGGTCTAATGCTCATCATTGGAATCAAAGCTTTCTCCCGTCTTCTGGATCTAGTTCTTTTGGTGTTTGGAACCAGGGTGTTGTTTCTTCTGATGCTAGTGTTTCTATGTTTGGTAAACGTGCGGGTCCTATGAGTTCTCATTCTCAGGGGAATTTTGTTGCTTCCCGTAGTCAATCTAGTTCAACAACTTTTGGTGTCGTTAAGTCTGGTTATGGTGGTGAATGCAAGAGTGCTTGGGAAGGTGGGCTCTCGTGGAAATCTGGTTCCGATCAGTCGGTTCAACATGAGGCTTGGCAAGGCAAGAAGAGTGGAGAAAAAGATGAGAAATCTAAGCTTGGTTTTGGGGCTAAGGATGGGATTCTAGGACCCTGCTTTCAATGTGGCAGGAAGGGACATGTATTTGCTGAGTGTCCTAATTTGGTTAAATGCTTCAACTATGGCAAAGATGGACATGTCTCCTCTTCTTGCTCTTGGAAAAAACCTTGGGAATGTGTAGCTCAATCCTTTGGGATGCAATGTGAGGACGTTGGTTTTTTCTTCATACCTGGTGCCAAAAATCCTTTATCTCATTTTGATAAAGCTAGTGCTGCTCTTGTTTCTATCACTCAAGATATAGCTTCTGTCGAGGAGGTTCAAAAAGAGTTTGCTGCTATTTTTGATTCTAAACATTGGTCTGGTCCAGTAAAGAGGATTAAAGATGACCAATTCCTTGTCAAATTTCCTTCCCCAGAGGCAGTGAAGGTAATGTCTGGATGTCTAGAAATGAGAATGCGGTGTGCTGAAGCATTTCTGAAAATTGAGCCTTGAAAGACAGGGATTGGAGCTAAAGGGGTTTTGCAGAAAGCATGGGTGAGAGTTCACAACGTTTCGATGGAGCAAAGAGAAGAATCTGTTTTGTTCTATATCAGCTCTTTAGTTGGCAAGCCTATTGAGTTGGATCTTAATAGTTTGGGAAATTTGGACTTTGTTAGAGTTTTCATTGGGTGTAGAGATGTCTCTTGTTTTTCTGCAATAGCAGAAGGATGTCTGGAAGATGCTTTTTATGACTTTTATTTCGAGATTGAGGAAGTAGTTGATTTGGGAGCTACTCATCAGAAAGATTGGGCAATTCCCTCTTCTGCTTTTGATGCCCTTGATGCTGAAGATATCACAAATTTAAAAAAACAGAAAACTGATGGTTCAGTGATACCAAAAACCCAAGCTATGCAAGAAGGGAATATTAGTGCATTAGGGGGGAAAGGTGCTGGTAAGGGTAAGGCTGTATCTCTTGATAGCTCTTTCGAGAGTATCCCTTGTTCACTCATTGTTTCTGGAATTGTTGAGGTGGAAAGTAAGGCTGTGCAGGTTCATGGAAAAAAATCTACCAGCATGGATATTATCTTGCCTATAAAAAATTTAGAATCACAGTCTTGGTCTCTGCAACCTTGTTCTCACAAGTTTACTCTTGAAGAAGTGCAGACTGATTGCAATGATGTCTCTGTCTCTGATTGCATTCCTGTGGTTTCCTTTCCTGATTCCCCTAAGAAGTTTCCCACCAAGGTTCCTTCCAGTTCTGTCAAATGGTGCTCTAGTTTTTCGCCTGAGTGGAACTACTTTTCAGCAAATCTGGTGAGAGGAAATCTTTCGTCTGGCAGTTCCTGGGTGGATAAGTCTCATTTGGTTAATGATACTGAAAAGGAGAAACAGTTGGTGGTCTGCTCTCCTGATCCAATACCACCTTCTTCTCAAATCCCCATTCAGCAAGATCTCCTGAGTGGTGACTTCTCGTCAGTACCTCGTAGAAGTGCAAGACTAAAATCTACTGCCAATGTTCATGCTCTAAAGAAGGTTGGGATGCAAGCTAAGAAAAGGAACCTTGAAGGTACCCTTACATCTAAAAATTCTTTCTCTGTTCTTAATGATACTCAGCTTTTAGAAACTGCTCATAAAATGGGAGTTATTTTGCCTGATGATTCTTCTTTTGCTTTGGATGCCATTAGAGCTCTAGAAAATGCTAGACTAGATCTTTTTATTAGCACCAATAAAACTAAAAATGCTAAAAATTCTCCTGATGGTGTTATTAATATAGACAATTCTGATGATAAGATTATTGGTGGTGAGAATGACACTGATTCTTTAGCTTTGGTGATTAAAAATACTAAAAATAAGCACAGGAATAGGTTTAAAGGTGTTTCACCTATTTCTGGAGCTAGAAAAAGAGGCAGACCCCCTAAAAAATCAACATGACTAGTGGATTAAACTGTTTGTTTTGGAACTGTAGAGGCATGGGTAAGCAGGGCTTCTGTAAAATGCTTAAAGATGTGGTGAACAATTATTCTATTGACATTGTGGGTTTATCTGAAACTAAAAAAGCTTGTTATTCTGAAGTTTTTTTAGAAAAATTGATAATAACAAGGTTTTTTTTTTCTGGAATTGGGTTCCTTCTAAGGGTAAATCAGGTGGGATTTTATGTGGTATCTCTATTAGTAAGTTTGATGTTTTGGGGGTTAGAAAAGGTAATTTTATACTTGTTGACACCCAAATTTGGCACGATTTTACGGTTATTTTGGTGCCAAAAAGAGGGTAAAAAATAGCATATTCGGCCAAAAATTGAGCTAGATCGGCACATACTCGGAGGTCATTATTAGTTGATCGCCTAATATTGGAAAAGATCTTGGTCCGCTTTTATGCATGCATATGTGTGGAAAATAGCCGATCAAAGGAGATATGGTTCATATAATCCAGCATAAATATGATACAATCGGCTTTTATATGTGTGTTAATAAGCCAGGCAAGGCATTGATCGGTTTGTATACGTGCATACGTACATGGAAAATTGATGGCCGGTTGATCAAGTTAATGAGCTGATTGTGGTGGTTGATTGAATTAATTAAGGGAACTAATCATATTTGCGAAACACTGATCGGCTTGTCATAGGTTTATATATGCATATGTGCGTGCATGGAAGGTTAATCGTATATGGTCGATCATGTCATCCAATGATTCACGTAATGCATATTTGGGATCATGAGCAATATTGGAAAGGCTAGCTATAATTCGGTGATTCCAGGGAGCCGCTTGGAGAGGTCAATAGCCGATCAGGAAGCTATACGTGGAGATCAAGAATTCATAATCGGCTCTACATGTCGAGCTCTGTACGTGATGAAGGCCAAAGAAATTATACATGCATGTGGTATTCACGTGGTAATCAGAAAAGGAAGAAAAGGCCCACGTGAAGGCCAATCGGCAATTAAATTGGTATTGATTATATTTGGAAGGTCCTGTACGTGATGAAGATATATCATGTGGCGATCAAGATCGTATGCAAGCAGGATTAAAGAAGCATCACGTGGAGACATGGCGAGCTACGAAGAATCACGTCGGCTAGCTTTTTATATTAATCTGCTTTTATATTATTAGATATATATTGAGTCAGTTTGTATCTAGTCTATGCCTTGCACGTTAAGTTTAGTCGGGTTAGTTATTTTAGGTAACTAAGAGATAAGAGTCCATGTCAAGTTACCGGATAAGCCGGTGCGTCTTTAGTATAAATAAGGGCTGCCGTGCAGCATGTAAGGGATCTATCTTCTATCAATCAATAATACATCTACTATTTCGTCTACCTGTTACCCTTGTGCTATGAATCCGATCGATTCTCTCGTATCGGTATTCAAAGTACACGCCGGCGTCTACTGTCTCGATTAAGTTCGATCTCCTCGCCGTCGACTCCATCGGTAGGGACTGTCTCGGTTCAGTCCGATCTCCTCGCCGTCGGCATCGAAATACTATCTCCTGGTGGCATTGCTGCGCATCGCCGTCCGCCAGGAGGAGTTAGGTTCCGCCCGAAATACTATCTCTCGGCGGCATTGCTGCGCATCGCCTTCCGCCGGAGGTGTTAGGTTCCATCTCGCTCCATTGGCTCGACGTCTCATTGTTAAGCCGGTCATCGGATTATCGTCCAAGCTATTGGTAAAGCGCTCATCGCTTCGCCGGCGGCTTGTTTGCTCTATCGGCTCGACGTATCATAGTTAAGCCGATCATCAGATTATTTCCCAAGCTATCGGTAAATCTTCATTGCTTCGCCGGCAGCTTGCCTATCGGAAACCTTGCCGATTGCAAAAGGTCAAATCGGCTGGCACGTCCTCGGAAAGCCCGATCCCCTGTTGTTCGGCGGTAGTTGGTGCCGGGAAACCACTTTTCCGCGTCAACAATACTGCAAGTGGTGGTGTGGGATAAGATGAAAAAAACTAAATGGAGTGTTTTAGTAGTTTATGGTGCCCCTCATGCAAAAGACAAGGTTGAGTTTTTGACTGAACTCTCTAATTTCTGTTCCTCTGATATTATTCCTATCATAGTTGGTGGGGATTTTAATATTATGAGAAATTCCGCTGATAAAAATAATGGTGTGGTGGGTGGTCACTTGGTAGATTTATTTAACTCTACTATTGCTGTTGGTGATCTCAAGGAATTACCTCTAGTGGGAGGTAATTTCACCTGGTCCAATATGCATTAAAATCCTACTTTGGAAAGATTAGATAGAGTCTTTGTCAATTCTGCTTGGGAAAATCTTTTCCCTTTTGTTCATCTCTTTAAGCTGCCTAGAGTTTTTTCTGACCATAATCCCCTAGTGGTTTCTACATCTCATCCTGTAAGTACTAAAAAGCCTTACAAACCTTTTATTTTTAATAAAAATTGGCTTAAAAAGTCAGATTTCAGTGATATAGTTGCAAATATTTGGGACTCCAGAGATTGCAATGGTGATGCTATCTCTGTTTTCCTCCTTAAGCTTCATAAAGTTAAGAAAAAGTTAAAAGGGTGGGGGGCTGATACTTTTGGTGAAAGTAAGAGAAATAAGGCTAATATTTTGGCCAGACTAGAAGAGCTTGAGGCTTTAGAAGAATCTTGTCCCTTGTCTGACAATCTTGTTGCTGAAAAAATTATTTGTCTAAAAGACATTATGCATGCTTGTGAATCAAGAGGAGGCTCATTGGTCTTCGGTCTCCCACCAACAATGGCTGTTGAAAGGAGACAATAACACTGCTTATTTTCACAAGTGTGCTAATGGTAAGAAAAGAAAAAATTACATCTATTCTCTCCAAGATAGTATGAAAGAAATCTTAGGGACAGATGACTTGGTCAATCATGCTGCAAGCTATTACAAAAATCTGTTTAAAAAAGATCATCATTCTGATAACACTTTCTTTAAACTTGATAATATTTGGAGTGTGGAAGAAAAAGTTTCTCAGGATGAAAACCTAGACCTAGTTTCTGATTTTACATTAGAAGAGGTTAAAGAAGCTGTCTTCTCTATGAAAATGAATAAAGCTGCTGGTCCTGATGGCTTCCCTATTGAGTTCTTTCAACATTGCTGGGATATTATTAAATTTGACTTACTTAAAATCTTTGCTGATTTTCACAAAGGAATTCTTGATGTCAAAAGACTTAATTATGGCATTATTACCTTGATCCCTAAGAAATCAGAGGCTAATACTATAACCCAGTTTAGGCCTATTTGTCTCCTAAATGTGGTGTACAAGATAATCACAAAAGTGTTGACTAATAGGATTGAGCCTGTTTTAAACAGAATAATTGCCAATTCTCAAAATGCTTTTCTAAAAGGTAGAGACATTATGGATGGAGTACTTGCCCTTCATGAGATTATGCATGAGGCTAAAAAGAGTGGTGATTGTTCTATTTTTCTTAAATTGGACTTTGAAAAGGCCTTTGACAAAGTTAGTTGGTCCTTCCTGGCTCATTGCCTTCAACTTAGGGGTTTTGGTCATATTTGGTGTAATTGGATTGAGAAGATTGTAAGTGGAGGGACTCTTAGTGTGTTAGTTAATGGAGTTCAAAGTGGTTATTTTAAGAGTGAAAAGGGTGTAAGACAAGGTGACCCTCTGATATGCACACGCCTCGATTTAAGACATGTACGTATTAGTTTGGTCCCGATCTTCCGTCGTAGGAGAAATCTGTAGGGGCGATTCGTGACCTTGACGAAGGGGAAGCTAACCACGATCTGATGAACGCGACCAGCAACCTCACAATCGCTAAACCACTCCTCTGATTTGGTATCAATCGTGTCAAAACACGTCACAGGAGAATTGCAAGAACAACAGCGGAAGAATCACTCGGATGAATGATTATATGTGAGACCTCAATAGTTGGGGCACGATGGCCTTACAATTAGCAATAGCTAAACCAAAAATCCAGATCTACCTCCCTTCTCACGCAAAGCAGTATATAAAGAACCAGGCCTCCAAATATTTATGGCAGTCGCACAAAATTAGCAACCGTGCATTAAAATAATTTCCTTCTATTCCTTCTTAGTCTTCACGGCTGAAATTAAAAGTAGCTTTCCTTGCATGCATGTCTTCATGGCCGGCTAAAAATAAAAGAAACTTTCCTTCTTAGTCTTCATAGCTATATGGCTCTCACGTACACAGCTGCATGTTGGCTGAATTTTCTAGGCTCCTTGGTCGGTTTCTTCTCCAATAATTTCTGCATGTTTAATAACACATACACAAATATTTTTAGGCAGTATCATTTGTTCTGTAATTAAATAATTAACCTGAGCAAGAAATGAATTCACCTTTTGTCCAAGACGTCGTGCACGGGCACGTGTCATGGGTCCTTGCACAAAGGTTGGGTCCTTCGGCTGTGATCCAGGGATGTCCTCATCATACTCCCCCTCTTGAGAAGGAGTCGACCTCGACTCTGTTTCTTCTTCATCCCCAAAGTAAGGAGATAAATCAGCGACATTGAAAGTATCGCTTACCCCATAATCCTCGGGCAGCTCTAACTTGTAGGCATTGTCACCAATCTTTGCTAGAACCTTGAAAGGCCCATCTCCTCGGGGCATCAACTTGGACTTTCTTTGTTCGGGAAAGCGATCCTTTCTGAGATGCAACCATACTAGATCTCCCTCCTCAAACAGCATCCTCTTCCGACCCTTATCAGCATGCTTCTTGTATTGGTCCTGCATCTTGTCAATGTTCATCCTTGTTGTCTCATGGATCTTGCGAATAAACTGAGCCCTCTTTTCGGCATCCAGATTTACTCTTTCTTGAGGCGGCAAAGGTAGCAGATCGATCGGTGCGATGGGCTTGAAACCATAGACAACTTCAAATGTACTGAACTTTGTGGTTGAATGAACGACCCGGTTGTATGCAAATTCAATGTGCGGTAGGCACTCCTCCCATAGCTTCAGGTTCTTCTTGAGGATGGCCCTCAACATGGTGCCAAGAGTGCGATTGACAACCTCGGTTTGTCCATCATGCAGGGGTGACATGTTGTTGAAAATAAAGTTTTGTCCCCACTTTCCCCATAACGTCCTCCAAAAGTGGCTCAAAAATTTAGCATCACGATCTGATACGATGGTTCTGGGAACTCCATGCAAGCGAATAATTTCTCTGAAAAACAGGTTAGCTACATGGGACGCATCATCACTTTTATGACAAGGAATAAAGTGAGCCATCTTGGAAAAACGATCGACCACAACAAAAACACTATCCCTCCCCCCTTGAGTTCTAGGCAATCCCAACACAAAATCCATAGAAATATCTTCCCAAGGTGCCTTAGGAATAGGGAGAGGTGTGTACAAACCATGTGGATTCAGACGTGACTTGGCTACCTGACAGGTTGTGCACCTTTTCACAAAGCGCTCCACGTCGCGTCTCATCTTTGGCCAGTAGAAATGTGTGGCCAAGACGTCTTCGATCTTCGAACACCAAAATGACCCATCAATCCACCTCCATGGGCCTCCTGCATCAATAAAAGACGAACGGAACTTGCGGGAATACAAAGTTTGTTAGCTCTAAACAAATTGCCATCATTCAACACATATTTATCCCAACACCTCCCCTCTTTACACTTAGCATATATTTCCTTGAAATCCACATCACCGCATATAGTTCTTTTAAGCCTTCCAAACCAAGAATTTTGCAATCAAGTTGAGACAATAATGTGTATCGTCGAGACAATGCATCAGCAACTATGTTGTCTTTACCCTTCTTATGCTTCACAACATACGGAAAAGTTTCAATAAATTCTATCCACTTAGCATGTCGACGGTTCAATTTACTTTGGCTACGGATATGTTTCAATGATTCATGATCTGAATGTATGACAAATTCTTTTGGCGAGGTAATGTTGCCATGTTTCTAAAACTCTAACCAAAGCGTACAATTCTTTGTCATATGTCGAATAATTCAAAGTTGGACCACTCAACTTTTCACTAAAGTATGCAATTGGTTTCATCTCTTGCATGAGCACACCCCAATCCCAATACCACTAGCATCACATTCGATTTCAAATGTTTTATCAAAGTTAGGTAGTGAAGAAGTGGTGCATTGGTCAACTTATCTTTTAAGGCGTTGAAGGCTTTCTCTGCGCCGTGCCCCACTTGAAAGTGACATTCTTCTTGGTCAGCTCATTTAGCGGGGCAGCCAGCGTGCTAAAATCCTTGACGAACCGGCGATAGAAACCGGCCAGTCCATGGAAACTCCTTACCTGTGGTATCGCGTGGGCGTAGGCCAAGCTTGGATGGCCTCCACCTTCTGCGCATCAACTTCAATTCCCTGCGCAGTCACAACAAAGCCAAGAAAAACAACTCGATCCGTGCAAAAGTTGCACTTTTCGAGGTTACCGAACAAGCGCGCCTCTCTTAAAGCATTAAAAACTTGGCGCAAATGATCCAGGTGCTCTTCCAAAGACTCGCTATAGATCAGTATATCATCAAAATAAACTACCACAAATTTCCCGATGAAAGGCCTCAAAATTTCATTCATCAAGCGCATAAATGTACTAGGTGCATTTGTAAGACCAAATGGCATGACTAACCATTCATACAATCCAAATTTGGTTTTAAAGGCCGTTTTCCATTCATCGCCCAAGTTCATTCTAATTTGGTGGTAGCCACTACGCAAGTCAACTTTCGAAAAGACAGTCGAGCCACTTAACTCATCAAGCATATCATCTAACCTAGGAATAGGGTGACGATATTTCACAGTAATATTATTAATGGCTCTCGGTCTATGCACATTCTCCAAGATCCATCCTTCTTGGGTACCAATAACACAGAACAGACAAGGGCTTAAGCTTTCACGTCGTACCCTTTGTCGAGGAGCTCTTGCACTTGGCGTTGAATCTCCTTGGTCTCCTCGGGATTAGCTCGGTATCTTTGGGCGGTTTGGCAAAGCCGCCTGGCACCAAATCAATTTGGTGCTCTATTCCCTCAATGGTGGTAACCTGCTGGCATCTCTTCGGGAACACATCTCCAAATTCCTGCAGAAGGAAACAATGAAACTAGGCAAAATAGAGGGTAAGTCGTTAGTGGAGAAAAGGGTTTCCTTGCACACAAGTGCAAAACACTCTTGGGGTTGATTGTGGAGCTCTCTCATCTCACTCTTTGTGGCTAAAAGGACATGGCCCTTAGACGATATGACGCTCCTCTTCTCACCCTTTCCTTTCTTTTCTCTCACTTTTGGCTGGTGGCTCTCACTCTCAATTTTGTGGTTGGCACTCTCCTTCTTGTGCTTTCTCTCACGCTCAGCTCTCTTGGAATCATCCTGGAGTATTTCTTCTGGAGTCATGGGCACCAAAGAGACCTTCTTGTCGTTGTGCATGAAAGAATATTTGTTGGATAGCCCATGATGTGTAGTGTCCTTGTCATACTGCCATGGCCTCCCAAGTAGCAGAGCACAAGCTTGCATTGGCACTACATCACATTCCACAAAATCTGAATAACTCCCAATAGAAAAAGGAACTCGTGCCATAGCAGTTACCTTTAGCTTGCCACATGAGTTAAGCCACTGTATATAGTACGGTTGTGGGTGAACACGGGTGGTCAAGCCAAGCTTCTCAACCATCTCAGTACTGGCAATATTATTGCAGCTCCCTCCATCTATGATTACCCTGCATGAGACCCCGTTGATCACAAATTTAGATTGGAACAAGTTGTGCCTCTGCCCAATCTCAGCCTTCTCTATCTGCGAATCGAGGACTCTCTGAGACAACCAAGCTGGTATGGTTGGTATCAAAAGTGATCTCTTCCCTTCCGAATCGGGCGTACTCTTCCATTTGTTCAGTTCGAAATCTTCCTCCACCTCACTTGCGTAAGTGTATTCTCCATCTTCTCGTATGAGAAGGGCTCGCTGATTGGGGCAATCCTCATATAATGTCCCTTCCTTTGCACTTGAAGCATTCAATATCTCTAGTTCTCCCGGTTGAGGCAATGACGAAGAACTCTTGGCGGAGTACTCTTCTTACGGGAATCAATGTTCTTGAACTTAGAAGAAGTACTTTTGCTTGCAGAGGTTTCTTTATCATCATCACCGCATTTCGACCGGCAGACGACTTATCAACTTTCCAAGGCTTGGAAGTCTTGGAATATGAACGGTTTGATTTGCTGAACCCTGTTTCTTCCTCGTACTTGCCTTTCGCCTTGCAAGCATAATTAAATAGCTCATCTAAGGAGTTATATACCTGAAAATCCAATATATCTTGGATCTCCTATTGAGCCCACCCAAGAATCTGCCATCTTCGCATTCTCCTCCTCTTGCACATTAGCACGGAGCATACCAACTTGCAGTTCTTGGTAATACTCCTCCACTGACTTGCTTCCCTGATTCAATCTCTGCATTTTATTTAGCAAGTCCCTCTCAAAATATGCAGGCACGAATCTTGCCCTCATCAAACGTTTCAGCTCATTCCAGGTCTGAGGGATTCTGTTCCTCTGATGGATCTGATTCCACCAAATTGAAGCATACCCCAAGAACTCGCTTGTAGCAGCACGAACACGTCGGTCTTCAGGGAACAAGTGACAGTTGAACTTTTGCTCCGCCTGCAACTCCCAATCAAGATATGCCTCCGGATCAAATTTGCCATCAAACTTGGGCATCTTCATTTTACCGATGCGATCGTCCCTGCGGCCTTCTTGGCGGTCATCCCGACGGGCATCCGGGCGGTCATCCCCACGGACATCTTGGCGGTGATTGGGTTGTCCGCCATTACCACCCATTCCCTGGCGGTTAAAGGCAAGTCGCCGCTGAACACGCCCCAAATGATTATTTTCAGCAACTTCTTCAATGTTTTCCCCATCATTAGCGGCTTGCTGAAATGCCGCGTTGACGTTGTCTCGGGGCCTTGCGGAACAGCATTGCTGCATTTTGATTTCTCAGCGCTCGCCGTGGTGCATTTTGCCGTGGATCCATCTGATCGAGCCGGTCTTCAAAGCCTCCCAGACGGTGCTCCAGTCCGTCCAGGCGCAACTGCACCTGATCATGCAGCATCCGCTCGAAGGTGTTGGCAAATCGGTCCATCATGGCCTGGGACCGGGGCGACAAAGGTGCCGCTGGTGGCTGCTCCACATCATCGATGTCGTCCTCCTCCTCATGGTCTCCCCCATGAGCGTTCCTAGAGCTTCCTGACATGGTTAGCGCAAACAAAAGAAAGACCCTAGCAGTGCTACAAAATAATGAACTCACAACTCTCTCTCTCTCCTTACCAACTGAAGTTCTTACCCTTCTCAATGTGAGCTTATGTGTTTGCTGGTTCGTGATAACTCAAAAGAGAGTGAGTAGAGCGATTGCAAGGTACTAGAACACGCGGATCAATGGTAATTTGTGGAGCTCTAGGTATGTAATTTATAGTCAAGGAGCAGCGATCAGTAATTCACAAGATGCAAAATTGAATAAATGTTCACACAAGTACTAGTCTTAGTTGCTGATCTGAAAAGGTTTCACCAGGCAAACTCAACTAGTGGCAAGAGCAGAACTTGGAGAAAATTTGGAAGCAACCGAGCAACTGATGACACTTCTTTCTCCTCTTTTCTTTACTTCTTTTCACTTCTTTCTCTTTTTTTTTTTCACTTCCTTTCACCTTTTTTTTTTTTTTTTTTTTCCACGCCCAAATACGATTTGGACAGAAGGACTGAAATCAGCTTCTGAACAGCAGAGAAGTCTGCGGCAGCTGAAACTTCAAAGTCGTGCAGATTCCAAACCACTCAATGAAAATTCACGAAATTTGACATGGAGATGGATTTTTGAGTTAGGAAGCCAACAAAAGTGGTTTGAATTGGTTTGGATTTCTAGAGACAAAGATATCCACGGTTTAGTGTCTGCTGTACACAGGGAAAATTTCTGGACGTGAGATGGGATTTCAGATCGGAGCAGCTTCTTTGAGGCTTTTTTTTTTTTTGGAAGGATTTCTAGATTATGCATAAACGGAGAAGATCAGCAAATAGACAAGACCAGACGAACAAAAACTCAAAATAACAAATTGAAATTAACAGATCGAAAAGCTAGAACAGGCTCGGAGTTGGGTATTTTTGTATGGCAATTTTCTGGACGTAGGTAAAACAAAATTCAATCTACTACTAAAGGATAGATGATTCCTACCGGCAACGAAGGCTCTGATACCACTTGATATGCACACGCCTCGATTTAAGACATGTACGTATTAGTTTGGTCCCGATCTTCCGTCGTAGGAGAAATCTGTAGGGGCGATTCGTGACCTTGACGAAGGGGAAGCTAACCACGATCTGATGAACGCGACCAGCAACCTCACAATCGCTAAACCACTCCTCTGATTTGGTATCAATCGTGTCAAAACACGTCACAGGAGAATTGCAAGAACAACAGCGGAAGAATCACTCGGATGAATGATTATATGTGAGACCTCAATAGTTGGGGCACGATGGCCTTACAATTAGCAATAGCTAAACCAAAAATCCAGATCTACCTCCCTTCTCACGCATAAGCGATATAAAGAACCAGGCCTCCAAATATTTATGGCAGTCGCACAAAATTAGCAACCGTGCATTAAAATAATTTCCTTCTATTCCTTCTTAGTCTTCACGGCTGAAATTAAAAGTAGCTTTCCTTGCATGCATGTCTTCATGGCCGGCTAAAAATAAAAGAAACTTTCCTTCTTAGTCTTCATAGCTATATGGCTCTCACGTACACAGCTGCATGTTGGCTGAATTTTCTAGGCTCCTTGGTCGGTTTCTTCTCCAATAATTTCTGCATGTTTAATAACACATACACAAATATTTTTAGGCAGTATCATTTGTTCTGTAATTAAATAATTAACCTGAGCAAGAAATGAATTCACCTTTTGTCCAAGACGTCGTGCACGGGCACGTGTCATGGGTCCTTGCACAAAGGTTGGGTCCTTCGGCTGTGATCCAGGGATGTCCTCATCACCCTCTATCCCCCTTACTTTTTAACTTGGTGGCTGATTCTTTAGCTAAAATGGTGACCACTGCTGTCTCTTCCGAGGCTATTTGTGGTGTAGCCTCTCGTTTAATTCCTGGTGGTGTGCCTATTCTTCAATATGCTGATGATACAATTGTTTGTCTGGATGATAACATAGAGAAGGCAATTAATTTCAAATACCTTATGTACCTATATGAAAATATGGCTGGTTTAAAAATAAATTTTCTCAAAAGTGAAACTTTTGTAATTAATGGTTCACCTCAGACTGAATCTGATTATGCTGAGATTTTTAACTGTTCTGTGGGTTCCCTTCCTATGCTTTATCTAGGTGTGCCTGTTAGTTATGCTAAGCTCAAAGTGGGTGATTGGAGGTTTATGGTGGACAAAGTTTCTAAAAAATTGAATAACCGGAAGTGTAGTTCTCTTTCTAAGGGAGGTAGGTTGGTGCTTATCAACTCTTGTCTTTCTAGCATCCCTATTTACCATATGTCCATGTTTTTAGTTCCTATCTTGGTTCTGTCTAAAATTGATAAGATCAGAAGAGATTTTTTCTGGGGGAGCTCTAGTAATAAAAGAAAGTATCATTTAGTAAGTTGGGACAAAATTTGTTCTATTAAAAAGTTTGGTGGTCTCGGAATAAAAAGTTTACGTACCCTAAATATTAGCCTCTTATGTAAATGGCTGTGGAAACTTGAATCTAGAAATAGCATTTGGACTTCCTTGATTCAGGCCAAGTATCTTAATAATAAACCTCTTTCCTTGATTAAGGCTAAAGCTTCTGATTCCTTTTGCTGGTCTCAACTTCTGAAAATCAGGAGCTATTATCAAAAAAGAAGGGCTTTCAGCATCGGTAATGGTGAAAAAATTGATTTCTGGCATGATATTTGGTGGGGTGAGGAGCCCATATACTCACTTTTCCCTGAGATATATGATATCTGTTTTGATAAATACCTGTCAGTTGCTAATGCTGTTGATAAGGGTCTAAATCTGTCTTTCAGAAGGATTCTGGATAACAATTTGGCTTTTGCTTGGGGGACTTTTAAACAAGAAGTGTTCATTAAAATAAATCCTCTTAAAATTGATGAGCCTATTTGGAAAGGAAAGAAGAGTAGTAGTTTCACTGTCAAATCAGCCTACCGATTAATTTCTGGGGGTGGTGAGTTGGTTGATTATAATTTTATCTGGAAAGCTACTATCCCTTTGAAAATCAAAATATTTCTCTGGTTGGTTTGCAGAGGTGTTATCTTAACTAAAGATGTTCTTAGGAGTAAGAATTGGCCAGGAAATCCCTTCTGTTTCTTTTGTGGAAAATTGGAAAATATTCAGCATCTTTTTTTTGAATGCTCGGTTTCCTCTTCTATTTGGTGTATTATTGCCAGTGTCTTTGGTGTTTCTTCTAGGCCTATTAGTTGGCATGGGTATTTTACTTGGATTGAAACAGTTTGGTCTTCTGGAAAAAATTTCATCTGTACTTGCATTGTCATCTGTCTGTGGTGCATTTGGACCGCTAGAAATAAATGGTGTTTTGATAAAAAGACTTTTGATTCTCCTATTCAAATTATTCATTCCATCTGTGCGATGTTGCGCTACTGGGCAGACTTGTTTGCAGGTGATGAAAAAGAAATTCTGGCGAAAGGTGCTTCGCTGATTGAGGGTGCTGCTATGGGAATTCAAGCTTGTTGTTTGAAGCGTTCTCATCTGCTACTGACTTAGAGCTATTCCCCCTAGTGGTGTATCTTTACTTTGCAGCCTTTCTGTTGCCGTTATCCCTCATCTCCTGTCCTTCATGAAGTGTGCTGTCTAGCGATGTTAAGTTTGTAATAATTTTGCTACTATTGTTTAGTTCTAAGCCCTTTTCTTAGCCTGTTTGCGTGTAAGATCTTTAAGAGACATGGTTTCCGTTGTATTCCTATCTTGATGCAATGGAAAATGGGGAAAATCTCCTCTTTTTTTAAAAAAAAAACAATAATGGTTCAAGTAACACGGTTTAAACCATTCATTGGCATGAGCCATGAAGTGTCCCTTTCATAACTTTCAGTTTAGATTTTAATGAAGGTATATTGTAATGATATCAAAACTGGAAACATATTATTTTATACCTTAAGTATCTTTTTAATAACTCATTTATGTCGACTTTTTTGACAATTAGAAATGTGTACATAGATCGCTTCCTGGGATTAGAAGCCTTAGATCAATTGAAGCAGGGGAGCAGTAGATTCTAATAAGAAAATCATCGCAAAAGACGGCCTAGCCATGTTCAGTCCAAGAAGAGTTATGTGCATGATAACATCAAATAATATAATTCTCAATAGCAAAAACTTTAACCTCTATGATACTAGTTTACATAAGTTGATATCGCTACAATCAATACTTATTTACGACAATGAGCTCAAAAAAGGCTGAAATTGCATATGAGAAGGTTGAACTTGCTGGTTAATTTTGTTTGAAAATCGCTAAAACACATATTCCATTGCTTCATTTTACACTATAACGTATTCACCATCCTTCTATCATATCCATAAATGATGCCCACTACAGAGGATGATTCACTGCTACAGGACACCACATTATTGTCGGGCCGAAACATGCTTCACTAGCGGTTTCGACTCCGACAGTAAATAACCGTCAGTGATGGTGGTCAATATTACTGCTAGGTCAGAAACCGGCAGTGGAAAGAACTGATCACAAAATACCACTGTTGGCTATTTTTTGAAGCTGACAGTAAAAATTTATCATTGTCTGTCGGCCTTAAGCCCCACCTGAAAGTGATACATTAGTGCCGGTTCGCCCAAAGGCTGGTTGTGATGATTGAATTTTCAATGCCGGATCGTAGATTAAGCTGATGGTGATGTTTCATTGTCACCGTGTAGTAAAAGGCTACGATGAAAAGATGTATCATTGTCGGTTCATAACTCCGAACGGAACTTCGAGCGTGAAAAGTATTTTTTTATAATTAAGTTTTTTATGAAGCTACTTCCTAAAATTATTATAAACAAGTCCCGTTAAGAAAAGTGGACCGACTTCTTGAAACCGTACCTCTTCTAGCTCTACAAGTTTACCTCGTTATAATAAGCAAATCATCAAATAAATTCAGCCCACAAGAAGGGCGATAGCTTGTTTATAGATTATTACTGAAAAATACAAAAGCTAACGTGTACATACACACTTGCACGATACGGTAGACTGGTCCAGGGCAATCTGCACGTACCGAAATGTCGAAAATTTTGCACATTTCGTTTCTACGGAGCATAAGCAAAATTAAAGCTGCCATTTCTCCGGCCGGCCCCTCACGAAAAATATCAACATAAATAATTAATTCAAATCAGCATGGTATCGCCTTCGACATCGTTGAGCCAGCCGTAGATGTCGAGGTATGGGTTGGTCATCCTCTCCGGCGGGTAGTCGGCGATGCAGTCAGCCCACGCGCCCTTGTCCGCCATGTCGCCGGTCACCTCCCACATGCAGCTGTTGCACTTGAACCCCGACCCGAAGGTCACCATGAGCACCCTGGCCCCTCTCCTCAGCCGCCCCTGCGCCTCCATGTAGGAGAGCACGTACCACACGCTGCTCGCCGACGTGTTCCCCCACCGGTGCAGCGTCATCCGCGCCGGCTCCACGTCGCCGTCGTCGAGCCCCAGGCTGCGCCTCACCGCCTTGATCACCGCGGCGCCGCCGGGGTGGAGGCAGAAGTGGTCCACGCCGGTCTTGAAGTTGATCTTGGGGTGGACGTCGCCGTCGTCGTCGGACTTGGCGCCGGCTTGCTTGCGGTAGATGAGGTAGGCGGCGTAGCGCAGGAGCTCGGAGACGGGGAGGACGCGCGGCGCGAGGGCACGCAGGTTGACGTCGAAGGCGCGGACGGCGGCCTCGGGGAGCGCCTTGCTGAGGCTGATCCCGGCGCGGCCGTCCGCGTCCTCGCGCTGCCACGCGCACGCGTGCGCGTCGTCGTCGGCTGCGATGGTGGTGCGCACGAGGCAGCGGAGCTCCATCTTGGCGCGCCCCCGGCGCGCCGGGTCGTTGGTGAGCAGCGCGGCGGCGCCGCCGCAGCGGAAGAGGCAGTTGCCCAGCATCATGGACTTGTCGGTGCCGGTGTACCAGTTGGGCGCGATGGCCTCCGTGGACACGACCAGCGCCAGCGACCGCGCCCCCGGCCGCGCCCGCAGCGCGTTGCGCGCGAGGTCCAGCGCGACGAGCCCCGCGCTGCACCCCATCCCGGAGAGGTTGTACGCGGCCACGTCCTCGCGCATGCCGCAGAGGCGCACGATCCGGGAGGCCAGCGACGGCGCCGGGGAGAACATGGAGACGTTGACGACGAGCACGTCGACGTCGCCGGCGGCGACGCCCGTCCGGGCGAAGAGCTCTGCCACGGCGTCGTGGAAGAAGGCGTCCATCTCGTCGAGCGCGTCCTGGTGGGTGGGGGAGCCCTCGCGGCCGGCGAGGAAGCTGCGCGGGCAGTAGGTGTGCTCGCCGATGCCGGAGCGGACGATGACGCGGAGGAGGTAGCGGTAGTCCGGCAGGGCGAGGCGCCAGTTGCGCTGCACCAGCGCGCCGGCCATCTCCGTCGTCACCTTGCGGTCGTCCTCCGGCTTGTGGCACACGTAGTCCAGGAGGTAGCACCGCGACCGCCGGCGGCGGGCGGCCGCCGCCCACGCCAGGTAGGCCGCGAGGAGGAGCACCGTCACCAGCAAGATCGGGATGAGCTCCATCGCGTCCGATCTGTACGTGATATGCTTCTCGCTAGAGATCGATCGATCGATCGATATGCAGCTTATTTATATGGTTGGCTCGGCACAACGTCGCTAGCTTGCTAGCTAAAGTGGCGCCCTCTCGGTTTGCACGTACACTTGCACAAGAGGCGATCGGCTCTTGGGCTCTTGGCTTGTTCGAATAAAACGGAAGCAATTTATGGTGATACGTTCGTACGTACATCGATCGGGAGCAATGAATTCAAGCGAATTAAGTACGTTCTTGCAGGTCAGTGACATAATTGAGGCACTTCGTAGTAGTAGTGCTAGCTACCGCATCCATGGATCCACATGCAGCTGCATCCATGCAAGTATGCCACCATGCACGAACCATGTGCGTACGTTCGGCCCAATGAACCAACCCTAGTTTCTGTTTCGTACAGCCAGAACAAATAAAGAGGCACACGGGCATGAATGATCTCTAGATGCTTGTCGTGTAACACAAATATGTGAGGCCAGGTCTTGGGATCTTCTTCGGAAGGCTACAAGTAGGAGAGTGTTCACGGGTTGGCTTTAGCCATCTCTAATGGTGACACTTTTTTTCCAACCTTCTATTACCAACACTAATACCAACGGGTATTTCAGTTTTGGTCACAAAAGCCCGTTCCAAACCGAGATTGAAAGCCCATATTCTCTAGTAGTGAAGATTGCATAAAGTGTCACCATTAAAGATGTCACGGTTGGAGTTGCTTTGTTAATTGTTCTACCTGTGTGAGGATTACCTTAATTAAGCCGTTTGGGTGGATTGGGCCAGGTGATCTAAGCGATTCAGATGATTAAATTTTATAGGTGTGGGATTATATATTATACGAGACGATGAGTCGAAGTCAGAAGCTACAGGCAGAACACCTGCAAACTATCAAAGCCATGCACTCCATGGGGCCCAAGCTCCATGCTCGTGCGTGATGCCATGCTTTGCTCGGTGCATGGCGCGGCGCCGCCGCCGCCCGCCTTGGGCTCCAGCCATGTCGCGCGCCGGCGACACCAGTCGTGCACCTCTCCGTTGTCGACCTCGGTGTCGCGGGCATTGTGATCTCTATTGCTGACGGTCTCACGCATGCCTTCACGTCGATGACAAGGGACGCCTCCGCAGCACACCAGCACGCCAGCACCGGTGAGCGTGGCCTTCGCTGAAGTGTGCAACCCGTCTTCTGCAGCGCCCCTTGATAATTCCCAGATCTTGAAAGTTTCGTGGTTGAAATCTAAACCCTTGCGTACAAACTGATCACCCACCCGACCCTTATTTAATCTTTCTATGGATTGGATTGGTTCGGGTGGGTTGGGTGGATTGTGCAACCCATGAACGTACATTGCTATGGATTGGCATTCGAGCCATTTACTTGTGAATCTTATGTTTCGACGGTAGCAAATTGTTTTTTTTTTATATGGCCATTTGGATGACGATGGAAACATGCATTTTTTTTCAATATTTGTATTGTCGAGCGATTTTATTTTGTAATGCCCTGCATGCTATCACCTACGAGATTTTCAAGTGCCACGGCCACTGGGTCAACTTTCAAAGTTTCACCACACACCTCTTGTGAGTGAGGCATGGTGGTGAGCTATGGGAGTGAGGCATGGTGGTGAGCTATGGTGGCGCTGATACAGAAGAGGCATGACGGTGGCCCATGCCAGTAGCAGAGCAGTGAGGTGATGGGGGCATTGCCTCGACCATTGGATCGTTGTTGGTGCTGAAGTTAGTCAAAGTAAAAATACACAAAAAGGTAGGGTCATTACAAAGTGAAGGGCAGTGTAGATGGACCCATCGGTGGGAGCTATTAGAGACAGGAAAGGAGGCACCGAAGATGGGGAAGAAGAAGGGGAGAATATGTGGAAAGTAAGAATGCCACCTCAATGGATGATTTAGGGTACATCATAGAGGAAGGAGGAGCCGGTGTGAGCGGTGGTCAAGCAATGGTGGCGATGCTCGCTCACACAACCACAACAACATCAATCATTCACATGTGTCACTCTAGGAGGCGGCTTGGTGTGGATTAAGTCTTGGGCTTTTGTTGGGTGGATAGGTTGTATATGTGATGATAGGTAGGATAGATTTGGAAAGCAAGATCCGACAACGATATTAGAATGGTTTGGACCGTTGGATCCGGTGGCTAGAAAAACCAACTGAGATTTTGAAAAATTATTGGCCAACTATTTGTTAGATGGTCCTGATTTTTTATCGTGACATATATACTTGCTCCTATTGGAGTATAAGTTTGGTTTTTTATATCAAATATCATTTTACAGAAAGACTCCTAGATAATAGCCAAATTACATCCAAATCCGCATAAACTATAAAATAACCTAGAGAGCTAGGGTTTCTCTTGGCATTGTAATCGTCGAAGCCGACGGATGCCGCATTCCACGACACCGTTGTCGTCCCCCATCACCTTGAGCGCCATCCACATATATATATAGAGAGAGATAAGATAAAGATCAAAATCAAAATCATTAATAGTAGTAGCAACACACATCCGTCGTTGCCGTATTTGAGGAGGATGGATTTAGTATTTGATTGGGTTAGCTTCTATCGGTCCAGAAGAAACATTTAGAAAATTAAAAGCCTGTAAAGGATATAAGAATGGAGAGACACGGGGAAAGGAGTTAGTGGCGATGCTTAAAAGACTCTAACCCAGAATGCGAATACGGTCAAATAGGCACAAACTGCATGCATGTGACACTGCATCATATGCAAATTCGATCTACGATCGAAGATGCCAAAACCCATGACCTCGTCGATTGCTATCTGCGTTGCTGCTAATTACAAAAGGTGACCCACGTATCCATGTTCTCATTCTTCCATGAGCTAGGTTACATGCATACGTACATGATCGATGGATGGAGCTAGTAAAAGACAAGACAATTGATTAGCTACAGGAGCTCAAAGCCTGCCTCAAACAAAGTGATGATAATAACAGATTCCACGTAGGGACCAAACTCCGATCGTAAATATTTGGCTTGTTTTACATAGACAAAGCAAACTTCTACGTACTCCATGCACCGGAGGCAAAAGTTATCTACATATCGGGTGAAACATATATACACGCGTACCTAGATGTAAATATCATCTAATCCTCTAGGGACAAGAGATTACTAGGTCAGTAATTGGTTCAAGCAAATTGAATGGTTCCCAATAATTTGGATCTCTTATAGAATAGTACTAATTAAAATAACGGTTTTGCTTACCGCTAGGCGCCTGGGCGGCAGCATACTGAGGCAGTCGTTTTTTCGCCCGCGCTGAGCCATACGATGGTATGCGTGGAGATTCGTGTTTTATCTGTCTTTTGAAATTTTTTTTTACATCGGGTTGCGCGCCCATCAATATCCCGACCTGCCATTAATTTCTCGACCTGGAAGGTTTCAATTCGAGGAGAGAGAAATTGTGGAGAGAGAGGAGAGGAGGCGAAGGGCTTTTTTCTATGGCGATTTGTTCCGTCAAGGCGTCGCCGTAGCAGCAGCGAGATCCCCACGGCGAGGCGGCGACGGAGGAGGGATCCTACGGAGTGCCGAGTGCGAGGCGGAGACACATGCTGCAGCAGTGAGATCCCCGGCGATGAGGTGAGGAGCGGCGGGATCCTGCGGGAGTGCGAGGCGGGGACGCATCGCCGCAGCACCAGGGACATCCTCGATGAGGCCGAGGCGATGATCCAGGATCCTGAGCAACAAGAGGTGGAGATTTTTTTTTTGTGAGTTAATTTTTTCACGATCCAGCGCAAACGACGCCGTGTGTTTTTTTTGCTTGTTTTTTTTGGGGTTTCAAAATATTCGAGGTGCGTTTTAGATGTTGTGATAGAGCAGGAGAGATTTTTACAAATTAGTTTATACACAAAATTTAGGTCATACTTCATGGATTTGAGACATAGCAGAGAGCAGTTATAGCGATGTGTGGCTATGTAAATGATTCTATTTAGACAAGAACGGACGTGCTGTGATTTTTGTGTGCTTCGACATTTTTTCTCTAAATGTATTCGAGTTGTGTTTAAAGAGTTAGAGAGAGGCGAGGGGAGAGATTCCATAGCTGTAGCGTATTCATATATGCGTACATACTTATCATGTAGGTTGCATTTTTGTTTTTTCTTTTCACGTTTTTTGATGAGAGCACAGCAGGTGCGCTGCTGTCGATGCAACCAAACGAAACATTTTTCAGAAACTATCTGCGATGCTCCTATATGAAGAGCATCAACCATGCGGCGATGTTGAATTTTTTTCCCAAAGTAATTGCATCTTTGTGTTGTTCAGGAACTATCTGCAATGCCCCAATGCGAAGACCATCAACCATGCGGCGATGTTGATTTTTTTTTTTTTGAAGTAATTGCCGCTTTTTTGTGTTGTTTCGAGTGTGAAAATGTGTAATAGGTACTAGTCAGTGACTATCTCTGAAAAGTTTTTTTTTGTGGATGCGTTCCTTTAGGTATATATATATTGACAGGGTGCTATAGAGGGTGTTGTTCTGTTTTTAGATGTACGTTTTTTAATATATCAAATTATTAAGTGTCAATGCAATTGCTTTTGGTGTCTTATGCATATATTTTTGCATTTTTCAATTCATAATACATTATACCTTCTATTTTTATTTTTTTCGATGGCTTGAGACACAGTAGTTGCGGGAAGTTCTTTTGGTATGAAGGGGGTTTTTGGAGAGTGGAGGAGATGCAAGCTTTCCATAGTGTGGAGGGAGATGTCAATATGTTTTATTGTTATTTTTCTGTGGTTTAGGGGGTACATATAATTTTTGGGATTATTCATTTCTTAGATGTGTTTTTTAATGGCAATGTAGGCGGCGGTTGTCTAAAAAATAGAAGGAGATACACTACCAGTTTGTTACTTTTTCTCTATTAGTATGTGAGTGTTAAAATATTTTTTTCTGCATTTTTTTTGTAGCAATGAAGACAAGAAACAAGAGATCGATGAAAAGCATGAAGCAAGAATATGATGATAGCAACGACAGTTTGGAATGCAAAGGTACGGGGGCTTGTTGGAGCATTCGTTTTTAACTTCAAGTCCATGTTTGTTTTATGTAATCGTGAGACAACGCTTGTTTTTTGTAGAATATTTTGTTAAAACAAGAAAAAAGAAGGCGGCAAAACGAACTATCAATGATTCTTCAGAAAGCAATGCAAGTGATTTTAGTGCTGAGAACATATCAGATGAAGACGATTCCTCGTTTCATAACTCATCTGGAGAGGTTATTTTTTACTCTTTTTACCTACAATATACTTGTTTTTACTTTTCCTTTTTAATGTAAAGAAGATGGCATTTCCCTCTTTTACTCTTTTTTCTATTTATTTCAAATGATACATACATGTTTTTCATCCATCATCAACACGAATTGTTTTACTAATACATTTGAAATTTTCCATTTTCTGTATGATTTTTTTTTCTAACAGATTTTCATATGTATATATGATTTTTGTGTTGTTTTAGGCATGATTGTGGCATTTTTGTTTTTCTTGTTGTTTCAACCAGATGGATTGCAGCTCAAAAATTTGCTTCAAATGATGACATATACTTTTTTATGAGATATATTATCTGAAAAATTATAAATATATATTTTTATTATATGCACAACTTCTCTTTTTGTATAAACTATTTTTATTATATGCACAACTTCCCTTTTTTTCTAAGTTTGAATTTTAGGAGGGGGGTTTGATTTGTAAAAATATGATTTACATTTTTTTGTCGATGCCTAGCTGCCATCATACACAAAAATGTGCAATTCACTGTCAGTTAGATTGACAATTTTTTTATTTAGATATGGTCACATTGCTTTTTGTAGAATATTTTGTTAAAACAAGAAAAAAGAACAAGGCAAAACGAACTATCAATGATTCTTTAGAAAGCAATGCAAGTGATTTTAGTGCCGAGGACATATCAGATGAAGACGATTCCTCGCTTCATAACTCATCTAGAGAGGTTATTTTTTACTCTTTTACCTACAATATACTTGTTTTTACTTTTTCTTTTTAATGTAAAGAAGATGACATTTCCCTCTTTTACTCTTTTTTCTATTTATTTCAAATGATATATACATGTTTTTCATCCATCATCAACACGAATTCTTTTACTAATACATTTGAAATTTTCCATTTTTGTATGAATTTTTTTCCAACAAATTTTCATATGTATATATGATTTCTGTGTTGTTTTAGGCATGATTGTGGCATTTTTGTTTTTTTTTTGTTGTTGTTTCAACCAGATGGATTGCAGCTCAAAAATTGGCTTCAAATGATGACATATACTTTTTTGCATCACAGTTACATTTTGCGATGGCTGAACAATCAAGCAACATGTCAGGCGAGGAAACTATAATAGGGCAAGAGAAGTCAATGAACAACAAAACAGAGGTATTTTGTATTATTATAGCCCCTTTCGACCCATCTAATGTTGTACATTTATATGGTAAGCAAAAACAAAACGGGCATTGTTCTCACTTATAGCACCCACACCCCCTAATAAAAAAAAACTAATAACTATGTTAATGATGAGAAAGGAAAATTGAAACTTATTGTTTTCTAAAAAATAGATCTGTTTGTCTTGAGATAGCACAAGCACCTTCTCAAGAAAAAATAAAAGACATACTATGTATTTGTTTCCCCACATCCCTTTTCCCTCCCCTCCCCCCTCATAACACCCACATTGCATTTTATTTTTCATCATAACTGAAAGTAAATTTCACTGGTGTGACATGTGAAAGACATGTGTCTGACAAGTGAAAAAAAAAAGATCAATGTTTGTCTTGAGATAGCACAAGCACCTTCTCAAGAAAAAATACTAGACTACTATGTGTTTGTTTCCGCACATCCCTTTTCCCTCCCCTCCCTCCTCCCAAGTCCCAACACCCACATTGCATTTTACTTTCATCATAACTTAAAGTAAATTTCACTGATGTGACATGTGAAAGACATGTGTCTTACATGTGAAAAAAACTTATCCTTGAGTGTAATGTTAATTTGAGCATTAACTGATATATCTTTTACTAGCGATGCAATGAAAAACCCAAAAAAAATAAATTACATGTTTGTTATTAATACAAAGAATGTAATTTATATGTGTTCTTTTGTGTAAAAATTATTTTGAATTCTCTTTCAAGAAGTTTACTCTAGCCTACTGTGCATGATAGTTACATTCTCTAATGGCTGAACTATCAAGCAACATAGCACATAGGGGGCCTATGGCAGGACAAGAGAAGTCAATGAAGAAATCAACAGAGGTATTTTGCATACCCTCCCCCTCCACTAAACTGATGTACATCTATATGGTAAACCAATAAAAAAAATAAACTGACATTGTTCTCATTTAAACCACCCCACCCCTCCTCCCTCTATAAAACAATTTGCAGTTGTGCGAATGGAGAGTCAAATCAAGTGTTTTGTCAGATAGCCTTGAGGAGTACAACAATTTCACGGTATAAAAAACAAAAACATTATTCTATTGTATAAAATGATAATTTTAACTTATTGTTTTCTCAAAAAAAAAACTCCGTTTATCCCAAGATAGCACAAGCACTTTCTCAGATTTGTTGGGGGCAAGTTAACAAGTAAACTGCTTGGGGAGTAAGTGGGTTTGCCAATTAATAACATTAAATCTGTAACAGCAGGTTTGGCAACAACATTTTCACTCATTTGTGGGTTTCCATAGCATTACTAGTAAAACATACACCAACTAGTGCTTACATTCAAGAATATATTTTTATTTTTCACATGTGAGACATGTGTTTTTCACATGTTATACTAGCAAAAATTACTTTCAATAGTGACGAAATAAATTGCTGGTGGGAGGGAGTGGGTGTGGGGAAATAAACAAATTACTTTTCAGGGTGGTAGCATTTTTTTTGTTTGTGACAGCATGTGGAAACAACATTCATTTGTTGTTCTTATTTGACTCACTAGTAAAACGCACAAAACTACTGTGGGTGATTTTTTCCAGAGGCAAATTGAAAACACACGACAACTTGCTTCAGCATAATTATAAATTCATTCAATAATTGATATTTAAGGATGGATCCAGCATTGGTAGACATCTTAACTGAAATATTTGTGATTTTTTCTTGTTGGATATTTTTACTTGTTTTAAAAGATTTTGTGGAGAAAACATGGGGATGGGACAAGCTGCTGCCACTCCGTGGTTCTGTTAAGTGGTCCGACTAAAGCAACTACCTTGAGGAGTATTACAAATGCAATGCTTGTGAGCTTGTTGCCGGAGTTGGTGCCACAACCAAAATCCTGAGTCGACGTTAGATCATGCTACCCGAGCTTGGCAAATTGCTGCTACTGCTGGCGCAACATCTTGGTTGCTTCTGTTGCCAAATTTGTAAGTATCCCTTTGCTGCCAAATTTATTGGTGACCCTCCTGCTTCTTCACTAAACCATCCATTGTCCATTGCAAAACGGCGGGCCGATCATTTCTAGTAGTGTCTCAAGATGGAGGAGAAGCTCGTGTCCGAGCGGAAGACTCGGGTGGAATCTAAGCCTCGGTATATTGACAATATCTTCCTAGTCAACACTATCATTCAGAGTAGCCTGTTCACAGCCAAATACTAAAACAAAACAAGACGTACAAACCCAAGCCGGTGTACTAACAGGAAAGTCAAAAGAATTGACTGTGCTTGTCTTGTCTCGTACATGCAATTGTAATTTGACACCCCAAAACTAAAAATACATGGACAGTTGCCTGCTCCGTTCACATGCCTTCCAGTCGTCTGGACAGTTTAAAAAGAAAACAGGTGACTGCCGTGGAGACGGTCTTAAAATAAAGGGTGAAAACGTCTTTTCTTAAAAAAAGCAGGTAATGAGAGTCTTAATTAAGTTCATGAAAGCATTATAACGGACGAAGCTCAAACCACCGGCAGGCCACTCAAACTTCATCACACGAACTCGATCGCGCGCCATCAAGTCTCCAGAGCTTCCCTAAAACATGCAAATGGCCTTCCTCGGTTTACTCCACTGTGGATAGAACCGTCCAGATAACTGTGAATCGGATAGATTCAACGAGATGTGCATGTATGAGAGTATGTTGTGTTGATCCGAGAGGTTTCTTCCCACCTTAAAGGTCCCATTTGGAAACCAACGTCCCCAACCCACGTGGCAAATTCTCCTAGACCAAAGTTGAGGTCTATTTGAAAATCCACAAAAGATGTAAGTACATTTTTATAGATAATTTCTTAATTCTTATAGATAATTTCTTAATTCTTATGTAGAGTCATTTCTTTCGGTAGAGACAACCTAACTATCATTTAATACATGTGCTCTCTCCACGGGCGTAGCCAAGGGTTGGGCCAGTTGGGCCGCGGCCCAACTAATGCCAGCCAGTAGCCCATTACCTCCCTGCTCTTAGTCCTACTCGCACAGGAGCCCAGGCGTAGTACCGTTGCCGCTGCCTCGTGTCTCGTCTGTCGCACAGACCCCACGCCCCCCCCCCCCCACCTCTCCATCCACCTCCGGCCTCTCCGCCCCCGTCAGCCTTCGCCCACGCGCCGTGCGCCTCCTGGCCACCGCCCACGCACCGTCCGCCCCCGTTGGCCACCGCCCATCCGAGACCGTGAGGTGAGGAGCAATCCCTATCCCCAATTCTCAAATCCTAGGGTTAGAAAATAGATTTTAATTTTAAAAGTTAAAAGCTAGGGTTAGGATTTATGAATGGATTTACTGCTAGTGTTAGTGTTAGAAATTTTAGGATTCATGCCCAAAGAAATTTTTGAAATCATTTGTGATGTTGTTAGGAAATTGTATGCATAGGCCTAGTTAAATGGATGAATTTAGGAAATTTAGAAAATCTTTATGCTTTTATTAACTGCTTTTGGATATTCTATCTTATATGTTGGCATGTAAATGAGATATTTTTTTAAAAGTCAGCCCAACCAATCTTAAAATCTTGGCTACGCCACTGCCGTCGAGCCTTGATTCTAGGTTGCGCCGCCTCGAGTGGTCATTGGCCAAGATTGGTAGGCGGTAGGCCGCCACCTTACGAGCCCCAAGCCCGGTGGCGGCGCCCACCGCCGCCGTGTCCGTGTCCTTGTGCGATTGTCTTGTCTTGGTAGCAAGAACCAGTGGTGTCCGGTCCCGGCAGCTCGTCCACGCCCAACACAAGCTCACGGTTTCGCCTAGTCCAGGTCTCGGTGACGGCAGATTCCCCAAGAGCGCGATCACTGACTCCACTCTCCTCCCTCTTCCCGGCAGCTTCCCTGCCCTTCCGGCGATCCACCCGGCCGCCTCTCATCGCCGACAATGGATGGCCTCCTCGACAAGCCCCTGAACCCAAGCAAGCTCCTCAAGGAGCAGCTGACGTGTACTACTATACATGCTCACATAATTTTTACTATGTTTTGTACAATGTGCAACAATTAATGTCATCTTGACAAATGCAGCGATAAAGACGGCAATCAATTATAATGGATCCATATCACCCTGTAGACAATAGCAAAGAGGTCATTTAATGGATTATTCATATTGATAATGATAGGCTTTTCAATGCGTAAAATTTTAAAAAATTTAGACTAGCAGCCTAAAATTTACTGTAAGGTAGAAGAAAAGGTTTGTGTGTAAAAAAATACAAGAAAAAGAAAACAACCTAGTACGAAGCACCAATGCACAATCACATAAATGCAACAAACATGGCCAGAAAACTGGCCATCTCCCTGAAACAGTGAGGCCACAACCTACAAAAAAAACTATCTACAACACCGCTAACATCAGCACTCTCAGACACATAACACGATGTACGATCACCGGCAACCTTTGAGCATACATTGGTGCACCAGCACACATTAATATTGAAGCGACTTTAAAAAAATTCTACAACACCGCTAATTAACATCAACACTCTCAGACACAAAACATACCATCTACCATCACCAGCAACCTTCGAACATGCAATGGTGCGCCGGCACACAACATCGACGTTGAAGCGGCGTAAAAAAAAAAGCTGTCAAAAAAACAATCGACCGCCCGCCCGCCGTCAATGCGTAAAATTCATATTTTACATGTCATAGTCAACTACTGCAAACAAAGCAGCAAACCATTCAATAATTGCTTTCCACAACGCTGAGAAAGTGTATTGAATGAATTCGTTATTACTGTGGTTGTCTTTCATACCTCTTGAAACCGACACTTAATCAAAACTCATCATTCTTTATGGAAAAAATCATGAGTTAATCCACGAATTAGCTAGGTGAGATGACCTCATTCTCATCTCATAATTAATAGACTGTTTGTTCTCGAGTAAGTCTGGCTCGTACCAACTCAGCCAGGCTGGTGGGATGCAGCTTGATGAGATGTAAGAGATGTTGTTTGATTGTTTGCACAAACTGCAACAGGTTGAGAAGAGAAGATGTTTGGTTGGATGCATTAGGGGGTTTGCGGAGTTGCGTGATGCGCTCAACTGCATCCCGTGAGCCTAGCTCCGAGGAAACGTTCAATTTGACCGTATCTGCAGAAGCTGGCCCGAAGGGGATAATTCCATCTGGAGAGTCTGGCCCAGATGGGTGAGAATACAACAAACACCATACTGTTGTATCTCTAGATGTAAAACTTCTATGATGCAGACAACCAAACAATCTATAAATGAACAAGTAATCGGTCAATCATCATGTTGTATTTATCAAACCCAACACACTGGATCAGCAGGTGTATGAACTGAGAGGTTATAGGGGTCAACGGCAAATACGCTCAAAGTTAACGACACCCACGGGCCACGGATCAGTACGTAAATACCTACGGACTCCATGCACTCTGAGATATAGAAGCATATAGATGAATAGGACATGCCCGGATCCGTGGCGCAATGGTAGCGCGTCTGACTCCAGATCAGAAGGTTGCGTGTTCGATTCACGTCGGGTTCAAACTCCCCGATCCATGTCCGTACTGTTTTTTTTTCATCTTCGCTTACGTGTTTTAAGATGATTAAGGCTTTTAGAATGTTTTAGATTAATTTTTAAAAATTTATTTATAATGGCAGTTAAAATGTTTTGGTCACAAAACTTTAAAAAGATTTCAGATCCTCTACGTTCTGAGTAGTTTTTACGAATTTACTTGCAATCACGAATTTCGGTAGTTTTGGTTCGGACCAAAATTTTAAATCACCTCTCAAAATTTTTGAATTCAAAAAAATTTATAAAACTTTAGACTAAAATATAAAAAAGATATCATAACATCCTTTTCTTAAGAACAAATGGCAGTCTGGTGAGTTGTCCACAGTGGATCAGATATGTTTAACTCCTTGGTTTGCAATTTTTCATGACTTTTTGTTTAAAAATCAAATTCTCTATTTTTATTCGCCAAAATTTCACGAATTTCGGTCCAAAAAGAAATTTTTAGGTTTTGGAAATTTAAATCCCAGCCTACAATTGTAGTTAAAATTTTTTGGTCATGAAACTAAAAGATTTCAGACCCCTGCGTTCTTAATTAATTTATAAGAATTTACTTGTAATATTAGTAAAAATGTTTTGGTCACAAAACTCGGACACCTACCAATCACACAAGTGGCTCAACAATGTTGTTTAGCACAACGAAACAAAAAACAAATCGACACGCTCACTTGCTCGGGCTCTCGCAACGTTTCACAAGACTAAATATTTTGTAGTGGCATGGTTTTTTGTTCTCAATTGCATGTATGTCGCCGGTTTTTTTTTTTGGAGCAAAGCATGTATGTCACCGTTGAATTGTGAAATTAAGGAATTGCTACTTCTCAATAAGAAATTTTGATTTTATACCCCTACGTTCTTGATCAATTTTTAAAATTTACTTATAATAGCAGTTATAATGTTTTGGTCACAAAACTCTAAAAGATTTTAGACCCTGTATTCTTGATTAATTTTTAAGAATTTACCTGTAATAGTAGTTAAAAAAAATTGGCCGCAAAACTCTAAGGTCTCATTTGGGAACACTAAACCCGCGGGGATCCCGGCCTTTTCCCCGGGTCGCAGCCCCGCCTGGAAAATCTTCACGGGGAAGTTTTCGTGTGTGTTTGGAAGCCCATGGGCCCTGGGATGCTCGTCCCCTCCCCCTCCTGTTCCACGGGGAATTCGTCCTCTTCCACAGACTCGTGGAACTCTTCCCCTCCCTCTCGCTCGATCTCCCGAGCGTTGTCTCCCGTCCCCATCTCTCTCTCGAATTCTCGATGGTGTCGCCTCAACCCTAGCTCGACCTATCGTCGTCTCCGCCTCCGTCTCCGCCTCCGCCTTCGCTATGGGCCACCAATCCATTCGCCGCCTCCTATGGTCTATGTTCCCTGCTGCAACCTCCTGTCCGTGAAGGCAACCCAGTGCCGTTGCCAGTCCTCGCCGACAAGTCCAATCTTTCAATGGAGGAAGGATGAAGCATCAACACTTACCTGGATAGGAGATATTAGTGTAGCACTGCCAGATCTAGTCATGGCGGCCTCGAGGAAGGAGGAATGCAGCACTGACTTGCTCTGCTGCTTCTTGCCTATGTCCTCTGCTAGCTAGTCGTCTGTGCCTCTTTGTGCCTTTTGCTTATTGTTTCATTGTTGCAATTTGCCTTGTAGAAAGGATTATGATATCAAATTATTAAATATTGTTGCTCTTAGCCTACAACGGTGCACACATTGTTGCATTAGAAAGGGATTCACGGTGGTTTAGTTTGTAGCTATTTAGATGAATTTAGTTTGCACTTGGTAAAGTAGAAGTTAAACTATCTTTTAATTTTATTTCCTTTCTATGTAGTCTGAGAAAGTGATATTTTATAATATTTGATGTCTTGCTTTTCATCAAATTTTCAGTAGATTCAAGTGTTTCATGATCTACTGCAGTTTCATCTTCAGAGATCATGAAACATCTTCCCTATCTCTTTTTTTAACACTTAGGTTTCCTGTCCTTAATAAGTATAAAATGATGGTCCTTCATAATACCATGCATCATAGCAGGCCCAAATAATTCTTTTGTTTAACCTACTAAACTGCAATAGGTTACCTACTGCCGCTCCTACTGAACTAGTGAACTAATCTTCATTTTCCTAGGAAGAACATTGCTGAATTTCATCAGAGAAAAGAAATTGTACAGTGCACTGACAATGAGGAAATTCGTCTTATTTTTGCAGCTCGACAAAAACTGCTGATAGTATTTCTGTTTTATACCACTTCTCATGACAATTTGCATCGACAATGATAAGGTGCCTACATCACTTCAATTTATTTGTCCATTAACCTCTAGCAACTTGGAGGGCTATTGTAAATTGCCTCCTTAGCTACTTGGAGTGCTTTCATCAATTCTGCAAGAACACTTTGATCTGAACTCTGAAGGTCGAGAGCATTCAAGAGTTAACAACATGACATTGAAAATGGTCCAGTTATTTGAAGAGGCCAACTACAATGCTTGAATCTTACCTTATCTACATAGAGATTTGTAATGACAAACAAAATATTAAAGTTTTCATCAACTTTCTTGCATTTTCTGAAATGTTTTGCACAACAGACAAGGACAAAAATGTTCTACAGAACAGACAAGGACTGTAAAGTTCATTTTTTGAATTTCTGAATTTTTTAGGTGGTTGGATTGGAAAAAATACATTTTCTAAATATTTTCGATGTTTGGATTCATGTGCTTTCAAAATTTTTATGTTGTCATGCTATATATAAATTGTTGTCTTGTGGCTGCAAAAGATTTCACAAATAATTTGGTAGTAAAATTTATTTAGTCCATAATGGCTCACGCAACCAATTGATGACTACCGCTTAGCTCACTCAGCAAACGCGGTCAAGGCGCGTGGTCTTGTTTGGCTGTTTTTTTATCACCGGGGAGGTAAGCAGGTGGGGATGTTTTCCCTGGGATCTGATCGAGCTACTAAAATCCCAGTGAGGGAATTTTGTCCCGGGGTTTTCTCCCCACAGCTCCCAAACAAGCCCTAAAAGATTTTAGACCCCTGCTTCTTGATTATTTTTTAAGAATTTATTTGTAATAGCAGTTAAAATGTTTTGGTCACAAAACACAAACACACAGCAATCACACAAGTGGTTCGACAACGTTGTTCAGCTCAAGGAACAAATTCCTTTATGATTTTGTTCTCTTCATTTCATCTTCTTATTTTATCTAGTCATTTTCAATCAATAATTTTTTGTAGCTAACGGACACGAGCCCTGCCATTTCATTTAAGTAAAAGACAAATATAATGTACAAGAGAGAAATGGGGAGAGGGGAAGACGACCTGTCCAAGGGAGAAAGAAACAACCCTGCGCAACGCGCCAAAGGCCCACCGCAGCGCAAGCGCCACCAACAAGCATGCCACCGCATGCCACCTTGGCTAGGCAAACACCTCGCCCGAAGGCTAGAACTACAACGGCAATGGCCTGAGGCCACCGGCAATAACAACACAGATAAACAGGGGACACTAATAGCCAACCACCAAGACTAGAGACGATGCCATCAGCAAGGGAGCGACGCAGACGTGACGCCATCGCACAAGAGTTTTCACTCGAGAAGCTTTAGGGGCAAAGCGACCACCACGACGATGCCTCCAGGGGGGGGAACAACGCTAGAGAGTCGCCAACGCCGGCCCAAGCGAGAAGCCTAGGTAGAGTTTTCACCCATAGCACCTGCCCTGAAGCCACACTAGAGGACAAAGCTAGAGACGACGGGGGAGCCGGGTGACGAGGGATGTCGTTAACCATGCGGCCCTTGAGGTGGAGCTGGTGAGAACACACCGAAGCCACCCTCCTCGGCGCGATCCAACAACGCCCCCAGGAAGCCGACCGCCGAGAACCCTCGACAACACCAAACACCACTGCAAAAACCAACGCCCCAGACTCGCAGACCGGCCGAGCCACCAACGCCAAGGACCCGCCACCCACGCACAAGCTGGACACCCATCAGCTGTCATGAGTAGACCGACCCCGACCGCAGCCTCTCAGCAAAGTAGGGAGAGGAGACGGGGTGGCTAGACCGGACGCCACCTCACCGGATGGGAGGGAAAGCCGGAAGAAGATGACGATGAGGGAGAAGAGGGGCGCCCCCAACCGGACCGCCGCACCTCAAAAGGAGAGAGGAGGAGAGGGGCACACGGCTCGAGCCGCAACACTCCAGAAGAAGGGAGAGCCAGGGGGACACAGCGGAGCGGCAACCGTCAATAAGAACAAGGCAGCTGGATCAGGAGGTGACGCGAAGACCTAGAGGGAGACCAGGAAGGGGGAGAGCCCCCTACCGGCGGAGCCGACGCCGTGGCTCGACGACACACCCAGCCACCAAGGACACCGCCAGAACGGCTGGCCGCCAGCCAACAGAGAGCACAACGACGCAACAGCCACGTCAAACCACCGCACCGCCGCAGACTGCCTAGGCCGCCATACCGACGAATGAAGCCAGAGCGCTTCGGCCATCGCCCCCGAGTAAGCCTTCTCAACACCACGTCGGTTCCGCAAAAGGGGGGAACAACACACGGCACGAGGAGGGTGACCTGCAAGGGCGGGGAAGCCAAGGCGACGCCGACGAAGGGCCGAGGTGGAGACCACGCTGATGACAGCAATGAGGAGACGAGGAGGCTGAGGATGACGCCCGGAATGGACGAGCTCCAGGGGGCTGGATCCAACTGCTCACCACCGGATCTGGACGCTCCCCGGGTGGATCCGGGTGCCGCGCGGTCGGAATCGAGCTCCGCCACCAGAGCCAGCCGGGACACGAGCAGCAGCTCGCACGAGGAGGAAAGGAAGAGAGAAGAGAAGGAAGGAGAGAGGGTGGCGGGTCGTGGCCAGCCGGCTAGGGGCGGCATTCGGCCCCCGAGTCACTCACGTGAGAGCGGCGCGGGGTCAAAGACGCGGGGTCAAAAGTCTTCCCTTTTTTCAATCAATAATTCAAATGCTTACTTTTGAATCCCTAGTCCTAGGCCGTTATCTTCCGCTATATATTTTTTTTAAAAAAAAAGCGAAACTCAAGCCACCTCACTAAACTCTTAAACTCCACCTTATAAGCAAATAAGAAGATAAAGAAATAATATATGTTTAAGAGAACGATCACTCCACCTTGAAACACGTAAACAAATAATAATAGCCCAAATTCATGTCTTATTTATTAGAAAGGCTGCCCAAATTCATGTCTTATTTATTAGAAAGGCTGCCCAAATTATACTCGAGAAACAGAAAAACGAAGAACGCGCATGCAGGGGGCGGTACTGGCATGCATACATATTCCAAGACATCTACTCAGTATTCTAGTTACAACATGTGGAGTGTCTATTCACAATCATCACTGGGGCAGATGGCCTCGAACACGGGCAGCCTCGGCCGAGTCTTCTTCGGGCCATAGAGCACCCTCGTCGCGATGAGGTCAGCCTCCGGCGACAGCGGCCACGGCTGCGCCTCATCCGCAAGCTTCAGGCGCATCCACCATGCTGCTCCATCCGGCGGCGCCGACGCGGAAGCACAAGCCGGCGCTGTGGCATGCAGGACGGCAGGCGGCGGCGGCTGCGGGGCGAAGCCGGCGCCGCCCCCTGGACCTGGAGCCACGGCGGTGGGAGGGTCGACGTCCGGAGCGGCGGTGCCGGCCGCAGCCGCCGCTGGAGCCACGGCGGTGGAAGGGACGTCCGGAGCGGCGCCAGTGCCGTCCGCCGCCGGCGGCGGAGAAGCTGCTGGGACGAAGGGCTTGGATTCTTCCGCCATGCCTACTGAATCGAGGTTCCACCTTGCGTACAAAGGTATTTGGATTGCAGGTACATACATAAATACAGGCTTTGGAAGATTGAACCGAAGACGGAGACGGAGTTCGTCTTCGAGTTGCATCCGATATATCCATAGCATGCAGCCATGCAGGGCTTCGAGTCCTGATCGAATCGGGCACGTACGTACGTACCTCCTGCGCACCGTTGAGGCACACGGAGACGCACTGCAAAGTAAAAAGGCCCAGATGGGAAGCAGGGCGGCGGGCGGGGTTGAAGTTGGAGCAATACAAAAGGAGACGATCGGGCGGGCCGCGGCCCGCGGGCCTGCTACCAGAAATTGGAATAGTTCTTCCGGTTTAAGTTTCAGATTCAAAGTTTATATTGTGGGCTTGGTTTTTTTTTAAGAGCACACTTTCCTCATGAACGAAATTCTCCATTTTATCTCACACCATTAGTCGGGCGTTAAAGTTCAAGCACAACCATTATAGTATTGATTTTGTTTATAAGAAAACGATTAGACCATTTATCTCACCCTCTTCTCTCACTCTCCTCGCCTGCATCCCTGACCCTCGCGTGCAGACGCGGCGCGGCCACTAGCGCCCACGAAACCGCTGTTCGGCTCAACTTAGCCCGAAGGCAGCACCAAGGGCGGTGGTGTGTGTTGGGGACAGGGCCCTCCCCAAGGCTCGGCTTTGAGAGAGTGTTGGTGTATAGAATCTCTACCATTGTCGCACAGCACTGCACATTACGGTTGTTTAAGAGACGTTCGATACTCTGCAATGGCATGTATGCTTTTAACCCAATTATGAAACATCATTTCAAAGGGACTTTTTGACATGGATAAAAAAGTAATTTGACTAATTAAACAGATTAATCAGCCGCTAGCGGCTCTTTCGAAGAAATTATTTCCATGTCAATGATTGCTATGGACTGAGCAGAGAACCTACCACACCCCAGTAGTCCACAGAGCATTTGCAATTAGGCACAATCCAGATTATTAACAAAATTACACGCCAGATGGTACGAGAAGAATGGCAGACATAACACAAATAAGCATTATCCCGATCAATAAATCTAAAAACATCATCACAAGTTCCCATTGTTCGGGCTAAAACCAGTGTCTTGACCACTCCATGTAACTTGAGTTAGGCTGGCATACAATCTAGAATTCTAGATGGAACTAAAGTAAAACTGTTCTTTGCAGGAAATACAAGTTGCTGCTCTACTGTAGCCTTTTCACATATCACCTCTACAACTACTCTCATTTTGCAGCAAAATAGACATCGGTCATCATCATCACCACCAGTCATTTTAACTGAACCACAGCAGGCGCACTTGCCAGTTGCCAAGCACAGCACATCACATTCCTGGAGAAGGGTAAATGAATGAGATCCCAGCATATAAACTGAAATGGACTAATGAAATCAGAACAGATACAGCAACATACACCCACACTGGCGACAAAAAACGAAGCAAAGAGCCCCTTATTCCCTCTTTCCTTTGTCCTGTGCGGCAAGCTTGGCTGCAACTTCCTCTTCTGATAAAGGCAGATAGTAAATCCTTGGAGAGGATTGTGTCTTCCTAAAGAGATCATCTAGTGTCAGAACAGGAGGTTCAGGTTTCTTTGGGGTGGGTGGAAGCCTGTCCCTTGCTGATCCTGGGTCCGATGTAGGAGGCTTAGCAAGGGGTGGAGGAGGTGGCAATTGCTCCCTTGGGGGAGCAGCTTGACGAGACACATTTTGATTAACCTGAGCTTGCTGAAAGACAGGCTCCCTTGATGCAATAGCTGGGCTAATAGGAGCTGCCGTTGGGACTGGGGGTTCAAGCTTGAGCTTCACTTCCTGAGGATCAACAAATTCAGCAACCAAATGATTGCCATTGCTTGGGGGCCACTGCAGGTTGTAGACAGCATTGCGAGTAGCCACAGCTTCCTCCACCGAGGAGTACTGCAATTAACAGGTGGGTCAAGGCGAAAAGTCAATGTATGAATATTTTCAGATGATATAAAATTATGAAACAAGCATCCTCACATGTGATCCTCTAAATTAAGAATAGTAAAGTAACTCTTAAGTCTTAAATCAGCTATTTTTATAAGGCCATACCAGAACATGGTTAGCTCACACAATTCATTAATAGAAACAGTTAAAATGCTTTGATCAGCATGTTCAAAACAGTCATTCACACTATTGGCTTAAAGATGCAGCATTCAAAATGATTCATTATATGCAGGCTGAACAGATTTTGGCAGTACTACATAATAAAGGTTCAGGTTTGCTGTGTTGGAACACACAGATTTACACAACAAAAATCCGTATGAATATGATGGAAAAGACCATCACGTCAGAAGAATTGTGTATGCCTTTGCAATTCGACATGGTTCAGTAAGCAAAGTAAAGGACAGTCTCAAGTCAGCAAAGACAAACATACTGTAACATAACAGTGGGTCTTGATAGGATCCATCCAGAAGCTAGAAAAAGATCCAGTTTTACCAAGAAGCTCTTGCACAGCTTTCAGGGTAAATGGGCGTACAAACCGGTCAATTCTCAAAGAAGTTGTTGTGGGTTTCTCAGATGGGGGTACTGCAACACCAAGACAGAGAAATATGATTTGTTATAAGATAAGATACTCATTGATGAAGTATATAGACTTGGCAACAGAAGGATCTGCAAATAGCCATTAGCCAATTACTCACCAATTCTCTCCTTTGGAGAATCCGCACTAGCTATTGACTCAGACCTGCCAAAAGAACGTTTTAAAGCAGGCTGGAAAACATCCTTAGGATGAGCATCAGAACCACTTTGAATTGATGCTTGTCTCTCTGGGACTTTGGTGGTCTCTGTAGTCCATCGGCGCTGACGTTTGGTTGGCTCAGTGTTAACTATTTCTTCAGCTGTATGTTCAACAAAGAATTAACTTAAAAGATAAGACAACACAAAGGACTCTGAAATTAATAGCAGAATTATCAAATGATCCTAGGACTCGGTACTTGCAATTTCAAAGATTATGTAGCTAAATTTTAATAAGCATGATGACCAAGTGATAATAGACTAAAGGATGAAAAAACTTTAAAAGTAAAAAAACACCATTACTACATAAACTCTATTATTGTTCTAGGCCATGCAAAGCCAAAATATCCATCATTGAATGGCATTAGTTCATACTTATAGCAGAGAAGCTACATATCAATTTAACATGTGAATGTCCCAGCTGATTAAATTGTACAAAAATTTCTAAAAGTAAAAAAACTTTCAGGTAGCATAAAAAATTCTTCTATCTCAATTAAAAAAAGGTGAACACACACACAAAAAAAAAACTTCTGAAGAAAGCATGTCATTTCTTCGCAGGTGACAAGGTATTGCACATCAACTATAAGAAACACTGAAAACAATGTGCCTGCTGTCCTGCACAAACTATTGATGCTTAACACATTAAAAAGTTACACTTTATTTCCTTTTCACTGCAAAAATACTATAGACCAAAAGTAAACCAAGCAGAATTTTTTTCCTGAAAGGTTCTTATCCGACCAGAATTGCAAGAATAGTTCAACTCAACATGGGAACTTTAATCTGAGCACAGTTAGTCAGACACACACGAAGTCATAAACATATAATGTGAAGGCACAATTAAAAAAAACACTGAACTGTAGATATATTGTGACAAAAGAGACCATAAGATTGTCAGGAGATAGAAATAAACCTTCAACTTTCCTCTTTTCAGTTGAAGCTGCTGGCATCTCTTCAGCAATTACTTCCTTTTCAACAAAGGAACCCTCAACAGCAGGATCAGGGAGAATCACCTCCTCTTTCGGATGTTCTGAGCTTAGCTCAGTCTTTCCTCTGAGATCAGATTTAATATTGGACTCAACTTGTTTAATCTCCATGACATCCTCCTCCATTGACTCATCTCCTGAACTCCTGTCTAAATTTAATTTCTCTGGAGAGCCACCTTCATCCACATTAGCTGTGGAATCTATGTCTTCCAAAGATGACTGGCCCTTAACCAGCTCTTTGTCATCATCCAATGGCTGCAAATCTCCACCTAAGGAAGTAATGTCGGATGATGGTTTGACCATCTCCGGCTTAAGCTCTAGTTCTAAATCAAAATTATTAGCATTGATGTTATCCTTTATATTATTCTTTTTGTTAATTGATGTATCATCGTTAAAAATTGACTCACACTTAATTTGAGACCCTAAATCTGGACTAACCTCAGGTACCTGATTATTTGGTTTTGACATGATGGGCTTGCAGTCCTCATTCATGAGCTCAGAATCTTTGCACCCTTGATCATACACCGAAGTAGTGCCGTCCAAATCATTTTTAGGAACCTGCCTTTCTTCATCATCGTTTATTGGTGCATTTGCGACATCAGTATCCATAGGATCAGCATCTGTCGTGAGGGCATCCGCAGATGGTGCAGTGTCCTGTTTTTCAATTTTGCTGGCTTCAGTGGCATCTAAAATGACTTCAGTAGACGTCATGTCTGACTTGATATCGGCACTGGTCACATCATTGACAACAATTGTCTCATTGGTGTCAACCTCTTGAATCTTCTCAACAACAGGATCAATGGAAGTATTATTTTCTTCTTGCACTGTGGAATTGTCTCCAGCAACTGTTTCTGCCTCCTCTCCTTTAGCTGTTGGGGCCTCACTTAAGGTAGTTTCATGGGTTGCCGCCACATTAACACTGGGGATCTCCTCCACAGCTGAAACCATGGGTTCCTGATTAACTTCTGTGAGAGAAGTTATAGCTTCCTCGGTTACATGCAACACAGTTTCCTGACAAACTTCAGTGCCAGAAACTGTGGTTTTATGACTAACATTCTGTTCTTCAGGTGCTTCATCATTAACTGATGCATCCACTTCCACCTCTTCGGCAACTTCATCAACTTCATTTTCACTCTGAATAGATTCGAAAAGACGCCTCACAAGTTCATCTTTCAAACCTTTCACAGGGAGCTTCCTCTTACGAAGTTCATCCTTCAGATCAGTAACTCTCCATTGATCAATGGGGCGGTTGTTTAGCACAGGGTACGATGACATGGTAACTGCCAACAGAAGAAACCAATAAAAAAACAGAGAATATATCAACGCATCCCAATGATTTAACAGTTATTACCATTGTCGCATTGTTTTTCTAAGATAAAGAAATGGTGAAGCCTAGTTCATAGATTCATAAACATGGAGTTAACTAGATAGAAGTCCAATGGCTGGTTGAAATCTACAATGGTAAATCATTTTATGCGCATAAAGATAAAGTAACACATGACCCTAGACCACTCCTAAATCTCTTCTTATAAAACTAATCGGGGTAGACGCTAAGAATAACACAGAGGAGCACCCTAAATCCCTCACCACCAGACAAATCGGGCCAAGACGCTAAGGACAACACAGAGGGGCATCCAAACAGCGCTCACCTGGCGCCGAGAGATCGAACGGCACGGACGGCGGACGACCCTTCACCGAGACGCCAAAACCCTAGCCCTGGAAACACGCCGCCGTCAGATCAAAACCGAACACTCGAAAAGCAACCCAAAATCGCAAGCACGCGAGGGATAAAGTGGATTCCACGCACCAGCCGCCGCGAATCCTCCGAGGCCACAAGTTCCTGAAAGAAAGAACAAAAAAAATGCACCAAAGAAATCCCGAAAAATCTCGACGAGGAAAGAACAGAGGGTGGCGCGGCCGAGAGGAGGGGAGGCTAGATTGGCAGCGGATTCGGAGGGAAATATTGGGGGGCACTGGGAGTAGCGCCTCACCACGCGGAGGTGTCGAGTTCTAGGGTTTGGGTCGCGGCGCGGAGAGGGCGGCTGCAGCGGGGACGGAGGAGGAGAGGAGGATGTGCGGTCGCGTGCGGAGTGCGGTGTACTGGTGGGCGGGGGGAGAGGAGCGGGTGGCGTCGTGGCGAGTCACGAGTGGCGAGTGGCGACGCGACGGGGGATTTGGGGCAGAGGTGGCCAACGGGCCGGCCCGGTTCGGGCCCATTTGGTTCGTTTACCGTGCGAACCGGGCCATTAGGCCTGGGTCTCGGCCCAGGTTCGGTTCGTACAGTAACCGAACCAGGCCAGCCCGGTTTTATATGGATTAGTTTATTTTAATTTAAAAAATATAAAAAATTAAGATAAAACCACTATATTTTACAAATATACACTATAAATTGCGTAAATACACTATATATCATTAGAAATATATATAAATGAATATATTTAATTAAATAAATATGCTACGCGACGACAATCAACCAGTAGGCACGTCACTATCTGAATCGAACCAAGCGGCCCGATGGGCGAGGCCTCAACCAGTTTCGGTTCGGTTAACTCAAACTGCCCGCCTGCTTCGCATTTGTTAACTCGGCTTGCTTGGCCACATCTAATTTGGGGGGTCGTTTTTTGGCGGGGTGGGGGCCGCTTCCGATGACGGTAGGTCCTAGGCTTGCAAATGGGGCGTGAAATTTGTAACATCCTCATTTTTATGAAAAATAAAAATCATGCATCGCATTGCATCAAATAAAATTTGTGAATAATTTTTTTAAATAATATTTATAAAATAAAAATGCGTATGTTACTTTAAAAATCAAATATATTTAATTTTGATTAACGATCAAAGGCTTCTATATTTGTGAGAATAAAATTTAAATTTTGGATGAATCCCTAAAAATCATATTTAAGTACTTTGTTTTGATGATTATTTTCCTACAACTGTGCAACCCTAGGTTACGGTTGTTAAAAGTTCTAAAATCAAACAAATATATGGATGCCTTTCCAAAAATAAAATCTATATTTTATCTTCAATAATTTTATTTGGTAAATTATTTGGGAAAGAAAGAGAAATATATTTTTATATGACATTTGATTGGAAAATTGGGTAAAAATATAAATTTTGCTACTTATTAAATATAATTAATTGTTAAATTATTTTAAGTGGGTGAAAAATCCTAATTATATTTTAAAATAATATTTCAAGCCCATTTTGCCCCTTTTCTTATGGAAATAATTACCAAAACTCTTCAAATCCTAGTGGGACCCACTTGTCATCCACTCTCTCACCTCTTGGTCTCTCCTCCCACCATCCCTTGCGCAGCCACCTTGATTCCCCATTGAAGCCACCATGGAAGAGGAGGAGAAAAGCTTGAAACTGCAAATTGAAGCCTCCACCCAGCCTTAATCCTTCGAGCATCAATTCTTCAGTTACCTAGGGGCGCAATGCCTCAGTTTCTATTCCAATAATTAGACGTTTTGCAGCTCCATTGCGCAGCACCTTTTGTTCCCTTTGTTCATGAGCAACATCTTCTTTCACCCCCGGCGCAGGCCTGCTGTTCTTCCTGCATGCATGCACAGTGGAGGAGTTTCTCCTCTAAGTGCTCCGATTTCCCTAATGGCCATCAAGGGGTGTTAACCCGGCGGTTTCTACTCGTTAATGCGCCACGTTCGGGCATCCCTGCGTAGAGCAAACTCTCCAGATACCTCTCCATCTCCCTCTGTTCCCTATAAAAAATCCCCACACCCGAGCTATTCCTTTTCCTTTTGTTCTCTCCTTGATTGAAGCATCGGGTAAGAGTTCTCGCTGAGTTCTTTCCATCATGTCCTACCTTGATCTCCCGTGAATCCATTTTGCCTTTGAACCGCAGGAGACGACCACCGGAAAGCCGCCGATTGGACGCCGGAGCCGCAACTGTCCGGAGCGCCGCCCGAAGGTACCGGCGACGAATCCATCACTGCCGTGCAGTCATATCTATCTAAATTCCTCTCTCCAGTAGCATCCCTATGGCGTCTAGAATATTTCCCCTCGATCAATAGGGCCGGAGCCGACCTCGCCGGAGCTTCCGCCGTCCATCCATGGCCGCCGCGCCTCCTCGGGTACTCCCAGCCCAAGATGCCGCCACCGTCGTCTTCCCCGTTCCCTCGCCGAGCCGCCGCACTTTTCCCCTGCCCCACCGCCACTAATCGCCGCCATAGCAGCAGCCGCGCCCAGCTGCCGCCAGGCCACCATGCTGGCATCGCCTCAGCCATCTCGTGCCCGATCGCCCGCATTGGCGAGTCCGCCAGGCCGCCGCCGACCCCCCGCCTCCGCCATCGCCATCGCCGCCCCTTGCCGGGCGCCCGCCGCCACAGCGATCCTCCCTCGAGCCACAGCCGGAGGTTGAAGAAGCCAAAGATGGGCCGCCCACTAGTTTTTCCAATTTCGTGATTTTTCAGAAAAAAGTGAGAATTTAAATAATTGTTTAAAATTATCTCAGTGATAAAAATGTGAAACCAAATTTTCGTGTTCTTGCCAAAATCTAGTATTTTATTGACAAGTTTGGTTCGTAACTATACATATTAATTTTTTTATGATTTATTGTTTAACTAAACTTGTAGCATTTTTAATAAATACATTACTGGTCTAAAAATTGTTTGACCAGAAATAAACCTGCTGTAAAATTGTCATATGCATTGCATTCATCTATTTTGGATTTCATGCATTGTTGAATTTATTTCCGTTATTGTCGTACGTTAGGATCGGGCGACGAGGAACGTTTCGTCGACGCACCGAGGGGTTGTGTCCACTGTACTGAACAAGGCAAGTGCTGAAATTTCACTCCCTACTGTTTTGCAAATATTTATTAGCGATTCATAAATTATGCATGTATATTTGACCTTAGAAGACCAGTATTTAGTTAAGCTACCCTGATAAATTTAATTGTATTATAGCCCAAACCTTGTCGCCCTAGAAACTGCATGATTATATATGTTGTTATTACAGCCTCCTTGAAAATTAGGTTTTGCGATACTAGAAATGCTTAGACTCGCTTGTCCCGACTAGTACCTATTTAAAATTAAAAGACCGATGAAATGCGTGTATTTAAAAAGCGACAACCGGTGTTGTCCTATTTGCAAATGGGTATAGATAATAGCGGGGAGCTATTGGGATAAAAGAGTTTTAGCAAAACCTGATTGGGGTGGCTGGATGCAAGGTGGTGTGCATTATGATGAGGCCAATGTTGCACGAGATCTAGGTCCAGTGCGAGATCCACCCCGATCCCTAAGGACCGATTCCTTGAGGTAGTCGAGCTAAGTACTATAGTGCGACCATTGAGTGCCTGTATGGGCAGGCCCTGGCTTAGTAACTTTTGGAATTCTAATTCGATGCCCATCCGGTGGGACTATCCTAAGGGCAATGGTCTGGATTGTACTACGCTGAGGCCAATGGTGCAATCCGCAGCCAGTCGAGTGTGGTACTAAGCCGAGGCCAATGGTACCACACTGTTGTGCTATTGGGAGCGGGGTTACCGAATTAGGAGGAAGACTGCCAAATGCTTTGTCAGGAAGACCCTTTGACCCAGGAAATCCTGTCTCGTGGGTAAAGCGCGCAACCTCTGCAGAGTGTACAACTATCATGATAGCCTTGCCCGAGGTTAAGGGCGGATGACGGGGAGCTGCCTCTTTGGTAATGTTTGTTTTGATTTTGAAAATGTTTTTCAAAAGAGATTCGTTTTATTCTCCTCACGGCGGGGAACTGTGAGTGATGAGGGTATAGGTTCATGGCGGGGAACCATGATCTAGCCACTTGGAAAAATTTCGGCTGCGGCCGAAGGAAAGAAAAGAAATTGAAAACAAAATATTTGTTTTAAATCATGTTTTTCCTCATATATCAAAATATAGGAAAAACCTTTGAAAAGCTGGCTTTATGCAAAATAACCTTACCCTTCCTTTGTAAGACTTAGTTGCATATAGTCAGCCTTGCTTGTTGAGTATTCGCGTACTCACCCTCGCCTTTTATGCGGGGCTGCTCATTCCAACGAGCAGGTTGCCACAAGAAGATGTTCCCTAACAGAAGATGGACGAGGATGAAGGTTTCACCAACGGGTTTCAAGATGAAGATTATGCGACACCTAGGAGCGCTAACTTCTGACTTGCTGTGGGAATTGTCTTGTTTTGTTCTTTTGAAGTTGAACTTGTATTTTAGTCTTCCGCTGAATTAAGGCCTCCGGCCTAACTTTTGTAATAAACGCCATGCTGGCGCATACTCTGATGTAAAGGCCATCTTGGCTATTATTCTGATGTAATAAAGTTTGTTCATTTGATGGTTGTGATCCAAGAGCTGTATGTTGTGTGTTCAAGCTACGTGATCCAGAGACTTGAACGGGTAAAACACAACAGGGACTCGACTCCGTTCTCGGGTCCCAACAAAATTTCCGCCACATTCAAGTACGGATTAGTTTTAAATTCCATTTGAATCAAAAAAATAACATCCGATCATTTCTAGATCCGGCTGTCCAGAAAATACGTGGGCTAGGATAAGAGGAGCGCCTAATAATGTAGCTTGTATTTCGCCAACGTCAAAGCAATGAAATCATCTAAATTCATCAAAGTTCTCCTGTATTTCTTGTATTTTACTCTTTTTTTTGTGTGTGCAACTAGTTTATTTGTCTCATCGACTTCTATTTTTTATTGATCCATGATGTCTTTGAGGTTAACTCGTAGGCTGTCTTTGAGGTTGAAAATATTATGGGTGGCGCTATTTCACAGGCGCCTTGTAACATCCCAAATTTTCAAAACCAAATTTGGCACGTTAATAATTTCATTAAAATGCATAATTGAAATATTAAACTATTTGAGTGTTGAAAAACATCATCGCATCATCATCGCATATAATCCTTTTGAATTGGTAAAAATCTTTGTCTTGGGTGGCAGTTACTTAAAAGTATTTAAAATAATTATTGTCAAATTTTTGGAAAGAAGAAAAGAGAAAAACAATAATTGAATTAAAGAGGAAAACCCCTTCTTCTCCTCTCGGGCCGAGTTTTCCCCGGCCCAATTCTCTCCTCCCGCCTCTGCTCTCCCCATGCCCACTTCCCAGCCCATTTCATGCCAGCGTCGCATCGCACGGCGGGCTGCGCCTGCCTCCCCTCACCCTCACTGACCGGCGGGCCCCACCGGTCAGACTGCTCTTCCCCGTCGTTTTTTCCCTCGCGAGCGCACCTCTGCTCTCGGTTCGCTCCCGCTCTCCCTCTTTCTCTCTCTCTCTGGCTCTCTCTCTCTGGCTCTCTTCCCCGTTCTCTACTCGTCGTCTTGCTCGCGCGCCCTTGACCTCTGTCGCGCCCGTCATCTCCGCCCTGCACCCGGCCCCGCGCTTGTCTCGCCGACCGCCTCTGCTCACACAAGCCCGTCTTGCCCGCTTAACTCCTCGTCAGCGTCCGCTTAGCTTGTTAATCCGCCGCCTACCCTCCACCCGCGTCGCCCGTATGCTTGGCGCCACCTATTCCCCCGGAGACCGTGCCCTTGACCTCTGCGGCGCGATCCCCTCAAACAGTGCATCTCTGCGGCGTCGTGGGCTTTCATGGTGGTGGGTGAGCAAAGCCGTGTCCTCTCTTCGCCTATAAAACCAGCCATGTGCCCTCCGATGTCACCTTGCCTAGCGCCGTGCCGTGCCCGATTCTTCTCCTTGGTGAGCTCGCCCTCCCTGCCCTATCCTCCGTCACCCAGCCACCCTCTTCCTCACCGTCACCCTCTCTCTCAGGAGTTCCGGAGCGCCGCCGAGCCGAGGAGCCGCCGCCGCCAGGATCCCTGTTCACCGCCGCGTCTCACCATCGCGCCGCCTCTGGGGTGAGTCTCAGTCGCTGCCGAGACCATCTGTGGCATTGCGGTCGCTCCCTCTTCCTCCCCCCGCGTGGAATCGGTCGCCGGTGGCCGGTCTCGCCCCGCTCCTTGCTCGTGGCCGCCTCGGCCCGAGGAGGAAGACGATGGGGAGGAAACGGGGAGGAGCCCCGAGCCGTGGGCCTCGCCCGTTCTGGGCCGACCGGCTTAACCGGCGTCATTTTCTTTTTTGTATTATTATTTTTTTTCGAAAGCAAATTGAAAAGATCCTAACACGGAAGATTTTGCGGAATATATCAAATGGCATCCCAAAATTCTGTAAAAATTCTCAAAAATACCTTGCAGCAAACTGGATTTTGTAAAAATACTAAATCAATTTGGCATCCTTGTACCACTGCATTTCTAATAGTTCAAATTCTTGGGTCCCATTAGTTCATGTGCATATACAAAATAAGTTAACATCATTCTTTTTAAAATAAAATACATGAAAACAGTTTGTGCCTGATGTACTGTTATTTTCATTTGTATGTTTGGATCGTGCTCGAGTAGGAGGCCAAGGTGTTGTAGACCCGTCCGACGTCGCTGGTTGTTCCTACCCGTCGTCCGACCAAGGCAAGTCCCCCTTTGATCATATTGAGAAGCCATTTTCGGTTATTTAGAAAATGTTTATTAGATTTGAAAACATGCATGCTAGTTTAAAAGATAAAAACCGTATTTGCTAGAATTAATAATTATGCCAATTAGAAATGGTAAGAGATATGGTAGGATTAAACCTAAGGCTAAAATATGAATTGCTCCTATTTAAATACTCTGTTGTGGTAGGATAAATGCTTAAAAATCATTTATGCGGAATGATTTAATCATTTGTGTGAAATGAGAATATTGTTGAGAAATGTTTGGGAAAGGATGATTTAAAGATAGCGCATCAAGGGTGATGCTTAATAGGAAATGATTTTTCTCTTACCCCAAAATCTTTCCAACTAGGGAGATATTGTGTCAGTAGGTGCAGTATGGCACCGGGTTTTACTGGGCTAAAATATAAACTCTCCCCTAGTCTAAGGACTGCTCATCCTATAATCCTATGAACGGAGCCATTACAGTACGACCTCGAGCTCCGGTATGGGACGGACCCAATCGTTGGCCCTCGTGGTTGATGGTCTTGTGGCGAAACATCGTCTGGGTGCGTAGCCTCTCGAGGGTAAAGCGTACCCACTCTGCAGAGTTAAAACTGTCATGATAGCCGTGCTCGCGGTTATGAGCGTGCGAAGGGACTGATTATATGGTAGATTCTTCATTTAAAAACCAATTTAGAAAAAGAGTTTTTTGAACAAAGGATTTGAGATGAGTAAGTGATTTGAGAAGGTTTTGAGAAGGATTTCGTTTGAGCTGGGGGCCACCGGCGATATTCCGAAATGGGTAACGGCCTATCGGAAAATGTCGCGCGGAATGGACCTAGCTGTTTTTGAGAAAAGAAAAGAAGAAAGGATTTTGTTCTCGCTATGGCACCGAGGCCAAGTGGCGAGAACCGTTTGAGAAGAGCCCAAAGAAAATAATTAAGATTTATTGTGTCTAAATTGCTTTGCCAAAACTAGGCTAATAACCGCAATTTCCGCAAAATATCCTAAACTCTCCTTGTACTAAACCCCATCAGCATATATTCCTGACTTGCGGAGTACCTTTGTACTCACCCCTGTTTTTCCCCTTCCCCTCTTTCCAAAATTTCAACAGCCGCAGAGCTCCCCTACGACTCTAGTTTCGAGGAGGACTCGGACTACGAGGAGGAGGAGGACTACGAAGACGAAGAGTAGGGTTGCGTGCTACCTACCGCCGTTGCCTGTGATATAGCCTACTAGCTAGAATAAAGTTGCGCTATGTTAGGTCCCTGTGTGACTGTCTATGTAACCCTGTATCTCGGCCTGCGTGCCGTGTTTGATGTATTAAATTGTGACTCCTTTTGGGACCCATGGTCACCTATGTTGTAATAATGTAATTCGAAGGCAATGTATCAGTTCTGTTTATGTGTGTACTAGCCATGATCTTCTGGGACTAGTACTGTATAACACATTAGGATTCGGTCATTTAGACCGGGTTCGACACGCCTGCGCGCCGGCCAAACGCGCAGGCGCCGCGGTCGGCCATTGGATCATGGGTACGAGCGCGGTCGGCCGTTGGATCGTGGGTGCGTTTGGATTAATCCAGTAGTTAGCACTCAATTAGTGAAAATTTCATTCCACATTTTCATTTACTGGAAAAAATGTTTTGCAATAGTGAAATTTTTTGCGCGAGGTCCGATCTATTATAGATTTATTTTGTTTTTGAAAGGATCGTTATGCCGCCTAGAGGGGGTGAATAGGCGAATAAAACGAAATTGCGGAATTAAAACAACTCAAACAGTAACCAGTCGGTCGGATGTTCCGATGCAGGTCGGATGTTCCAATCTGGTCCAGTAACCCCTGCGTCGGATGTTCTGATCTGGGTCGGATGTTCCGATGGCGTCGGATGTTCGCGTCGGATGTTTCGATCCCGGGTATTCTGGATTCGTCGAAAACCTGCAGTAAACTGATTTCTCGCAAACCAAGATTAGATCTACTCAAGAATACTCAGAACAAGTCAAAGCAATAGTAAAAAACAACCAAACAAGATCAAAACAAAAAACACAGCGATTTTTGTTTACCGATGTTCGGATCTTTGAAGGGAGATCCTACTCACCGTTAGGGAAGGCACAAAGCCCGGATCACCAAGACCCTAATCCCCTTACCGGATGAAGCTCACAGCACTCACCGACGATCACTAGTTGAATCATTTTCCTTGCGGAGGTAAATTCGCACCTTCACAAACTCCGAAGGCACGTCACACAAAGTTCGGCGACTCACCGGCGACACCTAGCCGTCTAGGAGTCCTTCAAGCCTCCAAGAGTAACAAATGCGATGAAGAAAATAAGATCGCTAAGTGCTCAAGAATTGGATCTCTACTTCACGGAGCACTTGGGTTGCCTTGATCTCTCTAGATCTAGATCTCACAAGATGAATAAGAGAGAGACAAGGCTAGGGTTCTTGAGAAAGATGACGGAGAATATGAATTAGGCTCAAATCAGTTTGTAATCAGAGTGAGTAACCTTTGGCAGGTATTAGAGACGACTTTAAATAGGAAATCTCGAAAACTAGCCGTTGCTGCAGTTAATCCCGCATCGGATGTTCTGACCCCGTCGGATGTTCCGACCCGCGTCGGATGTTCCGACCGAAGTTCCGATGGACCCCTTACTAGATGGCACGAAAAACTGGCAGACTGGATTGCCATCGGATGTTCCGACCCTCGTCGGATGTTCTGATGGCATAGGTTCTGTATAGGGTGTATTTTGGATGGAAAACTCACACGAATTTCGAGATACCTATTTTGAGCACTTAGGAACCTTTATAAGCTTCTCCATTGCATCCCTCTTCATAGTACGGTATCCCTAGGACTCAATAAATAAAGATTTGCAAATAAAAAATTAGTCTTGATGCCTTTTTGCAGTACAGTCACTTTGAGGGGTACACCATCTCATTTAAACATGTACCTCATGGAATTAACCTGTATAGCATCTGTGCATAATTCTCCAATAGAAATATTAGCTCTATAATTGTTACTCATTAATCACCAAAATCACTTAGGGCCTAGATGCACTTTCAGTTTTCTGTTTATTATAGATTTCTTTTGTTTTTGTTTATTATAATTATTTTGTTTTCTGTTTTTCACGTCGAGAGATTTTTTGCTCGTATAATTTGTAAAATCGTGCAAGCGCAAAAAAATCCACTAAATTTCTACTGTTTTTCCACATTTCCATTTATTGAAAAAATGTTTTGCGATACTGGAATTTTTTTGCGCGAGTTGTGCATACATGTACACGGCATGTGCATGCACAAATGCTGAAATTGCAGACGCCTGCCTAATAGTTCCTCCCAAATATTTATTTGAGACCTTACAACTCGTAGGCTACCTTAAGAAATTTTTTAAAATTTTATGGTACAAAAATGTTACCATTCCATACCTTGAATCTGGATGAGTTTGGAGGTTTCTGCTTTCTTTAAAGTAGGTTTATTCATTTAGCTTATTCCTCCTCCTCTAGAATAGGATTTGAATTGATTTTCTCTTAAACACCTAGTACTGGCAACATGGCTAAAAATTCCTTACATTTATCTTAGTTTCATCCATGTATACTTGAGATACAATGAGTTTTGATTAATTATTAGGAAAAAGTCTATATTACATTCTGAACTACGACCCTTCGTCTGCATAACCCCGAACTACAAAACCAGGTATTCTAGCCCCCAAAACCTCTCTCTGCCTCTTCTCCCTGCTCCACCCAGACGCCGCCTCCTCCGCGCCCCTCTCCGCGTTGCCCCATGCCCTCCCCTTGCCGCCCCTTCCCATGCCAGCCCCTCCCTGCGCCACCCCACGTCCTCATCTTCATCACCTCGGTGCGGGTTGACGCCGCCACATCACCGCCCCCCGTGCGGGACGCCATCGCCGTCTTCAGCACTCCGCCGCCGTCCATCGCCCTCCACCTTTACCACACGCGGACGCCTCCCCTGTGCCGTCTCCCACCGCTGGTCGGAGAGATGCCGGAGGTGGGGCGGCTCGGAGGGGAGAGGGAGGAGGAGGGGCGGGCCAGAGGAGAGTGACAGAAAGGGAGGAGAGAAAGGATAGAGAGAGAGAGAGAGAGAGAGAGAGAGGGGCGGTGCGGGGAGGGGAGGGGAGGAGGTTGCGTCAGGTGGAGCAGGGAGGAGTGGCGGACATAGGAGAGAGGGAAGAGGAAGAGATAGAGAGAAGAGGATGGTGGAGGAAGAAGATGAGGGTGGGCCCATAATAAAAATAGATTAAAGAAAAAAATAAATACCATGTGGACTTATTAGGTAGCAAAATCATCCATGTGGAGCGCTGAAATGGTAAAATCACCTATAAAACCACTTGCGGGGGTTATTTGCACCGGTTTGAATCTTTCGGGGCACAGAATATCTAGTTTTCGAAGTCAGGGGTTACGTGCGCCTGACTCAATACTTCAGAGGGCATGTAGACTTTTTCCTATTTATTATGGATACTAAGTGTTCGAGACTTTTTCGTTGAGTATACTTTGAGAACAACCTTTGTGCACTTCAATCGGTTTCATTTGTTCTTGCCTTGTTCTTTGGAGGTTGGGGCGTGATGTTGAAGAAAACGTCGTTGATCTTGTGGTGTATATTCAACCCTCCTTCTCACCGTCAAGCCCGGTCGTTGATGAAATAGTTAAGATGTCCATTGTCTGATGTGGATAGTTGCTATTGTGAACCTAATCCAGTCCTGTATCTTGTTGGCTTTCTGCTTGTTGTGATCAGGTATCTCATCTCTAATGGCTGAACTGCAAGTGACTGTGGACGTGTTGTCCTTCATTGGCTACAAATGCTTTGTCAACACAACCTGAGCAGGGCAAGTCTTTTTACCAGGATGGGATCATTCATGCAACATGCAGTGTTCTCTGGTCTTTCTGCGTGCTGTTTTCTTCGCCCATGGTGCGTACACGGAAGTTGCATCTGCTTGTACACAACTAGTTGCATTGGCGCACCTGTGGCGCGCCGAGACCGGGGGAAAAAAATATCATCACTTATCAGGTTCAAATAATAGAATAAAATAAGGTCTACATTAGGCAGGTAGAAGCAATCATACCTTCTATTTAAATTCAATATATTTTAATATCCAAAGCAAAATTCTTATATGTTTAGTTCTATAAAAACTGCAATCTAAATAGGTGGGTTCAATTTGAGAAGTCTAAATCTCACATATACAATTCGAAATTCGTATATATTCAGTATGCTTATACAGGATCTGTTTATATGAAACTCCAACAAATCATCATATAACATGAAACTCATTTTTATACGATATGATTATTAGATTTAAATCTCAGTATGATTGCACACAATGTTGATCTATTTTGTTCCCAGCTTATGTTCTGGCTTTTACACACATTACTTAAATCATTGAAGTAAATGAACTTATTTCCATTATATTAGGTTACCATAAAGGAAGTGATAATTAGGTTACCCATGAAGAGAACAATGCATTTACCTTCTTTTTTTTTGTAAGGAACAAACTATAAAAAGTAGGTATGCTTCGATAGCCTCAGGCTCAGCCCTACCAGAACAGGGACACAGACAGTAGACAGTAATTCTGTGAAACAGCACAATAAGAATTACTAAGTTGAAGGAATATCACTTAAGGAAATTATTATATGTTCTCATTGCAATTATGATTGGACTCAGAGCATACAAATCTAAAATAGAAGAAAATACATCGGATAGATTACCATACTCTATGCTGGGAATAAAAATTAGGCACATGTAACTTTGACGAACAGAAGTTAGAACTACAAAAAAGTTCAAACAAAAGGTCATCTCAATTCTTAAATTGTGTGTAGTATTCATCAATCATAGATATGAAAGCAAGCTCATAAATTCATAAATTACAGAACCCTTCCATATGTATAATCATGCATAATGAGATAACTGACAATAATCAGATACATCTTAAGTATGATTTCCTAGGTTGTGTTCAGCACAACCGGCCTTTTTCATTAAAAACGACTTAGAAGTTAAAAAAAGTGGAGACAAAACATCGATGAATGTTGTCATTCTTTAATCATTGTTTTCCTTAAAAGAATACATATGAACACTGCCATATGTATCTGAATGATGGTCATCCCAGTTGTACATTAACATGAAGAAATGAGTAGGTAGCAGACCACAAATTCATCAAAGAAAATCTAATTATATAGTAGCTATATGTTTAGAAACAACTACCTTATATAATAATTCATCAAAGAACCCTAGGGGCAAGGAGGAGGGCAACCGTGAAAAACGTATATGTATTCTTAGTATATTAATAGCTGAGAATAAAACAATAAAATTTAGAAGGATCATATAACAACAAGTTTGTGCACTTGAATAGGCTGAAATAATGAAATCTGCATGTATATCTAGCTAGGTAGCAGCTGTAAAATAAGGGAGAAGCATGCTAATCCTGTTGTCTGTGCATGGTTTTTGCTATTTCTATTTCTAGATCTTCTAGGACAGTGCATGGATTGTGCATATAATTAACAGAATAGAATCAAATGGCTGTAATTTTTTTGTGTAAAATAAATATCTAAGGATAAATCACTAAATGCGCTTATATCAAATACAACAGCAATCTATAAAGTACAGAACCCTTCCATATGTATAATCATGCATAATGAGATAACTGACAATAATCAGATAATATTATTCACACAACATACATGGACAGCGAAATATATTTTCCCTATCAATAGCAGTGCGGTCAACCGCAATCAAAATACCATGTTACCGCCTCACCGATCACTGGTAACACCTAACATAACAGTTAATAACACCATCAGTAGACTAAGAACATAATCTCTTATAATGATGCTACCCAAATTATTAACAGTCGGGTGCTAAACAATGTGTATAGTAATATTCAACTACTGAACTGATTGCCTCCTAGCAAGATGTATTTCTCTACCATCATGCAAAGAACACCAATTATCACTCCAGTGTTATGGACATAAAAATATGACAAATGGTGAAAATAAGAGATAGCTTAAGTACTCACCGGCTGTAACTAAAATGTGGCAGAACCCACTGCAGTTTATAAAAGTAAAACCAACATGCCTTTACTAATTTCATAATCTGTCGTTTACTAATTTGTACAAAACAAACTATACACAAACAAATAAAAAGACCCAACATACCTTTATGAAACTAAAACCAATAAAATGATGTAAGCACACCACCTCAATAGCACTGCCATGGATAAAACTGTAAGCAGTAAAAGGTGTACAATGCTGCCTATTCAGTGTACGGAAAAAACATTCCACTATGACATGAAATTTGTTAAGACCGGCTGGGGTACCTGTTGGTCGAGCCATTAAGAATTTTCTGACCTGCAATATAGCCATTTATGAGAGTAACATATTAAGAAGTGGTTGAGCCAAAAATAGAGGCTTAGTTAACAGCTGAGAGGTAGCAAGAAAATAAGCTATCTAGCTTGAGAATTAGTGACTTTAGATGTAGCTGAACAATGAAAAGTGATGATCTAAAGGACAAATATAGATCAACTCAGTTTTACATTGTTGCATGTTCTTTGAAGCAAAATAGCAAAATAAGAAAATGGTGGGAAATCCCAAGAGTAAGGGGAGAACATGATCTTGCCAGTAAGAATCTCCTTCCTTAGACAGCCACAACAGAGGCGTCACCTTGTTCTTTCCAATAAGATACTTCCTTATTGCATACGCCATTTGATGCATCTGTAGAAAATTTATGTAACAATCCTGCAGCCTAAACCTTATCATTCACCCTACAGAAGGTAACAAAAAAGGATGAGTTTCAGGCAATGAGCAGACAAAAAAAGGCAATCAAGTTAACCAAATAGATACTCTTTATAGAATGGTGTAAAGAAAGTGATGGCACATGCAGTATTGGTGAAATTGATCGACACACTTGCTCACCACGTATAGAAATTGACATACGTGAAAGACCAAAAGCAAGATGTGCCATCTGTATTACTGCTCAAAATCATTCGATGTTGCAACTTATTATAACTAATCATAGATGCACATTGGGCAAAAGTAAATACATGTAAGCACCGATGACCTTGACTACATGTTAATACCTTAAACAATATCAAAAAAGCTAACTCAAAGCAATATTAGCAACACAGCAAGCAAAATCTTTTTTCTTCAACAGTTCAGCACTACTCGGGAAGCATCTGGAGCACCATGGCCACCGTGTGTGGGTACTGCACCATCCCGGCGGCGAAGGCGCTGCACCATCCTGGCGGGGAAGGTGCTGCCCACGCCGGATCTAGCCACCGGGATAGGCAGCGCAGAGGCAGGGGGAGGGCTCTCAACGGCGGCGGGGGAGTGTGCTGGAGGAGGTGGACGGCGGCGACCTGAAGGAGGCGTCGCGGTGGAAGAAGGCGGATGGAAGCGGGGGCAGGCGCGGGCCGGAGGAGGAGGGGGAGCGCCCGGGCTGTGAGCATCGTTAAGCCCTAATTTTTATTATTTTTATTAGTGACATTGATGATAAAATAAATAAATATTAAGTGCTAGGGGGTTTTTGAACTTCTCGGAACCCTAGCGAAGACTCGGCGATTTTTCATAAACCCTAATTTGAAGCGTCGACATTTTTCTGAGCTGCTCCAAGATCTCAAGTGCGTGATCGGACGAGAGAAGATGTCACGTATAGATTAGGAGTAGTTAGGTTTATTTCCTGTTTTTCGTCGGATTTCAAAAGGGGTTCGAATATCTTCGACTATGCCGGATCTTTGCGAATTCTCGAAAACTCGGTTTCCGTAGTCCACCACTTCTAAAAATACCCAAATATCCCTTTGTGAGATTTCTAGAGAGAGAGAGAAACCCACCTAATCTTCCCTTCATCTTTTAGCCGAAAATTCATTCTGTCGGACGGCGTCTGGTAAAGCCAGACGGCGTCCGACCAGCCAAAATCCCAATTAGTACACACTGTCGGACGGCGTCCGATAGTTCCCGGACGGCGTCCGATAAGGTTAAAATCGAGCCTCTTACGGTGGATTGCGTCAAAGGCCGTCCGGCCATTTAAACTTCTTTGCAAGTTCACTGTCGGACGGCGTCCGGTGGTTACCGAACGGCGTCCGATCAAGTTCAAACTTGGGTGTTTCTCGCTGTCGGACGGCGTCTGGGGGGCGTCCGGTCGTTTGCATCTCCTCTGTCGGACGGCGTCCGGTCCTGACCGGACGGCGTCCGATCAGCTCATTTTTGTGAGCAGTTGTCTCTGTCGGACGGCGTCCGGTGCCCGTCGGACGGCGTCCGGTAGAGGCTAATGGCTGGTCTTTTTGTCCTCTTCCGAGGGGCAACGGCTAGTTTTGCTCTAGAGGCTATAAATACCTATCTAGTGGCTGGCTATTTTGAGGTTTGCTGCTCCACTTCACCTACCATATTCATAGCTCATCAATTAGGTGTTCTAGAGCCATTCCTCCACCCACAAATAATCCAAAGCCACAAATCATTAAACCCCAACACCGAGCTTCATGGAAGTCCTTCGATCCGGCATGATCGGGGCGTTTCGAGCTTGTTACTTTTGAAGACATCCTTTGTGGAGGCGAGGGCTTGGGAGTAGGCCTTGGCGTGTGGCTACTCTCGAGTCGGTGTACGGGTGACGGAGTCCACCTCGCTGGAGTGGCGGAACGACTACCGGGAGTAAGTGAGGCGCTAGGCTCGAGAGCGAGCCGGTCCTTGTGTGCAAGGGGTAGCCTCAACGGAGAGTAGGAGTTGCGGCTCCGAACTTCGGTCAAACAAACACCGTGTCTCCCTCTCATTTATATTCCTGCACTTACTCTTATTGCATTGCTTGTGTTGATTGTGATGCCATGTCTTAGTTGCTCATTAACTTGTTTATTGCTTCCGCTTGCGTATCAATTGACACTAGGATTGGGTCACTATTAACTTGATGCTTAATCAACAATTAATCGAAGAAGAATTTAAAATTGCCTATTCACCCCCCCTCTAGGCCTTAGGATCCTCTTTCACGGGCGCAAGCTGGAGGAGGAGGAGGCGGAGCGCGCGGGCTAGAGGAGGAGGCGGAGCGCGAGGCCGACGCTCCGGGGCGAAGCAGCCGAGGGCCGGGTGAGAGCGGGTGGTGTGGGGAGGCAGGGCCTGGTAGGCAACCAAGAAGGTGGGGGGAGGGAGGGCGACGTGGCCAAACGAAGGCCACGGGAGCCGCCGCTTGGCTGAGAACGTTGGATGAGCATCGGACGGCTGACGATTTTTTGGCGATGTAGCCACTGCGGGGCAAGAAACCTGCCATGTGGCGAGGTGGAGGGAGGGCATGTTCGTTATTGTACTATTTTAGGATTCTTCTTGTCTTTAAAAGTCTAGTAACCCAACTGACGTAGTGGCATGTCGTTGACGCATGTACAGCCAAGAATGCATCAAAATGTCAGAAGGCTTCCCAAAGGAAGAGGTGAATGAGGTGCAGAGGACTGCTGCTAGGTAGAGAGGGCAATGTTCCCAGATCATCACCTGCAGGTCTCCTGAATAACCTGGACAAAACTTCTTCAGTCAACAACCAACTGATGAACTCGTCAGTGCGTGACAAAATACAGATGTCCCACTAAACCTTGTCACTAGGAACAACCACATGATACCATGGGAGGACTGAACTGATCATTTGAAGTGACGGCCGTCTCTGCACAAAATGGACAAGAGAGGTGACTTTTATAAGCACACACAAAATTGAAGCACTGTATTAGTCATTAATTCATTATGGATAGCCACCACAGCGCCATGCTTCTGCATTGTCAAGGAAAGAGAATTTACTCTATATTAAAATGAATGCAAGCCATTATTTTTTCGATAAAACGGTTTATATTGATTTTGATTTTTATACTATACTCTTATATACGAGGGATGCTTCTAAACAAATGGTTAGACTTAAGATAGACGATGAGCTAATTATACTTATATTGCAGTTGTGCACCGTAAAAGCTATTAAAGAAACCAGTTTGTTTTTTTAAAGTATATTTCCATGGAGTTTTTTAACATGCACCTCAATTATTTTTAACCATTGATCTATTCTAATTCAATGGTGTTTATAAGATCTCAACCCTTAGGGGGTTGAGACCACGTTTTCTTTAACTTTCTGATGACTTTTTCTATTTTCGATGGTTTATTCCCGATGTGTAAGGGCATGAACGCACGACTATGCATTGTAGTTGCCAGCTTTGCGAAATAAAGGCTGCCGACTACCCTCGCCGTCCTCGTCGACGCCCGCCGCCGTTAGGTGCTCATTCCCTTGTCTTTATCGGTAATTGGACCGGTCGACAATTACATAGTCGTGCCCGCTGTGGGACACGCAACGGCGGTGGGGGCCGAGGACACATGTCGTCGCAGGGCGACGAGCGTGCGGCCGCGACAGCGGGGGGCCGAGGGGACGTGTAGCGGCTGTGCTGTTGGAGACGCATGGAGGCGTCGGGCGACGAGCGCTGCGGTACGGGGACGCGCTGATGGTTGGGGCCGGGGACGATGGCAACGCCGGACGACGAGCGCAGCGCATGGGGACGCGCAGCCCGTGGTGGAGGCGAGGGCGCGATGGCGTTGCGGGCGATTTAACGCACGGTCGGGTGCGACGGCGAAGCGCGAGGCGGCAGTGGCGGAGACGCGCAGCGGTCTGTGTTGTTGGGAACGCATGGCGGTCTTGGCGACGAGCGCGGGCGGCGGTGGTGACGCGCAGCGGCGGTTGGGGCGGAACGCTTAGCGGCGCCGAAACAACGAGCGCCGCGCGCATGGGGACGCGCAGCAGCGGTTGGGGCTGGGGATGCATGGCGGCACCGGTGACGAGCGAGCGGCATGGGATGTGCGGCGATGGAGGTGGAGGACGATGGCGTCGCCGGGCGACAAACGCCGCGGTCGCGTCCGACGGTGGCGGCGTGGCGGCGATGGCAAAGACGCGCAAAGAATCGGTCGACGAGTGCGGCGGCGGCTGAGGACGCGTAGCAGCCAACGTCGGCGAGCGCGCATCATATCATCTTACGGACCCACCTAAACCATACGATGCACGATGTACGATTAATAATGCTCTCACCCCTATGAGGGTTGGGAGGGAGTACCCTTGAGGCCCCCTATTTCCATTCACAGGGTTTGAACGTTTTGGCTTGGCCGAAATGGGTACCTTAAACCTTGAACCACGCCAAATTTAAAAAAATTATTGCAAAAAATGGGGAGTCCGAAATGTCATTATTAGTTTACAAACAGTTCCCATTATGCCATCCAAATTGCAACAATTGCAAGCTAGCTGGAACTACGAAACAAGCTAACAACACTAAGAGGATCAAGTCACCTACTACTGTATATTGAAGTGTCTAGTGACTAGTTGTCTATAATGTTATGGATATATGAACCTATGAACCCGTAACACTAGTAATTCAATTTTGTCTATGGATAAATGGAATCTGGGTAAAAAGCCTTTATACAAAAAAAATGTCTCTGCTGGTGGTGGCGATTATTTTCTAGGGATTTGCTCCCCTGCTCATCAAGTCAGCCCTAACCAGGATTGCCTTACTGATATCCACCGTGACAAGTTCACAAGCTAATATAATGCACACATGCACCTTTTTTTGGTAACACAAACATCATAAAAATCATTTTTTTTATCCGAAAACCGTAGGAGAGGCTCCTACAGTATATATAAAATTAAAGAAAGAAGTATTTACAAAGTCACAAAGTCACAAAGCTGAGAGAGAGTTTTGCCAAGAAACAATAGAAGAAGCTAAAATCATTACCATTAAAAAACTATTAAAACAACTTTATGCTTGCGTACAAATTCTAATTTATGTCACTATGTCTTCTTCTGCGATTACAAAGAAGACCCAATGTCTTTGTGTGGCCTTAATTTTAGGACCTTTTTTTTAACTAAAATTTCAGGACTATCTTACATAACATTAAACTGAGTGTGGTGTGGCTCATTGATTCCACATGATTCAACTATTCAGACCATTTATGATTTAAACGTACTACACATGAATAGCATTGGTCGTACAATTCACATGATTAAACATACGACCACAATATGCTATCTCCCCACAATGTACCGTACAAGAGCATTATACTAGCTAGAGCAAGCATATCATTGATTCACTGCTAACCTGTTACAGCCTTGAGGTACCGTTCTAAAAAAAAGAAAAAAACTTGAGGTATCACATTCACACCTTCACAAGAAAAACATTTCTCAAGGCTTAACACCACGCAATTTCCTCTTTATAGTTCAGCTCCTTTCTTGTGTTATCCTGAGAAAGTATTTTTGGTTCAGTTGTCCTGCATGGCTTCATTCCACAGTTGTGCTTTCCTTAAGATGCTCTTGCTTCTCACTAGTGCTAAGCATTGTGCACTTGACAGCTGTGGTTGTGGCCCTCTGTTTGCTTCTTGCTTTTGAGGGCGCCCATAAAAGGAGATAGGCAGAGAGGCCATGGTTTGCCAGGCACAAGAGAGTGAGATCTGTGAAGGCCACAGGTGATAGGCAGGTCTCTGAAGGTTCCAACTCCAATGGCACCTCCATAAGCCATTACTAGGGCATTGATCTCCTCTTTTCCTTTTGCTTTTAATCCACCACTTTCTTCATGCCTATTTGAAGGAAGAAAGAGGGAAAAGCTGCATCGCATAACACTTTTCAGGGCTCACCCTTTTTCTGTCACTGCAAAAGGAGCAGCAAATACATCATACATAGAGGTCACCTCACATTTGCTTCACTTCATAACTGTAGTCAAGTCTCTTCAGTTGTTCTGAACCTGTAGTAGCTAGACTCTACTGTTACAGATATCTGCAATGGGAGGCACCTTTGAATACTTGGCTGGATTGTTTGGTGGTGGAGATCACCATGGCCACATGAACAAGAAGAACAAGAACAAGAAGAGGCACCTGCAGACTGTGGAGCTGAAGGTTAGGATGGACTGTGAAGGGTGTGAGCTAAAGGTCAAGAAAGCCCTCTCCTCCTTAAAAGGTTCTTACAGTTCCACACTTCCACCTCTCTGTTTTTCCAACTTCCAATCAATCATCTAACCACAAAACGCATCTTCACATCAAGAACAAACGCTGGACATGCATCATGAAAAGCTGTTTAACCTTAATGATTTCCTTAATCCTATCTCAAAAAAATGTAGATTTTCAAGGGCAGGGGCTGCATGCACATATATGGTGTATATAGGTAGATAGATGATCTATATATACATTAATCTGTTCAACCCCGTGTCATGCATGCATATGGCATGAAGGCCATGAACGCAGGCAATTAAAGTGGCTTCTGCAGTGTTCAGGTGTTGAGTCGGTGAAGATCAACAGGAAGCAGCAGAAGGTGACGGTGACGGGGTACGAGGAGGCGAGCAAGGTGCTGAAGAAGGCGCAGTCGACGGGCAACAAGGCCGAGCTGTGGCCCTACCTGCCCTACGGTGCCGGTGCGGCGAGCCAGCCCAGCCTCCTCGCCGCCGCCAACAAGCGGGCCCCGCCCGGCCCCGTCAGGAACGTGGAGGCCGCCGCCTACGTGTCCGGCCACGTCAGCAGGCCGGAGGACCGGCTCACCGACATGTTCAACGACGAGAACCCCAACGCCTGCTCCGTCATGTGACGAGATCGCAAGGCCAGCAGCCAGCAGGTCCATATATATATAGGTGGTGTTGCCAGCCAGGTTGCTTTTGCCAAGTGTTCATCATCATCAGGTTTGTATGAGGCTATGAGCTTACTGATTACTGAGTGTGTTATGGCGCACTTGATTAGTTGTGTTTGTTCATGATCAGTACGTGTCGTCACTTATCTTTGATTAACTATATTTGCCATCTGTTCATCCGTGAACTGAATCTGTTTGCAGTTTTGCCATAAACAAATAATCAGTGCTAAAAACGATCCTCAGCTGTTGTACAGGTCAGGAGAGTCGAAGCTTGAGAAAATACTAATCACTAATCAGCAAATATGGTTGAGAAAGAAATAGGTGTAAGATTTGAGTCTTGTATTTATAGCTAGTTGCCGAAGCGGCTACAGTAGAACTAATCGAGGCAGGATTATGCAGGTGCTGCCTGTTACAACTTGCAACAAACCAAAACAGAAGTTAGCTGCTTAATTGCTCGTCCTAAGATTACTGGAGACAAGAAATAAAAAATGATAGCTCAGTCACAAAGTTATTATATTGAGATTAATTTTCTTGGTGTCCTGAAAGCCGTAGGCTCACATGTCACAATCTACTTATCAGGCCAAGGCTTGATGGTGAGATAGTAAGAGGGTATATAAATCGTCTCTTTAACGGGCTAGTCGTGTTGGGCTTGGGCCGAAGCATTCGCGCGTGCAACCCACTAAACAAAGTACCACCTCGGAAGTTAGCAGAAAGCAACAAGGATTTGCCCCTCACCGCACAGCACGACCTTAAAAGGATCTGTCCTAAAGGATCATACCGCTGTACTGTAGAACAAAACTCGTTTATTTAGCTCTCTCTTTTTTTTCTCTCAGGAAACTGGGGGACTGACTTGAATAAATCAGGTATTTTGTTCAGCACGCCTCCTCGTCTGCTCAAATACAACATTAACGGTCAAAGGCACCAGCATAACCCAATATATGCATCACTAATGCAATCGATCAATGTAAATAAGCTCTCTAAAAACCCACAAAATGCATGATATACATATTACATGTAGGATATTTGTCCAGTAGGAAGATAAGTTGAAAAAAATTACACCTAATTGTTAACATACTTGTGCTTGATGAGTTGATGTGCTTGTTTTCCATTTGAAACTTTTCTGAAGGGCTAGTCTTGATCCATTAAAAAGAGATGTGAAAAAAGATTATAGGAGGCGACCCAAAAAGGATCGGCATACATCTAGCTCTGAGTTCATGGCCATAAAACCTAAGTGATATATCATTGGTTAGTGTTTCGCGAGTATGGCCATGTTCATGGCAAAATATCCACTTCTTTTTCCAAATGTTAAAAGGTCCATAGAATGACAATTCCATGGATTTTTTTTTCATTCCGTTTTGGAGATCATGGTGTGATGTGCTTCTTTCTACTAGGACCTAACCACCTAATGCAAACCTCCAGTGGGTCGGGGAGGGATGCATGAGCCCACAAAATGTTGAAAGATGTTTCGCCGCACTTGTTTAGCAATGGTGTGATGCCAGAAGGGATGTTCGGCTTTGAACGGTGCACAAGAAGGTTGGGCTTTTAGATAAAGCATAGTACATGCCAAACTATGGATCGAACATTAGGGCGAGTGGGGTGATTGGTCAAGTCCATTTTCAGATATAACACACAAGAAGTTGGACAACGGGCCAGATGGTCAGAGGGGGAAGGAACCGTTGATTTCATGTTGACGATGAAAAAAACCTCATTTTAGGCGAGACCGTCCGCCACACGGTTCGCTAGGCCGAACCATTGGTTCTGTACCGATGTAGAAAACAAGCAGTTTAGGTTGGACCATTGAGACATCAGATAGTGGTCCTCTTTCATGCTTGTTTAGTTTAAGTTGGAAAATTTTGATCATTTTTAAAAATGGTATGAAAAGACTAAATAAATTATTAAAAAATATTTTTTGAGATCTTTTACAAAAACCCCACAAAGTTAAGAAAAAAAAATCAGAAATTAAAATGAATGGTCTATTAAAAAAATAAAAATTGCAAACCCAACAAAAACAAAAACTAAACAAAACATCAAAGAGGACCGGTATCTCGAGTTTATTGTCCACATAGCTTATGAAAACAATTTTGATACAAAGCCATCGTCGTCCATGACACTGTTAACATTCACCTATGTATTGGGTGAGGAGGCGAAAAATGAGCTGGGTGCCACACATGGAGGAAGAGATGTCACCACCACAGAAGAGGGGGCGATGATGAAAACCATGCGCAACTCGTGACAAGGACGTTGCAGCTGTCGTAGACAATCCAAAAAAGGACGGGCATCGCCACCGCAAAATAGGAGGGATGCAACGTCCCTTCGATCGCATCAAATTAGCCTCTATCACTACAAGCACCAAAGAGGACGAACCTCGCTGCCACAAAAGACGGGGACGACCGGGCTGCTCCAACTAATGTGCTAGCCCTACTAGCCATCAAAGAGGTATTGGGAAAACGATACCCCACGATGATGCCTCCAGGGAAGGAAACGACGTCGACAGGCGTTGTCCTAGAACAGGCCCAATGTTGCGTCGTTGGGCCCAGCCTCCACTCGATTACACCACCATAAAAAGGTTCCACCGCGAACCAACAGAAGTGGCGGATAAAGAAGCCCGAGCCACCATGCACCGGATCCGAACTCGACACCAACGCCGTCGGAACTGGCCTCCAACTAGTGCCGTGCCGAACAGGATTAGTCCTACAATTTTTTTTGAGAAGATATAAAGAAGACGCACACAACTCACTCCCTAACTCAAAACACCTAGACTAACACGTACACACACGTGTGCCCTAACACATGCTAGAAACAGCGACCGCCCCAGAAGACAATTAGACATCATGGCAGACACGTGTGCGTACCCCTATCAATTGAATTCACAGCTACATCTTCCAATTACACCAGAGCAACGGTAGAAGCCAAATGGGCCGTACAGCGTTTCGGTATCCGCCACCGACTCTTTACAATTCATATTTCATATTTCAGCGTATGACGCCTGGCAATGCTGTGTATCATGCCAGTATACCGCTGGTTCGGTTCTCCCCATTTTGGTTGGAAAATTCAACTTTTCAGCCTATCTGTTTTGGTCCACTGATCAGCGGATAAGTCGAGCGTTGGGGGAAGCAGACTGAGCTTAATGGTACGTTTCCCCTTTACAGAAACTGTATTATGGTTTCACTCATCCGAACTGAGGGAGTGCGCAAACACTATACATGCAGGAACAGCATTGTATGAAATTCTGAGTACCTTTCAAGAGGCCAGGAAGACGAAACGGATTTAGTATTGTATGTTTACGGAGTGTTGTCTTCTCGTTTCGAAACATGCTTTCTGAATTCTTAACATTCGTGGATCCGGTTGTCTTAGTAGATGTTATTGTCAAACACCCAGGGTTCATGCTGGAACAGCTCTCGCCCATTCATTTGTACTTCTCCTGAAGCTATGTCTGCGGCTCGCTTCTGAGCTGCTTCAGCTTTCTTTGCAGCTTCCTCTTCATCCTAAAGTCAACCAAACAAAGTTGCCAGTTACATAAGTCTAGCTTTCCTGATACAAAAGGCTACTTCAATTGGTTCATATAGATCAGCAGAAAAAAACTAGACATGTAAAAATTCCGCCTTTTCAGTCTCATGAATTAAAACAAATTGCAGAACTTTTTAAAAAGATTGGCGACTGCCGAAAACTGCCGTGACGGCAAATAGCTCGCTAGAAAATATTTCATTTCATAGTTCAAACTCTACACATGATGGAAAAAAAAAAGTTGTTGACAGGGTGAACCCACTCAACCCATTGAAAAACCGTTTTTCCAGATTGTGGGTTGGGTTGGATGAATAAAGAGTAAATTGTGTCACAGGTCCCAAAACTTGTCTTGTGATTCTGCTTAGATCCACAACTTATGAAACCAGACATTTGGGTCCACGAAGTTGCGCAACGTTTCGATTGGGTATAAAATTGGTTTGCAGAATGTGGTTTCGCAGGCTATAGCTGAGGGATCAAATAGATATTTTTTCCTTTTATGATTTGATAGCCCTTTTGTTTTAGACAAAATCAAATGATTTTACTAAATATTGAAAGTACAGAATAGCTAGGTAGGATAGCATACGCAATAACTATAGTTTAACATATTTTTCCTGATAATGGCATGAAGGCGTGAAAATAGTAATTTAACACGATGCTTACTGCATATGCAATGGAAAGATTAACATTTTAAATCTAAAACACCAACAACAGGCCTAAAATCACATCTAGAAGCCACGTATTTACCCCAATTAGGCTGCATCAAGCGATGAGCCGACAAGTCACCAGTAATTTTTCATGCATCAGTGAATGGGAACCCCGAAAGATCACAGCTTTACACTACACTCAGCTATTTGCCGGACAGACAGGAAATTTCAGGAAAGAGAGAAAATCGTAGCCCTAAATTGATGGCGATACCATACACACAGAAACTTTGCAGTTAGGGGGATAAGGAAAATAAGAGGACCTTTCGCTGCTTCCAGGAGAGAAACTGGGCGGGGGTGATGCACGGCGCCCTCGCAGCGGGCGCAGGCGGCGGCGGCGGCGGCGCACTACCCTCTTCTTCTGCCCCCATCACGACAAGCGACGAAATGACCGGAACCGGAAGGGAAGGCTTTACGGCCTAAATACGGGAAGGATTGGGTAAAATCAGAGGTGGCCGAACATGTGGCCCGGCCCGTCCAGGAATGATCATGTCACGTTTCTGGCCAGACGGGCCAGTGGGCTGAATCAAGCACGGCAGGGGAAGGACCAGGCTGATTACTAGCTATAAAGATCGTTCGGCCTAAAACCAAAAACAGATATGAATAATCAGAAAAATGGAAAAAAACATATATCATAAATTGAAAAAAAAAGAATACTAATTAACGGTGGTAGGACGGTATAGGTGTTTTATATGACGTCTCATGTGATGTTTCATGAGCATTTCTTGTGCTGCGTGAGTGTTTCAAGTGATGTTTTATAAGTGTTCCATGTGTTTTATACAGTGTTCCACGTAAAACACCTCTACCGTTCAAACGGTATACCGTCCATTAGTAGAAATAAATACTTAGTCAAAGGTACATGTATATTACTCCATGCCTAATCGGGCATTGCCGCTATGGCACTACGCGTGCCATCAGGCCGACTTGGTGTGTCTTTCAAGATTGGTTGGAAATATGTTAAGAGGTGAATTTAATAAGGAATACAAACAAGTTGTTTTAGCAACATGCAATATATGATTGTAGGACATCATGAACAGTGAGTCACGCATACTATGGTTTTATGGCAGGGGGGCAGATCCCAAAAAAAAATTGTTGGGGTTGTTAGTGTCATTTTAATTCTAAATCACTAGTTTTGGCTTCGACCTATAGGCTTGTGTGTATATACACTAATAAAGTAGCAAAAGACAATAAGGATTTGTTAAAAAAACATTGGTGTTGCTTGACCCATCCCTAACGCTATAGATCTACCCCTACTTCATGGCAAAAATGATGTACCACAGAAATAAGCATGTTTCGGTTCACGTTGAGGATGAAGCTATGTGGGTGTAATCGTGTACATGCAGAAACCTTATGGTCACCTCGTGTTGGTTCTCGCAATGGCAACAATTTGTAAAGTCTTCTTCTTTCGTTCCCTCATGTATGGTTGGAGAGAGATTAGCGTGGATCATGATGTCTCAACATATCAAGATAGCTCTCACAAACGTGAGTGTTTGAACGCTTGGGTTGTCCTGTCGTTGCCTCCGATTTTGCTTTCTCTTCCATGCATGCCATTCCCGAGTTACAATGATCCTTCCTATTCTCATCGTGCCACCGTGCTTAATTCATTACCACTACCACCCGAGAACGCTCATGGCCCTCCTTCTCTATTGCATCACTTGAAAGAAAAAGCGGGAGAAAGAAAAGAAGAGAAGAGTTTAGAGAGAGATTGATAAGAGAGGTGGCGGATGGAGAAGAATGAAAGGGAGATGGAAGAGGGTTGGAAGGGCTAACATGTATGTCCTAGGGGTCGTTAAAACAAATTAAACAAGGAGAAAATATATAATGGTGCACAATGGACTGGAAAAGTAAGAGTAAATTTCATTTTTACATAGATCTCTATTGACAAAATAGTCAATAATAATATATAAGAGGACTAGTTGAAAATGCAATGGCGTACCCAAAATCAATTCTTGAGCGTTGACTCATCCCACATAAGTGTTACTAGCCTTCTACACTAGCACACCATGTACATATTATCACATTGCTAACATAAAAAGCATAGAAAACTTTCTTGAGAACGAGAAACGACAAGGCCCGCTAGGTAATGGTGCACTGGTGCTAAGATACTATCTCACTCCACTCTCTTTATCTAAAGGCAAAAAAAAAAAAACTAGGAAAGAATGAAAAATTAGCATCTCTGAAATTATTTTGAAAAATTGTCTATAAAATGCTACATCATATGGTTCATATAAAAAATATACATCTATCTATCTATCTATCTATCTATCTATCTATTATATTATTAAAGTAGAGGAAAACGGAGCCACCACGTTAGTCCACATCACCGAGATTATTTCAGCCGCCGATCAACGGTGGGACCAAATTATAACGGCCTAGATCAATCAAAAAATTCTCACATAAATCAAGAAAAAAAATAAAAGATCCATGCAGCTGATTTTTGTGGGGCCGGATTATAACAGCTTAGATTTAAAGATGATTTTTAAAAATTCAGACTAAATACTAAAGATGATATAATATGATTATTTTAGTCGTTCGATCAATGGTGGGACCAAATTATAACAAACTACGTTAATCAAAGAAATTATCGCAAAAATCAAAAAAATAAAAGATCTACGCGGCTTGGATTAAAAAGAAATATTAGAAATTCAGATTACATACTAAAGTTGATATAATATATTAGAGATAAACTCTAAATTCGATCTGCTATATTAGAGATAGATTATGAGTTAGAGATAAACTCTATATGCCGAAAATAAAAGATCTATGTGTCTTAGATTAAAAGAAAATATTAGAAATTTATATTAAATACTAAAGCTGATATAATATATTAGAGATAAACTCTAAATCCGATCTGATATATTAGAGATAAACTCTATATGCCGAAAATAAAATATTTATGCAGCTTAGATTAAAAGAAAATATTAGAAATTCAGATTAAATACTAAAGCTGATATAATATATTAGAGATAAGCTCTGAATTTGATCTGATATATAAGAGATAGATAATGAGTTATAGATAAATTCTATATGCCGAAACAAATATAGCAGCGAAAATGCGTGGGCCATCTCACTCGTTGTTATAAAAAAGAGGGCCTAAACAGGGTGTAATCCAATTAGAGAACTACGTTTGCAAATATCTTTAATATCTTAAATCTTGAATCTTGAAGATATATACGATGAAATGAGAGAATGGATGCTAATATGTAGCTTCCTATAAGATACAATCAGTTTAAATACAATAAATGCTTCCTATGTCATGCATCGAAATACAATAAATGTTTTCTGTGTCATGTATCGATCGGTGGCTGATAAGTTACGCTAGTTCAGGGAATCTTTAAAGGTACTAAATAAGCTAGGTACGAGGACTTTATCTTTTAACTTATATATGAAGGAGAGAAGAAACAATAGACGAATAAAAACTAATATAATATTTAGAGATAGATACTAAAATAAACTTTTTGCTTAGTTAAGAGTCAATATATAGCGAATTATAAGATGAATATGTAGCCATATTAATTTTTAGAGATAACATTATAATGTTGACCTAAACCTCAATAAAAAATAAAAGGAGACGCCCAACAATACTCATTCCACTCCTGTACTCCAGCACTCCACTCCCCCCTGCCAAGGTCCCCGCCGCTCGAGCGCGCACCACCGCGTAGGCATGGCTCTCGCCGGCGGCGCCACCCTCCTCCTCCTCCTCGCGCTGGCCGCCGCCGCCGGTGCGGCCTCCCCGGCGCCGGCGCCGGCGGTGGACTGCAATACGGCGGTCCTGGGCCTGGCCGACTGCCTGGACTTCGTGTCGCCCGGTAGCCCGTCGAGCCGCCCCTCCAAGAAATGCTGCGGGGAGGTGAAGACCGCCGTCGCCGACCCCGCCGTCGTGGACTGCCTCTGCGCGCTCGCGTCGGCCAAGAACCTTCCCATCCCGATTAACATGACACGGGTGCTCGCCCTCCCCGCCGCTTGCGGCGCTTCCTCCTCCACCTTCACCAAGTGCCACAGTGAGCAGCACCCTCCCTTGTCCCCTTCGCTAGCTCCGCAATCCGCATGTACTTGATGCGTCTTGGGGTTTTAAACTCTTGATTCTCGGCATGGCTTTGGATAAAAATTTAATTTTTGCTGCCTTCAAGCAGAAACTTTTGCCGTGCCTGATTAAAAAAAAAATCAGTACCAGCTCTTTCCGTCTACAAACCAGACGTAAATCGTCATGTTTACTAGGATTTTTATTTTTTTCCCCGGTTTTGGTTCGAGTTGTCAATTTCTTTTTTGTTTGGATTGAAGTTTTTTTTTTAAGTTCGCATTGTTTGCTTTTGCTTGCAGTTGTACCGGGTCCGGGTGCTCCTCCCACTGAAGGTAACGCTCTTCTCTTCTTTTTACATCATCATAGTCGTCATATCGTCATACTTGTTGGTTTGTATTTCTCATATAGTATTGATTGCCGTGAATCCGTTCTAATAACTGATATCGTTAGTGGCCTAACCATAGGCTCATAGCTAGTGGGACGTATGTTTCGATCTCACGAGGAGCAAATTATGAACCCACATGTATAATAAACAAATCAAAAATTTTCTAGGACTGAAATTTTTTTAGTTACTTGTTACGGCATAGAAAAATTTCCTAACAGAAAAAAGGAGCTTTCTTTCTACTAGAAAAAAATGTAAACTACTCTAACCAAAAGAAAAGAAAGGAGGGGATTTAAAGGAAGAAAGAAAAGGAAGGAGCATTGTTCTTTGACATGAGCAGTCTCCCTTTTGCTCACAAGGATAGCAAAAAGATAGGGGCCACTAGTGTTCTTTATCCGCGAACAAAGCGGTGCTATGTTCATTCCTGGCTTTTTCGGCTGTTGCGAGCGGTTGCATGTGAATTGTGAAACTGTGAGCGCTTGTTGATCAGCAGCCACAAGATAGATAGATATGGACAAGGGCATACAAGCTACACGAAACTTTCACGATCCAGTCACATGTTGTGCAGACAGATGTGCAGGCTGGCAGATGTATATGATCATCTCCGTTTTCTCCTCGTGTATTGTTTCTCGATCTTTTACGATTAGGATAGGATACCCTTCTTGGCTAGCTACATCCATTTCTGCTTCAAAGATGGTCCAATGCTCCATTCAGTTCTTAGCTGCGGTTCATCCTGAACAACATGGTTTGTCGCGAGGATGTGTTTTAACGGGTTCAGACCCTGATCTGCCATCACATGTTAATGCTACCGTCAATATTCTCTTGATCTACCCCCCACTGATTCCAAAATAAATCAGATGCTGCAGTTTGTCACATTTCAGAATTAGATAAGGTAAACTAACAAAATGCAATTAAAGGCCTTTCTCTTTTTAGCTGAAACCAGTTGAAAATTATAATATGAAAATGTTGTAACCCTTGAGAGAGGCCGAAAGTCTAAAAAGGTGTAAAAAAAATATTTTAAGAACACTGAGAAGAACCACTTAAACTTCACAAGATTGACTACAAAGTACTATATCTTTTGGTTGTAAAAAATAATAAATTTTTAGTGGTAACTTTTAGTTTTAAAGAACAAGGCGTAGATCATGAAGCAACTACAATCATAGCCAATTTTTTAATTGATCTAACCGTGACCTTAGATTCTAAAATGGATGGTGCAGGAAACGTCACACGAGGTGTCATTAACATGCAAATTTTTTTTTATCAATTAGATATATACCACTTCTCAATCTTAAAAATGAATTGTATGTATAAAAAATTGCCATTGATTGAGGAGTGACATGTATCAATTAATCTTGTTTTTAGCATACTCACCTTGATTTGATGCAATGCAAAAGGACAACGGCAGTATTATATAATTAATCAGCTCCTAGAGATCTGTATAAACACTGGTTGTTAGTTACTACTAGTCACGGGGCACAGGCAGACCCAGTCACGGGAGCTTAGCACAGTAGCATGCAAGCTGCAATCGCAGTAAGCAGCCAAAGTTTCGCTGGGCCAAGTCCCCAAGGGTGGTTCCCTCGGGCGCGCACGCGAGGAAGATGATGATCCTTGACTAGATCTGAGACCAAACTTGTGATGTTGATTGCCCACTAGAGAATTAATCAATCGTGCAATGGTCCAGCCCTCCCATCATATCTGGCATTCTGGCCTGTCTAGACATTTCGGTTAAGTCGCATATGTGGTGTTTGTTTTGGTCTTTTCCTTGCCTTCATGTGAAGATAATTTGGAGACTAGCAAAGTAGCGACAATTACGTGGCTTTCCATCTCGTTTTCACTAGCCATGTTTCATTGATCCTGAAGAACGGCAGGTGTGAACAATCTGGGGTGCATTGGTATTTCGATGGCTGGAATGACACGTAGAAAATTTGTGTTCAAACATGAGGGGGGAGAGAACACGCGCGGCAGCCTCTAACGAAGCATTGAACACGTAGAAAATACACACGTGTCATTCCATTCGTGATTGATATGTGAATCCAACGCACCTGTATTTCAGGCCCTCATTGGTTGACGCCTTGACGGTATAATTCGATTTTGTTTGGTTGAGTCAAAATTATCAATTTTGTACAAACCGTTCAGTGTAACATTTGTAATAATTTTTAGTTTTGTAGGAATTTATCCAAATTTTTTTAATTTTTCAAACTTTTTAAGAAACTCTTAATTTTTGACTCAATTAAACTAACGGAATTCAGCCCAACGACGAACCAAAGAGAGCCTCAATGTCTATACAACACGCGATTGGAGTGAGAGATGTGGCTGGGAGAGCAATCACTGTAAAGGAAACGGGATGGCATCCGATTCCATCGGATGCCTGATCCCAAGCAATTCCGTTTATTCAGGCATTTGCTTGCTTCTGATGACCCTTTTTTTGTGTGAACTGCAGCACCAGCACCTTCACCGTCTTCAGGGGGGAGCGCGACAGCATCGCCACCAAAGGCCGCAGCGGCGGCGAGGTCTCCGGTCTCGGCGGCCGTCCTTGTAGCAGCCATGGCAGCTCCGCTGCTCCTGCTCGCCCTCTACTACGTCTGAGGATTGGTTCGCGTTGTGTGTCTCTCGCACTGTGTTGCCTTGCCCCAGGCGAGGTGAAATGAGCAGTGCCGTAATTCGTCAGAAATTCATGATCGGCTTTGGTTTAGTGTTGAGATGTGTTAACTCTGCTGCGTTGCTCACTGCTCTGCTACCTTACAAGTGTTTTATATTCAGTACAGTTGCCAGTTATGGCAGTTAATTGCCGAATTACAGTAAGGTGACCTGTATACGGAAGGGATCTCATACGGAAATGCAACCAAGGAAAATCGGATGCCTCAAGCCCCGCACCGCTCACGGCCCAACTCGCTTGCGCTTATCTGCTCGTGGCTCCACTATCTGTGCATCACCCGATATTCCCTGTGCGTCAACAAACAACGCAACCAACACTACTTGCTTTAACAGAGAGCCATGAGAGAGCCCCTTGCTTTAACAGAGAGCCATGTGAGAGCCCCGCAAAGAACGCGAGAACCGAGAGCGCCACCGGCAGAGAGCGTCGCTGGCGCCGACGGCGCTGGTTTGCAAGCCACAAGCACCGCCTCTCATGCTCATGGCTCCCAACCTCAGATCACTCTATTCTCTATGCCTTTTTTTCTCGAAAATTTAGTTTTTATATTTTTTTTCTAAAGTAAAAATGTTTTTTTGTCTGAAGAATAAGTCGAAAGGACGATCACCGCTTAGAAAAGGCGATACGCCCCGCCGTTAGCTGTCGTCAAGTGCCTGAGGATGGTGTCGTGGACACCTTATCGTCCTTTGAAGGGGTGATAGGTTGTTGTCATCCTTCAAAAAGGCGATGGGTAGTTGTTGCCTGTCGTTGCGACTCCGTTGGACACTGTCCGGCGGCCACCAGACAACGAAGGAACAAACTCCGGGAAAAAAAACAAACTCCATTGGACACGGTCGGTGCCAACTGGAAAACGTCCAGTGGGGGCCAAACCTAGGTCCGACCGAACCGCATCCGGTGGAACCCCTTCCCCGGACAAACCACAGCACAAAGTCCACCGGACTCAGTCTGATGATGACAAGACACTGTCCGAAGAATTACAAAGCAGCCATCGGACACACTCGGCAACTCTCCGGACAACGTCCAGGCCGAGCGCGCGCAACGAAATATTAAAAAACAGAACTCTACCAGACACGGTCCGATGGCCACTGTACACGATCCGATGAAACTTTAACTTGAACTTTATCATCTCCTCGACGATCATCCCGTCGTCATTTCAAAAGGGCAGTGGGCCTTGTCACCCTTTAAAGGGGCGATAGCTCGCTCCATACCAAACGGCTATCACCGATCTAACGGATAGTGGACCCGGTCGCCAATTGAAAGGGCGATAGGGTCATTTCACCATCTGAGCGGGTGACAAGGGGGTATCTTTCGCCATCTAAAGGATATTTCTTTGCTGAAGTGATATCTTTTGTACACAATTTATAGTCTAATGTGAGATCCATATCCGTCCAACGATGGTAATGTAATATTTATTGCAGTATGTATCTGAACCCATATTCATACTCTAAACCCACAGTGAAAATGTGCTCACACATCAAGACCTTATTCTTTTTAGCGTTACGTACCGTTACATATTATTGTAGCAAATTTTCTTTTTTTTATATAGCCCATATGTTGTGATAATTTATAACGATTTTTTCGTGGCTTTAGTAGTCATTCCAAATATCTTAAAACTATTTTTAATTATTTTTAAAAAATATCTAGACCTCTTTTCAAGAGCTCTCAAATTTGTTACAGTAATGCACCAACATAACGATACGCTGAAAAGAACAGAACCCAAAAGAGCAATGCCCAGCATGTTTGCACCCCTAAGGCCCTAACCGTCTATTGTGCCATCGATTGCTGCTTGCTTGTGTTGGGTGGCGTCCCGGAAGGAATAGAACGAGGAGGAACTGCTTTTGGGCCTGCAATCCAGTGCCCTGGGCTTGAACTCGCTCTCGCTCTTCTAGCCCACGATGAAGTACATGATGGTGCTGTTCGCCTAAGCCCACGGAGTGCTAGAACCGCACCTTTGAACCTTATATGGGCCGCACGGGCGAGAGAGCAATGGCTCCTGCAGTGGTGCTATCCACAGCAAAAATAATCTCGTTCTCTTCTATCTTCCTCGTTAATTTTAGATAGGTTCATGATCGATTTGTATCTTCGGCTTATCCGCTTATTATAATTTCATATAAGATAAATTTAGATAGCTTTCCAAAATATTTGATCTGCATCGTTTAATTTGTTTCTAAAAATTCTCAGCCGTAGTTTCTGGATAGAGGAAATAGAACTTCAAAAGTCAAGACGTTGATTTTTTATGGAGAAAAAAATATTTTAGCAGGCGTGCAAGAGCAGATAGAGGCGTGCAAGAGCAGACAGTAATAAATAGGCTGAAGGGAACGAGACAAGTAAGTAACTTGTTTCACACTAATTAGAAAAAAAAAGACAGCCAATGAAGGATGTGCACGTACTGTATCATCTAATTTCTAGCTTACTTCACAACAAAATTTTAGCAGGCGTGCAAGAGCAGATACAGGATGCGACAACAACAATACTTAGATGGATGTTTCAAGTAGACAGTGGTAGGATGCTTTCGTCGATCTGGAGTTGTGGACAACAGAAGCAGATCTAAAGAAAAACGTTGGAGAAGGCAAGTTTCTCTCTGGTAAGGAAAAGGCATGTCTATCAAAACATACAAAAAAGTTCTAATACGGAGTATAATACTAGTGTAAGTACGATATCACGCATGCTATAAATGTTTGATTTGAGCGAGAGGATTGCAAATTAATTTTAATGTCGTTTGAAGTAGGTGTTGGTTTAATAGATGTTTTTTGTATTGTAATAGTTTTTTAAAAATTATAAGGGAGGCACTATTTGGCAGGTGCCTGCAATTTCAGCATTTGTGCAGGCGCCTGCCACGTAAATGCATGCACACCTTGGGTAAAAAAATTCCACTATCGCAAAACATTTTTTCCAATAAATGGAATGTGAAAAAACAATTGAAATTTAGTGGATTTTTTGCGCCTGGATGATTTCGCAAATTATACGAGCAAAAAATCTCTCTCCGTGAAAAATAAAAAACAAAACAAAATTTATAATAAATAGAAAACAAAATAAATCTATAATAAACGGAAAACAAAATAAATCTATAATAGATCAGACCTCGCGCAAAAAATTCCCCTATCGCAAAACATTTTTTCCAATAAATGAAAATATGGAAAAACAGTAGAAATTTAGTGGATTTTTCACTATATATTTTTTCCAGTTAACCAAAAAGTGAAAAATCAGTTGAAACTTACTGGAACAACAAGCGCCTGCACGATTTGGCTCCATGCAGGCGCCTGTCAAATAGCAAAAGCGAAATTATAATCCATCGATGAACACCGTTCAAGTGACTCATTGGTTATTACTCAATATTTCATATGTCATACATCATTGTCGTGTGAGATTTCGTCATAGCCATTTACACGCACGCACACGAGGTACATGAAATGATATATGACAAATGTTCTAAAATTTCAATACATGGCAGTTCTTCGTTTAACAATGATTACCAATTAAATTTGATTACCTTTAATTATCCATGATTAGACCCTTACACCAGATTAAGAACTACAACTTGAAAATTGAGTTTTCTGTATGAGTCGTATGTTGTAACACTTTACGTAATTTTTTAAAAACTCTTATCCAATTTTGATCTCATCTACTTGCTAATCTATAGTTCACCGATTGATCAGTGATTATCGATTTCTTCAACCTTTAATTAGTATAATACATGATACGCGTGCAATTGGCGACTAAATAAACGATCGGGGTATTAGCTAGGAATAGCATGTATCAAGCCCTGAACTAACAACGACAAGCTAATACTCGATCTATTTTAAAACATAAGGCGTGTATGTTTTTTTTTTAAAAAAAATGTTTATTACCTATGATTAATAATTAAGCTAAATTGATATAGTTGTATTCGTATTTGATAGTACTTTTATATGATATTGCTTTTATAGTTATTGACAATACACTGTGAAATAAATTAATGTCACAGTTCTATGTTAGAGGCTTTGTCAAAAGCTTATATATATGCTTAATATTTTAGAAGGAGGGGTGATTAATTACTACGTTCTTGTGTCGCAGGAGAGAAAAAAAAAAAACACACCAAACAACTACATCAGGACAGTCTAGTGTATAGTAGTGCGTGCCCTAGCTATTTGGATAACAGATTTAAGAAAAAAACCGACAACTTTCCACACCCCTGCCTGCTGCAGTCTACTTTACATATTATATCATGCGTATCATGTCTATAGAATGGGTCTTTCATAGCAGGTTTCAGCGCGCCAATGAGCTCGCCACAAGCGTATACATACGTGAGGGGCGATCGAGTCCCAATCCAACATGGCTCCTCGATATAATGCAGACTAATATGGCATTCTGGGGAGTAGTAGTGTTATCCTCTAATTAAGCAGTCGCAGTCGCGGTCGCGGTCAGTTAATCCATGCAGCGTACGTCCCCTTAATAATTAATCCAAAGGGCACGATCAATAAACCTGGGTCCAAAGTCCAACCGACCAAAAACTAATTAAGCGCACGCCGCTGCTTCCGGAACGACGGGGACGTACGCGTGCGAAAACGAACTCAGCTCAATCCTCCGCTTCGCCAGCAGCAGCAGCAGGTCGCAGGTCGCTATCGCTACGTACGCGTGTGGGGGAGTGAGGCAAGCCGTCGGTCCACCAGGTGGTCGCCGCGTGGGCTTGCGTCTCCGCACGCCGAATGCGACCGGCGGCGTCGAGTAGAGGCGAGCCGAGCGCGCGCGCGCGCTGCCTTTGGTCGGCGGCGACGTGCCGTGCATGGGAGCGCGTGCGGCCGCCACGTGTCCGCGGTGTCCCCCGGTCGAGGCCTGCCAGGAGAGACACGTACGTACTAGGTAGGTATGACCCTTTCTGTCGGCAAAAAACTATAGCTTACTCCCTCTGTCCTACAAAGAATGTATTTCTGGTTTTTCTCAGACAGATTAGTGTGAAAGGCAAATGACTAATCTACTCCTAATTAATGACATGCACAAGCGTACTGCTGCTTTGGTTTCCAAAATAATTAAATGTGCATGCGTCTCCTTTGGTGAAGAACGGATATAGAGAGAGATGGGAGTGGGGGAGTTAATGGGCTGTGTCTCCTTTGATGGGCCCTACGTCTAAACATGCACTCTTTGTGGGACAATTTTTGAACACTAAAAATACACTCTTTGTAGGACAGAGGGAGTAGCTAGCACACTGGTCGGAACTCGCGCGAAACCCATGTCCCTGTCTACTGTTGATCAACACATGCATACACGAGGCAACGGACACCTATAGCAAAGTGGAGTATTAAAGGCCTGGTACATTCTAGCTTACCGTAGTGTAGCGTAACGTTTCAGTATAATTTATCTTTTTTATATTGCCTATTTGGTGTAATAATTTGTAATGATTTTTTTTCAGGTTTTTAGTAGTCTTCTTAAAGATTCTAAAACTATTTTTAAATTTTTTTATAACATTTAAACTTCTCTTTAAAGACTCTCAAATTTTACTGAAACGCTATGCTACGCTACACTAAGCTCAAATGTACAAGGTCAACGGTGTCATGAATTGGGTAGAGTCGGTTTATCTGCAAAATATTGGTTTTGGTATTAAGAATTGGGCAGAGTCGGTCTATCGACAAAATATTGATAGTGTGAATTGGGCAAAGCTTATAAATTAAGTTTATCTATGGCAGGCCGCAAATCCCAAATATATTATGCTCTTTGAGAAGAAAGCTTCCAAGAGGATCCCGTAGGGCATTGTCCGGCAATACATTGCCTAGAGAGACTAGGCACCCGGTTCACTACTCAGAAGATTCTTATCCTGAATAGAGTGATATTGTCAATGTGGGTTTGTCCGTTTCGAGCAAAAGCACGTCCCTTAGGCTATAGCATCCGTGTTAAGGACAGACAAGCTGAGACGACAATGTGTGACCACAATCCCCACTCCCTTAAATCTGTATTAATCCTATTTTAATGGCATTTAGATGAATTAAGGTTATGGTCATGATTAAATGATGTTAACTACACTTGATTGGCGGTAGTGGTGGTTACCATCCATTCTAGAGAGTAGTGTTATCCTCTAATCAAATGACGTTAATTACTCTTATTTATATCCCTAATTCTCTCCTTTGTAACAAAAAACCATACCATGTAAGACAACATCACACTCGAATAGAGTTGTTATCTCTGTATTTGATATGTTTGAACCTGGATAAACCCTCTTGTTCTTTTCCCCGCTGTTAACCATCTTCTTACACTAAGACCCATTCAACGTCCTGAAAGTCGCATCGTGACAGAAAAAGGGGTTTTCTAATCCCTCATTTAAGAAATATCTTAAATCCAACGAGGAGCCCGATTCCCAATAGTTGACAATTAGGCAGCTCATTTTTGTAAACAAAGAATAGTGTGAGGAAGTATAGGAGTAATAATTAATGTCTACAATATCAAGTTTTCAAGGAATTGAACTTACGAATGAAAGTGGACACATTTTTCATATTTTAATGGTACTTTTTAGATAAATTAAAATGGCCACGACCTTTATCTGCTTGAGTCTTATTTTGTATATACTCTATTATTAACCGTTTGTGTTAAAATTTTGAAAGTATGGAGAAAACTATATATTTGACACTTATTATATATGAGGAAAGAGATTGATCAACAAATATGTATGTCTTTTTATATACCGCGTATATTGTATTCTTGCCATTGTTCCATGCATGGATCTATTAATTTTGAAAAAAAAAACATAGAACGCTATCCTATGGGCCAGCAATCGATCTTTTGACGAGGATTATTATCTCTACGGCTAAAACATGTTGTATATGGCGAGTGACGAGTGATCAAGTCAATGGCCAATTTTGATCATCGCTTTTAATCCGATGATGCAAACAACGCAAAGATACCTTCCTTTTATTTATTTTGCTTTCTTATTTGCGTGCATGGTATTTCTCGAAGCTATTGATTAGCGAAAATACTTTCCATTGATCCCGTTTTCTTTTCCGTTATACTGCAGTTATATTTCAGGAATGTTTAATGACTCTCAGAGAAAAAAAAGTTAAAACCAAGGGCATATGCAGCTGACACAATTAAAACGGAAGTATTTCCAAGCATTTAAGGAATATAAAAATAGTGGAAATAAACATCACGGAGACATGACACTACACCATCAAACGCATAGTCCAAATCGATCAAAACACGATAAAACATTACAGATTTTGGCTGCATAAAGAAGAATACCTGCAACTGCAAGGTGTACATCTTGTACATTTCGCCAACAGAATAGAAATAAATGCATTCCAATCGTAATAAAATTTATCTTTTTATATAAATTTATTTGGTGTAATGATTTGTGTAGATTTTTTTCAGGTTCTTAGTAGCCCTTTTAAAGATTCTAAAACTATTTTATTTATTTTATTTATAATATTTTAAAAAAAAATTAAATACTTTCAAATTTTGATAGAGCGAAACGTTACTACCGCGCTAAACTATTAAAATGTACAAGGCCGTAAACGGCAGGGCAACCCGCAGACGATCGATCACCATCACACGTAGTAGTAGCTCTGAGAGATCGCCACGGCATCCGCAGGGAAGCCGTGCGCACAGACTGACGCGTGGATGGTTGCCGCCATAGACCCGCAGTTCCCGCCCCTGTCCGTCCCTACATAAAACCCGCGGGACAAAACCAAAACCTTCCCTCCGCTGCTCCGCCGCCGCCGTGCCGTGATCCCCGCCTTCTAATCCTAGCTACATCCACGGCGCCACCACCGATCGAGAACGCGAGAACCAAACCCTCGATTCTTCTGAGTGCTCTGTGCCTGCATCGCGAGCGAGCGAGCGAGAGAGAGAGAGAGGACGAAGGAGGCTAGCCAGTAGCCACCACCATGGCGCACGACCTGCGCGACGACCTGGTGCTCGACGCCTCCGACGGCCACTTCGACTTCGACTCCGACTTCGGCTTCGACGGCGCCGCCGGCTCCGATGCTCCCAACTGCGTACGGTCACGGCTCCGCTCCGCTTTACTGTGTGTGCTTTGTTAAGGCCTAAGGGAATTTTTGCAGTGGGTTGTTGGAGCGTAGAGTATTAGTTAGCCTGTTTGGGCGGCGATAAAATGAAGATCTGGCACTTTCTAAAAAGTTTTTAAAAATCCTGTATGTGGTGCATTTTTTAAAAAGTTTGCACTCTTGTTTCGCTCAAGATCTGGCAGTTTTTGGTCGTACAGTTTTTGAAAAGTTTTTACTATTGTTTTGCTCAATCTCTCAGAAATACGAATGTTTTTTATGCATAGTTCAACTTACTTTTGCATAGATCATACCTTGCCTTTCCTCGATAGATTAGTCTCTGAGCGCCCAATTCGTTCCGATTGGATTATCTGATTTCAGTGAGAAAAAGAACTGAAGAATGAATACCAAGAAAAAACGAAGAATGATTTATTACTTACCTAATCTTGTTTTGCTCGATTTCTCGGAATACGAATGCTTTTATGCATAGTGCATCTTCCTTTGCAGTAATCATACTTTGCCTTTTCTCGATAGATTATTCTTGTAGTGTTCAGTCCGTTGCAGAAGCTGTTCTATTAGATTATCTGAATAATTCAGTGAGAAAAAGGACAGAAGAATGAATACCAGAAAAAAAAGAGAGAAAATTGACAAAAACTGGGACATTATGAAGCTTCATCCAAAATTTTCCCTTTCTGCAAAATCCTTAAGCTCTGGTCTCTGGACATTCAGAAATGGTAACGACCTGTAACACAATACCTCGGAATAGTGTTAATCCATGCCGTTGTGAAGCAGGTGCTCCGTCCTCATTCTAGATGATAGATAAATTAATTATATAAGTTTTAAAAAAATCGTGAATTAAAAATCCCAATTGATCACTAAAAGTCATATCTTGTTCATTATAAATCTTAGCGGACGAAGAGCGCCTCCGATGCTGCACCGCTCGCTGTAGTTTGTTCGTACTGTTGCCCCTTTCTCTATTTCAGCCTTGCCGTTTCTTTAAAAAAAAATCATTAAAAGGCATAGCTCAAGATTGGATTATTAAGCTTGAACGCCACACACACAACCAGTTTAAGATCTTACATGTTTTGTTCTTTGTTCTTTTATTGTAGGACAATCATATGGAGGATACTTCAGCCTTGGACTACAAGCAAGGGAAGGACATGCAGGGAATACCATGGGAAAGGCTAGACTATAGTAGGAACCAGTACCGTGAGATGAGGTTGAAACACTACAAGAACTATGAGAGCCTCGCTAGGTCTCGTGACGGAATACAGCAGGTGAAATCTCATATTACTTTTGCTTTTTTCTACTTGATTTTTCCATTTCATTAACTTTTGGTTATTAAATATCTGGATCAGTTATTCATCGTTTCTTTTATGTAGGAATGCAAACAAGTGAAGAGAAAAGACACCTTCTATGATTTTCACTTGAATACAAGACTTGTCAAGTCAACTATAGTGCATTTTCAGGTACAAATTTTCTTTGACAATTGTATCATACTCACCCATGCATATGGGATATGGATTCTGGGATCTGCATTAGTCGTTTTTACAGTGGGATAAATAAGAAAAGTTGCCACTGAATTATTTTTTTTTTCTTTGTTTCCTTTATGGATCTTTGCACAAAAAGATTATTGGTGTTTGATTGCATCGACAAAACGGGCACATGCGTTCAGAGAGTTTGGTAGAAGTGATTTACATTGTTGTTTGCCCGACTACTAGTCCACCATACAAATTTTTTTCTGAAACAAAGGGCAGGAGAACTGCCGTCAATTGATCAAAGAGAAGAAGATTAACATGTTCGGGAAAAGCCCCTCCCCCCACAGGGGATTTACACTACTAACCACACAACTTATAGCTTAAAACTGTTTTCCTTTGATCAAAATTAAAACTTAAAACTATTTTCAGATGCATAGCCCTGGTTATTTGTACATGTTTGTGTTGCTGTTTAGCACTTGGGCTTTCTGTAAGATGACACGTAGGGGATGCTAGAAGGGATTGATTGTTATTTGCCAAATTGCTAGCATGGATGAATTGCTCGTACCATAATCATCATCCCTGTTAAGCAGAGTGAAAGTTTTCGCCGTTACAGTTAGGATATGTTTTACATTTGTGCTTGTAAAATAGGAAATATTAACATGATTGTTATTTGTTTTTTTTTTTTGTGTGTGCTCCACTGCTCCTCTTAAGTTTTCTTGTCTGTGGACTTTCATTCAACTAATAACAGCTCTAATTCTGAACTATTCATGCATAAAGAAGCATTATGATCCCATTTGTATGACTCGCTGCTGTGCCTGAAACCTAATCTATTCTTAGCCCTATGATGTGATTTAACATCTTTGATTTTTCCTTACCGTCATGGGGCATTATTTTATACAAGTCACCATGCTGCACAATATTAATTATCTAGTGAAGTTTATGTTGTCGGTCATACTTCTTCTGTGTGTACATATGCATGACATTGGTTGCAGGTCATGTCATGAGTCGGATCAGAATATCCATAAGATGAAGTTATAGTTTGATGTGAGCAATTAATCTGTCGTAATAGACCAGATGCAAAATTTCATTTCACCAGGTCTATAAGCAGGTGGATAAGGACCATCAGAAGCCAGCGCTATTATAAATCACCTTGGAATATGGTATGGTAGGATGTTTTATCACAAGCAAAATGTTAAATAAATCACCTTGAATTTCCTTTTGCAGGTTGCACACAAGAAAGAGATTTAATATATTAAATGCTGTCTTACCATCCACTGTTAATAATTGATGTTGTGTTTGCATCATACATTTTCTATATTATATGGAAAGGGCGTGCAAATGTGTTCCCTCTCTTGTTACAGCTTGTGTATATTGTTTAGTAGACCAAAAACATTAACTGTTCCTATGGGGGCAAAGCATATGAACTAATATGTAGAGATTTTGCCCCTTGTGTGAACCTACAAGAGCAGTAGTTTAACAAGAGTATCATATAATTTGACGTAGACAACTTTCCTAAAAAATTAAGGACAGAACTGACTGCAAAACTGAATGTTCATATATGTGGATGTTGATCTGGATTTTTCCGGTTTGACAATGAGTGATCGCTATGTTAGTGTGGTTTTTTAAGGTGGTGCTAATGCACTAGTTGGATAATTAGAAGACTGTAGGTTCATTCATGTTTCCTCCTCACTGACACCTTTCATTCAACTCGGTGCCTTACCGATATTAGCATTTGTTTGCTACTTTGATAGATAAATGAATGCACAAAAGAATGCCATGCTCTGTTCTAACTCTTGGCAACCGTTTGAAATTAAGGAGTTTCACTGGCTTGCATTTGTGATTTTTCAGATTTTTACCACAAATGTACTGACCGTATTCTGCCCATGTGCGCAGCTGAGGAATCTTGTGTGGGCTACTTCCAAGCACGATGTGTATGTGATGCAGAACTATTCTGTGATGCATTGGTCATCCCTGCTTCAGAGAGGAAAAGAAGTGCTCAACGTGGCAGGCCAAGTGGCACCAACTCAGGTCGGTGCCCTCGCCTTGCATCGTGATGATATATATAATCGATAGCTTCAGGAATCAGGATGCACATCGATTCCTAACCCACAGAGCTACTGCCACCTTATGTATTCAGAATGTCCGGGGAGCTGGGCCATTGTCGAGGGTGCAGATCAGCACCATGGCACTGAAGGACAATCTCATGGTGGCCGGTGGCTTCCAGGGGGAGCTCATCTGCAAGGTATGGGGAGTGTAACAGTGTGCATACTCATGATTCATGAATGCTTTTATGAAGAGAGCGACTATTCCCCACCCTATGGAATTCCCCAGCTTCCTCTCTCTCCTCATTCTTCCCTGAGCCGACAGCCGCCATCACCGCGATGGCTGCACTGCGACCACGGCGGCGAGATCGAGCCGCCGTGCCAGTCACTCAGGATTCTACTATGTTGTTTTCTGTTTTATGAATGTTTAACTAACACTCGGGATTCTACCATGTTGCGGTGCCAGTATGTTGATCAACCCGGAGTGGCATTCTGCACGAGCCTGACGGGCAGCAACAATTCCATCACCAATGCCGTCGATATCTACCAGTCTCCCAAGTAAGTCATGGCCGATTCGGCTTTTCGATGAGAGCAGCAGCATTGTATCGTCCGCTTCTCCTGAGCTGAGGTTCTGCTTTCACGTGATGCAGCGGCGCTACGCGAGTGATGGCTGCGAACAACGACTGCACTGTCCGAGCTTTCGACACCGAGGGATACAGCCTCGTGACACAGCTCCATTTCCCATGGTCGGTCAATGTAAGTACTATGCTAATAGTAGCCTGCACTGACGTGTGTGTGAGTTAGCTCAAGCTTTACCTGTGCTGTTTGTTCTTGTTGGTAAACTGGAACGGCAAATTGGCAATGCAGAATACATCGGTGAGCCCTGACGGCAAGCTGCTCGCAGTTCTTGGTGATAGCTCAGACTGCCTGATAGCCGATCCCCAATCCGGCAAGGTACAATTGATCGATTGATCAAACAAGGCTGCCTCTTTCAAGCATCGATTCATGTCTCTGGTTCCTGGTTGTCCTCACCGTTGTGCTTGACCATGCAGGTGATCGCGAGCCTGAAAGGCCACCTAGACTACTCGTTCTCGTCGGCGTGGCACCCGGACGGGCGCGTGCTGGCCACCGGGAACCAGGACGCGACGTGCCGGCTGTGGGACGTGCGCAGCCCGTCGCGGTCGCTGGCCGTCCTGGGAGGGAGGATCGGCGCCGTCAGGGGGCTCAAGTACTCGCCGGACGGCCGGTTCCTGGCCGTGGCGGAGCCGGCGGACTTCGTCCACATCTACGACGCGGCGGCGGGCTACGCCGCCGAGCAGGAGGTTGACCTGTTCGGGGAGATCGCTGGCGTGGCGTTCAGCCCGGGCGGCGCCGACGCGCTCTTCGTCAGCGTCGCCGACCCGACGTACGGCGGCCTGCTCGAGTTCCGCAGGCGTCGCTGCCACGACTACCTGGACTGCTATAACTAAGCCTGAGGTGCACCGAGTCGCCGGTTGGCCGGCGAGGAAGGCGGCGATCGTCTGCCGCGGCGTGTACAGGATTTTTCTTTTTTGTCGATCCTGTACAGAAGAAAAAAAACTCCTATATGACATCAGCATTTCGCATTTTTAGCACTGCGAAATGGTGTCATGGGTGTTGATGATAGTACTCCCACCGTTTCAAAATTTGACTCGGTAGGGTTTTTAAAACTATATTTTGAGGGTGTTTAATTTTTCCTATAGTATATTGTGCACAATAACAATATTGTGAACAAAATTATGCTAATAGAAAATACTTTTACAGATATGCAAATTCAATGATGTTATTTGTGGATCATATAAATCACGTATTTTTACATAAGTTACTGATAAAAATTAAAATGTTTGAATTTTGAAATATGTGCGAGTCTGATATTTTGGGACGGATGATATTTTGGGACGGAAGAAGTGTTTTGTTAGGCTATTTAAACAGTTGACATTGCGAGTTGCTCCTTTCGAGAAATACCACCGCAAAATTTGTATTTGTATTGGTATATTTGTTATTATTAAACCAACAAAAAAACACAGATTGTTAGGGGTGCAAGTGGGGCGGGTTGTGGACGGTCCACACCCACCCACAGAAACCGCATCACAGGTTGCAGACCGCACCAAGCCCGCTTTGAGGACCGCTTCAAAACTGCAGCTATGCGGGTAACCGCTCCTGGACCGCTTCAAAACTGCAGCTATGCGGGTACCAGCTCCTCGACCGCACGAAGCCTTGCTAGTTCACACAAAACTCACTGGACCAATCCAGCTTTAAAGATCGCTTCAAAATTGCAGTTCCCGATCTTTACTTTTTATTACCAAGTTGCTAAAACTTAAACAAACGAAATTTTCACCAGCAAACACTAGGAAATCATAGCACAAAATATTAAATTACCTAAGTATAAGAACTAAAATCATGACAGAGTAATAACATTTCAATCTCCTGACATTAGACTTACATCCAACGCATAATCAACATTGGTTATTACATAAGAAAACATGCTTCAAAATTGAAAATTTTGGGGCTAGTCTGAGAAGATGTTGGGACTCCAATGACAGAAAACTGAAAATCTTTACCCATCACCATCAAGAATTGACACCTAGCTACTCATGAACACCTTGTACAGAAGTAGCACAATAGATTTTACCTAAAAGTTCTAGGCAAGGTTATCACCATCTCCTCATCGTAAATCACAAGACTCTCATCTTCTCAAATAAATAAAAAGGAAATGAAATGCGTTAGATAAATAAAAAAGGAATCATATGCAGTTAGATAAATAAATTATATGAAATATAAAGTAGTATTTGTAAATATTTACCATCAGCTCTAATCCAGTCCTATAGACAAATCAAAGCTTCTATGGTTTCACCGGTTAGCTTTGCTCCGTAATCGCTAATAATCCTCTCTCCAAAGGGAAAAGCGCACTCAAGCAATCAGAGATGCAGGGCTGCCAACATGTCACGGGCCATGCGAGAAATGATTGGATACTTAGTTGAAAACATTTTCCAATACCGAAGTATGTCAAATTCCATTGCAATTGGAACTGTTTCCTCTTCCAAGTATTTTTCTAGCTCACTCGCTTTCTTCCTTTGCTGCTCACTAAGGTGTTGGCCCCAATCAGCCCATGGGTTAGTCTGATCAACATGTGCCTCAACACTATCGCTGACTTGTGTGTTTCCAATGGTTGGCCCTCCTATTTCCAAAGAATACTCAGCAAAAAGTTTTCTGATGGTCTTCTTCACCTTGCAAAGATATTGTGATGCCCTTGTCCCAAACCCTTTGTTCAAACGGTACTCAAGAAATCCCAACTTAAATCTAGGATCAAGGACAACAGGTACACAGATTGACAAGAATGAAAGTCCCCAGTATTTCTCAAACTTTCCTTTCATTTGATCTACTACACTTGAAATGAGAATGTCAGGATTGAAAGCCTCCCTGTCCAACATATTTTTCACCTCCCAGATCTCATGGAAGTATCGTGTACTAGTAGGGTATTTAGAACCCGATACTACTAGCGTGGCATCATAAAACACCTTTAAAATTTTGCAAAGCTCCTCTGCCACCTCCCATTCTCTAGCTGAAGGTGCATACTTTGTGTAATTAGTGTCGTCTTGAGCTAGAGCATCAAATGCTCTCCTAAACTGCAAAGCTGATTTCAGCATTAAGTAGGTTGAATTCCATCGAGTTGATACATCAAGAGAAGGCCGCTTCTCACAAGAAATGCCCACTTGCTCAATCATCGCTTCAAACTTTTGCTTGCGAGATTGGGAACTCTTCACATACTTGACACTGTCTCTAATATTGTTAGTGGCATCACTAATAGCCCTAAATCCTTCTTGAGCTATAAGATTGAAAACATGTGCAGCACATCGCCCATGAAACATCAAACCCTTACACGGTAGCAGATGCTTTTCAAGAAGGTTCTTTCGCAAAGAGTCTATCATGGAATCATTTACTGATGCGTTGTCTAATGTGATAGCAAAGAGTCTACATTCAACACGCCAATCTAGGACACTCTTTAGCATTGCTTTGAAGAGGGTTTTACTGTCATGGGGTGTCTCGACGAGAGTAAACCTGATTATTCTCTTTTGCATTCTCCACTGGTTGTCAATGAAATGACAAGTGACACATAGATAACCTAATGTCTGGTTGGATGTCCACATATCAGCAGTCAAAGATACCCTAGATGTTGAGAGTTTAAGAACTTCTCGTAAAGCTGACCTTTTCTGCTCATATGCACTAATGCAGTCATTCTTTATGGTAGTACGAGAAACAAGTCCAAACAATGGGTTGAGACTAGCCACGAAACTCTTAAATCTAGGATATTCAACTATGCTGAATGGCAACTCATGCACAACTATGAACGTAACGAGTTCTTGCGGACACAGTTCCTCATTGTACTTCCATTTTTTCATGATAGCATCATATGAGGAATTATTAGAACTGTTCATGCAATCTACCATCTGAAGCAGTTTAGCCCTTTCCTCACAACATTCCAAATGCCTATTGCAACTAGTTGTACCAACATCTCGTGAAGCATTAAAATATCTCTTACAATGTTTGCAAGTTGCTCCTACAAGTTTCTTTCTAACATATGTAGGTACAAAATCAATCCAGATTTTTGATGTTAATTTGCGCCTTCCAAATCCTAAATCATTAGCATAAAGACAGGTGCCAACATTATTAAAGTTGTAATGTAAACATCAGATTTATCATCAGCTTATAAGGACTACAAGTATGAGCAGTCGATATACTTACCGTGCCCCATAGACGTTGATGTAGATACCAATGGAGACATGGCGATCCTTATCCCTGGAGAACTTACTATTGGCACCAGCGGCGACCTTAGCCGTTTAGACATGGGCTTGTTCTGATTCAATGTTGACACTTTCCGCTTCTTCGCCAAAAAGCTGCTTGATGAAACCCCCCCTTGTTCATTACAATCTTCTTGTGCAGCATGCAAAGGCACATTGCCAGCTTCTAGAACTCCCTCTTCATCATCCCTACTTGATACTTGCTGCCTCAAGATAATGATTCATATATGAAATAGATAATAAAAGTCATGCTTAAAAAACTTTTTTATGATAAAACAAACCACAAAGAAAATAAATAATTTTAAATAAGACAAATGGTGAAAAGACATCTCCTTTCTTTGCATAATTATCAAGCAACCTCAGATCCCATTCCTCCCAAGAAAGAACATGCTCCCACCCAAATCAAGCACGTCTGTGTTCTTGGGGTAATAAAAAGATGGGATTTTACAGTTCTCCCTGAATCGAGACAAGAAGAAGAAAAAAATCGGGGGCAAAGGAGGTAGAGAGAGAAAGCTAGACGAGAAACCTTCGGATCCAGTTGAGGAGAGAGTCCCAGGGGCCCATGCCTGCGTCCCTCGCCGCGCGAGACAGCAGCCACGTCGCCAGCCGCGGATCTCTCGAGGGGAGGGGTAGGCGAGGCGGCTCTATGGTTGTCTCCCTTCCCTCCCGTGGCTCGAAGAGGAGGCTGGACGAGCGGCGACGGCGAGTCGAGGCTGCTCCCATCCTTCCCGCGGGGCGATGAGGAGGCCGCACAGATGGGGAGGCGAGGAGGCTCCATGGTTGGATCCGCAGCGAGGGACGACCGGCGACGACGGCGAGACGACCGGCGGCGGCGGGACGAGGCAGCTAAGGTACGGCGAGGCAGCTAGGGCCTAGGGTTCGCCGCCATTGGAGCAGGGGTCGGGGTCTCGGGGAGGATTGGGGATTCTTCGATTGGCATCGTCGATTCCAGCGGTCCCAATGAGCAGAGCGAAGCGGTAACCTTGGTTGCTAGGATTTTGCGGTCACAAGCTGGTAAAGTTGCGGGTTTTTTTATTGGCGGGTTTTGCGGACGCGGGAGAGGACCCGCTCCACTTGCACCCCTACAGATTGTTCCGTTCGTGTTTTCTTTGTAAGTTTTAAGTACATCCTTTGCTCTGCACGGCTCGTGTATAATCTTGGCCATCCAATATACTAGCCTCATAAATCATAATGTATCGAGCTTCCAGTACATCTTTTGAACTTTTATAAGGAAATTTTGGTACAGTCTCAGCTATCCAATATGCATCAATTTTGATACAGGCATTTATCAAAAGGACCCCTCTTATTTTTCTTTCTTTTCCCCGATACTCCAATGTTTCCTTCTCATCCTCGCTCTCAGTAGCACAGGCTTGGCTTGGCAGCCGCTCCAATTCCAATAGCCGCTCTCAGTAGCACAGGCTTGGCTTGGCAGCCGCTCCAATTCCAATAGCCGCTCCAATACAGAAAACCCCAATTCGCAAGCTCTCTAATTCAGCTGAGGCCATTGGAGCCTGAGTGCGTTTAGAGCTTCCTCCCCTCCGATCAAAGCAGCAATGCATCTCGTGATAAGTAACGTTTAGATTCTTAAGCCGCTAACGTTTCGGTTCGGTTCGGATAACTTAGCTTAAGCCGCTAAAGTTTCGGTTCGGATAAGTAACGTTCCTTCGACCGGTTCAGAGCTGTTCTGGTTTGGGAAAAGAGCACCACCAAGTCCACTAGGGGAGCACTGAATGAATAAGAAATGGGCAGCTGAGGTCAGGCTTGCATGAAAAAAAAATAAGAAAATAGTAAGTTGGACGTTGATTACATACAGAGGTTGATGAGGTGTACTCCTTCCATTCTTTTTTGTTTGACGCGTTTGACTTTTTGATACATCTCTGACCATTTGTTTTTTTAAAAAAAATTAAGTAAATATCATTTATTTTGTTGTTATTTGTTTTATCAATAAAGATACTTTAACCATGACTTATCTTTTTACATCTTTGCACTAATTTTTTTAACGGAATTGTTGTGACTCGGGCGTTCAATTCCGTCGGACGCCGCAGCTTGCAACAATTCAGCCCGCGTCGCCCTTTAGTAGGGTAGTTGTGGGTGGGGGGGGGGCACCATTTTTACTCCACCTCTCTCCTCTCCAAATATTAATCAAGTGGGGCCTGCTGCATGCTGATTTTTTTCTCACACAACACGTACATGCAAATCCTTAGTGTTTTTTTGCATACATGCACTGGGCACAACAGTGAAACATGTTTGAATGTGTATGTTTTGCCATGTTTCATGATTTGTTTTAGTATGTTTCATCGGTGTTAGTCATGTTTCATATATGTTTCGCCATGTTTCGTCTACATGTTTATTGGGTTTTAGCCATGTTCATATATGTTTCTCCATGTTTATCCATGTTTATTAGTACATTTCGTATGTTTATTGGGTTTTACCATGTTTTCGTCATGTTTCGCCCATGTTTCATCATGTTTTGCGCCATGTGACTCACACATGTTCAGTTTTTTCTATGTTCATGTCTCAAACAAAGCATGTTTTTAAACAAGCGTCCGATGTTTCAATTAGTATCGTGACATTTCTGTTTTTTCTAGTTAAACATTTTGCGGCGTGAAAACATTTTTTAAATAGTGTCGAAAACATTTTTTATATAAAAAAACACGGTGGGTTGCATGCATGTTGCGGACCCAACAAGGACATGCATGCATGCTACGTTCGGGTAATTAGGCCCATAAATATGCATGCTACGGCCTGTTAATTCGGCCCTGCAGCCTACGACCCTCGCCTGCATCATCAGCCAGCTTGCGAGCGTGCGAGCATGCAACGACAACACCCGCGCGTCGCGCGTAACGACAACGCCCGTGTGTGATTCGCGGCTGCGCAGAACGCGCGCGCGGGAATCTGGAGCGCAGGTGTCCGACGCATAGCATCGTCCTTTTTTTTAATAAGAAATGGTTAAATGCGTGTCCAAAAATCAAAATACGTCACAAAAAAAAGGAGATGAGTATATCGAGGAACTCGCTGAAGATGGAGATCAGTTGTTTTGTAGCAAAACGAGCACATACTTAATTCTATATTTTGCGTCCTTTCTTTAAACTCTACGATAGATGCCTCTATTGTGTAAACGAACAGAAGTTGTTTTCTATAATTTGGAACATTGGCTATCTTGTTGCAAGCAGTAAAATTTCAAAAGGTTTTAAATTTTCAGTATAATTGGTATTTCGGTAGTTCGGCATTGGTATTTTTAACCCACCACTATATTGAGTGCTTCCAACGTCCAAGTGTCCAAACAAATGATGTCCAACCCAAAAAAGTGTAAAAAATAATGTACCAGCCATTACATTTTCCAAAACATTAAAAAAAACTATAATGACGTCCTGACCAAACAACTGATCCTCTTGCACAGAAACATATATAAAAAATATATATTACCAAAATGCAATGGACACCAATAACAGAAGCTTCGGTAGGATTGGGGGTAATAACACAAGAAGCAGGATAAACACCTCTGCAGGTGAACCCCCGATATCACTAACAGGAGCTCTGATAAACAGAAAAATAAAACCGATAACACTAACACGAGTTCTGATAAAACAGAAAAGATGTATACAGAACTAGCCGCAGCAGAAAATCACAGAGGTTTACATAAATCTCACAGGTTTAGATTCTGAAGTTCTGCCTTGTTTTGATCATCCGCTTCAATGGTGCAAGCCAAAGGTTGCACTCATCCCAGTCACTCGTTGTAAGAGAAATCTGCCACCATTGAACGGATGTTTAGTTAGCAAGGGTCATGATTTGTCCAATCAACACCAAAGGGAATTGCTAAAGTCTACCTGAAGTTTCATCGCAAGGACAAAATCACTACTATCAAGTGCACTGCACAGCTGAATTAGTTTTGATGAAACGTTTGGAGATATATCCCCGGTATTGAGTTTTGCATACAATGCCCCAATCTTTCTTGAGTTGTCTTCAATTTCACGCTTTTTAGATCCTCCAAGAACTTTGGATGTGTCATCAAACAGTCTGGTCAGTGTAGCAATGACAGGTCTCAGCTCAGCTGCAAAAGAAGACCAAAGAGGTCAGCACCAGTGTAGGACTAGGACGGATACCAACACAGTACAAACATTTTGGTTGCTTCCTGGTACTAGCTGGTATAATTCTAAGTCACATAATGACCGATAAAATGGGGTTTCTAAAACCAAAACGGTGCTTCGCATTGTGTTTGAAAATTAGGGACCAAAAGTGACAATCCGAGCCAGTCTTCATGTGTCTCGTTAATAACTTACAATCCACAATTTTAGATTTCTTATAATTATTTTACTGCTTATTTCATATTTTTTTCATAATCAGAGGCCCCACAGCTATTTAAATTTTGGTTTTCATAAAATCCAAAAAATAGTAAACCATTAAAATATATACATAATTTTATGGGATGTGAGATTTTAACAAAATAAACAAGATGAGTGGTTCAGATCGACCATTTCGATACATATTTTGTAAACGGAGTGTTCGAAAAATCGTCATGAACATCTTTGATTCGAACCGGATATCTTATTCATAGTTAAAAGACTATGAAATTTTACATCTTTTTAAATGTTAATGGATTTTCAAACACAACACGAAGCACGGAGAGATCCGTACTTCGCAACTGATGGGACATATATTGTTAAAAATGAAGGCAGCACTACCAAGTTTAGTCAATAGCACTTTAGGCAATTGAAGCAGAATTGACTGACAACCAAACAGATCAAATATTAACATCTGCATTCCACATACCAGACACCTTAGATGTATCAGCTGTCTGCACAGTTGGGGGTGGTGCAGGAGGGGCAACAGCACGCTGTGGTTGTGGCTGTCCCTGTGTTGGACTTGAGGGCTGTACAGGACTCGAACCTGGTCTCTGAACAAAACCTTGATTGTTTGATGGCGAAAACCAAGATGCGGAGTTTAATGCAACAGCACCAGATGAAAATTGATTCTGGATTGCACCAGGTGCAGCGGCACTAACACCAAAAGGAGGAACCGGTGGAACAGTATGGAATTGGGCAGGTGGCATAGGCTGATGGTGTGCTGCAGAATGTACACTTTGATATGGTGTGGTTGGTCCAGAAAAAGTATTTTGTGGATTCACATAAGCCTGTTTAAACCAGAGAGATTACTAACTGATATTATATATACTTGAGACAAAACATAAATTACTATTCTACATACCGCATGTAATTGGGAGCCTAACGTATTTGGTTGCTGATACTGCTGTGGGTTTTTGAGACCTGGTAAATTCGTTGGAGTAAATGTCTTCACTGTTTGCTGTGGCACTTGTACTGGAGCTGAATTTGGCTGCTCAAAGAAAGAAACAAAAAAAATAAAAATGTTACAAATGCATAAATCAAAAGAAATATCAAATCTTCCCTAGAGAATTGAAAACAAAACAAATCACTAAAAGGGGGGGGATAAAGAACTGAACTAATTTCACATAAGATCACACATCACACCCTTTCAAATAACCAGAGACTAGATTGGATAGTACACTGTATGCTCTCTGCCATGAACCTATGTTTAGAATTGACAGCACATATTTGGAAGGTTCTAATAGAATGATGAGTACAAGAAATAAGATATTTAGCATGAAATATCCAAACCAAAATTAAAAAGCCTTCATAGTATTATTATATATTCAAAAATTTAAAAATAGTTTGGATAAGCGAATGAGAATAGGTTATGGCTAAGTAAAAGTATATGCATTAAATATTTTAGATAAAATATATATGTATTAGATATTTTACATTTGGTATATATGTATCAAATATTTTCTAAACAAATTTAGAAATATATATAAGTTAAATAATATAGAAGAATGTAAAGATTTATGTATTTTAGCTCAAGAGAACACCCCGTGAAATGTCTACTAATAGATCAAGAACACAAAATGTCAACTAATTCATAAACATGGACAAATTAGAATCATCTGTTCCCAAAACATAAATACAGGATAATTTTCAAAAAAGAACTTAACTTTCTAAAAACTAAAAGGTAAAAAAGTACTTAAAAAATGCCAAAATTCCAAAAAAAAATCATAAAAGTAAAGGGTTGATGTGAAGAATGTCATACTAGACAAATGTGATAGTAGAAAGCGAGATACTCAACCCTTTCCTTTTAAAATCTATAGAAGATAAAATTTTCTTCATAGAAGACTTACAAAACAATGAATATTCAATATTTGTAGGCTTTATTTTTAAAGAATCCAAAGAAAAAGAAGAGAAAAAATTTAGAGAAGAGGTGAAAAAGGAAAGAAAAAAAAAAGAGGAAAAACATCTATGCTCCATGTGTAAATATACTCCCATGTGTATAGATACTCTCAAGTGGTATGTGCTCTAGCATAAAAACATTGCGGTGTGTTCTTCTGTTTATGTGTGTGCTTTAGGGTAAGAGCATAGTGATCAGTATGTATAATGGCGTAAGGATATGATAGGTAAAAAGTATATACGTTTTTTACAAGAGAGTTCACGATTCATTAAAATACCAATTCGGCAATTTTGAATACCTCATTGTTAGAACAAAAAATAAAAGCGAAGAAAAAAGCATCCTGAATCATAAAACACCTGGAAGTTGCCTGATATGCTTGGAACAAACATCTGTGTTGGTTGTTGAGTTTGATATGGCTGGTTGTATCTTTCAGTTGATAAATTATGTTGCTGCTGGTAAACATCTGGATATGAATTACTTGAAACATTATATGGTTGAGGCACCTGCATTTCGTGGATTTATGGTGGCAGTCAGAACAAAAAAAATGCCCACCAACAAAAGAAATTATTTTACTTACAAGTGTTGCAAGGCATATATTATACAAGTGGAAGTTTAGAGGAAAAAACAACTTATAAGGGTGAACCTGGTAAAGATTCTGAGATGGGTCGTGAGTGCTATAGCTCAATTGCTGACTTCCAATGTAAGAGGAACTGTTGTCGCTGCTCTTAGGCGTTGAACTCCTGCCAGCATCATTATTATCTGGAAAGAATGCTTCAAATTAATACCATGATACAAAAATTTCAAGTCTAACTAATTGAGTAATTAATTTCAAGTCTAATTAATTGAGTAATTAACTTGGTAAAATAAGAAGATATATTTTGGTTGTAGTGTAGAAAGGAACAAATGTTGCATGAAAGATGACCAGTGCTAATTAATATGCTTGTGAAGAATGCCTGACAGCAGTAATGGCCAAAACTTGCTCAGCTCTACGATACTTATTTCTTTGAGCAAAAGAGCAGGAGATCTGCCAATTCTATTAAGAGGTTCAGTTCCTCCGCTCTACAATAAAAGTAAAACCTTCAAATTTTACACACAGGTAAGAAATAAGTCACTCTGAAATAGTTGCTGCCAGCTGCCACAGAATAGCAGCAAAATATAAAGCAAGTGAAATAGTTGCTGCCAGCTGCCACAGAACAGCAGGAAAATATAAAGCAATTCAAAATGCATAGAGAACTTCAAGAAAATAGAAGACCGGACAGCACAGACACAGTAATAAAAGTCCAAGGTTTGTACCAACCTTCCATAGAACATCCAATTCGGTGTCTCAGTATTGACAATTCATGCGAATGCTCATCCGATCCCAAAAGCTTGAAATACTCCATCGCAGATTTTAAAAGGCCTTGACTGGCCAACAATTCAGCATAGCTCTCAACAAGCTTAGAGAGCGATGCGCTAAATCTCTTATGTTCTGTAGCAATGGCAAGAGTAATGGTCTTTTCCATCAAATCCTGCATTTTACACACTGTCAATCAGACTGATTTGCAGCTTGAAATAAAACAATTTAACTTCTACGGTCCATTTGTACCTGGAGAAGATCAACATAAGTCTTCCCACCATCTTCGGACTTCAAGTTGCAAGACCATATTTCCACAACTTTGTCGATATTTCCAGCGCAAATATAACAGAAGGTTGCAGCCAGCGTGTCTCCAACACTGAGAAGTCTGGATGCAAGTGTGTCACATAAAACATTCCATTCCTCTTTCCGGGCAAACTGTTCCAAGGTTACAACTTATGTTAGCTTATGAATACAAGTTCATACCGACATGAATGGCAGAGTTATTGATGACAATTGTTTATCGAAAAAAGTTTATTTTACACCTTGAACTATTGCGTTTCGTTTACATAACCACCTCAAATATAAAACCAGGTATTCTCAATGCTCAAAAACTCGCTACCCGGTCCACAAGGTAGGGAGTAGCAACTACTCAGATTACTCGGGAGCACTTGGAATTACTCGGTAGCAATAACTTGGTAAATCTACATGTATGGTAGATTAATAGCCATACCTAGAATTTAGAAGTAGCCATAATTTGCTTCTTACTGTTTAACAAATGATAAAATTTAATAGATACGAATACAAGAGAATGATCAGGAGTATATTAGAGCGGGAAAATGGAGCAGCAAATTGTTAAGAGCATGAGCGCCTGGGACGGGAGCAAAAAGGGGGGGGAGCAGATGCGAGCAGCGGTGAGCACTGAGCCACTGAGTTAGCAAAGGGCGGAGCAGAGGGCAGCTGTGGTCCATATCGAGCTGAGCATCGAGGGGCAGAGCAAAGCGGAGAAAGGGGGTGTAGCAGCAGCAAGCAGAGGGGACAAAGCAGAGGAAAGCAGTGGCGGCCATGCACCAGATCGAGGAGGAGCGGCAACGGCCAAGTCCAAATCAGGAAGGAGCGGCGGTGTTCATGGTGCAGAACTCCAGATGTGTACCAGTGACCTGTCGCCGGCGCCGGTTGATAGATGGAGCTTGGCGGTGGTAAAGCTCTGCGAAGGCACAGCAGCCAGCAGCGATGGAGCTCGTTGAAGGTACAGCAGCCGGCGGAGTTGTAGCTCGTCGGAGCCAGCGGCAGGGATGAAGGGAGGAGACCAGCCACAAGGGCAGACTCAGAATTATTTCTGTTTTCTTTATAAATGCAAACCACTCCTCTGGTTTGATTTCCATAACTGTGTGTTACCAAAAAGAAGGTAACACACACTAGAAAAGATAGCAACTATGATCTATATCAGCTCACCGCACAAATTCGAAATTGGGGTGTGTTTGGCAGGTGGTACAAAGTGGGATGGAAATAAACAGAACAGGATGAAACAAAAGTTGCACAGTTTGCATAGCATAAATAAAGAAAATTATCTAAACTGAACCATCATGTACCATCCCATCCCACCGACCAAACGCATGTATCATGCATGAGGCCATGAGGGAAACATAGCAACTCATTCAAGCAACCAACAAAAGAACCATGAATCATCCCATCCCACCTCATTCAACCAACCAAACACACCCTAGGTCAACAGCTCGAATATCTGAATCTCAAATTAGTACCAATTATCAAACTACAGAACAAGCGGGCTGATTGACCAAGAAAAATAAACTACACTACAAAATGTAACCAACTAAACACATGTATCATGCATGAGGGAAACATAGCATCTCATTCTAGCAGCCAACAAAAGAACCATGAATCATCCCATCCCATATCATTCAACCAAACAAACACACCCTAGGTTAACAGCACAAATATCGAAGGCCTTGTTTGTTTCATCTTAAAGTTCCTGAAAGTTTTAATCTGAAAAAATTATAATCCCTCGAGAGTCTATAAAGAGTTCAAAAATTATGAAAAAATTATTTTAGTAACTCTAAGAAGAACTATCTAAAACCCCAAAAATAACTACAAAGTACTGCATCGTTTAGCTCGAACAAAAATAACAAATTTTGATTATTTAATTTAACTTAAACTGAAAAGAACAAGGCCTAAATATCAGATTGATGCCAACTTTCAAACTACAGTACAAGTAAACTGATTGACCAAGAAAAATAAACTACAATACAAAATGTAGCAAGGACACTTACTGTGCACAGTAATGCAAGTGTTTCCTTCCATGCATTTAGTGGCCAGGTACTCACAAAACTCATTAGATCATTGCCCACCATAGCAGAAATAACCTGAGTTTGAAAAAGTCAGAAACATGAAGGCATGGATATTCAATAAAATGGTAATACAAAAATACCTTTAGATAGGGTGAGATGTTGTTATTCAGATAATGAACTCTTGTACTTTCCCATAGAGCAGAACCACCAGCATGAGCAATAACGAGAGCATCAGCCATGCGATTTGCAGCAAGGCACTGATTGACGGCCCCCTTGTAGTCTCCAACTACTAATGCATGCTGAATATTGTTGTCAATGGATGGGTCAGATGGCACAGCATTTGCAAACGTTTCCTGCCCTATCTGTTGCCCATTTGTAGATATCGATTCCTCAGCCAAAGTAGTCTCTGAAAGTTGAGGATTGTTGAAAAAATCCTCCCCATTATCAACAGTTGATGTACGATAATTAAGATCAAGTGTGTCTGCCAATGTTTTGCCTAGTTCATCGGTTGAATTTGCAGTTGATTCTTGAGGTGGATTGAAGCCAAGGTGAGCAAGCAATTTTGCCCTAGCAGTATCCTCATCTTCGAGCATAACCCTTAAAAAGCCCCATGTTCCTCTCTCCTCATCAGATCTATTCAAACATTATACATAGTTAGTTGGCAGGAGGCAATAACTAGAAGTGTCTGCTCATGCAAAAGAACATACAGAGATTCTTGTGATTTTTTGTCACACAGAGCACGAAGTAAACTTTTGTCCCCATTTTGTATGGCAGCTTCAAATTCAGTTGAGCGGCTTACGAGATTCTGCTCAATCACCAAATTATGTACATGCACCTACAAAAGAAACAAATGCTTTAACACTGGCAGACTTGAAGAAAAAATTAAAACATGACAAAGACCGAGAAAGCTTACCTCAGAAGTAGCGCCTTGAGCACCTTCTGTAGGTGTGGCCGGATGGAAACTAACAAGCTTACCCCCAAAGCCAAAAGATGCACCAGTGGGGCACTTCAACCATTTTGGAGCTAAGGCTCTTGGCCGTGCTATTATTTTATTTGCCGTTAGGACAATAACCCAGAAGCAGGATAGACACATATTTAGTGACAATACAAAACCCAAGGTTGTTCAATTGGTACTTGGCAGAATAAATAAATGTAAGTTTTTCATTACATGTTTACTGTTTATATATCTGAAGGCGTATGCCTTAAGTTGCCAAAGCAAATATTTTCCCAATTACATAAAGTCATATAGTTTCATTCTCAGTGGAGGCTAAATAAGCAATGGGACCACTAAAAAAGTAAACAGCTAACACAATACAGTGGGAAGAAACTAAGATGTTAATAAAATTAAAGGATTGAAATCATCAATATAGATTCATAACATTTGGTATTACACTTTCATACAGAAACATGGAGCCTAATAAATATTCAAATATTTTAGGAAGTCAAACAGGAGGCAGTATTCTAACTTACCAGGGGCACCAGCAGCACTTTCGCCAGCTGCATAAAGTCCAGAGAACTGTAAAAGAAACAAGAACTTCAGAGAACTAATCAGCTTTGTATATAAAACATGAAAGGACTTGCATTGGATGGTCCGTGGTTGCAATGGCCTGAACATACTACGAGCGATACAGCATGATGTCAAATCATTTGATAACAATATATGGTGTACAATATAAATCCCAGTTCATCCAATGAACAATATAACATATTTTTTATTTCCAACCTATCCTGGAAACCTTATAGTGTGAAGCTGTAATCCTGGTAACAATATAATGTAAAGCTGCAACTCCATGACTATTATTTATAGGATATAAAAAGGACAGAATTGGTTAATTTTTATGTTGCGGTACTAACTACTAAGCATGAAGTAAAATGAACAATGATATAAGATATTCTAGGAGGGCCATACATCTGGAACAACCATCATGTTTATCACCTTCAAATTGACCCAAGTCCAGTTAAAATAAACAAAAAAAAATCAAGTTCCCATATAACAGCGCTCACTTTCTTGCAGTTCATCATGAGTGGCATAACAAATGGTGGTTTGATGTTTATATCTCTAAGATAAAGTAACTTAAAAAAAATGCCATTACACACTAATCCATTTTACAAACTATGATGGACCAAATGTAAGCATGAACTTTCACATCATATATTACCTCCAAATTGTATATGCCAATTTTCGCATCAAACGAGGATGCCGCAATGACACCTGGAGTTTTTCGGAGCCAGTGAACGTCAAAGTTTCCATTAGAGCTTGCTGGTAACTCAGCCATAATCTGCAACAAAAATTCGAAGGAACATAATTAGAAATATCTCCGCATATTAGATTTCAGATGCTAGAAACCATAATATACCTCTCCACTAACAATATCCCAGCATATTGTTCTACTGTCTTTAGAACAAGTAAGCAGCAATGAACTATCATAGGGGCACCATGACATTGCAATTACACCTGGTCAAAACAAGAAATGAAAATAGAATATAGATTAGCACCAGGAATTTGTCTATGTCATTATTCACTTGATGTAAATGAATATGAGCACAGCAATAGAAACCTTTTGAATGTCCCACAAATTCATGTACTGGTGTAATGGTTTTTCTCACATCCCAAACCTAGAGAAAAGATATATAAAAGCATGAGTTATTAATATAAATAAAATCTGTACATAAGATATAAGAACATGTGGATCAAGATGAAGGACATGTGGCTCAACTGATATCCTTTTATTCAAAAGCAGCAACTTAATAGAAGTATAACAGACACTCTTTAAGAGAACTAATAAACTGGATAAACAAATTTTGCTTCGTCTATTCTAGCTATACGCTGTGTATGGACAAGGGAAGTAAACTAAAAGCAGAAAAAGGGCGCGTGGGGGGTTGGGGGGAGTAAGCATTACTCTCAAAGGAGTGTTATCATGATCTGATGCAACAATTAACTCGGTGGACATGCGAGGATTCCATTGGAGAACAGAACATTTCCTTCTATTTGAATCTGCAAAGCTATTTAAACAGCCGATTGAAATTTAGTAACATAAATAAAGATGGCATCAGTATTTAATGGTGGATAGATCAAAGAGCAGAAATAACTCGGGTAGCAATATCAATTACCTAGTCAATGGTTTCTGGTTTCTTAAATCCCAGACAACTGCAGTAATAAATTAAAAAGTACAAACAGTGAGACAAACCAGTAAATGTTTGTAAGTTTTGGTAACAGATAAGAAAACTATTACATAAGAAACCAAAGTGTCGTTCACCTGTTATTCCATTACTAGAAGCTGTCGCTAGTATATGTTGAAACATGGGATTCCAGGTTAAATAAGATATTTCGGCTTGAGCACTGGAGCCAAAACTCTGAAGAAAATTACAAGAATCATTAACCATTCACACAAGTTGAAAAAATAGAGTAGACAAAAAATGGTAAGAAACTGAAACGTCAAAATAACACCCGTTCTAATTCAAAATGACCAAAGAATGGAGGTGGGAGGCTCTCAAACACATAGGTGAATGTCCATAACTAATTTATTGATTGGCCGTCAATGTATTCATATTATATCTTGAAATCTTTGGACCTTCAACTTTTAGTTTTAAATGTTTATTTAAATTATTCCTTAAACCTCCTATTGAAAAGAAAGAAAAGAAAAGGACCAGGAGATCCTGACAGCATTTATTTGCAGTCAAATTAACATTCCCCATCAGACATGTGGAAATAAAATGCAATTACCAAATTGGTGGAAACAGGGTAGAAAGTAGGCCATCATTTGCAGCAAACAAACAATAACATATTGTAGAAAGTAGACAATCCTATGTAGAAACAAATGAGAAGAATCTTTAAACCGACCTACTTCATCTTCCAAACAAGTTGCCCAACACAGACAAGATTTCCGGTATAAAGAACTACAGATAGAACACATATCAGCTAGCTAATATTTAAGCACTAAGCGTCAGTCAATGTTGTTGGTTCTGTTCATGAGAATGTTGCTTTAGTGCTGTCCAACAAACATGTTACAGTATTGAAAAGCAGGTCAAAAAAAAAAACACCCATATGGCCATCTGAATTTCATAAGCTACAACACAGAAAAAAGCCCTAAAGCAATGCAAGCAGAAGGGTTCCAGAAATCATAATTAAAAAGTTTAGCAATAAGAAAGAGGCTCTGCGCCAAATTGCCAATGGGACAAACTATGTATAAGTCGACTGAAAACACCCCATGTTTCAGTCAATTTTTCAACCACACGATCCGAACTCCCAAGGCAACGCTCCACCATGCGATTCTCCTTACCCTTCCAACAAAAATAACTATCAGATCCTAACTTCAATAGAGGATTCAAAAATGATCTGAAATCACGGCATGCAACAACAAATGAACAAAAAGGAAGAGGAGAAACAAATATGAGATCTGAGGAAAAAAGGAAAGAGAATGAGATGATCAAATAAACAAAAAATTGGTTTTGACCATGTCAGAAATTCTCTTATTGCACAGGGTAATACCAAACTGCTTTGAGCTCATATAAATCATGGGCTCATCCGGTGGTGGCTCTTTTGAAACATTTGCATAGAGTTGTACATGGGCATGTCAGGAAGAGTTGTACATGAAGAACGTGTCATGTTTAAATCAGACACAAGTAGCACAAAGTACAACAGCAGTAATCAATGTCATACCTGTCATAAGTTCAGAGAATCAGATAAATTTGCAGAAAGCTATAGCTAAATTTGCACTGAGAAAAGAGTGCAAATTTAATCCAAACGCAACGCAACTTCAATCGCACATATCTGAGTTTTACTTGTTTGAAAACATTACTTGTGCTTGACCAAACCAAATGTAATAGCAAATTTATCAATGCACAAAAACATGTACTTGGAGCAATGTAGGATGGATGATGATGTGGAGGAGAGAGAGTGTACATAGAAATTTGGGTCGTCTCCGATGCAAGAGTCAACTCTACGCGAGAATTAAGAAAATTTGTGTGAGAGCAAGCTCTCTAAAAAATGTATGGTAGACATGAGTTGTCTTTGTGCTATCTATAAGCGATGCTATCTGCAAGTGATGTGACAATGGTTACAGACCGCTGCTGTTGACCATTGTATACGTGGTCTAATGCCCTAAAGACCATGCCCTAAGAGATACCGCGAGTTGGGTAGATGCCTAGGTGATAGCTCCCTTGTCTCAACATAAATCGGACGGCCACAAAATCGGCTGAAGTAAAATAAAATTTTGGGCGATTGTAGAATAGCAATTCTGATTGCTAATACCTTGAGTGGAGGATACACGACCGGCTCGCAAGGGTTCTTGAGATCCCAGATGCAAAGCTCCCCCTCATCAGCCCCTGAAGCGAGCTGACTAGGCTTGAGCTCGCAGAACTCTAGCCCGCAGACCTGCCAAACACAATAACACATCATTAGAACCACCGGCACGCGATTCCAACCGACCAACCTGGCACCACGCCACTCACCGGCCCGGTATGCTTCTCGAGCCGCGCGACCATGGCGTCCTCCGCTTGACCTTCGGAGCTGCAACAGCTATACTCAGATCAGGGCACGTGCGGATCTCGATCATGGGATGGGTGGGGGCAGGCGGATCCGAACCTGATCATACTCAGCGGGTTCCACACGGCGACGGAGCCGTCGCTAAGGCCGCCGGCTAGGAGACCGAGGGCGAAGGAGTCGCCCTCGGCGGAGCACGGGCGGGACCATGATAGGCGGTTGAAGCGGTCGGGGGAGGGGGCGGAGGCGAGGAGGGGGAGGTCCGGGGAGTCGGACTGTAAGTCGAGGCGGAAGATCTCGATGTTGGCCGATGCAGAGAAGAGCATGTCGACGGCGCCGCTCATGGTGCCGGCGGCGAGGTACGGCGCATCCGGAGCCGGCGCCGTCAGCGCCGCCCTCTGGGCGCTCTTGATGCACGCCATCTCAGGCGGCCGTGAGATCTCGGGGAGCTCTCGCCGCTAGGTCTCCGGCGACCGCGCAGATCTGGGGTCCGATCTCTCGCCGCTAGGAAGGGGCGTTGCACAGAATGGCGGAGGTATGGATTTTTATTTTTTTCGCGATCTAGACCGCAGGAGAGGTCGCGGACTCGCGGGAGTGGAGTAAGGCCGATGGGCTCGGCTCGAAAAATAAAATAGTACGATGAAAAATGTATGTAAATAAATAAGAAAAAGGTGTGTTGGATTGATCCAAAGTTTATTCGTTTAGGGTACTAAATTTTAATTTAAAAATATTGTAACCCTTGAGACCTTGAAAATCCCCACAATTATGAAAGAAATATTTTATAGACATTCTAAAGAGAATCATTTAAAACCACACATAAAAAATGTACAAAGCACTACGTTTTTGTTTCTTTTGAACAAAAAATGACAACATGAATTTTAATTTAATTTAAATTAAAAATAATAAGGCTTAAGTTAGGTTTAGGTTGGTGATGTTCATGGCCACTGGGTCTAATTTATGTCATTCTAGTACTATATTAAATAAAATAGTCTCATGTGCAATTACGCTTCTGGTGTAATTGATGTGCAATAAAACTAATAAAAGTTGTGAAAAAATCTTCTATATCACTGAGTTTTTTTTTAAAAAAATGTAGGTGTTTTTGATTGTTTACTCTATCTATTTTAAAGTTTTGGCATCAAATTAATTATATATTTAAAGTTATAAAAGATATAATTACATAAAAAATGGAGGGTTAAAAATCAATAAATTTTTTTTATAACTCCTAATATATGATAAATTTGAAGTTGCAATTTAATACATAGGTAGGGTAAGTTCAAAATCATATCTATAAATTTTTTTGAATTTTTTTAGTTTAATTGTACGGTGATTATATGGAAAGCTTTAGGCTATCTCCAACAGGAATCTCTAAATTTGATCCCCTATAGCCTTATATACAGGTTCCCTTAAAAAAATATCTCCCTATATTTCTCCTATCTCCAACAATGTTCTCTATATGGAGAATTGTATAGGAGGGAGAGATAACCCCTATATATAAGGGAATGGAGAGAAAAACTCTATTTTAGGGAACGGAATAGGGATCCCTGTTGAAGCACATATGGGAAGAATTCGTCCCCTATTTTAGGATAGAGGGTGCTTTAGGGGAGCCTGTTGGAGACAGCCTTATTGCACAGATACGCACGTGCGGTGCCATTTTTACTTTTCTATTACCCGTCGGAGATGGTTACAGACAGAGGTATTACCCAGATTAGACCTGTTCAAACCCGGCCGGCCGGCCGGCCAGGCGAACTGGAAAAGCCCGTCCCAAAAACCAGTTCGAGCCAGGCCGGGCGGCCGGCGCCAGCTCAAATCGGCTCGAGCCGGACCATGACCGAAGCCCGGGCGCCCGCCACCAGCTAAAATCGGCGAATCCGGGCCGGGCCCGTCCGATCTGCCGGTCGGTAAGACTTTTTTCGCCGAGTTTGGTCGAGACTACGGGCCGGTTTCCGTGAGCGAGTCTAACCGGATAGGTTTGTGTCGATTGGGATTGGTTATGGTTTTGAAAATACGCGATGGATATGGGTCGAATGTGTGAACTCGATCAATTAAATGAATCAATCGGGTACCCAGTTAAGCTAAATCCACATATGGCCCAACGGCCCATCATGGAGAGTTCAGGCCGCCATGAATCAAACATGCCGCCGTGCGGCCCGTTGGTATGTGGTGTGTTGAATTAAATACTGTTCTGACTTTAATTTAATTTGAAATTAAAAAATAATTTCCGTTTAATAAAATTAAAAAATAGCCTCCGGCGCCCGAAAGGCGGCGCTATATAATGTCGCCCATTCAACGGGCGTTTATAAAACCGCATAGTTATTAACGCCAACCAACAGGCGTTTAATACCTCCAACGCTCGCGGTCCGTAGCGGCAATAATCGCTTGTTAAATCGGGCGTTTATTCTGTCGCATAAAAACCGCCCGTTAAATCGAGGCGTTTAATCTGTGGAATAAATCGCCACCGACGGGCGCTAAATCGCTTAACCCTCATGGCGTCGGCTACTGGATCGAAGACAAGATTCATTCCCCCATGGCCTTGCATGACGAGAAAGAGAGAGAGGAGAGGAGAAAGAGAGGAGGAGAGGAGGAGGAGGAGGAGAGACAAAGAGAGGAGAAGAGGAGAAAAAGAAAAGGTAATTTTAAACTCTTTTGTATTATTATTTCGTAATATTTGAAAACAAGGTAGGTTAGCAATATGATAAATTGAATATTTAGTTTAGCGATTAGGTTCCAATAAAAATTAGGATAATATTAGTAATTTCGTAATATTTTCCGTACATTTGATTTAGAGGTTTAAATTAGGATAATATTCGATATGGTTTTTGTATGACATATGTAAATTAGTTTTAGGATTTATTATAGACTATGTGCGGTATATTATAGACTATATTTAGTGTTATAACTAGGGTTATAAGGTAGGGTAATCGTTGATTTAGTGCGTGTATTTATTTTTTACAATTTCTTGTTAGGGTTTATAAATTCGAGAACATGTGTAGATCTGTCGTTAGGGTAGTGCAGTGCTCGTTTTATATGAAGTATAATGCACGTAGGTTTAATGCATAGTACAAAGGATTAAAAGCGATAAATGTTTAAGATGTTTTTGTGAGTACGAAGTAAAGAAAATTTATTAGTAGTTCATGGCTTTTATTTACGGGGGTGAATGGCGAATGAAAATATTTTAATGTTTATTACGGACAAGGGATATCAATTTTGGTCCAAACGGGTAGACTTATCTTCGTTCGATCGGTGATGTTGGGGATATCAAGACCCACGGAGAGAACGTTAGCGGGGCTTGAAAATTGGTCATTGGGGCGTTCAAAATTAACTCCAAGAATATGGTGCGGATATCGGTATTGTTGCTAACCGTTCAACGGAAAGACTTTATTGGGAGTTGCTACCGATAAAGGCAACCCGAGGATGGGGCGTTATGTCGAGATCGCCATCGAGCGAGGACGCCACTAGCACTTCTTATTCAAAGCGAAATGTAGGGAACAAAATGCGAAACGTTGCATGAACCTATCGAAGAACCTTTGCGAGAAGAGGTGCGGAAGATGGTGACGACATTGAGCATGTGGTGCGGGAAGAGGTGGAGGAGCCGGAGGAGGCGGAGAGAGGATCAAGTGAGCAACAAACAACAGAGGAACCAACAGGTGCCGCAGATGAGGAGCAGCATATGAAGCTATAGTTGCGGAGATGGAGGCCGAGGATGCCGAGCATGAGCAAGTCCACGAGGAAGATGTGTCGACGATGAGAGTCCTGGGTTACAAAATATCGTGCTTGGTCGAGTGGAACTCATCGAACTTTGCGAGCTATCTATCCGAGAAGGCACTCAAACACACTGGGAATACCACGAGCGAGGTGACACAAGGAGCGACATACCCCTCGAAGGAAGAATTGCGGCGGTAGTGAAGATTTGGGCATTATCACTTATGAGAGAATTCGGGGTTGTGAAGTCTAGCCAAGTGTGTACGATGTGATGTGTGTTGTCCTGGTTGTCCTTTTCGTGTGCATGCCTTTAAAGGAAAGTGGGTAGAAATCTTGGGTTTGTTCAATAGTGAGGAGCACAATTGTGCGATGGTGATGTAAGATGTAAGCACGAAATCTAACATCGACAATGGTTGCGCAGATAATGCAGAATCAAATAGCAGAGAACGTGAATTACGAGCCTCGGTCTATCATTCGAGCCATGGAGGAACAATTTCAGTACACCATTTCGTATGCAACTGCTTGGAGGGCAAAGCAAAAGGCATTAGAGATGAAATTTGGGACATATGAAGCATCTTATGCAAATATGTCATCCCTGTTGGCGGCCATAGCTAAGAGAAATGTGGGGACATATTATGATTACAAAGAGGTGGAGGCATGCAGGCGATGATATTGGAAAGTTAGATTCTGCGGTTTTCTTTGCTTTGGGGCGATGCATTAGGGATTTCAAAATTGTTCTCCGTTCTATGTGTTGACGGAACATTCCTAAGCGGCAAGTATAAGGTCAAATCGATTGCAATTGCCGTTGACAACAACAACGGTCTCTCGGTGGCATTTGCTTTCGTGGAAGGTGAGAATCTTGAGAGTCTTGGTTCTTAGAGAGGTGAAGCATGCGGTTGTTGTTGGCGGACCGGATGTTTGTATCATTCATGATAGACATCTTGGGTAGTTAGCGCGATCGAAGAAATTAAGTTTGGGTCGACTATCGAGTCGCTCGGTGGCGGACATTCATACCGGTGGTGCATGAGACACATGGGTGCCAATTTCTTTAGCCGTTCAAGAGTAAGCACTTAATGAATCTGTTTAGCGTTTGTGTAAGCAAAATCAGCGTAAGTTCAATCGGCTTTGGCGGGGCGTTGGATGAGTGACTCTGAAGCATACTAGGGAGGGTGGGAGCGTGAAAGCGTAAGAATTACAAACTTTTCGAATGGATTGAAGATTGTCCGAAGAGAAGTGGGCATTCTTTGTATGATTGAGAAGGCCGTGAGATGCGGAATCATGACGACAAACTTGGCGGAGGTATAGAACTGGGTCATGAGAGGGACGAGAACCTTGCCGCTCGTAGCAATTGTCGAGGGATTACGCACGAACTTGCAAGTATTTCATGGACCGGTGTCGGCGACCTCAATTGTCATGTCGACAATCGGTTGTTCTTTTCTCGGGTTGTGACAAAGTACATCATTGAAAAGGTTAAGAAAGCACTACTACACTCACCTCACGCAATGGGTGCGGACGGTGAGGTATGAAGTTCCTTTGTATGGATAGGGCTCGGCTTGGGCGTGGCGTCGGAGGAGCAGAGCAGAGTGCATTCTTGTTTATGATCAATGCAAGTGTTTACGTAAATGGCGAAACTTTTACATAAGCCTTGCTCTCATGTACTTGCGGCGGCATCAATGACAAATCGATCAACGTACAATTATGTTTCCCGATATTACGGAAAGAAGCTATCTTGCACACTTGGCATCTTTGAGATATATGGAGTGCGGTATATACGGGTCATTCAACGATCCACCGACGCGTAAGCGTAGGCATGTCCTGATAGGAACATGCTGAAATGCAACTTAGGGCGCCGAGTGCATCGGCGTATTCGAAATGACATGGATCGGTCGGAGGCGGGGCATCCCTTGAAGATATCACGGCGAGTGCAATGAGGTCGGTCTACGTCGTCAAGCTGTAAGAATCGGTGGTGGAATGCATGATTTGGAGGTGGACCTTCGAGTCGGAACCACGACGGTCGGCGTCCTTTCCGTTATTGGACATGTAATGTAATCTTGGCGAAATTTGTAATATTTATATTCGTGGATGTCATGTAATAACGACATAACATTTAAACTTGTACTTCGTACCATGTATTGTATCTTGCTATATTAAATGCGTTGACATGTAGTATATCGATGAGGAATCTTTGCTATATTTACTTACGTACCATGTATTGCAATAATGCTATATTCATCGCAGACATGTACTACATAAAATGAGGAATCTTTGCTATTTTGAAGTATGATAATCCGTAATTACTTTTTACATTGATCCGTACATTTCGTGTGCTTGACATGGCGGACGAGGGTGGCGGACAGCGGTAGATCGTCTTTTGGATCCCGCTGTGGATCTAAGGCATCGATCGCAGCAGAGTGCCGTTGAGGGACGTCGACTCGACCTTCGTCCTAGAGTACCGAAGGAGGCTGGCATTGTCGGCGCTTGTTGGGTTCTGGTGAGAACATAAAATTGTATATTCCTCAATGAAAGATTACGACATCTTATTTATTATGAACATGCAGTTACGTCTTGTCGGCTTGCTTCGGTGTCTTGGGATCTTTGGAGGCGATACCTGGAGGAAGCGACAGTCGTTCGCGTCGGCTTCAGCAGACGCGGTTACGCTTCGGCGGTCTCGCTTGCGGCTCTCGTCGGCCGGTGGAGACCGAGACCCACACCTTCCACCGCCTGTGGTGAGGTCGCCCCACCCTACGGGATGTGTCATATATACTAGGACTTCCTGTGCGGGTGACCCGGTGGTGGTCGTGGGCGTGTCGCCACTTTGGCGGTTGGTGATGGCCCGTCTGCGAATATCCGGCGGCGGCGGGTTCTCGAACTCTGAGCCCATTCCAAATTCGGAGACGCAGGCCAACGAAGAGGTGGATACTACGGTTCTGGTAAGAAAATTGAAAATTATATTTTTAACCAAATAACGTCATGCATAATACATTTTGAAAATTTTCAGCAGCGGAGACCATCCACCGGAGGCGAGGCGAGGCTACGGTGTCTAGACACCTCGAGGCTTACACTTTGGTTGTTGATGCGTGTTGTTTTGCATCACGTCTGGGAATCGGTGGACAAGTTTCTTCTTCCGTCTGCATGAGCGATCGCCGACTTCGCAGGGAGACCAGTACCAGCGTGCAGTTGGGCCTCTGCGGTGCTTGCGACTACCTCTGAGGGGGCTCTGTCATGCTGCGTCTACAAAGGCGGAGGAGGCGGAGCCGTTGATCCTGGTATCACTTCTTTGCTTGATTGTGGTCGTATGAGAGGATCGCCGTCGATCGACCACTCATGGATCACGAGTGTGTCTGGCGGCGTTTACTACCACGAGACCGAGGAGGATAGGCCTCGATGGGGTTTACGTGGTTTCGCCGACGGGTAATGAAATAACCACACTTCGATTTGTCGAGTAAATCTTATTGAAATGCTGTAATTTCACAATTTTACCAATTTTGCGGCGGCGTGGGCTCACGTCCGCCCCGAGGACTACGGACTACGTCCGGATCTTTGAACAAACTGCGGGACCACGACTTGAGTGGGCGCCCTACAGGCACGACCTCGTCGAGGCTCGTGCACCTCTTAACTGTCGTCGCTCATGCAGCGTGACTCAAATCGCGGCTTACGAGGAAGCCGGTGCTTTCGACATCTTTGTCGAGGAGTACTCACCGCCGAGGTGATCGTCGATTCGGGCTCCTCGCGGTTTCCCTACCAGTCGTGCACACCGTTCCTCGTCCGTTCACGATGCGTTCGATACACATATTTTCTTTACAATTGTTGATTATTTGATAGTGGCATGGTCTAAGGATTTAATAATGATGTAGGGTCACCAGACGAGGCGAGTGCGGCGCTATTTGGGGTCTGATGGTCCCATGGGTGGAGCAGTGGGAACTTGCCTTTGGAGGATCTCGTCGATGAGGACCGGAGAATGCAGCGGCAACCGCGTCGACAGCGTATCTGGTGATGCGTACCGCTTCTGCGCTTTTCGTGTCGGATACCGCCTCTGAGGAGATCGTGCGCGTAGCTAAGCGTCTCCGAAACCGCGTACCCTCGGCACCACCGACAGTTTGCATATCAGCGGTAACCTTTCTATCTCGCACGGATAATTATTAGTTTATGCGTATCATAAAACTTACATTTGTATGGGATGTCATGTTTTGGATCATTGTTCAACAACAAGACCTCGTCTGACAGTCCAACATAGAAGCACGGCATGCCATGGGCGCATTGAGGGGGCATTGGATGATGGCGGCGAGGTCTTTGACACCTTCGGGAGGATTTACGAGAAGACCACGCGAGCTATTGGTGGCGTCTGTTGCGCCCGATCCGTAGCCGTCGCTCTGTACCTCTGGCCCCAGACCCCGTTCTCCGGTATAGTAATGCAAAATTATTTTTCCCTTCAACATGCACATATGAATAATAATAATGAAATATCGTCGCGTCGCGATCGGCCCGGCGTCCTCGGGCTCCGGCAAAGTGTCCCAGGGCATCGGTTGCCTTCGAGGTCTTCCGGCCCCCTCGGGGCGTGCGGGTCGTCCGGAGGGTTTCGGCGTCGTTCTGCCCCCTCGGGATGTGCGGGTCGTCCGGAGGGTTTCACCGTCTTCCGGCCCGTTTGACCGTCTTTCCGGCCCCTCGGGGCGTGCTCGGGTGCGTCCGGAGGTTTCGCGCCCACTCCGTCCCTCATCGGCGTCGTGGGATCGTCCACTCGAGGCGGCCTCTCGCTTCCGCAGGTCGTTGAGGCCACCTCTGCGCCCTCATTTGATGGTTAGTTGTCCTGTTTTTATTGTTCATAGTCGCATATGTGATGATGCTTACAAACAAATACATTGCGACTTCTGCGTCTGATCGACTTGGGGCGGCCAGGATCTTGTACGAAGATGCATTACACCCTCTCGCCGAGCCACGGCGTACCGAAATACTCGGACTACTTCTTGAAGTCACCGGGAGATAGGGCCGTCCACGGTTATCTGAGCACCCCAGTCGTCTCGCGGCCGTCGCGGCGAGCATGCGACGCCGGACCTGACCTCGACCGCGGCGGGGCGTTGGGGCCCCGGACGCTTCACTTTTCCGTCTACACAGCTTCGGACGTGCGCGCAAGTCTCGGTGATGGTTCTGTTGAGGCGTGAAGCCTAAGAGGCGTCCATAGGATCTTTGTTAGTCCATACCTTTTGTGTGTTGTTAGCACCGCTACTATATAACATATACATATCGTGTTGTTATTATGTTGTTTGTGTTATTTTGCCTACGCTCATTGTACCGTTACAGCGTTTAGCGCTTCGATGACGTGGGTTCCGTCGACACTGATGGCCTTGCCTAGCGTAAAAATGGTGCAACGACGAATTTTTCCTTTGTTTGCCTAAACAAATTTGAATGCCAAAATGCCTTGAAATTTCCTATTATGGAAAAACACATCATAATTGAACTCATGGAACATTTCGTAATAAGTCGCATCAACACCAATCATACAACAATTGTATGCCGTCACGGTCGTCACTCCACTGGAATACCTACTATTTTACGTGCATGGCCATGGTCGTGTAAAAGGATTGTGGTATTCACATGAACCTGCGTCGCTGAACATTGAAAGTCGCTTCCCGCGTTGTGTCAAAGTACCACGGATATTGATCTTTGCATGACCGATCTTGGGGAGAACCTGCGTTCGATGTGCGGGGTAATGGCATCCACGAGCATGTGGTGTCACTACAAACACGAGTTGGGATGTCTTGTTGATCGAGAACCATGCGGTTTGACGGCTCCGTGTTCGCCGTAATTGTTGGCGGCGTCTTTGAAGCGCCGATGAATTGTTTGTCTTGCAGATGGTACGTAGTGCATGCGATCGCTCTTCAAGCGATCTATCTTAGCGTGAAGGCTTGCGATGTAAAAATATCGGCGCTTCGGTAAGGTCATCCATCCACATATTCCATCCACGGGTAACATCTGGAATCGTGAGTTCACTTCATACACTTAGTGGAGCACGAGATCAATGAGAGCAAATAAGGGCGATACTTACGTTGTAGTCGAGGCACCGGTAGAATCTCGACCGGTGAAGCCTTCATGGACATGGTTGAACCCTTTGCTGTGGCGGGGTTACCTGCGGCATTTCGGCCATAGCCAAATTGAAGCCTGACTTCAATCTCGAGAGAGGCTGGACCATCTCTCCGATCGTCGTAGTCCGGCCACGCATGTCGGATCTTGACGAGACGAGCATGCTCCCACTGGGCCAAATGACTCCCACCAAGTGTCGAGGAATGAAAGGGCGTGACGAAGGACCCGACTTGCCATGGTGTAGTTTAGTTTACGCGGTTCGAAGCTTACGGAGGTATGGTATTTATAGATGGAAGGAGTACCACACAGCCTTTATTGAAGCAATGAATATTAAATAATTTTTCGCCAATAATTCCGTTCTTGTTAGTGAAATTGACTAGTCACGTCGGCATTGTTAATCCCACCTTTCTCTCTCCGTCCGGTGGACACTGCGGTACATCGAGATAACATCACGGTAGCAGCGAGGATTGAATCGTACTATTTCACCAAGCGATGTGACACATAAAGAGGTAAAACTGCTCACATAGTGTTTATGCGCATGTTTTAAGCGACTCCTCGCCTACACCACGCTCTTTAATCCGATGTCCTTTAAATAAGCGCACCGGTGCCCACGAATCTCGCACCGCACTAACACCGTAGCACATATCTCGTTTTGAAACACTCGTTACTTGCACAAGAAGCGTATCTTCACCGTGAAATTTTATTGTTTTTGAACCGATGCTTAAATATTAAAACAAATTGATTAACGTGATACAAGTCATGGCACGTATGATGCATAAAACAACCTTGTTTCTTTCTTCCTGAGCACGCCTCGGCTCTGCCGCGCCTCGATTCCTTCGCCTTGAAGTCGTGCCTGCTTGTCTTGAAGTGCGTCTTAGGAATCGGTGGTTTGCATGCGAAAAAGGCCGATTCTTTGGTGGGTACATCCTTTGCTGTCTGCCGATTCGTCAAATCAGCTCATATCATGTCATGTCTCGTTAAACATGCGTTTAATTTACTAACAAAGTAATTAGCTATTAATAAATTACATGGTAATGATGATTTAATCACACACTCGGCTATATAAGGAGGGCGATCCTCGTTTCTCGCACACCATTTATACCACGGTGCTCACTGCGCTTACACATTAAATCTTTGCTTTCGATTGCTCGGCAACTCTTCTATTCTAAGTACTTCACTTCATAAACCTCTCGGCATTAAGGCAGGTCATATGGAGTTCCCATCGCCACCAAGGAGTCTCTCCACGAATCATCCGGAAGGTGTTCAACGGCCAATGTGTCTATCGGCGGTCTTTGCGTTTTGAGAAGTCCCAAGACTTTTCCTATCGTCACGGGAGAAGATATTGGAAGTCTTGCGAACTATCGTCTGATCGAGCAGTAAACATGGAGAGGAGGGCAAAGTACCTGTAAGTCACTTCTTACTTATTTCTTCCCTAACGAACATATACACGCAGATGCTAACCTCGATCTTTTAGCCTCCATTATGTCGGTTTATTCAATACTTGGGCGCCGAGCAAACTCCGATATGGGCGGCGGATGCACCGGAAGGGCGGGCGCAGGCGGGGCAGAGAGAGCAGTGGCAAGATGCCCTCCGTGAAGAAAAGAAACAAGCAAGCGAGAGAAGAGTTTGAGCCTGTGTGAGGTGACCTCGTGGCGAGTTCAAGGGCGTGAGGCGGGCCGTGCCGAGCGAGAGAGCTGCTAGAGCGAGCGGGACCTAGTGCGTTTGCGAAGGAAAATACCCCCGCTGCACCCAGTAGTATTATTATCGTGTATGACAACTATGCTTTTTAATCTCCTAAGACATGTAGGTTTAGTTATGATGCACTACTATGCTAGATTGTTTTATGCATCATGCGTGCCATTGTTTGTATTATGTAATCCAAATTTTTATTATTTAATCTCCGGTTCTTTAAAACCATAAACCGTTTATTTGCTCAGATAGAAAAAACTAATCATCATCTAAAATTTACTATTATTTACTTCTTTTTATTTTTTACTTAATTGAGCGGAGTTAACAAATTAATCAAATAATGTAAATAGCAGTACCGTATTTGATAATGTGAAAAAAGGAGAATCAAATAACATAATGGAAAACGCCTAGAAAGGGTATGAAACGACCTAAAACCTAAGCATTGCGACATACTTTCTCAATCTCCATATTAATCGACCAATTTTCCGGGCAATTGATGGCGGTGGTAGGAGGAGGCAAGGAGGGGGCCATTGGCATATAAAGCGCCCGGCCGGGCGGCGCCATTGTCGCGCCCAGCTGACAGGCGCTCCATATTAAACGCCCGTGAGCAGGCGATATTTAAATCTTGCCCACCGGGCGGGCGTTATTTATATGTCGCCTAATTAATTCAGGCGTGATATAATACTCTCCGTCCATCCGGCGTTTAAAATTTAACGCCCGATCAGCGGGCCCCGGGAGGCTATTTTTTAAATTTTATTAAACGGGAAATTATTTTTAAAATTTTGAATTAAATTAAAGCTAGTACAGTAAAAAATTCGTGGTGTGTTGTTCATCTAGACGCTGGACCCTCGACCTGTGCTACCGACAGCAAGCTACGACCCAGCCCAAGGTTAGCAAAGCAACTAAGCAAGGTCGTCGTTCTCTTCCAAAGCTTCAAAACATAATCGCAAAAATCGAATGCGAATAAGAGCCAGATAATTACAGATATTATATAAAGCTCAAATCAATGATTTTTTTTCCATAAGGAGGAGAGTCCCCCGATTCCATTAACGAAACGATAACGGAAACAAAGATGGTATATCGTTACAATATCCAATATCACACTACAGCTGATAGAACGACCTCAAAGAAGCCATTTAAAAAACAGACATTAGAAACTCAACAGACTTTTCTAACAGAAGACAAATTATTGAATTGAAGACCCACGAAACCATCCTCCCAGTCTTGGTTAGTGCTACTCCTCCAGAATCAGTGTCCCCCTCCAATCCTCCTATCTTGATTAGGATTTGCTAGCAGTACTTCTCAGCCCCTGCAATTTGCCAGCATCATTACCTTCTGTTATGCGTTTACCAGTCCAATCTTTTCCTTGCTCGGCCTATGACAATCCTGAAACAAAAACACTCAACTGATGGGAACAAATCCTAATAGCATCTTGCATCTCTCCTGACAGAAATCCTGACCAGAAATTCAATAAAGCACACACCATGTGCAAAACATTAAGCGGAGATTTAACTTTGATCCCATCAAAACAAGACTTGTTTCTATGAATCCAGATACTCCATCAGAAGGAAGGTAAACAAAAAGCATGCATTTTATTGCTCACCCCCCCCCCCCCCCAAATATTCGCCATCCATTGATAATACCCTTCCACACAGATTGGCCTAGTAGTTATACCGCAACAGGCTGCAATGATCCCCCACATTGCCTTCGCTATGGACAAGAAAAGAAGAGATGTTCTACAGTTTCTATATCATTGCAAAATTCACATCTAGGATCGCCCAACCAGTTTCTTCTTCTCAAATTCTCTCTAGTCAACAAAACATTAAAATGTAGCATCCACATGAACACTTGGATTTTCAAAGGTATTTTAGACCGCTAGATTCTATCCAGATTTTTATTTTGCCATTTTTCAGAAATGAGTTTATACATTGATTTAATAGTAAATTTACCCTTAGTATCACCCTTCCAGACGGGCTTGTCTAATTCTCTAGTGAATTCAATCTTAGAAAGTCTGTACACCAGATCCTCTTAGGATGTACCATCAACCGAATCCAACCATCTCCGAAAGCATAACCCCCAGTTTCGTGCTCTGCACTGAGCTACCGTAATATCAGTATCTTGACAAACAGAGAAAATGTGAGAGAATTTTTCTTTTAAAGGAACACCCTCAGCCCAACAATCTTTCCAGAAATGCACACTCATCCCATTCCCCACTATGTATTTTCTATTACTAGTGTACAAATCCCTGCACTTTAAAATGTCTCGCCACCCAGGCGAATCATTCATTTTAGTTTTAACACCGGTTATAGTTTTGTTTTTCAAATATTTCATGCTAACTAAATCTTGCCAAACCCCCCTTTCATTGTCTAATCTCCACCACCATTTACACAGCAAGCTAACATTCATGTCTCTAAGATTTAGGACCCATAGACCCCCATTTTTTTGCCTACAAATTTTGCTCCACTTAATCAGGTTAAATTTCTTTTTCTCTCCATTCCCCCTCCAGAAAAAATTCCTCCTGCACTTATCCAATTTATTTACACAGTTTTGGGCATCAGGAATATTGACATACTATAAATGGGTATATTAGAAAGACAAACATTGATTAACACCAACTTTCCCCCATAAGAAAGAGAGCTGCCTCTCCAGCCTTCTAATCTCTCTTCAATTTTATTAAGAATCTTATCCCAATGGACCACTCCCAACTTATTTCCCCAAACCGGCATCCCAAGATATGTTATTGGCAAAGATCCAATATCACAAGTAAACAGAGAATAAATCTGTTCAGTCTCAACATGTCAGCACCCGATTTACAAGATCGGATTCCACCTGCATAAACACGTACTAGTCCCAAGGATCATGGCTAGTACACACAGATATACAAAAACGGAACATTGCCAACGATTTTATTATTACAAGCAGGAACATAGTCCAATACAAACAAACACATACAACAGCTCGCAGGCCGTAAATCAGAGTACACGGAGATACAAGCCTAATACAATATCTAGATACTTATCCATCCCACAGGCACGAGAGCTGTAGGAACGCGCAACCCTAGTCTTCGTAGTCTTCCGCAGAAAACGCCTCCTCGACGTAGTCCGGGTTCTCCTCCTCGGAAGGCGGGCCATACTCGGATGGACCGGCTGTTGAAGTTTTGAAAAGAGGGGAGAAAAGAAGGGTGAGTACAAATTGTACTCGCAAGTCCGGAATTATACAAATGTGGTTTAGTACAGGAAAGCTTAGGACATTTTGCGGAAATGCATTTATTAGCCTAGTTTCGGTAAAGCAATTTAGAAACAGTAAATCTTAATATTTTCTTTGGGCTTTTCTCAAACGGTTCTCCCCACTTGGCCTTAGTGCCATAGCGAGAACAAAATCCTTTCTCATTTTCCTTTCTCAAATTTGTTAGGTCCATTCCGCGCGACACTTTTCGGTAGGCCGACCCCCAATCCGCAATATAGCCGGTGGCACCTAACTCAAACGAAATCCTTCTCAAATTCTTTACTCGTCTCAAATCATTTGCTTAAATCCCTTTTCTAAAGTTGATTTTATAAATGAAGAAACTACCATATAATCAGTCCCTTCGCGCGCTCATGACCGCGAGCACGGCTATCATGACAGTTTTAACTCTGCAGAGTAGGTACGCCTTATCCTCGAGAGGCTACGCACCCAGACGGTGTTTTGCCACAAGAACGCCAACCACGAGGGCCAACGATCGGGCCCGTCCCATACCGAGATTCGAGGTCGTACTGTTATAGCTCAGTTCATAGGATCAGAGGATGAGTAGTCCTTAGACTAGAAGAGAGTTGATATTTTAGCCCAGTTTCAAAACGGTGTCACACTGCACCAACCGATAAAATATCTCCCTAGTCGGAAAGTTTTTGGGGTGAGAGAAAAATTATTTTCTATTAAGCATCACCCATGATGCGCTACATTTAAATCACCCTTTCCCAAACATTTCTCAACAATGTTCTCATTTCACACAAATGATTGAATCATTCCGCCTTAATGATTTTAAGCATTTATTCTACCACAACGAGTATATAAATACGAGCAATTTATAGTTTAGCCTTAGGTTTAATCCTACCATATTTCTTACCTTTTCTATTTGGCATGATATCTAATTATAGTAAATACGACATTTATTATTTTTAAACTAGCATGCATATTTTCAAGTCTAGCAAGCATTTTCTAAATAACCGAAAATGGCTTCACGATATGATCGAAGGGGGACTTGCCTTGTTCGGTTCCGGGGAAAACGAAGGGGACGTCGTCGATTGGGTCTTCGGGGGCTTGACCTCCTAAACACGCACACGCATATGCAAAGCAATACAACACTCATAAGTAAAATGTTTTAATGCATCGCTGTTTTTAGAACAATGCAGAAATCATTTTTATTTAACGAACATTATGACAATGGCTATGCACATGAAATGATGCAATGCCCAAGACATGGATTTAACCCCAATATAAGAAAGTGCTTAATGACTTGCTGATGTAAGGAAAAGTAATTACAGCAACTCTAATGCATTTTTATTTCACCAGAAATATTATGAAGATTACTCAAGTTCACATGAAATGATGCACTTCTAGGGTAGTTATTTAACTGGAAATGATGCTACATGCATGACATGCATATAAATAATTTTCTCCGGTCCAGCAACCAATAAAGTATTTTTCAGAAATTTTTCCCAGGATTTTACAAGGCTTTAGCTATTTTTACTGAATGCTTTTAGGGTACCACCAAATGGTTTAAAATAGAAATTAAAAGGAAAAACAACAAGAGCGGGCCCTTGGCGTTGGGCAGCTCGGCGGATATTAGCCCAACAATGAGGCGCGGACTTTGAACCGTCTTGGGCGAGAAGCAAAGCGACTGACAGAGGACCCCGGCCCCACCTGTCGACGCCACCCGCAGGTAGCTGAAGGGGGAAAACAGGGGAGTGTTCCCGGCGGCGGCGACGGCGCACACGGCGGCGGCAACTCCGGCTACCGGAGGGCGATTGGGCGTGCGGGAAGCGAGACGCGAGCGAGGCGAAGCAAATAGGGGTCTTGGCAGCGCCGGAGGTACACCAAGACGGCGGCGCAACGGGGTCCGGCGGCGACGGCCGAAAGGAACCGTGGACCGGACGAGACGACAACAATCTACCGCGACTTGGGTGCGCACGAGCATCATAAAAGGATGGGGGAGCTACCTCCGGGGTCGCTGGGCCGACGGAGATGACGAGGCGGTAGGACCACGGCGGCGGCGACGGCGCGAGCTCCGGGAACATACGGACCACGCGGCTCCAATTCCTCGGCGCGAGCTCCTCCGCAACGATCTGCAAACACGCCAGGGTGAGGATGAAGCAAAAGAGTGGGAGTGAAGAGTGGAAACATCGGCGGAGCGGGGAGGACAGCGCACCGGCTCGGGTGAACACTCGTCGCGGTGGCGCAAAGCAAGAGCAGAGGGGGTAGCAGTACCCCTCTTATAGGCATCTGGCCTTCGGTGGTCTTTGGCGTGACGCATAGTTTGGCAACCAGCCGCGTAATTCGGCCGGGCGTGTTGGAGTCTTGACAGCGAGTCATGGGGTTGGGCGGCGACAAGATGGGAGAGACAGCGAGGAAAAGGGGATCCGGACGAGACGATCGGGACGAGCGGTCGCGTGGGGAGACGAGCCAGTGAGACCTCGGGAGCGGGGAAGAACAGCGGCGGCGACTCACGAACAGCGGCGACGCAGAGGAGCAGGGGAGGAAGAAGGGACCGACAAGGCGGGTCCACTTGGCGGCGGCTCCACAGCGTGCAGAGCAAGGGGAGGTGGCAGCGGCGGCTGGGCCTGGCGCAGCACTGCGGCCCAACAGAGAGGAAAGAGGTGCAAGATTGAGAGAAGGAAATGGAGAATTTTTTACTGTACTAGCTTTAATTTAATTCAAAATTAAAAAATAATTTCCCGTTTAATAAAATTAAAAAAATAGCCTCCGGCGCCGTGATCGAGGCGTTAAATTTTAAATGCGGGATGGGCGGAGACTAATTATATCACGCCGTTAATTAGGCGACATATAAATAACGCCCGTCCGGGCGTTATTTAAATATCGCCTGCTCGTGGCGTTTAATATCAGGCGCTTTGTCGATGGGCGCTTAATAATGGCGCCCGTCCAGTGAGCGCTTTATGCTCTGATGGCCCCCTCCTTGCCTCCTCCTACCACTACCATCAATTAATAAAAAAAAGATTAAATCATTTTACTTTCTATTCGTTTTTCTATTTCTTTCGATTAAAATGAAAATGAAGCAACTCTTATGTTTTGTAACTGATTGATTGAATTCCAATGAAACCCTATGTTTATAGGAAATTTGCGAATATTCCTCACTTCATATAGAACTGAAATCCTAATGACCAGAATTACCTCTGGGAAAAATTGGTCGATTAATATGGAGATTGAGAAAGTATGTCGCAATGCTTAGGGTTTTAGGTCGTTTCATACCCTATCTAGGGCGTTTTCCATTATGTTATTTGATTCCCTCCTTTTTTCACATTATCAAATACGGTACCGTTACGATATTATCATTATTTGATTAATTTGTTAACTCCGTTCAATTAAGTAGAAAAATAAAAAGAAGTAAATAATAGTAAAATTCGAGATGATGATTAGTTTTTTACGCCGAACAAATAAGCGGTTTATGGTTTTAGAGAACCGGAGATTAAATAATAAAAATTTGGATTACATAATACAAACAATGGCACGCATGATGCATAAAACAATCTAGCATAGTAGTGCATCATAACTAAACCTACATGCCTTAGGAGATTAAAAAGCATAGTTGTCATACATGATAATAATACTCTTGGGTGCGGTGAGGGTATTTTCCTTCATAAGCGCACTAGGTCTGCTTCCCTAGCTCTAGCAGCTCTCTCGCGCTTTACACGCAGTGCGCCTCACGCTCATTGAGCTGCCATTGTCCGGTCGACCTCATGGCAGTGCTCAAACTCTTCTCTCGCTTGCTTGTTTCTTTCTTCACGGAGGGCATCTTGCCACGTTCCTCGACCTGACCTGCGCTCCGCCCTTCCGGTGCATCTGCGGTCCATATCGGGGAGCTTGCTCGGCATCCAAATATTGAATAAACTCACATAATGGAGGCTAAAAAGATCGAGGTTAGCATCTGCGTGTATATGTTAGTTAGGGAAGAAATAAGTAAGAAGTGACTTACGGGTACTTTGCCCTCCTCTCCATGTCATTTGTTCAATAAATGCGCATAGTTCGCGCACTTCAATATCTTCTCCCGTCACGATAGGAAAAGTCTTGGGACTTCCTCAAAAGCATAAAGGCGCCGCATAGACACATTGGCCGTTGAACACCTTAAGGACAGATTAGTGGAGAGACTCCCTTGGTGGCGATGGGAACTCCATATGACTGTCTTAATGCTAAGAGGTTTGCGAAGTGAAGTACTTAGAATAGAAGAGTTGCTGAGCACTGAGCAACACGAATGTGTAAGCGCAGGTGAACACCGTGCAGCGCAAATGGTGTGCAGAGAAACGAGGATCACTCCTCCTTATATAGCCGAGTGTGTGATTAAATCATCATTAGAATGTAATTTATTAATAGCTAATTACTTTGTTAGTAAATTAAACGCATGTTTAACGAGACATGACATGATATGACATGATTTGACGTAATCTGGCGAGCGAGCGATGTGACCCACCAAAGATCGGCCTTTTACGCATGCGACTTCTGATTTTGTACGCACTTCAAGACAAGCGAGGCACGCACTTCAAAGCGAAGAATCCGAGGCGCCAAGGCGAGCCGAGGCGTCTTGTGAGGAAGAAAGAAACAAGGTTGTTTTATGCATCATCGTGCCATGACTTGTATCACGTTAATCAATTTGTTTTAATATTTAAGCATCGGTTACGAAAAACAATAAAATTTCACGGTGAAGATACGCTTTTGTGCAAGGCGAGTGTTTCAAAGCGAGATATGTGCTACGGGTGTTAGTGCGGTCTGCGAGATTAAATGGGCACCGTGCGCTATTTAAAGGACATCGGATTAAGTAGCGAGGTGTAGGCGAGGCGCTTTTCAAACACTGCGTACAAACACCGTGTGAACAGTTTTACCTCTTTATCTTTGTCACATCGCTTGGTGAAATAATGCGATTCAATCTGTTGCTACTCGTGATGTTATTTCGATGTCGGTGCGGTGTCCACCGACGGAGAGAGAAAGGGTGGGATTAACAATGCTGATGTGACTAGTCAATTTCACGAGCGATGGCGTGAATTATTGCCGTAAAATTATTTAATATTCATTGTTTGACGGTGCGGTGTGGTACTCCTTCCATCTATAAATATCGTGCCTCCGTAAGCTTGAACTGCGAAACTAAACTACACCATGGCAAAATCGGGTCCTTCGTCCACGTCCTTTCATTCACGATACTCGGTGGGAGTCATTTGGCCTAGGGAGCATGCTCGTCCTTTGCATCGACATCGTGTCTTTGGACTCTGACGGCGGAGATGGTCCACCCTCCTCGAAGATCGAAGTTGTGCTTCAATTTGGCTATGGCGAAATGCGGTGTGGTAACCTGCCACAGTGCGATGGTTCAACCATGTCCATGAAGGCTTCACGGTCGTGATTCTACGGTGCCACGACTACTAGCGTAAGTATCGTCCTTATTTCCTCTCATTGATCTCGTGCTCCATTAAGTGTATGAAGTGAACTCACAGATTCGGATGTTACTGTGGATGGAATATGTGGATGGATGACCCTTACCCGGCGCCGATATTTTTACATCGCAAGCCTTCACGCAAAGATAGATCGCTTGAAGAGCAGACTGCATGCACTACAAACCATCGCACAACAAACAATTCATCAGCGCCCTCAAAGGCGTCGCCAATAGCCGCCGTGACGCGGAGCCGTCAAACCGCATGGTTCTCGATCAACAGTACATCCCAACTCGTGTTTGTAGTGACACCACATGCCTCTGTGGATGCCATTACCCCCGCACACCGGACGCAGAAGTTTTCCGGCGAAGATCGATCATGCAGCATCAATATCCAGGGTACTTTGACACAACGTGGGAAGCGACTTCTCAATGTTCAGCGACGTGGTGTTCATGTAAATGCCACAATCCTTTTACACAGCCATGACCATGCACGTAAAATAGTAGGTATTTCAAGGAGTGACGACCATACGCTACAATTGTTGTGTGATTGGTGTTGATGCGACTTATTACGTAAATGTTCCATGAGTTCAATTGCGATGTGTTTTTCGATAATAGAAAATTTCGAAGGCATTTTGGCATTCGAAATTTGTTTAGGCAAACGATGAAAAAATTAAATCGTTGCACCATTTTTACGTTCTTGCTTGCTTGCTACTACCGTGTCTGACGGAACCTCGTCATCGGCGTTAAGCGTTGCCGCATGCGGTCGGCGTGGGCAAAATAACATAAACAACATAATAACAACACGATATGTATATGTTACATAGTAGCGGTGCTAACAACACACAAAAGGTATGGACTAACAAAGATCCTCGCCGTCCCTCTTAGGCTTCACGCCTCATCAGAACCATCACCGAGGCTTGCGGCGCACGTCCGAGCGTGTAAACGAAAAAGTGAAGCGGTCAGGGCCCCGACGTCCCGCTGCGGTTGAGGTCAGGTGCAGCGTCGCATGCTCATGCTCTGCGGCAATTTGCGAGACGACGAGGGTGCCTCGGACAACCTATGGACGACCCTATCTCTGGTGACTCGAAGAAGTAGTCCGAGTACTCTGGTACACGGTGGCTCGACGAGAGGGTAATGCATCTCTCGTGCAACATCTGGGCATCCCAAGTCGATCTGTCTGCAGGAGCGCAATGTATTTGTTTGTAAGCATCATCACATATGCGACTATGAACAATAAAAACAAGACAACTAACTATCAAATGAGGCGCGATGGGTGGCCTCAACGACCCGTGAAGCGTAGAGGCCGTCGAGTGGGCGACCCGACGCGTCGACGATGGGACGGAATTTGGCAGCGAAACCCTCCGGACGACCGAGCACGTCTGAGGGGGGAAAAAGACGCTGAAACCCTCCGGACGACCGGACACGTCCCGAGGGGGCCGGAAGACTTCGAAGGCAACCGATGCCACGGGACACTTTCGGTCTTTGGGCAAGGACGCTGGTATTCGCGCCGCGACGTATATTTCATTATTATTATTCATATGTGCATGTTGAAGGAAAAATAATTTTGCATTACTATCTGGGAGAACGGGTTACGGGGCCGGTGTGGTATGAGGCGCGACGGCGCTGGATCGGCGCAAACAGACGTCGGCCAATAGCTCGCGTGGTCTTCTCGTAAATCCTCTGAAGGTGTCAAATACCTCGCTTCGCCGTCATCTGGATACCCCACAGAATCGCTCCATGGCATGTCGTGCTTCTATGTTGGACCGTCAGACGAGGTCTTCTTTGTTGAACAATGATCGAAAACATGACATCCCATAGAAATGTTAGTTTTATGATCTGAGACAAACTAATAATTATCCGTGCGAGATTGAAAGGTTACGCTTGATATGCGACTGTCGGTGGTCTTGAGGGTGCGTGTCGGACCGCGCTAGCTACGTGCACGATCTCCTCGAGGCGTGTATCCGACACGCAGTGCGTGTAAGCGGTACGTACCACCGTGAATCTGCGTCGTCGTCTTTGTCGTCGTACTCCGGTCCTCATCGGCGAGATCCTCGATGCTAGTTCCCACTGTACCACCCATGGGACCATCGTAGGACCCCAAATAGCGCCGCACTCGGCCTCGTCTCGGTGACCCTACATCATTATTAAATCCTTAGACCATGCCACTATCAAATAATCAACAATTGTTAAGAAAATATGTGTATCGAGCGTCTTGGTGAGCGTGGCGAGGAACGGTGTGCCTGATCGTAGGGAAATCTGCTGTAGGAGCCCGAACTGACGCATCACCCTGTGCGGTGAGTACTCCTCGACAAAGATGTCGAAGAGTACTGGCTTCCTCGTAAACCAGTACTCGGAGTCATGCGTCAGAGCGACGACAGGCCAAGAGGTGCACGAGCCTCGGCGAGGTCGTGCGGTAGGGCGCCCACTCGAAGTCGTGGTCCCGCGGCTCGTCCGACATCCGGGCGTAGTCCGTAGTCCACAATCGGGCGTGACGTGAGCCCACGTCGGCTGCAAAATTGGTAAAATTATGAAATTACAGCATTTCAATAAGATTTACTCGGACAAATCGAAAGTATGGTTATTTCATTACCCGTCGGAAACCACGAAACCCCATCGTGAGGCCTATCCTTCTCGGTCTCGTGGTAGTAAACGCCGCCGTACACTGCTGTGATCCATGAGTGGTCGACCGACGGCGATCCTCTCATACGACCACAACTGAAGCAGCAGTGGATAGCCTGTGATCAACGGCTCCGCCTCCACCGTCTTGTAGACGCAGTCGCACAAGCCCCTGTAGGTAGCTGCAAGCACCGCAAAGGCCCAACTCTACGCGGGTACCTGGTCTCCCTGCGAGTCGGCGATCGCCTGCGCGTACGGAAGAAGAAACTTGTCCACCGCATTCCCAGACGTGTTGCAAAACAACACGTGCCAACAACCAAAGTGTAAGTCTCGAGGTGTCTGAGACACCGTAGCCTCGTCTGCCTCCGGGTGGATGGTCTCCGCCTGTTAAAAAGTTTCAAAATGTATTATGCATGACGTTATTTGGTTAAAAAATATAATTTTCAATTTTCTTACCGTAAACTGTAGTATCCACCTCTTCGTTGGCCGTCGTCTCGAATTTGGAATGGGCTTGTAGTTAAGGAACCTTGCTTATTGGATATTCGCGTCAGAAGCCATCACCGGCCCGCCAAAGTGGCGACACGTCGTGACCACCACCGGGTCACCCGCACAAGGAAGTCCTAGTATATAGGACACATCACAGCAGGGTGGGGCGACCTCACCACAGGCGGTGGAAGGTGTGGGTCTCTGGTCTCCACCGGTCGACAGAGCTGCAAGCAGACCGGTTGAAGCGAACTGCGTCTGCTGAAGCCGCGGAGCGACTGTTGCTCCTCGAGGGTCGCCTCCCAAATCCGGCACACTAGGAGCAAGCGGCAAGGCGTAACACGCATGTCCATAATAAATAAGATGTCGTAATCTTTCATTGAGGAATATACAATTTTATGTTCTCACCGTGAACCCAGTGAGGCGTCGGCAGTCAGCAGCTCCTTCGTACTCTAGGGCGAAAGGTGGGAGTCGACGTCCCTCAACAACACTCTGCGCGATCGATGCCTTAGATCCACAATGGGATCAAAAGGCGATCGGCTGCATTGTTCGCCACCTCGTCCGCCATCTTTGAAGCACACAAATGTGCGGATCAATGTAAAAAGTAATTACGGATTATCATACTTCAAAATAGCAAAGATTCCTCATTTTATGTAGTACATGTCTGCGATGAATATAGCATTATTGCAATACATGGTACGAAGTAAATATAGCAAAGATTCCTCATCATATATACTACATGTCTGCGACGAATATAGCATTATTACAATACATGGTACGAAGTACAAGCGAAATGTTATGTCGTTATTACAGGACATCCACGAATATAAATATTACAAATTTCGCGCATTACATTACATGTCGATCAGCGGAAAGGGCGTCGACCGTCGTGTCTCGACCACAAGGTCCGACCTCCAAATCATACATTCCAACACCGGGATTCTTACAGTTGACGTACGTGTGACCGACCTCATTGCACCTGCTGCATATCTTCACGGGACGCCCTGCCTCCGACTGATCCATGTCATTTCGAATACTACGGGTTGAAGTAACCAGATGCCTAAGGAAACAGCGCTCACTTGCGGCAGAACGTTCAGTCTAAAACCTTTGGCGGCCAGGTGCCCCGATTTAATTCCGCAAGTTAAAGTTGTGCGAAGTTCAAGTGAGACTCACAACAAAAGAGCAAAAGTTTGTTTGCATTGATAGGCAACAATTACAAGGCAAAAAGGCGGGGGAGTTTCGCTACTCCTCCTGGCCTTCGTCTTCATTGGAGCGGCGCCCCCATCATGGACACGCGGTCGGCGGCGGTCAACCCGCTACCGCTCAAACCGGTCCACCGGCGCGAAGGCTCCTCGTGGCGGCGTCGAGATCAAGCGCGCGTCTCGAGCAAAACAGATTGCCCAAGATGAACCGCTTTGCCGAGAGCGCCTTGGCGACCGTCTTCGATCGCCCGCGTCCGCAGCCGCCGGAAGGACGTCTGCGAGGCTTTGCGGCTCGTCCCCACGGCGCCAACAGATCTTGGCAGCCGTCTCTCCTCAATGGGGATGCGAGAAACACCAGTGGATGCGAGGCGTCCGGAAGCCGCGATGGCGGTCTGCGCACATGTCGGCGAGGGTCGGGCGCTTCGAAGTGCTCGGCGGAGGTCTTGATCCGCTTGGCGGCGAGGCGGGCGGCAATGCTGCATGCACCTCGCTGGTCATCGCCACCTTCGCGGCGGTTTCTTGGCCAAGGCCCGCCGCGATTCGCGGCAGACGCTCCCAAAGCAAGGGCTTCCTCCGCGTCGCCCAGTGCGGGAGAGGTGCGGCGCCTCAAAGGAACGCCCCACGTCGGCGGTCACGGCCGAGATGGCGGCAGCGCCCGCGGCGAGTGGCGAAGGTTCTCCGCCGCCGCGCGCCGACTCTCCGCCGCCGCCAGCGACCTCCGTCGAAGGAGGCGGCGGCACAGCTGGGCCGGCGAAGTCGCGTGGGCGAGGCTCGATGCCCAGCGTCCGCCTGTTCCAAGAGGGACAAACAGGTTGGTATCGAAACCGTAGCATGCTAACCCTAGTGCGGCGTGTCGTAAGCGCAGGAAAGCCAACTGAAGCGGTGCGCCTGGCGAAGCGAAGGCGGGAGCTCAAGTCGCTTGTTTGCGCGGCGGTGGCGGCTGATCCTGATCACCACCGCCGAGCGAGACGCCGGCGGCGGCGCGAAGCGCAAGTCTGAGGCGCCACAGCAGAATACGCGCCGCCAGGAGCGTCGGCGTGGAAGCGGAAGAAACCGGCGCAGCGGCGCCAGCTTCTGATGAGTCGTCGCGCTCTGGCGGTGGCGGAGCGGCGGCGGTAGCGCAGGCCCCGCTGGTTGGAGCCGGCGGTGGCGGCGAAGCCGGGGCTTGAAGGCGCGCTCTCTTGAGCTCGCCCTCCTGCTTTCGTCGTCGTCGTCGTCGGCAACAGGATGAGGGCGCTTCGAGAGCGCTGGGTAGTCGGCAGCCACGGCGAGAGCAGCAGCGACGCGAAGCTTGGGCGGTCGCCGAGGCGGCTCGCGGATCTGCAGTGGTCCCCGCCACTTGGACCGCAGACCGAGACCTCCATGGGGGCGGCGCTGCAAGTAAGGGTTGCGCTCCGTGGATCCTGATCGCGAGGGCGGATGCCGTCGGCAGGCGATGTCGCCCGGTCGGCGTGGTCGATAGCCCGCCACCGATCCGAACACGCCGCCGACGCTCCCATCACCAACACCCAAAGAAGAAGCGGTGGTGGTCATTAGCCAAAATGGAAAGAAAGAAGGCACGAAATCCAAAAGAGCGCGAGGGTATTCACCTCCAAGAGCGGTCGGGTCCGTCGTTATCGCCAGTAATACGTCCAGCGGGCGCGCCCTCAAGCAAGCGGGCAAAACGGCGTCGCAAAAAGTCCGCCACCACGGGTTCGGTGAGCCTGGCGGCGAGCTCGCAATGCGCGCCGCCATCACCTCCGTACTCACACCGTGAACCCGGTGAGGCGTCGGACGATCGGCGGCTCGCCGGTACTCTAGGGCGAAAATTTGGAGCCGCGTCCTCAACGGCACTCTGCGATCGATGCCTTAGATCCACAATGGGATCCAAAAGGCGATCGGCCTCTTTATCGCCACCCTCGTCCCGCCATGTCAAGCACCGAAATGTACGGATCAATGTAAAAAGTAATTACGGATTATCATACTTCAAAATAGCAAAGATTCCTCATTTTATGTAGTACATGTCTGCGATGAATATAGCATTATTGCAATACATGGTGCGAAGTAAATATAGCAAAGATTCCTCATCGTTATATACTACATGTCTCGGCGAATATAGCATTATTACAATACATGGTACAGTACAAGCGAAATGTTATGTCGTTATTACATGACATCCACGAATATAAATATTACAAATTTCGCGCATTACATTACATGTCCATCAGCGGAAAGGGCGTCGACCGTCGTGTCGACCACGAAGGTCCAACCTCCAAATCATACATTCCAACACCGATTCTTACGGTTGACGACGTGTGACCGACCTCATTGCACTTGCATATCTTCACGGGGCGCCTCGCCTCCGTGATCCATGTCATTTCGAATACGTCGATGCACTCGGCGTCCTAAGTTACATTTCAAAGATGTTCCTATCGAGGACATGCCTACGATTAGCGTCGGTGGATCAGTGAATGACCTGTACATACCATACCCATATATCTCAGCATGCCAAGTTTGTAATTCTTCTGTTTCTCACGTTCCCAGCCTCCCTAGTATGCCCAGTGGTCGGCTCGTCCAACGTCCCGCCAAAACCGATTGAACTTCTGCTGCTGATTTTGCTTACACAACCGCTTAAACAAATTCATTAAGTGCTTACTCTTGAACGGCTAAAGAAATTGGCACCCATGTGTCTCATGCACCACCGGTATGAATGTCCGCCACCGGCTGCTCGATAGTCGACCCAAACTTAATTTCTTCGATCGCCGCCAACAACCCAAGATGTCTATCATGAATGATACAAACATCCGTGCGCCAACAACAACCGTGACATGCTTCACCCTCTCTAAGAACCAAGATTACCGACTCTCGATTCTCACCTTCCACGAAAGCAAATGCCACCGGCGAGAATCGGTTGTTGCCGTCAGCGGCAATTGCGATCGATTTGACCCTTATACTTGCCGATTAGGAATGTTCCACAACACATAGAACTTGTCGGTGTAATAAATACCGGGTACAAAGAGCTGAGGAAGGCGAGAGGCCCCAGCGTCGGTGGCGAGCAAGGCCCCAGGCGTGGCGAGCCCCTCGAAGGCCGGGAGGCCCCACGTCGAGCGGCGAGCAAGGCCCAGTGGCGTGGGCGAGCCCCTCGAAGGCAGGGAGGGCCCCACGCGCCCGAGCGGGTGCGTGGGCGAGCCCTCCGACAGTGGCGAGGCCCCACGCGTCAGTGGGCGAGCAAGGCCCAGTGGCGTGGGCGAGCCCTCGGAGGCGGGAGGCCCCACGCCCAGGCGGGTGCGTGGGCGAGCCCCTCCGACGTGAGGGCGAGGCCCCACGCGTCGGTGGGCGAGCAAGGCCCAGCTGGCGTGGGCGAGCCCCTCGAAGGCCGGAGGGCCCACGCGCCAGGCGGGTGCGTGGCGAGCCCTCCGACGGTGGTGGCGAGGCCCCCACGCCAGGCGGGTGCGTGGGCGAGCCCCTCGAAGACCAGCGAGGGCCCCGCGCGCCAGGCGGGGCCCGCGCGGCAGGGAGCATTGCAGAAGGAGTCTTCGGGACGAAGGCTCCCCCTGCTGCGAAGGACGAAGCGCATTTAATAAGACACCACGCGCGGATAGACAGAGGAAGAAATGATTACCGCTACAGTGACCCTTGCAGTCTGGCGCGGCATCCACCGTACGTAAGAATTGACCGTGAGAGAAGGTTTGCTTGAGGAGGCCGCCTGTGTCGGGAGGCGGCGGGGCCCCACCCGCAGACTCACCGGTGTGACTATGCGGGTCAGAGGCCACTTGCGAAGCACGCGAGGGCGGCGCTGCGCGGCGTGGGCAGCGGCATGTTTTCGTCTCTTCTGTCGTGTCTTGTCAGTGTACTGAGAACACTGTACTGCCTACTCCCTCGGCTCTCTCCGTCGGCCCAAAGCTTGTATAAAAGGAGAAGAGAGGAGAGGAGAGGCACACGAACACACACAGTCACAGAAGCGTTCGTGCATTCGAGGCACTCTGTAAACACATTCCCATTCAACCACAATCAGAAAAGGGCTAAGGCTCAGCAGGAGTAGGACTATTACCCGCGAGGGGGTCCGAACCTGGGTAAATCTGCGAGTCGCTCCTTGTTGTGCCCGACGCCCAAATCGGATCGAGCTTGATCGAGTTGGCTAGCAGACTAGAAATCTGACCAGGGGTGTGATCCGCAGTGGTTGAGCGGAGAACACGCCGTCAGAACTGGAGGACAATTTTGAAATCCCCTGATGCACTGCCCCAAAGTAAAGAAAACCCGTTGCAGAACGAACTTTCCAATATTATCGCCCTGTGCCTCCACCTCTTTATAATCATAATATGTCCCCACATTTCTCTTAGCTATGGCCGCCAACAGGGATGACATATTTGCATAAGATGCTTCATATGTCCCAAACCTCATCTCTAATGCCTTTTGCTTTGCCCTCCAAGCAGTTGCATACGAAATGGTGTACTGAAATTGTTCCTCCATGGCTCGAATGATAGACCGAGGATCGTAATTCACGTTCTCTGCTATTTGATTCGCATTATCTGCGCAACCATTGTCGATGTTAGATTTACGTGCTACATCTTACATCGACCACCGTACAATTGTGCTCCTCACTATTGAACAAACCCGATACTTTACCCACTTTCCTTTAAAGGCATGCACACGCCAAGGACAACCAGGGACAACACACATCACATCGTACACACTTCGGCTAGACTTCACAACCCTGAATTCTCTCATAAGTGATAATGCCCAAATCTTCACGGCTGTCAGCAATTCTTCCTTCGAGGGGTATGTCGCTCCTTGTGTCACCTCGTTCTGGTGGTATTCCCGCATCGTTTGAGTGCCTTCTCGGATAGATAGCTCGCAAAGTTCGATGAGTTCCACTCGACCGGCACGACATTTTGAAACCCACCGGGACTCTCATCGTCTGACACATCTTCCTTAGAGACTTGCTCATGCTCGGCATCCTCGGCCTCCATCTCCGCAACTATAGCTTCAATATGCTCCCCCTCATCTGCGGCACCTGTTGGTTCCTCTGTTGTTTGTTGCTCACTTGATCCCTCTCCTGCCTCCTCCAGCTCCTCCACCTCTTCCTGCACCACATGCTCAGTGTCGTCACCATCTTCCTGCACCTCTTCCTGCAGTGCTCCTTCGACAGGTTCATGCAACGTTTCTGCATTTTGTTCCCTGCATTTCGCCTGAACAAGAAGTGCTAGTGGCGATCCTCGTTGATGGCGATCTCGACATAACGCCTCCATCCTCGGGTTGCCTTTATCGGTAGCAACTCCCAATAAAGTCTTTCCGTTGAGCGGCTAGCAACAAATACCGATATCGAGACCATATTCTTGAGTTAATTTTGAGCGTCCTAATGACCAATTTTCAAGCCACGCTAACGTTCTCTCCGGTGGGTCTAGATATCCCCAACATCACCGACCGAACAAAGATAAGTCTACCCGTTTGGACCAAAATTGATATCCCTTGTCCGTAATAAACATTAAAATATTTTACATGCGCCATTCACCACATAAATAAAAGCCATGAACTACTAATAAATTTTCTTTACTTCCATACTCACAAAACATCTTAAACATTTATCGCTTTTAATCCTTTGTACTATGCATTAAACCTCGTGCATTATACTTCATATAAAACGAGCACTGCTACAACCCTAACGATGACCTACACATGTTCTCGAATTTGTAAACCCTAACCGTAAATCGTAAAAAAATAAATATCGCACTAAATCAACGTATTACCCTACCTTATAACCCTAGTTATAACACTAAATATAGTCTATAATATACCGCACATAGTCTATAATAAATCCTAAAACTAATTTACATATGTCATACAAAAACCATATCGGAATATTATCCTAATTTAAACCTCTAAATCAAATGTACAGAAAAATAACAGAAAATATTACGAAATTACGAATATTATCCTAATTTTTATCGGAACCTAATCGCTAAACGAAATATTCAATTTATCATGTGGCATATTGCTAACCTACCTTGTTTTCAAATATTACGAAATAATAATACAAAAGAGTTTAAAATTACCTTTTCTTTTTCTCCTCTTCTCCTCTCTTTCTCCTCTCCTCCTCCTCCTCCTCCTCTCCTCCTCCTCTCTTTCTCCTCTCTCTTCTCTCTCACGCGCTCATTGGGGAATGAATCTTGTGGCGATCTGTGCCCGTCCTTGAGAGAAAAGGACGATTTAGCGCCCGTCCACTGGGCGATCAATACCCGCGCCACTTTAAACGCCCGACGAACGGGCGGTTTTTATGTGACAATGGATAAAACGCCCGATTTAGCAGGCGATTATTGCCGCCACGGGACCATGAGCCGTTGGAGCTATTAAACGCCTGCTGGTTCGGTGTTAATAACTATGCGGTTTATAAACGCCTGTTGAGCAGGCGATTAATATATAGCGCTGATCGTGAGCGCCGAGAGGCTATTTTTTAAATTTTATTAAACGGGAAATTATTTTTTAAATTTTGAATTAAATTAAAGTCAGAACAGTATTTAATTCGAAAAAGAAATGGGCCGACTCTGCTTCGGCCCAATCAGAGGGTTAGAGAAGGGGCGGGAAAAAGAAAAGGGAAAAGGGAAACGGGCCGAGACTTGGGCCGAGGGAAAGATAAAATGTTTTTGAGTTTTTCTGAATTCCCAAAGGCATTTCATTTTCAAATATCCTTTTTAAATATATTAATACTTAGTAAATATAGTTTTGTTTTTCAAAATTTATTAATATATTCCCAAATAACTTCACAAGGGATATTGGTTTTAAGAAAATATTATAAATTAATAAATTACTATAACTTACCCTAAAATCTCTTCACTTTGGAGAAACTTACCCTAAAATCTCTTCACTTTGGAGATTTTAGATGCACAAATTATTTCAAGGATGATGCATGCAATGATGATGCCATGATGCAACATAAATGATTTAATATTTTTAAATTATGCATTTTAAGAATTTATTAACGTGCCAAATTGGGTTTTAAAAAAATTTGGGATGTTACACAACATCTCCATTCAAAACGAAAATTTCACTTTTTATGAAAGTTTGTTTTTAAACCACATAGGATCTCATATAAAAACATGATAAATTTCAAAATCCTAGCAGCAGTTAAGTCTTGTTGCATGCATAAAATTGTATCATCAGCGTACTGCATAATAGACAGCCCCCCAGCTACAATATCTAGAATGATCCCTTTTATTAAACTTTTTGATTGTGCCACAAAAATCATTTTAGCAACACAATCTGCCACTATGTTAAAAAGTAGAGGGGATAAGGGATCCCCTTGCCTCACCCCTTGAGTACTTTTGAAATAAGATCCCTGTTTGTTATTGATGTTAACATGCAATGTTCCACCAGACACCACCTGTTTAATCCACATCACTACTTTTTCATCAAAACCCCTCAGGCTCAACAGCACGTTGGAATAAAAAACCCCAATCCACTTTATCATATGCTTTTTCAAAGTCCAGTTTCAAGAAAATACAACATTCCTTACTCAACTTAACCGAGTGCATAACTTCATCTAAGGTCATGATGCTGTCCACTATGTATCGATTTTTCAAAAAAGCATTTTGAGATTTAGAGATAATCCTATTTAAAACTCCCTCCAGCCTGTTAGTAAGGACTTTGTGAAGATCTTATAATAACAATTTAAGAGACAAATGGGTCTGAAATGCTGTACCATGATAGCTCCCGTTTTCTTAGGTAACAAGATGATCTGACCATAATTAATCCTATCAATTTGTAAACTCCCCATGCAAAAATCATCAAAGACCCCAATCAGATCCTTCTTAATAATATGCCAACAACTTTGAAAAAACTCTATAGGAAAACCATCAAGCCCAGGGGCTTTATTAAGACCCATCTCAAAGATAGCATATTTAATTTCTTCCTCAGAGAAAGGTTTAATTAATATTTCATTTCCTGACCAGTCACTTTCTCATTGTCATCCCAAATATCATCAATACTGATAGGGGCCCTCCCCACTGGTTTTGAAAATAAATTTTTGTAATAATTTGTAGCCATCAAAAGGATGTTTTAACAAAGATAACGTTTTATTTTAGATGTATATATGCTAACGAATGAATAATCTAGTATAGCTTGTTTTGTTGGTCATGCCAAAACTTGCATCTATCTATCTAGTGTTGGGATGAGAGTTTTTCTACCATGGCACTAAAGTGAATTAGAGCTCACTATGAGACCAAGAAAAATGAGGAGAGATTAGGAAGAAGCCTCACCAAGACAAGGATAGCCTTGCTTGAGGTGGAAGCTCAGATCAAAGAAGATCGGGTTAACAAAGGTGTGAAGTAACTTCAACATGATTCTGGTTCCTTCTTTTCTTCTTGTTATCGGGAGAGTCTTCTATACGAGCTTAGGTGCTACCTTCTTCCTAACTTGCCATGAGAGCTTCCAAAACCTTCCACCGAGCTTCTCCATGGAGGGGAAATGTTAATAATGCGTAGAAGAGATTGAAACATGCTGTCCAAAACAGTGAGAGAGGTGGAGAGGGGTACCAAAACTTTACCCAAATCCTTGCATTTCCAAAACCCAATTGGATGAAAGTGAAGCTTGAGAGGTGGAGAAGTGCGGAAATTGGGGTTCAGATTGGCGCCGCAGGGAAGACTAGCACAGGTAATGGGAGGAAGAGCTCCACACCTATGTTTTATCGTCTTGTTGTATTGTCGGATCGCACTTCGACTGTATAACATGGTGTAGTTGCTCCCTCTGATTATTCACAAAGTTGTCATTGAAATTGGTTTTCTAACTTTGAAATAACCAATCTCATACGTGAAATTTGATCTTCAAGGAGACTAGAAAGCAAATTCTTACAGCTTTTGCTAATGGTTTCATTTTGTTTCGTCATCACAAATGTAATCACATAACCTATGAAGTTGAAATTTGATCAAGGAGACCATTAAAAATTATTGTAGCTTTTGCTAAGAGTATCATCAACCCAAATCTAACTCTCCTCTGTTCTATGAGAGCTCACTCAGTTATGCGCCTTAGTTATGCCCCCATTGGTCATGCCCTAACGGTTCCATTTTATTTCATCATCACAAATGTAATCATGTTGCCAAGTATGGGTTTATTGCGAGGACGGGAATAAAAAAGGGAAAATAACTCACGTGTCATTGCAGAGCTATTTAATACATTTCATGTAATCGCTTAGGAACTTATCTCTTCTATTCAATTGTAATTGAATATTTATTGCCCTACATATTGTTGGTGAAAACTTCTCTTTTGAAAGTTATGTAAACTTTTTAAAAATTCTTAAAAATATATAGTTATTACTTATTATGTGTTAACAATCTGAATGTAAAAAATTTCCAGTATTTTAAAGAAAATCTATTATGTTTAAAACATTCGCTTTTGCTCGTACGTGGGCGCTTTGTGTTCCGCCGCGCCTTGATCTTTCGCCGCACGCCTTCGCGTCGGGCGCAGCGCCACTGTTCTGCGCCGCCGTTTGTCTCCACCACGTGGCGTTCGTTGCTGTGCCGCTCGTTGTTGCCGACGTCGCTGCTGCGCCGTGGGTCTCCATCGCCGATCTGCTTTGCTTTGCCGACGCCGCCATCGCCGACGTCAGCGTGGAGTGCGGCGATGCCGTCGACGTCGCTGCTCTCCGCCGTCGATGCCGCTGCTGCACCGCCGATGTGGTCCGCCGACGCTGTGCACCACCGCCCACCAATTGCCTGTCGATCTACTCTTCTCTACCTCTCTAATTTGCTCGATTGGTAGCTTACAGAGTTTTTTTTCACTTTTTTATACTGTTTTTTTAATACTTCTGTGCGGTGAAATTTCTGTACAATCGTACTAAAAAAAGAGTGCCTGCACGAAACGCAAAACGCAGGCGCCTGCGTTCTAGTCGGTCTCTAAAACATTTTATGTGTAAATTTAGCACATAACCTTTTATAGAAGGGTTAAAAGCATACATGCCACTGCAGAGTTCCCTTTGAGCAGAAATGCCATCGCAGAGATCGAAATATCTGAGACGCTATTATAAAGTCTGGATTCGTGCATATATGCCATTTTGGACGATTTACGGGAATTTCTGGAGAGAGCGATGGGAGGACGAAGAGGATGGAGTGGAGAGGCTGACATGTGGGCCCCACATGTCAGTGCGTATTTGCTTCGTATTTGTTCCAGTATTTCTCTAGAAATTTCCGTAAATCGTCCAAAATGGCATATATGCACGAATCCAGACTTTATAATGGCGTCTCAGATATTTCAATCTCTGCGATGGCATTTCTGCTTAAAAAGGACTCTGCAGTGGCATGTATGCTTTTAACCCTTTATAGAAATACCAAAGGAACTTGAAGATCAGCACCGCAAATCTAATTACTCAATAGGGAAACTTTATGTTCATGTAAAAACAAAACGGGGAGGTGATGGATTTTAGTCATTTTACTGGCTTTCCGTTTAGGCATGCCATATCAATGACTCGTCTTACCTAGGTTAACTATGGAACAAGAAATTCAAGGTGCTTGGGTAATCGTGCTTCTGCTCCCAGGCTTCCTAGGTCCATGACAAGTCCTTTTGTGAAAGTGTCGATTTCATCTCTAAACCATCATCCGAACACTAAATTGGTCCCTGTGGTGCAAAAGACATATGGATTGAATCCATGTGGTATTACAAAAATCCCAATTTAGTCCCTTGACCAGTCAAACCCACATTTACGAGAAGTTTTTGTTGGCATGAAGACCAACTAAGGCGATTTTACTCGTGTTGTAGTGCATGTGGTAGTTTATGTTTTTTTTCTTTTTTTTCTCTCTATTCTCTCCCTGCCTCGTTTCTCATCTCTCTTTCTGCTCAATTGCGTCAGAGCTAGGACAGGGATCACTGCGTCTGTCATCGCCTCCTTCCTCGTGTCGGTGAGCCCCCTCCTTCCCTCATCCCACTTTCGCCTAAGCCGTTGAGCCCCTCCTTTCCCGCATAGCCATGATGAGGATGGTGACCGCATAGCCACGATGAGGATGGTGATGGCAACGATCAAAGCACCGAAGGCACACAGTGACATGTTGCTACTATGGATGGTGGAGGTGGCGTGCATCGTCACTGTGGAGGGAGCAGGGCTCCCCAATTCAGACTTCACGGGGATCATCGTCTACATCCTCTGTTTCATGCACAACTCGCCGTCATTGTGGAAGCTTGTGGTCCAGGCCATGACCTCCTGGGCAACTCAAGTAGCAGCAGTGACGTGATCAAGGGAGGAGGCAAGGGGACACAAAACCACAGAGGAGTCAAGACGTGCAAGGGTAAGATAGTGAGCTCGAGGAGGAAGAGAAGAATGCCGTCGATGGCGGAGACAAGGGAAAAGAGAGAGGTTGAGAGGGAAGAGAGATGATGGGTGAAAAAAAAAAAGTTTGCCACACGTTAACATCAACCCACCATTACCAACACCATGTCACCCTAAAACTCTTCTTGACCGACCAAGGGACTAGATTAAAAAATTGCAATATCACAAGAGACCATCCCACCGGGTTTTGCACCATAGGGATTAATTTGATGCTCGGGCGATAGTTCACAAACAAAATGACACTTTTTTAAAAGTTCTTTAGAAGACATTAAGGCTTTGTTCTTTTCAGTGTAAAGTTAAGTTTAGTTTTACTGTAACAAAATTTGTTATTTTCAAATAGCCTATATGTTATAATAATTTTTAACATTTTTTAATACTTTTAGTATTCATATCAATGATCTTAAAACTATTTTTTTATTATTTTTTCAGCCTCTTTAAACCCCTTTTCGAGAGCTCTCGGCTTTTGCTACAGTAAAACTCAACTTTACTCAACATTGAAAAGAACAAATCCTAGTCAACGACGGCGAAACAATTCAGCTTCTTTTTTTTTCTTTCTTTTTTTTTTTTGAGAAAGGCCAAAGCCAACAATTCCATTGAAACGAGCAGATTACAAGCAACTTCGTACAGACCCTCCGAGAACACAAGCTGCAGAAGGAACCCCGGTTACAGACTCTGAGATACATCCAGGAGGGACTGGAGCAAAGGACCGCAGGCTCAAAAGTAAAACACCCAGCAAGTAACACTACTAAAGAGAACGTCCGAGATCACTCACAACACCGCTCTAACCACTCCCAGGCTAACAAAGACCGCCTCCTGCCCTGGAACTCTGTGGCACATCCATGCCCAGCATGGTGCAACAATCAGCAGGAAGACATGTCGCTACAACCTAACAATTCAGCTTCTTTTATTCCCTCGAAAAAAATCAGCCCCTCTTTTTAGGAGGGGCTTATCGACTTATTTCGAAATTGCATTTCGCATACATGGCTTACGCGCCGTCACACAAACATGCTCCCGAGACACACGGTAAACCACTGTTACAACAACAGTAAGCGAAAGGGCTTCCGTGCCTGTGCACTGCCACACAAACATGCTTCCCAAACCAATGTTACAACGGTGGACTATTCTCAAATTGCTACAATCTGACCTCCACACCGGCATCTACCAGATGCTCTTTCACTGATTTAATGGGAACCTGGAATAAAACAAAAGTTCGCACATCAGAACCCAAAAGACACTTATTTTACTCCACTGCGAATGCCTATTATAATCTACACTACAAGCCAAGCATTACAGGCAGAAATCAGCCATTGTGTGATGATATTTAAATTAAAGATGAATAAGGATAATTACCATACTGTGCATAGGTGTCAATGACCACCTATGCCCTTTGTTGATCACATAAAACAGACTAACAAGCAGCTCAACTAATGGATTCCATGTAAACTAATGGAGCAAATACCAAACGTTGTGTACAAAACTTAAAATTTGCCTGGCAGAAGGTTGACATAGCATTTCAAAAGAAAAATGACAAAGTGGTCATCATTAATACCTCTTTCCGATGAAAAATGCCAGCAGCAAGAGCAGCAGAAGCATTGGTTTTCTGAAAAACTTCAGAAAAGTGTTCCACAGCACCAGCACCACTGCTTGCAATGACAGGGATTGTCACAGCATCTGATACCATCTTGATTAAATCTATGTCAAATCCACACCCCTGGCCTGCAAGAAAAAGACATGATGCGCTCATCATAGCTTTATAATATACCCCTATAAGACAATCAACAAATTTTACGAAAAAAGTTCAAAGTCCCATATGAGCAGCAACCACCACCCTGAACACAAATTTTAAACACAAAATGCCTTCAAATGTAAGAACATGAGTATTATTTATTTCATTCCACATTTGCAGGTGAAAATTGTAATTCAATGCCAGTAGTGATTTCGTGCATAACTGAGCTTAACTTTAGTCAACCAACTGATGTCTTGATGATGACAAAATTGGCTACTACAATTATATACTTCAGATTATATGTGAAGGGCGAATATGTCAGAAATAATAATTGCTGATTGGAAAAGCAGAATGTGTCCGTGCGTCGTTGAAATGTCTTGCTTGCCCAATCATGAAACCACTAAAACAAATATCCAAAGAATAAAATTGAGATTCTAAAAAGAAAAAAATAATGAGCAGATTTTGATAACTAGTGTAGAGGATCAATGAACAGATAACAAGAAGTTCTGTCCAACTAGTATGCAGGGTACAACAAGATGCAAAATAGTATAGCTAAGCTGCAAAAAGTAAACTCTTCAACACTTGTGAGCATACCATCACAATCAATGCAGTTCAGCAGTATTTCTCCAGCGCCCAATTCTTCCACAGCTTTTGCTAGTTCATATGCTCCAATAGGCCGGCTGTCACGCCCACCACTTACCTGGAACAGATATAAATCAACAACAATGCTGGGACAGAAGAACGGATCTTACTAGCATATCAAAAAGAGTATAAAAAAGAACTCTAGTAGAATTTAGAATAGGCTTAGTACTTTAACTACTACTAGATACGAGACATGACACCATATGCTTTTACCTAAAAACATCAGTCGAAAGATCTGGAGGAAGCACACCTTTTAACAGTGTACTCAGGACCTTTAATGAGAGAATTTGCATGCAGGAAACACAAAATTCTTCATATGGTCATAGCCAGATGCATCAATGACATATGCAGGGAGTGCCAAGTACTAAATAGAAACAGTGAAACAACAAACTAAAACTTACTGTGCACTGATACCATGCATATTCTTCTCCTAATAGGCCTGGAAAAAAAGTATAAAAATGTGAGGAAGTTTAAAATACAAATGGTGATATACAAGAAAGATATGCAATCATACCTTTACTGGACACCTTTATGGTTTTAAATTGCACCTCATCTGGACTTTTGACATATACTCTTCGAGGATCAATACTTACGACTACAGCCTGATAATGAGAAATATCTTCATTGTATTACAGTGAAGGTTACACAATTGTTCTACTATTACTAATAGATATGTGGTATGTGAATAGTTAAGGTGAATGCTACATAACAAGGCTGATTGTGGTATTGGTAATTAGTTTGAAAAACAATCTCAGGTATCCAAGCAGCCATTAGGTCACCAAATGATGAAACCCAGTAATAGTTTCAATAATGTAATATGACCTCAAAAATTACGCCATATGGTTGGCAGAATGAGAACTTGATTACGATTCTTGCGTTGTCTTTCTCCAGAAAATGAAATAATGCAATAATAATACATGAACCCCCCCCCCCCCCATATATGTTTAAAATTAATTACTAATACAATATAAGGCCAAGATTTTTAATTATATGTAATAGTGAACAAAAAAACATAATCAATTATGGTAAAATGAATAAAATATTACCTGATTGCCATATACTCTAGAAATTTGCTCCAAGCTGCTTTTCCCTGTCTTTACCTGATAAACAGAAAAAAGAGAGGGTGTAATAGGAAAATATCTGAACGTTGTAGGGAAATAAAATACATACACCAGTCTGCAAATACGCTTCAGCAGCAAAAACAGCATCGCTTCCTATTGAAATCTTGTCCGCACCAGACCTGAAATATTCTGATGCTACTTCCAGACTTGAATAGTATCTGAGAAGGAAAAACTTCTACATGATTACTCTGTCATTTTTTTTCCTCAGTACTGACAAACACCAAATACAAGCCCGCAGGTGTGGAGAAGGAACTAACCTTCCATTTGCATCTGTGAAGTCTCTTATACCTCCACCAACTGTAAGTGGCACAAAAACTTTTTCAGATGCACAACGTAGTACCTACCGATGATATGAATATGTCACTTTAACAGATAAAGGTTATATTAACAAATTTAGAAGTTATGAAACTTAAACAGACCTCAAGCATTGGCAAATCACCCAGTGGAAAGTCACGGAAACCAGTTATATTCAAGAAGCTAACCTAAATGGAGATTTTAATCATTACATCAGATCATAAGTTTTTATAAAGAAAATATATCATTATGTAGAAAAGTACCTCATCAGCACCATCGATGTAGTATTGACTTGCTAAATCCACTGGCTTGCCAAGGTTTCTTACCTGTGAGCATACAATACAAAAAAATTCAGTGTTCAACAAAAAAAAAAACTGCCAAACTATACAGATGGCTTCAACAATTTTTTTATTCAGCATATTCCTGATCATTCCTTATACCTAAAGTACCACTAACTAGCCCGCATTGACCACTAAAAACTAACTATAAACTGTAAATTTTACTATTCATAGGGACAATAGTGTGGTACCTCTTTACTACTACTATGATCTCTTACATCATACTGGTCACCTTTTGTTACCACAAGATCCCCGTTATCATTTGACCGAACATCAAGACATGCTATCACCTGGATAATTTAAGGCAATAAGAAAGATGGGTGACAATGGAAATTGTGATTGCTACTAAAACATTTGACAATGCTGCAGAAGCTTACTCTCTTTGCAAGTTTTGATGCTTCCCTACAAGGTGGGACCTGCATTACAAATGTAAATAAAATTTTTATTTTTGAAATAAATCAGATGAAAGCACTCCAACAATAAACTCACACAACTACCTTTGCCCATGAAGAGTTAGGACTCAGAAAATTTTTCAAAATAGAAAGCCCGGTAGCTGCACAAAAGAAGAAACAACTAATATGCTTAGCAAATTTATGCCTAAAAAATATAAATATATAATCTTTTTGTACTCTATGTACTTTGCTGATTCAGGCAAGCAAGCTATCAGAACTCATGAATTTACATGTTTCTATCGACATAATCAACATCACATATATTTATGTGCGAAATATCCTGTGCACTCACAACCAAACTACACATTTACCTCCGCTCTTCTCTGGATGAAACTGAACCGCCTGAATGTTGCCCATTGAGATAGATGATATGAAGCTCTCGCCATAGTTGCATAATGACGAAATCCAGTCTCTGTTAGCATCTGACTAAGCATGTAGAAAAAAAGGAACAGCTCACATGTCATGAGTCATGGACAAAACAAGCATGTAAATAAAGTTGCTCCTTACAGGCAGAGCGTGATAGGAATGAACAAAGTACACATGGTGGCCATCAGCTCCCTGAAGCAGCTGTGTATCTTTGGTGACCTCGAGAGCGTTCCATCCAATGTGAGGCACCAGGAGACCACTGGAAGAGTCGAATCGCCTGACCACGCCGGGTATCACACCGAGGCCGCTTACTGCAACGGCAAAATGCTGCCTACTATCAAGTGCTGTTCATCCACAGGCTAGCGAGCAAGCAGCAGATTGAAGAGAGGAGTATCCGAGGAGCGCAGCTCACCGGGGCCGTTCTCCTCGCTGGAGTCGAAGAGCAGCTGCAGGCCGAGGCAGATGCCGAGGAAGGGGCGGTCCCTGCTGATGTACTCGCGGAGCGCGTCGGCCATGCCGGTGCGGGTGAGGACGTCCATGGCGGAGCCGAAGGCGCCGACGCCGGGGAACACGAGGCGGTCGGCGGCGAGGATGTCCTCCGGGCTCCGCACGTCGCGGATTCCGAAGCCGAGGTGGCGGATGGCGTTGCGCACGCTCCGTACGTTCCCGGCGCCGTAGTCCAGCAGCGTCACCGCTGCGGCGAGCAACGATCGCGGCCGTGAAGCTACGGATGAAACGGCTCGAGTGCCGGAAGGGGAAGGGGGTGGCTCGTGCGGTTACTTACCGCTTGTGTCGCCGGATGCGCGCACGGAGAGGGAGGCGGGTCCGCTCCTCTGGTTCCTACGCTTCGTCCGGCCGGCGGAGCAGGGGGCGGCGCGGAGGGCCGCGCCGGTGGCCATTGCTCTCTCTCAGTGGCGGATCCACCGCCCGGGCAGGGGAGGCTCCCGTGAACGTTCAAAGGATTTAGGGTTCATCGTCAAAAAACTAAATTATATGTATCGAAAAACACACAAACTATTCCATCGAATTCGAATCAAATCCGAGATCACACGACAGAGGAAAACCAAACGAGAAAGAGGCGGCACTGGATCTAGGATCCAGAGGAGATGAGGCAGCGGTATCAAAGACGAGTCTGTTGAGGAACCGCACCCGAACCATGCCGGCCTTAGGCCTGGCGCGGCTGAAGGGTGGGACCCACTTTAATGGATCAGCCGAAATCCTAGCACTCAAGCATAAATAGGAGAGGTTTTCCATCTACTATGTAAAGCAATAAAGAATACTTCCTCCCCTACATCTCTGTGTTCATCTGTGATTTTTCTTTGTCGTCTACAATCTACACACTACTAGGCAACCTCGAACTACACCCAGCAGCGTGGTTGTCTAACACGTTATCAACATAAAGCTCTGACAAACGACGCCGGAGATCGGTCGCCGACGAACTGCCTCGAATCTTCATCCCCTCCGTCGGTCTAGTTGGGACCCGTTGATCTAGTATACGCGATAGTTCACGCATCCCATCTTTGCCAATCGAAGGTATAGATCGGTTTCTACTGTTGGATCTCGTTTGAATCTGTTGAAGAATTTGTAAGGATCTAGCCGATCCATTGAATTGAAAGCCCCGATTTTGGAATCTGTAAAGAATCGAAGCACTGCCACACGCTGCGTTCGCCGCCACCACCCTCTTAGCGTGCCACCGCTCTGGCGGTCAAGGCCGCTTTTTTGCCTAGGCTCATGGGGCCGTGTTTCCACTGGCAAGCCGCTTCTTTGGCAGGGGTCTAGCAGCCGAATGGGGAAGAGAGAAAAGGGGGCTGGGCTACAGGAAAGAAAGAAAGAAAAGAAGAGAAGGCCCGTTGGCCGAAAATGAATTAAAGAATTAAAGAAAGGGAAAGTAAATTGATGGGCTTGAATATGAAAATTGCTTATGTATTTATTTCCTATATTTACATTTTGACCCCTGCAATTATGAATATTATGAATTGTAAATATGGCTATATGAAATTGTATCTTACATATCTAATAAATGTTTTGCTGCCATTTATTATTATATGCAATTATTTGGAGAATTTGCTATTATAATTTGCAACCATTATTATAGCAATGATTTACTGGAAATTACGAGAATATTGTCATGCACCACTTTAATTACCTCAGTAATCCCATGAATTGACATCATGCAGATGTCTGGCATTTTAAGACGCGAGTTTGAGGAGCTGGCCTCCCACGGCAGGAGTTAATCATTTGGGCATCGGATGTGAAAATTGTGCTTGGTGGTAAGAGTCTCCGCGCCGCCATTGTCATTGAAGCGGCCTCTGTTACCCCAGCACAGAATAATCAAGCACTGCATTTTATCAGGCATCACCTGTCCCCTACTCTGAAACATGAGTATATGGCTGAATAAAATGCTACTGAGCTTTGGACTGCACTTAAGAAGCGGTTCGAAAAGCTTAATTACACTATAGCGCCACAAGCACACCAGGACTGGGCTCGCCTGAGATTTTATATTGGTTGCTTGGTGAATAATGATATATCTAGGAAGGAAACAATATAAAAATAAATAACCATATGACGATACAGAAGAATCTATGAGAAAACAAAAATTCAGCAGGTAGCAGATCCTCTACCTATTTTAATGCAGAATAATGCCGGAAAAAAGACTATCCGAGAAGAGAGGAGAGGGACCGGCGACAAGGCTGTCTCCAACAAGGTTCCCTAAAACACCCTCTACCCTAAAATAGAGGATAGATTCTTCCCTATGTGATATAACAGTGTTCCCTATTCCGTTCTCTAAAATAGAAGATTTCTCTTTATTCCCTTATATGTAGGGATTCTTTCTCCTTCCCCTATACAATTCTCCATATAGGGAACACTGTTCGAGATATGAGAAATATAGGGAGAGAATCTTTTTAAAGGAAGCATGTACATGAGGCTATAGGGGACCGAATTTAGAGATTACTGTTGTAGACAGTCTAAGGGGCTGTTTGGTTCGTGGCCTTGGATGGCCATACCAATTAATTGGTCATGTCATTCTAGGGCATGACCAATTTGTTGGCAAAATTTGATCGTTTGGATTGTAGCCAACAAAACGTGTCAAATATAATAAGAGAATTGGTAGTTGTTTGGTTTGTTGCCAATGAAACGTGCCAATTAGTATTATTCAAATATAGAAAAACGGATTGATTATGATTCTATATGAACTATAAAATCTGTTTCATGCAATTTATACACCGTTTGAAAGATAAAAATTGTAAAAAAAAATTAAAAATTATAAAAACAAGTTGATTATGATTTTATATGAACTATAAAATTTGTTTGATGCAATTTGGACACCGTTTAAAATATAAGAAGTATCTAAAAAATTTTAAATTATAAAAAAATTTAAAAATATTAAAATTATAAAAAATGGGTTGATTATGATTTTATATTAATTACAAAATTTGTTTCATGAAATTTGGACACTGTTTGAAATATATACAAAATGAGAAAATAAAATCAATCAAAATGAATTGTTGCTCGTCGCTGCTAGTCCCTGCTTGTTGTGTCCCTGTCAGTGGGGCCGTGCGTGTTGGCGCGCCAAAGAAAGGCAAGGGCGGCCGATTCTGGCGCCCTCGCCAACGTTGCCTCCCGTGTACAAACTTTGATGGCGAGCCAATAATTTGGCAAGGCAAGTCGAGCGACGGCTACTAACCAACCAGGCACCAAATATCATGCCGTGCTAATTTTTTTGCATGGCAGGTGACGGTTACAAACCAAATAGCCCCTGAATCAATCAAAAAACACACGGAGAATTGGCCCAAGCCTCTCTGGCAATCAGCCTGACGAACAAGGCCTGAATCTCTCTAGTTAGGCAAACAAGAAAAAGAAAAAAGAAACCAAGCTGATCGTTTCGATCTCTGATAGCCCAACCCGCGAAGCTAACGATGGTAATAATACTCAGCCCAAGAAGCGATTCTCGATTCGTTTCTGAGTATTCGCTTGCCATGGCGTGTAGCAACTAGGGCAGTGGCAGGTAGTGGCAAGTTGCATTCATGCGGCGCCGGCCGGTCAAAGATATCTTCCCCTTCTACATTTTCAGTTGATCCTCGTGCACGCCTCAATCTGGTCAAAAGAAATTAGGAGCAAGCAGTCAGCCAGCCATGCGTGCGTGCATGCACGATGCGGATGCATCGATCGATCGGGAGAAAAAAGGCCACTCGTCTTTTGCCGGCGTCGATCGCAATCGGATCCTAAGATTCGGCTGAAAAGTACTCGTCCCCAACAGCAACAGCAATGCATTTGCACAATGCACTTACGTGCATGCGTGCGTGCATGCGTGGCCGCATGCTCGCATGGTGGTTCTGCAGAAGTATGATCGATCTTAGTTCCTAGCTGACTGGCTAGCTGCTGCTTGCAGCGTCCAATCCAATGGAGTGCTTCTGGTCCTATACTCCTGTATCTGTCGAGATTGGCCTGTTCTTCCTAATTTATCTTATTTAATTATTTGATTTATTTTGTGACTTTGAGAGCTTTTCGAGATAGCTTTGAGAGTTCAATGTCCTTAGAGCATGAACAGCAGCTCTTGTATCAAGCGGCCTATATCAACTGCCTCGCACCGGAAAATCAAGTGGCAGCAGCATGTAGGAAAAATCAAGCCACGGGCAGGCGCGGGCAGGGGAAAAAGCAGGCAGCGCCAGGCTCAGGCAGGTGGGACATGCTCGCGCGGGCAAATAGAAAAAATTGAATACACGGGTAGCGGCGCCGGAGGTACAGTAATGTAGGGAGTAATATAGGGAGTGTGCCGGGGATGCTCTTATTTGACTTGTTTTAGAGAGCTTTTGGACACATCTTCAAGATAGAAATATACGGATCGAAAAAACCAAATTGTCTATCTATTTGTCTGTCTATCCGTCTGTCTATATACTATCTATCTATATAAAGCAAAGTTAAACGGAGCCACCAGAATAATCCTAAAATCCTAAAAATTCCCACGTTAATCGGAAAAAGTAGAAATTCTCACTTTAATCATAAAAAAGAAAAACCTACATCGTTCAATATGGATACCATTATGTAAATCTAATTGTCAATATTGAAAAGATTAAAAAGATAACTAATAAATCTAACCTAATATATTAGAGATATATTCTAATATATTAGAGATAGATTATAAGTTGTACATTTAGTGGGTATTAAAAAATATCACCACAATGCGCCACGTTGTTCGAAAAACATTGGATTATATATGCGATGCGAACGACTTCCAAAACGCCCGATTTGATTCGAGCCCAGACCGGCCATGATCAACGAGCCACATGCATGGTTCATGCACGGCCAAATATCTAATATAAGAGATAAACCCTTATATAATATAACATAAAAGATCTATAGTCTAAACTGCATAGATATTATATAAAAGATCTATGCGACTTAGACTAAAAGAAAATATTAGAAATCTATCTATCTATCTATCTATCTATCTACTATCTATATAAAGCAGAGTTAAACGGAGCCACCACATTAATACTAAAATCCTAGAAATTCCCACGTTAATCGAAAAATAGTAGAAATTCTCACGTTAATCATATAAAAAAGAAAAAATCTACATCGTTGAACATGGATATTATTATGTAAATCTAGCGGTCAATATTAACCTCTATAACAAACTACTGAAGCTGATCTATGTATTAGAAATAAACTCTAAATCTAATCCAAAGCAAATCTAGCCGTCAAACGCGCTGGCCACCTGATAAGCAAATAAGCACATAAGTCAAATAAGTTAGATAAACCCTACGAAACATAGCATAGTACAGTGTTGGGCTTTTGCCGGGCCTTTGGGCTTGGCCCATTGGGAGAAAAAAGAGAGGGAAAGAGAGGCAAGATCGCTACCCTAAGGGAGCGAAAGCGTCTTGAAGAAGACGCCGCTCTTTGGCGCGCGCGGCGGCGGCCGTTCGCGCCTTCGCAGAGGCGCGTGGCGCGTGCAACGTGGGCTGGCTCGCCGGCTTCCTCGCACGGTTTGTTGCTCCTCCGAGCTGTTTCCCCTCTCTATTAAGCCGGTTGCCTTCTCGGGTTCGTTTGTGCGCTTGCACGAACTCACTTCTCCCCTCTTTTCTGTGTGCACTCTGCTGCTCCTCCTTCCTCGTCGATTCATCGGTCGGTGGAGGTTCCCGTGGTGGTGGTGGTGCTCTTCCTCGACTTGGGTACCCGGTGGCCACGAGTTTTGGGCGCCGAGTCCCCGTTCTGCTCCTCTCTGCTCCTCGAGTCTCCACCTCGGCTCGGTTCGTGGTGGGGGCAATAGACATCGTATCTCCGGATCATCTCGTCAGTGGTTACACAGTGTAGCCCGACGATCTGTTTTCTAGGACAGCGAGCTGCTCGCGCTTTGCCTTCATTTGCTGCCTTTTTTGTTGACTCGGATCCGACGCTAAGTGAGAATTTCTGTGGCTTTCTCTTTTGTGGTTGGTTGTGCAGTGTACCAATTAGAGATTTTGGGGATCTAATTCTTGAATTAAGAGGCTAAATCTCTGGTTTGGAGCACTGTACCGTGGCTGTGGGCTTTATTCTTGTGCTCTATGATAATAATCTGATTGAGGCAATGAGAATATAATTTGTTAATCATATCCTGTGATTATTTCAGTTAGTAGCTGCACTGTTTAAGAATTTAATAAGTTCATCCCCTTTTGCCATGACTTGCTGATGATCTATACACTAGATAATTGATCTTATTGTGGTATATCACTGGTACTGTTCGGTTGCACATTTGTGCTGTCCAGATTGTGTCTACCAATCTGTTTGTTGAATCTGGTACCTTTGCATTGCACTTGTGTGTTGTTCGGTTGGTTCAGATTAATTTGATCTGTTTCCAGTGACTATTACCTTGAGTTCTAGTAGATCAACAGGTTTATTGGTTAAAAAGGGATGTTTTGATCTGATTTCTATTCTAAAACAGTGCAGAATTAACTTGTCTAATCCTTGATATTGATCTCAGATTGTATTTGTCTGTGAAATCACTAAAACTATAACTAGGACGGCTGTTTTACAGCAATCAGTTATTGGTTAAATCTGAGAGCTCCCTAATCATGTCAATGGTGATCTATTCGCTTGATATGTTGGCTGCCATGTTCTTTAATTGGGTTATCATGTTACTTTATGCTCTGCAGTCCCATTTTATAGAGTACATGATAAATAATCTATTACATGGCATTGATATGTGTTTGCTCATTCTATTTATGTTCGGTTCAATTGTTCAATTCATTATGCTTATATCGCACTACTCCCTCCGTATCAAAATATTTGTCACTTTTGACTTTTGAACAAACGTTTGACCATTCGTCTTATTCAAAAAATTAGCACAATATGTAAAAAAATAAGTCATACTTAAAATATATTTAGTGATAAAACAAGTCACAACAAAATAAATGACATTTATATAATTTTTTTGAATAAGACGAATGGTCAAACGTTTATTCAAAATTCAAAAGTGACAAACATTTTGATACGGAGGGAGTATATTCAATACAGTACACAGCTTCTTCGTCGTCGTTGCTGCCGCGGATCCTAGGCAGCTTTACAGCTAGCTTAACACAGCCGGTAACATGTGGGAATTCCTGCATTGGCGAGGAGAAAGAGACGCCGCGGAAAGCAAAGCGAAAGAGGCGCCAAATTCAGATCGCATAATAGTCTATAGCGCCTCCCATTGCTACTACCAGTAGACAGTAGTAGCAGTACCAAACGCAGAATATGTATTGATAATACATGGCCATGGGTGCAGAACTGCTGATGCACACGGCTTTCTGTTCTGCCAATAATTAATCTCCTCCTCCTCCTCCTCCTCCGCTGCACTGATATTGGTCAAAGCAATCGGTTAGGCAGCTGGTTCATCTTTCGACTCTCGTTTCCTGAAGAAAGATGCTGCATGCATGCAAGCGTGCGCGCAGCTTTCAGACATGTGACCCATCGATCCCTCCATCCATCTTTCCCCGTGCCTGCACCTGCATCTGCTGAAGATTCCAAGCCTAAGGGCTAAGCAACTGGCACCTGCATCAGCTTTGCTTGCTGCTCTGCTTGCCACCGGAATGGAATGTCTCTGGAGCCTGGAATAAAGCTGCGCCGGCCGGTCAAGAACAAAAATCTTTGAACGCTGGCTGCAGATCGCTGGTAATTCACAGGAATCAGGGCCTAATTTGCATGGAACTGTTCCAGTCCAATTTGCTCACTGGGATCAAGAAAAGACGCAGGACTAAACAGAGGCCTCGTTTGCGCGACTAACGCTGGTCAAAGATATTCTAGCCTGCGCTCGGTTTGCACGAAGCTAATTTCAGAGAAGTTTCATGCAATGGTCACCGGCAAAGTGGCAAAGGCATAGTTTATAGGCAGTGCTGCCACTGTATGCTTCTGAATTGAATCTTGAGACCATTTTTCCAAGGTTCTCTCAGCTGTGTCAGATTCTTGCCGTTTCCCATATGGCCATATCTTTCTGCTTGCTTTGTTCTTCATATATACCATGTGTCATGTGACGAATCTTCTGCGCTACCATTATATTTTGGGGGAAAAAACAATGTTTTGCTTGATCGGATCAACAACACATCCTGCAAACCATTCAAATCTAACCATCAAATTTGCTTCTGAATGTCTGATGCAGAGACCAGGCAAACGTCGTTGTAGGCTCGCGGTTTTGTCACCGCTTTTAAGGGACAGAATGTGTACTCCTAGACAGATATACTTACAAAGTACTCCAGACTCCAGAGAGGTACAGACTGACAATGAGTCTCTAAAGCACTCTCGCTAATATAATCCATGCATGGTCAAAAGTTTTAGGTAAGAATCACGCTAATGCATGCCAAACTGCCAATGCTATGTTTATTAGATAAACTCGGGACCATCTTGACGCCATGCGCCCATGCATTAATTTTCTTGTGAACAAGACATAGCTGGTTCGTAACCTCTCGATGCTAGCTGTAGTTTGTTTACAAGGGCATCAGAAGTTGAGATATTCCAATTGGACTATTTAAGTAATGTGCTAAAAAAATTACATTTCCTAGAACAAAGCTGATAAAATGTGATGCATAAATCTCTATATATATCATCTAAAAATATAGTACCTGACATCTGCTAGAATATATATGAAACTCAGAAAAAAAGAAAAGAAAATAGATATCCGAAGGTTTTTTTTTTGTCATAAAGGGTGGTGGGTAGACAAGCTACTCTCTTCGTCCATACGGTTTTAACTTGTCACGGTCTTTAAAACTATAATTTGAAACTTAATTTCTTTTATTATAGATTGTTTATATTTACAAAATTATGGCCATTAGAAAATACTTTTAAATATAGATGCAATAATGTTATTTGTCTATCATAAAATTTATATATTGTTGCATATATTATTGGTCAAAGATTAACACGTTAGAATTTTGAAATGCCTCTACATCTTATACTTTCAGATGGAGGACTATTAAATCTAGTGGTTTCTACCTTTGTTTTGTTAACTGCAGAAAGACGCTTCTGTAGGTCATTGCTCTAGATGAGTACGTACATTTACAAAATGTGCCGATTTTAGGTGTGATTTTACCCCAGCACTTGTCATGCAATAGATGAGGAATTTTCTGTCTAAATCACTAATGCATATATAAGATGGGCTTGAAAGAATTTCGTTTCATCAGTCTTCCATAGTCTAATCAGCCTCAACACACGCACGCGCAATTCTACTTTTTGTCCGTATCATATATTCTCCTAGCCAAACGGTACAAATACATCTGTGGAGCGCATATATGGCGCTGCATATGCATTCCCGGATTTGATGGGAACCTTTCCTCCACGTGAAAAGGCATAGAGGTCTTTCAGAGATGAATCCATTGCTCATGAACATTACAACATTCAACGACGCCAGATTAAATTGTGTCGTCGTAACCAGGCCTCGTAGAATAAGTGTTTCAATGTTTCTCTGTCCTTTTGTGCTATCTTTCTAAAAGGAGAAGGTCCATTTTACATGACGAAACAATGAACAAAGTCCATTTAACCCTCCAAACTATAAAATAGCCCATTCCACATCCCTCGACTATCAAAACCAGAATAAACATCAACATATGGTTTACATATTGATAAAAGTATTAAACCATTTTAGATATGTAAAATGGACTTATTCATCGGATATTGTTCATCGGATTAAATGGATTAAAAGAAGGATACTGTTCATCGGATTAAACCATTTTTATATTATAATAATATTGTATTGTACGAATGATACATATAATACTATGTTTTTCACATTGATAAAAGCATCGATACTATATTGTTAGAGTTTGTTGTGATCCGACCATTTCAGGGCCTGCAACGATCCGGTTCCCTCCAAAACCAATATCTACCCTCGAGCCCAGGTCTCATTATGCCCGCTGCATCCACAGGCTCAACCAGAACCATAACCAAGTTCGTAGGATCACTCAACCCAAAAGACCAGTCTCCTCACAACCAATAATCAATGTGGAACTTTTTGGGTTGCAAAACCACCAGCTAATCGTGGTTTATTAAAACCCACTGCGATCCGGCCATCTCATGGTCCATAGTGATTTGGCTTCCCCAAGACCAACACCTGGTCTTGGGCATAGGTCTCATTGGGGCTATTACATCCATATGTCAAACCGAAGCCATGACCAAAATCCTAAGCCCACTCAACCAAAAAAAACTAGCCTTATAGATGATGCCCGTCCTACCTTTTAAGTTGCCCCCCCCCTCCCCCAAGCCCTTAGGCTTAGGGGTTTTTTTGTAGTTTCCATAGGTTTAGCATGTTCAGAGTAGCTTGCACTTAATAAAAAAAGAAAGATGATTTGATGCTTTTAAATTAGTTTTAAATTATTATGAAGTTTAGAAGTAGATTAAAAAACTTCTCGAAGTCCGATTTAACATTCAACATAATTCAACTCTGGCCACTCTAAACGTGCTACACTCTTAACTTCTCCAATTCTAAGGCAGCAATGTGTATGGAACCTTCTTTTTCTTACAACTATTATGGCTAATCGGTAAATATAATGACAACATCAAGGCATGAATATGATATTATTAACAACATATCAAATTGCCGACTGACTGCTATAAAGTATATTTCCTACTTAAAAGTGATGACAAGTGCATTACGACATATGGTTTTGTAATTTGTGGTCATAACTTATGTTTTACCCATCGTTAGGAGTTACATGGGAATCCGATTTGTAATTCATTCGTCACTAATTAAATGCAACTATATGGTTAAATATGGATGAATATGATGACGAGATCAAACAATATATTAATCAATATGCGTGCCCAGTTATAACAAGTTCTGTCAAGCATCATAATCATGATCAATTTATGATGCTTATGGAAGAAAAAAAACTGGAGATAGACATTAGTATTCTCCTAACAGAAAAAACTAAAGTTGCATAATGATTGAATTCAAAAACTCTTGCAAGTTGGTATAGAAAACGAGGATACGAAACTAACGAAAATGGCGAAATAATTTAAATAAGGATATGTGCCAGTGGAGCCCTTAGCGCTGCAGTGTTAAGTTTCAGAACGCTAAATCATGCATGGACTGTTTATTGTTGATTCAAAGGAAAGTTACACTCAAATACTCAATACAAGATTAATTTAATTACGGCCGGGCGCGGGCGCGCGCGCGCCCACACACACACATATATATATATATATGGTCTCCAGGCTTTCCGATAATAATAGAAAAATAAGGAAAAACAACTTTTCTTGTTTTATTCCCTGGGGTCTGTTTGATTAGCCATAACTCTGCGATATCAAAAATTGAAAGCCCTAGAAAAGAGGCTCAAAACGCCTGAAAAAGCTATTTAAAAGTATTTTTAATTTTTTTGTAAAAAATTAAAATCCCTAAACAAATTACTACAAAGTGTTACCTCTCATAGTTTATAAAAAATTTACAAATTTTCAGCTATAGATTTTGATTTTAGTTTAAATTGAATCAGACAGAGCTAACGGTAAATTAATTCCCAAATCGAAAGTACAAATTATTGTCCATATACATGAGCGGTGAGCCTTGGATTTTACAACTGATGCGTGATATGATCTAATCAAAGCAAATGGACTTGTAAGCATAAGATACGGTCATAATATATATATTCAATAAAGTAGATCATTCATGCATGACATGACAAAAAAAAGTAAAAGTATCTTAAATAATTACAAAGGTATATTTACACAATTTTCCGACCTATACAGGCGGATGTCCAAAAAAGGATATAAGTCATTGTCCTATTGATCATGGCTTCCACACCTTGGGATGATTATGCACTCAACTTTGGCTCTTTTTGGTTTATGGTTGGGTTCGGTTGGATCAAAATTAATGATTTTTACAAACTATTTGGTGTAATATTTTATAATAGTTATTTTTGAGACTGTAGTGTTTTACTCAAAGATCTTAAAATTATTTTAAAATAATTTTAGTCTTTCCGTATTTTTTTAAAGCTTTTAATTTTCGGGGATTGCATCGTATATAGGAGCATAAATGGACAAGTTGAGTAGTGGAGCACAAAAATTATAATTCGTGTGTTGATATCTCTCAAGTGCAAATTAATAAACACTTGCTTTCGATGATTGATGTTAAACTTTTTAATAGAGCAATTTCGAACATATCATGGACCGCTGAAATTTCAAGTGCTTTTCTGGCTAGTCTTTCTATTTGATCTAAACAAAGATGCTTTGTACATATATTTTTCATGGAATCATATAGCATGTACAGATCAGCAGTCAGCACACTAATATGCTCATATATCTAGATTATATAAATAAGTGGAGCTCCGGAAAGAATCTGATACAAATCCTATAAGAAGGCAATACCAGAAATACCAGTGCTATCCTCTAAAAAACAAATGCCAATGCTATGCCACACATACAAACACACACACATACGCAGAGAGCGAGCGAGCGCGTGAGAGAGAGCAAGTTGTCATGAGAAGAACTTTGGTATGCCATTGGCTCGGAAGGTGCCGTTGAAATTTTATTACGGCGTACGACGGGTAAAGGCTAAACTACTAGGCAAAGTAGTTAAGATTTGCATGGGCCCACTTTCTAGTGAGCCTAACAGGCAGAAAGAAGAACTTGGCAAGTTGGCAGATGCATGAGATGACTGATATATATAGTGACTGATATATACCTAATAACAAACTACATCAACTTGAACTCAAGTTAAGGGAAGATGAACAAAGGTACTTATATCCGATATAATTAATTGACATTCCGGAGAAGATTTGAAAAAACAAGGTGATGATGTGCGTTAAACTAAGCAATGATCGATGTGATAGTGGCTCGTGCATGGTTCTGTTTCTTTTGTTTCTTGTTTAATGAAATCTAACATAATCTGGTATATATATGATCACACTTTGCTTTTGTGTGGCTTTTTTGATGCGTCTTTTGTGTCAGAACTGCACAAATATGTACTTATGTTAGTGGCAGCTCAAAGATCTCTTGCGTGATTAATGAGGATACACGTGCACATACATATATGGGGTAGTCATATAGACTGTGTACATACTCCCTTCGTTATAAAATATAAAACATATAATTTTTTGATTCAGTTAACAAACATAAACTTTGACCATTAGTTTCTTTCATATTATATCATCAATAATTATAAAATTAGCATCATATGAAAGTATTCTTAAATACGAATCTAAATATATCACGTACATAACATTGAACGTATATGTTTCTAGCGTAATTATTAGTCAAACGTTCTAAACATTGACTTTTTAAAATACATACACGCCTTACAAAGGTGGTAAAATGGCGTTCTCTCTATCTCGGCCACATTTATAGTATTCCCTTCCTCTTCTAAACATTTGCAGGTACGTGGAATCTTCCCCAAGACACATTACCCTATAGGACATGATTAATTATATTTCCTCAAATCCTGTGCGTGGCATATAAAAAAATTATAAAAAAGAATGGTTTCAGCCTAGGCAATGGTTTCAGGTATAGGAGGGGATCCACTCTCACCTCTACTGTTCATAATTGCTTGCTCCCTCCTGACTCCTGTCCCTCTTCGGAAAAGCAAGGCAAAATTGAATAATCAGCACAATCAGCGAACGGGTCGACAGGTTCCAGATCTTGATGTTTGCTGACGACGTTGCCCTTTTCCTCAATGATATAAGGGCTTGTTAATCTGCTTACAATCTTCGAAGCACCAAGGCTCGTAGTGAACTATATCCCATCCGATGCAACAAGGAGATATTGCAGGCCATTTCAGCGCCACTCCCAATGAAGCTTGAACACTTCTGCACATAGCTGGGACTCACTCTCGAATAGCGTTTTAGCGAGGGGAAAATAGAGAGGCCGTCCAGAATGCTCTTAGGCCCAAAAAATATAAAAGTAAGACTACCACCAACCGTCCTTGGATCGATAAGACAGGATGGAAGGGTGGCTATTGTCTAGACTCCGTGATCACATCCCAGGTTATTTACATGATTTCCGTGATCACATCCCAGGTTATTTACATGATATGTTTCACTGTCAAATTGGGAAGTTACCTATTAAATATCTGGGTATGCCAGTCAGCTATAAGAGGAATCTGGTTAATAATTGGGAGGAATTGATTGCCAAAATTAGAAAGAAATTGAGTGCCTGGAAGAGAAAGTTCTCTCTAAAGGAGGGAGATTAACCTTGATAAATGCCTGTCTGTCCAGTGTTCCCTTGTATACCATGTGTCTATGTTTCTGTTGCCCAAAACAGTCATTGAGAAAATTGATAAAATCAGAATAGCCTTTTTTGGGATTCTTTCAATAACAAAAAGAAATATTATCTTACTAAATGGATAAAGGTCATTACACCTAAAGATCTTGGTGGCTTGGGGTGTCCAACCTTAGAATTATGAATGTGTGTCTCCTTTGTAAGTGGTGGTGGAAGTTAGAAATGGAAAATGGGCTTTGGCAGGAGATTGTGAAAGCAAAGTACATGAAAAATGGAATATTATCTCACTATAATAAGAAGCAGTTGGATCCGGCTGTTTGGAATGGCTTGTTGAAAGTGAGAGATCTGTACACTAGGCACAGGCTTAGACTGGTGGGGGATGGTTCTAGTACTAGCTTTTGGCATGATAATTGGGTGGGAAACTCTCCTTTTGCTGTGAAATTTCCTGAAATTTACACCATTTGCTCTGACCAGTTTATATCGGTGGCTGACTGTGCAAATAAGGATTGGAATGTTAATATTAGAAGATGGTTATCAGAAAGCCAAAAGGAGCAATGGTCGAAAATTCTGAATGAGGCTAAAACTTTAACCCTGAGAGATGGGGAAGATTCATCTAAATGGCTTCTAAATAGCAAAGGGCTTTTCAATGTCAAGTCAATTTATCATAGCTGTCATGGGACTAGTGTGTATGGCAAAGCAAAGGGCTTTTGGAGAGCCAAAATCCCTTTAAAAATAATTTTTTTTGTGGCTGATAAAAGAGAATGCTCTGTTGTCTAAATTTTAGTTGAGAAGAAGGGGTTGGGGTGGAGATCCCACCTGTGAGTTTTGTAATGACATTGAAACAGCCAACCACTTATTTTTTGAGTGTCATATAGCAAAGGTAACCTGGGGTTGTTAGCTGACACTTTTCAGATGAATTGGGTGTCAAAGAATATCAAGCAATATGTCAAATGGGAAAAGGAAATTCTGATTGCTAACAAAAATTTGAGATTCATGGGCCTTGCAGCCATCTGTTGGGCTGTTTGGCTGATTAGGAATCAATCCTGCTTTGATAAAAGGAAAATTAAAACCCCCTTGTGGTAATATACACAATATGTTCTTTTTTGAAATACTGGGAAGGTCTTATTAAAGCTAATGATAAAGAGCTGTTGGACATGGGCATTGAAGGGATCTTCAAGTCTGTCAGCAATCTGCATCAGTAGGAGATCTGGAGTTGCTGAATGGATTTTCCTGTGGCTGGATTCTCCGTTCCATTGGGATGTTTTGTTGGTTGTAATTAGTTTCCTCTGCTTCTGTGCGGGTTGTTTTTGCTGATTGTAACTCTGATGATCTTTTGCTTGTGCGATCAGCTTGGAGCCTGGTGCTGTGTCGCCTCCTCTTTGCTGCTTGTTAGCGGTGTTTCTTTGTAACCGAACTTTAAACGTTGTTGCTTTCATTTCTAGTCAATAGAAATGGGGGGTGGGGCTGTGGCCCTTTTCCAAAAAAAACATTTACATGATTTCAGTGGTATAGGTGAGAAAATGGCTACCAAGATGAGTATGTAAGCTTTGTCATGCTTTCGTATGGAATGACAATACGATCGGATGCACCTCAATCTAACTAGCCAGCTTAAAAACTTGGAAATATTTTGTTCGGTTGAGATAAAAATTATAATTTTTTACATACCATTCAATGTAAGCACTGTTGCAAGTAAGCCTTCCAAGCTTTATGATCAATGTTGTTGATATTCTTAGAGCCTTGTCAGATACGTTGATCTCTTCAAACTTAGAGGCTACACACCAAGAACGTGTAATGTTTAGAGGCAACCAATTTAAGGCCCTATTTATTTGAACTTTTAGCCAGCTTCTAGCCCTCAGAAGTCAAAAGCTCAAACAAACAAACAAACAGCTTAATTTTGCAACCTCCTTCCAACAAATCAAAAGCCCCTAAAAGCTCAAATTGTACTATGACCCGAGAAACAAGTCCTAGATGGATTTTGCAAATGTGGCTTTTGAAAATCTAGTTTCTCATGATAAAAAATTAGAATCAGTTTTTAGAAAAGATACAACTCAAACAAACGTCTAAGATAGTGCGTGTATCATGGATGCCCTAACGTGTGCGAACACAGGAAGGGGGCAGGAAGGAGGGGGAGAAGGGATAAAAAGGGGACGTACACTAGATCGATGTTCTTTGCCAGCAAATCACTTTCCAAATCACCCGATCATAAATTCCAGTCACCTTCCATTACTCATGGTACTGCATGCAGCTCGCCTAGCTTTCTATCCTCTCCAGCTCTGCCCTCGCTCCTCTTAGCTTTATGTCCATTCACTTAGCGCTGGTAGCACTCGGTCGATCCATCCATACGCACATGTGGTGTGCTCGGCCACGGGGGCGCGACACGTGCGCACATACGCAGGCGTGCCCTGGCTCGCCCGACATTCCTCGGTCGCTAGCAGCAGCGTCAAATCGACACCACGCGAGGAGTGAATGGGTTTGCTGTTAAGGGGTAGTGATCAACGCCACATCGATCGATCGGCTTAATTAATTTCGGGTGGCCGCGTGTTGCCACGATCGAGTGCGAACTGTTGGAGGAGGAGAGGTGTATTCGCACCGGACCGGACCGGCCGGCCGGGTTGATTGCATGCAGGCCTAACACTCGGCTCGCTTTTGACCTCCAAAGAACACGATCGATAGATGCACCATCTCCAGCGACCTCTCCCATCTAAGGTGTGTGTGCGTGTTTTTTTTAATATAAGATTGAGCTTGTATGAGGTGCTACAAGATATGGTTATTTCTATTTGTTTGGTTGGATGAACTACATCGTCTCGTATGTGATGATGGAATATAACTTTTTAGGTTAAAAAAATGGTGGCATGGGATATAATTTACGTGAATATCCCTCTCATTTGTTGTACCATTCCATTCGGCTAATTTGGTCGAACCATATAATGCAGAATTCATCTAAGCAACCAAATAAATTAAATTTTGTACCTACCTAGCCGAGCCATCCTATACTGGATCACCCCGCCTTGCAATGTGGACTATCCAATACAGGTTCGACTTAGTAAAAGCAATTAAACACACCCCCGACTGTAACTACCTTTTTTAATGTCTTCTTTTCCCCATAATTTATTATCTACATTTAACACCCCCTTCTTTGTCTCTTCTCTTTCCTTATTTTGGACCGGTGAGGATAGCAAGAGGATGAAGATGCGACGAGCAAGCTCAATCAGGTTAGTGAAACTGTTGGAGCCTAATTTCTCATGATGTCGCCCACAACATCGTCATCTGAAAGCGAGTAGTGAGGCTTTTGCAGATGATCTAATAGGGCAATATGAAAATGGTGGTTATGCTGCAACCCGCAACCTCTAGTAATATAAAGCTATTATGTTGCATGACATCATTATTAACATGGGATAAAATACACATTTTCTTCTAATTAAATAACATTTCTACTATTTTTGTGACATTTTCTTCTAATAAAATAATATTTCTACTATTTTTGTGACATTTTCTTCTAATAAAATAATATTTCTTCTTTTTTTTTAAAAAAATAGTTCTAGTGACTTTTATATACTTCTTTCAATTTGTTGGAGCGACAAAAGTATCTTTTTAATAACACTCTTGATCTCTCCTTCAACCAGCAAAAAGCTATATTTTATTTGCGAAATATGCTAGCTAGGGCTCTATGCATCGAACACTGTCTTAAATTGTTAGGTAGTTGCAACATAGTCATCACATTTACATTATACTAATGCCGTTTCACCCTAAAAATATATGGATCAACCAAGCACTTGTAACAAAAACTTGTTCAAATCCATAATTTACATATCATTGTAAGTAGTTATCAAGTCATAAAATAGGTTGTTTCCACATCTAAACTTATATATAAGTTAAGTAGCTAATTAATTGGAAGGAACGTTCAACTTATACTTGAAACAGGCATCCAAGAGGTTGAACCTAGGTTACCAGGCACGTACGTGTTACACCTACGCCTCTCCCACCGGTTGAACTAGCCTGTCTGCTGCCTGACACTAGTAAAATATTGAAGGTTGAGACTTGGAAGGAAGCATTGCTAGGTAGACCATTGCTTGTTAATTTCTAGATGGATGACAACACGTATGATTGACTACATTGAGATGTGATTGCGACTAGACAGCGACTTATTCTTAGTTTTGTTTAGTTTATTATTATTATCTTCTTTTGTTCTCCCTTCCTCTAGTTGAAAATAGGATACGTACCTGCGGTACATGCCTGTTTTACTTTACAACAGAAATCAATTAAAATTTGCCCCCCCTTTAAATAGCTCATGCTTGTAATTGAATTAGTCCACACATATATGATATAGTTATTCACAAACAATATTTTTTCAATTATAAATTGAGATTAGTTTACTTTAGCAACACACGACGGCTTTCTATTTTCAGCATCGTCTTTTTTGTGTTCAAGGACTAAAAATTAATATTATCTATTTGCAAGGGCTAAAATACATACATTAATAAAAATCATTGAAAAAAAGAGAGAGCGAAGGTAGCTAGAGAATATTGTGCTTGCTAGATCATGAAACACAACGCAACGCAGCAAAATGCCAATGCAATACTGGAATGTGGCCATACAGATACATCTACACTACTCTCCTAAAAAAACCTATCACATTTCACATTTTGTTTTTCAGGATTGCTAGAATCCAGACAACTGTGCTCACCCGCGCACTCGTTGGCGAGTGGACCCGACGAGCGCGCTCGCGTGACCAGTCTCCCGTGTGTCCCGGGCGCTTCCTTTGTTTTTACTTGTCCAAAACATAAAAAAAAAAACAAATCTAAGAATAATGGTTTTCCCATACTGCAGCCTCCTCCTAACTCCTGGCCATGAATGCGACGGCTAAAAAGTCGGTTGGGAGCGAGAGCGACTCCCGTGCGGGACCCACGCGCTGCCCAGGGGCGGCCCTCTACCGGGCCCACCGTCAGGCCTGCCCGCTACTGCGAGGCCAACACCTCGGCGAACCAAAATACCGGCCACGACACGACTGGACTGTGGCTGTTCTTACCATCTGACATGTGCGGCGTGCGGTTAGCCTTGAAAAGTAAGTAGGAGTTAAAAAAGAAAAACACGCGGTGATTAAAAATACGAGAGGCTCGGTCAGTGTAGGGTTGGTCCAAAATCCAACCACCGACCAAACTAGCAATGCGACGACGGACGTCGGACGCAACGCAACCCCACGGCCGGCTGCGTGCGACGTGTGCAGCTAAGCTCGCTGCTGCAGCTGCAGCCTACGCTGTCTCTTTCAGTTCCGGCGCAAGCACGCATGAGTCCCACGGTGCATCGACGCATCCTGACGGAGATGTCCCCCCTCCAGGATCAGAAGATCTCCGGTGGCATCTCTATATTCCAATTCTTTATGCTCGCTTCTCTAAATTACTACTTATTTTTTATATTTTTATTCTCTAAAACAGATATTGTTCTATTTTAAAAAAAATATAAAGACAAAAGAGAATGGAGATTAATCAAGAGAGGAGTTATGCACTTATGCATATACAGGAGTGGTATGCAATGTTCGACAATATCCAATTTGGTATTTACAAGCACCATTAGTTTAACGATTTGTAAGCAGGGTATTGGGCTCGAGGTCTGAGCCCTTTATATTGGCGATTTGTAATCGGTTTGTCGGATTGATCCTAGGACTGGTTTTAGTAAGTGTGTTTTTAATAAGGAACTCGGTAGTAGATCCATGCCAGATGGTGCTAGTACGCCCTACGGACGTCGTTCCTGAATGTATAATGAAGACTCCTCGTCTTGTGGTAGAGAGATTTTGTGTGGATAAAAGGAAAGATCTAGGTCAGTTCCCTGAGTGTATCCTACGACGATGAGCTGGGAAAGACGGTGGTCGGTTTCAGTGTTTGGTTTTTGTACTTTCATATCCTTCATTGTTAGTGGCGGTATGCCGTCAATGCCTCTTGTGTCAGATATTTAAGTTTATACTTTTATCTCTTGATTTTGACCTTTCAAATCTGTGTCCCTATGTGGTCAAGCTTGGAGGATATTTGGTTGCAAGCATCTAATGATGGTGGTCTTGTCAACGGTGGCTAGAAGAGGAACATGATAAACCTCTATGCTCTTTTAGATTTTTAGGCCTTAGAGCATCCCCAGCAGGGTACGTATTAAGCCAGGCCGGTATCACTGTGCGTAGGAGGCGGGAAAAAATTCAAATCGATCTGCAGACTGTGCTGATACACATAGAGAGCAATCGCGTGGTTAACGCCCTGATGCGGGCAGGTGATGGGGGGAGAGCTGGGCATGCTCTTAGAAAGTGTATTAGCTACCATTCCTTGGGCATGGTTTTTGGTGTAAGGCTACTTTAAAATTTCAATGAATACTTGTTTTTTCTCAAAATAAATCCAAATTGCATATTTGATGTTAAAATAAAATAGAGGGGTAAAAAAGTTTAGCAATGACATATATAGTTGTTTTTATTCCGAAACGGCGATAAATACTTCTGTGGGAATTCGTACGCTGTAGTTTGTAATAGCATCCGAACCATTTTTTTTTTGAAATGCAACTTTACAACGGCATATCCCGTTACTAATAAATGATCGTGCAATATCGTGGTGCGTAAACAGAACAACATGCATGGAATCATGTATGAGCCAGCGAAAGGCAGAAAATATGAACCCACCGTTGTCCTATAGCAAACGGCGGCATTAGAGACTTTGACCGAAGCAAGAACTCCTCTCCTATGCTACCTACCAGTCTTATTTCTTAATCTTCTATGACGAATTCATTAACCCTTTCTTAACTTTACCTTTCACGTTCCCGGCATCAATAGGTATGCTCTTTGGAATCTTCAAGGCAAAGAGTCGGACTGTGATTCCACACCCACACCTAGCAATCACTGTGTTTTAATGTTCAGATTTTTTCCTTCCCTTTTACCGTTAAAGTGCTTTTTTAATCAAAGAATGAAAACTTTGCCAGTTCATTCGAGTACAATAAAAATATCAGGACAAAAATAACATGATGCAAAGCACCGAAATCACAATGCGGCTCAACACCACCGTCTCAACCTAAATCCAAACAACACTAAATCAAACGGCCATCACCAGTAGTAGCCCAACAACACAACATTGATTGTCGACACGACAAGACGTCGAAGCCAACCCAACTAGGGTTACCATCCTAGCAATGGTGGCACGACGACCAAACAGCAAGGGGACACTCAAATTGTCGGTCAATCAACAGCCTGAAAAGCGATGCCTTGAACAAGGAAGCGGCAATAGACATGTCACCATTGTCTGTCCCCATCAGATGATGTTTCACCCAAGAAGGTCATTTTATGGGGAGAGAGAGGCGGTGCCCACAGCAATGCCTCCACAGTCGATCAACGGTTCTACTATAAAATTTTGGGATGAACATTGGAATGAACACGTTCAAATCACAATTTCAGAGCGGATTATACTCATTTGCAAAGGACACACAAATCACGACATCTTCCTTTATTTGTTATCCTGGGCACACTACTAGGCAAATGGCCTTTAGTCCTGGTTGGGAACATGCTTTAGTCTCGGTTTTTGCAACCGGGACTATAGTCCCGGTTGGGGAAGCCGGGACATTAAATTCGGGACTAAAGGCCTGTGGTTTTAAGTCCCGGTTCCCCCAACCGAGACTATAGCCACATATCTGCAAAGGTTGATGAGCAAAAGCGCTAACAAATATATAATAAAAAAATACAGCCTCCCATGATATCTGGTGAAATCGTGAAAATGGAGGGCACAAAATGTTTTGAAATAGTCATACACAAACAGATAATGACAGATGTTCACAAAAAAGCTAAAGATAGATAAAGACACTAGTTGTCACCTGTTAAGGACTCCACCTAAGGCACATGGGATAAGAACATCACATTCATGAACTAAAATATCTAAAAAACCCCAACTAGGACATTAAATTCGGGACTAAAAGCATGTGGTTTTTAGTCCCGATTCACTCAATCGGGACTGTATGCACTAAAATATCTAAAAAATATGGTGAACTCAAGACTCGAACCTGAGATCTCATGCCACTACATGACTTTACACTCACCATTCTAACCAACCCACGCGTATTGATTAGAGTAGGACATGCATTCCTTTTGAAGTTTGCTGGAACGGGCCTTTAGTACCGGTTCGTAATCTGAACCGCATTGATGAGCCCATATCAAGACGGGTTCAGATACAAACCGGTCTCGATGAGTCCGTCGCTTAGTCGGCTTGTACCCGTCTGCAAAAGGTATCTTTACTGTTACGTCCAACCGGTACTGAAAGTTTGATACTGTTGCTACGAACTGGTACTTCAATCCAATCGGTACTGATGTGCCGGTAAATTAGGTCATTTCTCTAGTAGTGGCAAAACTTTATTCAAGATCACTTCTTATTACCACCGTCGGATATGGCGTCACAAGAACTCAATAATATGATGTCCGAACTGGCCAACCTCAACTATTCTCATAATCGGGATCAGTGAATTTATTATTTATGGGATCAATCTCGATACAAAACCTTTCGGTCTTTATAAGCATTCATTCAAGGGGCTAGTAGTGTCTAACACTTTTAAGTTTTAAGCATATCTAGAAAAATTGCTGTATTCTTAAATTAAAATTTTTACATGGCTGCTCCGGATTGATTGTCTAAACACTCGAGAGATGCTCCTCAAAATACGCTTGAGATGGTCTCTGTGTGCTTTGTATTTCAGGTACATTAGAAAGCCGAGATCATCTGTTCTCTGAGTGTCGACCTTTTAGCCAATTTTGCTGGTCCAAGATAGGGATGATCATCCCACCACCTCAAAACATCCATCAGAGGATTGCAGTCATGAAGAGCAACTTCCCACATTACTGCTTCTTTGAGATTTTCATTACATAGGTTGATGGAACATTTGGAAGTAACACGATAATCTTATTTTTTTGCCAGCAGTTTTCTTCAGCCCATAATTGGTTCTTTCATCTTAAAGAGCAGATTCTCTTGCATGTGCCGAGGATGAATTCATCCACGATGACTTCTTGTCGTGCTTGGAGGGATAGCTTTATGTAATTTGGCTCTGTAAATATTGTAAGTTTTTTAAATTAAATATATTCTTTATTATAGGAAAGATCCCTACGGTTTTCCCCTCGAAAAGCAATGCCTCCACAGTATTTTGTACAAAGATAGATAATGTTATAGTATCAATGTTGGTTGCATACAAAATTTAGGTTCTGTTCTTTTCAGCTTTACGGCTTAACGGCTTAACAACTTAACAACTTATCTATGTTTAAAAAATACATATGTTTCGAGTTTTTTAGTCCTTTTTCGCTGTTTTAAAGGTGGGTCATAACGCTTAAAAATCAAGTCAAACGAAATGGATCTGAATCTTGAGACTAACTCGAAAAGCTCTCGAATTTCAATCATTCAGCCGTTCAACTGTTCAGATCAGCTCAAAAGAACAGGGCATTAGTTGATGAGCTGAATCTTTCATGTGTTTTTTTACTAACTGGGTGCACACCTTTTTTTTTGTGATTTGACCAGTGAATGCCGCATGCATGGTCTTCGCCAATAAAAGTAGTACGTAGCTGTGCACTGTACGCTGTTCTTTGTTTTTACAAGGTGCTAAAGTGCTATGAACCAAGGCTGCGCTTTCCAGAATCCAGACGAAATGGGATGTGGAAATTCTCGACCGGTGCAAGTTTCTTCGCGAATCTCACGTTATTATACAAGCAGATGATCTGTACATCTCGATGCTAACCCAACTGAATTGCCATGTGCACGGTAATTTCTGACGAATCGTGTGACGAAACTTCTATGTTGTGGGCACATCATGCTAACGAAAAGTGCGTAGTGTGTGTTTTGTGAGCATTTGGTAATTACAATTAGTTTCTGTTTTCAAAAGAACAGCATCTTCGTCCTTGTACACGTGTACCTGTTGCTAAGCCTGACGAATCTCACAGAACACTACTGCTGTAAGCCATCAGAATAAATTCTTGTGAAATTCAACCTCATGTTGTTTTATCCCCTCCTTGCATCATGTCATGTACATTTTTTTGGGCAAGGAAACACCATCGAAGGCTACACGTCTTGACGTCTTCATTAAAAACATATCCAATGATACCATAATTTTAAATGAACTTAGCACTATATATTAACTTTCTATTCTTTTCCTATTTTAATGCTACAAATAATACTGAATTAATTCTAAGTTTAGAACATCATTAAACTTGTCCTAAGCTTATTTCTAGTCACCTCCAAGGCTCCAAGTTTCGGATGCGTCCAAAGTCCAGCTGCTCCAGAATCAAGAAATGAACTATACATTTACAGTGTGCCCACACTTTTTGTCATATGCATTGGACAGAACAGAAGCAGGAAGAAGCAAGACAGCTTCTTCTTGTTGTGTGGTTCTGACATGCATGTGAGACTGTGATCTCCCATGGAGTCCTGCGCAAGTCAGTCAGTCATGCATTCATCACCCTTTTTTCCAAGAGTCAAAGTCAGATGGAGAGTAGACTTGGACTTCTATCAAGTTGCAGAACCATGCAAAAAAAAAAAAACGAGTAGAGAATCCTACAGTAGAATAGTATGGAATCAGTGTGTGTATAAACTACTGGTAAAGTAGTAATCTCACATGCAATTGAATATATATATACCGAACATGAGTCTAACCTTCGCCGGCGATGCCCACGTATATATGTGTGTTATGTGTGTACGATCATGCACGCATGCGATTAAACAACGGGGTAGCGTGAAGGCGCTACGCGGAGACTTTGACGAGGGGTACAGAATCTTCTGATCGAATCATCGCATTGCTTGAGTATGCAATTGAATACCGACGTTCGTGGCCAACATGCATGTCATGCTAGCTTGTGAAACTTCCATGCCCGTGAAGTCTCCATGGTAGTTTTCAAGACTATATACTCTAGTTTGTTTTCCTTTTTTTTTTAGAGAGAGACAGATCTTATGGTCAAACCGAAAATCTTAACCGTTACTCCTCCCGCCGACAAAAAAAATAATGTTTTTGACATCAAGCATGGTCTACAAAACACAAACTTAATCAAATTTCTTTTGTTGTATTATAATTATGAAAAAATTATAAATTATCAAAGTACCTCAAAGGAATCTATACATATGATTTTGACACGTCCTTGTGGTAGGCCACCATGCGGAAGCTCACAATCTCCTGCATGCCGACGTCATCACAACTACAATTATATGCATGGTATTGTCGTCTGTTTCATTGATGAATTTTTAAATTAAAGTTGTATAAACATTCAAAAAATTTCCAATCATATTTAATTAACGCTGTACAAACATTTTTTTAATATCAAACAATTATTTTTTAAATTAATGTTGTATAAACAATCATTAATAACTAACACATGCAATCTACTTTTTGTATTTTACAAATAAATCTGTTTTTTTAAAATATAAAGTTTAAATAAATATTTTGAATATAAAAATACTAACTATAAAAATACTATAAAAAAGTAGATTGGAAGTATTGCATGCAGTATAACACCACCACTTTTGGGGAATTTTAGAGGATGTTTATATAGCTTAAATAAAAAGGTAAAATTTCTCTCTCACGCTCGCTGTCTCCTACATAATTTTAAAATGTGATGACAGGGGGATGTCAGTATGAGATTAGGCTGTGTACTGATGTTCAGAAAGAAAAATTCTCACTATTTAAAAGATCGGAAACGCTTCAGGCTGGAAGGCCGGCGCGTCCGGTCGCACACGTGGCGCGTGAAACGCGTAGGGAATGCACTGTGCCGGCATGCAGGGTGAGTCCCACAACATTTTTTTTCTTTTTGGTGATCATAATTTTTGACTGGGTGCTCTAATTCGTGCTCTAATTCGTAAACCGTTTGCACCAACGTGTTCTTTGTATTTTTACGAACAAAACAAGATATATGTTGCCATATAACTCTACAAACTTACCTGATGAAACTTGGGTTTCGCCTACTAAAACTTGGGTTTCACCTACTGAAACTTAGATTTCATATTCGTTAAACTTGCCGAACTGTCGAGTTTCATCAGGTTTAATGCAAGTTTCATCAGGTCTCATACAAGTTTTTTCAAGTTTCATCAGGTCAATTCAAGTTTCAACAGGTTTCATCCAAGTTTCATCAGGTTACATCGAAGTTTCATCCAAGTTTTATCAGATTTCATCAGCACACGGCCAAGTTTCATCAGCACACAGTCAAGTTTCTCTGGTATAGGTGTAAGTTTCATAAGTGCCTTCTCCTATTATCACATCGAAAAAAATGAAAAGTGAAAAAAAAATCAAAAAATTTAAAAAGTATTTAAAATGGGTTGCTCTCGATTTTAGAAGAATTATGAAATTTATTTCACACATTTTGAACACTGTTTGAATTTTATACAAAAATCAGAAGTTTTAATGAAAAATTAATCAACTGCATTGGTTAACATCTCGTGCGGCTAGTCTGCACGCACGGGAGATGCAGGCGCACGGCAGCGCTTACATGCGTGCGGTGCCGGTGATCCAACGGCCGGGGATGGTTTGGCGCGAGCGCTCCGGCCGAACGTCCGACGCCTGGCGCTTGCCTTAAAAGATTGCTATAGCTAAAATTTTAAAAAGTTTATTGCGCGCATGCATACTCGTGTCTCGGATCTACATGTTTTCGTGTTAGCATAGGAGAATGTGCATAGCCCCTAAGCTCAAGATGAATTCTCTGGAAGTAGACGCTATTTATTTCTTGGACAAGAAGCTTGTTAAGAGCGGTGCCATGTTCGCCCTCATGGAAGGCGAGACAGCCCACAGATCCGGTGGTTTTCCAAGGTGCGTCAGTTTTAGGTTGGGTTTGTCCCTGAAAAGCTTTTTTTTTTGAAAGGCCATCAAAAGCTTAATCGGACTTTGCTCTTTGGTATGTCTGTAAAGCGAGATCAATGGAGCATCCCCCAACAAAGTACTTTCTCTGGCCACGAAAAGAAGTCACCGTTGACTTTTACACACAACTTTGGCCATCTGTCTTATTCAAATAAGTTTTATAAATATATAAAAATATGTCATACTTAAAATATATTTAACAATAAACTAAATCACAATAAAATAAATAATATTTACAGAACTTTTTGAATAAGACGAATGGTCAAAGATGTCTCCAAAAATCAACGGCTGACTTCTTTTCGTGACTAGAGGGAGTAGGATCGAGTGCCGTCAGCCTGCCAGTCACAGACACTGCTCCCCCGTCAGGGCATCACAGCATCACGGCAGAACATCTATGATATTACTATACTTTTTTATTCAAATCAAGCATCGTTTGATATGGTATAATTTTATCTAAACGATACGTATTTGGAATAGTACAGTTTTCGTACATACATTTTATAACTCTATTACAATAACAATTATTGTATTTTTTTACAAGAAAATTGTGCCATTCGTGCGCGATTCGTGCAAATAGGTGAGGCCATTTGTTCATGATGGCAAATAGGATTTGTTTTACCTCCTTTTCTACCCTGTTAATGTTCCAAATGATATTACTCATTTTACTCCATAACAGGAAGGGATGAATGCCTCTAACTGCACTGCACAAATTTTATCGTTTACATGTATTGCTTGTGTGCTCTATCAAATAATGTAGAGAACCTTGCATTAGAGGGCACATACATTTTTTTTAGTAAACAGTTTATTCAAACGCATCGCTTGCATTTGAGCAAACCCTGATCGGTCTATCACCACCGCTATCTTGTTCATCTCTGGTTGTCATCGCCGCTGTGAGGTTTGGGTCTAGGTTTGAGGCCTTCGAGCTTAGAGGAAAGTTGGGAGGCGGTGACGTGATCGTGGTGGGGGGTTGCGAGGCAGCAACAAAGGCATCAAAGCCGCTAGAGTGATGGAAAGAGGTTGAGCTGCGGAGTCGAGCGAAGCGACGACGGCAGCGGAAGTTAGGATAGGCGGGGCAGGGGGAGGAGTGGTGATGTAGCGAGGGTGCCGCCTGCGATGGGTTGGCGGTTGCGATGGAAACGAAGAGGACACCATCGGTGATATGGATAGATAGGCTGGCAATGATGGTGGTGGAACCGAAGCAGGTGGAAGGTGGTCGCCAAAGAAGAAGATGAAGAAAAAAAGAGAAGAAAACTGCATTTTAGAAAAACTCAGTCAGTCGCAGTCGGTTTCTTAAGTAAATTATTACGATTATAAGAAATTAAAGTCTTAGGCCTTGTTTTTTTGAGCTGATCTGAACGGCTGAAATGACTAAATTTCCAAAGCTTCTCAAGATAGTCTCGAGATTCGGATCCATTTCGTTTGACTTGTTTTTTAAAGTGTTATGACCCGCTTTCAAAACAGCAAAAATAAAGAATAAAAACTCAAACATATGTATTTTTAAAAACATAGATAAGTCATTAAACTGTTAAGCCGTTAAACTGTTAAGTTAAAAAGAACGGGGTCATAGTAATATCAAAACATCCCAAGAAGAAGTAAAGAGCGGTATGGTGTTTTTGGACACATATCCTCTGACGTACTGTCATCTGACTTTACTTTCGGTGTTCTTTTTTCAGAGTAAAATTAGATAGCTACAAGCCTGCAAATAGACACCGCAGTGGGCTGAGGTGCTGAGGAACGCCCCCGAGGTGTAAGTGGTAGGCCCTGGTCTTGTCGACGCCCCGCCCTGCCAACACGTGTGCATGAGCCGTGCTCGCGAGTTCTGGCAGCGCTGCATGCACCCGTGTGTTGCAAGGAAGACGACAGCGTGACAGTGGGGCCCGGTCCACGACCACGGAGGTGGGCCCAAGCATCCATCTCGTAGCATGTACTATGCCCCGTCAGTTAAAGTAAGTGGTTTCCTTCCTGCTTCGCATATGGCGGTTATGGCCTAACAAATTTGAGTTGCAAACGTTGACCGCGTCAAAATTGCTATGGTGTTTGGCCTTGATTGTTTCAGATTAAATTAAATTAAATTAAATTAAATGAAAATTTGTTATTTTTGTATAAGCCAAATGATGTAATGTTTTGTAGTCATTCTTGTGGGGTTTTAAATAGTACTTCTTAAAGTTTGTAAAATATTTTTTTCATAATTTTTTGAACTCGTTAAAACGTATTTTGAGAGGGTTACAAATTTGCTACAGTAAAACACAACTTTACATTAATCTGAAACAAACAAGGCCAAATTTATCAATATGATTCATCGAGCGCTGGACCTTTCCCGGATTCACGAAGGAATTACTTTGTTCTAATTTCTAAAAACAATTATGAGATTCTTGGAGGTACAATTGTACAAATGGATCGAATACGAACGGATATTGGTCGTCTCATATCCTAATATATATTTTTTCCATATGAATCCAGATTCAAATCTGAATTATTTACAATACGAATACAGAATAAATACACATCGGTCTCAAGTTGGACTCAGATACATAGTCGGATATTTCACATACAAAAAAAATAACACATATAATAATTATTTACTACTCCCTCCGTTCTTTTTTGTTTGACGCTTTTAACTTTTGCACACGACTTTGACCATTTTTCTTATTAAAAAACTATGTAAATATTATTTTTTTGTTGTCATTTACCTTATCATTAAGGAATTCTAACATTTACTAATATTTTTGCATATTCACACTAAAATTTTGGATAAGACGAATAGTTAAAGGTGTGTCCAAAAGTCAAAAGCGTCAAATAAAAAAGGAGGGAGTATTATAGTAAAAATAATTAAGTTTCCATTCTTAATAAAATACTAACGATGTGCTAATATTGAATAAAACATTAGCTACAATCTGCATATTACAATCAAACGAATGTCACACAAAATCTTTATGTTTATCGGATATCTATTTTGCTAATTTGCATTGATATGTTTAGGATATCTCAGATATATAGGTACGTGTCAAATATTGTTTTTCCCGTATCGTAATCCATATTTTTTCGGATAAGCAAATTTGAATCCGCATTTGAATCTGAATATAACCGGACATCATTTGTTCGATCGTATCGGGTTATAAACAAATTAAGATCAGGGAAATATTCCCGTCCCATTCGCACCCTAGAGATTCTTACATTGTAAGCAAGCTGAAATAAAAAATAAGTTTTTCCACATAACAAAGGGGTTAATATATCTGCCTCCTAAAGGAACGTTAGCAATATTTGGAATGTATTTGTTTTGATGGTGAAAGTTTTTTTTTAAAAAAACATAAGGCAGAAGAACTGTCATCTATTGATTAAAAGAGAAGAAGATTATAAGTTTTTTTTTGGGGGGAGAGAAAAAATGGCCCTCTCCCCTAGGGCACAAAAAATGCTACTGTCTAATTACAAAATGCACTCCCGCAGCCGCCCATTGGCGCAGGTCATCTAGAAGCTGTTGGAGGAACACTAAGCGCGGTTTCTCTGTTGATCGAAACAACCGGTTATTTCGCTCGAGCCAGAGGGACCAAAAGGTTGCTGAAACGATGGATAAAACGCCACTTTGAGGGTTTTGCCGTAGAATGTCATCAGTCCACCAATTCGGGAGGAGCGAGCTGTGATGCCAATCTGCCGGGTGGAGGAGCGGGATGTCGAGGAGAGTTGCCAGTCGTGTTCAGATGAAGGTGCTGAATTCACATTGGACGAGCAGGTGTGCGGGGGATTCGAGGTTTCGCCAACATAGGGGACAGAAGTAGATGTTAGGGATTTGTCTTCGCAAGAGGGCAGAAGTAGCACCCTACGATGATAAAAGTTATCTTGGCTGTGCCCAGAATGGGTTAATCTTAATTAGCCCACTGGCTGTACAGACCAAAAGTTCCCATATCCGAGTGAAAGGAGCAAAAATTCCTGGCACATAAATACCATGGCCTATATGTGAAAGAAGCAAACTCCATCTTCCAACCACCCAATGGAGAAAGAAAAGTCCCATGGGATTTAGTTAGAGAGGAAAAAAAAACATAAGCCCAAAAAGGTAGCGCCCCTTCCCCTATAAATACCCTCCAGGCCTCCACCACCACCCAGTACCCACACATTCAAGTATTCAACCATCTGGTAGAAGCACCCTCCCTCCCTCCCTCCCTTAGCCATCAAATCACCAAATCTCGTCTCTTTCTCCATCCCTGCACACCACCTGGGCGTCTCTTTTTCCACCTCGATTTTTCAACTCGGTGATCACTGATCATCAGCAGCATCGCGACCGGTCTCCTCGCGTTCTTCTTGGCGAGTTCAGGTCGGTCCGTTGATTTGAGGCGTGGGAGATGACGAAGCACGGCGTGGTGGTTGTCCCCGAGGTCGACGCCGTCGTGGCGGCCGGCCGGCATTTCTCCTTCCCGCCACCGAGGAAGGGGGACTCCTGCAAGAAGCTGGCCGGGCAGATCGACCTCGGCGCCGCCGCCTTGATGGGGTCGTGGCTCGACTCCATGAAGGCCTCCTCGCCGCGGCACAAGCTCATGGCGCCCGCCGTCGCCGGCGGCGACGCGGAGCAGGACGACTGGATGGTACGCGCGCCGTTGCATCTTCTTGGGCTTGAGCTAGGACGAATGTTCAAGACTTCATCAAGTGGCTTATTTTCCCCTTCTTTTTGTGTAGGAGAAGCATCCGTCGGCATTGGCGAGGTTCGAGGCGGTGGCGGCGGCGGCGGAGGGGAAGCAGATCGTCATGTTCCTGGACTACGACGGCACGCTGTCCCCGATCGTGGAGGACCCCGACCACGCCGTCATGACCGACGAGGTACCGTGCGCAGCGCACGCGAGCAGCAGAGCGTGCTCTGCTCTGCTCTGCTCCTCCTCCTCCTTTAGACCTCGCTCTCTAACTCCTCCCCTTCCGCCGCCGCCGGCCGGCACGCAGATGAGAGACGCGGTGCGCGGCGCGGCGGAGCGCTTCCCGACGGCGATCGTCAGCGGCCGGTGCAGGGACAAGGTACATTCGTTGATCTCGCTGAAAAGTAAATCACCTTTTTAACTCCCCCCCTGTTCCTTTGCTCTCGGCCACACACAGCTCGTACAAAGTACAGACGATACATGGCATGCAGAGAGGAAAGCTGCAAGTGCATGCTCTCTCTCCCCCCTCTGCTCACGAGTGACTCGTTAGAACGAAAGAAAAAGGAGTGATGGGACGAGACAATTGACCTAGAAGCTCCTCCACTTGGCAGGAAGAAACGACCTCTAGTTTCTTGTAGTGCATATATACACCCTTCGCTTTGTTTTCTTGCTGTGGTTGGTGATGGCGATGTGCGAGAGACAGGAAGGGAGTGCAGCGGAGGAGGAGGGATGTCTCATGTCACGTCTGATGGTGGTGGGGGTGCCGTGCCTGCAGGTGTTCAACTTCGTGAGGCTCGCGGAGCTGTACTACGCCGGGAGCCATGGGATGGACATCAAAGGGCCCAGCGCCGCCTCCAACCACCACCTCTCGCCCAAACAGGTAGCTGCTCGCACCCGCACCACCCTTCGCCTCACGCACTTGTCTATTCATTCCTTGAGTAAAATTTCCGCCCTTAATTCCCTCCGCGTCGCGAGCCTCAAGAACAAGTCGCCTTCTTCTTTCATCTAACACTGCACGCGTTCACTGGCCAGGCCGCCGGCTCCGTGCTCTGCCAGCCTGCGCGCGAGTTCCTGCCGATGATCGGAGAGGTGAGCACCCAGCAGTGGGGACATCTCCACCCGAAGCTCTAAAATACACGTTCTGTAACACTATTTAATGTACATTTTATTCATCTTTTTTAAAATTTCAATCTAAAAAAATGGTAAATGTCATCATTTTTAGGTTTACGAGGCACTGGCGGCGACGGTGGAGGAGATCCCGGGGGCCAAGGTGGAGAACAACAAGTTCTGCTTATCCGTCCACTTCCGCTGCGTCGACGAGAAGGTAGACGCCGTCGCGCAGCTGAGAGATATATGCATATCCTCTCTTTAATTCAAACATGTTTTTTTCCTCATGGCGTCATGCTCTGTTTCTTACTGCCTCTCTCGTTTTGGGTTGCGTTGGTCAGAGATGGGGCGCGCTGGCAGAGCAAGTTAGGTCAGTGCTCAAGGAATACCCCCGGCTGCGCCTCACCCAAGGAAGAAAGGTTCGTCCCTTGCCACACCACCTACCTACACACATGAGTACATGACACACCACACACCAATCAATCAATCACGTATGTTTTGTGGGATCGCTTGACATCAACCAACTGATCAACCAATTTTTTAGACCGTAGATCAGACATCTTTATAGGACGCATATAAGAGGTTCAACAAAAACATCTATATACGTGGAAAAATTGACTGAGACTTTTATAAAAATCATTCGTCTGCTGATTAGCAATAGCAATGTTTGATTGATCGTAGTGAACTGATGAATGCAATCTCGCCACGGACTAATTGCAGGTGCTGGAGATCCGCCCCATGATCAAGTGGGACAAGGGGAAAGCCCTCGAGTTCTTGCTCGAGTCCCTCGGTGAGTAGCCGCCGCCGCCTAAGCATTTCTCCAGAGCTTGTGCATGCAGCGATTCGCGCTAGTTAGCCTGACAGAGAAGGGCCGGGCCCCTCTGGTTTTGGCGCAGGGTTCGCGGAGTGCAGCGACGTCTTTCCGATCTACATCGGCGACGACCGCACCGACGAGGACGCCTTCAAGGTAATGGACACGAAAACCTCAACACCCATGCATCAGACTAGAATCATAGATGTTAGAAAACAGGACGTCAGTGCGAGATTTGGACGTGCCACTCAACAACACAACATACCGGTTATTCGAGGTCATGGTCTGATGGTCACGGCCACGGATCGAACACAACCTTGTGCAGCCATGCGGCTGCTTTTGTTTCGTCAAGATCTCGCATCGGCGTCCTGTTTTCTAACCGTAGATGATCGGATCGATCTACGTGCTGTGCACACTGCACACTGCACACACAGACTGAAGGTGTTGCAGTGGAGGGTCATGTTGCTGACGGCTCTCGTCTCCTGTCGGGCATGCATGCAGGTGCTGCGCAGCAGGGGGCAGGGCGCTGGAATCCTCGTGTCCAGGTTCCCCAAGGAGACCAACGCCTCCTTCTCCCTCCGCGATCCATCCGAGGTACGCGCACACAGATCGATTCTGCAATGTTTACTCCCAAATCAATCGCCGTGTGATTTAGCCTGAGTTAATCTCTCTGAACCCTGGAACATGCGTGCAGGTCAAAGAGTTCTTGCGCAAGCTGGTCAAGTCCAAGGGCTGCTGAGAGAATGCTACTATTCGTGTGCATCAAAATCGAGATCCAAGTGGCCAACTCCACCTCGGCCATCCCTCTCGTGGTCTTCTCCTCGTCCCGGTGGGGGAGGACAAAGAAGAGTTCTTGCGTCTCCGAGAAGGCTGCTCTACCATTTCCATTCTTTTCTTTTTGAACCCCTTTTTTTTGTATCTTAATTTTTTTTGTTCCTGCTATTGCTGCTGTTTTAGTTGCATCGTGGCTGATCCCTCGGCCTCAGCTCCGAAGGTTTCTATTATCGTAGCCTTCCCGCGAGGCCTTGTAATTAGTTAGCCCTTTGCACCACGGAAATGGGAGGGAATAGAATCCATTTCCAGTTTCGGTTTCAGTTCCACTGTCTATGGACCTTTCCGATCACTGTCTCACCGATCATTCCGTGGAAGTTTTCCTTTTGATCGAGCGCAAATCAGTGGAAGTTTTTGTCTCGTGTAAATTGCAAACAATCAAGCATGGCAATTTTTATCTGAATGTTTTATTGTAACTACTATGGTATTGGCAGGAGCAAACATATATAATCTGGGGGGATTCGGTGTCTGTGGGGCCCGGCAGTGTTGCATCAGTTGGGGAACTACCTTGCAAACCGACAAATCTAGGGGGCTGGCATCCTAGACGTACACACATTCTCCTGAGCTCTTCGATGGCTCTAGCAAAGCAAAGTCTCCCCACAAGAAGTCTTGGCCTGGTGCTCCGAGCATCCACCTCGTTCTAGCATGATCGTTGGCTCCAAGGCAAGTCTCCGAAGGCTCTCGCGCCAGGGCCCAGGGCTTCTCATCATCTCCTCCAAGAAGAATAAATCGGTGGCTGGGCTCCCCTTCTTTCTAACAATTGGATTACTGGTTTGCATTCCCGTTGTACTGCCAACCCGGCCGCTACCAATATTACTAAACCTTTCGAGATCTCTAACTTCTATGTGACTGCAAAATGGCACTCCAGACTCCATCATCTAGTGCGTTATCTCGGATCATATCTTTTCTATCAAATTTGCCTACAATATTTAATGGAATAGGAAGCATCACGTCGCAGCTGCACACTCTTGTCTGTAAACCCCGGGCGCTATTAAAATGCAAATTCTTCACTCGCACCCTCCTTCTACTATGGCTATTGAATTGCTATTTATGTCCCATCTGCGATAGAAACCTAGAGACACATATTTACCTCTCCCTCGATTGCGGCCTCAGCTCCCAGGTTTGGAGGAACATTGCGGTTTGGCTCGGTTGCTCAACTCTCGAGCCCGCAAACTGGAACCACACCTCCAGCCTTTCGGCGCGACGGCTAGATGACATACACAAGCCCCTAACGCTTGTGGAGTACAAAGGGATCAGTTTGTCTATCTTAGCGATTTTGTGGAACATCTGCCTATATCTCTCTTTTAATTTTAAGGACGTTCTCCGGGTCTAAGGATCGGTTGGTCCCAACTTAAACGGTGCACTGCAGACCTTTTCTTGTTTGCACCAACTAGCAAGGCTCCCCAAGTCCTGCCTTTTTCTCCTCTGTACTCTCTTACTTTGAATAGAAGGTAATTCTTGTGTCTTTTACTAAAAAAAATGAGCAAACATAAAAGGGCTTAAAACACGGCACAATGGACAGTGCTTATTTTTTTTCAAAAGATTAGACAAGCCGTCTATTCATTCAGATCAGAGGAAATAGAATAGAGTGATAACCAAAGAGCATCAATTGTGTAGCCCTAGTTGAGACTAGTGGTCTGAACCACGCGAGTTTACACTCCCGCAAAAGCTAGAGTGCTAGCCGCCTGAACTCGATGTCCCAAAGACAATTATTGGCGAAGTGTACATGGGCTTGAAGATGTGATTATTGTGGACACCGTTGTATATATGAATATATGATATCCAACAGTTGTCCTTAAACGCAACGTGCAGTTGTCTGAGACACTATTAGCATATAATCCAGAAGATCTTATGATGCAGGCAGGAATGTATACCTTTCTGATATATTTAGCACGAAAATAATCACTAAATGGAATATAGCATACGGCTTGGCTATTTGGCAGGCGCCTGCGCCTAGCCAAATCGCGCAGGCTCCTGCCCACCGAGCTGCGCGCCATGCAGTCACGTTGTATAGGTACACGTTTTCCATTTAAATTTCTTTTTTCATTTCTATTTTATATGGAGTTCAAATTGCGTAGAAAAAATTTCATAATTCTTCTAAAATCCTAATCAACCCATTTTAAATATTTTTCTTTTTTTTATTTTTGCTATTTTTTTATTTTATTAGCACTCAATTAGTGAAAATTCCACTAAAGTTCTACTGTTTTTCCACATTTTCATTTATTGGAAAAAATGTTTTGTGATAGTGGAATTTTTTGCGCGAGGTCTGATCTATTATAGATTTATTTTGTTTTCCGTTTATTATAGATTATTTTGTTTTCTATTTATTATAAATCTTATTTTGTTTTTTATTTTTCACGTCGAGAGATTTTTTGGTCGTATAATTTGCGAAATCGTGCAGGCGCAAAAAATTCCACAAAATTTCTACTGTTTTTCCATATTTTCATTTTTTTTTTGAAGGTCAGCTTACGCCGACTGATTCATTAAAGGAAGGAAAGAAATTTACAAAGAGTTACAAAGAGCCTGGCTACTGCACAGGCGAGAGCAGAAAACAAATACACATCTCACATCCCAAACTGACGCTAGCACGCTACACGGCTAGCTGGACTTGAAGGTGACTACTCGCTAATTAGGGCGGCCATCCCCGCCGCCGACCACATTTGACGTTCCGCGTTCCAGTTCGCAAGCAACTGATGGTGCTGCCGAGCACGTCCTTCGAAGAGACGCCTGTTACGCTCGCACCAAATTGTCCAGAGCGTCAAGATGATTATGGTACCAACTCTTTTCACCATGTCTTTGGGAACTTGGGCTAGGCGACCATCCCACCAAAGTTGAATTGAGGCTGATGGCAACTGCGACCAAACGGACAGAGATAAGATCTGATGCCCAGACTGCGTTCCAACATCAGTCCAAATAGATCTGGAGAAAGGACAGTGTAGGAACAGGTGTGTCGTAGTCTCGAGCGAGGTACCACAGAGAGGGCAGAACAGACTGTGCGGCCAACCCCGACGCTGTAGGCGATCTGCAGTCCAAAGCCGATGTTGCACCAGTAACCAACTGAACACCTTGCACTTCATCGGCGCCATCGGTTTCCAGATCATCTTAGGGAAGAGAGATGAGATTGATCCCTGGAACTGGGCGCGGTACGCTGAGCGTGCTGTGTACTCACCAGAGCAAGTCCATCTCCATGCGATACGGTCCTCCTGACCTTCTATTGGGGTAGGTGCATGATTCTGCAACGTCCGCCATAAGTCGAAGAATTCATGTACCAAGTCAGTGTCGGTCAACGGTCCTAAGTCTCGGATCCAGGAGGTTCCGACGACCGCATCTGCCACCGATACGCCCTTCCGATGAGTTTGGCGAAAGAGACGCGGTGCAACCGAGGCCAGCGGCGTTGGGCCAACCCAAGGCGTAGTCCAAAAACGCACCTTAGTCCCATCTCCCAGATGCACTTGGATGGACGCATTGAAGAGAGCTATATCGGATGCATCACAAGGCGGCTGTATTTCTCCCCAGCCGGTGCCCTGTCATTGCCATTGCAGCCAAAGCCAACGCAGACATAAGGCTCGCCCAGCACGAGACAAGTCAGGCAGGCCTAAACCACCTACTTCCTTTGGCGAGCAAACTTTGGGCCAATTGACTTTGCACTTACCACCACCGAGGTTGTCATTCCCAGCCCATAAGAAGCGCCTATGCACCTTGTCGAAATCACGCAGGAAGGAGACCGGAGCCTGCAAAGCTGTCAACATGTAGATTGGCAACGCACTCATCACCGAGTTTACTAAGACGTGGCGCCCACCCACCGAAAGCATACTAGACTTCCAGCCCGCAAGCCGAGAAGCTGCCCTATCAAGGATCGGCTGAATGTCCATATGCCGAACTTTGCGGACGTGGAGAGGAAGTCCCAGATAGCGCACCGAAAAGGCCTGCACTGCCCCTGGGAAATTTGAAAGAATTTGGTCAAGGGCAACCGATGCGCATCTGATGGGCACCACCGAACTTTTCACCATGTTTACTCGTAACCCTGTAGCCGCACCAAAGTCTTGCAAGATGGAGAGGAGGCACTCGACATCCGGTGCATTCGGTTTGACGAAGATGACAGCGTCATCTGCGTAAAGCGAACAGCGAATACCACCTCCTCGATTACAGACCCTCTGCATCCTTCCCAAATCAGTGGCCTTGTTAAGGTGGAAGTGAAGTGTGTCTATGGCCAGGATGAACAAGTAAGGTGAAAGCGGGTCGCCTTGCCGTAAGCCCTTCCTGTGGTTAAATCTAGGCCCCGTTTGTCCATTGAGAAGAACTGACGAAGTTGACGTAGACAGGACCAGAGACAACCAATTCCTCCACTTTTCGCTGAACCCCCTCGCTCGCAGCAGGTCAAGTAGGTATTCCCAAGAAACTGAATCGAAAGCCCGTGCAATGTCATGTTTGAACATGAGGCACGGTGTTTTGGTTCGGTGAAGGCGGCGAACAAAAGATTGCACTTGAATGAAGTTGTCATGAATGGACCGGCCCTTTAGGAAGGCACTCTGCGACTCCGAGATGACGTGGCCTAAGATCTTCCCCATACGGATAGCGTGTAACTTGGAGAATAGCTTGGCAACTGAGTGCACCGGGCTTATGGGTCTATAGTTTGAGATGAGAGTGGCGTCCCCCTCCTTGCTCTTTGGAATAAGAGCTATTTCAGCCCTATTCAGGTTGGAAAGGTGTAATCCCCGCAGTGACCAGACACTCTGGACGGCCTTAAGAATGTCATTTTTGATGATGTCCCAGCAAGCTCGATAGAATGAACCGATGAAGCCATCTGGCCCTGGTGCCTTATCCCCCAGAGACTGGTTAATTGCCTCCCAGATCTCATCAAGGTCGAAGTCCGCGTCAAGGGAGCTGCACTCCACAAGTGGCATGTGCAGAAGGTCCCAATTTACCTTACGGCTTGGTGGTGCCTGCGCCCCTAGAAGCTCGGAAAAGTGAGATGCCAGCGCCCTCTCTTTATCATCATGGCTAACCGCCATTCCCTCCGGCGTGTGCAGCTGGGAGATGTAGTTCTTTCGCTTTCGACCATTAGCCCTGATGTGAAAATACTTGGTATTCGCATCCCCTTCCTTGAGCCAGAGAGCTCTGGCCTTTTGCTTGGCCCTGGACCGCTCAATCGCCGCCAAACCAAGGACCTTCATTTTAAGGCTTCGATGAAAGACCTTTTCGTGCGGGAGCAGCGTCCGCTATTCTTGGGCCTAGTCTAGTCTAAGTATAAGCTCATTGGAGACAGCCAAGTGATCCAGGAACCGGCTTGAAATGCGTCTACTCCAATCTTTTAGCCACCAAGCAGTTCTCGAGAGTTTGAGGTGCAAGGATAGGAGCGGGTCATGATGATGGCGTTCCAACCAGGCCTGAGAGACCACCTGATGGAACCCTTGAAGCCTAGTCCAATGGCTTTCAAAGCGAAAACGCCTAGGCACCGAGGCGAGAGTGACCGGTGCAAGGAGAAGCGGACAGTGATCTGAAAAGGAAGAGGAGAGGGCCGACAACTGGTAGCTGGGGAAGAGAGATTCCCACTCAGCATTACAGAGTGCGCGGTCCAATCTAACCAATGTGGGGTCTGTCCTGCCATTGCTCCAAGTAAATTTTCGCGATAGTGGAATTTTGCGATAGATTGGAAAAAATGTTTTGCGATAGTGGAATTTTTGACAACGCCCGCAAATGCTTATTGCAGGCGCCTGTCAAATAGTTGGTCCCTATAGCATATATGCCACAGTAGCGTGTGGATGCAACATGCATGCCAACATGAATCGGTCATCATTACTTTGCTGGAATGATGAAGAGGCAAAAGGCAGCAACAATACGAATCATTGGAAATCTGGGAGAAATTTTTTTGCACAAAATAGGTTCAAATGGAGGGGGGGATGAGGCAACAAATAAGAAGTTTTGGAACTGGTTCTGTTTTCATTGACAGTGGCCAAAAAGAAGGAAATGCCTAGCAAATGCGTTCAGTCTGCATTCAGCTCCTCACCCAGCTGATCACTTGCACCCAAAACCAGACGCCGACGAAGCGAAGCGAATTCGCTGTCCTGGCACAGCTCTGACCGCAGAATCCAAACGCCGGGAACAGTGCACATGACCTGGCCCTAGGCCCTAGCCCGGCGATTCGCTACCACTCAGCGTCAGCGACGGATCCGTCCAACGAGCCAGGCCATGCCTCCGTCGCCATCGCCATTTAACAAGAACATGCAGAGCGGAGAGGGGAGGGTGCAGCGTCGTCTCGTCCACGCCCGGAGACATTCCGGCCATACCGACACCGAAAGCACGTACATGGGGAAGGGGGACGCGCGCGCGCGCGCGGCACAGCGCCCGTGTCGTGAGTTTTCGATCTATGATCCGAATTCAATCAAAGGAGGCCAACTTCTGATGGAGCGGAGCTGAGGTCCGTCGCCGGTAGGCTTGGACCGGATCGTTATTATTGACCTAGGTCACCCGCTGTGATACAAATATTTTATAAGCCGTCGAGAGAGATGATGGATGTGGTTCTCTTCAGCGTTTTGTAAACTCTCGCCGACATAGTAAAGTTTCGTCGGCCGGCACCCGTGGTTTTCTCTCCTTCGCATTGGAATGATTTTTCATGTTAAATCATGTGTCTCTATCTGTTTGCGTTTTCGATATACTTCGTTTTGCTTTTCGGATTACTAGCATGAATGTGTGCCGCGAACGAAGACAGCTCCGATCGACCGACCGACCGACCGACGGCGGCAGGCGCGCGGTCACCGGCGGTTAGACAGCGCAGCACGCGGGTCGTCGCGATCGGGGATCTCGACGCGGAAAGGAACAGGGACGATCGGTTATAAGCTGCGCGCGGCCTAATTCGATCGGAGAGTGCGACGTTGCGTCTCCGCACGCGAAGGATGCAATCATGCGTCGATCGATCGATCCCTCTTTCTTTCTTTGCTTTTCTGTTCAGCTCAGCTCAGTTTAGTGCAGTAGCCTTCACTCTTGCTCGGTGCTCTCTGCTTTTGACCGGAGAGGGGGTAGTGAATCGCAGCAAGCTACAAATTGAGTTAAAGGAAGCCACGTTTCCAACAATGATATATTCGCGCGTGCGGCGCCGGACGTCGTGATCATGGAAGGAGATGCATGAACTGATCGACGATCGATGATTGAGCAGAGCAGGAGCTAATTAATTAATCCAGTCCAGTAGCGGGAGTCCCCGTCAATAACATCTCGCCATGACGGCATTGGAACGGTCATGAATCATGATCCGGCATTATCTAGCAGCGAGCGCTGGCTGATCAACTGATCGACCACTCGATCTGCTCTGAATTTAGTCTCAGCCGTCCGTACATACGTACATGCGTGACATCACAGGCCAGTGCGTAAGCTTCTCGATCTCTCTTCCCCTTCTTCCTCCTCGGGAGGAGCCTAGCTTGACCCAAGCAGGAAACTTATATAATGGCGAGGGCATGGATCAGTAGACTAGAGCCTGCAGGCTGCAGCTAGGCGCAGTGAACTGCAAGGTCGACGTACGTGCATGCATGCGCGCGCATTGATTTATTGCACGCCATTGTCGTCGATTCCGGCTTCCTTCCCCTACAATTATTGGCCTCGAGGGATCGATCCAGCTAGTCGATCTCTTCTCTTGTACTCGGTCTATGGGCAGCATCAGAAGAAGAAAGGGGCGCCGGAGCTAGCTGGTCCAGGCATCGCCGGCCTAAGCTGGCGCAGGCAAGCAGACGAGACGATCGCCTTTAAAGATGAGGCATAGCTAGTAGCTAGCTAGAAACTAGATGGAAGCAGCAGCTGCAACGGCGGCAGATCGAGGGCAGGCAGCGCCTAATGGGTGACGATTGCCATGCATGCAGTGCCTGCCTGCCTTAGGCTTCGGGCAGAAGAACACAGGGAGGGGGAGAGCTGCAAAGGGCAAAGCGTTAAGACGGGATTGATGCCACATAGGCGCCCGGTTAGGAATGGGGCGTTATTAGCGTAGTGTAGGGCAGGCAGTGCCCCTGTTCCCTTGCAGGGCTGTAGTAGGAGGAATTGGACTCCCGTGCAGGCCACACCGCAAGAAACCACCACAGTTTCGTCGGCCATAAGTCGATGAAAATGGAGCAAAAATCGGTGAAAATGGTTATTTCCGTTGTCTCCGGTTGAAAGTACACATAGTTTTGTCGGATTTAATGGCCGACGAAAACACCTTCTGATGCCAACAAACATACTCAGGCCAACGAAAGATTGATGATTTCCATAGCGAGAGTGTAAGAGGAGAGATTGATGCCACATAGGAGCAAGCTTCCTCAATCTGCCAGCCACTCCGGAGTCCGGATGGAGTTGTCGGTAGTTAATTAGGATCTTATTTCTTGTGCTTAGCCACATAAAGAACTTGCATGTTGGCTCGACGTTTGATTTCTAAACAAGGTTGCAAACTTGGTCAGGTATTGATGATAGGAAATGAGCTTGGTATGCCGACTTGTGGAGTAACGATCAAAATCATTCCAGCACCAGAAGAGGCAACCAGGGGTACTTAGTGTTAAGATGACACGTACTTTAGACTGCACTCCAGAGAGAACAAAACTCTTCGAGTTCCTCGGTTGAATTCAAAGATGAAAGCCGATGTACCCAATTGTTTTGATACAACCTAAAACACCGTAATAATGTACAATTAATGGACCGGATGGTCTGGATGATACAACCTGAACACCGTAAAAATGCTTATATATATAGTCTCATAATTCCTAGCCAAGAAAGACCACACCAAATACTCATAATTATTGGAGACGTTAGACGTAGGGCTTGCAGGCCAACCACTAATCAACCCGCTTGTCTGCGGGGGAAAGCAAAACCACTTTTACAGGGCGTGCGATCGAGCGGCGAGCCGCATGCAGAGTCGATCGTAGATAAAACAAACGATTGGGTGCGATCTTGGCCACCACGTACGTACGGTGAATCCCCCCTCCCCCCTTGTTTAATGCGGGGATCACCGGAGAGCATCGACCTGTGTCACCGGCGACCGGCCTAGCTCGTCGGTGCTACGAGCTAGCTTAATTAGCTACTCACAGGCAGGGATCGATCGATCGATCGATCGGTCGTCGCCGGCGTTGCTCGCGACGGCGCCGGGATGGAGCGTCTCGATAGTTAATCTTAGCCGCGGGCCCGCGGCCAGAGCGTCGGCCGGTGGTGCGTCCTAGCGAGCGAGCGCGGTGGCGATCCCCGGCCGGCGTAGTTGCTACGGCCGAAGAGCGCGCGAAAAAGATGGCTCGGCGAGGAAGGAGGCCGCGCGAGTTGCAGTGCGGCCTTTTTCGGTCCGCGTGGGCCTCTTTTTGTTTTTTTTCTGGGTGTGATTTGGGACTGAACAATGGCTTCTGTGTCGACGATCTGGGCTTTGGTGGTGCATCCGTGCATGTCGCTAAGGTGTACGTACTACGTGCGTGCTATAGCCTGTGTCGATGGTGACGTGCGTGGAGGTGTAAAATCAAAGTGGAAATGATTATTTTATAATAATAAAATATTTTTCAAAATTTTAAAATTAATTTAAAATGTACAATAACTCAAATAATTTATTTTAAAACTATATTTTTAAGATCTCTACACTATTTATTCGATGATTACCATCTTGAAACTCTAGCAATACGTACAATTGTCATCAAACCCGATCTCTGAAAATTCGTTCATCCAATGGATCCAAATTCCGCTGCAGTTTTTGAATTTACCGAAGGCAAAATGGATCTTTTCGGCCAAGATTTATAAGTCTTTCCCGCACTAAAGTTTTAGTAGTTAAGATTGTAAATTATACCATATTTTGGTTTTGTAAGCACACTGTCTAATAACTTGCGTAATAAAGTGTGGATGTTTGAGACAATTCTGAAATTACATGATGTAATCTTCATGAGAGCAATTTCTGTTATTAGAAATTTCCCCCACGTGGGTAAATTAGGAAGATATGTGTCGATAGAAATGACACGGTGGGTGGAGAATAGAAACTCTCTAGCGTTCTAGAGTATGCCAGTGATAAAATATAACAGTTGAACGAGTACATAATCCACTTTAAAGCATTCTTAAATATGTTAGAGATAGCTTTTAATTGGAATGCAATCATTCAATTCAATGTTACAAAGAGCCTAACAGGTATGATCCAGACGTTCATGCTAAATTAATCTTTTTTTAAAAAAAATTGGTGCGTTGCTGGGCAACACGCGTGCTTCGGTTTTTTCATTCTCCTGCTCCAAGGAGTCTCCCAGGATGCAGCCGCGAGCGGCCTCACTGGTTTGTTCTTTTCACAAGGATGATATATGATTGCGGTTGAAAGGAACTCTAAGGTCTAGAGGGGGTGAATAGGTAATTTTTAATTTATTTGGGTTATATTTGATTAAGCAACAAGATTAAGAGTGACCCAATTCTAGAAACTAGTGCCCTATTAAGCGGAAGCAAATTAAACGGCACGCACTAGCAATCTATTTCATCTCACCAAATCAATCAAGCAATTTATAACAATTCATGCAAGAAGTAAATGCAGAAGTAAATGAGACAAGAGAGGTGACACGGTATTTGTTTCGCCGAAGTTCGGAGTCACCACTCCTACTCTCCGTTGAGGCTAGCCCTTACACACAAGGACCGGCTCCCTCTTGAGCCACACGCCTCGTTTACTCCCCGATAGTCGTTCCGCCACTCCGGCGAGGTGGACTCCGTCACCTTCACACCGACTCGAGAGTAGCCACACGCCAAGACCTACTCCCAAGCCCACTCCTCCAAGAAGAACACCGTCTTCAAGAGTAATAAGCCCGAATCGCCTCGATCATGTCAAATCGAAGGACTTACATGAAGCTCGGTTTGGGGAAAGATAGGTGGTTGATGAATTGGTGGAGGAATGGCTCTAAAACACCCCTAAGATGAGTAGATGTTGGTTATAGATGAAGTGGAGCATCAAACCTCGTAAATGGCTGCCTACCGAGATCAATTTATACCCCCCGGAGAGGAACTAGTCGTTGGAGCTCGGGAAGACTCCAAAAATTAGCCGTTACAGTACCCGTCGGACCCGGTCCGATGGCTGCAAGCAAGCCTCAGAACAGCTGACACACGTACTGTCAGACCCGGTTCGATGGTGGTCGGACCCGGTACGATGGAGCTTTAGGCGTTGGAACAGGGCACTGTCGGACTCGGTCCGAAGACGGTCGGACCTGGTCCGATGGAGCCGGACCCAGTCCGACCAACAACAGAAGAACAGTTCTAGGGTTTGGGCTCGCCAGACCCAGTCCGATGGCGGTCGGACCCGGTCCAATGAGCATTGAAAAGACACGGCTCAAGAGATTTTTAACGGGTTGAGATCTCTAACTATTTGTGGATGGCTTGAGAGCTAAGACAAGGAGAGACTTGGCACGATCGAAACAATCAGACCCCTCTTGAAGCATGGGCGACAAAAGTAAAATCTAGCTACTCCTAAACCTAGACATGACGTCTTCACTCGCCGGTCATGCTTAGATAATCTTGAAGCAGCTCAAATGTTCGCCGAAGCCTTACTAGAGTTCTATGAAAGGTCCAAGAACTCCCTAGCGCAAAAGTATACATCTTCAATGCCACTAAAAGAATTAGAGCTCAATGATGCACAAATCGGTTGTTTGGGTGTTTATTGCAGAAAGGGGTGAGATGAAACATGAGTGCGTGACTTGAGATGAGTGCCCAATGGGCTTCAGCAGTCATGCATAATTAGTAAAGTATCTGAAGATGCTCTGGATTTATGCGTTATTTAATTGTCGCTCTACTCTTTTTACCGCGTTTTACATACTGCGTCTATTTCTATTACAACTTGTTATCTGCTACCTATTCATAGGTATTTAAGGTTCGGTATAAGTTAATCTTCAAAACGAAATCAGCAGTAGGGGGCAAGTGCTCTCTGAAATATTTCATTTCTGCTCTCATGTAGCACCATGTTGTATTTCTGTGAAACCTAGCTGCATTAGCCAGGTTGCCAAAAAAATTGTTTTACAATGCACACCATTTAATTATCTACATCAACATGTTGTGATCTTTCCCTGCCCAGCTTGCTCTTTTTTGATTGTGCCCTTTTTAATTATTATATTTGCATATGCCACCAGTTCAAACTTGTCGTGGATTGACACCAACTAGTAATGACCACTGCATGTCGTTAAAAATCCTAATTATTTCGTATTTTCGTTGGATCGCATTCAGCTCTCTGCATCATTTCGCATGCACCCAGATTGGTTGACATTTCCTTACAGTCACTTTGCTTTGCTACATGACTCTAATTCATGGCGGTGTTTCAAGGCAGCTTATATATTAGTTCTTATTTTCTGTTGTCACGTTGGATATCCTGGGGTTTTAGTTTTCTAGATATTGTATCATTTAAGAAGTTCTTAAATTTTGATGCACTCCAGTTCACCCATATGTATTTGTCTCATGCAACTAATTATGATTTCCTGCCTATGGTTTTAAGTCATCACATCCTGATATATTGACAATGAAAATAGGAAACATGTGTTGCATCTTCCTGTGTTGGGGTTTTAGTTCGAGATATCGACATTGTTTCCCTAAGAATGCCAATTCATTGAGCTTCTCTGCCAACAAGGTGACAAAGTAATCAGTAAGGATACAATTTTTGTTTCTAATATCACAAACATGAATATGCTTTGTTCACTCCACTAAACCTTTGTTTCTATGCATCAATATGTGTGGTTGAATGCTGAGAGAGATGGATGGAAGCACGTGCCCCCCAACTCATAGGAAGAAGTGATCATGTTCATATAGTGGAGATTGATTGTCGCCATTTGATTGCAGCCTGCACATATTATCTCTAAAGGTTAGCGCCTATGACTAATGTTAGTACCATTTTGCAGTGTGCATTATTATTAAAAAAACATATGTTTCGTCTTTGTTTTTTAATGGATGAGTGTTTAATCTAATAAAGATGACCTTCTTATTAGGTTTGCCCCTTTTTTTGGCACAGTGTAGTGTTGACACAAAAAGTGAGATCTTTGTGAACACACGTGCCGAAGCGTCAAGCCTGTGCTTGCGTCGTAACAAGAAACCAAACGTGCCAGTCAATTTGACCTGTAAATTGACAAGGAATAAATTGTTAGCAACGTAGCCCCAATCGACTTTCAGAAGCAGCCAGATCAGGTTATTTGTGAATCGGCTTAAAGAATCCGATTGTAAATCTATCGGCTTAATGCCTGATAGAGAAATTAAACATAAATAGACATTTAAATATAAATCTTTTACCTCTTTTTGGTTTTTTTTATAAGTAAAATTAGCAAAAAAACTTTATATCAATTTATTAAATCAAATCAAGGAATAGAATGAATAGATTGGTCAGACCAAGACAGTATTCAGATTTAAATCTGGATGTAAGCCAATAAGCCGATTCAAAGTTTTAGAACTAATATAAGTAAATACAATGCTAATCGGAAAGTAGCTACACATGCAAAATTCCTAAACAAGTATTTGGAAAAATACCCGAAATAATCAACAGTAAAATAGAAAATTAATAGAATAATCCACTGTAAAAGGAAATTACGAAAATATCCTCGGTCCCGCCACGGGTGGCGGTCATCACCGGGCACGGCGGCACTGAGCCGCCGCCACCGGACGGTCAAAGTGAGTCGCCACCCGGGTGGCGCTGCCGAGCCGCCGCCACTCGGGACGCCATAGCCACCGCCACCACCAGGTGGTGTCATGCCGCTGCCCGCTTTTGGTATTGCATGTGCTATGTATATGTATATAATATATGTATGCATGTGTTATATATGTAATATGTATATCGCCCATTTTACTAATATTATATTTTAATATAAATATATGATAAATATATACTAAATTATTATAGTTGTCCAAAAATATGTAGTAGGTGGCGTGTAATTTTATTGATAATTGATTAGTAAAATGGCATGTCTAAAATAATTTACGTTGGGAGGTAGGTTTCGTTCGAAGAAAGCCTCCCACAATTTTTTCAATGCTAAGATGACAATGACATGAACCACGATCACACAAGCACACGCTTCTCATTGCACCTTATTGATAATTTTATTGATAATTTTATTGATAATATGTAGTAGGTGGCGGTAATTTTATTGATAATTGATTAGTAAAATGGCATGTCTAAAATAATTTACGTTGGGAGGTAGGTTTCGCTCAAGAAAGCCTCCCACAATTTTTTCAAGTCAATGAGCTCGTAAGATGACAATGACATGAACCACGATCACACACGCACACGCTTCTCGCTGCACCTTCCGCTCAATTTGCTCCTGTTGATCGACCGAGACGAAGACCACAAATGACTGGACCTTTCTCCCATGCCACGTTGTATGTACGTATGTATATTTATATACACATGTGACCGGATAGCATATGGCATATATACATTATAATATATGTATAATATAGATATATTTATATACACATGTGACCGGATAGCTTCTCCTATAATTTTAATATATATGATAAATATATGGGCTAAGTAAAATTTGATACATGTATAAGCATGTGAATATACATTTTAAAACTCAAAATTGTATGTAATTTTACAAAATTGCAAATTTAAAATTTTAGCAAGTGTTAATAGTCGCTTGTACGGCAAACTAAATTTTGTAAAGTTAGAAGCTATGAGATAAATAAAATATTAAATACACGTAAAGTGAATCTTGTCATGTGAATAGACGGTCGTGCATAGACTTGTTAACGGCATGTGGTAAGTGCGAAGTAGTAGTAAATGCAACGTCACTAATCGCCATAATGGTCAATGCAATGTTAATAATTGTATGGAGAATAATTTTATGGCCAAACCGCCAATGCACATAATAATATAAGTCCATCAATTACATTATTACACTTAGCGCCGACGACCCCTTGTCGTGTATGCACTTGGGGTGTAATGGTCGTGGATGCGTCAGACGTCTGTCCAATGACTTCGAGAAGGTCCAAACCGAATTTGATCATCGGTTTGGTCCGCGTTGGGATATACCAGTCAGTGAACTTATGGCGTCACGCAGACCCACCAAAATATGGAAAACCCCCATCATGCTTTGTTCATAAGGGGTGGCTTGGCCGCACAACCCGTGGAGGGACCGCATAGGGGTTTGCTCCCGTGTTGCAAATTTGAAGGGACCCCATGGGAGTTTGCCGCTTAGACCCCCAGTCAGTGTCGGATCTGGTATAGGAATGTTGCATCCGCCCAAGATATCTTGAAAGCTAAGGTTGGATGCAAATGCACTATCCAAAGATTGATCCTCCCATGTTTGCCCAATTTGCATCAAATTGGGTATCTTGTGTCCGCGATAGTCATCGAGGTTTCAAGACGGCAAGTCACACTCTTGATGAATCCTCAACCGAGGTATCGCCAATAATATACCCGAATCGAACGAATCGAAAAGAACCGAAAGCGAGAGAGTGAGTGTGTGAAGGTCGCTCATGCGGTGAAGCTCGCGCGTGTGTGTGAACCGAAAGCGAGAGAGTGCGTGTGTGAAGGCCGCTCATGCGTGTGAAGCTCGCAGCGTGTGTGAAATTAACTCAAAGCGAGAGTGTCAAGGTGTGTGAAGGCGAACGCACGACGCGATATATATAGAATCAATTTTGTGATCACTGTGACTCTAATCAAGATTAATTAGCGTAAATCATGCAATTACTATTTGAATAATTAAAACTCAACACTATTTTGTCGGTGAGAATTATTTTATTATTTTTGGACACTATTTTGTCGGTGAGGATTTTTTATTATTTTTTCGACACTATTTTGTCGGTGGAACATTATTTTAATATTTTTTACGCACCGTATTGTCGGCAGTATTATTTTAATATATTTTTCCCGCTAAGTGCATGCAACGTCCGTTAATTAGGGATACGGGAGGCGCGCCACCGGGTGGCGGCAATGAGCTGCGGTCATTCCCGTGGCGGCGGCTCATTCATGGCCGTGCATTGGCGGCATTGCCGCGGGTGGCGGGACCCGAGAATATTTTCGTAATTTCCTTTTACAGTGGATTATTTTATTAATTTTTATTTAACTGTTGATTATTTCGGGTATTTTTCCCAAGTATTTGCAAGATCGATTAAACGAGACAGTCGCATATATCGGATTCAGGAAAAGCACGTAAGATAGTTAACGATCGACATTGCAAGATAAACACATATTACAAATCGATTGAATCGAGACAGTGTAACATGCGAAAACACATTAAAGATCGGTAAAACCCGAGATAGTTTAACATGCTTTGTATACACGAGATCAAGATGATACAGCCATGCATACGGGTTACAAGAAGAGAATCGATTATCCCATCGAGATAACTCCATCTGCGAGTTGAAGCCTTTCGACAAAGTCGATCGGATTCAAAAAGTGGTTTTGTGTTTAGAGTATGTCGTATCGTTTTCATGAGACTTAAGGCCCTATTTATACTAGGGTTAATTTCACTGTTGCCATTTTCAAACACCCCGAAACCGCGCTTGCCATTTTTCGATCGCTTCCTCAATGCCATTTCAACCCGCCATCTCACTCAAACATGCCATTATCGTGGTTTACAGGTAGAATACAAGACAAATACAAGATAATACGGGCCGACAGTGGGTCCCACCTGTCGCCCTCTCCCGACCGCTTCTTCCTCCTCCTCTCTCTCTCTCTCTCTCTCTCTCTCTCGGGCCACGGCCGCGCCGCCACCTCTGACGCCACGGACCGCCGCTGGAATAGCCGCCGAATGCCGCCGACCGCCGCCGCCGAGTCGATAGTCATGAGCCGAGTCGAGAGTCGCGAGCCGCCTCCTCTCCCAACTCCCATGAGCAGGCTCGATCCGTGTCGACGCTGTCGCGGCTGGTCCCACGCCAAAGCCGGCACATCCGAAGAGCTCTCTAGCCCCTCGCCATCCACCTCCCGCCGCCGGCGAGCCGGGCGACGAGTGCCGCTAAGCTCCGCCGCTTAGCGCCGCTGATGTGCTCACTCCGCACCGCCACGGTGAGCCACCGCCTCAATAGCTTCCCTGCCCCTCTTCGATATCCTCAACTTCCCTGCCACACTCCTCTTCCTCCTACCCCGCCGCCGCTTGCGAGTTGGGAGAGGAGGCGGCGCCACGCTGTTGGCTCTGGGCGGCGCTCGGCGGGTTATTCCGGCGGCGGTGTTCCGACGGCGGCATGCAGGACGGCAACGGCGGACGAGGGAGCTCGCCGGCGGCCAGCAGTGAGAGAGACAGGGGAGAGAGAGAGAGGGGATGAATAGGATGGAGGAAGAAGAAGAAGTGTGGAGTATGACATGTGGGACCCACCCGTCAGATGTATTTCCTCTTGTATTTTGACCCGTAATGCTCCATAATGGCATGTTTGAGAGGAAAAACTCACTGAAATGGCATATGTGGTTGAGGCGATCGAAAAATGGCAAGCGCGGTTTCGGGGTGTTTGAAAATGGCAACAGTGAAATTAACCCTTTATACTATTACAAAATCGATACCGATTCGACCTATTTCACCGCGTCGTGGAAGATATCTTTTGATCAGGACGTAATTATTCCGAAGTCTTGTAACTATCGGTATTTTTCAATATGCTTCTTTCTTCTGTCAATGAAGCCCACTTTCTGATTCAGCCCAATAATTCCGATATAATTAGCCATTTCGCAATATTCGATTTTCCTGCCAATTTTGGGTGTCAACATATGCCCCTAAGTTTGGCAATGGGTTTTCTCATTAGCCGAACTTTCACTTAAAATCGAATTTTCATCAAAACCACTTTGGGATATTTAACCATTTTACCCTGGCTCTCTTCTCTTCTGGCCCATTCTGAGAACACGTGTCAGCCCACTGCGCAATATGGGCCAAAACGGTAACACCGAAACCCGCGGTAAAAACCCTAATTTTACCACTGCTATAAATAGGCATCCATTCCCTGTCACTTTCACGCTGTCCTCTACGCACACGTCTCTTGCATCGGATTTCCGGAGCTCCCAATACTCCCAGCGCACAGCCACTTCAACTTCCAATCGGCAATATGTCTCAGGTACTATTCCAATGCTCAGATTCTGAAGCTTTGTATTCGTTGGGCCCGATAGGAGAACGAGATCCATCAGATTTTATAGATCATTCGGTAGCAAGGCTTCCTTTGTTTGCTGATGAGCTTACTATGAATAGTTGGAAATCGGCATTCCGTTCCTGGCCTAGCCCGATCAAGGGATACAAGGACTGGCTCATTCAGGTTTTCAGCCGGAAAAAAGAACAATGGAACGAGTTAGGAATTATCGATGCCATTCTCCTTTCCTTGCATCCTCCTCCAGCGGACAGACCTTTCATGGCAGCGTCGGCATATTTCTGGTGCGACACAGTCAATAACTTTCTCTTCCTAATAGGACCTATTAGCCCTACACTCTTAGATGTATCAATGCTAACCGAACTCAGTCCCGATGGTGAAATGCTATCGGCTTTTGATCTGTCTGTCACTCTGAAGTTAGTCCCCGAGAAAAACTTTGGATGGCAATGCTACATTACAACTCATCAGAAAACGGGCGACGTAGAAGATGAAGAGCATATCGCCTTTCTGAATATGTGGCTGGACAGATTCTTTTTATGTGGCCAATCCCTTAGCCCCAGCAAAGTTTACCAAGGCGTAGCTAAAGCATTAGCAGCAGGTTAGAAACTAGCAATCGAAAAATATTTGCTAGGAGCAACTTATCGGATGATGCACGAGATCAGGAAAGGTCTCTGCTCTAAGAAAGCCGGTTACTCAGTTGGAAATCTAGGTGGTCCTTTCTGGTTCATCTGTTTGTTTTTGAAACTCCAAATATACAACTCCATAGGAGAAGTGGACTTCAGCCTAGAATTTCCGAATGAGAAAGAATCCGATAACAAGCGCCCCTGCAGATCTTGTGGAAAGATGATCTCAGTCAACTGCAACAGAAGGCGTCTGAACCAAGAGGACTTCTCTCATTCTTTGGTTGAATTTTTCACAATGTCCGAGTCAGAATATGGTCCAGAACAGTTCAACCCATATACCGATTTGGACAGATATTCAGTCCCTTCATTTTTCCGACTCGATAACACTTTAAGGGGCGACACCTTATCAGTATATAACGAATTCATCTCTCCGGACATCTTCTTTGCCATCCTCAGTACAAGAACTCACATCAGGAAACCTTCATATGAGTTTTATCATCCTGCCATGGTCGCTCGGCAATTCAACCTCGGTCAAGATATTTCTGATTTATTTATATACCGCCATTTGAATGCCAGAGAAGATCTGAACTCCCAATCAGCATATGGAATCTTGTCGGCTGCCCACATTGATTTTGAAATGCCGACATAATTGATAATGTGGTCTGTGACTTCTCCGAAATTCGACACTTGGTGGGATTCTATTACCAAAAATATTTTCGCCACGAAAGGTGGTGCTACAGCCTTAATCGAAAAGTTTACTGGCAAGAAGGAGATCTGCAAACCCAACTGGCTGAAGATTGCCGGTATAGCAGAATCCTCATCAGCAGAATCGACAAACAGCAACACAAATAATACCGATTCTGATAATTCCGATGATGAAGACAGCGACGGCAAAGAGGAAAACTCTTCTGAGTCAGGCCCCTCTTCATCAGATTCAGATGACGAAAGAACGGAATCTCAAAATCATGCATCGTCTTCTGACAGCGAGGTTACTAACTTGCGTGCGTTTACTAACCCATACCGTTCTTTTTCCGATAACTAACTGTCGGCACCCGATTTACAAAATCGGATTCCACCTGCGTAAACCCGTACTAGTCCCAAGGATCATGGCTAGTACACACGATATACGTAAACGGAACAAAGGCCAACGATTTTATTACAAGAGGGAACATAGTCCCAGACAAACAACACATACAACGGCTCGCAGCCGCAAATCGAGTACACAACGATACAAGCCTAATACAACATCTAGAATCTTATTCATCCCACGTGCACGAAGGTCAGAGGAACGCGTAACCCTAATCTTCATACTCTTCGCTCGGAGAACGCCTCAACGTAATCCGGTCCTCCTCCCGGACGGCGGGCCATACTCGGATGGACCAAATTGTTGAAATTTTGAAGAGAGAGGGAGAAAAGGAGGGTGAGTACAAATTGTACTCGCAAGTCCGAATTATGCAAATGCGGTTCAAGACAAGGATGGCTTAGGATATTTTATGAAACGCATTTATTAGCCTAGTTTTGATAAAGCAATTTAGAAACAAGAATCTTAATCACTTTCTTTGGGCTCTTCTCAAACGGTTCTCGCCACTTGGCCTCAAAGCCATAGCGAGAACAAAATCCTTTCTTCTTTTCTTTTCTTTTCTCAAAACGGCTAGGTCCATTCCACATGACACTTTCCTAGGGCCGTCACCCAATCCGGAATATCGCGGTGGCACCTAGCTCAAACGAAATCCTTCTCAAATCCTTACTCATCTCAAATCCTTTCTTTAAAATCTCCTTTTCTAAATTTGTTTTAAAATGAAGAAACTACCATATAATCAGTCCTTCAAGATGCTCATAAATCATGAAAGCACGGCTATCATGACAGCTTTTAACTCTGCAGAGTGGGTACGCCTTACCTCGAGAGGCTACGCACCTGCACGATGTTTTGCCACAAGACCGCCAACCACGAGGACCAACGATCGGGCCCGCCCCATACCGGGCTCGAGGTCGATCAGAATGGCTCACCATAGGATCATAGGATGCACAGTCCTTAGACTAGGGAGATTTGATATTTTAGCCCGCCAAACATGGTGCCCTCTCGCACCAACCGACAAAATATCTCCCTAGTCGGAAAGATTTTGGGGTAAGAGGAAAATCATTTCCTACTCAAAGATCACCCTTGATGCGCTATCTTTAAATCACCCTTTCCAACCATTTCTCAAAACATTCACCTTTCACACAAATGATTGCATCATTCCGCATAAATGATTTTAAGCATTTATCCTACCACAATCAAAGCATATAAATAAGCGCAATTCATATTTTAGCCTTAGGTTTAATCCTACCATATTTCTTACCTTTCTATTCGGTCATGATAACTAAGTCTAGGAAATACGGCATTTAACTTTTAAACTAGCATGCATATTTTCAAGTCTAATAACATTTTCTAAATAACCGAAAATGGCTTCTCAATATGATCAAATGGGGGACTTGCCTTGATCGGTTCCGGGGAAAGTGAAGGGGACGGCGTCGATCGGGTCTTCGAGCTTGACCTCCTAAACGCCAAGACACGCATGCAAAGCAATACAACACACATAAGTAAAATATTTTATGCCATGTTTTTTTTAGAAAATGCGTAAATCCTATTTTCCAAGCATTTTCATTTAAAGGAAACATGATGCTAAATGGTTAATGCACACATGGTATGATGCCATCCCAAAATTACTTGCATAACTAAAACAGATGCTGGATGGATGCCATGCATACAACTATATTTTTAGGGTCCAGCAACCTCCAAAGTATTTTTCCTGAATTTAAATAGAATAATTACAGCACATGAAATTTAAAGATGCACCTAGAGCTTATCTATTTAACCAAAAATGGATTCCACATGCAAGACATGTAACTACATAATTTTCCCAGGTTCAGAAACTAATAAAGTAGTTTCACAAATTTTTACAGAATTTTAGCATGCACAAGCTATTTTAATAAATACTTTTAGTGTACCAGAAATGGTTTAATCGAAACTATAAAAAGAAATGAAAGGAGAGGATTAAATGGCAATGGGTCGGCTCGGCACAGGCTCAACAATGAGGCGCTGCATGGCACCAGGCTGGCGGGCGAGGCGGTTACGCTGGCTGACCTGTGGGTCCCGCCTGTCTCAAGACGGCAGCTTTCTCCTCGATTTACAAGGGGAGAAACAGGAGGGCTCCTCCGACGGCGATGGTGCACACGGCGGCGACGACTCCGGCCACCGGGGTTCGATTTGGCGCGCGGGAAGCGGAAAGCGAGCTTGGCGAATACAACGGGAGTCACGGCATGCTCGGACGTGGACGCAGCTAGCGGCGCGGCGGCTTGCGGCGGCGGCGATACACGGTCACCGCGGAGCCGGCAAGTGATGAGACCAAGATGCAATTCCTTCGGTCACGCTCAACAACAGGGCGAGGCAACCGCTAGGCGAGCTTACCGAGGCGGAAGAATGGCCAAGCGACGTGGCGACGGCGGCAGGGTCGCGGCACCGGAGACTAACGCGACCGCACGGTTCCACTCCACCGGCGATCTCTTCAAGCGCCCGCGACCAAGCCACAGGTGAGGGTGAAAGGGGGACGGAACGAGGTAGAAGAGGAAGAGAGAGTTGTGGTGGAGACGACGCACCGGTTCAAACGGTTCACAAGGCGGCGGCGCGAAGCAGCGGCATTGGGGTAGCAGTACCCCTCTTAAAGGGATGCTTCGCCCGGGACGTATTCAATGCGATTCGCGGGGTTGGCAGTCGCCGGTGTCGATTCCGGCCGGTGCCGTGAAGGCGAACGCATTGAACGCGAGGGGTGGTTCGGCCGGCGATTAGACAAGGAAGGGTAGGGGACGGAGAGGGGTCCGGCTGAAGAGTGTAGGGGCGCGCAATGCGTGGGGAGACGAGCTGGCGAGGCCCCGGGAGAGAGGAGAGAGAGCTGCCGCGGCGGCGATTCGGCGAAGCGAACAGAGGAAGGAAACAGGGGAGAAGGAGGAGGAGGGGGATGACAAGGTGGGCCCACTCGTCGGTGGCATCCAGCTCGCAGGCGGCGGGGCGCTGGCTGCGGCGAGATGGGCCACAGCGGACTGGGCCTGGCTCGGCGATCATGGCCCAGCAGAGGAAAAACGGGAGAGGGGAAAGAAGAAAAAGGAGATGAGGGGAGATGAGCCGGGCCGGCTCGGGCCAAAGATGGGAGAAAATGGTTTTAAGTTTTCTGATTTTCCAAATGCAATACTCTTTCAAATATACTTTTTAACTATATTAGCACTTAGGAATTATAGTTTTGTTTTTCCCAAAATCTATTACCAAAAGCCTGAAAAACAAAAATACCAAGTTCTCCACCCAAGGGCATAGACTCGGAAGGTTTTAAATTATTTTCTAATTTAAATGCAATGCATGCAATGATGATGCCATGATGCAAGATAATAAATGGTTTAATATTTTTAAATCATGCATTTAACAAATTATTAACGTGCCAAATTGGTTTTAAAAATTTGGGATGTTACACTAACCTTATGTTATTTTCCTTTTCAGAGCGGAGACAGAAGCCCCAGGGCCAAGCTCGTTGGGGAAGAAGCCGGACGCCTCCATTCAACAGCAAAGTTCGCATCGGCTTTCACCCAAGGCTCCTCCCAACAACCCAAGAAAAGAGGTACAATCGGCTTATGATGAAATTTAAATCAAAAACCTGATTTCTCACCCTTGATCAACAGGGAGACCCGAAGGTGACGTTGGCCAAAAGATGAAATTGGCTAGCAAAAAACCAAGGCCGCAAAAGGTGCGTACACTTGATAGTACGGAGTCTGTATGTGACACAGTAAGCACTTAATTTTCCTCGAATTTTCACAACTTCCTTCCAGTCATCTCATCGGAATCTTAATTTTAGGACACTCCTCCTGCCCAGAAGAAAAAAGATCCAATCCTGCTCCACCGCCGGCATCACAGATGCCACCAACCTTCAACCCCCAAGATGTAATCGGAATATCTTATCTTATCTCATGAAATTCTACAATTCCGATCTCTTGTAACTTTAAATTTTTTTTTCCAGTATATGTTTTAACCTCGAAGCCCAGTTCGGGTAACCGTAGTGCCCACGCAGGTGATAACATATGATGGGGGAAAAATCGACGAACTGAATTTCGATCCGTCCAGCATGGATTGGCTCGACGACGATCTGGACATCTTGTCTTCTCCGATCAAGACTCCGTCCCCTCCAGTCGCCATCACCGATCCACCCGCTGTAGAACAAGCCAAGGCCAATCGGTTTCTTCCAGATACCCTTACAAAGCTGAGGCAAATGTGGGAGCTGGTCGGCAACAAGTCGGCTTTTCTGGCCAACCCATCTGCTATACGGGAGATAGCTGATTCCATCAAGGAAATTCTCCTAGAGCAGGTGGTCTCAGCCATCCAGAAATTGCTGCCCCTTGGGGAGAAAAAAGTTGATTTTGACGTAGCTCTGGATCGGCTTCGTCAAAGGGAGGCGCTCAAGGATGCCGAGGCAGAGCTCAAAGCGCTTACTCAAGATGCCAACGCCCAAAACGACACATTCCTCAAGCTGAAGCAAGACGCCGAATCGGCAAAAGTTGCTGCCTCCAAAGTAGTTTCGAGGGTTAAGTCCTTGGAACAAGAATTGGAGAAGACAAGAAAAGCTGAAGCGGCTGCTCGTTCAAGCTTCGAGGAGTCCAAATCGGCGGCCAAAGAGCAATATAATATAGTGAAGGATTGCGGCTTGGCAGTACTGGACGCCAAAAAGAAAATTCCGATTGTGCCCGGATCGGTCGAAGAAGATGCCGATACCGTCAACCAGATCCGTGGCACAATTGCTGACGCCGCCGCAACCATTTTTGAGTTTTGCGATTAGATGGCCTGCGAGCCAAATTTTAAAAACATTATTCTTTGGATGAATCGGCAAATTTGCCGATGTACTTTTTGCTCTGGCACTAAATGTTCAAGGCCTTCGCGCCTTTGTAATAACTTTTATTTTCTTTATGCATATTTCCTTTTGCTTCCATTAATGTTTCGTCTATAGGCGATTCACCAGAATCGGCTTTTGCTCAACAGCAACGCGTTAAGTAAAATACCAACATCGATTCGACCAAATGTCTGTCGACTTTTAAACTATAGACAATTTAAAATAAATCGGCTTTCATAAACTTCTCTTTATGCTCCAACCCAAACAATTGGATAATACTTCTTCAAATATTTAGCATTGATCGCTTTACCGAAAACTTGTCCATCAAGCGTCTCCAAAATATATGTGTTTCCAGGAACAATCCGATTGATCTTAAACGGTCCTTCCCAATTTGGAGACCACTTCCCAAACTTAGGATCTCTAGAACCAATCGGCAAAAATGTTTTCCATACAAGATCTCCTACTTCAAAAGTTTTCGGTACAACCTTCTTATTGTAATGTCTGGCAACTCTCTGCTTGTCGCGCTCGATATGTTCCAAAGTTTTCAACCGAACCGCCACCATATTATCAAGCTTATCTACCATCAGATTCTTATAATCATCGGCTTTTACGTTGTTCTGTTCCTCAATCCTCGTAGATCCGATGATGGCTTCAACCGGTAAAACAGCCTCCTGACCATAAACTAACTCAAAAGGTGACATTTTGGTAGCTCCATGTTTAGCAATCCGATACGTCCATAGCGCATCCGTCAAAATATTATGCCAACCCCGCAGCCTTTCATCAATTTCTCGCTTAATCAGCTTTATAGCACTCTTATTTGAAGATTCCGCTTGGTCGTTGGCTTAAGCATAATACGGCGGCGAGTTGATTGTCGTGATTCCCAAACTCCGAGCATAATCTTGAAATGCTTCTGACATAAATACCGATCCCTGATCCGTAGTGATCGTTTGAGAAATTTCAAATCGGTAAATTATATGCTCCTAAACAAAATCAATTGCTTCAGTAGCAGTTACTTTCTTCAATAGTACTGCTTCAACCTATTTAGTAAAATAATCTGTAGCCACCAAAATATACCGATGCTTCTTGGACGAGGAAGGAAATATTTCTCAGATCATATTAATTCCCCATCCTCTAAAGGGCCACGACTTCACAATCGGATGTAAAATAGATGCAGGCGCATGCCGAATATCTCCAAACTTCTGACAATCTTTGCAGCCTTTATAAAATTTAAAACAATCTTCTACCATTGTTGGTCAGAAATATCCCACACGCTTCAACATCCATCTCATTTTACGGGCTGATTGATGTGTTCCACAAAGACTTTCATGAATTTCTCCGATTGCTACTTTAGTATCTTCTTCATTCAAGCACTTCAGTAACAACCCATCGAAACTCCGATAATATAGTTTGTCGCTGATCAATACATATCTCTGAGCCTTTCTTTTAAGCTTCCTATCGGTCTTTCCTTGAGGATTTTTAAGATAACCGATAATCTTTGCCTGCCAGCATATTGGAACTGAATTTTCAACTGGAATAATTTCCAACTCCATGATCGGTAATTTATATCCTGACCCCTCTTGAGCTAATTCATTGGCCTCACAATTCCGTTCTCTCGGAACATACTGAATTGTGAACATACTGAAATATTTGGCCAAATTTGAAGCCCTTTCCAAATATTCCCGAATGAGTTCACTATGACACACATATTTGCCGATCATCTGAAAAACCACCAATTGTGAATCTCCATAAACCTCCACGGCAATAGCCCCAGTTTGAATTAACCACTCCAATCCTTGAATCAAAGCTTCGGACTCCACTTGATTGTTGGTCAACCCAAAATCCACTATAACACTGAATCGGTAGGAAACACCACCAGAGGATACTATAAAAATACCGATTCCACATCCCTTCTCACAAACCGATCCATAAAAGAACATTACCCATGGTAAAAGAATCGACAAATTAATATCTTGATGATGCGTAATAAAATCGGCTAATACCTGCCCCTTGACGGCTTTTGGAGATTCATATGTTAAATCAAACTCGATGAGAGTATATGCCCACTTTCCGAGACGTCCTTTGATAATTGGAGCATTAAGCATGTGCTTCACCACATCGGTTTGGCAAACCACTTTGCATTCAGCGCCCAACAAATAATGTCTCAACTTAGTGCAAGCAAAGTATAAACAAAGGCAATATGTCTCCACTACCGTGTATCGGGTTTCTGGATCCAACAACTTTCTGCTTAAATAGGAAATCGCATGCTCTTTTCCATTGATCTCTTGCACCGGAACTGCCCCTATTGTCTTATCAGATATCGATAGATACAATTTAAACGGCAAGTTCTCTCTCGGGGCAACCATAACAGGTGGATTTATCAAGTACTCTTTGATATTATCAAACGCTTTCTGCTGCTCTGGCCCCCAAATAAACTTATCGGAATTTTTCAACTTGAGTAACGGAGAAAAGGGGATGATTCTTTCCGATAAATTTGAGATGAATCCTCTCAAATAATTAATCTTACCAATCAGTTCATGCAGGCGAACCTTTGAATCTGGAGGTTTAGTCTTCAGAATCGCATTTACTCTGTAGGGATGTACTTTGATTTCTCTCTGATGCACCATAAACCCAAGAACTTGCCGGCCGATACCTCAAAAGCGCACTTCTTTGGATTCATCCTCATACCATATTTCCGAAACCGATCCAACACGGTCACAATATCAACCAAGTGTTGTTCTTCCTCTTGGGATTTGATCACCACATCGTCAATGTAAATCTCAATCAATTTACCGATTAAGTCATGACAGATCAAGTTCATCCCTCTCTGATAGGTAGCCACAGCACTGATCAGCCCAAAAGTCATAACAACCCACTCGAATAAGCCGATAGAACTAGCACACCTAAACGCGGTCTTATTTACATCTTCTTCATCCATAAAAATTTGATTGTAACTAGCATTGTCATCTAAGAAACTGATAATCCGATTGCCAGAAGCGGCGTCAATTAACCGATCGGCAATCGGCATCGGATATTCATCCTTGTACGTTGCTTTCTTCAAATCCCGAAAATCAATGCATACCCGAATCTTACTAGAGTCTTTTTTCCCTACCGGTACAATATTAGAAATCCAATCGGCATATTTGCATGGCCGAATAAACTTTGCGTCTAACAGCCTTTGAATTTCAGCCTTCACTTGATAATAAATCTTTCAACTAATTCTCCTTGGTGCTTGTTTCACCGACCGAAATCCTGACTTCATTTTAATTTTGGGTTAAAAGCATACATGCCACTGTAGAGTTGGCTTTGGACAGAAATGCCATCGCAAAGACACTAATAGCTCAGATGCCATTATAGACACAAACAATGAGCAGAAATGCCATTATTTGGCCTGAGATGGAATTTTGGACAAAATACAAGAAAAAATACGGTGAGAAATTCGGCTGACATGTGGGGCCCACATGTCAGCCTCTCATCGTCTTCTTCCTCCATCTCTCCCTCTCTCTCCCCCTTCTCTCTCCCTCTCTCCCCGATCAGCAGCAAAGACGGCGCAGCGGGCGGGGGGCGGCGGCGGCGTCGGCCAGCGCACCAGCACCGGGCCCCCTCCACCGAGCTCACTGCGCCCCTCCCCGCCTCCCCAAGCTCGCCCACCCCCCACTCCACGGAGCTCGCCGCGCCCCCTCCCTCCTAGCTGCTCGCCTCCGCCCTCCCTCCCTCCCGACCGCTCTCTCTCTCTCTCTCTCTCTCTCTCCTCTCTCCCCTCCTTCCCTCCATGGCTAGCCATGCCCGTGGTGGCGCCGCCGCCCTCGTTTATCGCCGCCGCCCACCTCCATCACGCGGTCGGCGTCACGTGCGGTCGGCGAGCGAGCACGGGAGGGAGGAGGCCATGAAGCTTCGGGGAGGGAGGCCGCGCGCAGCGCGCTTATCCTCTGCAGCCTGCCAGCCGCCGCCTTCCCATGTCGCCGCCCGCCCCACGCCGCACTGCCGCCGGATCGAGCCGCCTCCCGCACGCCGACGCCGCTGCCGCTTTCACGGCGGCGCCGCCGCTGCCATCGCTGCAGATCGGGGGAGAGAGGGAGAGAGAAGGGGGAGAGAGAAAGAGGGAGAGATGGAGGAAGAAGACGATGAGAGAGAGGCTGACATGTGGGCCCCACATGTTAGCCGTATTTCTCACCGTATTTTTTCTTGTATTTTGTCCAAAATTCCATCTCAGGCCAAATAATGGCATTTCTGCTCATTGTTTGTGTCTATAATGGCATCTGAGCTATTAGTGTCTTTGCAATGGCATTTCTGTCCAAAGCCAACTCTACAGTGGCATGTATGCTTTTAACCCCTTAATTTTATGTTCAACTATAGATCGGCTTAGACCAAGCATCTTATGATATTCCCAAGCAAAGCAATCAACCCGATCATTAAGAATCTGGATAAGCCGGTCCTTATATTCCCGCGGCAACTGTTTACTGATGTAAGTGGGCCTCTCTTTACCATCCGTTCCAATATCGATTTTTTCAAGTTCATCAGCCGATATAAATCCTTGGCCCATCTTATACTCCATTCCCTCTAGAGCCGCGGTTCCCATAAAAAACCCTCATATCCTTGAATTACCGACTGCGATTCCAGTGTCGTCGGCTTAAATCCCAATTTACTAACGCTGAGGAAATCACATTCATCCAAGGGTTTTTCCGATAATGCTTTCAGGTTGTCATGGATTTCAGCACAATCTGTTTCTGCAGTTAGAGATTCTCCTCTGACCACCTCTACCTGCTCGCCAATCCACTGGATCAAAATTTGATGCAATGTCGATGCAAAGCAGCAATTGGCGTCTATCCAATCTCTCCCTAACAGCACATTATAACTCCCTTTTCCTTCAATCACGAAGAAAGCTGTTGGGATTGTCTTGCTCCCTACAGTGAGCTCCACCACTAGAACTCCCTTTGCTTTAGTCGGATTCCCATTGAAATCGCTTAATATCATATTGGTCTTAACCAGATCCTCCGTAGACTTTCCAATTTTCCGACACATGGAATATGACATTAGATTTACGGTAGCTCCACTATCCACCATCATTCTAGAAATCGGCTTTCCATTCATATAACCCATAATAAACAATGGCTTCAAGTGCAGACGGGAATTCTCAGGTTTCTTGAAAATAGCATCCTCAGCCCCAACTACCAGCTTTGCAGCAGCCTCTTCGTAATCACACATGAATTTCCGAGGTAATACGCAAACCATGTTGGTAGCAATTGAGACTTCATCAGAATCAACTTTAGTATCAATAATAACAGCCGATCTCAGCGTGGGCCTCCACTCTTGCCTGCCCCTAGTTGGCCTCATCGGCTTTACTTGCTCCAGCAAAGCATCCCTGAACTTTTCAGCTTCTGCCTCCTTTGCCTCAGTGTTTCTCATCCGCTGCAGGCGCCGCTTCTAAGATTTCGTGATTCCACTTGGACACCACTACGGCAACGGCACCTTGGGAGGCCGATGCACATCGGTATTTTTACTCATTGTAGTTTCCTCGGATTTCTCACTAGGAAACACCAGACGATCTTTTACCGATACCCTCTTTGACGGAACAAACGCGTGATTCATTGGGCAATTTTTCAGAGTAGGCAACAACATCCTTTCTTCCCAGCAGTATCGAAAAAAAGGACAATCCCAATGCTCCATCTCCCAATCTTGATCCTTTGAATTCCTTTGAACAGGCTCAGGAGTATTCGATTTGATGCTTCTACGAGGTGTATCCTTAGCCATCCGGTCATATTTTTCCAACAGCTGATTAAAAGTTGGCTTTGGCTTCGGCTTGGAAATCGGATTCCGGTCTTGGTCGCGCCTTACCTCGGGCCACTCGCCTGTTCTTTCACTACCTCGTCGGCTTGCTGCTCGAAATTTTAACTCCGGCTTTTCTTCCACCACAATCCTCTTAGAGCCAACGAGCACCTTAAACCGATTAGAACTCCCAGAATCATCGGCTTTTCTCTTGGCATCGACCATCCCAACAAAGCCGACTGGAAAAGGTTCCATGTCAATCTGTGAATTTTTACCTTGATATCGAAGTTGCCCGCTCTCAATCGCTTTTTGCACAACTTGCTTGAAAACATTGCACTCATTGGTAGCGTGGGAATAGGAATTATGCCACTTGCAGTATTTTTGTTTTTTCAGCTCTTCGAGTGGAGGAATTACATGCTCCTGCTTAAGCCGGATTTGCTTTTCTTACAATAAATGATCAAAAATCCAATCACATTTAGATGTATCAAAAGAATACTTGCTCTTTTCAGAACCTTTTGGCTTTATCCACCTAAGCTCGAATTCATTCTTCTTGTTCACCCATTCAGCAACATAAGCACCAACATCCTCAGTATCGGAATCATCTAAGTCTTCAACCTCATCAGCATCAACTACATTGATAGCTTTGTCTTTACCCTTATTATTGCTGTTAGGAAAAAGTACTAATTTGATCCCTCAACTATAGCCACTGGACCACTTTGGTCCCTGAAGTTCAAAACCGGACTTGGGAGGTCCCTCAACTAATAAAATCGGACTTAAATAGTCCTTTGACCCGGTCAGCAAGTGGTTTTAGGGACCTCCCAAGTCCGATTTTGTTAGTTGAGGGACCTCCCAAGTCCGATTTTGTTAGTTGAGGGACCTTCCAAGTCAGGTTTTGAAGCTCAATAGGGTCAAAGGACTATTTAAGTCCGGTTTTGTTAGTTGAGGGACCTCCCAAGTCCGGTTTTGAGCTTCAGGGACCAAAGTGGTCTAGCGGCTATAGTTGAGGGACCAAATTGGAACTTTATCCTTTTTATTTCGATACTCCTTTTGTCCTGGGTGCGAATTATCAGAGAATCGGCTTTCATATAGCGCGATCTTATGGGCCAGATAAGAAATATCGGCAAACTCTTGATTGCCCACCTTCTTCTGATTGACAGGCAATAAACCTTTGAAAGCCAATTCTGCTAACTCATTGTCAGGCAGTGAAAGGCTGTAGCATCAGTTTCTCACCTCCCTGAACCGACACAGATAATCATTTACCGATTCCCCAAACTTCTGCTTAATCATCATGATATCGGTAATTCTAGCTTCGTTCTCTCCAGAGTACAAATACTCGTGAAACTTCTTCTCTAGATCTGGCCAGGAAGTGATACTGTTCGGAGGGAGCGAAGTAAACCAATTAAATGCCGATCCCGATAGCGACAGTGGGAACAATCGGCATTTGAGCTTATCCTTTGAAGCAGCCTCCCCGCACAACGCAAGGAATCTGGCAACGTGCTCACGCGTAGAGGTGTTATCGCATCTACTGAACTTGGCATTTGTGAAATCCGGAACTCGATACTTATGAGGAAACTCTGTTTCGTTGAAAGCCGATGGATACGGCATAGTATAGTGTGGAGCAATCTTAGGAGTGTTGAACCCACACTGCTTCATCATATTGTAAACCAGGTTCCTTGCCATCTCTTCTAGATTTTCATTCACCCCAGGATTAATCGGCTGATAGATCGGATCTGGCGCCGGGACTATAGCCTGATTATTCGGTATCATTTGAATCGGAGTTGGATTAATTGTCAATGGAGGATTTGGCGGAAAACCTCCAGCATGAGACGGTCCTGTCGGAGTATTCCCGATCTGGGTATACGGTGGACATCGGTTTCCAAAATTCATCCCTTGTAGATTATTCCGATTCCCCTGAGGAGCCTGCCTAGTCATGATATTATGCAAAGCAGCACTAGTCCCCTCTTGCACAATCCGTCCTAAAACCGATGATTGATCCAGCATCGATAGGTATACAGAGCTATTAATCTGATCCCTTATGACTTCAGAAAAGTCACCAGTGAGCAATGGATCTTCAATGGAAGTTTTTGTGATCTGGCCATTGCGAGTTTTCCGATAGCCTGTCAGCATCCTTTTCTTGTTTTCTTCATGGATCTCCGCGAGCCTATCTTCAATTTCCTTTTTCTGATCAGGGCTCAATTCATCAAAAGTTACGGCTTCAGCAGCGAGTTTAAGCGCTTCTATCGCCGCTTCAGCATTGGAGCGCGTCATCTTCTCGATTTTGATTCTTCGGGTCCCACCGAGCGTGCCAAAAAGTGTGTTGACACAAAAAGTGAGATCTTTGTGAACACACGCATCAAGCGTCAAGCACGTGCTTAAGGCCGCAACAAGAAACTAACGTGCTACCAATTTGACTCAGAAATTGACAAGGAATAAATTGTTAGCAACGTAGGCCCAATCGGCTTTCAGAAGCAGCCAGATCAGGTTATTTGTGAATCGGCTTAAAGAATCCGATTGTAAATCTATCAGCTTAATGCCTGATAGAGCAATTAAACATAAATAGACATTTAAATATAAATCTTTTACCTCTTTTTGGTTTTTTTTATAAGTAAAATTAGCAAAAAAATCTTTAGATCAATTTATTAGATCAAATCAAGGAATAGAATGAATAGATTGGTCAGGTCAAGACAATATTCAAATTTAAATCTGGATGTAAGCCAATAAACCGATTCAAAGTTTTAGAACTAATATAAGTAAATACAATGCTAATCGAAAAGCAGCTACACATGCAAAATTCCTAAACAAGTATATGCAAGATCGATTAAACGAAACAGTCGCATATATCGGATTCAGGAAAAGCACGTAAGATAGTTAACGATCGGCATTGCAAGATAAACACATATTATAGATCGATTGAAACGAGACAGTGTAACATGCGAAAACACATTAAAGATCGGTAAAACCCGAGACAGTTTAACATACTTTGTATACACGAGATCAAGATGATACAGCCATGCATATGGGTTAGAAGAAGAGAATCGATTATCCCATCGAGATAGCTCTACCTGCGAGTTGAACGACAAATTCGATCGGATTCGAAAAGTGGTTTTGTGTTTAGAGTATGTCGTACCGTTTTCATGAGACCTTAGGCCCTATTTATACTATTACAAAATCGATACCGATTCGACCTATTTCACTGCGTCGTGGAAGATGTCTGTTAATCAGGACGTAATTATTCCGAAGTCTTGTAACTATCGGTATTTTTCAATATGCTTCTTTCTTCTGTCAATAAAGCTCACTTTCTGATTCGGCTCAATAATTCCGATATAATTAGCCATTTCACAATATCCGATTTTCCTGCTAATTTTGGGTGTCAACATGTAGTTACCAAAATAGCATTGCAGTGAGAGCAAAAGAGATGCGCCCTTCACTATTTACCCATCAGATAAGTGTTTGATTATATTCTAACCAAAATTCTTATCAAGTTTATCTCTTTTTTTTTTTGCATCGTGGAGTTATCAGAATAGCATCATAGTGGGAGCAAAAGAGATGCATGCTTCGTTGTTTTTCCTATTAGATAGGTGCTTAATTATCTTCTACGCAAAATTAAAACAAGAAATGGTCCACTTCTATTCTTGTATGCTACTGGGAGTCTGGGTTTAATTTACCCACAATTAAGGATGGTTACCAAGTTCAACTGCAGGCATTCCTACGTTGCACTCGCACATGATGGTGAGTGCTATAAGACAAACTTCTTTATTGCAAAACTAAAACAAGGAAAATACGTACAGTTAGAATTGATGGCTTCCAAATTCCATGTTTGTCTTTAAAAGTTAATTTTCTCAAAGCAAATTTCGTTCTAAACAATATTTTTTTTATAAAAAAAAAGAGATGCGGTTGGGCCTTCTTCATTTGTTCTGGGTTGACATCGTTACGCCATACTTCAGCTTCCTTGGTTCATTTACTGTAGACATTTAGTCTTTTTTGTTGGTTATGCTCTTCTTGGTTCCTGTTCTTACACAATTTGATGACGAAAGTGTACTAACCATTCAAAATCTGCATGGAATACTTGCTCCATGGCATGCTAATATATGTGTCATGTATGTTCTATTTTGATGTCTTTTGCTATAGTGTATTTGGCCTATTAATAATCAGTCATGAAAAATCTGATTTCCATTGCATCTGGCATGACAATGCTTTCTCAAAGGGCAATAACTTTTACTTTCTCAAATTTGGTTCGGTCCTTATACTATTCGCTTACTGCCAGATGATCACATTAATTAAGTTATTGTCTGTGACATACGCGATTGCATCTGGCAAACAAAAAAAATTAGCTCTTTGATTAATCGGACATTACATTTAGCTTGATTTTTTGGTTATCAAATGGTGTGTACTTTCCTTATGGCTTCAAGCACTGGCACACAATTTAGGGTACATTAATTCAGTTTTATGCAGATACAAGTGGAATCTATGCCATATCATTTCACTCATATTACCATGCTTTTTTTCCTTAAAAGGGGATGTTTTTTTCATGTCAACATGTTGTTGCTGGAACACAAAATCAGTATTATGTATGTTGTCTGTTGGTAGGATTTATGTGTAATTTATTTTGTGCAGCCATGCATCTTCTATCCTAAGCTTGTATGTAATTTCTTTTGTTAGTCTAGACTTGGCTATTTATCTCATTTATGCATTTAGGCTTATGTTGCAATATACTTACTAATCTAGTGCATGTTTATAGAGATATTTATCAAAATTTCTATATTGTAGAGATCATATGGTCCATCAGCTCACTGATCATTAGAGAAGGCTAGAAGGTATTGCATAGATTAATGCCTATTGGTTATGAAGCAATGGGTGATATTTTATTTTTGGCAGTTTTAGCAAGTGATGATGTTTTCAATACATTAGGAGTGACTTACATCCACGTGTTAAGGTACCATGTATTATTTTAGATTTCCTCATTTTGTCTGAGGCCTGATTGTTTTCTTTTTATGTGAAGGCTAAATAGCTTATTGAATATGCATGGTTCACACTCCTTAAGATATGGCCTATGATGTTGTTTTGCTATTCGATACTCATCAGACTGCTTTGGCAGGTTATGTATATGGCGATAATTTTTAGATGTTTCATTTCCTAATAAGTGTAACATCTCAAATTTTTAAACCCAATTTGGCACGTTAATTAATTTCGTAAATGCATGATTTAAAAATGTAAATCACTCATTATTGCATCATGACATCATCACTTCATGCATTGCATTTAAATTATAAAAAAATAATTTAAACCTTCCAAGTCTATGCCCTTTGGTGGAAAAATTTGGTAATTGGTTTAAAATAATATTTTCTTAAAACCAATACCCCCCATGCGAAGTTATTTGAAAATATATTATAAATGTTGGGGAAACAAAATAATATTTCCTAAAAGTATTAATATGTTAAAAAGGTTTTGGAGAATATAAATTCTTTGGGAAATCAGAAAAATTCAAAACGGTTTTAATCCCTCTCGGTCCGATCTGGCCCACTTCCTCTTTTCCCTCTCTCCTCCCCCGCTCCTCTTTCCCTCGGGATGGGCCGCATAATGCCCGACCCACTCCGCCTCTTCCTCTCCTTTCCCGCTCTCTCTATTCCTTGGTGGGCATGACCATGTGCTTGACCCATTCCATCACGGGCCGTTCCTCTGCTCATGGCGTGGTGCCACTGGCAAGTGGGCCCATCTCATCAGCTCTTCCTCCTCCCCTGTTTCTTCTTCCCAGCCACAGGCCAGTGTCCGCATCGCCGCCACAGCACCCTCTCTCCTCTCTTCCAGGGCCTCGCCAGCTCGTCTCCCCATGAAATCTCTTGCCCCTACACTCTTCCGCTGGACCCCTCTCCGTCCCCTACCCCTTTCTTGTCTTGTCGCCGGTCAACCACCTCGGTGCCGTCGTGTTCGAGCATTCACTTCACGGCACCGGCCGGAATCGGAGCCGACGAGTGCCAAACCACGCGTGGCATTGAATATGTCCCAAGGAGCTACTTATAAGTGGGAATCGCTCCCCCTTTGCTCTCTGCCTTTCGCGCCACAGCTCTGTTGAACTCCCGAGCCGGTGCGTCGTCTCCGCCGCGTCCTCTATTCTCCCTTCCCTACCTCGCTCTCGTCCCGTTCGGTTTAACATCACCCCGGGAATTGTCACGCAGGTCGCCCCAGCGAAGCTCTCGCCAAGTGGACCGACGCCGTGTGATCCGCGCGCGTGTCCCGGAGCTCGCACCGTCGTCGCCGCCACGGTCTCACCGCCTTGCCATTTCCCTCGACCCGGCAAGCTCAAAGGTAGCCCCTCGCTCCCTCCTCATTGTCATCCCCGGAGTAATTGTGACCTGGCCGTGTGTTTCATCGCCGCCGCAATGATCACCGTTGCCGCCGCCATATACCATCGCGCTGCCCACTCCATCCATCATTCGGGATGGTTAGCACGCCATCGCGTTCGCCTTGCTCGCGTTACGCCTCCCGCACGCCCAATCGACCCGCGGTGGCCGGAGTTGCCGCCGCCGTGTGCGTCATCGCCGCCGTCGGGAACTCCCCTGTTTCCCCTAATTTCCCCCCCTATGCCTTCAAGGGAGACGCCGACAGGTGGGGCCAGAGGAGGGCCCACCCGTCAGCTCGCCCTGCCTCGCCCTCTCCCGCGCGGTGCCGAGCGCGTCGCGTTGCTGGGCCGTAAGCCGAGCCGGCCCACCACCGTTCAGTCCTCCTTTTCTTTTTGTTTTATTTAGTTTCCGAGTAAATCACTTCTTGGCACTAAAAGTATTTATTAAAATAGCTTGTGCATGCCAAAAATTCTGTAAAAATTAGTGAAACTACTTTATTAGTTTCTGAACCTGGAAAATTATGTATTTACATGTCATGCATATGGAATCCATTTTTGGTTAAATAGATAAGCTCTAGGTGCATCATTAATTTCATGTGCTGTAAATATTCTATAAAAATTCAGGAAAAAAACTTTGGAGGTTGCTGGACCTTAAAAATATTATTTGTATGCATGGCATCCATCCAGCATCTGTTTTGGTCATACAAGTAATTTTGAGATGGCATCATTCCATGTGTGCATTACCATTTAGCATCATGTTTCCTTTAAATGAAAATGCATGAAACATGGAGTTGCTGCATTTTCTTAAAAACAGCATGGCATAAAATATTTTATTTATTGTGTGTTGTATTGCTTTGCATGCGTGTGCGCGTTTAGGAGGCCAAGCTCCCGAAGACCCGATCGACGACGTCCCCTTCGCTTTCCCCGGAACCGATCAAGGCAAGTCCCCCTTTGATCATATTGAGAAGCCATTTTCGGTTATTTAGAAAATGTTTATTAGATTTGAAAATATGCATGCTAGTTTAAAAGATAAATGCCGTATTTGCTAGAATTAGTTATTATGCCAATTAGAAAGGTAAGAAATATGGTAGGTGAAACCTAAGGCTAAAATATGAATTGCTCTTATTTATATGCTCTGATTGTGGTAGGATAAATGCTTAAAATCATTTATGCGGAATGATTCAATCATTTGTGTGAAATGAGAAGTATTGTTGAGAAATGTTTGGGAAAGGATGATTTAAAGATAGCGCATCAAGGGTGATGCCTGATAGAAAATGATTTTCCTCTTACTCCAAAAATCTTCCGACTAGGGAGAGATATTTTGTCGGTCGGTGCGGTGTGGCACCGTTTTGAAAACTGGGCTAAAATATCAACTCTCTCCTAGTCTAAGGACTGTGCATCCTATGATCCTATGAACTAAGCTATTACAGTACGACCTCGAGCCCCGGAATGGGACGGGCCCGATCGTTGGCCCTCGTGGTTGACGATCTTGTGGTGAAACACCGTCTGGGTGCGTAGCCTCTCGAGGGTAAGGCGTACCCACTCTGTAGAGTTAAAACTGTCATGATAGCCGTGCTCGCGGTTATGAGCGTGCAAAGGAACTGATTATATGGTAGTTTCTTCATTTTAAAACCAATTTAGAAAAGGGGTTTATAAAGAAAGGATTTGAGATGAGTAAGGATTTGAGAAGGATTTCGTTTGAGCTAGGTGCCACCGGCGATATTCCGGATTGGGTGACGGCCTACCGGAAAGTGTCGCGCGGAATGGACCTAGCCGTTTTGAGAAAAGAAAAGAAGAAAGGATTTTGTTCTCGTTATGGCACTGAGGTCAAGTGGCGAGAACCGTTTGAGAAGAGCCCAAAGAAAGTGATTAAGATTTATTGTTTCTAAATTGCTTTGCCAAAACTAGGCTAATAAATGTATTTCCGCAAAATATCCTAAGCCCTCCTTGTACTGAACCGCATTTGCATAATTCCGGACTTGCGAGTACAATTTGTACTCACCCTCCTTTTCTCCCCTCTCTTTTCAAAACTTCAACAGCTGGTCCATCCGAGTATGGCCCGCCTTCCGAGGAGGAGGACCCGGATTACGTCGAGGAGGCGTTCTCCGACGAAGAGTATGAAGATTAGGGTTACGCGTTCCTACAGCCTTCGTGCCTGTGGGATGAATAAAGTTTTAGATGTTGTATTAGGCTTGTATCGTTGTGTACTCTGATTTGCGGTCTGCGAGCCGTTGTATGTGTTTGTACTGGACTATGTTCCGTTTGTAATAATAATATCGTTGGCACTGTTCCGTTTCTGTATATCTGTGTGTACTAGCCATGATCCTTGGGACTAGTACGGGTTTACGCAGGTGGAATCCGATCTTGTAAATCGGGTGCCGACAATAAACAAGTATATTTGTACCACTTTCATATGTTCGCTGCGATGCGTCTCCTCTCTTTAAGTATGAACAATTTTCTACCGTATAAACTCGGCGTCAACGGGCCACAGGTCCGTTTACCTTGTTAGTATATAAACAACAATTGAGGGCACTAGGGTAGTCAAGTAGTAGTAGAGGACAAACGTGGCACAGGTACACAACCCGACCGCCCCATGCCCGGCAACGATACTGGCTCGGTAGTCAGTAGGCCCAAAAAAAAAGGGAAAATTAAGCTCATGGCATCGAAAGATCATTCGGACTCCTTTCTAGCACCCAAGCGGAATGGTTCATTTATGTAGCACCCAAAAACACATCCGTTGACCTGTTTTAGCACTCCGTCATAGCAGGTGTTAGATGGAGCTGTTAGCTCGGTTAGCTGACATGTAGGGTCCACTTGTAAGTGTGCAAAGGTCTTCTTCCTCCTCTCTCTCATCTCTCCTCTATCTCTTTCTCTCTCTCCCTCTTCCTCGGGTTGGAGCCGGCGATGAAGAGAGGGCGTCGTAGCTGCGCTCGCTTAGTGGAGGAGGACGGCGCCGGCCACAAGAAGAGAAGCACCATGCACCTTTCTTTGCATCATCGAGAGAGAGTGGCGACATCGCTACCGGTCATTCTTTGGAGGTGAAGAGGAGCTAGGCGACATCGCGTCGGCTGTCGGCTGGGAGAGAAAGAGAGAAGAATCAATCATGGCGGCTTCGTGGCGGCGGCATGGCGGCGACAATGACTCGTGGCGATGGCAATGCACACCTCATTGCTGCGTCGGCGGCTCACGGAGATGGAGAAGCCGCGCCGCGTCTCTAGGAAGTCTGCGTGACCTCGTTTAGCGCCGTCGCTTCTTACTCGCTTCACAGCCCACCATTCGCTGACCTGCGTCGCCCATCTTGGCCGACGCTTCCCCTAGCTCCCCCGTGCTCCCATATCTCCTTTCCCCTGCCGGACCACCGCCACCGCCGCTAGAATCACCATTGCCATCGCTCCCCTTCTTCCTCCTCTTGTCGGCTGGGAGAGGAGAGGAGGAAGAAGAGAGGGAAGGAGGTGGGACCCATGTGTCAGCGAGACACACTGACTCTAGGGGTGACGGAGTGCTAGAAACGAGTGACGGAGTGCTAGAAACGAGTAACGGAGACATCTTTTGGTACTAGATACGATAACGGAGTTTTTTTAATGTTAGAAATGAAGCTGAGTGATGTTTCAATGCCACCACTTAATTTTCCCAAAAAAAAAATATGGAGGCTTCCGGTTAAACCCGCTTCAAAATCCCTCTCCCGACTTCCACCCCCATCTCGCCGCCGCCGCAGCCGCCTCCGCCGCCGCGCCGCCTTCTCCGCCACCACTTCCACTCTAGCTCTCCTGCCAGCCTACCACCTCTCCTTCCAAACCCTGAGCCCCGTAAACACCGCCCACCCATCCAAACCCTAAACCCCTCATACCCCAGCCATGCCGAAGGTCTACGGCACCGGCGTCTTCGAATTCCGGCACCCCCGCGCGGCTGAGTACCCGCTCCCTGACGAGGTTGCAGCCCCCGCCGCGGCGGCGCCTGAGAAGGCCCCCGCCCCAACCGGCGGCTCCATCACGCTCCTCGAAATCCAGCGCGACCGCCTCACCCGCGTCGCCGCCGAGCACTGGGGCGCTCCCGCCACCGCCGCCGCTTTTGACGCGGGCCTCGTCAGGGAGATCTATGCCACCGAGCTCCGCGTCGAGGGCCGCGGCCGCAAGACCGTTCCTCTCCACCGCGTCATGATCCTCGAGGTCAGCCAGTACCTCGAGAACTACCTCTGGCCGCACTTCGACCAGGAGGGCGCGTCCTTCGAGCACGTCATGTCCATGATCCTCATGGTCAACGAGAAGGTGATGAGCATGCAAACCCCCCCTGCTGGAATTGGAGCAATTGCAGCTGGGTTACTAGCTTTGGAGATTTCTAGGGTTTCTGACGTGGTTTGAATTCCCTGCGCAGTTTCGAGAGAATGTGGCAGCGTGGACCTGCTTTCATGACCGGAAGGACGCATTCAAGGGTTTCCTGTGGCGGGTTCTCAAGCTCAAGGAAGAGGTTTGGTTGATTTTCCTGCACTTATCCATTTGCTCGCCAAATGCTTAGCCTGCACATCTGTTTTTAGTAAAATTGAGTCTATGTAAGCTGGAGCAGCGTAATCGACAATTGAATGAAGTTCATTTGTTTTGTTATGCATCTACATGAAGTATATTTTTGTGCAACTTGGTCAAAGAAGTAGGGTTGGGTGGGCATGATTTGTTTTGGAGTAGCTCAGTTATTGCTACAAAGCTGGTAGAGTAGTTTAGCAGCTCATTGCTGGAAAACTTACTTTTGTTGTGTGCGACAGTTACTGGAGTTGATCGCCCCCAAAGGCAAAATGTAAGAGAATGAGATGTAGCCAGAAATAGTTGTTGTTGGTAGTGAGAACAGGATGACATAATTATGAGAAGGTTGAGCGGAAGTTCTTGCTTAGGTGCTTGGGTAGTCCTTTATTGAAGACTGAAAAGGTTTGAATACTCTAGTTTAGGTGAGGTTCAATGGTATTATGTGTTGGCTTGTAGTGTTAAGAGAAATAATAGAATGATGGTTTGGCTGCCTTTTGTTTACTTTCTGTTACATATATGAGCATTTTGTAAGACAAACAGTTTGGTTATATGTCATTTATGTTTATTTGATCGATATCTTTGTCTTCTTGTTTTTTTCCTTATGCAAATAATAAATAGATGACCTCGCAATTTTTTCCTGAATTTATCTTATTACCATGCAGGATAGGGCCCTTAATATGGCAGAGAAAACAAATTACCTCTTATTCATGATAAATGCATTTCAGGTACTTATTACATGCTCTACAACATAGCACTTAAATGACATGTAAATTCTTTATTGCCAATTTTTTTATTTGATTATTTATATTCGATCACCAGATAATACTCTCCGGTCACAAATATTTGATGTTTTTGACTTTGCACAGACTCCAAGATGCAACTTTGAACACCAATTACGATATAATATATTTTAAAAACCCACTACAATTATAATATTATTGAAGTACTTTTTAAGAAGAATCTACACATATAATTCTTAAATACACAATCTAATTATTTGGATGGATATTCATGACTCAAGTTTCAAGACTTTTACTGGCACATATCTCAAACATCAATTATTTGTGACTGGAGGGAGTACTACCTTTTGAATTGAACAGTTGAGACATTTTTCTTTTTTATTGGGGGGTGGGGAGTGTTAGGATTGTTTAATGCCTTTTATAACTAGCAATAAGAAAGCTGCTCATGTATCCACTTTTTTTTATATGTTACTCCATGTGGATTGTGGCAAAATTTCGTAATTCCAGTGGCCGATTAATCCATGCTTTACTGCAGAGTCTGGAGGATGAACTTTTACGAGAAACAATACTCCAGTTAGTGAGCCTTAAGTCGTGGCACACTCTTTCTTTTGGACGGCTTCAGGTTATTGTACATTACTCTCATTGCAGAGTAGCATGTTCTGTGATTTTCTTAGGGTTCTTATCTCCTTTTCAAACATACGCAGATGGAACTTTGCCTTAATCCTGAATTGATTAAAAAGTGGACCAAAATCAAAAGAAAAGAAGCAAAGGAAGCAAAAAAGGCAACCCAACCATATAATCCTTCTGAAATGCTTGAGAATAAATTCCTGAAGAATTTAATTGAAGAATTTCTGGAGGTGTGCTCGTAAAACTCTTCTCTTTACTATGTTGTTGGCTTGTTGCTAGATGAAAAATTTCCTTGACTCCTGTAATATTTCTGTATAGATTCTTGACTCGAAGGTCATATTATCCAGTCAGGATGGTGGTGAAGAATCCGTCATGAATGAGTCAATTCATGGGCAGGTTGATGATTCTTGTATCTTGTATTGTGAGAGATTTATGGAATTTTTGATTGATATGCTGAGCCAGCTTCCGACTAGACGGTATGTATACAGTTTTATTAGTACATTAGTAAATTGCATACTAGGTTATTCACTTCCTGAGTACTTGAGTTATATCTACTTATCTAGGAACCTGAGCACTTGACATCCAGGTCTCATTGATTACAAAATTTCTTCACCTAGTCTGACTGATGTGGAGCCAAGTCCCCTGTGCAAATATATCATTGACCCACTTATAGAAGCTATAGGGGCCTAGTTTTTTGAGTTCTCAAATCAATGAATCTTATTGGAAACCTGTTCATATTAAAGGACTAAGGTGATCATGCAGCTTTTAAAGTTCTTGTGCATGAGCAGAGTTATATACATAAGCTGATAAGTGCATGATTCTTTCCACCCTGAGCATTTCGTATATCAGCATATTTTGGTGCTCTCTAGGGTGTTGATCTTTCTGTTATATGGAGTTTTTATTTTATATCCACGTCTTTTGACAACTGGGCATCAATTCTTGATTTGGTTGTTTGTGGTTTTTGCTTTCATGTCTCTCAAACATTTTCTCCATTCCTTTTTTAAATTCTTATCTTTTTTTAAAGGTGTTACAAACGGACATCTCTTGGTGTATGCTCTTTGCTGTCGATGTGGTGCTAGTTGATGAGAGTAAGAGCGGCGGTAAATATGAAATTGGAGCTATGCAGACAAACTCTAGAATCAAAGGGCTTAGTAGGACGTAAATCGAATATATGAGGTGTGAGGGTGTGACTTCGGTTTTTGCTAGGCAGGAGGGAGATGTTACCCTAGAAGGACAAGCAATACCCAGTAAGGATACCTTTAGTTATGTGGGGTCGATGCTGCAGTGAAATGGTGATATTGATGAAGATGTTAGTTATAGGTTCAAAGCAGGGTGATTGAAATGGTGATTGACATTTGGCATCCTTTGTGATAAGAAAGTGACACAAAACATAAAAGGTAAGTTCTATAGGGAGACGATTAGGCTAGCGATGTTGTATGGTGCAGAATGTTGGCTTACCAAAAGCCGTCATATCCATTTGTTAAAGTGTAGCGGATATGCGTATGTTACGATGGATTTGTGGCCGTACGAGAATGGACCGAGTTTGTAATGAAGTTATACGTGATAGGGTTGGGGTGACACAAATTGAAGAGAAGCCTGTCCATCATCGGTTGAGATGGTTCGGGCACATTCAAGGAAGGCCTCTAGAAGCACCGGTGCATAGTGGATTTCTTAGGCGCATTGATAATGTAAGGAGAGGTACGGGCGAACCTAACCTGACGTGGAAGGAGGCAATAAGGAGACTCAAAAGATTGGAACATACTCAGAGACTTAGCCTTAGATAGGAGCGCATGGAAATTAGCAATACATGTGCCTGAACCATGACCTAGATTTTCAGTTTTTTATAGTTGGTGACTTATATTGGGTTACATTTCTAGCCTATCCCAACTTGTTTGGGACCAAAAGGCTTTGTTGTTGCTGTATTTTTTTTAATGGTGTTACCTATTTTCTTTATGCAATAACATGTAACTACATTCCTGAAGTGAAGGATCTATCTCAACCAGTTAAATGTTGCTGGCAAGTGGCAATATTAGCAAATTTTAGCTCATCTTTTGATAACGCATGCATATTTATTCTCAACTTTTTTTTTTGGTTTATTGTCCAGATTTCTGAGGCCCCTTGTTGCTGATGTTGCTGTTGTTGCTAAGTGCCACTTGAGTGCACTCTATACTCATGAAAAAGGGCGTCTTTTTGCCCAGCTGGTAGATTTGCTGCAGTTCTATGAAGGCTTTGAGATTAATGACCATTCTGGAACACAGCTTAGTGATGACGATGTCTTGCAAGCTCATTATTCCCGTTTCCAAGCTTTTCAGCTGCTAGCATTTAAACAAATGCCTAAGGTGTTTACCTTATTGCCTGTTTTGTTCTCACTGATTACATTGATTTCCTGTATAGTATAGTGGTAAACAGTGTTTTCCCCTTCTGATTGTTGCAGTTGCGAGACTTTGCTTTGTGTAATATTGGTTCCATTCATAAGCGTGCTGACTTGGCAAAGAAGCTGCTTGTCTTGTCAGATATGGAACTGCAAGATCTTGTTTGTAATAAGGTGAGCAATTCACATGGTGGCTTCACTTCTCTATGCTTCTTGTAAATATAAATTAGTTATCAAGTTGGTGCTGTAATTTACTAATTTGTAAACATCATTCCTTTGACATGCATCAGACTGGATGTGCTTCCTTGACATGCATCATTGTTGCATACTGCTCAAAATGAAAGCTATGAAATTAGGAAACAATGCATGTATATTTACAAGATCACTGCTTAATGGATAAAATATCTCATAAATGGTCCTTAATTATACTCTTGCAAACAGAATGTTTAATAACTGAATATTAGAGGTTAAAGTCTTTCCATCTCGCATGCTTTTTTAAACAGTATCATGTCTGTGTGAATGATTTTAAACATATGATTGGCAAGTGACTTGTGATTACCTAGTGTATCCAATACTCAAACGGAATGTACTGTCTGCTGTTTCTTGTTAGTATACATTTTTTTCTGACCTTAGTTGTTGCTTCCAAAAACACAGCCAACAGTTATTCCTTTTTGTATTTGCACACACCATTGAACAACTTAACTAACATATGGATGTTTAATTATGTTCATCTTTGCTGTTGGATCTGACTTAAAAAAGTGTTCTATAAATTCATTATTTTCTTATTACTTACAAGTGCTAGACTTGAACATTTTATTTTATTTATTTTAATTATGTAGCTAAAAAACATGGATCGAAGCGCTAATATCTTTTTTCTATAAACAGCTTAAATTAATTTCAGAGACAGACCCATGCAGTGGAAGGCGTGATTTTCTTATTGAGGTGCTAGTTGCTTTTTTTGAGAAGCGTCAATCCCAGAAAGAGGCAGTTAATGCACTTCCTCTTTATCCAAATGAACAGATCATGTGGGATGAGAGCCTTGTTCCTAGCATCAATTATTCTGGAGAAGGCTGCCTCGCCCTCCCAAAACTAAATCTCCAGTTTCTGACACTTCATGATTATTTGCTGAGGAATTTTAATCTCTTTCGTCTTGAATCAACATATGAAATTCGTGAAGATATTCAAGAAGCTGTTCCTCATTTACATACTTATATCAACAATGAAGGAGACACTGCCTTTCGTGGATGGTCCAGGATGGCTGTCCCAATTAAGGAATTTAAGATTACGGAAGTGAAGCAGCCAAACATCGGAGAAGTTAAACCTTCTGCTGTAACCGCTGATGTTACTTTTAGCATATCTAGCTACAGATCACAGATCAAATCTGAATGGGATGCTCTGAAGGAACATGATGTTTTATTTTTGTTGTCCATCCGCCCATCTTTTGAACCTCTTAGCGCCGAAGAGGCTGCAAAATCAACTGTGCCAGAACGGCTCGGGTTGCAATATGTACGTGGATGTGAGGTAATTGAAATCCGTGACGAGGAAGGAGCACTCATGAATGACTTTACAGGAAGGATTAAGAGAGAAGAATGGAAACCTCCCAAGGGTGAGATTCGTACAGTTAAAATTGCCTTGGACACAGCACAGTACCACATTGATGTCACGGAGGTAGCAGAGAAGGGTGCAGAAAATGTGTATGGAACATTTAATATCCTAATGAGAAGGAAACCTAAGGAGAATAATTTCAAAGCAATCTTGGAATCCATACGTGACTTAATGAATGAAACATGTGTAGTTCCTGAATGGTTGCATAACATATTCTTGGGTTATGGAAATCCTTCTGCTGCACAATGGGCAAACATGCCTGATCTTCTGGAAAGAATAGATTTTAAGGACACTTTTCTTGATGCCGACCATGTTTTGCAAAGCTTTCCAGATTACCAGGTAAATATTATAGCTCAAATTGACTTAAGTGATTTTTTTACATCTTGATCCGAAGGACTAATGCTTTATATTATTTATAGGTCACATTTATCAATCCAGATGGTTCAGAAAACATGCACCCACTCCCTCCCTTTAGGATTAAGCTGTCCAATAAAATGAGGGAAATTAGTCATGCTTTACCTGGCAATGTGAACTCCACTGATTTTACAGTTAAGAACATTACGGCTGATGATGTAGGGTCTCATAAACAAAAAATAGTGGTTGAGATTTATATCCCGGCTGATCCAGGGCCGTATCCGCAAGATAAACCTAAACAGAACTCAGTGAGGTTTACACCCACTCAGGTACTCTTCAAGCCTTCAGCTAAACAATCATATTGCAATTTTGGTGCATATCTAGGCAAGTCTTTAGCATCATGTCTTATGGTAAGCATGCCATTTATGACTACGGAGGAGAGGACTAGTTTACTCTAAATCCAGCTTTGGAAGAAAGTAGAACATTGTGAATTGAGATGGTTATTAGCAGAGGACATTTTTAAGTAGCAACACTAATCATGATACTTTTGGAAAAACATCTAGTTTGAACTGAAGTTTGTATAACTTGAAATTTGGATTTGAATATCAACTTGTTCTAGTAGAACTATGACATTAACTTTCACATTTTCTGGTATAAAGTTACTATCCCCTTAGGTCAGCATGGCAACTTCAATCTGGGGTCTATTATTTTGGAATAGTATATACAGAAAATTAACTTTTCTTTTCAGATTGCTCCTGGATGGAGTGATAGAAGACCATTGACTGTGTATATTTGTTTTCTGATATTGTGTTTCAGTGTGTTTTAGGATGCCTGGGAGTAAGATTAAAATAACGAAGAATTTAAATTATCGCTTGCTATATTTTTGTACCTATGCTATGCACCACGTTTGCCTGTTGGAATGTAATGCAATGTTTTTTATTCCAAGATAAACAAGTATATGATTGAGCTTGAAATTTTGATTCTGGTAATGTTTTTCTATTTGTAGATTGGTGCTATAATATCTGGTATTCAACCTGGGTTGACGATGGTTGTTGGTCCTCCTGGTACGGGAAAAACAGATACAGCTGTGCAGATATTGAATGTTCTATATCACAACTGTCCTTCACAAAGAACACTCATTATAACTCATTCCAATCAAGCTTTGAATGATTTGTTTGAGAAGATAATGCAGGTACTGTCACAGCTTCAAATATTATCTGAATTATGTGTTTTAGATATATACTCCCTCCATTTCTGTAATACTTGTCGTTTTAGGTTTTTCCTAAGTCAAAGTTTTAAAACTTTATGTATTAAAAAACTTTTAAACTATTTGGATTGTGTATATAAAACCCATACATATAAATTCGTCTTGAAAAATATATTCATAATATCATATTTTCATAGATTTTGTAGATAAATTTTATTAGTAATTGATGGTTAAAGTTGCATTTCAAAGACCGTATCAATGTCCAAAACGACAAGTATTATTGAACTGGAGGTAGTACCATTTTTCTTTATTTAATTTATCCAATAATGTCCATTAGTTTGAATGACTTGGTTCCAATGTCTGACTGGAAATCACTAAAATCTTTCTGGTGCTGTCCCTTTTATTTGCAAGATGCTAATTTTATACTTAACCATTTACAATTTTCTTATAAATTAAATTTAAAGGGGAAATGAGGGAGTATTGTCTGGTTCTCGAGGGCTTTCAGCTGAAATGATCTGATGCATGTTATTCTTCATATAATTGTCTTGATGCTTGTTATTCTTCATCTGGTTATCAAATGTAACTTGTTTCTTTCAGAGGGATGTGCCTGCTAGGTACCTTCTTCGTCTTGGTCAGGGTGAGCAAGAGCTGGCAACTGATCTTGACTTTAGTCGCCAAGGTCGTGTCAATGCTATGCTGGTTCGACGACTAGAGCTGCTAGGTGAAGTTGCAAAGCTGGCAAGATCCCTTCATCTTCCTGAAGATGTGAGCTACACCTGTGAAACTGCCGCATACTTTTGGTTATTGCATGTTTATGCCCGTTGGGAACAATTTTTGGCTGCCTGTGCTCAAAATCAAGACAATCCCTCTTTTGTTAAAGACCGGTTCCCATTTTTGGAGTTCTTTTCAGATACCCCACAGCCTATTTTCAATGGTGAGTCCTTTGCGAAAGATATGCATGCAGCCAAAGGTTGTTTTAAGCATCTTTCTACCATATTCCAAGAGCTGGAAGAGTGTAGGGCCTTTGAGCTACTCAAGTCAACGGCAGAGCGAGCAAATTATCTAGTGACTAAACAAGCCAAAATTGTTGCCATGACCTGTACTCATGCAGCATTGAAGAGGAGAGACTTTCTTCAATTAGGTTTCAAATACGACAATTTGCTGATGGAAGAAAGTGCACAGATATTAGAGATAGAGACTTTTATACCAATGCTCCTGCAGCGACAGGAAGATGGCTATGCTCGTCTCAAACGTTGCATTTTAATTGGTGATCACCATCAGTTACCCCCAGTTGTGAAGAACATGGCTTTTCAGAAGTACAGCCACATGGATCAGAGTCTCTTTACACGGTTTGTTCGTCTTGGTGTCCCATATATTGAGCTCAATGCTCAGGGTCGTGCCAGACCTAGTATCGCGAAACTTTATAATTGGAGATACAGAGAACTGGGAGATCTGCCTTATGTCCGTGAGGACGCCATCTTCCATAAAGCTAACTCTGGGTTCTGTTACGAGTATCAGCTAGTTGATGTTCCTGATTACCGTGGCAGAGGCGAATCTGCTCCTTCTCCTTGGTTCTACCAGAATGAAGGGGAGGCCGAGTATATTGTTAGTGTTTATATCTACATGCGTCTGATTGGATACCCCGCCAAAAAGATTTCGATATTAACGACTTACAATGGTCAAAAGCTTCTCATTCGTGATGTTATTAACAGAAGATGCAAGCCATGGAATATTGAGCCACCTAGCAAGGTAATCTATACTAACACAATGATTGTAATGTGTTTGTAAGCTGACAATCTTCTCTGTTTTTTTTTTTGCTGACAATTTCTATTGACATGCAATATGTAGGTCACCACAGTGGATAAATTCCAGGGTCAACAAAATGATTTCATTTTATTATCTTTTGTCCGGACCCGTTTTGTCGGCCATCTTCGTGATGTTAGACGACTTATTGTGGCAATGTCCCGAGCTCGTTTGGGCTTGTATGTGTTCTGCCGTCGTTCACTCTTTGAACAGTGCTATGAATTGCAGCCAACGTTCCAGCTTCTACTCCAAAGGCCTGATAAGCTTGCACTGAACCTTGAGGAGTGCACACCATTTACAGAGCGACCTTTGGGGGAAACTGGAAATATTCATTACATTACTGGTATTGAAGATATTGGACACCTAGTGAACTTCAGACTGGAACATCTTCGGCAGGTACTATTTACTCAGTAGCCAGTGAACCTCTGTTTGCAAAAGTTCAATTCTCTTTCTTCTGTTTTAATTTTTTCCTCTTGACAGATGCAATACATGCAATATTATGCACCTCATGCAAATGCTGATGCAACCCCTTCTGAAAATGGCAATACGGGTAGTTATATGCATAAGGCAAAGGAGGGCATGGTGGAACAAAATGGCGAGGCAGGTGATGCGGTGGATAATAATAAGATAGGGGAAGACACTGTTGAGGCAAAGGGTGATATGATGCAGGAAGGAAGTAAGATGGAGGAAGACAACATTGAGGCAAAGGGTGACATGATGGATGAAGGAAGCAAGAAGATGGAGGAAGACAATATTGAGGCAGAGGGTGACATGATGGAGGAAGGAAGCAAGAAGGATGAAGGAAATGCTGAGGCAGATGATGTGGTTATTGAGGACAAGATGGTGGAAGAACAGTGACGGATCTAATCCTAGGAGGACTAGAGCATCTGTTCTATTACCACATGGGCGATTTGTGTATATTTTTAGGTTTTTGAAGCACACTATCAATTGTAAGAGTTACTGAGATAAAACGACAGGATGGATGAAGAAAATGTGGGATCAAAAGACAAAAGCCGGGAGCCGGGAGCAAGAATGAGCTTTGAAATAGAGGCTAACAACCTTGATTTTTCCTTGCTCGCAAATCTTGATTTGGAACAGCAAATATTCAGCTGTGATCACATAAATGCCTGATAGGTGTGGGGAAGGTGAACCAAACACTGACGAGGGGCTCCTGCTGGAGCAGTGGCGAGTCTATGCAGGGGGACGCTGCATTTTTTTCTAGCCCACGGCGTCATTCATGTGGATTGCTCGGTTATTAACTTATTATTGTGATGCTATTTGCGGTAGCATGTACAAAAGTTTGACCTGAGGCACGCGCCAGAGCAGCGGGAACACTGTTGTTGTGCTATTCTTGTATAACTCGATTGTTTTGTGATTCGGGCTTTGATGAGCATTTTTGAGGGTAGCCTATTGTTACCGTTGGATTTTGTAGCTCCTAAGCACTAAAAATGCGGATCGTCTTATCTGATGTATTCAATTAGCTCCTTCCTCTTATTATACTAACTGGACTTTTGTATGCTGAGTACATGGTTAATTAGATTTGTGCTGCCGCAAAGTGGCTATTATGGAAATATGCCATAAAAGTATGAAAACTACTCAACCTCTCAAGGTACGGTCCTGCATCGCTCCTCTCAAGATCTCACCATGTCCGGTGGTGGCTGTGGTGATTTTTTTTTTTCCTGGCCTGGGTGCCTGCAGAACATCAAAGCTGCATCATAACTTGATAAGTAGGCTGTAATATTATGAAAATTTGCTAATTTTAAAGTATTTTGTTTTAGTATAAAGTGTTGCATGTTTTTTTTTAAAATTTTAAAAACAACCCAAAGGTAATTTTTCAATTTATTAAAGAGGGAAAAATGTTTAAGATGAATTTTGATAATTTTCACATATTTTCCCCAAGCAATTTAGTATTTTTAGTAATTCGAAAACCTAAATCAACTTTTTTATTCTTGGTAAAAAGGAAATATGGTTTTATTTATTTTTGGAAGAGATGATTGGCGCAATCTAGGTCGTCCATGTGTGCACATGCACAATGTAGACTGCCGGATGTCGCTTATTCAAGCGAACTAGTACACTGGCATCTCGGGTGTTAGTTGAGGCGTTATGCCCGTCTCCATGTCGTTAGATCACCACCGCCTTGTCTCCAACTCTGCGTCAGACTCAGGTGGGTCAGGTGAGCCATCGCGGGCCATGCCTGGGAGTTTGCACTGAGCTAGGGATTCACGACCCTATTTAAGGCATGAAGGAGCTACGCAGAGCCATGAGGAAGCTGCTGCCAACAACTCAGGCTAAGGACGGTGGCACAAGGAACACGAAGGGGGCATTTTGGGTTTGAGAACTTCGGTGAGCAATCTCATCATCTTCAGTGACTCTCGCACCTTGATTTTTTTGGTAGCCTTGTTTTGTCATTATAATCTTCATCATGAGCTTGGCTAGGATGAAAGAGCATTGGAGAGTCATGGTTGTTGAGTCCGAGCGCCACCGGTGTCATTGGGGGTTGCAAGAGCAGTCAAAGGGTCCTTAAAATCATCTCGTTGCCGACGGCCATTGGTGAGAGGTTTGGTCAAAGAGAGTTTGCCAAGTCGAGAGCTAGCTGTAAGAACAAGCCGTGTGCAATTTGGTGCACGGGAGCACCAAATCGAGAAACTCCGACAAGGCCGCTGTCATGTTGGTGAGTTCTCCGAAGTGGGTTCTAGTTGTCGGAGTGTCGAGACAATGTAGCTTGATCTTGGCAGTTGGTTTCAAACCGTGTGGTTCAACTCTAAATGAAGTTGGGTCAGAGCGATTCGGAATGGGTCGATCCAGGACGGGTGAGTCGGTCTGGTTTTGGTAGAGAGAGATAGATAGAGAGGGGGGAGATAGAAATTATATGGCACCGGGTGCGACGGTGGCACCCGGAGAGAGATAGGGAGAGAGTGGGGAGGAGATAGACAGAGAGAGAGGAGAGAGGTAGGCACATAGGCACAACACTGGGTGCCGCCAAATTTTTCATGGGTTGTGGCCGATTACAATGCGATGGAAAAGGATGGTTCGGCCAGCATAGTGGCCGATTTCATCAGACAGCTGTTGTGAGTATTATTGTTAAAAAAACCCTCCTCAACGGGCTATTTTGTACTTGGAATTTTAATGCAAAATCAAGCTTTCTAGACGGGCTATTTTGTCGCTGAACATCTTGAAAGCTGAGAAACCTGGAAGAGATTCAGAAAAAAAAAAAACAAAACAAAGAAACAACGTCATACATGGCAAAGCCTGAGATTGATGCACGCGTTGTCGCACGAAACAAAACAGGGATCAAAATCAAATTATCTAGATAGGACTGAAAATCAAATGTTAGTCGTTGGCAGGCATGCAGGTCAGCGTATGCATATGTTGAATTCTGTCTAATTGCCATCTGTCAATTATTAGTCCCGGTTGAAATTGCGCATGACAAGGAGATGGATCGATGTTGCCACCCGTGGCTGTCAGGGAGACTATTCACGTGAGACTATTCACTAAATTGCACTCCTACACATACAATCGTCCAACTTTCGATGGAAGGCTGTCAGGAAGACTATTCACTAAAATGCACACGTATTGCTATCCAACTTGCTATGCAAGTTCAGAGTACATGTCTGCAGCTAGGCTGATCGCCAGAAATTGTGAGATCAGGTTAACGTGATATTAATTAGTTAAGTATTATTTATTTTTACAGAGTGATATTTAAATTTGAAAAAGTAATCGTACATATACTTTTACTATTAATTTTTTTACATAATATATCATCAACTTTTATAAAATAATATTATATAAAAATACCAATTCTTTCGTACATAAAATACATATAATTTGACAAATTGTTGATCAAGGTTTTACAAAGTTTAATTTTTTATGTCAAACAGTATATTATAAAAATAAACAGAGAGTACATTGGATTGCCTATTATTCTAAGGTAACACTAACAAATTAATTAAGAACGAAATACCTTCATACAGTGAACTTGCCCATAAACACTGGTGATGGAGGCACCCATAGTACCCCAGGCATTTGGTAAACCTGCTTGGTTCATGTACCACATTTTTTTGACCAAACTTGCCTATGGTTTGGCGATCAAATTCTTCGCCACGCACTTTGGCAATTGTAGAAAAGTTCTCCATACTTTTCTGAACGTGTGGGGTCAGACTGGCTATGAACCAAATTCATCTAACTAGATCAGACTTGTGCTTAATTTGAGGTGTGGCAAAGAATGGTAAGCTATGTCTGAAAATCAGCTTGCTTAAAAGTTGTAGAAATTGGATATGAGGTTGATAAACGAGGCTGAGGGTAAAAGCAGTACAAATTTGGATCGGAGGTTGATGAATGAGGCTGAGGCATACGTGACACGACATAGCTAGTGCCCACAGCCTCATTCGTCGGCTCGTAGCAACAACGACACCACCTGCGCTGTGTATAAGCGTGGAAGAATATATATATATAAGCTGAGACGTCGCTGAACAAATCTGACGAATTTACACATATCTGTTTTGTCAAACATTTGCAATCAATGGCTTCTTCGCTTTCGTCTTGACAGAAACGAAATTTGTTAGTGCGACACATTGGCTCAGAGTTGCAGGGAGCTCGGTACGTGGCACGTACGGGGAGAGATGGACGGCTAGGCGGCGCGACGACATGCATCCTCGACGAGCTCAGCCGCGTGGCGAGCGCGACGCCGTCCTCGACTGGCACGACGAGCTCAGCGGGGGCGATCTAATGAGTTATGACCACCGGCCGGTAGATTTCAAAGTGCATGTACGCTAGTATTAAATATAGATTATATTAATTTTATAAGTTATACTATAGCTCATCCGTTGAAGAAGTCAGCTAGCTACGAGGATATCAACTCGACACTTTGCTTATGTGGAAAAGAGAAAAAGAGAGATAAAAATAGGCTACCTACTAACTTACGGCTAGTCTATAACTGATTCCAATGTGCATGTACACTATTAAATTATCTTCAATGATAGAGCCAATTACTAGATATAAACAAGTTCTACGCCATTTATAAAATAGGACACGCAGTCGGGGAGATCACAGACATTTGCCACATATGTGGTGTGTTGATGAGGGCGTCAATGCATTAAGAGTGGATGAGTGTAATACCTTTGCTTATTGAGATGTGAGGCTCATGTGACCCTTGTGATTGGTTGTGGTGGAATAGTACCGCCTTGTTAGTCTAGACAAAGTTTTAGTAGCATATAATGACTACTAGACCCAAAAATAGCACTACTGATTAACATCTTCAAAGTGGAGCTTATTCATTCAGCCACACACATAACTACAACTAAAACAGATTATTCATTAAGTTTACGCTGTTGCTCCTACGTGGGCGCCTGCGTTCCGACGGTGCTCGCTTGCTTGGGGCGACGCTGCTGCACGCTCGCATCGAGCGACGCTGCTTTTCAGCGTTCTTTGCGCGTTGCTGCTCACCGCCCTTTCCATGCTTCTGCTCATATTCTTTGCTTTCATTGCATGACGCCGCTACTCATCGCCGCCGACGACGCTGCTCTTCGTGCGCCAACGCCGCTGTTGCGCCGCCCGATGTGGCCTGCTGCTGCCCGCCGCCGCCGATGACGTTGCTCACCGCCGCCCCTAGACGGGCCGTCGATCAACTCTTCTCTACCTCTCTAATTTGCTCGATTTGTAGCTTACAGAGTTGTTTTTCACTTTTTTTATACTGTTTTTTCAGTACTTCTGTGCAGTGAAATTTCTGTACAATCGTACTGAAAAAAGGAGCGCCTGCACGAAACGTAAAACGCAGGCGCCTGCATTGTAGTCGGCCCCTTAAGTTTAGCCACTCCGAACATTTCATAACTCTTTTGGGTGAAGTGAGGCCGAAAACTGAAGAGTGGTGTTATGCATGCGTGGGTCAACCCCATAGTTAGGCTACATTCTCAATGAATTTGGGCCACGGTGTTACAGAAATTCGACAAGTTCTTGAGTTGTATTTAGGACCTAGCTTGTCTTAGATCTTTTCTTTTCTTTGTTTTTATAAGCTCTTGTCTAAGAGAGATGTTCTTTGTGCTCTTAGATAGTTCATCCATTCCATGATAAGTGGGTAGGCCTTATTGATCACATTTGATCCGTAGAAACTCATAAGCAACATTTGGAACAAATTTGGGAGAAAAAAAAATTCATGTTTTATCAAGCTCTAATTCGTTGGTTCTGATTTATGATGTGCAACGGTGCTTGTTACTTTCATATATTTATGATGTGCATGTTATTATTGCTGGATTGGACTCTTAACTTCCAATTATATTTGTGATAAAACTTTCGTCAGTTATAACCTAGAGCCACAATTTAAAATCTATCTCATGTTTTTTGTCTGGAATTCTTGTCTAAAAGGGGTTGTAATCTTTTTTTCTTTGGCTTAATTTTTGGACGAAGGTGATTCTTTTTTACTTAGATCCAAGAATTCCATATCTACCTTCCGTAAAAATTTGAAGTGCATATCAATCACGGTTTCGGAGCTACGGTGTTTTGTTCTTTGTGTAAAAGAGATCGTTATTTTCAACCTTTTTTTAGACTTGATCCGGATTTGATTTTTGGTGGGTGTCCGTGTGACTTCTTGTTCCATCTACGATTCAAATTTCAAATTCAAAAGATTCATAGTTTAAAAGAAATGATTTTTTGACCAAGATATTTTTCTGTTGGATGTTTCATTTTGCTTTTCAGAAGGAGTTTGGCTTGTCCTTTTATTTCTCTAAGATTCTTTTAGAGATTTTTTTTGACCTTCATCACAATCCGTTGATTTAATCTCATGCCATATAATCTATGGTTTGATTTCAGCACTCGCTTCTTCTTACGCTAGTGTGTGGATCAGACAGTCACCGCGAAGTTTCGTGAAGCCGTGAAGGCTTGCTTTTGTTTATGTTTACGCTATTTTGCCTTTATTGTGAGGATACTTTTGGGACGTGTTATTAAAGAACACGTTCTTTTATTTGGTGTCTACGTAACCCCCTCTAATCGTCCTTCTATGTGGTGTCTCGGAACAATGGTTACCATAGCATGTAGGTATCACGCGGGGTGGTACAGGTGGCGATGAATAGATTGATCGGCTCAGAAATGGAAATGCTTCTCCACTGGGGCTTGGAAAAAAAAAAAGCTCGCGCCTTGGCTTGGGTTCGGACAAGCTCGGCTCGTCTCGACGCGACTCGATGGTGTAAACGGGCTCGATCCGAGGCAAGCCTGTTTTTGACCGAGCTTGGCTAAGCCAGGCTCAGTTCGGCTTGTTTACTGAATATGATTGGAAAAGGCTATAGCTCGTGGCTCGGTTCGATGACTCAGATTGTTTTTTGACCGGGCTCAACCGAGGCAGGCTTGCTCAGCTCGTTTCCAACCCTATAATGTCTACCCGTACAGGGAGTTTCTGGCACCCTCTCCTCTCTCCCGGTGTCTTTCTCCTCCACTACGCCTCTCCTCTTTCCCTTCACCAGAGTGAGCCGGTCCCGTCCCAACGGTTGTGAGTAACCCTGGCCCCAGCATCCGACCACGCTGGCGCCCAAAGAAGCTAGTGCGCCAGCCGTCTACGCTGCGTTGAGAAGCCGTTGGAGCCACGCCAAGTCGGGTCGAGTCGTCGTCGCCACTACCACGGCTTCTTGGGCACTGCCGAGGTTGCACACCGATAGGGAGATGGTCGCCAACATCGGAGCTGTCGCTACGGCCATCATCGCCCTATCGAAAGTTACGCCGAGATGTCTTTGGAGGCTGTTTTGAGCAGCGCCCGCGCCATGGCGGGCTCGCCGATCGGCGTGATCGCCACGGGAGTAGAGGTCACCGGCGCGATCTTCTGGGCATGCCCGGCTGGTCCGAGTGAAGGGAAGGAGGAGAGAGAGGAACATGTGTGTGTGTGGGTGTGGCGGGGGGGGGGGGGATCCTCTGCCGTTGTTACTCTAACAACACATGCCTTTAGTACTAAAAGCTGCTCGCATGCCGCTCTCCGCTCCCGCACGGCCCAGTTTCAGCACACAGCAAAGCCCACCAAGACCAAAGCTTCAGTACAACACGGTTACAGAGTGACAAAAAAAAACAGTGTAACATCTATTTGCATGCAAAATCGAAGCTCTTGCATGCACAAAATATTCTCAAAGTGATTAAAATGGATTCATAACATCTATAGAAATATTATAGAGCAGGTTTGACAGGTTCATATTATCAGAGTTCAGGTGAAATTTTAGAGATCTTGTACTGAACTATTTCTCCACCACATATATACTTCAGGTCACAGACTTTCAAGTGACACATATTCAGACTTTAGATAACAAGAAGTGGCTAAATCAAACTAAAAGGTTATCACCAATATTGACAAAAGCTAGCCAGCTATGTTATCAAAAGGATTCCTCCAAAAGAAACTCTAACACCGGTTTTGACAAAAGCTAGCTAGGTTATCAAAAGGATCTGTCCATCATTTCTCTCTTTCTTGAAGTAAACTTTCATTAGCGAAATCTTCACCATTAGAGTCACTCTGCATAAGAATATGGTATTCAAATTAAAAAAACATTAGAAAAAAAGGACCAATATTTTTAAAGTAGAGACAAAGTACTATTTTTTTACCATCAACAGCTGCATATAACTACCAATGTAATCTTCTTGTTGAAACATACGTGTGTCACACTCAAACCTTGATTGTACCGGTTGATTGGTGTCCTCAATTTTCTTCCCATTGTCTTCCTAATTAGTGTCATTTTGAAAGAGAAAATTGAGTATACTTCCAGTAAGAAAAACAGCTAGCATAAGAACTATACCTATGACAGTTGCATATGAACTATACCTGTGACATATTTCTGTTGGACTGTTTCTTTTTGTTTTTGTTTTCTCAGTCCAACATTTTTTGCGCTTTGATCCACCCTTTTGAACATTTCTTTCCTTTAAGCCAACAATGTGTGCGAACTTCTCTCCCACTTGACAATCTAACTGGTCCCCAATCTGATTTGTGCCATCATTTGTAGATTCTCTGATTTTTTCTTCCACCTCTCTAAATAAGTTGTCAAGTGCATTATCCACTAATGTGACACATACTTCATAATCAGAAGCTCTAGAGGCCAAGGCAGTGAATTTGTGAGATAGAAATTTAAAACAACGTGAAGCTTCTAACTTAGGATTTTCTAAGACCTCGCTTCCATTAATGTCTTGAACAAATGTGCTTCGAACTCCTCTTGTCCATCGCTTCAAAATATACTTATCAGGCAATTGCTTAATGTTTATCAGGTCAAGAACTTTCAATTGATGGGCACATGGTATTCCAATTTTATCAAAGAGCCGGCAGCTACATGAAACAGTTTGTTCAGCAATATTGCTTCCAACAGTTTGCACTTCTTCAACAAAAGATTCTTGAGCAGTAGCTTCAATTCCAACGGTGTATTGGTTACTACCAATTGATGGCCTAGCATAAGCCACTAGTGATCTTTCATACTCACCTTGAAAAACTTTAAATATTTGAGGTGTATATATCTTGCTTGCTTGTAGCAACATAGGCGTCTTCATTTGTAGTCGTGGCAATTTTCTCCTTGAGTCATACTCAGATTCTAATTCTTTATTCCTCTTTTCTTGGACGACCCTTTCAAAGTGCTTGAAAAACCAAAGAATATCCAAGGTTGCATTCAGATAGTTTTTCAAACTACTATTGAAGTTCTCACTTAATTATGTGCTCCTCATTCCCAATGTGAATACATCATTCATATAACATGCTGCCCACTTTTCTTTTACATTGTAAATACTATCTAACCAAGTCTCCTTCTGCACTTTACCTTGCATACTATTAAATGCTTCTTCAAATGCTGCAACATCCTCATACTCATACATACAAGCACTAAAGTCCTTGAGAATACTTGACCCTTCAACCATAGTGCGGTTCAAATGCTTGATTGCATTTTGATGTATGTGCCAAGTACATAGCCCATGCCATTTGTTTGAAAATGCAGCTTCAATTGCTATTCCCATTATAGCATCTTGGTCAGTAAATATTGTCTTAGGCTCTTTATGACTATGACAATTCAAGAAAGTATTGAATAGCCATTTAAATGTTCAATTGTCTCATCATACAACAGGGCAGCACCAAAGATAGTGGTTTCTCTAAAATGATTAAAACCAACAAACAAACCAAATGGTCGATATTCTTTATTGGTTTCAAAAGTAGTATCAAAAGTCACTACATCACCAAAGTGGGCATAGTCAATAATCCTTTTAGCATCTGCCCAAAATATATTTGTTACTTGTTTCTCATCCTTATCCATTTGCAAAGCATAATGAAATGATGGATTTGTCGCAATTTTATCTTGGAAGTACTTTAGCAAACTAGCAGATTCACCCAACCTTAGCTCCCTTTGACGCTTAGTCCGCACATAATTTCTGAGATCACAAGTAGTGTAGCTAAGGTTGGATGATCCACCAACTTGGCAACTAGCCAATTCATGTGTTGCCTTAGGCCTAATCCCAGAATCATTAGCCATTTCAATTTCAGTAGCTTGTACTTCTGAGATATTTCATTGTGAAGGCATTAAATGAGTTGTCTCTGTTAAGTGAAGCACATGGTTGTGTTCAAGTTTCAAAACATGCAACTCATAGCATTCTAAAATCCTATCAAAGAGAATTCCCATACGAACACCACATCCAGTTCTTGTTTCATCTCGAGGAAGTTTTGTCAAATGATCTCTCTTGTCTTCTGCTCGATATCCTTGATTGGAGCAAACAAATCTAGCTGATGTAACTATTTTATCAACTGTACTTTTGTTGTCGTATTTCTTCCTGACATTGAAGCCCACTTGACCTCCATAAAAAACCCAGAACTTCCAAGCATCATCGACGGTACTAAAGGTCATGCCTATTTGAGGCATCCAAGTAGGCTTGTTATTTGTGCTGCAAAATAAAATGCAGATTATCATGTTAAAATGTAACTGAAGATGAATCGGTAGGAACAAAATGCCAGTAAAAATAGAGATAAGGCACCAACTTATTAAAGGGCTTGAATTGAACAGATTTTCCCTCAAGAGAGGAATCCGGTAGTACCGGTGTGTCATCCTTATTTGTCCCCAATGATGTTGGTGATGAATCATTTTTTTTTTTGAGTTAACGGGTAGGAGCTCTGTCATTTCATTAAGTAGGAGAGAAAAACAATTTACAAGAGAGAAAGAGGGAGGGAAGAAAGCCCGGCCAAGGTTAAGGCCAGGCAACCACCACGCCTGAGGGCATCGGCTACAACGACAAGGTCTGAGGCCGCCGGAGATACAACGCGGCGGAGAAAACACTAGCAGCCAACCACCAAGACCAAAGGCGACGCCTTCAACAAGGGAGCGACGCAAAACACGACGTCGTCGTAGGGGAGCTTTCGCTCGGGTAACTTCAGGGCAAAACGACCACCATGACGATGCCTTCAAGAAGGGAAACGGCGCCGAGGCGTCGCCATCGCCAGCCCAAGCGGAAGCCTAGGCAGGGTTTTCACCTGTCGCAACTGCCCTGAAGCCATGGTGGAGGACGAAGCTAGAACCGACGAGCGCAGCCACCGCGCCACGTCACCACAGCCACGCGAGGGGGCCTGGCAGCGCGGGACGCCAACCAAGCGAACCTCGGGGCACAGCTGGAGAGAGGCCATCGAAGCCACCCCCCTCCACGAACGCCTGACCTAGGAAGCCGACCGCCGATAGCCTACGACAACACCAACACCGCCGAAGGACCCACACCCCTGACCCGCAAACCGGCCGAGCCACCAACGCCAGGGACATGCCTCCCCCGCGCAAGCTGGACACCCATCAGCTGCCGCGAGGAGACCGATCCCGACCGCAACCTCTCCAGCAGAGAGGGAGAGAGGCGAGGGGGGGGGCTCAGCCGGACGCCACTGCACCGGCAAGGGGAAGGGGAGGGCCGGAAGAGAGCGACGGCGAGGAGAAAGGGGCGCCCCCAACCGGACCGCCTCACCTCAGAGGGAGAGGAGGAGAGGGGGCACACAGCCCGAGCGGCAACTCGCCAGGAGAAGGGAGCAGCAGGGGCAGCGGAAAGGCTGTCGTCGAGGAGAACCAGGAAGGAGGATGGGAGGGGACGGAGACCTGGAGGAGGGCTGGCCACTGCCAACCGGGGACGAAGGGGAGCCACAGCGGGGATGGCGGCAGCGATCAATGCCGACGGCGCCCGTGTCCCAGTCCAATGGCGGCTACGAGATCGAGACGGAACACCGCCAGATCTGCCAAGACGGGCCCCGGACCGGCCACTGCATGCAGCCGCCGTCTAAGGTGCAGCGACGACGGATCCGGCCGCGGAGCGAGCCACCACACCGCAAGACACGCGCCGAGCCGCAGCCCAGCGAGGCAAGAGAGGGGGAAGGAGGAGGAGAAGAAGAGGCAGGGGGTAGGGGGGAGGGGGCCGCCGGCGGCGGCGGCCGGCGGGAGCTCCGGCGAAGGGGCTAGGCGAAGGAGAACAGGGCGCCACCCGAGTCGCCTTAGCTGGACGACGCGGGGGCCTCTGTTCCTGTCGCAACCCCGGCTTCACCGGAATCCACTCACAATCCATTGCTAGTCCCAGAGATCAATGCTAGCAACTTGTGAGCGACAATTTGTTGAACATCATCACACAGTCATAATAACTAAGAGAAATTACATATTATGCAAAAGTAATTGTTACACAACTACTTATTACACTTGTTTGATTAAGGATGACATAATAATGTCCATAATATACCAGAGTGCGGAAATTTAAATATGCATCGGAAAAGTATGATGATGCTCCAATCCGACCCTTGAGCGCCACTAATCCTCATCAAAGTCGAACAAGATCCTCCGATCCTCGTAGATACACCGGACCTAATCCTTCTCCGAATACAAATTTATCCGTGGTTTTTGTATAGTGAGTACACGGCTACCCAAAGAAGAGTCCTTATAAATGATGCAAGGATATAAACAAGAATAGGGTGGCTATTTTGCATAAACACCTACACTAGTCAATATTAATTAAAGTGTTGTAAAACAATTTGTAGAGCAATTAGTATTGATCTGAGACTCCCAAAGATAACACGCAGAGCTCGGCTTCAAAGCCCCTATGAAGAACAAGACTTGCCTCGATCAACTCAAACTACACCAACCCATCAAAGTTAATTATTAACACATGAGACTACCATGTACGACCTTCCTCCCTCCCATAACCGTGGAGCGGCTATCATGATAGTTTTAACTCTGCAGTGTAGCACACTTTACCCATAAGCCGAGTGAAACTTTTGTGTCTTAGCTCTTCCTTAGGAGCCTGCACCAAGTAACAATACAAGGCGATTCATTAGTTCCTCTCATACACCGATACCCCTCTAAGGTTTAGCACTCGGGCCCCTCTTGAGCCAACGGACCGCAATTCGATCTTTTCAAAGTAAAGTGTGTTAACAGTCTTCCCTAACTACTAAGCCAGACTAGCACATGTTGGCCGACATGCTAATGCTAGCACTTATGGTTGCGCTTGTATGGTTTGGCCGGATAAGCACACGCCCAAAGTCCTTAGACCAAGGTGACTACCTCCAACAATCCACATTCCACAAAACCACCCGACTATGCCACCTTTAGTCAACACACGCCACGTGGGTTTTAGTTGATTAGGTTAAAGTAACTCAAGATCTCCGGTCATACCAAGTCACAAGATTAATAAGTGATGAACCTAAATCAACTACCAACCCACGAGCACTAGCAACTATGCACAAGGATAGGCTAGGAAAATAACTAAGGCGACAACAAAGCAGTTAAATTCACGGGGTCAATGACGCAGGTGTGAATATTAGGTTTCTACCCTTCCCATCATTTTATGCATGAGAAAAATAAAACAATAAACGGGTGAGTTTTGTAATTTGGGAGAGCAAGATGCAACTATCTTGCCTTGGTAGTACTCGGTCTTGCGGGCCTCCTTGAGCGGCTCTGCAGTCCTCCCGATCAACAACACGGACGATCTACGCGTATATGCATATGTGCAAGAAACAGCAAAACAATCAACAGAAAATATAGCTCAATAAAATATATAAAATTATAGGGATTTATGGAAAATAATGGCTCTGAATCACCTAATTTGGAGTTCGGATGCTCTGGAACAATTCTCGAAAGTTTTGGATAAATCGAAAAACTCGAAAAGATTAAACCGGTTAAACCAGAGAAAACCGGCGAATCAGCGAACCGGCGGGGCTCAAGCAGCGATCTTGGCGGCATGGCCAAGGACACGCGGGCGGCTTATGGCTGGTGCGCTGGGCGACGGCCGACGCGGGCGGCGACACGCGCGCGACGGGCGGGAGACGACGGCGGCGGCGACGCGCGGCCTTGACGCGATCGGGCAACGGCGACGACCAACGGCGTGGCGACGCGGCGGCGGCGGCGAGGCGACGGCGGTGACATGCGCGCGGGCCGAGGCGGGCTGCTGGGCTGTGGCGGGCGCTGGCTGGGCGCGGCGGATCCGGGCGGCGGCGCGGTTGGCGAAATTGCCGTGGCGAGGCGGATCGGCGGCGGCGGCGGCGGCGTGCTAACTCCGGCGAGCTCGATTGGGCGTGTTTCTCCACCGATTTGGATGATCCGGTATCCATCTGGACCGCCTCGACGAGATCTTCAACATGGCACCATCTAATCTTGAGTTTGGGCACGGCATGAGAGAGATCTGTAGAAAAGTGTTTGATGGGGAGGATTTTGGCGGCTAGGGTTTGGGACTTGAGGATTTCGTGATGGGGGTTGGGGCAGGGTCTTGGGTGGTTTATATAGTGTCTTGGACGACCTGGGTTGGGCCTTGGGCTAAGAGGGGTTGGATTAGGACTCGAATTCTAATCCGGTAGAATTCAAATAGGCTTCGGCTTGTTTAACAAGAAAACAGAGTTTCCTTACTGGATTGGGCTGAAATTTGGAGGGTAATTCGGATTAGGCTACAAAAAGGTCCCTTCCAAATTTGAGCACGAGATTCCCTCGTTTGCTCATTATTTGATGGATTTGACGAGCTCCCGACAAGACGGCAAAACTCCAAGGAATCACGAGCTAGCTTTGGAATTTGGATATGAAATTTGGAGGGTTGCTTTATGATGGCTTCAAAGAATTACTGGAATTGTTTCAGAATTTTTGAAAAAGGTCTTCTAGGGTTTTGGCTTAAACCTTAATTTAAATTAATTATAACAGGGTTTCGTATATAACAATTCCTTTTAATTTATTTTGGGTTTTCGAAAATACAAGTGACATACGACAAAATAGAGGATGTCACAAACCTCCCCCTTACGGAGAATCTCGACCCGAGATTGAGAGAAATCCGCTCGAACAACTCAAAACTCACCGCAAATCTTCCTGCTTTTTCCCAAGTCGCCTCTGTCTCAATGGTTGGACCATTGGACTTTGCAAAACTTGATAGACCGACTCGGTGCACCTTTACGATACATTCAAAATCTTAAACGGCCTCTCTTTATAGGATGATCCTCTTGCAAATCCATGGCTTCGATGGCATCTCGCTCATCCGCACTCTCGAGACACTTCCGGAGCTAAGATACTTGAAACACATTATGCACTCCATACAATTGCTCTGGCAACTCCAACTGATAAGCAACTTCTCCTCTCCTTCCCGTTATTGGAAACGGACCAATATATCTCGGGGACAACTTCCCAGAGACATGGAATCGACGCAGTCCTTTCATGGGCGAAACCTTTAAATAAAATGGTCTCCAACCTCAAACTGCAATTCTCTTCTTCGCTTATCGGCATAACTCTTATCCCTCGACTGAGCGGTCTTCATCCTTTGCTGAATCATTTTGACTTGATCCTCGGCCTCCTTCAAAGCATCTGGGCCGAATAACTTTCGCTCTCCAGTCTCATTCCAATACAATGGCGTACGACACTTCCTTCCATAAGGAGCTTCAAAAGGCACCATCTGAATACTGGACTGATAACTATGATTGTAGGAGAACTCTGCATATGGCAATGCATTATCCCAACTCTTCGAATCTGACAGAGCCACTGCTCTCAGCATATCTTCCAAAATTTGATTTGTCCTTTCATCGCTGTCGGTTGAGACTAATAGGCACTCTTGAAAGCAAGATGCGTGCTCAATGAGAGAATGAATCTTATCCCAAAACTTTGGCGTGAACGCCTTCCTCGATCCGACACGATCCTCTTAGGAACTCCATGCAGACACACAATCTTTGACATATAGATCTCTGCCAACTTAGCACTATCATACCTTGTCCTCACAGGAATGAAATGAGCCACTTTGGTCAATCGGTCAACGATCACCCATATCGAATCAAAACCTCTCTGGGTTCTCGGCAGGCCCACAATGAAATCCATACCGACTTCTTCCCACTTCCATTCAGGCACTCTCAAAGACTGAAGCAAACCTGCCGGTCTCTGGTGCTCAGCTTTGACTCTCTGGCAAATATCACACAAAGCAACAAACTCTGCCACATCCTTCTTCATTCCCGACCACCAGTATCTCTCTTTCAGATCCAGATACATCTTGGTACTCCCGGGGTGAATAGAATACGCTGAATCAGGAGCTTCTTCCAAAATCAACTCTCGAAGATTCTTTTGATCGGGCACAACAATCCTTTTCTTATCCGTCACAAATCCTGGTACCCTCTCTAAGATTATCCCAACTATAATGTCGAGAATCCCAATATCAACATCTTGAGCCTTCTTGATCTGCTCTTGGAGATCTGACTGCACTTCCATCATATACAGGTGACTATGCACATAACCGTGCGGAACAATCATCAGATTCAACTTCTCCGCTTTTTCTTGAATATGCTTGCTTCTTGGCTTCCGATTTAGAGCATTTGGCAACCACATTAGCTTTACCTTCGTGGTAATAGATACCCACATCATAATCCGCTAACTGCTCCAACCATCCTTTGTCTCATATTCAAATCTGGCTGGGTGAATATATACTTCAGGCTCTTATGGTCCGCATATATTTCGATGCGATTATCAATTAGGTAATGCCTCCATATCTTTAAAGCATGCATCACTGCAGCTAACTCCAAATCATGAGTAGCATAATTCAACTCATGGGGCCGTAGTTGTCGCGAAGCATATGCAACAACTCTCCCTTCCTGCATAAGCACACATCCGATTCCCAACTTCGAAGCATCATAATACACCTCAAAGTCTTTATGAATATCATGCAAAACCATTACCGGTGGCGATGATAACTTCTTCTTCAACAACTCGAAACTATCCTGGCACTGAGCTGTCCACTTGAACTTAACATCCTTCTTTAACAACTGGGTGAGCGGTCGAGAAATCTTAAAAAAAATCCCTCGATGAAACGATGATAATAACCAGCTATTCCAAGAAAACCTCTGACCTTTGTAACCAACTTCGGCACCTTCCATTCCAAAATCTCACTAACCTTAGACAGATCAACGGACACTCCATCCTCCGAGATAACATGACCAAGAAATGCTACCTCCTTGACCCAAAAATCATACTTTGAATACTTGGCATACAACTGATGCTCTCTTAACTTCTCCAACACCAGCCTTAAGTGCTCGGCATGCTCTTCCTCATTCTTAGAATAAATGAGAATATCATCGATGAACACCACGACGAACTTGTCCAAATACTCCATCAGGACCTTATTCATAGCCATCATAAAATGTGCCGGAGCATGACATCACAGTATATTCATATAATCCATATCGAGTAGTGAACGCTGTCTTTGAAATATTCTCTGATCTCAACTTGATCTGATGATAACCGGACCTCAAATCGATCTTAGAAAACACCTTGGCTCCCTTCAGCTGATCAAACAAATCATCCACACGGCAACGGATACTTATTCTTGATGGTCACTTCATTAAGCTTCCGATAATCCACACACATCCTCAGGGTCTTCTCATGCTTCTTCTCCACGAACAACACAGGCGATCCCCACGGAGAAACACTTGGTCTGATAAAGCCCTTGGCTTTCAAATCTTCAATCTGCGTCTTCATCTCCGCAAGCTCTTTAGGATTCATACGGTACGGACGTTGAGAGATAGGCTCCGTACACGAATACAAATCAATGATGAACTCAACCTCCCGATCTGGCAGAATTCCAAGCAAATCCTTAGGAAAAACATCCATGAACTCATTCACTATCGGAGTCTCTTCCAATGGCAGACGCTCTTCTCCGACTCCACGCATCATCTTCAGGTGATACAACTTGACAACTGAGCTTTCTCCTTATACTTACTCAACCAATTCATTCCCAAAATCACTTGGATACCTTTGGAAACGATCATAACCAAATTAGTGGGAAACTTATAACCTTCAATGTCCATATCCACATTTGAACATCCCACATTCGCATTCATTGTCCCACCAGGTGATTGAACAAGCAAAGACTGCCTAAAGGGTACTACCCTCCAACCATTATCAACAACAACCTCTCTTGATATAGAAGAATGCGAAGCTCCCAAATCAAACTGAAACAGGGATTGAGTTTGCCAATAACGTACGAAGAATGACGTCTTGAACATTCTGCACTTCTTCAACCATGACTTGGTTCACACGTCCACTTCCTTGGGGTGTCTTGAATGCACTCCCACGATTCTGCCCTTGAATCAGCTGATGAGCAGGCGTCCCTCCTTGGCTCTGCTGAGGTTGGCCTCCTTATTGAGCGGACAATCATACGATAAGGGCCCTGGCGATGGCACTTGAAACAGTCACACCAAAGAATCAAGTTTTGGCCTGATTCGCACTTGGCCTCGACTTCTGCGGATCGCAAACTTGTTGAAAATTACCTCCTATTTGGGAAGTAAAGGACCGCTTGAAACCCGAGTTCTGAAACTGCCTCTGCTGACTCTGATTCTGCCTGAAACTTGGAGCTTGATAAGTCCTGGGCCTTGAATTGCTGCTAGACTGCCGAGAAGTGAACTTCCTCTTCTTCTCATCATTGTGCTTGCACTGGGCTCCCTCCAGAATACGAGCCCTTTCAGTGACATCGTCGAATGTCTCGCAACGAAGCGGCTTCAGCTGAACACCATACCAAGTGTCAAGCCCTTCAGTGAATCCTCCAGACCTTAGCCTCTTCAGTAGCTACTAAGTCTGGTGCATATCGAGACAACTCGATAAACTTGCTGATATACTGATCAATGGATCTGTTATTCTGGCGCAGTCCCTCGAACTCGTGCTTCTTCTCCTCTTGGATTCTCATCAGAACATGGTGGTTCTTGAAGATCTCAACAAAGTCATCACATCCCATGTTCACATTGTTTGGGTTGGTGGCGCAATAATTCTCCCACCAATGGGCAAGATACTCCTTCAACATATGAGCGTCAGATCGCACACTCTCATAATCATCACGATTAGCTAAGTAGAGCTTATTCTCTACATTCTTTATGTAATCTTATGCTTCTATTGGGTATCCACGGCTGAAAACTCCGGTGGTCGAGTCCCCATGAACTCTCGAACTTAGATCTGCGGCAAACTGGCATTGGCATCGGTGCGGTGGCGGTTCTTGAGCGGCGACATTGACCGGTCTGCTAGGTTGACTATCCCTTGGTCATTGGCTTGACCACACTTGGTCACTTTCATTCTCTGGTCGGTGGTGATCCAGCTCCTCTTGTAGATTGATGGGGATAGGTGAACTCCACGGCCACGACCGACCTCTTCCACGGCATCTTCCTCGCGCCACGAGCTTCACTTCCACACCCTCGGGCCACCATCGGGACGAAAGAATAGGAAAGAAGACTAACCGATGTCGACATCCTTAGAATATAATAGTTTTATAAACGCTTTTATCACTCCATTCAAAGATCCAAATAAGAAGCAACACTCCACATGCTAACGAAAGCATGATCCAAATAAATCCAACTCAAGCATAGTTTACAATCACAAACAACAAATTAGTTGTTATACTATTGCTGTCATTATCAGCTATTTATTCTCCATACATAGGAAGTACTAAAGTTTATTTAGTGAAGAAATCCTTTCTTTTCAAATACCAAATAGAACATTTTTTTTTTTGAAAGTGTACGGACTGTACGAAAAGGAAAAATAGTAAAATACTGTACCGCACAAGTTTTTTTTTTAAAAAAATTTTCCTTCTTCATTTTTTTTTTCAAAACATTTTCCAACTTACCTCGATCCTCGTACATCATCTTCCTTCAGTTTTTATTTGTAGTGGCGGGTCTTGCATCATCTTCCTTCGATCTTCTTGTCGTTGCATAAATTAAAGGCAAAGCGATACACCAAACAATTTACTACTAAATAACTAGATACTACTATTAACCTAGTTAATGAATATCCGTATCTCACATAGAAAGCCAAAATTTGATACGGTATACTCCACACAAAAATATATAATAATTTGTTTTACTATGCGACTTCTACACTTAATCTTTTGAAGGTGACGGCTCTTCATCTTCATGAAGTAGTCTTTCGTTTCTTCTTTCCTTCAACGACAGTCTCTTCTTCTTCTTCGATGTTGGTGTTGGAATCAATATAACTTCTTCTTCAACAAATTGGGTCCAGCGACTAAACTTTGAATTATGGGGTGGATAGAACAAAACTTTCTAAGATGAAAGAATAGACAAGGATAGGATGAAATTTAGAAGATGAGTAGGGAAGAGTGAAAGCAAAGAATTCCTAGCTAGTAGAGAGATACTAGACTTTAGAAAGATCAGAAAGTAGCAAAGGAGTTTAAACACAATTTTTATTGCAAATAAATCCTTAAGGTTTAGAGGTCGACTAGCTACGCTTCCTAGGGTCAACCTGGCTCTGATACCAACTTTTGTCGCAACCCCGGCTTCACCGGAATCCACTCACAATCCATTGCTAGTCCCAGAGATCAATGCTAGCAACTTGTGAGCGACAATTTATTGAACATCATCACACAGTCATAATAACTAAGAGAAATTACATATTATGCAAAAGTAATTGTTACACAACTACTTATTACACTTGTTTGATTAAGGATGACATAATAATGTCCATAATATACCAGAGTGCGGAAATTCAAATATGCATCGGAAAAGTATGATGATGCTCCAATCCGACCCTTGAGCGCCAGCTAATCCTCATCAAAGTCCAGAACAAGATCCTCCGATTACGTAGATACACCGGACCTAATCCTTCTCCACGAATACAAATTTATCCGTGGTTTTGTATAGTGAGTACACGGCTACCCAGCAAGAGTCCTTATAAATGATGCAAGGATATAAACAAGAATAGGGTGGCTATTTTGCATAAACACCTACACTAGTCAATATTAATTAAAGTGTTGTAAAACAATTTGTAGAGCAATTAGTATTGATACAGACTCCCAAAGATAACACGCAGAGCTCGGCTTCGAAAGCCCCTCTGAAGAACAAGACTTGCCTCGATCAACTCAAACTACACCAACCCATCAGGTTAATTATTAACACATGAGACTACCATGTACGACCTTCCTCCCCTCCCATAACCGTGGGAACGGCTATCATGATAGTTTTAACTCTGCAGAGTGTAGCACACTTTACCCATAAGCCGAGTGAAACTTTTGTGTCTTAGCTCTTCCTTAGGAGCCCAGACCAAGTAACAATACAAGGCGATTCATTAGTTCCCTCTGTTAACACCGATACCCCCTCTAAGGTTTAGCACTCGGCCCCTCTTGAGCCAACGGACATGACCCGATCTTTTCAAAGTAAAGTGTGTTAACAGTCTTCCCTAACTACTAAGCCAGGACTAGCACATGTTGGCCGACATGCTAATGCTAGCACTTATGGTTGCGCTTGTATGGTTTGGCCGGATAAGCACACGCCCAAAGTCCTTAGACCAAGGTGACTACCTCCAACAATCCACATTCCACAAAACCACCCGACTATGCCACCTTTAGTCAACACACGCCACGTAGGTTTTAGTTGATTAGGTTAAAGTAACTCAGCATCTCCAGTCATACCAAGTCACAAGATTAATAAGTGATGAACCTAAATCAACTACCAACCCACGAGCACTAGCAACTATGCACAAGGATAGGCTAGGAAAATAACTAAGGCAGCAACAAACAGGTTAAATTCACAGGGTCAATGACGCAGTGTGAATATTAGGTTTCTACCCTTCCCATCATTTTATGCATGAGAAAAATAAAAACAATAAACGGGTGAGTTTTGTAATTTGGGAGAGCAAGATGCAACTATCTTGCCTTGGTAGTACTCCGGGTCTTGCGGGCCTCCTTCGAACGGCTCCTGCAGTCCTCCCGATCAGCGCGAACACGGACGATCTACGCGTATATGCATATGTGCAAGAAACAGCAAAACAATCAACAGAAAATATAGCTCAATAAAATATATAAAATTATAGGGGATTTATGGAAAATAATGGCTCTGGAATCACCTAATTTGGAGTTCGGATGCTCCTGGAACAATTCCTGAAAGTTTTGAATAAATCAGAAAACTCTGAAAAGATTAAACCGGTTAAACCAGAGAAAACCGGCGAATCAGGCGAACCGGCCGGGCTCGGCCAGCGATCTTGGCGGCATACAATGGACACGCTGGCGGCTTATGGCTTGGTCTTGTGGCGACGGCCGACGCGGCGGCGACACGCGGCGACGCAAGCGGAGACGACGGCGGCGCGCGACAAGACGCGCGATGGCAACGGCGACGACTAACGGCGTGGCGACGCGTGGCGGTGGCGAGGCGACGCAGGCGCAAGGCGCGCTGGCCGAGGCGGCTGCAGCTGGGCTGTGGCGGCGGCGGCTGGGCGCGGCGGATCCGGCGGCGGGCGCGGCGGCGTGGCGATGCGGGCGTAGGCGGATCGGCGGCGGCGGCGGCGGCGTGCTAACTCCGGCGAGCTCGATTGGGCGTGTTTCTCCACCGATTTGGATGATCCGGGTATCCATCTGGACCGCCTCGACGAGATCTTCAACATGGCACCATCTAATCTTGAGTTTGGGCACGGCACAGAGAGAGATCTGTAGAAAAGTGTTTCGGTGGGGAGGATTTTGGCGGCTAGGGTTTGGGACTTGAGGATTTCGTGATGGGGGTTGGGGCAGGGTCTTGGGTGGTTTATATAGTGTCTTGGACGACCTGGTTGGGCCTTGGGCTAAGAGGGGTTGGATTAGGACTCGAATTCTAATCCGGGTAGAATTCAGATAGGCTTCGGGCTTGTTTAACAAGAAAACAGAGTTTCCCTTACTGGATTGGGCTGAAATTTGGAGGGTAATTCGGATTAGGCTACAAAAAGGTCCCCTCCAAATTTGAGCACGAGATTCCCTCGTTTGCTCATTATTTGATGGATTTGACGAGCTCCCGACAAGACGGCAAAACTCCAAGGAATCACGAGCTAGCTTTGGAATTTGGATATGAAATTTGGAGGGTTGCTTTATGATGGCTTCAAAGAATTACTGGAATTTTTCCAGAATGTTTCAAAAAGGTCTTCTAGGGTTTTGGCTTAAATCTTAATTTAAATTAATTATAACAGGGTTTCGTATATAACAATTCCCTTTTAATTTATTTTTGGGTTTTCGAAAATACAAGTGACATACGACAAAATAGAGGATGTCACAGTTCCCTAACTCCGTGATGAATCATATTGATGTGATGCCATTCTTCTAAATCATGTCAAGAATCAACTTACAGCATGTCAAGCATGTAAAAGCCTGAAAAATGTCTAAATACTCCAAAAAAAAACACATCACGAAGCCTCGATCATGAAAAAAATTAAAGATAATCGGCCTTAAAAAGAACATCATTACAGGGTGATTAGAGATAATTGGCAATACCTTACATGAAACGATCTCTTTTTACGGAGAGAATCGTCTTGCGCTGCATAGTCTCCAGGAAAGTAGGGAAGTGAGTTCTCCCGCCTTTTTTGTACGCGTTTTTTAAGGAAAAAGTCCACTTTTCCCCTCTGAATTATTGGCGCGGTTTGATTTTCCCCCCTAAACTTTAAAACCGGGTAAACAACCCTCCTGTAGTATCCAAACCGGACAAATTACCCCCTTGCACCAAATCCATCCTGGTTTTTGCTGATGTGTAAGTGGTTTTGGGTGACATGGTGTCCATGTGGCATTTTAGAAAAAAAAGAAAAGGTTATTAAAACATAGAAAAGCACTAAAATCTTAGAAAAACATAATTAAAATCGTACCATATTTTTTTCTAGTTTTTTCTGGATTTTTTCTAATTTTTTTGGATTTGTTTAATTGTTTCTAAAATGCCACATGGACACCATGTCACCCAAAACCACTTACACATCAAAGAAAACGGAATGATTTGTGCAAGGTAATTTGTCCGGTTTGATACTACAGATTGCTTATTCTTGCTTTTAAAGTTTAGAAAAAATCAAACCGCGTCAATAGTTCAGGGGGGAAAGTGGACTTTTTCCTTTTTTTATCCGTCCCGCGCAGATCAAAGCTTCTCTCGGATGGGCCTTAGTGGGCTCTCTAAACGCTGCGTCGTCTGGGGTGGTTGTGCGCCAGGAACCATCGGTGCAGAAAAAACAAACCCTTTGATACAGATGGGAATCATTTGTACCTGTCAGAGCCACACATGGTAGCTAAGCTAGATCGGGCCCGGCCGTCGGAAACTTAACCACTTTCTGCCATCCGATGCGCGGCGCGAGAGAGCTCAGAGCTAGCATGCATGCATGATGAACAAATCTCTCGAGAGCAGCGGAGACGACCGGACGGACTCACCTGCTGCTAAGCTGCGTAGAGCGAATATTACCCAGGACCATGTATACACGCGCACGTCGATTATTGCAGAGCTCGCAGCTGGGTTGGGCAACAGCAGCAACGGCACAGTACAACCCCCCCTCTTGCAGATGCAGTAAAAAAAATTAATCTCTGAGATCTTCCTTGAAGATGCCGAAACAGCTAAGCTAGTCAGGTGAACCATCCATGGATCGGTCCATCGACTGGTGTGGGCAAGTGCACGATCCAGTAAAATTCTATCCTTCCCTAATGCATGAATGCGCGTGAGCGTGTCAATCCAAAAGTTCGTTAAAAAATATACTACCTTCGGTCACAAAAAGAAATCGCTATATATTGACTTTTGGACACCCTCTTTGACCATTCGTCTTATTAAAAAATTTAGTTCAAATATGTAAAAATATAAGTAATACTTAAAATACATTTAATAATAAACCAAATCATAACAAAATAAATAATATTTATATAACTTTTTTAAATAAGACGAATGGTCAAAGACGTGTTCAAAAGTCAACGGCGACTTCTTTTTATGACCGGAGAGAGTATATATTATTCTCTATAGCTAAATTTGATTAGGGTTCTCTCGTGGGTTTATATAGCATTGTATAGGAGGTCACCTGTACATCCTATGATTGCATCTTGAAATTAACTTCATCCAACTCTAAATGTGACCTACCTAGGAAAGACAATCTTATCTAAACATGGAGGATCAAAACCTCTCCCTGAATATAGAGGACGTGATAGGGACTATTTTTGGCATCGCTATTTCCAACATGTATATTAATCAATGAGCATGATGTCCCACATGTTTGCACAACTAAATTGGTCTCAATCCTTTATATTTATGTCTATTATTATTTATATATATTTTTTAAAATTCCAAATTTATGTAATTTATTTTTTATTGTAATTGATATGAACCTCTCTTTTAATATGGCTTGGACTTTTATCTTTATTATTTTTATTCCTAGTTTCTACTATTGTTTTTTATGGCTAATATGCATTTTTTTAGTCTAGCATATACTCTTATCTCTATTATTTTTAATTTTGAATTCCTTTTTTTGTTGTAGTTGATATGATTTTTATTTTAATCAAATACGTTATAAGCCAGGCTCACAATCATGTATAGATCTTTTTATATATAATTTGGCACGAAATCTTATTTCTATTTTTTGTATTGAATTTATTTTTATTGTAATTGATATGAAATATTTATTTTATTCTAATTCATTATAATCCAAGACCACAACAATGGATAGCGTATATCATTCATTTTTTTATTAACATGGAAATTTCTATTATTTGAGAATTAACATAGTGGCTCCTGTTGGCTCACATGACATGGGGCGTTGCTGTATTTTTTGGCTGGCACCGATAGTGATGGAGTATGCGTAGGAGGCGACATGAATGTGCCTATGAGGCCATACTCATACTTGTCGTGCACTTTTTCATAGCCATCTCGGGCTAACCAGCTAACCATTAATTCAATATGATCATCTTCATTTTTGGGTACGTATCATACAATGTTTTAGACGTTATAATCTGGTCCCACTATAATGGACAACAAATATCTTTTTTTTTTCTAGTTTAAGTGGAGATTTATCCATTAATAGATTTAGTCGTTATAATCTGAACCCACCATAATCAATTATAGCGATATTTTTCTTTTATCTGATTTGCATGAGAATTTATTTTATTATAGATTCAATCTTGGGAACGTTTTTAGAGTAGCTCTCGAACTTTTGTTGTCAGGAGTGAAATTAAGATAGTACTACCCTGTTTGCGGGCATTTCAGCACTCGATTCATATGCACCCTAGGTCGGCCAAAACGGTAAAATATGGTCATGCATGCATTCATGTATTGGTCGTAGGTGCAACCAACGCGACCAGTACGTCGTTCAACCAACTACACCTTCCAAAGCCCAAAGGATCGAGATGATGAGATGAGGTGGTGAGAATAGACTCTCATCAAACTCATCCGACATCTTCATCAACAGTACTCTTTTTTTTTTGTGAAGGGACCGGGGACCGACAAGCTTACTAAGGCCTTGTATATTTCAATTTATCGTAGCGTAGCATTTCACTGTAACAAAATTTAATAGTCTTTAAAAAGAGGTTTGAATATTTTTTTAAAATTTAAAAAAATTTAAGATCTTTAAGAGGACTATTAAAAATCTGAGAAAAATCATTACAAATTATTACACCAAACATGCTATATAAAAAATAAAATTTTGGGAAGCACGTTAGACGTTAGTACGTGTCTGACCGAGAAAGATCGATGTGATTGCACTGGGGTTTCTAGAGAACCGATCTTGCCTTTTTCTTTTTCTTTTTTTAACACGTCCTACGGGGAGTTTTTCGTTGCACACGTGAAGTTAGCAATGAACCTTAGAATAACAACGGAACAATGGACGACTCTTTACGAGTCTTAATTAAAATAGCTGTTGAAATTTTAAAAGTTGCCGATGAAACTTGAAAAATAGCAATAAAACTTCAGCTAGTGTTGATGAAATTTGAGAGTACAATGAAACTTGGCTAAGTATACTAATATAATCTGAAAAAAGTACCGCTAAAATTTACACAAAGTACCAATGAAACTTGATGAAAGAACATGTAAAAATTGGCTATCAATAGAATGAAACCCCACATTTCACTATGGTTCAAAAGTTCATCCCCATGCAGCAAAAAGTTCCTCTCTAACAAACCTAAATTTTAGCGATCAAAGCATCAAGTTTCACACGTACATTGCTAATTAAGGTTCTATGCGAAAAATGGTGGATAGACCTTCCAAAGCAAATAAGAAATGTTTCACGAGAATAAAGACAAAGTTCTGCAACCAAAAACTAAGTTTTTCACATACATTGCCGATGTTCTATGTGGAAATAGGGGATATGTCTCTTTTTGCCCTTTTCTTCTCCAAATCTGGTAGCCTCACACCTCGTACTTGTTGGATCCGACCGTCATAACCTCGCTAAGCTCGCCCGATAGAGGGGGTGGAAAATAGAGAGAGGAAGTGAAATAGAAAAAGGATGTGCAAGAACAAAGGGGAAGCACGAGAGGAGCTAGCGACGGCTGTGCACCACCGGTGAGTCGTGGCGGCGCCTGTGTAGCTAGCAACGAACTCCGTCGACGACGAGAAAGCAAGACTCATCACACCGAGAGAGATGTGCGGTTTCCAACTGCGAGAGTGGGCTGCGTCGGACTTTCCATTCGAAAGAACAAGCTTATATCGTCAATATGCTACAAAAATAAAAATTAATATAAAACATATGTTACTATTTTCTTTTATTGAAACTAGCCAATACCAAAAGCATTGGATGGGAACAAAACAGAAGTCTGCAGATATTGATGGGACTAATTAATGGTCTGTTTGAGAAAACTCTTATCCTCTTAATTGCTAGTATCTAGGTCGATTCTTAATTGCGTCCATTTATCTCCAGAAGTATTTTCCGATCAGAAACTATATATACAATTGTTGTAAACAAAAAAACATAACAAGGAATATGCTGAACTGTTGGCATCAGGAAAATTAAAATGGATCGACTGAATATGTGGTTTTGGCGATAACTACAATACGTAGGATGGGATTAATCTTATAGTACGTACACCAAACAGTACGTATTGTAAACCCTTAACAATCCTTCAACAAAAGGGAACGGCGTTTCTTGATGACACGTTGACATATGAGACGACTGTCAGTTTCATCGTCGCAAACAACTCTTTGGTTAAAAAATGCTTTGCCCTTTCGTCATCGTGGTTTTAGTGGTTTTAGATCCAGTTAGACATCGATCAAGTGCAAAGGAAAAGAAAAACTGTATATGTGTATCTTCAGCATTAATAAATACTAACTTTTTTCTGCAAGTCATGACTCCTGTGAATCAAGGACCCAGAACAGAGTTCTTAAAGTTCTTACCATGAAAAATTTAAGGCAAATAAAATATGGATGAATATACTATAACTAAGCTACTACTTTTTATAATTATTTAAGTTTGGGTTGATGTAAATGTCAACCGATAACTTTTAAGAGCTTCGTCCTATTTTTTCACGATCTATTTTAAACAATCCAGTTCTGCAACCAAAAAAAAAGCTAATTATATTAGCTAGTCCTTGGCCCTTTGCTTTTATGAAGAAATGTAGCTTTGCTAGCCTGTCCTCGTTATATTTTAAACTATTCGTAAAGTACGCCATAAATATCATGAACGCACATATGCATCCAAGACACATTTATTAATTTAATGAGAAAATCCTGAAAGATGGAAAAGGATTTGGAAAAAAAAATAGCACAATTTTTTCAGCATTCATGCATGAGTAAAATCTCCTAATACTATCTTGCAATTTTAGAGAAATTTGACAATATGCCACAAAGTTAACAATTGACAATATCCCACAAAATTGTGCTTGATGATTTGCCACAGCGTTGGTAGACCTCTTGATAGTATGCCACATTTTGAATGTTTGAATAGATTTTTAACAAATTGACTTGATGAAACAACCATACTACGTACCCCTAGCAGGCCCAAAGGCTACCATATATATACATTCAATTATTAAATGTAAGTACGAATTTTGCAAGTTATGTGTACCACCTGAATGCACATGTATGTGGGCATCAACATATGTATATAGGCAGCTTGTATATATGACCACAATGAGGCAAATTTGGGGTTCTGTATCTGTTAAACGTCAATGTGCAAAAAACTAGATATCACAACTAGATGCATTGAAACAATACATGTATGACTTCCATAGATGTAATAGTACTGACTACGAAGTCCAGGCAATATATTACTGATCAAGAAGTAGATACATGCATTTAATTAAGGAATGCATATTGTAGACTTTGGGTTGGCCAAGGGTAGTAGATCATGTTAAACAGTCCACCTCAGCAGTTTCTAGGCCATGATCTCTAAGCAGTACTGCCATGTGAGCTAAATGATAATGTGGAGTAGAGAGAGTGTGCATAGATATTTAAGCCGTCTCTTAAGCAAGAAGAGACTCCACATGAGAATTAAGAATGTGTGTGAGCAAATTATCTATAAAAACATGCAGCCATCTTACCATTGTATATGTCATCTCTAGTGATGTCTCTAACTGACATGACAGTAGTTAGAGATAACTGTTGTCTCAGCTATCGTACATACTGGTATGGTCGTCAAGATATATAAAAAAATTTAGAACATGGCATGCATATTATTAAGGGGTCTGTCAATATTATGGCAAACCATCAAGTACAACCAACTTTGTGATGTTTTTTTTTCGAAATGGAAGATAAAATTACTTTCAAGAACCAAACATCGAGTTGATACAAAGTCTTGAAAATAACTCCCGGCCTCTGCATACAAGATACACACAGCCAAAAAGAAGGACAAACACACTCTCAATGACACTCAATCCTTCGACTAGAGCGCCACCCATGAGCATGGGAAAAGAAGGCCTTGGCCACCTGCACCAAACGAAGTGTAGCCTCCATAACTGAATATTGCAGCTCCTGCTTCTGTAGCACAACCCAAAACCGCAGCCAGTGGGTAGTAGTAAAAATAACCTGCAAGGGAGATAAATTAAGTTTCTTTCAAAAGACTAAATCATTCCTACTCAACCAGAGAGACCAACAAGTGGTTGCTGCTCCAAGTAGGGCTAGGCTTCTAGAATTCTTATCAAAACCCGTTAGCCAGTTTCCAAACATGTTAGAAACGCTAGACGGTTTAGAGATTCCTAAAGACATGTGAATTAAGCTCCAGACCATGTGAGCAAAACGACAATCGAAGAATAAGTGTCTAATTGTCTCATCCTCAAGACAAAAGCAACAGGCTTTACTCCCTTTCCAATTCCGTTTGGCTAGGTTGTCTTTGGTGAGAATAACTCCTCTACGAAGGTACCACAAAAAAATCTTGAGTTTTAACGGGGCCTTTAATTTCCATAACTTTCTGTTTAAATTAGGAACAACACTTCTAATTAAAGCTTGATAATGGGATTTCACTAAGAACTGCCCATTTTGGTGCAGCTTCCAACGAAAAACATCCTTATCATGTGTGAGCACTATGTTCGTCAACCGCATGCGTAGATCATTCCAAGCTAATAGTTTTGGGCCAATCAGAGAGCGTCGCCAAGAAAGTTTTGGATCGGAAGTGGTTAACAAATCTGCGATAGTTGCAAATTTCCTTCTCGCAATGCTATACAACCCGGGGTACTGGTCTTTTGAAGCTGAACCACCTAGCCAAGTATCTTCCCAGAACCTCACTTGTGATCCATTCCTGATTTCGAAGGTTCCAAAGAGAAGAAAGTCTTGCTTTACCTTCATCAGGCCCGACCAAAAGTGTGAGTCTCCTGGCTTCCACTCTACTTGTACTAAGGGTTTAGTTGCAAGATATTTATTTTTGAGGATTTGCTGCCAAGTCCCCTCGGTGGTGAGTAACTTAAAGAGCCATTTACTCAAGAGCGCGACATTTTTAAGATTTAGATCGTGGATTCCCAAACCCCCTTGGTCCTTGGGTTGACAAATAATAGACCATTTGGCAAGACGATATTTTTTCTTGTTCTCGTCTTCTTGCCAATAAAAACGAGAACGAAAATAATCAAGTTTTTTCAGGACCCCTCTTGGGATGGGAAAAAAGGACATCATGTACATCGGAAGGCTGCTTAACACAGAATTGATTAGTGTTAGTCTACCTCCAATTGATAGGTGCTTGCCTTTCCAGCCACTGAGTTTCTTCTCAAAGCGCTCCTCCACCTTCTTCCAATCAGTGTTTCTCAGCTTCCTATAATGAATAGGAATGCCTAAATACCTTAGAGGAAGGTCCCCCTTCTTGCAACCAAAAATATCCATGTATTGTTGCAAATACTCTTGGGCTTCACCAAAGCAGAGCAATTCACTTTTATGGAAATTAATTTTCAGCCCCGAAATTTGCTCAAAAGCATAAAGTAGAAGCTTCATGTTGCGAGCCTTTTCCAGGTCATGCTCCAAAAAAAGAATTGTATCATCTGCGTATTGTAGGATAGATAAACCTCCATCGATTAGATGAGGTACTACCCCACCAATTTGGCCATCTATGTTGGCCCTCTTAATTAAAATTGAAAGCATATCCGCTACAATGTTAAAAAGTAGTGGCGACAAGGGATCCCCTTGTCGGAGACCTTTTTTGGTCTGAAAGTAATGCCCCACTTCATCATTCACATTGATCACGACACTCCCTCCCGAGATGAAGGTTTTGACCCAAGTGATCCACTTTGGTGAGAAACCTTTCATCCGTAGAGCTTGGAGTAAGAAGGGCCATTTGACTTTGTCATAAGCTTTTTCGAAATCTATTTTGAAAATCACCCCATCAAGATTTTTCCTATGTAGCTCATGAATGGTTTCATGCAGTATGACGACACCTTCTAGGATGTTTCGTCCACGCATAAAAGCCGTCTGAGTGGGACTAATTATTTTGTCTACCACTAAATTAATCCTGTTCGTGGCAACCTTGGTAAAGATTTTGAAACTCACATTTAGAAGGCAAATGGGTCTGTATTACTGAATTAAGTTAGCATCTTGTACTTTAGGTATGAGAGTGATTACACCAAAGTTCAAGCTAAAGAGCGGAAGATCCCCAAAGTAAAGGTCATGGAACATATCCATCAAGTCACCTCTAATGATTTCCTAGAATTTCTGATAGAATTCCGTCGGAAAACCATCAGGACCGGGCGCCTTGTTATGTTCCATCTAGAAAATGGCGTCCCTAACCTCATTTTCTAAAAAGGGCCCGGAAAGTAAATCATTCTCTTCCAGAGACACTTGAGGGATATCATGGGTCCATCCCTCATCGAAGGAGAAGGTATTCTCCTCAGGTTCTCCGAAAAGCTCTTTATAAAATTGAGTGATGTAGGATTTGAGGTTGGTCTGGCCTTCTATTTTCCCTTCTTCGTGGTCTAAGGAGAAAATACGTTTCTTCCAGTGTTTGCCATTGGCTACCAACTGGAAATACCTTGTATTATTATCTCCCAAAAGGACATCTTTTACCTTTGCTCTCTGATAATACTTAATTTCTTCTTCCCTGAGAAGAATAGCTAGTTGATCCCGAGCCTGTTCGAGGTGGTCTCGTTCAGGTTCAATCAAAACCCTAGCCTCAGCAGCAATATCCAAGTCAGTAATTGTTGACTGGAGAAGTATTTTTTGTTGCTTATAATTGCCATTGGTATTAGATGCCCAACCACGAAGGAATCTACGCAGAGCTCCCAATTTATGGTTCCAACACTGAACAGAATTGTTCCCTTTCACCGGCCTATTCCAAACTTGTATGACCTTGTCGTAGAAGTTTTCTCGATTAAACCAGCTAAGCTCAAATTTGAACTGCTTCGGTTTACCCAAGAAGGCTGAAGAACCGGAATCTAAAAGTAAGGGGGTATGATCCGAGATGCCTCTGTCTAACGCCCGGACATAAACAAGTGGAAATTTAAATTCCCATTCAGTTGTCATAAGAACCCTGTCAAGTTTTTCGTATGTTGGACACGGAAGAGAATTGGCCCCGGTGAATTGACGCCAAGTGAGCTCAATCTCCCTAAGATCAAAGCTGTCTATTACAGCGTTGAACAGGAAAGGCCAGCGGTCACTGAATCTATTATTGTATTATTGTTTTTCTCCTTACTACTTCTCATGATATTGAAATCCCCCCCAATCAGGGTTGGTAAAAAATTATGTTGGCATGTTCTGACCAACTCTGCTGGAAAGGCTGATTTAAATTCATCTTGGGCTGGGCCATACACAGCCATAAGAATCCAATTGAAATTGTCTGACTTGTTTCTGAGATGGAATTTAATAAAAAATTGCCCTTCGACAATTAAAGACAAATCAAAGGAGGCTGCATTAATTCCTAAATGAATACCTCCCGATCTACCTCGCGGTGGTAGGCAATGCCATACAAAATCTGCACCTCCGGAGAGTCGTGCAAGATTCGATTTCGACATATCTTGTTTGCCTGTTTCCATTACCGCAATAAAGTCTAGATTGTTATCTTTGACTGCCTCAGAGATGTAACGAAATTTAACCAAGTCCGATAGACCTCAGCTATTCTAGAAAAACCCTTTCATGATGAACTAGTTTTTTTTTTCTGTTGACAAAGCGTTTCTTGCGCCTAATAGACGAGGATTTGGACTTTTGGCTAGAAGCCTTTAGATCACATAATTTCATGTCTAGGTCCTCCACCATTAAGTCCACCTCTGAGACATCTTTGATCAAGTGTGCGAGTAGGTCGCTATTTAGATCCGCGGCCTCGTCATCACTTGATTCAAAGGGATTGACCTCCTTGCTCCCCACACAAATGTCTTTAGAAGAGTTGGGTTTGGGAGAAAAATTAACTTTTATTCTGTCAAACTCTATTTGCTTTAGTGCTTTGATTGATATATTAGCTCCCGAGCTATTTTCCCTCATTTTGAACCCTATGTTGTTGAGGTTTGTGCTACAAATATCATCTGATAACGCGGCAATAGAGAAGGGAGTAGAGAGCTGTACATTACCTGGATCCTGTGTCCACGAGGTCGGAGACGAAAATGATTGCTTGCTGCTATCAGTCATCGTCCTATCCCTCCGAGGCTCATCAAGGTTTCGTACAGCTGAACGCTTCATGGCCTTGCTCACCATATCAACATCTGCCAAAGATGTACCATTCGCGGCAACAACGTTACAACGTAAACTGCGACGGAGTCCATCTACAGAATTAAAATTGTGAATGGTTGAGTTTGGAGTAGTACCAGTAGACTGCCACTTCTCTTGATCAAATTCCTGAGATCTCACTGCAATCTTCTGCATCTCGGCAACTTTTACTTCCTTGCTGCATGGCAGAGGTACCTCCCATTCAGAAACTAGAACCGCGTCCTGTTTTTTCTTACTGACCAAAGCACAGGAACTGGGTACAGGGCAGCCTGCTGCAGCATGGATAGGGGCTGAATGATGTGGTCTGTTGCCACCCAAATGACAGTGAGGAGCCGGTATTTGAGCCCTGCTCTGATTCTCATCACTATACTTATCCGATGCAACAGGACCCAACATGTTCTGATCATTAGTTGTGAGGGATTCCTGTAGCAAAAATTCACCATTACCATCAGTATTTGCATCAAAAGCTAAGCACGAAAAAACATTACAGGAGTCAAAAACAGAATTGCCAACCTTATGTTTATTCTGTTCTACTTTCTATAATTTGGGTGCTTCATAATTCTTTGTTACACAAATCAGCCCCGAAGGTCTATCACCATCAAAGACCAAGGATTTGAGAGGTGAATTAGCTGGTCTAGGTCCCAAAGGAGTCACAGCAATGTCTCCAATGGACAGTAGTACATTCTCACCCTCTACTTGCATAGGAGCCGAACCATTTTCTCCAATGGGAGCTTTGGAACTGGTTGCCTCCTTAGAATGTTTTGCCTTCTTAACAGCATGTTCACCCTCATTCTCTCTTGTGTTCCCATCAAAACTTGCACCGTCATCTTCCCTCTTCTTCGGAAAAGAGGTATTGGGTGGTGGTATTGCTAGATCAAAGTCTTGCCCGTCAATGGAGAAAGTGAGATCATAACCCACCTTATGAAAAACCACATCGGTTGTGAGTGGTAAAAGCTCCTTATCTAGGAGTCCAACAAGAATTCTAATAACTCCCTTTTTCCTGTAAGTGTACATGTCAACTTCAAGAGTGGTGCCAATCAAAGATTCAAGTGCCCAGAAGCCAAGATAGTGGCGCCAAGCATGGGGTACTCCTGTTACATGAACCCAAACCTCATCCAGAAAATAAGCAGGAGTTGCATCCCCATTGAGTTGCCACTCTGAAATTGTGAAAATCACCCCACTGCTCTTAAGCTTGTACTCCATAGCTGACAATCTCTGCAATTCTTCCTCCGTAGGGAAAGCAACCAAGAAAGAGTCATCACCGCAGGGTAAAGCTTCCCAAGACCAGTAAACTCTAGACAGTTTTGCGAGTTCGGATTGAATAGTGGCAGAGTCAATGTTGCCACCCGACACCTTCACAAGACCTGTTGGAGCAGGGTCTGGAATTTCTAGCTTGTAGTCAAATTCCGGGATGCGGAAGAAACAAAGTTCATTTTTGGCATACCCGAACATTGTTGCTGAAGGTTTAGACATCTTGAGCAAAGGGCACTTGGCTGCAATATGAGAATTCTTTTTGTTGCAAACAAAACAATCCAGGTCAGCCGTGCAACTATCAATCAAATGGCCATTGCACTTACAGCGATAACAGTGAGGGGGCCTCGGTTTTTTGGCTTTGACTGCACCCTCGTCATGCTGCTGCTTGCCGTCCAGGATACTTTCCTCTACCTGTTCACCTCCCCCAGGCCTCACTTGCTGCAAAACGTAGCGCTGCACCATCGGTGGGGCGCGCTGTTGCGGCCCATTGGCACGGCCTCTACCGGCATCCACGTCCTCGACCAGCAGCCGGAGCCCCGCGACCGGCACCGCGCCCCATCGCATCCCAACCAGGGCCATGGCCACGGCCCTGTTGTGACCGGGGGAAGAAATTTCGCCGACCTCTCTGGGGTCTTTCCTCCATCGCGATAGCACGCTAATGTTGAGATTGGCGGCGCTGTGGATGGGTGTTAGCCGGTGGACGAGCGGCCATCTCGGCGTACGAAGGGCGAGTTGTGGCGGCGCAAGATGGCGTGGGGTTTTTGCTTAAGCCCTTGCGCACTTGATATGGCACCGGGCGCCTTAACAAAGCCCGTGAAGCGCCGTAAACTTTAGCCCTTTGAACCAGCCCTGCCCGGTCCAAATTCATTAACTGTGAAGAAACATCACCCGAGGCGACGTCCGACTGTTTCTCTTCCGAAAAAACACCTTTTTCCGAAAAAAAACACCAACTTTGTGATGTGTGTGTGTATATTATCAATTATATATCAACTTTGTGTCATATATATTGTTACATTTCTCTTAATTTTATGCATTAACGGTCTAAAATGTATAAACTTAGCGAGTATATTATGCAAAAATATGCATCCAAGCTCAAAAAATCCCTCCTATACAGCTTGTTACAACTGCTGGCACGTCAATGTACGTACAATATTTTGTGTAACGTTTGTAATTGGTTTTGGACCGTACCTTCTTCACATATATACTTGATCGCTGCCAGACGTGACGCACGTACGCGTGGGCACATATTTGTTGACTACTCAGTCAAGTACATACAGCAAGTTCCAAAAAAAAAAAGGTAAAATTTGAAAGGATTCTTTTTCTTGCAAGAAAGATACGTAGCTGTAGCAGCTGGGCGCCGGTGGTTACAGGGCTAAAACTTTTAATTACTCCCTCCGTCTTAATATATAGAGCGCATAATTTTTTTTGAATTGTCCCATAATATAAGACGTCTTCTTATTATTTCTTTCAGAAAGACGAGCAATTACTATGAATTGAAGTGCATGCTTTTGCTAGTTTTAGCTATTAAAACTATTAATTAAGCGTATGGGAAGAAGATGCATGCTTGCATGCACAGAAGCAAGAGATTAAAGATTAATTTGTGATGTTTCGATTAACGAGATAATTAAAAATGATTTACTCTCTTAAACACCTTTTCTTAGTTTTGATGATCAAAATTTGTGTACGTCCTATATTTTAAGATAGAATGAGTAGCTCGTAGCTCGCGTTTTTTGGACGGACGAGCCAAAGCTAGTGGAACCTATTTAACCTAGCTCACTCTGAGCCATGCTAGCGAGCCAAACTTAGGCCCTGTTTGGAAGCAAAGTTTTCCAATACCATGGTTTTGTTATACCATGGTATTTGAGTGTAGTTATCATAAATACCATGGTTTTACTCAACCCCTTTGAAACCATGGTATTCCTAGAAACTACAAACTGTTTGGTAGCAAAGTTTTTACCATGGTTTGCTAGCACAAGTGAGAAAACTTTGGGTTGAAATGGAGTTTACAATACTCCAAAAATACCATGGTATTGTCAATACCATGGTTTTCAAAACAGAGTTTTTGAAGTTGCTTCCAAACACCTCATTGCCAAAATACCATGGTATTCTTCAAAACCATGGTTTTGCCTCGAAACTATGAAAATACTTTGTTACCAAACAGGCCCTTAACCGGGGCAGCTCGGTACATCAGCTCCGGCTCGCTCAAGCTTGCGTTGGTTCCACCCTACCTGCTGGGTGCGTACAGTACGTACATATATATATATGTATGCCCTTCATCCTAAACATGACATGTTGGTTTTTTTTAACTTGATTAAGCATGCGCATTTTATATGAGATTCACCCCCTCTTTGATACTTAATAAGCATTGTGATCCACACATTTGCGTGGCACGATTTATGCCAATTAGCATTAAAAGAGGCAGTTTTTAGAAATCAGTCCATATAAAGATATTTTTTAATCAGATCGGTAGCAATGTAGATCATGGTAATTAACTTTTAATATAATCTATCTTATATGGATATCAACCCCTACCTCACACTAACCTTGTAGTTATCTCAATCGTTACTTTCTCGTACGTTGGTCTCCGCATCAAGCCTACGACTCACAAACTATGCCAGCCAAAACTTTGGCGCTTTATTCTTCTTTAGTTTGCATATTTCATGGTTCCGTTAGCTCATGTTCTAACTCTAAATTTTTTTCTAATTTTGTAGTTGTCATAAGCTAGTTTTCTTTTTTTATTTTACATTTATGTATTTTTATTTTTTATTATAGTTTATATGGATTCTTTTTACAATTAAATGTGGACTGTTATTTATATGATGTTATATAATTTTTATTTTGTTTTAGTTGGTATGCAAATTTTCTTTTAACCTCATATGGATGTACTCTTATTTTTATTACTTGTATTCCATTTTTTTATTACTAAAATATACACAGATTTTTTTATACGACATGACATGAAATCTTATTTTTTATTTTAAATTTACATTACGATTTACCGTAAATTAACAGCGTAGATTCTTTTTCTTAAAATTTCATTGGCGGCTCCGTTGGCTCTTGCTTTAATCATATACTAGATTAGCTACAAAAAAACTGTCATTTTATACGGATTAAAAGTAATAAAAATTGTCTTCCTAGTAATCTGTTTCCCCAAATTCATCACATGTAATGATGTAAAGGCTGGTATCCAAACGATAATACAATTATTTTCAAATACAAAAAACTCCCAGCTATGATGTTCAAAATCTGCCTTTGCTGGCTAAAATAAACAGGGATCGATCTATAGCTAGTTAGATTGCCAGAATCATACCATCCGGCGCACGTATGTCCCCGTCACAAATGCTATTATCTTAGTAAAGGAAATAATGCTTACACTACACTACCTTCTGTCTCTCTATAATCCACCACAAACAACTCAATAAAAAGCAAAGAAAAGTAGATGGAAGAAAATAAAGGGGAAAAGAGAGAGTTGGCAGTTTCTTCCCCTCACCACCACACTCCCCAAATTTCCTTCAGTCATCATCGTCATCAAGTAATCAACCTCTCTCTCTCTCTCTCTCTCTGGTGTTGTTCATCAGCTCATCACCCATCCACCCATATCAAGATCTCCATATCCCTGCCTCGCTCTGCAGCTTCCACACCAAACCCTATTTATCCATCCGTCCAACCATCCACTGAGACCTCTTCTTCTTCCTTCCTCAGCCTCCATCGAGGCTAGCCGCTAGCTAGCTTGATCCATCATCCATGGCGTCCACCACCAGCGACAGCCTCCCCTCCTCCCCCTCCCTCCCCGCCAGCGCCGCCCTCGACGCAGCCGCCGACCAAGAGTTCTCATCCCACCACCACCACAGCCTCTTCCTCCCCTCCTCCTCCTCCTCCGCCGCCAGTTTGTACCTCGACTCCTCCTTCCACGGCCTCCTCGGCGGCGCCGGCGCCTCCGCCTCCTCCACGCCCATGTCCCCTTCACATCAGGCGCCGCCGCTCCCTCCCCCGCCGCCGGCGCCGTCCAAGCCGCCCAAGAAGCGCCCGAGAGCCTCCCGCCGGCCGCCCACCACCGTGCTCACCACCGACACCTCCAACTTCCGCGCCATGGTGCAGGAGTTCACCGGCTTCCCGGCGCCGCCCTTCGCAGCCGCGCCGCCCCCCGCCATCCGCCCGCGCCTCCTCGGCGGCGCGGGCGCCTCCGCCGTCGCGCCGCCCTTCTTTCTGCGCCCATCTCCCCTCAAGTACCCCCTGCACAACCCCGTGCTGCTACCCCCCGCTTGCACCACCGCCACCCTAGCCAATACCACCAACGCCACCACCAGCGGCAGCGGCAGCAACATCGGCAGCACAAGCACGCTGGTGGACGCGCTCGCGCTGTTCGCCAAGAACACCGCGGCGGCGGGCGGCGCCGGTGGATCGAGCGCAGATCAGTACAGCCACGCCATGGCCATGGGAGGGTTCAATCCGTTCGATGACTTCGACGCGGCGGCGGAAGGCGAGAAGGCGAACAACGCCGGCCATGTCTTCTTCTCTTCCTTGGGCGGCGCCGGAGATAAGTATGACCGGCACTAGCACGTACGTAGCGTGCATGTGTCTTTCGATCTGCGAGTAGTGTGAGTTCGTCTCGTTTGTGTCGGCGAGATCAAGCAAAGTGTGGCTGCCTAGCTACCTTCTGCATCTTGGCCACTACTATATACTCCATCCTATTGGCATTTGACAAGCGAAGCTGCTTAAACGTGAGCATTTCTTGGTTTTGGTATGATATGCACATGTACATAAATTAAATTTGAGTCCCTAATTTTGAAGGTGTCTAATTTTGGATTATTCTCAATTTTATTTTATTTTATTTTTGCAAATGGAAGGAATGCACGCATGCATTTCCCTGACCGATCGATATGTATATGGTTCGTAGAGAGTATATATTATGCATACTTGTAAAAGGGGTGTGTTTTTGTTTGGTTTGGTTTGGTTTCCATCGCTAGCTAGCAATCAATAAGAAATGTCCTTATCAAAATGAGATGAAATGATCCAACTCCTCTTTGTTTTTCTCTCCTTCACTTTCGGTTTTGGATGCACGCCGTACACTGTGAGAGATATGGTTGCTTTTTGGCGTGTCTTTGCCATATGTTTGGATCTCAGGGTTGGCAAGACTCAATGTAATAAACTGTTGGTGCAAGTGACATATATAGAGATCGACATGCATGCTACATATATAAAATTTTCTCTTCTTACATATATATACCCTGAGTAAATACGATATATATAGCTGTAGATCAGTAGGAATGTATATATGTTTATAACTATTCTGCTGGTGTAGAAATTCTACCAAGTAAATTTTCAAAAGAGAATGTATATATGCTTGCTTAATTGAATTTGTTAGTCTCTTGTGTGCCATTTCTCTCTTCAATTTTAGAAATGGCATGTCCTTAGCTTAATATATATTGATGGAGGAAATTAGGAAATATTGATGACAGAGGAGTTCACAACTATTTATCGATAAGTGGACAACATAAATATTGTGGGCAAACTAACATATATATGTTTTTCTTGCTCTTATCTAATGGTACTGCACATGATTGATCCGTATATATGCAGAATCAATTTTTAAGCCACTAAAACGACGCAAGCTTTGAAGATGGAACAAAATTTTTTTGAATTAAGTTGAATAATGTATATGTTGAGGCAGCTTTATTATATAGAATCAGTTTCTTTGATCCTAGCTAGATCAAGGGTAAAGATATCATAGCTTATCAGCGCGGGTTATTGTTAATTACATGCACGCATACTATTAATATATGTTTCTTCGGCCTTAACAAAAAAAGTTCTTGGTATAATATTAATTATTTAGAGATTATATACGTCCAGGATAATTACATGCTAGTAGTGTTCCGAACAAATTCTATTTGTACTCCTTACAGTTCCATAATACTAGCCGTTTTATTTTTGTCCTAAGTTAAACTTTTAAAACTTTATCTATAAAAATCTTTTAAACTATTTGGATTGTGTACATAAAACTATACATTACATATAAATTTGTCTTAAAAATTACTTTCGCAATATCATATTTTTGTGGATTTTGTAAAATAAATTTCATTAGTAATTGATTGTCAAAGTTGCATTTCGAAGACTATGCCACTGTCCAAAACGATAAGTATTATGAAACTGCAGGGAGTATATATTTGCACTAAAATGTTTTGTTATTATTACACCTTGAGTTGTTTTGTTAATTCAATACTGCATAAATTATCTTCCATTTCAAAGATGCTAGGTGTAGCTGCTATATATAAATACTACTGGCTAGCTAGCTCTAGCTTTCAAATTCTTCTTTTTTGTTTTGGCACTTTCTTGAACCATGTCTCTCATTGATTCCAATGCATGCAGCCAATAATTGGTCAATCACTGTGAGATTAATTGCACCCTGAATTAACTCAAGATTAAGGCACGTAGATCACGATTAAAACACGCTTACGCACTCAGGAAAGTACTACTCCTATATGTTGTGATAGACTGGTAGACATTAATTTAATTATCATGGTTATCCTTGTACTTGAAAGATCTTAAATTCTGAGATACTGTTTGCCATTGAAATATTTGCTGCAGCGTACTTTGTGCCATCACGTGTGCATACGTAAAATTATTTAAGAGTTGATGTACACATACACATACGGTGGTACTAGTCTTTTCTTTTTAATTTTTTCCTGATCTTTCTTAATTCGATCTCATATATATATACGCGCATATATGCCACATAATCAATTAAAGCTCCTACCTAGAAACCAAAATATTTATGATAGACAAAGGTACCAAAATGGTTTTCTCTCTCTAACAAACACATTACAGTGTGTGATATAAAAACGATTCTGATATCTACAGATTTTGAACTTTCTACACAAAAAACTTCACGTATAAAGCTTTCGGATCATATAGTACACTGCTTCCCTGCGTGCACTGCAACGAGACAAATGGATGAAATGATGAAACTGGTGTCTTTCTTCAGAACAATTGGAGAGCACAAGGGGCAAGTGGATGTCTTCCCCTTTTTTGCACAGAAATATTATATATAATTAGCATGTCATATCCAAACGCCCAAATTCACATGATCGATCATCGATGTTTATCAAATGGCTGTGGTGGGTGTTTAGCTAGGCATCCAACCTTAATTATGTAATCTAGAAGGTCATTATATTTGTGCATTTATGCATGCATATATATGTCCTACAGGAATTAATGAATATTGATGCATGGAGAGAACTGCTATTATATAAAAAATGTACGTATCTGTACGCCCGCATACAAATCCCTATAGCTATATTAAAATAATTACCTAGTTTTGCTTGAAATATATATTTATTCGCCTGTCGTTTCAACTTGCATCCAATATTGACTTGATTTGGGGTAGACTTTCATAATTAGGCAGGCAATAACCCAATGTACGTACAATCACTGGAAGCTGCAGCCTGCAGGTTTTTTTAGTCCAGCCATGCATGTGCAATATTTGTTTAATTTAAGCGTCCTTTTTTAAAAAAAAAAAAGTTCTTCTTTAAAGAGCTAGCTCGATCGACTTTACTCAGATTTTTCATGGCCTTATTATATATAACAGCCATAACTCAAAAGGCTTGACATGTACGTGCAATATTGATATGTCCCATATGCATGCATGCATCATGCATGTCAGTGGAGCAACATCAGACAAACTTTGCCAATAAATTCATTTAGAGATAAATCATGCACATATATTAAAATAGTAAATCGATACATAACCACACGTGTGCGACTAATCAAGCAGCATGATTTATCTTTTTGACAGCATTTTTTCTTAATTCCTTCCTTCGTTACCCGTCATTTTCTCATGTCCTCTCTCTTCATCGATGTGAATATGATCAGCAAAATTGCATATCTTTGTTCAAGAAATATACTTCCATTAGTCTTACAAATAATTGACAGTTTAAGATATGTGCCATGAACACCAATCATAATGTCGAAACTTGAACCACAAATATATAATTAGATTGTGTATACAAAAATTATATGCACTTCAATAATATAATAATTTTAGGCACTGTTCTTTTCAGCTTAACAGCTTATCAACTTAACAGCTTAAAGACTTATCTATGTTTTGAAAACACATATGTTTTGGGTTTTTAATTCCATTTTTTCGCTATTTGGAAAGGTGGGTCCTAACGTTTTAAAGAGCAAGTCAAACGAAATGAATCCGAATCTCGAAACTACCTCGAGAAACTCTTGAAATTCAGTCATTTCAGCTGTTCAGATCAGTCGAAAAGAACAGGCCCTTAGTTGGTTTGTAAAATAAATTACAATAGTGATTAATGGAAATCGAAGTTTGCAGCATAAAGACTATATATGCATAGTAAAGAAAAGTTAAATATTAAGCAGTGACCGGAGAGGGAGTATATATGTCTTGCGGCATGCATAACCAATGAGCAAGCTTGCCGACCCTGAGCTATCATGCATACATTGATACATTTGCATATTGTACAGCAAGCAGTTGTCATGTATACCAAAGATATGGATGATTGCATGCGTCGATCATCCTGCAGCACACTATTGTTTGTCATGCACGTACAGTTGTCGACCGCTGTGTGCGCTAGTCCTCCCTACCTGATCTACCCGAAAGCGAAATGAACCACCAAATTTTTTTTGCAGGTATCGATCGATCGATGTACTGACGATGGCACTCCAACAGCTGAATTTTGCCTACCACGGAATGACCGATATATATCATGCACAGGCCTTTTTGCACACAAGAAAACCATGCAGGCTTAACATAAAATAAAATAAAGCTACCCTGCTCTACACGCGTTAAAGGGAAAAAAAACAATTTACAAGCTAGCGACATTAAATTATTATCACAAAATATTTGGACGCGAGTTCAGTTACATTAATTGCAGACACGCTTAAATTTAAGTAGTCAAGTGCCGAGGTAGTAGGATATGATCGCTTGGTCAATGTACGTATATATGAGTATGTATGGCCATGCATGAAAGAGATTAATTCTAACATGCATATATCACAATATCAGCAATAAGCATTAAGCAAAAGCTAGTAATTAATTGCACGCTTGGAAGCTTCGTTGCGATCGGGCGGTGGAAGCAGATCGAGCATGCAGCGCCCGTGGTAACGAGGTTGCACGCAGATCCAACAACTAGGTAGCATGCAGAGAGGCACGCAGACGCAGGGGCAGGACAACCAGATGGAAAGGAAGCACACCAAAAAAACCTTTAGAAAGGCCGGCGCCTTTTCCACAGCGCTGCACCAAAACCCCCTCCCTCTCTCTCTCTCTCTCTCTCTCTCTCTGTGCGCTAGTGGAGGAGCAAATCGATTGCGAAGACAGGGGTTTCGTACGCGCATGGGCCCGCATGGCCGCCTCTCGCGTCTCCCTCTCTCGTCTAGATGACTAGATGTGTGGTCGTGATGATGGCCGGCCTACAGCCTTGAGCCTACTCCTCCTCCTCCTGAACCACACCCACACCCACACCCACTAGTGGTAGTAGTACTGGACTACTGGCACAACTCAGTGGGGTCTGGGCAGGGTTAACAAAACCGGCGGAGTTCTCCGAGCCGGCAATGGCGCGGAGCCGGTTAACCGCGGTTTATCGGTGGTTCCGTACGGTTTTTGCCCTAAATTTAAAACCATGGTTTTTTGGTTTTGTTCATGTTAGCCATGGTTTTTGGATTAACAAGCGGTTTCATGATTAACCGCGGTTTGTGACGAAAAAAATTTCAAAATCAATGAAAATAACTAAAATTCATTAAAATACACATTAAAAATTTGAATTTTAAAATTTTATTTAAACCAAAATGCTTAGAATGATTAATAGTATTTTTAGGAATTTTATGTATATTTTACATTCAAAATTTATTTAAACGAATTTTGATCAAACCCCTAAACCCTAAACCGTCGGTTTACCGAACCGGCCCCATGAGGCGCTTGTTAGTGTGATTAACCGCGGTTAACCGGCGGTTTTTGAAACCCTGGGTCTGGGGGCAGGGCAAGCAAGCAGCATCTCTTGGCTTTTGGCCCTCGTGTCGTATGTTTGTATGTGCATTCATGATTTGATTCATGTGCATCTCACTAGCTCCCCCCTCCTCCTCCTCCTCTCCGCAGATTGGAAATGAAATGAAAATGAAACGAAACGAAACGAAATGATGGTGCCCTGGCATCGGTCGGTCTATATGATCTGCGCCATCGTTCGCTCGCTTAGCACCAATCCATCGAGCCGTGCCGTCCCGTCCCGTGCTAGCTTGGCACATGCCATTCTAAGAGAAGAAAGGAAACAAATACAAGTTCAAATTCCTAATATCGTCTGTCACCATTATAAAGACTTTCCGAGGGAAGAAATGATTTATTGAGATTTCATTTCATCCTTTTTACTTCGAAAGACATACTCCCTCCGGTGTCAAAAAACTAGTCGTTTTAGCCTTTTATCCAAAGTGCCAAAAAACTTGTCGTTTTAGCCTTTCATCTAAGAGTACATATCCGGTGCAATCAGGCTTCCGGTGCAATCACCTTGCACCCGAACTAACAAAAGTCATAAAAAATTTAAAAAAAATTGTAGATGTACTTCATTGTTTAGTCTACCTATGTATGAAATTTCAAGACCAAATTCATTTTATATTAAGAGTTATAAAAAAGAGAAAATTCTAACAAATTTGAAGGGTTTAAAATTGATACTCCCTTCTTTCCAGTATGTAAAGCATAATTTGTTTTCACTTTTTTTTCAATATATAAAGCTCAGCTGCATTGACCGTTCAGAAATTCCAGAAATATCCTTTGCTCTATAGGAAACTAAATTAACTCTAGAATCGCATTATTTTCTTGCGCTGATATTTCCTTCCCTTGCATGAGCGCTGATCAAAAATCATCTCATTAATTAAGGGCAATTAATTAGGGGCAAATCAGGAATCATAAGTACTATACACGGTCTTCTTGGTATTCACGAAAATCAAATTATGCCTTATATACTGGAAAGGAGGGAGTAGAATTTTATCTTTTTTGTAAATCTTACTATAGGATGAATTTGACCTTGAAATTTCATACATAGGTAGAGTAAGTTCAAAAATACATCTACAATTTTTTTTGGATTTCATGACTTTTGTTAGTTCGGGTGCACGGTGATTGCACCGGAAGCCTGATAGCACCGGATATTTACTCTTCATCTAAAGTAGTAATTAGATGAGACCTTTGGAAAGCAAAAAAGAGAGGCATGCAGAGGTGTATCTATTGATCCATAGGAGTTTTCATAAATTTATTGCTACCAATTAATGAATCAACTAGTATTTTATAGGGCCCTTGGTATTCTAAATTGTGTCTAAAACGACTAGTTTTTTTTGACACCGGAGGGAGTAACTATGATCGCATTAATGGGTTTGGTGCGGTCAAAAAACCTAGCGCCGGCAGTGGGTGACAGGTGGGTCCGGATGTATGTCCAATATTCGCTTGTCAGCCACCCGGGGCACATGTTTCGTGGCACATCTGGCGGCCCTAATCCAAAAGCCCCGGCCCACACGCTCGCGGGCTCGTCATTGCTTTTTTTTTTTTCCAGCGAAAAAGCGCAGTCCAAGGGATGTGGTCGGGTAGATTGTTCGCTTCTGGAAGGCTCGGGTGGCATCATTTATTCTCTTTTTATTCGAAATTTTGGCTTCTGCATCACCAAAGTACAAAGGCAGACATGCATGTCAATATATATACCCCTATATTTGTTTTCCTGTCTTATAACATGCATGTAGGTAAGTATTCAGGACGACAGCCGTTCATATGATCAGATTATTCACGATAATAGCCGTCCATATGATCAGTCGTTGTATCACCTAAAATTAGAGAGGATTATCATTGCAGTCCTGTCTTACTGTCTAGGTAATAATGCTGATGAGATTCGCTGGCATTTCTTGTTTTAAGTTGTAATCGTGGTGAACATATCCTTTTGAAATCGTTTATATTGCATATATGGCTTTAAACGCACTCCATCTTACTTTTTTTAAAAAAAATTTAAAGAAATATGCGTCGTTTGAATAATGTAGAGCCAATATCTAGATGTTAATACTCACAGGTCATAGGGTGACATTTGGAACTAATTACTATATTGTTAAGATGGGACACACAGACACACACAGACATAATCCAATCCGGGTCTTTTTCCATGATAAGAAAATTTCTATCATCAAATAGACACATACCATGCATATTTTTATTATGAGTTTTAATTGATATGGAGTCCTCGTTTTAATCTAAGTCTTCATTTATAGTGATATATTTCTCTCTCCCCAATTAACATTAGAATTTCTAGTTTTTAAAAATTAATATGGTAGGTTTGTCAGTTAGTACTGTACTCCAATACATAAGTTGTTGTGGCAAGTTTGTTAATTAGTTTTCGTCTCTGCAGCATGATGTCCTTCTCCGATACGGACTAACCTGGACAGAGAGCAACAGATTCGTTAATTACTTCCATCCATTTTGTAAAGTTGTATTTTGTTAATTAGTGCAGTCTCCGCTGCACGATGCAGGATCCGATTTTCATTGTCTCGTGACCGTAATTTGGCTGCGGTGATTGTGGTCATGTCAATACGGAACCCTATCCAATCTCATTACAATTGATAGTGTAAAACCATTTATTTGAAATTATATATTTTTTAATACCGGATACAAACTCTTTTTTTATCTAATTACATAGAATCTTATTTGTGCTTTTTTTTTATTTCTAAACCAATCTGCGTTCATCGTCAATGATGTACTACTTTGTAGTATTTTTTAGGATTTTTAATAGTTTTTTCTAAAATATTTTTTATAATTTTTTGCTCTCCAAAACCACTCTTTAAGGGTTCAAATTTTTTAGATTAAAATTTTGAGCAACTTTCAGCTAAAAAGAACAAAACCATTATGTTTCTGTTTGAGCATGAAGGATGTCGTGCATGCCACGTGATCCGAGATCATTTATGTTTAAGGCTATTTAAAACAATTTTGCACGTTGGTGATGAGCTGGTACTTTCTATATATACGAGCAAGGTGATCTGCGCGTTTGCGCGGCTAGATTTGTGTTAAGATATAGATAATACAGTATATCAGATTAGATTTAGAATTTATCTCTAATATATAGATCAGCTTCAGTAGTTTGTTATACAGGTTAATATTGACTGCCAGATTTACATAATAATATCCATATTCAACGATGTAGATTTTTTTTTTCTATTTTTAATGTGAGAATTTCTACTATTTTTCGATTAACGTGGGAATTTCTAAAATTTTAGGATTAATGTGGTGGCTCCGTTTAACTCTGCTTTATATAGATCTAGACTAGATTTGTGTAAAGATATAGATAATATATCAGATTAGATTTAGAGTTTATCTCTAATATATAGATCAACTTTAGTAGTTTGTTATAGAGGTTAATATTGACCGCTAGATTTACATAATAATATCCATATTCAACGATGTAGTTTTTTCTTTTTTCTATGATTAACGTAAAAATTTCTACTATTTTTCGATTAACATGGGAATTTTTAGGATTTTAGGATTAATGTGGTGGCTCCGTTTAACTCTGTTTTATATAGATAGATAGATAGATAGATTCCTGCCGACCGATTTACCTTGTATATCTTTTGATTTAACATGATTTTTTTAAATTTTTGTTCTGATAGTTGATATAATTTAGATAGATAGATAGATACGTAAAAATTCGAATTCAGAGATGAGAAATTTCGAAGGAGGTCTTTAGTTCATATGAAGTGCCTCTCAAAAGAAATCACGCGAAGTGGGTATTTCCTGACTGGCATAGATTTTTGCCGTTTGTATTTCCGGCCTTAATTGCATTTAGATTTGCAATATTAGTGGGTGCCCATCTTTCTTCGACTGCGACTCTCAGAAATGATAAACCTACATCCAGGTGATAAACCTATGTAATCTGTCATTCATGTAGTCTGTCGCTGTGACAAACCCAAGCTATAAAATAGAGAGCAGTGGAGCACTCCACCATGCATGCTTCCCAAGTCGCAAGGGCAGATTTGTTGGGCCGTCGACATACACGGATTGAGAGGCAGGTGGGCCTAGGCCCAGTATGGCATGCCCAAGAAAGCGACCCGGTTGGCCCATGGTCCTGGGCCCGTCACGCTCACGTCACGGGCGGCAATCGGACGAGTCCCGGCGAGCCAAGACGACGCACATGTAGTTTCAAAAAAAAAAAGACGACGCACATGTGCGGTGCACCTGCTCTACAGGGCCACCAATTATCATCCTCTCTACCTTCCAAGTCAAAGCCTTGACAGTCACACGGTCGGTGTTCTTTTCTTCCTATCCTTTTGTGCACTGTATGCTTTATTCTGATATTGGTTCATTTTGAATAATTGGTTTTTTTAACTAGTATTAGTAATAACCAATGTAGGCATATCGGGTAAGAGCATCACCAGCAGGGCCTCCAAATTTCCCTCTATCGCTACAAAGAATCGCTACATGAATCACATAAGAAATTCTCTCACATACATCAATTTCCCTCCTGCTGCATTTGAAAATTTTTGAAATAGAGGGGGATTTGGGGGGTGAGATGGGGATGCTCTAACAATCGTTAAAGCGTTTTGACGTGCTATACTCTACACATACGTATGCTTTCAAATCATCCATCGTTACAAATTTATTTTATCTAATTCAATCTCTCATAATTTTGACTTTAAGTACAATTAAGTATAGTGTGTGTTGGTCTTTGCTGCCGTCGGTATGGTTGCAGTGACATGTCGCACCGTACGATATGTATCATCGGTATCATCCATAGGAAACAAAAAGCATATGACTCACATGTGGTCGTACACAATGTGTGGGCGTGTGGCGTTGTGCGGTGCATGGCGCCAATCGTCTAAAGACATAAGGCCAGCTCACTCATTGTGTGTATGGTGGTATTTGGATTTTCTCACAACGAAGGACATGTTAGTAGTGGCTAAATGTATACTTTTGAATGAGTTAAAAATAAAGTAGAATGTTAAGGTGGATTTTGATAAAGGCTTAAAATTGCTTATGATTTGTTTTTTAGGTTATTTTTAAAAAACTTTCAAAGATGACTTTATAATTAGAAAAAATATCTAAAAAAGCAAAATTAATTTTCTAACCAAATAAAATTAAATGACTTTGAACACATGCCGAAAGCATGTCGGCTTGGCTAGCAGGAACTAAAAAAGAAGTGCATTCGGATTAGCAAAATGCCGAGTATTTATAAAAGAAATGTCTACTCGAAGTTGACGAGTATTATGACAAATATTTTTTTTTAGCAAAGGGCAGAAGAACTGTCATCTATTGATCAAAGAAGAAGGAATACAAGGTGGGGGGATTAACCCCTCCTCCTGGGGAAGCCAAAAGCAAAAGAGCTAAATTACTCCAGAACTAAACTAGCACCAGCCGCCTCCCAGAGATGCAGCTCGTCGGACAGGAGTTGCAGGAAGGGTAGGCGGGTTTTCTCCTCTGAGCGGAAAATATGGTTGTTGCGTTCGATCCAGAGGTGCCAGATGGTCCCCGAAATGATCGAGAGAACACCTTTGTGGGACCCGGATTGAAGAATGTCCTCCTCCCACCAAGATTTGAGACAAACCCCCGTCCAACGCGCTGGAACGAGGGTGGGGGCATTGAAGATAGTAGCCATACGCCTCTAGATGAAAGTGGTGAGGTCGCATTCCAGGAACAGATGCTCTGGCGTCTCCAAGTTCCTTCGGCATAGGGGGCAGAAGTATGAGTTGGGAAGGTGTCGGCGTTGAAGGGCATCCGTGGTGAGCACGCGCTTCTACAAGAGAAGCCAGAGGAAGAACTTGCATTTGGAGGGCGCCCAGAGCATCCAAACTTTAAGCAGTGAGGGAGCCGGGCAGCGGCCAGTGAACTGCAGGCGGTAGGTCGAACGGACTGAAAACGAGCCGTTTTGATCGAAACGCCAGACGCGCAAATCCGGCTCATTCTCGGAGAGGGCGATGAGGGAAACCTTGTAGAGCAGCAAGATGAGTTCCGGGATCATTTGCGGAAGCATGTTCCACCTGAGGTCGTTGAGCCAATTGTTGTTGGAGAGGGCTTCTTTAACCGACCTGTTCCGTTTAACAGAGGCTACGAAGAGCTGAGGAGCTAGCTCCTTTGGGGCGCAGCCAGAGAGCCAGCGATCCTCCCAGAAGGACAAGGAGGAACCGCTTTTCAGGGTAACCGCAGAGCCCAAGCGCAGAAGGTCAGAGTCCGACTGTGGAGGGGGGGCTAAGAGACCCGCCCAAGGAGCAGGGGCGGGGGCCTTGCTTTGCCAGAGCCATCGGGTTCGTAGTGCCCTGGCGAAGAGGTTGAGGTCGGGGACCCCGAGGCCACCGAGGGAGGTAGGAGAGCAGACGATGCGCCAGTTGATCCTATAGTGACCTCCGGACACGGAGGCGGAACCCTTCCAGAGCCAGGCTCTTCTGATCTGATCAATCTTATGGATGACAGCCTTGGGCGGTTGGATGACAGAGAGAATGTAATAAGGCAAGGCCGAAAGAACTGCCTTGAGCAGGGTCAGTCTACCCCCTCTAGACATAAGCGGCCCACGCCAACCGGCTAAACGATTATGGATTTTGTCTATTAGGGGTTGAAAGTGGACACGGTGAAGACGTTTGGTGGACAGGGGAAAACCTAGATATTTGATGGGGAAGGTAGCCCTTTCTGCCGGGAAGTCCTGGAGGATGACATCTAGGTCAATATTTTCACAACGGATTGGGGCGACTTGGCTTTTCGAGAAGTTAGTGTTCAGCCCAGTGATCGCACCAAATTATTTTAGGATGAGCGAGAGGGCAGAAACATCTTCCTTGAGAGGGTCAAGGAAGATTGCCGCGTCATCAGCGAAAAGGGGCACCCAAAGGTTGGCAGGAGAACACCGAATGGGGGATAACGTCCCTAATTCTGTGGCTCGCTCGAGGAGGATGCACAAGGGTTCAATGGCTAGGTTGAAGAGCAGGGGTGAGAGAGAATCACCTTGACAGAGGCCCCTGGCATGTCGAATGATCTCCGAGGGGTGGCCATTCAAAAGGACATGGGAAGAGGAGGAGGCAAGCGACAAGGATATCCAATTACGCCAGCGTGTCCCAAAGCCCCGGGCTCGGAGGTTGTCGGGTGGGTAGGGCCAGGCGACAGAGTCGAAGGCCTTCTCCAAGTCGAGCTTAAGAAGAAGAACTGGGATATGATTTTTGTGTAGGGATTTTGCCTTGCCTTGGACAAAGAGGAAATTGTCTTGAATGTAACGTTGCTTGATGAAGGTGCTCTGATAGGGTGAGATGAGGTCGTCCATGAAGGGGGACATCCTGAGGGAGAGGATCTTCGTGAAGAGCTTGCCCAGGCTGTGGATGAGGTTGATTGGGCGATAGTCAGAAGGCGTTGCGGGGTTATCTTTTTTTGGGAATTAGCACGATGAGGACGAAGTTCAGAGCCTCGACACCGGGGCCGCCTAGATTGAAAAGGCACTGCAAAGCCGCGAAGAGGTCGCCAGCGATGAAGTCCCAACAAGACTTGTAGAAATCCCAGGAGAAGCCGTCGGGGCCCGGGGCCTTCTCGTTGGGTAGGCTAAAGACTACCCTTTTGAGCTCGTCCAGGGTGAGGTCCACCTCAAGGGGCAAGAGATCCAGGGATGGGAGACCTAGGAAATCCCAGTTGAAGGAGCGGCCGCGAGAGTCCTGGCAGGGTGCAGCAGCGTCACCGAAGATGGAATTAAAGTGATGATGGAGGGCATCGGCTTTGTCATGGTGTTCCGTGAGGAGACCAATGGGTGATTGCAGGCAATGGATGAAGTTTTTGCGACGACGACCATTGGCCCTCAGATGGAAGTACTTCGTGTTCGCGTCCCCGAGTTTAAGCCAAGAAAGGCGGGAGCGTTGCTTCCACTTCATATGCTCCACTACACAGAGGCCAAGGACACGAAGTTTGAGCAGGCGGTGCAGGTTAAGCTCGTTATTGGAGAGCCTTCGCGACTCCACAGCTACGTCAAGAAGGCGGATAACGTCTGAGGTCACCGCCAGTTGCAATTTGGTGTTGCCGGGAGGTTGCGGCTCCAGGCTTTGAGGGCAGAGGTTGTACGAGTAAGTTTGTGTTTGAAGCGGAGCAGCGGGTGCGTCGGCAAACTCGGCGACACTTCGCACTAGACCTGTTGGGCCACCTCCAAAAAACCGGGCATCTTAGTCCAGAAGGATTCGAAGCGGAAACGCTTGGGCGGGCTGGGCAGGCACTCTGCGGTGAGCAGCAGAGGGCAGTGGTCGGAGGCGTCCGAGGAAAGTGGGATCAGGGAGCAGGAAGGAAAGAGCAGTTCCCAATCAGAATTTGAGAAGGCACGGTCGAGCCTGACCAAGGTGGGGTTGGCTTGTTCGTTGCTCCAGGTGAAGCGACAGAGCTCTTTTAATTGGCAGGAGTCTAGGGCAGCCTGGAAGCGTGACATGAGACGACGGTTGAGGATGAGGTTGTTTTTGTCCGAGGCCTGGTATATGAGGTTGAAGTCCCCTATCAACAACCACGGGTCAGAGAAGTGGTTGGAGATAGAGACGAGCTCTTCAAGGAAGGCTTCTTTGTCTTAGGCGGTGGAGGGGCCGTAGACGTTGGAGACGACCCAAGAGTCTTGGGAGCACAGGGGTGTGATCCGCACGGAGATGGAGTGCTGGAGGATGAGTGGGTCGGACACTTGGATGAGGGAATCATCCCAAAAGAGGAGCAAACCCCCTCTCGTTCCGGAAGCCGCTAGAGACAGACTGCCTCGAAGACGGTACCCGCAGGTTTCCAAAAGCATCTGTGGAGAGGGGTCTGAAAACTTTTGTCAGGACCCGGTCTAATTGACCGAATCCTAATTGTGCATACAGTACTAGTCCCAGGAGATCATGGCTAGCACACACAATTTAACAATAATGGTACATTGCCTTCGAGTTACATTATTACAACATAGGGGACTAAGCGTCCCACAGGAAGTCACAGTTTAATATATCAAGCACGGCACGCAGGCCAAAATACAGAGTTACACACACGGTAACGCAGGAGCCCAACATGGCACGATTTATTCTAGTAGCTAGACTAATCCACAGGCAAAGCGGCAGGCAGGACACAACCCTACTCTTCGTCCTCGAAGTCCTCCTCCTCGTAGTCCTGGTCCTCCTCGGATGGAGAGTCGTAGGGAGCCTCCTCGACTGTTGAAAATTTTGGAAGAAGGGAAGGAGAAATAGGGGTGAGTACAAAGGTACTCAGCAAGTCGAGGATATATGCAGATGGGGTTTAGTACAAATGGATGGCTTGGGCAGTTTTGCGGAAATTGCAGTTATTAGCCTAGTTTTGACAAAGCGATTTAGAAACATTATATCTCCATAATTTCTTTGGGCTTTTCACAAACGGTTCTCGCCATTTGGCCTCAGTGCCATAGCAAGAACAAAATCCTTTCTTCTTTTCTTTTCTCAAAACCGGCTAGGTCCATTCCGCGCGACACTTTTCGATAGGCCGTTACCCATTTCGAAATATCACCGGTGGCACCTAGCTCAAACGAAATCTTTCTCAAGCTCTTACTCATCTCAAATCCTTTGTTCAAAACCCTTTTTCTAAATTGGTTTTAAAATGAAGGAGCTACCATATAATCAGTCCTTCAAGACGCTCATAACATGAAAGCACGGCTATCATGACAGCTTTTAACTCTGCAGAGGGGTACGCTTTACCCTCGAGAGGCTACGCACCCAGACAATGTTTCGCCACAAGACCATCAACCACGAGGGCCAACGATCGGGCCCGTCCCATACCGGGGCTCGAGGTCGTACTGTTATGGCTCAGTTCATAGGATTATAGGATGAGCAGTCCTTAGACTAGGGGAGTATTTATATTTTAGCCCAGTTTACAAAACCGGTGTCATACTGCACCAACTGACAAAATATCTCCCTAGTCGGAAAGATTTTGGGGTACGAGGAAAATCATTTCCTACTAAGCATCACCCTTGATGCGCTATCTTTAAATCATCCTTTCCCAAACATTTCTCAACAATATTCTCATTTCACACAAATGATTGAATCATTCCGCATAAATAATTTTAAGCATTTATCCTACCTCAACAAGGTATTTAAATAAGAGCAATTCATATTTTAGCCTTAGGTTTAATCCTAACATATCTCTTACCTTTTCTATTCGGCATAATAACTAATTCTAGCAAATACGGCATTTATCTTTTAAACTAGCATGCATCTTTTCAAGTCTAATAAACATTCTCTAAATAACCGAAATTGGCTTCACAATATGATCAAAGGGGAACTTGCCTTGGTCAGAAGACGGGTAGGAGCAACCGGCAACGATGGACGGGTCTAACCACGCGGACAACACATACAAGATAATACAACCATCCATCAGACAGAAAAACATTTATATGCAATTTTTGGTTTGAAAATCATGCACAAAATAAATATGCATGGAAATGTGATGCATGCATAACTATTTTATATTTTTATATTTTTATTAAATCAAGTGTATGCATCAAAATAATATTTTCATCATTTTTCTAAGGTTTTTGAAAATCATTCGTTATTTGCTAGTTAATGCAAAATGATTAGTTTAATTTTTATTGTTATAGGTATTAATATAAATAGAGAATTATTAAATTTTTGGATTATATTTATGTGTGCGCTTTGAACTCTGGAAAGCGTATTCTGCTCGAATACTTTTCCAATTATCAGAGCCAACCAACTACACAGGCTAGCACAAATCTCAAAGCGCTTCTTCTTCTAGCTCTAGCTAGTCCCAAGCAAGCACACAGCACAGCACACAGCACAGCACCACTGGAGCACACTGGAGCTCGGCTAGCCAGCTGTGGCGACCTCCGTTCGCCAAACCGACTGCAAAAATGGATTCCTCTCGACTCAGCACCTCCAAAGGACCGTATAGCTGCTGATCTGCCGACCGCGCACGACGCACGTATTTTTATACATAGCTACAGTACACGTTCTAAACTAGCTCGCATGGCTTCCATGGGAGCTCTAGCTCGACATGGCACACGCAGGAAAGACTACGGCCTCCCCGGGATCATCTTCCCAAGCTCAAGCGCACCTAGAGATGAGCAGAAGCTTACCAAGGCGACGGCGAAATGAAGCCACTGGCGCGACTTCCTTCTTGACTTGGTGATGCTTCGGTTCCTTCAACACGAGAAGAAGCACGGGCACGGCAAGGCACCGAGCAAGGAGAGGTAGGCCTGAGCTCCACTTTATAGCCGAGGAGGCACGGCGAAGTCGGACTTTACTCCGACGGATGGCACAGCACTGGAGGCAACGAAGACAAGTGCTATTGCACAATAGCAGCGGAGACAAGACGGCGAGGTCAGGCGCTTAGCGTGGCGTGGCGAGAGGAAGTCGTGGCGTGGTCTAGATCTTGACGACTCACGCAGCGGGGTTGCGGGGAGTAACTTCATAAACGACAATGAGTTACGGAGCGATAAGCTTATGGTGCGAGAGGGAGAGAAGAGAAAGAAAAGGTGAGAGAGAAAAGTTTTCTAATTTTTCCAATTTTGTTTTTCTCTTTTCTTCTTTCTAAATAATTATTCAAAGGTCAAATATTAAATAGGTTTTGACAAATTCACATGGGTTTGAAAGCTTCTAAATGCACCCATTGAAAATATTTATACCTTTAAAAATTAATGACCCAACCCATTTTCAAAACGGTTACATGCAATGATGATGCCATGATGCATTTCAACACTTAAATAGTTTAATATTTTAATTATGCATTTTAATGAAATTATTAGCGTGCCAAATTTGGTTTTGAAAATTTGGGATGTTACAACTTTGATTCTTGGAGTGCGAGGATTGAGGGGTTGTAGAGTCTGACTAGGTTAGCGACGACGTCACGCTTGGAGGCGGAGTTCAGGCCGCGCACATTCCAGCTAAGGATTCTCATTGGGGAGCAGGAGGTGGAGCACAAACCCAGGGGGGTAAAATAGCTTTGAACCCTACCGAGCAGGGAGGAGCCGAGATAGGCCGCAAGAAAGCGGAGCAACCCGAGGGGCAGACCCTGACCCACGCAGGGGAGGGAAAGCCAAAGACACACCACACACAGGCGGGCAGAAGACAAGACCACACGCAGGTTGTTGGGGAGAAACATAGGTACCACCACAAGCAGGCGGCAAGGACCAAGGGGCAGACCCAGACCCACGCAGGGGTAGGATAGCCAAAAGACACTCCGCACGCAGGCGGAACTAGGATCCGACCACATGCAGGTCGTGGATCCTCCAAAAAAAAGGGCTCAGGCCGGCTACAACTACGAAAAAGGTCCACACGCGGGTGGAAGAGGCAACAACTACTACTAATCATTAGGTAAAACAAGCACAGGGGCGAGGGAACTGGGGGTGCGGTTAGGAAGCACACGCGACTCCTCCCTCTACCGCATCGGAACCGACCGCGGGGAGGTCGATAGAGGGCCCCGCAAGGCCGCAAAGGTCGGAGACGATGGCGATCATGGGGCGTCCAACTGGGCAGACGAGAAGAGGGACTGGAGCTAAGTGGCAAGGTCGTCGACCGCGGAGGGGGGGGGAGAGCCCTAACTTGCGAGCTAGGAGGCCCTGCACCTTACGATGGTAGGGACTGAGGAGGAACCAGCGGAGGCGAAGGACGGCCTCGCCGAGGCAATCTTGGGGCTGCGGCGAACGAGAGCAGCTGGCTTGGCATGAGAATGAGAGCGTCTAGGCGGAAGTGAGGGGAGCAAGGGAGCTGGGGACAACAAGGTGGCCTTGGCGAGGAGGGTCTCAACCGAGGACAGAGGAGCAGGGGCAAGCAGCTCGGCCTCAAGGGGCATCGGATCTAAGGTGAGGGGGGTGGAAACAGAAGGCGTGACGAAGGTGGTGGGGGATGGAAAAAGCAGATCCCCAGACAAATCCACGAGGAGGCGGACTATCAAGGGTGAGGAGGCATTCGAGCCCACTAGGTCCTGAGCGGAGGGACGGCCCGAGAGGGCTGGCTGGGCCGGGGTGGGCACCAATGCAGCCCAGCAAGTGGCAAAGGGAGCACCGGTGGAGAGCAAGTGTGGGTCGAGCAAACGTGGCCCAGCGAAGGAGGTTCCCGCCCTGAGCTGCGCGTGCTGGGAGGGAGAGGAAATTGAATCCCTCCCTCCCGAGGCAGACAAGGCCGTCAGGGCAGGTGGGCCCACTGTATCGACCGTTAACCAGTCAGTCGAGGCCCGTACCACGGAGGAGCCAGAGAGGGTTCTGGATGGCGGTGCCGACGGCTCGCCGACAGACTCACGACGGCGTGGCGGGGAGCGACTGCGGAGGCGCCGGATGGATGAGGAAGAGCCCCCTCCGCGGCGTTCCTGCGTCGCCTTGCCGGAGCGAAGGCGGGGTGAGTCGCCGAGGTGGGGGTCGTTGACGTCGTCATCACTGTCGAGGTCGTGGCGCCTGGCGTGGGCGAAGAGGGGGCGGCAAGAATGGGGAGACTCCGGCACCGTCGGCCGGGGGACGAAATCAGGGAATCCCAGCTGCCAGAGGTGCGGGTCCGTGACCGGGGCCCCACCGCCAAGGCGAGCAGCGATGGCCGAAAAGTCCTCCACTTGGTCAATGTGGAGGAGGAGGCGGTGGAGCGAGGCATGTGGGGGGCGAGGGCGCGGCGCGCCGGCGAGTCTAGCCGGCCCTCGGTCGCCGCCGCGGCGAGCCTCCATGTATGGGGAGGGCTCCACGAGCTCTAACTCCACTTCCAAGGGGATGGAGGCGGGGTCGTGGGTCCAGATCCAAGCACGAAAGGAGGAGGTATCAAGGCGGAGTCTGGTGGCGTCCTCGACGATGTCAAGCCGCTCGGCGCCGGCGAAGATGAGCTCTGCCACGGAGGCGGACCAAGCGTGAAGCGGCAATCCCTCCACGAAGACGCGAACGCGGAAGCGCACTGCTCCGGCATCTCCGTCAGCGTGCGGGTTGAGGGGGATGGCAGAGAGGCCGAAGTGACGGCCGTTGACCCGGAAGGAGCGGCGGGCAGCGAGTCTTGCTTGCTCGGCGATGGTGAAACGGGTGAGGAAACGAAGGTGGGAGAGGTGGGAGACACGGATGTCGTGAAGGGGAATGTCAGTGAAGTGGCTGATGGCACGGGCGACAGAATCGGAGTCGGGGTGAGGCCCTCCAGAGATGGAGATGATGACACCGCGGTGGTGGAGCTCGGACACATCCGAACGCATAGCATTGGAAACTTCGACGCTGATGCGGGCGGAAGGGGGGCGTTGGGCGGCTAAGGCGGAGCGGCGCGGAGGGGCCATGGTGAAGGAGGCTGGTGGAGCTGGGAGGAGAGCGATGCGGTGGGGAGGTTGTATGGGAGCAGGGCGTGGAGGGAGGCGACGTGGCGGGGCTAGGCCGTGGCAGTGGAGGGTAGTCAGATGGCGCCGACAGTCACGAGCTTGGTGGCCAGAGCGGCGGCAGAGGAGACAACAGATCGAGTCCCGGCAAGCCGCGGCGCAATGGTCCCGGGCGAAGCACCGCAAGCAACGGTCTTTAAGCCGTGCGAGCTTGTCCTGGAGTCGCTGGTGCAACTCGGGCGCCATGAATCCAGCCTTCGAAGAGGAAAGGCACGGCGCGGGCTTCCTTTGCTTCCGGCAGACGCGATGCCATTCCGGGGGTGGCGTGGCGACCGAGGGAGCGACGACCACGGAGCGGAGCTGCGTTCTCCGGGCAGGTGGTGGGCGGCCATGAATGGCATCCGGAAGGGGCAAGGCGGTAGTAAATGGGGCGGGAGAAGGAGTTAAGGCGACGGCAGGAAGGGATTTAACCACAGCTGTGAAGGTCTGGCAACCGGGCACAGCAGTAATGGCAGAAGGGGAGAACGAGGCAGGGCGGGGGGACCAGCGGTCCAAAGGGGAACGGGGGGAAGCGGGCATGGCGGCAGGGAGGAGAGCGGAGCTGGGGCTAGGAGCCATAGCTGGAGCTTCGAGCGGTGAACGGTGAAGAGAGGAGGTGGCTGCTTCATGGCGAGGCGCAACGCTGGCGGCGGTGGCTGCCGCGACAAGTGGCGAGCGAGTGGCAGCAGCAGGTGGAGGTGGAGGGGCGAGGGGAGGTGGCGGGGCGGAGGTGGAGGAGGCTGAGGAAAGGGGCGGCGAAGGCGAGGAGCCGAGGGCGGCGACGGCGGCGGCTGCTAGGAGGAAACCCTAGTCGCCCGCAAGTCGAACATCTAACAAAAGTCTATCCCCTTCTTTACATCGGATATTTAGACGCCTGGCTTCAAGCTAGGCGACGCTAGTCATTTCAGTTTCAATGGGAACAAAATGGTAATTCCACACGTACATGTTTACACGGAGTCTCTGCTCTTAAATGTTCGGATGGAGACGGTTTCAGAAACGTCTTCCGTCAAAAAAATCATGGCACTCTTTGATTATGGGACAATGAGAACTGCAGGTGTGGTGCCAATGTGCCATTCCATGGAAAAATGATACAGGGAAGCCATTATTTCATCATTAATAAAGACACTATCTAGTTAGGAGCATTCAACTCTCCAGTGGCAAGTAAGGTCAAACATCCACCAAATACGTATCCGTGGAGGCTAGAAACATGGTGCTTTGCACGTAGTTCCGATCGGATCGAAACAAAGATTGAAAAGCACAGCACACCTAGGCGAACGATCGAAACATGGTGGTGAATACGTATTGAGTGCTAGACCAGGGGTTGGGAGCTTGGGATGGAGGCCTGCCATCACAACCTACTGTTTGGTTTAAGCTTATGTTTTTTTCTACTTCTGATACATCTCGCCAATCCTTGTCTTTAGTTTTTTTTTCCCCGAAAGGTAAAATTACCGTGGCAAAAATAAAATAAAACATTACAAGGTAGCGATAAAACAATATAAAAATTAAATGAGAAATATGATATCGCAACACTCTCTAGTGGCATCAACACAATTTTTAATTTTAAAAAACGCTATTGCTATTTTGCAGGCGTCTGAAATTTGCAATTCTGTACAGGCGCTAAAAGTTACAATAAGTTTGTATTGTTTTTCCATATTTTCATTCATCGGAAGAAATGCTGTCAGAAGGTGAAACTTTTAGCGTGATGGTTGTTTGCGCGTTCTGTTGTGTGTGGCATCGCCGGTGATCGTCGTCTTCCGTGCAAATTGCGAAATCGTTCGGACGCTAAAAGTTCCAGTAAATTTTTACTGTTTTTTCACTTTTTCATTCACTGGAAGAAACGTTTTAAGATTGTGGAAAAAAATTCTGCAGCCAGAAGAGGGGGATCATTGTGTGGGTAACCGCATGAAAAAGCTATCATTGCATGTTGTGCCTGCAAAAAGTGATAAAAAATCACAGTAGAAATTTCTGTCTCATGTCTCTCCTAATGTCCACACCAACCAATATCAACCATATCGACATATATAGCATCTTGGCAAGTTTAAATGCTCCCCATCACAAATACACATTAACAAGCATACATTCGTCTCGTATAGTAATTTCATAAATATAAAATTTTAGTGTATCTTATAAATAATTTATATTGATAATTAGTAGTCAAATGTATTTTTTAGAGGTTATGTCAATATCTGAAACGACGTGTACATGTAACCGAAGAGAGCAAGATTCTCGCATTCCAAGGATCTCCTTGATTTGCACGATTTAAAAGACCCAAGAACAAGAAAAATGATGGTATGCCATAGCAAGATACTAAATCTCAGAGAATAAATATTAATTGATCAGATAAAGACGAGCATAAATGTTTAGTTTGCAATGAATTAATGTTGGCATCTCTAATAAACAAGAGCCTTGTCTAGTATCTGTATATCATTTTAGAGGCTCGGAACCATTTCAACAAGGATTTCTTATTTTGCAAAAAAAAAAATATAAAAATGAGAAAGGACCCTCAGAAGGGTACTCATATCTGGTTACGAGGTCAACGGCCCAACCTTTGCTTCCGGACCTTAAAACCTTCAGAGAGTTCCATGTTCAAATATAGGTCTCAACATTTGTGCATATTGCTGAAAATGTTTAAATGTCTTCGAAGAAGTCATAAGAATCAAGCATTTATAATAAAAATTTTCGTCTGAATCGAGTTTCAGTGATTTTTATATTTAAACTTCTTTTGATTCAAAGAGGAGGAAGTAAATCGAAAAAGATTAATATGAAGAAAAGAAAAGGCCAACAGAAAAACAAGCAAAGAAACAAACAAACAAGGTGATCTGTGCAGCAGCAGGCCCACCTTCTACTCCGAGTCCCGACCCCGCATGTCAGCGCCTGGCCGCCAGTGCTTACCCCACCTGACAGTGACTACGAAGAGGACGGTGGTAGCGACCCGTAGCGTCTAGGAAGAAAAAGATGGGGAGCAACCGAGACCCCTCACCATCCTCCCATCCTCTACTCTGCTGCTCTGCATCTCACGAGTCGCACACCTCCCCCCTTCCCTTTTAGAGAGAGAAAGCACTTCCTTTTTAGAGAGAGGGAGCGAGAGGAGGAAGAAGCGCCTGGGGAGAGCAGATGGAGAGGGCGGCGCCGGTGAGGAAGTCCCACACCTCGACGGCCGACCTGCTCGCGTGGCCTCAGCAGCCCGACGGCGCCGCCACGCCCTCTCCAGCACGCCGCCCCCACCAGGTAAACCCCCCCAGCCATCGCCTCCCTACTCTGCGGCGGTCCGGCTGCTGCTGCTGCGTGGTGGGCGTGTGGTGTGTGCTGCTGCTGAGCTCTCCTCGCTTGCTTGGGCGCAGCCGTCCGAGGCGATCAGGAAGGTGGTGTTCGGCGGGCAGGTCACCGAGGAGGAATCCGAGAGCCTGAACAAGAGGTGGGATTCCAATCCCTTCTCGGCCCTGTTCTTGATTCGGATCGAGAAACTGTATTGGCCTTCCATTGGTGCCCGGTAGGCCGGTATCCGCATGATCCCAGGCTGTGCTTACTCCGCGGCGCTGTTCTGTGTGTCCCAGGAAGCCATGCTCGGCGCCCAAGTGGAAGGAGATGACGGGGAGCGGCATATTCGCGGCCGGGGCTAACGGTGGTTCGGAGGAGTCGGTGGGCGCCGCTGCGGCTGTGACTCCCGGCCGGGCTACCTCCCGCAACTACCAGGTGCTGGTCTATGAAAAACCGATTCCGCGCAAAAGCTTCACTCTTTTCTTCATGGACGACGGCGTTATGTGCTCAGTTGTCATTGCAAATCACTTTTGATTGGCGTTTGTACCAATTACCATCATATGTTGACATGTCATGCTGTGAAATGGGGTAGGATGTACTAGGTGCTTATGCTGCGGTGAAGAAACGATGAATCATAAATCTGTGGTTAAGCCTATCTTAGTTGCTTTTGATTTTTTTTATACTAATGCTTATTTGCAATAATGCTAGAGTATGGAGTACAACTCTATACCAGATCTTGGCTAGAAGATTACAGAACTAGGTCTGCTGACTGCTGGCGATATAATTTGCATTTGATTGTTGGTAGCACTAATGAGGTGATAACTATTTTTGCATTGTTAGTGTGTCTGTGTTTGTAGCTTCTTCAATGGAAAAATTTAGGGCCTGTTTGGTTAATGCCACAATTTGTGTTGTTAGGGTGTCTGTGTTTGTAGTGCAGATTGACGAATTAAGCAGAATTTAGTAATTGTTTGATTCTAAAATCAGTTAGCTTTTATTGTTGCTCTTTCTTTAAAAGTCAACTGTACGTCTGTACATACCTGATTATCATAGTTGTAATGCATGATATGGTTACTTAATCCGAACTTTTTTCTGCAGGCAATCAGTACTGTAAGCCACATATCTTTTGCTGAGGACGGTAGCATTCCTCCCAAAAAGCCTACTTCAGTAGCCGAGGTGGCGAAGCAGCGTGAGCTTAGTGGTACTCTGAGTGAAGCAGATAGTAAGATGAAGAAGCAGATATCTAATGCAAAATCCAAGGAGCTCAATGGCCATGACATCTTTGCTGATCCTCCAGATCCCAGGCCTCACAGGGCAAGGAACTCGGAAAATGGCAGCTCTGCTTCACACACACCTGTGAAAAATGTAAATGTACAGTAATATATTCTTAATGGAATTCTGCATCTGGAAATGCTTGTTGATGACTTCTTATCATCCTTGAACAGGTGAGTAACTTCTCGTTTCTAGAGGCCAACACTGACAGCATGTCAAAAACTGCAAAGAAGATAACTGGCAAGAAATTCAGTGATCTCACTGGCAACAACATATTCAAAGGAGATGAGTCTTCTGTGTCCGCGGAGAAGCATCTGAGCTCCGCAAAACTGAAAGAGATGACTGGTAGTGACATATTTGCAGATGGGAAGGCCCCTGCCCGGGAGTACCTAGGTGGAACCCGCAAGCCTCCAGGTGGCGAGAGCAGCATTGCGCTGGTTTAGCATCCTGATGGACATTGTCCCTGTCCATGTTTTCCTCATTAGGAGTGATCATAGGAGTTCATCAATCAGCAGATTGAACTGCCAGTTTGCTATCTGGTTTTCGTGATGCAGTGTTCAGTTTCATTTTAATTCTGATGATGCGGATATATGATGATGATGTTTACCTAGCTTAACATTTTCGTGTGTTGAATGTAGTTTGTTTTGGTTGTGACATACATAATGAAACAACCAATACTGTGTTGTCCATTTCTGTGGCACATGCAGTATCTTCTTTGTATTCTCTTTTTTTTGTGTGTCTATGGTGCAAGACATTTCATACTAAAGAAATGTATTTCCATGTTTAGTAGTTACTATTGCATACTACAAGAAGAATGCGTTTGCATAATTTGCGGTTGCTATTTGTATTTTGGAAGTAGTACAACATCGTAAACCATGAAACTGCGCGAGTAATTGATCATGGATTGCTATCACTGTACACAGTGCAGTACTGCAGTAAGAACTGTGGAAGAAAGGAGTGCAGTGGCAAGTTTTTTTCAGGAGTATTGCACGGTATGACGATTTGATCCCACGTCTATAATACGCTCTCAAAATGAGATATATTTTTTTTTTGTGTTCATAGAGATGATTTTTTTTTTTGAAAAGGCTATTGGCCATACGTCCGATCGCGCGCGCTCATGCCGGACGCTACAGTGTGGGCATGCTGCAACCATGTGGGAGTGGGTTCCACAAGCTTTTTTTTCTTTCGATGGTCAAATTTTGACTGGGTGCTCTAATCTATCAACCATTTGCACCAACGCGTTCCTCGTATTTTTACGAACCAAACAAGACGTATGTTGCCATATAAATTTTGACCGGGTTTTCTCAAGTTTAATTAGTACATCATCAATTTTCATCAATAAATTATTAAGTTTCATCAGCAGGTTCTCAAGTTATTGTAACTTCAATCTTACCTGGTGAAACTTGAGTTTCGCCTACATAAACTTGGATTTCATGCTCGTTAAACTTGCCGAACTGTCAAGTTTCATCATGTTTAATCCAAGTTTCATTAAGTTTTGATCGGTTTCATCCAAGTTTCTTCAAATTTAATCAGGTTTAATCCAAGTTTCATCAAGTTTGAACAGGTTTCATCCAAGTGTCATTAGGTTACATCCAAGTTTTATCAAGTTTCATCTGGCACTCGCCTTCATCAATACGTGGGCCAACACACGGCCAAGTTTCACCAGTATACCTACCAAGTTTCATAAGTGGGTTCTTTTAGGTTCACTAATTTTTTTTGAAAAAGTGAAAAAAATCAAAAATCAAAATATTTAAAATGGGCTGCCCTCGATTTTAGAAGAATTATGAAATTTATTTCATGCATTTTGAACACTGTTTGAATTTTATACAAAAATCAGAAGTTTAATTGAAAAATCAAAAGGTTCTTTGTCCGAACGTCTGCGTGGTAGTGTCTTGGACGACGCAGACGTTACATCGGGGCATCTTTGCGGGGTAGGTTCCACAAGCATTTTTTCTTTTGGTGACCATAAAATTTGACTGGGTGCTCTAATCCACCAACCGTTTGCACCAACGCATTCCTCGTTTTTTTTACGAACAAAACAAGACGTATGTTGCTATATAAATTTTGATCGGATTTTCTAAAATTTCATTAGTAGATAATCAAGTTCCATTAATAAATTATCAAGTTTCATCAGCAGGTTCTCAAGTTATTGAAACTTCAATGTTGCCTGGTGAAACTCGGGTTTTGCCTACTGAAATTTGTATTTTATACTCGTTAAACTTGACGAACTGTCAGGTTTCATCAAGTTTAATCCAAGTTTAATCAAGTTTCAACAGGTTTCATTCAAGTTTCATCAGGTTACATTCAAGTTTCCAAGTTTCATCAGGTTTTATCTGGTGCTCGCCTTAATCAATACGTGGATCAAGGTTCAACAACACACGGCCAAGTTTTACTAGTATACGTGTCAAGTTTCATAAGTGGGTTCATCTAGGTTTAAATCAAAAAATGTTGAAAAAGTAAAAAATCAAATAAATTAAAAGTATTTAAAATGGGTTGTCCTCGATTTTAGAAGGTTTATGAAATTTATTACATGCATTTTGAACACAGTTTGAATTTTATAAAAAATCAGAAGTTTAATTGAAAAATGATCAACTGCACACCTAGCACATCTAGCCAATGTGTGCGCGAGGGTGGCTGATCGAATGGTCGCCGCTGATCCGGCTCGCGTGCGTTCGGACGGACTTTCGGACGTTGGCGCTCGCCTTGAAAAATTATCAACCGCACATCTAACCACCGTCCACTCGAACTAGAGCTGATCGGACGGTCGCCGCTGGTCCGGCGCGCGGGCATCCGGATGGACGTCCGGACGTGGCCGCCACTCTTTTTTTGTGTGTGTTCATAGAGATTTAAAGCCGGACGGAAGGCTTCACCACCAAGCAACAGCGTCCAATATTTCGAAAAAGCATCTAATCCAAAGTCTTGGCATCCAAAGTTTAGAACACGAATTTTCACCGAGTTCAAGAATAAGCAAGAATCTGAGGTCTGGACTCAATTTTTTTTCCGTTAAATCTATATTTAGAAAGAAATTAGGCCTATCCTTACCTAAAGGCCGGCCATATTTCACTGGCAACTTGTAGGCTTGCTTTCTTCCTTCCTTTCCCGCGACTGATCTCGCCCGGTCCAGAAGCGCGCGGGCCCATCGAGAAAAGAGGCCCAAAAACCCGCCCCAGAGTCTCAACCTAAAAAGTCGCCACTACCGTCCGAGAGCCCAAGCGGGGCACGGCAGTCGGCAAGCGCAGCGCCGCAAGTGGGATCCCGCAAGTGGGCGGGTTCGAGAACCCTCGTCCTCCCCCTGCCATGCGGGCCCCACCCCAGGGGGAACCAATGAGCGGCGAGCAACTGATCGGATCGCGCCGGGCGCCCTCGCGTCCACTACTTCCCCACCGCCCCCGGGCCCACCTCGCGCGCTCCCAGCCGCTAGCTTATCGAGCGCCCGCCCACTTGCCACTTCTCCAACCCCGCCAAAAAAAATATATATATAATAGAAGAATTTCCCCCCGTTTTTTATTTAACGTGCCCACGATTTTCTTTTGATTTTTATTTTACTATTCCTCACTTCCTCAGTCCTCACATGGCATGACACATACGTACAGACTGCCTGCCTGTGTGGCTGTGTCTGCTACTCTACTCCTTGGTCCATACTGCCGCCACACACACTCTCTCTCTCTCTCAGCTCTATTTAAATAAAATTGAAGAAGAAATATTGGGGCGAGAGAAAATAGAAATTGAAATTTCCGGAAGCCTCTAGACACGCAGGAGCGAACAAGCCTGTGCGGCTGTGCCTCCCCTTCGTCCACTGACCTCCCTCTCTCCCCGCGACTGCGTCTCCAAGCCGCTGCTGCCTTGGTTGGTTCGTTCGTTCGTTCGTTCGTCAGTCACGGATTCAGGTGGGGTTTCTCTTCTATTCGGTTGATTCGCGGTTTCGCTGGTCTTTTTTTTTCAGTCTCTCTCTCTCTCTCTCTATCTCTATCTCTCATGTTCTTTCCGCGGGAGTTTGTGGTGGTTTGCTACGGGATTTGTTATCTCGGAGATTCTTTTTCTGTCGAATGGATGGGTTGCTCTGTCTTTTCGTTTTGGTTGGAGCTTTGTGTTTTGTTGATTCGGAATTTGTGTATGGCTCCACCCGGCCCTTCTAATTTTATGGGTTTCCCTTGTTGTGCAGGTTTTTGATCCAAATCGTTTGGATTTTGAAAGGTGAGCAAGTTCTTCAATCGATTTTTTTTTTGTCATTTACTACTCCACTCGACTGATTCAATTCAGTTCAATACTTCTTTAGTTTTTTTTTGGTCATTTACTACTCCACTCGATTGATTCAATTCAGTTCAATACTTCTTTAGTTTTTTTTGTCATTTACCACTCAACTCGATTGATTCAATTTAATGCTTCTTTGGTTTTTTTTTGGCCATTTACTACTCAACTCGATTGATTCAATTCAGTTCAGTGTTTCTTTCCGTTTTTTTTCCATTTACTGAACTCAATTGATTCAATTCAATGCATCTTTGGTTGTTCATGGCATAAGGTATCTTCTATATGTTTTTTATACAATCTGATCTAGCTCAGTTTTTAGAGTAACAGGCCAGTAAGGTGTTTGTACCGTTTGTCGTTCAATTCCCAGTATTTATCTTTTTTTATTATTATTTTCAGATTGTTAAACTCGTGATTTTGTCTTTGATCTGTAGGGTTTGACCAAAAACTGGGGATTCCGAGTTAAATATGATCTCAAATCCGGTGGATTGGTACAGTTTCGGGCCTGGATAGAAGTTGTAGTGATGCCAGATTGGAGGGTGGGCGAGGTAATCCCCTGATTTTGATGAATCCACCTGAAGCTTTTTAACTTCATCACTTAGCATCATATAGATTGATACTGTATGACGTTGAAAGTATTGGTTTACTAGTTGTATAGGGTTTTAAGTCATCGGATGTAAGCTGAACTATGCAGGACCTGAAAACAAGTTAGAGATTTTATCTGGAATTACATTCCTAGGTGGATAGGAGTTTGTGTCCTCGGATGTAAGCTGAACCTTGCAGGAACTGAAAATAAGTTGGAAATTTTATCTGGAATCACAGACGGGAGCTGAGAAATGAATATTCGTATGTCAAGAGTCTGATTCTGAAGAATTTTACAGGTCCCTATATCGAAAAATTAGATTGTCTGGGCCTCAGGAGTAGATTTTTTGTCGGTGTTGGTTATGCTTCAAATTTCAAGTCTCTTTTTCCTGCTTGGTTACCTTGAATTATAGAGCAGTTCTGAGAAATTAGACTATCATGGGTACAGTGTGGCTTGTCTATTGTTTGGTAAGCAGGTGAGCCCAAGAGAGAGGAAATAGGAAGCTTGTGTTGCCTTTTTTTTTTTTTTGCTGAGGAAGCAGGTGTTCAGTATTGTTGAAGTGCATTAGCCACCCAATCACTCACATTTGATTTGCAGTTGTTTTTGCTATGGATAGATGGGTGGGGCCGGCTAGTGGGCTAGCCTCTTGTATGTCAGTGAGCCAAGTGTTAACTAGGAACTGTTAGGTTTGATTGAAGCTAGTTTTTTTTACTACTTGATTGCAACTAGTTGACCAGTATACAATATTTAAGGGTTTGATTCTACCTCCGTATGTAAAGACTTCTTACTTTTTTGGAGAGAGAGAGATGGGGTAATCCGCCAAATACTGAACTGTGTATTGCGAGCCTTTTTATTAAATTGAACCTTAGCAGATAATTGATAGAATTAATTGAATTGTTGTATTCCATGCTTGCGAGTAAATATTAGTGCTTTTACAGTTTGAAGGTAAATTCAAGGGTGAATTTGCTCAGAATAACAACAACGAACATGAAAATGGAGTCGGGACTCTGAATGTCGCTAGTAAGAAGTTGAAGCCTGGGGTTGTCAGTGAAAAAAGCCCTCAAGCTGTCGTATCTGGAGCAAATAATTCGGACTTACAGAAATGTAATTCAGAGCAGATCCTTTCTGTCAATGGGATAGTATCCCAGGACATCAATAGTACTGGTGACCATCTAGGAGATTGCAACGTTGAATCAAGTACCTTTCCCTTGAGCACAGAAGATACTATCTCTGAAACCAGATATCCAACAGACAATTGGAACAGTTGTCAATTTGCAGTGAGCAATAGTTCACCTGTTCTGAATAATCAGAGTGTTCCACAAAGTGGTCTCAGTTACGGAGAGAATGATCTAAGTTACATTGATTGGCCTGGCATTGATAATTTTGAGGATGTCGACACATTATTCAGGTATTCAGAATGTTTCCATACTGGCTATGCTTGAGATCAAAGAAATTTCTAGTCTGTTCATTGTTTTTCGTCTTCTTGTTCTGATCTATTCTCTTTTTGAAAGGGGGTGTGATTCCACATACGGCCAACAGCAGCTCGAGAACACAGATGAGCTATCATGGATTCCTTCTTTAGACGCCATTTACTCTTCTGATGTTGCTCTGCAGCCTGGGTTTGAGTCCTCTTATTCAGATTATGGAATTCTGGATGACCTGTCAGCATTCAATTGTACCCAGGATAAATCCCTGCCAACAGCTGATCCTCCTGCTTCTGTATGTGACAAGCAATTCAGTGACAACTACCAATTTAATGAACAAAAAAACATGAATGTATATGGTGAACAGGCAAGCACCCTTCTCTTCTAGGTTATATTGAATATTGATGGAACCCAAACCTTTTAGTTTATGTTTGTTCTTAATTTTTTTTAAAACCATCATAGGCTTACCAAGGGGATGCAATGGAAATGTTGTCTACCGACCAGATATGCGATGGGCATGTCAGCCTTGATATGGTAACCTAACCTGATATGGAAATCTGAATTGCCTGCTATTTTGTCAATGGTGTGTTAAGCTAGTGATTTGTGTTTTATAGTGTATCTGTTACTTTTCTTAAAAACAGTAATAAGCAGATAACAAATTAAAGTTATTGACTTGTATGGATGTATTCAATTTTTTTTTTCTTTGCATATACTGCTCCCATGCACTAATATATTTGCATGTCCTATACTCCATTTCACCTCTAGCAAAAGCCACTGTAGTTGTGAATCTCAAGCACAGCCCTGTGACTTCATTATTAGTCCTACTCAAATATTTTTGTGATGGATATACTGTTGCATTGTATGTTATTGTGATGCCAAGTACTTAAGAGGCAGTCCCGTAAGGATAAGAGACCACCTATGACCTATTACCATCAGTGCATGCATTTTCTTGAATAATATTAATTTGAGGCGTTTTTTCTTTCCAGAATTTAACTTTCATAAATTTACTGCTGTAATTGGAATGCAGATTGGGAATCGATATTCGTCAGACAATTCCATGCAACAGCTCAATGACCAGAAGTTTTCTTTACCTTCGGGTTCTCAACTAAGCTCCTCTCAGAATTTGCTGAAGCCAAAGCACCACTTAGATTCGACTTCACCAAGTAACATTACTTCAGAGTCCTATTCGGAAAGAAACTGCCAATTTAGTCCATCTGGTGCTTCTTTTGCACAGAGAAACTTGAAGGGTAATTTTGCACACATTTTTTTTTCTTTTAGAATGTTATTATGTAGACGTCTTTTTGTCTGCTAATGTATTTATCTGGTGTGATTTTAAATCTCGAGTGTAGGGCAGAAGAAGGTCGCCCATTTACAACCAAGACAGCCCAAAGGTGGCAGTGTTGTAGCTGGGCATCCTGGCCATCAAACAATGACAAGAAGGGCATCATATCCTTGTGTGAATTATGAAACTGACAAAAGGGACTTAGGAAAAAGAATCTTGGTGAATCCTTCAGTTACAATGGGTACCTCAATGGTAGTGGATGGCTCATCTGTTTCTTCTGATAATACGGTTGAAGAAAGCAGTTTTCGACAACTTCAGGATGCGGTTAATCAGGTACAATGGTTTATTTTCTGTTGTTGCCCATACATCCTGCCTTCTTCACTGCTATGCTGTATGCTCCCACTTCCCTGAGTGTTGCCTTTCTGATTTCTTTAAATAATCACAATTTCGGCTTGATTCTTTTTCTTCCTTGGCTACTTCAGTTGGATGTGAAAACCAAGTTGTGCATTAGAGATGGTTTATACCGCCTAGCAAGAAGTGCACAAAATAGGCAAGTATATCCAAGTACAATCAACACCAATGGAGATAGCCAGGATGTAAAGGATATGCAAAATGCAGAAACTGCGGGCAAGTATGTCAGATTTCTCACGAGAGATGTTCTTTATACATCTTGCATCAATGAATTGTTATTTGTGGCTTCGAATACGAGCACTGTCCATCCTTTATTGTTTAATCCACAGTCTTCTCCATGATCTCTACAACGCATTCTGAAAATGTTGCATCTTGTTTCACGGAACCAAATCTTTATCCTAGTCCAAAAGAATGTAGACCATGTACCTCAGGACATATAACGTAGACCATGTACCTCAGGACATATATCTTGATTAATTTTCAAGAGATTTATTATTTTATGTTGGGTAACCCATCCCTTGATACTGCGGTTGGACTTCTTTGCTTCTTTGTGACTAGTGTACACTGGTTCCCCTTTAGTTATTTCTGGCACTCTTTTTAGATAATTATTGTGATCGAACACTATCGTTGTGGCTTATATTACTTAAACTGCAATGGAGGCAAGAAGGCTACTATGTCTATCTGTCACCTTTCCTCTTTGATGTTTCTGTTTTGTAGGTTTGTTGATCCTGGGCACATTGAAACACAGACAAATCCAATCGATCGGTCTATAGCTCTGTTGCTTTTCCATCAGCCATCAGACCATGTGACTGGAGCTGTTGATGATGCCTCATCATTCAAGTCTCATGCTAGCGTATGTTTGACTCTTCCATCACACAAATTCATTTAGCTACATGATGACTGCAGCTGAGTGTTTTTCTTATGCACGCAGAACGAGAACCACCAGGTCCCTGCTAAGATCCAGGGCGTGGTGCCTGCAGCAATATATTCTCCGAGAGGGTAGGGTGTCACCGTAGGGGCAAAATCTCGCGAAAATTACTGAAGATGACTGATGATGAAGCTTCAGCAACAGCAATTGTTCATATTGCACTACTGCTGCAAACCTAAGGAGGGGCGACTATAATGTTTCTTCGCTGTGACTTGATTGTTCAGTTGTAGTAGCTGTCAAGCGTAGTGTGTATCATTTACTGACTATCAGCTACAGGAAGAAACTTGTACACCAATTAACAAGTTAGATTGGCTTTTCACTAAGCATGTATCTGTTGCGGATTGTAAAGGTCTCCTGTGCCCCGACCGTAGTGCTGTTCTCACTCACATTTTGTGTAACATAGATTTTGGCAGGGACTAGTATATTTCAACTGACTATTTTGTGGATCATCTTCAATGCATCAATGTTCTGTTCTTACCGTTATCCAATCTTCTCTATAGATTTCTTTCTTCAAAACAACGTGCAGGTCGTTAGCTCGTCGAACTTAGCAAGGCTAGTGGAATGCTTGAACTGACAGGAGGGACACTTAATTATTATTAGCGTATGGATACTATTTTCGGTTTCTGGCTTATCACTAGATAAAATTAAAATTCCTTTTCTCCCTATACACGCAATACGAATGGTCATCCACAAAGATGGTACTTCGGGTAATTTCGTTTATCGCACCAAATACATTGGTTCAACCTGCCCAAGTCCACAATGTACCACCTAAAAGAACACGTCACAAAATATCACTTGGCCACAAGGTACTTTCTAAAGGCACATAAAATTCGTCATTTGGCCACAAGTTTTTACACATTTTTCCAATGAACTATTTGCCAGTATATGTATTAAAATGCTTACATGTACAGAATGTACCATATGTACTGGAAATTACAGCTACAACAATACTGTGTAAAGTACGATCCGTAGCGATGCATGCGATGGCAATCATCAAAGGCTTCGAAGGACAGTAGTAACATCGACAATTCAGTGTACGGCAAGGAAGACACATTCCATCTCTGAATTCGAGTGGGGCCATGGCAATGAGCATATTGTAAATCGGTGCTAACCTGAACCACCGGTGTTAAATAGGTCACAGTCATATTGTAGCAGCAATATTGCGTAAATGCTGGAATATCACAAGGATCTCAGCCTAGATCTGTCAGCCCGTGACCCATATTCAATCGAACTAGTTCATGCTCATGTCCAAAACATCTGATGCCCATAATGCATATGCAACAAATTTCAACAACTCGGGGGGAAATATAAGCACAATATTCAACAGCTGAACTTAGCATCACGATATTCAGAACATGCATATATTGCCCTTCCAATTCACTAATACACGCAAGACAGTCATTACTCATGTGCTAACTGCTCTTTAGATGACGACACTACAAAGAGAAGAAAATTCTGGGTGTGTTTATGCCTGAAACTACCCTGGCAAATTGCCAAATTGGCATATAACATCTGAAGATTCTTTCATTTTTGTGGTAGCCTAAGGGCAAATGAGGTTGAGTGCAAACACAAAACCTAAGACCTGACCATAATGCTGCAATATCCTTACGGATTCTACACAGTTCAGGGTCTAGAAAGAATCCCATCAAGCTACCAATGAAGTGTATGTAAACTACCAACACATACAAGACTGCTAGCAGAAATAACCATTAGCATGATTGTTATAAAGTTCAAATAATTAATGCTAGATGTTCTGCCAACCAAACCTTTACTTGACAAAGCCCAGACAGCAAGGGATGAAAGCATCTACCAGCTTCATCATCATCACCACCACCACCACCACCACCACCAAGGCAAACAGCATTAACATTGTCAACCGCAAGATTATGTCACCAACTTGCACATGGACCACTTATCAACCAACACCTCTTCGCTCCATCATGGAACTAGAAATATGGCAGTCACCATCTATAACAAGCATCCAGTATTGAAAAAAAAAACAGCATTAACATGGATACAGGAAAGATGGAAGGGAACAGAAATAAATAAATATATATATATATATATATATATATATATATATATATATATATATATATATATATATAGTTCTTAGAAAGTGCTGTCAATAATTTAGTAGTCTTGGAAGCCCAAAGCGGCAATGCCGAACATTCACCATGTAGCCAAAGCAAACAGAACAGCTATTTCATCAAAGCTCTAGTCCAATCATCCTGCAAGGTAACAAGGGTTACATTAGGAAAGGAACAAACTGGAAAAAGCTAACTTCAGTATAAATAACGAGACTGTTTATAAACCTCAAGGTGGCCATGACAAGCTGTATAAAGCATTGATCTTAAGTCGAAGGGCTTCGAGAGCGTGGAGAGCGGTCATCCCTGGGCCTGCTAGGAGTTCCCTGATGAGAAGGAGGCGTCCTACGAGGTGAGTAGCTTTTGTTAGAGCTAGGGCTTCTCTGTGCAGGTGAAGGACTGCAAACAACAGCATTTGAGGAATGAAAAGTGTTAAAAACATTAATCCAGTCAAGTATGACAAAATGAAACGACACATTGGCATCTCTCATGGGCATACCTGCGCCTGCTATGTTTCCTGTCACAATCAGGGCTAATACTGCGACTCCTGCTCTGGCGTCGATGGTCTCTATCTCTATACCTGTCCTGCTCATATCTGTCTCCACTTCTGCTCCGGCTTCTCCTGTAGTCTCTGTCTCGATAATCATCTCGATACCTGCACAAATGGTAAGAACAACTTTCAAGATCATAAAGAAAAGCTCGTCTCAGTATTATAGCCTTGTGTAATAGTGTAGTCACTATAGTGCCCAAGTTATTATGAGTTAAAAGACTAATCTATAATAATTAATTTTAATTGCAGTGTATTAATGGAAATTACATTAGATGGCTACAAGCATAGCATGGTTACATGCCCGATTAGCTCTTTATTGCAATGCGCCATGGTGGCACCATTTTCACATAAAGCACAAAGCCAAAGCAACAAAGCACCATTTTGAACAGGTCATCACATCCCCTACAAATCTCAATGATTGCTATTGATATTTTAGCATTAGTATTTTACCTCCGTCTTGGACTACGGCTTCTGGAACGACCCCTTGGCTTTGGAATTTCTTCCACAATTCTTCCCCTATGACTGCAAATGCAGAATAGCATACAACATATGAAATGAAATGGCATTGAAATGCCACCCTAATTTCTGATCTACATCAAACTATTCACCCATTGCAAAAAAGAGAATCAGTACAGTAACATGCTAACAAGAATAATATACTGAACAGAGGAACTAGAGACCTTACACTAGTATTTTCCAATGGAAAAATTGCAAATCATACGAATTTAACATCTGTAGGTGACACAACTCCCTAAATTACATGTGTAAACCAGAAATTTAAAACAGTTTATGCATCAAATTAACAAATAAACTACTAAAGAACAAAAACTATCTTGTATTCACCATATAAACTGAACATTTAGAATATAACATATTACTGTTTACTAATAACCGCTGTGCTTAACAAACAAATATTATATTTTAACTTGGTCAGGAGCTCTAAAATTCATTTTAGGAGAATGGGGGAGATATCCTATGATCAAGTCTGGGTGGGCGGCATACACACCACATGACCTCAGGAACCAAACAAACGTCGGTCCTCAACAAACAATAATAATAGCCAATACCAAGGAAAAATTCGTTTGGTACCATCAAAATAACATCACTTTCAGAAAACACGACTAGAAGATGAGTACCATTAAACACCACCAAAAAATAGGACTTTCCATTTCATGCCATTTTCACGATCAATTGTTCCATTATGCCCTCACCGCTTCAGTTGGAAACTTGGAATCTGTGATCCTGTCTCTCCTCTCCTTTGTCTCTCTCCTCTATCGTCATGGTCAAGGAAAGAGGGTGGCGTGTCGGCTCCACCACCCTCGCCAGAAGTCCAGTCATCGCCACCCTCCTCTCCGTCCTCACTGGCGCCGAAGTCCTCTCCGCTCTGCCCTCATCGGTGCCAGAGTCTAATGGATTGCTAGCTAAGTAGCTAATGGAACAGTTTTGTCTTTGGGTAATGTTTAATGGTACCGATGTCTTTTAGTGATATATACCGAAAGTGCCGTTCTTTCGATGGCATGGAACGAATTTTGCCTATATTCAACCAGGAAACAATAACAAATCACATATCCACATTCAGATATAGCACAAAGCAAACATGATTGGTAGCACAGCATCATTAGAAACTAGCGATCCACAATTCAGCAAGCATTCTTCAGTAGCTCCGATGCACTGTAATTCAAAAGCAATACCAGACTTGGTACATGAACAAGAAGAATGAGAAAAAAACTTACATCCTTTCTGAATTGGGACCGTACTTCGCAAACTGCACCATGATATCCCTCCCATCCACCGTCCTCCCTGCACCCAAAAAACGTACTTTCACACCCTCTTGTATTGAAACAACTTGAGCGGAAAACAATCAAATTTTCCTTCCCTACCATCAAGCTTGTCGACGGCCCTCTGCGCCTCGTCCTCGTACTTGTACCTCACAAACGCGAACCCTCGCGAATCCCCAGTCCTAGATACACACGCACACACAAAAAGAGAGAAGCATAGACCCATGAGCATACAAAAACCCTAGAACCGGCAACCACCAAGCTGGAGGTTGAAGCGCCGTTCACCTGCGGTCGCGCGGGATGTAGATGTCGACGACCTCACCGTAGCGGTCGAAGAGGGGGGAAAGGTCGTCGGCCGTCGTGCCTGCGGCAGGAGTTGGTCGGATGCATGAGCGAGCGCGGCGCTTCGGAGGGCGCGGAGAAGAAGGGGAGGTGAAGGGGGCGCTTACGGAAGGAGATGTTGAGGACGAGGAGGGAGAAGCTGTCACGGATGGCCGGCGGCCCGGAGCGGCCGAAGTGCGACATCTCCGGCGCTGGCGGCGGAGGTCCGGGCTCCGGCGCTGTCTGGGCTTAAGGATTAGGGTTTGGGAGGACGGAGGAGGGAGGAGGGAAAGAAAAGAGCGGCGATGAAGGTGAATAGGGGATAGCCTCCGGCCGAAAAAAATAAAAGAGCATTTTATGTATTGGATGAGAGAGCAGACTAGTGCCCACGGCCCAGCTGGACCACGGGCCGGCCCGGTTCTGCCCAATGCCGCTTGGAATTTTTAATTTTTTTATATTTATTTTTATTCGTTTATGCAAAATTATGTGTCGGATTGAAATTTAGAGCCTGAAATAAGCATGATCGCACTTCCAATTCACGACAAGCTGCCCTGTCGCACTTTGAAAGCACGACAGGCTGCTGAGAGGAAAATGCACCAGGGAGCAGCCCCAGTCGTGAAACCAATGCACGACCAGCTGTGCTACAGTAAATTTCAGAGATTTTGAACTTCTTCTATCAATTAACATTTCATACCATATCCAACTTACACGAAACAAATTTTAAAATTCATGTCAAATCCTAAAGAACCCATTTTTGAAACTTTCAATTTTTTAAAATTTTTTTGAATTTCGAATTTACACTTGAATTGGTATTAAAATTTTGAAATTTGAATTTCGAAAATTTTAAGTTTGAAAAATGGGTTCTTTAGGATTTGACATGAATTTTAAAATTTGTTTCGTGTAAATTGGATATGGTATGACATATTAAACTTCCAATTTTTGAATTTTGAATTTTGAATTTGCACAAAAATTTGAAGTTTAATATTTCATACCATATCCAATTTACACGAAACAAATTTTAAAATTCATGTGAAATCCTAAAGAACCCATTTTCAAACTTTAAATTTTTGAAATTCAAATTTCAAAATTTTAATACCAATTCAAGTGTAAATTCAAAATTCAAAATTCAAAAAAATTTAAAAAAATTGAAAGTTTCAAAAATGGGTTCTTTAGGATTTGACATGAATTTTAAAATTTTTTCGTGTAAGTCGGATATGGTATGAAATGTTAATTGATAGAAGAAGTTCAAAATCTCTTGAATTTACTGTAGCACAGAGGGCTGGTTGTGCATTGGTTTCACAACTGGGGCTGCTCTCTCTCATGCATGTTCCTCTCAGCAGCCTGTCGTGCTTTCAAAGTGCGACAGGGCAGCTTGTCGTGAATTGGAAGTGCGACCGGCGCTATTTGTGTCTAAATTTCAATCCGACACATAATTTTGCATAAACGAATAAAAATAAATATAAAAAAACTAAAAATTCTGCCGCTTGACTGGACCGGCTCGTTCTTATTAAAAAATATGAAAATTATTACAAATATACAATCTTAAACATACTACTACCTCCGTCTGTCCAGATTCATACCCAGAAGAGCACTCTTTTGGGGACGGCGGTAGTACTTGATAAATTTGAAAAGGTATCATATATATATATATATATATATATATATATATATATATAGAGAGAGAGAGAGAGTTGGGCTAGCATAGATTTCAATCTACGGATCCCTCCGTAGATTTCGACGGGTTTTTAAAATTTGAGAACTTTAGTGATCGATCCAAACCATTGATCTTGTTCATCTTGTCAAAACATAGCCACCAATCAAGTTTCGTATTTTTTTGAATTTTTTTGCTATTTATTTTCTAATTTTGAAAATCAGCTTTTTTTGGACGCTCCACGACTATTTAGATGGCTGATTTTCAAAATTAGAAAACAAATAGCAAACAAATTTGAAAAAATACGAAACTTGGTTGGTGGCTACGTTTTGATAAGATGAACAAGATCAACGGTTTGGATCGATCACTAAAGTTCTCGATTTTTAAAAACCCGTTGAAATCTACGGAGGGATCAGTAGATTGAAATCTACGCTAGTCCAACTATACACACACACACATACATATATATATATATACACATATATACATATATATATATATCAAAAAATATGCGTAATTATGTATATTTTATTTAAATATTGTTCTAAAAAGCAGATCAAATCAGATGTAATTGGCCTGATACGGTAGGAGATATTTGAACCCTATTTTCTTTTACAGATACAAAGTCGAATATATATAGTGCAAGTAAATTGCAAATATTAATAATATAGTTAATACATATTGGATTTATACGGATACAAATATTTTAGTTATATAACTTGCGAAAATATAGATCACTTATAACACATGCATAAACGATTAATGGTAGATTATCATAATATGATTGCCGGAAAAACTTGCACTCTAGGATAGATATGGTCTTGCCTTGCATTAATTAGTGACGAACTAGAAATTGCATTAGTGACCAAACAAGACCATGTTGCCGATAGTTTTGGCCTATCAATTGGTAGGCAGTGAACGACGGAAATGAAAGGTGTTATGTCTACGAATTGTTCGGATCACATCTGCATTCAGATTAAACCTGGTAATGGGTTGGGGGAAACCGGATATTATGGTGTGGATTTTTGATTGGGTTGAGGTGGATTGGGGGAAAACGGGTCTGATTAGGTAGCGGGTTGGGGCGGATTGGGTTTTACCCAAAAATGGTTTGGGTTGGGTTGGAAACCGGGGTCGTCTCTTTGTGTTGAATTCGGTTTCACATCGTGGTTTCGAAATCGGGTTGAAAGCCACGGCTGGCTGCCACCGACGCCGAAGGAGTCGCCGCCCCGTCGGAGAATCCGCCGACGCCGGAGCAGGCTCTACTCGGGGGGAGGAGCCGCCAACGCCGGAGCAGGCTCGCTCGGGGGAGGAGTCGCCGCCGAATCTGCTTCTTGATCTGCTCTTCTTCCTATATCTAAGGTATGACTCCCAGATCCCGGCCATCTCACTAACCCAATGATGAGTAATTTGTTAGATTAATAATGATTTATCTGCAAAGAAAGAAAATTTGATGCGGCCAAACCGAAGTCGCTGGGTCTACATGGCTAAGTTCGAGATCTTGCTCTTCTTTGTTGACTTTCCTTGCTCTATGCATGGGAAATTGTAGGATTAACCGTAAGACTCACTCTAATGTGAATCATATTTTTGGATGCATTTTTGGTTTATGGTTAAATCAATAAGCCAAAATCTTAACCTGATGTTGTTGAAGTGATCCGTGTCAAGTTTTAATTATAAGTATTTTAGAACAAGTGTATATGTACCTGAGGTAGTTGAATTATCAATAAGCTTTGTTCTATTAAGGCACTGAAGGCTAGATCTTTGTTTTTCTCTTGAAGCTGATGTGGTACTTTGGTTAGATTTATTTGGTGAGGGTTGATGTACTTGTACTATTTCTTGACTAGTCTGCTATATATAGACCTCACCTTTTGTTTCTCCTAGGTGCATAATTATGTCTTCAAACAACTCTGAGAGTTCAGCCAGTGACCGTAGCATAGATGTTCACACGTCTCAACCACCACGCGGTAGGCGGTCACTAGCTTAGGACCACTTCGAGCAAGACTTGGTAGATGTCAATGGTGAACTAAAGGCTGTTTGCAAGTACAGTAAAATAAAATTGAAAGCTCAATCTGGTACTAGTGCTCTTAGAGGCCATATTGCTACAGCTTGTCCAGCAATTGAGAATTCTGTTAGGAAGGCATCTATTGCAACCTTGCATAAGCAAACATCTGAAGAACCCTTTGTATTTGATCCCCTAGTTTGTCATGAGCGAATCATTGAATTCATCATCCATTCGGAGATCCCATTTCTGAAATTTGAAGACCCTTACCTCCAGTCTTGAATAGAGTCAATGCAACCAACTTTTAAAGTCAAGGGCCGCCAAACAATCCGAAATGACTATTTGAAGAAATATGAGGAATTGAAGAAAGAGCTTCAAACCAAACCGCATAATTTGGATTCCCGTGTATGTCTCACGTCTGACATATGGACTTAATGAGGACATCAACATGAAGGGTATAACCGCTGCGTCTACGTCATCTACTTCCTCTCCAACCGCACCGTCTACTTCGACTCCGTCATCGCCTAGTGGCCGAAATCCAGGAGCTTGGCCTTTCAAGCCCAAGAAAAAGAACCAGCGCATCAAACATGCACCACGAGGAAGTCCCACGCACCAAGGAAGGCCCATATGGAAGGCCAAGATGCTAGAAAGTCCGGTTCGGCCATCCAACAGCACGTCAACTTCAAACGGGTGTAACTCGGGCTCCTGAACTCCGAATTCGGCGTGCGACCACTCATTTGAAAGCTTTGGAGATCAGCTTTCCAATGGATCTAGCCCAACATCTCAATTCATCCAGCAGCATCGGGAAAACACAGAAGAAGCTCACGTGCCACAATTTCAGGGTGTTGCGTCACCTTATTTTTGGGCCTATGACCCATGTATCTTAGGGTTTTGGTGGTGGCCGCCCCTAGGGTGGTGGACGGCGCCCTGCTGGTCACCGCTCTATATATGGCCTCCGCTGTCGTATGTTGTCTCTTAAGTTTTGTTGTGTTTGGTAGACCCCCTTGTGTGTCCCTCCCCGAGATTGCACGTGTCGACTAGACTGCCCGATACGGGAAACAGAACCTCACCTTTGGTTTGAGAGATCGATTTGTTTCAATTGCTATCTACTTGATTCTTGCAAGTTTCTCGATTGCTCTCAGGGATTAAGATCGATCGTGTTGGACACGGTTGATAACACTCGAGTTGGTGGTATTGCGATTGCCGGTTTCTTGCCCTCGCTGGTTGGTAGCCGAAAATCACAACATCTTCGTCTCGCAAATCGACGTATCGTTCTCTCCAGAAGATCAGGCCGACCTAGTGCGCATCAGGACCTCTTCCCAAAATCTAGGATACATGGTGATAACAACTCATTTTATTGATAGGCAATTTAGGATGAATAAAAAGGTTATAAGCTTCAAAGAACTAAAATATCCACATACTGGTTTTTGCTATCGAATAAGCGATTGCAAGTTGCCTGACTGAGTGAGATATTAGGCATAAACTATTCACTCTGACCTTGGATAACACGAGCAACAATACCTCGGCATGTGGGGAGCTGATACTGAATCACAAGCACGACCTGCTGTTTAAAGGTCAACACTTGTACGTTAGGTGTTGTGCTCACATTCTTAACATTTTGGTGCAAGATGGAATGCAATTAATCCATGGAGCAATAAATAAGTTGCGTGAGCTATTGAAGCACATAGACTCTTCTCCTTCAAGAATCCAGGAGTTCAACTCACTTGCTCTAGGGATAGGATTGCTCTCAAAATCTGGTATTTACCTTGATGTTCCAACTCGATGGAACTCGACCTTTAAAATGCTTAGAGAAGCACTGAAGTATAAAGCTCTCATCAACAGCTATGCTAGTAGATGCGTTGAGGTTTCTCCCAGTGAGGAAGAGTGGGGCAAGGCAGAAGCTATTTGTGAGTTTCTTAAAGCTTTTGAAGAGCTTACAATTGCAGTATCAGCCCATAGGGAACCTACTTCGCACAAGTTTCTGCCTGTGGTGCTTTTCATCCACCATGCTTTGAAAGATCATATTTGGCAGACCACAACATTGTTGAAGGAACTAGCTACATTGATGAACTCAAAGTTCAACAAATACTGGGACCCTGATGAAGATTACAAGGAAGAATAAGGAAATTGCATTCAACTTATATGCATTGGCTAATGATTCTTTCATCGTTACCTGTTGTCTTATCATATGGAAAAAAAATAACAATGAACTACTGTGTATTGCTCACACTCTGCAGGAGAAAAGATTGTACATCGGATCAAATGCTAGAGAAGAAGGAAGATCTGGAGGAAAGGCTGATGCCAGAATTGAAATCCCTGGTTCTTGGCAGAAACAAAGAATGAGCAGCAAATATTTTGTGCATGCTGGGTGACATCGTACATCGTACATACATTTGTGCCAATACGTTTCAAATTTGGAAACAAGTTTCCCATACGGATTGTTACCGTATACTTGTCTCAGTTCTTAAGAGTTCTTGTTGCTTGTGCCTATGGCAAAGAAAATATTGTTTTGACCCGTCTGGACTTGCTTAACCTCAGATAGATGGAAATACTACACTCTATTTTACTACGAAGTAGCATGCAAGATAGCACGAAACAAACGAGAGACGCTGAGTTGAACTGAACCATGTGCATGAGCAGTAGCTCCTGTTTCAGTATTGCTTTTCAATGTCAATAAGCTGTATGTTACATGTATGTATGTAATCAAGCTGGCTGTTGGAATAAGCTGGCTGTTGGAATAATTTTCTATTTATATGGTTATTCAAATATATCATCACTTTATATAATATATATATATATATATATATATATATATATATATATATATATATATATATATTTTTATGATTTTAATATTAATTTATGCAATCATGCATCCTGTATAGAAAATGGCTAGCATTGAGTAAACTACCTCAGCAGTACCCTGTTCACCTCGCAATGCAAGCACGAGACGCTAAGTGAGTCAAACCAGCGAACCGAGCAGGCAAGAAGCGAACTTGGTCAACAGAGAAACCAATCCTGGAAATGGATCGAAACCGTCCGTACAAATGGGCTCAAACCAAAATAACAAAATGGGTTGGTTTGGGTTTGGCTCCTCCATGCTCATGGTCTGGGCTGGTTTGGATTTCTGCCACTGCTTGGTGGGTTGGTTTGGGGTGGAGGCGTTACTTCTGTTTGTTTGGATCGGTCTGGGTGTGGAGTGGGTTTGACACCAATAGCAGGTTTAATTCAGATTCGGGTATCATCTAAACAAAACATGAATATTTCCATATCCGTTGGGCATGCAGTATTCATATACAAATTATTTGTATCGTTATGGGTATACAACCAGATCATTTAGATTTCTAAATTATTTTGGGTAATCGATCGAGGAAAAACATCCATCCTGGTTGCACCCATATCGCCGGGCCGGACTCTTTATGCTAGCACTAGAGTAGGGATGCATATGTACGTGGGCAGATATCCTAAACCAGCTAAGAAAGAGTTCGTGCGCTATAGACAGAGGATACAAAACGACAGATGCATTCATCTCCATGCAGTCATGCAGACATCCATCACACGAAAAATATCTTACTTTTGTCATGTTTGATTTCTTCTGGCTTTCTGTTTATCACGTGATGTATTGCTTTGACGGTGAATAATTATCATGCTTCTTCGAAATAATCTTCAATACGGGTATAGAAACAACTAGCCGCGTTCGCGCGCCGAGGCTGGCGTGTGGTCGCGTGCCGCGCAGCACAGCTGGCCCCACGTCGGCAAGCGCTGGCGCGCGCTACTCGGGTGGGCAGACGCGGGAAGAAAAACGAAAAAAGCGCAGCGCGGGCGGGATTTGATCCGCGGGCGACGACGCGAAAGCCGGCGCAGCTAGCCAGTCCAGCGAACCGCCTGCGCTGTTGTTTTGTGCGAGGAAAAAAATTCTTTTATACGTAAAAATCAAACGGACGGCCAGATCTAAAAGGCGCACACGATCGGACGGCCGTAGTGGCGCCGGACGGGGGGCCAGCCACGTGGCGAGCGGACGACGCGTGTTCAGTGATAATATCATCCCAAGAGAGGACTCGCGAGAACCACCGTGCTCAAACAGGTGTCAAGAGAGAAGAGAAGCGTGGTGACTCATCAGTTGCATCGCCATCGTTTAGGACACTTCACCCAGCAAAATTGGGGTTAAAAGACCAAGGATGACAAGATGCCCCACGTTAATGACCGAACAAGAAGAATGGATAGTAAGCAAATGAAAGGGGGTCATCTTACAGTACGCAAATATGTTGGTCGGTGTAGCGGGTAATTTTTCCGATCGCCGGCATGGTTGACTATATATTCAAGAAACCAACAAGCTTGTGCACATATAGCAAATCCAATCCAGAAAAGAGAAAAACCCGTGACATGAGACTAGCTCATACCAAAAGAGCAAATAAATATGTTATTTTGATTCTATAGACAGGCCTCTAGCAGCATAAGCACATGTACATTACAACATGCTAAACATCATGATGATATACACCCTCTGGAACATCTGGAAAGAACGCAACCGTCGAATCTTCGACAAAACCTTCCAACCGCCGACGCTCATGGCAAGAGACGCAGCCACCGACTATCAGTTGTGGCTTTCAACATCGATAGATCCTGGCTAGTTTAAGACTAGGGTTATGGCTCTTTTTGTAAACATGACTCTATTTTTTTCTCTATCTATTAATGAAGTAGCAAAACTCCCGCCTTCTTGCTCCAAAAAATAAAAACATGCGTGGAGTAAACAAAAGGTCAATCTGAAAAGTGTTGGGCTTTTGCCCGTACTGGGTCAGGCCCATCTGGCCCTATTGGCCAGTTAAGAGGTAGAGGAGGCGCGCTCACCTTACGGCTTGAGCTGGTCGGGTTCATCCCGAACCCTAGTCAGCGGTCATGACCGTTCGAGCTCCCCGACGAGCGCGGGGCTGCGTGCGCGTGCTCGTGTGACCGGCGTTCTCGGGGTTTGTTACGCCGACGTCGCCTATATGGGGAAGTCTCACTCCTCTCTCTTGGCAGTTGGTTTTTGGGTGAGTTTATCCCCTTTCCTTCTTACTCTCGTGCTCCTAGGGGTCACCACTGTTCGCCGGGGTTTCGGCACCCTCGCCGCCGGTGCGTATTGTGGCGGTGCTTCCTCTTTCGTCTTTGGTACCCATAGGCCATGGGGTGGTCGCCGTGTTGCCGTGCTGCTCCTTCGTGCTCCTCGGGCCCTTCTCCTCGGCTTGTCCGTGGTGGGGGTGACGGCATCGTATCTCCGATCCATTTTGTCGGTGGTGCTACGTAGCACGTCGATCTGTTTTCTGGGTCAGTGCCTAGGGCACGCTTTGCCACTGCTTGCTACTTTGCCGACTCGGATTCAGCACTACGTAAGTATTTCGGTTTCTTTCTTTGTGCAGCAGGCCAATCGGTGATTTGGGGACCTATTCGTTTGAATAGGGGCTAACTCCGATTAGGGTATGTGCATTGTTTATGTGGGCTTATGCTGCTCGATGATAATTGCTTAAATTTGAGGCTTAATTAATCTGTTTATTAAGGGATTCTACTAGACCTAGATAAGTACTGCTCTTAGCTATCACTTTGGTGGCTCACTGTGTATGTTTTAGCACCTGGAAGTAAGATAATTGATCAATTTACTGCTGCACTATTCACTGGCCGAACTATTATATTGATCTTTTATTACCCTGGTGCACATTGCCTTTAATTGCCATTTACATAGAGCAGTGATTTTGGGCTTGAGCAGTAATGCAATCATGAAATTTTCAGATTTAATAACCTGTGATATATTGCCCAAATTATTTATTGGATGGCTAGTTGATATAGAAACCCATAATTTGCAATCTGAGAGCACAATAGTCATCTTTAACCTGAGCTTTATGCTGGTTGTGTCTTATTTGTTGGTTGCCATGCTTATTGAGATAAACTTGATCATGAATTTATTTGCTTCCAAGCTTTTATTCGAGGAATTCATGATTTTGTTTATATATCATGGTAATTTATTTCTTGTTGTATTTTGTGTGAATTATTTATCACTGCATTGTTTACAACAAAAAGCACAGCAGAGTTCAGTTGCAGAAACTGTTCACTTCTGTGCATATCGATCGATGAACGATGAAGTGAAGGGCGCATCAAACTCCTTAAACTGTAATTATATTTTGGACAGGTAAATCCAAAAGGGATCTTCTGTAAACAGGGAATCAGGGAATACTCGAGTCGGATAGTTGAGTGGTGAGGTACAAGCAAGCAACATAAAGAAGTAATGTGACTCGGAAGGAAAGAACACTCAAAACAAAATGTACTTTGTAAAGCCGCATATACATATTTTTGTGGAAGTAGTTAATTAATAAGGGCGAAATATGTGGTGCAAACCACTGTTTTCGTGCAAATCCCGTAAAAACCATATATAAAAGTTTTGTAAATTTGTGAAAAAATTACTGGAGGTAGGTATGTGCACGAGCTACATCACCACCAAATCTCAAGTCTAAACTCAACATCGTTTGGGAGAACCTATCTTCAGTAATTTTTTCACAAATTTACAAAACTTTTATATATGGTTTTTACGGGGTTTGCACGAAAACAGTGGTTTGCACCACATATTTCGCCAATTAATAAGAACCTTCTGATGCCAAAATTTTAGTGGTACTCATTGTTGAGGTTCAGAATCAGCTTCATTTGATTCATCTGCAAGTAGGAAAGAAAAAACTACTTGAGGTGGCCATTTCTTGCGCATACAAATGCTGGCAGAATAATCTAGCTGGGTAGATACTTGAATCTTGAAAGAAAGAAAAAAAAACATATAGTCCCTTACCATGCAATTGAGATTCGAATCCGCAAGTGGTCAAGTGATTTGCAAGTTTCTCCCCCAGTTGCTTCTGCCAGTCTTTCATTGCCTTGACTTCATGTGTTGTCCACACAAATGCAGTCGCCTTGTCAAAGTCAACTGTGGCAGAAGTAACCTCAGGCTGCAAAAGTTAGTAACTGAATGTGAATTACATTGCCAATATTAATTAGATAGAGATGTGTTAGAAATAGCATATAAAATAAGACATAGGATTTTTTAAAAAAAAATAGAGAAGAACATAACAGATTTGAGGAATTACACATACACCGAACCAGGCAGTGAATATCAATCATGAGTCAGTGCTGACACAAATTGTACGAGTGCTCCATTCACATCACATACTTCTTGGTGAGTAGCGTAAAGATTTGGGTGTGCCCTTATTTACAATCATTGATATGTATTGCACAATTCAGTATATATTATTCACAGTCCAAGGCACCAAGCTAGTATGTATGCCCTACATGTGAAGCCACATTGTTTTACACCAAGGCACCAAGCACAAAACAATACCAAAACAAAAGAACAGCACATCTTACTTTGGGGGTCATTCCCATTTCTCAAATGGTGGCTCGCTGCAACACACTGCACGCAACTGGATTTCACCTATCCTGGTCTTTTTTTTTTTTGCACTGACCAGGCTAGAACTCTTTGATTAATTAATAATTTCATTCATTTTCTATGCACACGAACATATATATCGATCTACCACCATTTGCACATGGAACGAAATGAGGTCGAGGAATCAAACGACGATTGCAATTTGCAAGCTTCCTACTAGGACCAAGACGAACGAACCTGGCTCTCCAGAATCCGCTTCACGCTGGCGGCGCATCCACCGCACGACATCCCCTGCGATTGCAATGCAAGCCAATTAGCCAATTAACAGAAGAGCAGCGTCTCTCTCTCATGCCCGATGCTTGACGCGCGCAGAGCAAGGAACAGAGGCGTAGCATAGCGCGGTACGTACCCCGACGCGGAGCAGGATGACGTCGGCGTCCGCCGTCTCAGCGTCGCCTAGAGCGGCGGCGGCCGCTGCGGCAGCAGCAGCAGCTCCAGCGCCGGCGTCACCGCCGCCTCCTCGCCCTCGCCCGCCGCCGCCCCCAAAGAACCGGCCGCCGCCGCCGCCGCCGCCGCAACGGAAGAGGGAAGGGAAGGAGAGGGAGGCGAAGACGGGGAGGAGCGGCCTGGCCGCGGGGGCGGCGAGGGGTAACCTCGTCCTCGCCGCGGCGGCAATGGCATCCATTGTGCGTCTCTCTGTGGCGCGCTCCTCCACCAACCACCAGCTTAATATCCAGCTCAATCCATTCGATTTCTTTGGCCTTTTGTTTGCTTTGCGGGAGTGGGCTACCAATCCCCCGGCGACTGACGTGGCTTAATGGGGCAGTGCCACGACTGCACGATACGACTTGCTTTTGTCCTCGTCGGCTGAACCAAACCGAGGCGGAATGTATACCAAAGTTTATGGGTGTGTTTGATTTGCAGCCGTGGGCTGCCATGCAAAAATTTGGTTGCCATAGCAATTTAGCCATCGTTTGGATGTCGTCATTGGTTGGCTCGCCATGCCAAAACGAGGGCACGCCATCGTTTTTCTTCGCGCGAGCTGCTGCAGGCGCTGGTGAGCAAATCGGCCGCCCGCGCCTTGCCAATGCGAGCGCCGTGAAGCAACGCAGGAATCTGATGCTCGGGCCCAGTGTCAGCCACAGCTAGCGCGCCCTCCAGCAACGCAGCTAGCTGCAATTGCTTTGTACGTATGCATTCATTTTCCAATTAAATTTCTCTTTTTTGTATCTATTTTATCCGGGATCCAAATCGCATAGAAAAAATTTCATAATTCATCTAAAATCCTAATCAATCCATTTTAAATACTTTCCATTTTTTGATTTTTTAAATTTTTAAATTTTCATTGGCCAAACTTCATTGGCTACGAACCAAACGCTACAACATTTGACAAGAATTGGCTATGCCATGAGATGGTCATGCCAATAAATTGGCATGGTCATCCCGGGCTGTGAACCAAACACACCCTATATGCGTTCAAGGCAGCTTATGCTTATTTATTCAGTTTCACGTAACTAATTTCAGTTTAACCGGATTATTTATTCGGGACAGCCATCTCAAACATCCTAGGAATAGAATAGTTACTTTAATTTGATCAATGCTACGTAAGGTAAAAACATAGGAATCGAACAAACATGCCCCGAAACTTATCATTTTTTTTTCACACCATCCGCTTAAAATACCGTCAACAAAAGAAACAAAACCAAGGAGAGCAACGCACAAACAATTTGTGGGCAAGCTTGCAAAAAAATGGAGCACTTCCTTCCTCTAACAAAGAAGGCACAACAATGCTCAGTAATCAAGCTCTCGATCGAAAGCAATGAAAAGAGGAGCAGGGGGCGCCACGCTGCCCCCTCACTCCTCTCCGGCTCCTCATGGAGATGAGAGAGGGGGGACCCCGTCTCTCCTTCCTCCTCCCTCCCCTCCTTCTCCTCCATGTGCTCGTCCTCTCTATCCCCTTCCCCTTTCGTCTTCTTCCTGCTGCCCTTATGTGTCCAGATTTGAAAGCCCCCTCACTTCCAGCGACTGTTGGTGGCAGATCTAGATCACTGAGGGCTAGGGGCGGTGACTGGCCGGGGGGTTGGTGGTGGGAGGACTAGTGCTAGTAGCCTAGGGTTAAGGTTAGTAGGGTCTAGGTCTACCGCTAGGATTCGGCTATGGCGCCGTGTCCAGGGGGTCTTTTGGTCTCCTGCTTTCTCCTCTTGGTTGGCGGCAGCGCCGGCGATTGAGAGGAGATGTCAGAGTTGGTCTTCTCCCCCAATTGGCCGAGCCGACCCCTCGGAGGTGAACGTTTGTGTGTCGGCAGTGGCGGCGGTGGTGGTGGATGGCGGTTTTCCAGGGTGCGTGCCTGTCAAGGCCGCGTGGAGCCGTCCCTCCTTCCATGCCGCCGGTGGTGGTTGTCTTAGGGCTTTTGCACTGGGTTCCCTTTTTGATCTGGCGGCGGTAAAGTGGCTCGGTGTCTCTCTCTGCGCTCCGACGAGGTCGAAGCCGAAGGAGAGGGCCGGAGCTTTGCGTTCCCCACGAAAGTATCCCTCTGGTCCGGTGTGGCGGACCGTGCTGCGGACATGGGGTGGAGACCCTAGCCGCTGTCTTTCTCTGCAGCTGTGCCAGTGCTGGGGACGGCAAGTGGCAACGACAACGGGGCTTTCATGACCCGGCTTACGTCTTTCCCGGGATTGATGGCGCTCGCAACCAGTTTCCTCCAGCCATCGATGAGGCCTCCATGTGCTACAGTTCGTTGATAAAGGCAGCGAAGCAGTTGTCTGAGGTCCACGAGGTCTCACCGTGTCTTCTAGACCTCCACGAGTGGTTCTCCCCCGTGAGGTGGTTTGGCCTTTGGAGGAGACGCTGCCGGCATGCCTACCGTTTTGTCTTCGTGTATCTTCCCGACGGTGGTGGCCGTCGTGAAAAGGAACAGCGGAACATTAATGCCAAATGGGCCTTAACTGAACTTTATTATATTCTTGCTTTTTTCGGAGGTCCTCTCTGTAATCTGTGGGGTCTTTTACCCTAGTAATGAAATATCCCTTCTCAAAAAAAAAACAGCAGTGCACAGAATTTCCACAAAGCGCATTACTCCAATGTAAAAATATATATATATATATATATGTTAAAGACAGGTTTATAGCATGTAGTAGGTGACAAGGTGCATTAGAAATGATTGAAAAGGCAACAGCTACAGCTCGGCGTGACCAGAACGCATCCCCTTCCTGGTCTCGGCCTCTCGGGTGGGTCCCAGCCAAACATGCCTGAGAAAACCCCTGAATTCCAACAATATTTGATAGCAAAAAAGGTGCCAAAACCAAACAAATACCAGAACATTTCCTAATTATTCTGTGGTTGCAAGACGAGATGGGTGTGGCAGTGTAGCCACGGTTCCCCTGACCGCATATTGAATCAAGGCGCAATGCATTCATATTTGCAACGCAACTCAGGTTCCAGCTTCCACCTTTTTCTTTGAGCGCTCCTTAACTGGTCGCTTTCTCAAGCTCTGTTTTAAGACTTTACCCTTTTTCTTGGGAGGAGGGCGTCTTGTCCTGATAAAAATGCAAGCACTAACTTCATGAGAACATATCATATAATCAAGACATACATGTAAATCGTTTAAATACATAGCAAGCAAATAGAGCCGATTAATGCAACCAAAAGTAAACAAGAAACCACACAAATTTTGTATTTTTTTCAGTATTGACATTTGATCAATACAAGCATGTTCCAACTTCCAAGCCCGCTTACACAACTTTGCTCACGCCCATCAAGGGTTACACCAAGCATATATAAAAGCCGGTCATCATATCAAGAAACATGCAATCAACAAAAGTACAGGCACCTTAAACTGAATGTCAAACAATACAACTTGTTATTACAAATTTCCTCGAGTAGCAACATAAGAAGTGCAAGGGTGCAACAAACAAGCTGCTGCTGCAAGTTAGCAATTTACTCAACTCTTCAATAGTTCAATCAAATTCTACCACGTGGATCTCCTTTGCCTAGATTTGCACTCTCTTTAGAAATCTAAGCCCACCAAACTACAAATTCTTTTTCGACCCCCTCAACTGAGTAAAGAGGGTCAGAGGGTAGGCTTCTACCGATAATTGATTACAAACTGTCTTTAATGCACATCAAAGGTAGCATTTCTTATTCAAAAAATTTACAAGTCACCATATCACCAAGTTATATCCTATTTCATCTCCATGCGATACAATACTGTGGCAAACCACGCTATGATCAAATTCATAGCATACAATCATAGCAACCAAAGAGGTCTAATTTGTGTGACGTTAACACAAACCAATCATAAACAAAACCATACCCTCAGAAATGCTATATTCAGCCTTGAACTTGGAGGAGAAAATTATTCCACCTTCCCTACCAAGAACCTTGTTAAACCAATTCAAACTAGAGCCTACTTCATAATAGGTATGAACAAACAGAAGCAACATGATCATTTATAAAGCGATGAAGTTACCAGGAAGAAAAGTGAGTGTGCACTTCAATTTTTTTATGGGAATGCTAGTGCACTCATGCTCATGTGTGCAAGATCATGCATGTAAGAATTCATCTCTCTGATGAGTGATTATGAGTGTGTGCGGAAGGACCAACTGATAAATATTAAAGGGATGAATGTCATAATCAAGAAACACCAATCCATACTTTTCAAGCCCACACATAAGCTGTCCAAAATGTGCAACTGAAATAACATTTCTAGATTGCTATCCACATCCGTCATTTGATATGATCACAACATACCCATTGTTTGCAGAAATGTACGCAAGCATTCAACACTGCATGGTTACTTCTCATCATCCTAATTTCTTCTAGCAACAGAAACTAGAATAGTTCTCTTTTTTTTTGCATCCACAAATCTAGGACAGCTTATCACTGAACCGATAGTTGCAACATTACTTGATAAAGAAAGGTGGAGTGATCCAAAACACCTCACCTAGTAGGTTTCTCCGTAACCAGGCGCACCCCATTCCACGGGAACTTCTCTGCCTCCTCACTGACTTCCTTTTTCACCTTGACGCCTCCCGTCCTCTTCCTCCCCAGCCTCCCGGGGTTCCCATACACCACCTTGCCGCGGCCGGCCCTGGAGAACCCCTCCCTCTCGTCCTCCATCCAGTGCCTCCCCTTGCCCTCCCCCTCGGCCTCCGCGCCCTCCACCGCCTTCCTCCTGGCCGCGGCGGCCTTGGCCTTCCTCTCCCTCTCCCCGAGGGCGACCCCGATGGGGAAGAGGTCAGGGGAGACGGAGAGCGGGGCCTGGAGGGTGATGTAGGCCTTCTTGTAGTCGGGCTTGGCGGCGAGGAAGGGGCCCCGCCGGAGCTTCTTGCCCTCCATGTTGAGGGTGCGGACGTCGGCGACGGAGAAGCCGTAGACGGACTCGAGGCATCGGCGGATGTCGACCTTGGAGGCGGACGGGACGGTCCTGACCGCGAACTCCTGCACGGAGGAGAGCGGCGCCGGCGGGAACATCAGCTTGAGGGGGAGGTTGGCGAAGTGGATCACGCGGCGGCCCAGCCGGCTTCCCATGGCTGGAGGCGGCGGCGAAGGTGGTCGCCGGAGGCCGTAGGGTTTAGCAGCGCGTGGGATCTCTCCTCTTCCACTGTGATGGCTCGCTTCCGGTTCAGAGTTCAGGCGTCAACTCGGGACTCGGGTCTCGGGACTCGGGAGAGGAGACGGATGCTGGGCTTGCTTCTGGCCCAAATGGCCCAACCTAATGTGTATTGTGAGATGAGACCTGAATGGTTTTGTACTAGGAAAAAGTCCAATTTACCTCCCTTAACTATTGCAGAAGTTCATTTTTACTCCCTCAACTCATTTGTGGCCGTTCGATGGAAGATTGGACGGCCAGATCTCACCCATTTAACACAGAGGGAGGAGAAGTGAACTTTTTCAATAGTTGAGGGAGGCAATGTGGACTTCTTCCTTTGTACTACTACGACTACCACGTAGGCCTTATAAAAGCCCGTTTAGTTCTAGACCTGGCAATTTAGCTGTGTCAGCCCATTGCTATACTGAAACCCTGAGATGAGACTGCCACAATTTCATGAAAAATAAAGCGAAAATGTTTTATTGCCCCCATCACGCTCACGGCCCAGCCGTATACATACAGCGAGCCCCAAACTTATCTCTTCCTCCTTAGTCCTTTCTTCTCCATCATTTCTAACCACACGTGGAGAGAGAGAGAGAGAGAGAGAGAGAGAGAGAGAGAGAGGGAGGCGCGCTGGAAGAAGACGGCCGGCCAGTCCAACAAGTCGACAATGGCAAGACTGGGCGCGGCAAGCAATGACATCGTTTCAGTATAGATCCATATAGTAAAGCAAAGGTTCATCGGATTACAATGACATCATTTTTGTTGGAAGTTAACTTCACCGCATGGATGGTACAATTTAAAAGGAAAGAGGGAATGAAAAAAAATAATAAGTTGTTTTTTTGATCAATTTCTTTGTGAACTTTAAAATTTAAAAATGTTTATTTCTTTGATTTGATTTCTTTGTGAATTTTAGTTTTTTTAAGAAATCCTTAATTTTTATGGACTTAGTATAAAATTGTGATTTAAAATTCTTTTTATATATATATGTTTTTAGCCAATTAAAATTGTGGGAACAAAATGAAAAAAATAGGAGAGTCTACAAAAAGCGAGTAAATGAGGCGAAGATCTAGGAAGATCTCGCTTCTGTCGATTGAGTGCCAACGGCGAAGACCAACTGGGTGGATGCTCCGCCTTGTCCAACCACGTATGCAAAAAATCATTTTATACACAAGTTTCAAATGGATGGCCAGATCTAACTGGCGCCCACGATTGAACGGCTAGTGTTCATCGGATGTCGTGGCCAAGCTGGCTGTTCGCATAATCCACACGCCCTACACGCTTTGTTATATTAGAAAATAATGCTGGTTAGACTTTATATTTGAAATTCTTAGAACGGGCGTACGGAGAGAGAAAAAACTCCTAACTTGGTTGAATCAACAGTACACATCCATATAGTAAAACAAAGGCTCGTCGGATCACAATGACATCATTTTTTTTGGAAGTTCACTTCATCGTACAATTTAAAAGACGAGCTAATATTCTACAAACTATATACGGCTGGAACAAAATGGGAGCCTTAATTCTTCAAAATATGATAGAATTTAACACACGTCTAATTTTTTTTTCTTTTAACTAATAAACCATGACACGCTTCACTAAAATTACTCATCAATTCTATATGTTGTAGTTGTTGCAAATCCATACTATGCACTAAAATCTACTTCCCCGTTTCAAATTGTGGTTCACCATTGACTTTTGGAGACGTCTTTTAACCATTCGTCTTATTCAAAAAAATAGTGTAAACATGCAAAAATATAAGTCATGCTTAAAATATGTTTAATGATAAAACAAATCACAACAAAATAAATAATATTTACATATATTTTTTGAATAAGACGAATAGTCAAATAGAATATCCAAAAGTAAACAATGAACTATAATTTGGAACGGAGGGAGTATGCACATTAAAAAATATATACTAAGATGATAGTAGAATTAATATCTAATTGTCCATTCAAATAACCTTCCACAAAAAATACATACGTACACTACCATTGTAGTATGAAATGAATTAAATTCATTCTCAGCCATTAGATCCATTCACAACAGGAGCAAGAAGATGCTCACTTGTAAGGTAAAGCTAAAGACATATAATTTGCTCGTTCATAGTTTCGACAAAAAAAATAGGTTTGTTCATAGTAAGGTAAAACATGAACGCTCAACCAGCAAGACAACAAGGTTCATACCATGAACCGATGCGGTCATTTGGTTTATTTTGGTTAAAAGAGGGAGTATATATATTGTCGGTGTAATAAATACCGGGATATGAAGAGTCCTAAGCGAGCCCCTCAGTGTATCCGGCGGGCCCCACGCGTCAGCGGGCGAAGCAGCCCAACAGGCGTCGGCGAGCCCTCAACAAGATCCGGCGGGCCCCACACGTCCGAGGGCGACCAGCCCCAAAGACGTGGCGAGCCCTCAACAAGATTGGCGGGCCTCACACGTCGGTGGCGAAGCGAGCCCCAGCGTCTTGGGCGAAGCCCTCAGAGCGCCGGGCGAGGGCCCCACGCGTCGGCGGCGACAGTTCCCAATATGCGTGGCGAGCCCCGGTGGTGTAAAGCCCCCACCGCTCAAGCGGGGCCGCGTGATGAAGAAGCGCCCCGAAAAGAGTCTTCGGCGAAGGCTCCCCCTGCTGCGAATGACGAGCGCATTCAATGCGACATTACGCGCGAATAGACCGATGAAGAGATGATTACCGCCACAGTGACCTCTGCAGGTTTGATCAACTGTCACTGTGGCGCAGCGGAATTGACCGGCAGAGAGAGAGAGTTTGCCCTCATCATGCAAGCCGCCCGCGTCAGAAGGAGCAAGCTGGGCCCCGCCCGTAGTCTCACTGGTGTGTTCGCACGGGTCAGAAGCCACTTGCAAGGCACGCGTGGGCGGCGCCATGCGGCGCAGTAGCAGCACGTTTTCGTCTCTCTTGTCCCGTCCCATATGTCTTATCAGTGTATTAAGAGTACTGTACTGCCTACTCCCCGGCTCTCTCCGCTAGTCCAAAGCTTGTATAAAAGGGGAGGAGAGAGAAGAGAGAGGGGGTTCGAAAACATTCTGTAATCACATTCCACACAACCACAACACAGAAAAGAGTTAAGGCTCGGCGGGAGAAGAATTTATTACATCGAGGGATCCGAACTCAGGTAAACTCTGCGTGTCGCTCCTCGCCGTGCCCGACGCTCGAATCGAACTGAGCTCGAGCTGATAGGCTAGCAAGATAAAAATCTGATAGGGGTGTGATCCGCAGTGGTTGAGCGGAGAGCACGCCGTCATATATTTTCTAGTAGTAAAAGCTAAGTAATCATAAAACAAGCAACACGTCGAAATCTATCTATCTATCTATCTATTATTACATATACAACGCGCGAGCAAATGAACGCCGTGTTGACACGTGTCCGCATGCTACAGTGCCATCCGTCCCAGCCGTCCGATTGCCAGCGATGGTGAGATCCGGCCGTCCTTTTTACTTTACATATAAAATGATTTTGTTCGCCATGAAATGAACAAGGCGCGGCGGTTGGTCACTTGGTCATCGGCGCTAGGTCTCGGTTCGCCCACCGCGGTTCGAATCCTAGCCGCTGCGCCATTTTCCCCGATTTTGCACTTAGCCCTCCTGCCTTCTCTTCTTTATTGTCTTTCACCAATCGGACCCTACCACAACGTGTGCGTAGCTCGGTTGGTAAGGCCTGCCTGTGCGCTAATCCCAGCCCCGCCTCTCCTGTTGCTGCTTTTTTCTCCCTCTCCCCATTTCTTACAATGCGAAAAAATAGAAAATGGATCAATATTTTTGCCTTAGATTTTTTTAGAATGCAAAAAAAAAGAAGAATGGATCAACATTTTAATATTTGACAAAACAAGAAAAATAGAAAATGGATTAAAAATAATGGTAGGAAGGTTAGCTAATCACTTCTTTCTTTTCATTTTTAGATTTTTAGGACGGAGCAAATGCATTATAATATTTCGTACGGGTCCATAAGAAAATAAAAAAAAATGAGTCTTGCGAATAATTGTAGGTTTAATTGAGAAACGGATTAAGAAATAACTCGTCCTTTTCTTTCGTTCTACCTTTTAATGCCAAACTTTAAAAATTATTTCCAAACTAAACCTTTATAGATGAATTAAAAAATAAAATGGATAAAAATTTATGGTACCGGAGTTACGTAATCACTTCATTCTTTTCTTTTGTAGATTTTTACGACAGGGCAAATGCATCGCAGTATTTCGTACGGACCCGTAAAAGAATATGTCCAACTAATTTTTTTTTTAAAACCAAGCCTTTACAGATGAATTTTAAAATAAAAATGGATAACAAATTATGGTAGAGGAGTTAGCCAATCGCTTCGTTCCTCCCAATTTCAGATTTTCACGACTGACCAAATGCGTCATAATATTTCGTAAGGACCAATAAAAGAATAGAAATATTTCTTCCTAAAAATTTTAAGTTCAGTTGAGAAACGAATTACAAATAACTCATTATTTTCTTCCGTCCTACCTTTTTAAGAATGCATAAAAAATAGAAATGGCGCACTATTTATTTGTCACTTTTTTAGAATGCAAAAAAAAGGCATTGGATCAACATTTTAAGATTAGAGAACACAAGGAAATACAAAATGGATAAAAAAAATATGGTAGGGAAGTTAGCTAATCGTTTTTCTTTTTATTTTTAGTTTTTTAATCACCAGAAACTCCTAGATAAATGGCCGGCCCATAAAAAAGCACAGCCCGCCTATCTATTTCGAAGCACGTACCACCAAACCTGATTTATATTCGGCTGTTTATGCTATCACATAGTTCTCAACCTTAGTCACAACACGTACACAATGTAAAAAATTTATCTAAAATTCATTGCCTACGGCGCACCACGGGCGCGCATGCCATCCTAGTATTCAATTAAACTCGAAAGAATGTTACACTGCCAGCTACATAAATGTTGGAGTGAGAGCACTTGCAAGTTCCACTCAACACTCAGTCTCCGTTCTCTCCACTCGATCGAGCAAGGAGCAATCCTCCCAAGTTTCCCGTTAAGGGCAGTATGGTCAATTCACGCACCGGGAGCCAACATTTTCCGGTCGTCACTTGCGGTCTACGTCCGTTTATGCCTGCAATTACAATCATGCCCGTCCACGTTATTATGTCATGGTGGTCAGCGACTCAGGTAGAGATGGCAATAGGAACCCGTTCCACGATCCCCGGTGGGAAATTGCTCTACTAGGGAACGGGTATGGGAAGAAATTTAGGCCCAGCTCTTTTCAGCTTAACAGTTTAGCGGCTTAACAGCTTAACGACTTATCTACGTTTTAAAAAGACATATGCTTTGAGTTTTTTTAATCTGTTTTTTCGCTGTTTTGAAGGTGAGTTCTAACGCTTTTAAAAGTAAGTCAAACGAAATGAATCCAAATCTCGAGACTACTTCGAGAAGAGCTTGAAATTCAGTCATTTCAGCCATTCAGCTGTTCAGCCGTTAAGATCAGCTGAAAAGAACAGGACCTTACCCCACGGGGAACCCCTTCCGGATGGTGGGGAATTACTTTTGTCTATTAGAATTGTTATGTCGCAAACATGTCATCTAGCCCATTGTATCAACATTTTCTGATATGTAGCAACCAGACCTTCAATGCATCCACTCATCCTATTTTTTCTTTCACTTAGCATATTTTAGGGAAAAAATGGTGATGATAGTTTTTCTTTTGTGTGGAGTGTTTGCGATGATGGGTCCCCGACGAGGCCCAATTACCCGGATGGGGATGGGGACGGAGAAATTTTATCCCAAGACAGGGGAACGGGGATGGGGACAAGAAAAATTTTGAATCGTGGGGATGGGGATGGGGATGGGGAGGCACTCCTCGGCAGAGAATATCCCCATTGCCACCCCTAGACTCAGGGCCCGCAAAAAATTGCGAACTGACCTTGCACTCGTGGGAAACTGCAAACTGAAAGGTGAAAGTTTTTCTTTTAAAAAAGAAAAATTGCAGCTCATAGTAAAACATGATTTTCCTGAGGACTTAGCTAGCAATCGGACGTTCGACCTGTCTAAAGAAATCGGACGCTTGTTTCACACTTGTTTCGTCAGTTCACTTCGTTTATTACGTGAAACACTTCAGAAACAAGTGAAAATATAGAAACACACACATTGAACTACCTGAACAAGTGAAATGTATTATTGGAACAAATCAAAAATATTGGACCGCATGACTGAATCAAGTGTGTGCTATATGAAAATATAACATGCGCATCAAACTACTGGATTAAGTAAGATGTAGGTTGTAAAATGCACTTTGAACTATTGGAACAAATCAAATGAATTAAACTGGAGCTAACAAAATAAGTGAGATGCTGAGCTGGAACATACACTTTGAACTACTGGAACAAATAAAATGAATTAACTTGCATGAACCATTTACAAGCATGCTATACGAAAATGAAGCATGCACGTTAAACTAATAGAACAAGTAAAATGTACTGGTAAAACATGCAATTTAAAGTATCGGAGCAAATCAGTGATGGTATGATGGGCTGAAGCGTGCGTGCGGTAGTAAGTCGGACGGAATTGTCCAACCTAATTAGATGTTCGATTTCCAGCGATTCCGTTTTTCTAAAGATGAGACAAACATCGTAGACAAGAGATAAAAGGCACAATATTTTTTCTGTCATATATTTGTTAAAAGAGAGGATGCTATTTGAAAAGAAAAAGAAAAGGAAGATTACAACGCATTATTGTTTATTGAAACATCTGGGACACATAATAGAGCCAATATTCTAAGCAACGAGGGCTTCTCACTCGATCATGCATTAAATTAACTAGTGGAGTTCAGCATACCATCGCCAAGACGCCGAGGTCGCCGTCTTGTACTGGCTGGCCAGCAAGGTGTCTTGAAATTGCCGCCGCCCCACGCGACGAAACGCAACAGCGCTACGGCGATGGGCGACGGCGGAAGAACGGCACGCGAGCGTGGGCGTGGCGCGGCGCGTGGGCGGGACGGACGGGTGCGTGGGCGGGACGGCCCACGTGGCGGAGAACGCACGGGTGCGAGTCTTGCTGCAATGGCCAGGCGCTGGGATTTTTTCAAACAAAACTAGACCACACTTGTCATATAATTTTTTTAAAAAATAATTTTTATTTTTGATTTTTTATAATCTATTGTTTGTTTTAAATTTTTGTTTTAAATTTATAGCTACTAGATCATCACAGTTTTTAAACTCTATGCAACTATTTTTAATTGACTGTGTAGACAGTTAGATACAACCCACTGTATACACTGTCTATATAGTTGTCTATAAGTGACATGACAATGTTTTAGAGACAACAGCTGTCTCTAGCACTGTACATGGCACATGCCCTTATGAGTTTGTAAGTCAATGACACTGAAAGGTAAAAAGAGTGTACCTTTAACGAGGACAAATAAACATGAGTTATGTGAAAAGTAGTTTTATGAAGTATATCAATCTCAATTTTTTTATACTCATGGAATGTATAAGTTGAATGAAATAAATATTTGACACACTAAACCATGCTGATTTATTCACAAAGTCATTATTCGCATCATCTTTTCATAAAAAACACTAAATTGACAAAGTTTAAGGAAGTGCTAACTCAGGGGGAGATACTTCACGTACTCTAAATTAATAAGCCGATTATGTTGAAGTTAATTGCGTGGAGGGCTAAATGAAGAAACTAGTTGAATGAATAAGTTAGACTGATCTGAACATGTCGTAAAGCTTAATCAAAAAGCCTAGGTATCCAACTCGATCATAAAGATCATATGCAATATTGGGTGTTTTGTGTTGGAATTATTGGGCCTTAGTGGGCCTTGGCTCATATAATTGTTAGAATTATTAGACTTTGGTGGGCCTTGGCCCATATAATTAAAATAATTTCTGAAAAATCTAAAGACTCATGTATATATGAGGTCCATTTGGTGGAAGGAATGGTAAGTTTAGTACCATATTGCTAATTGCGGGGAGAGGCCCCCTCTCATCCCCTATATAAGCAACCCAATACCTCCTCCTAAGGGTATCCCATACAATTGAAAGAAGGCTTAGCTCTAAGTAAGGGAAGAGTCTCTTTCTGAATTGTCTTTCTCTCTTTTCCTGTGCTACCACCGTTAGGCTGTCCCGTCCCGCTGCGTCGGCGTGCACCGACGAGTGGGAGAGCAGGTCTCCGGAACCGTTCGTACGAGAGCTCCTGCATCGGAAAGGGCGAATTAGGTTTTTGGGAAGCGCGTCGCGCAAATGCTCGCTGCTTCCTCCGTAGCGATCTGCGTAGCCTACATCTTCATTAAGACGACGTTCGACGTGGAGAATAAGAACCAGGGTGCGCCGTTGGTACCGTACGGCGACGACGACTACATCAAGTACGTTATGCTTTCCGCTCCCCTTTTATTTAAGTTGTTTCTGTGCCTGCTGTTAGTGAGTATATCATTGGGGTATATGTGTAGTTTTACTGATGTGTATCTAGGATGTATTCCTGTGATATTTGTGTGTTATTATCTATCTGTCAGATGTTGTGCATGATTTATCTCATGATTAAAATAAACCTGAAAGTGCTAATTTCTCCAACATTTAGTACTCTCTCTCTCTACAAGTCTTCCTTTGTAGTTTCTCACGTAAGATTTTTAATGAGCCAAATCGTGCATACAACAAACATATGTACTCTGAAAGAAACTTTACGGCCTAGAGGGGGTGAATAGGCAATTTTTAATTTCTTTTGGGTTGTACTTGATTGAGCAACAAGATTAAGAGTAACCCAAAACTAGATTCTAGTGTCCTATGAAGCGGAAGCAAATTAATCAGCACGCACTAGTAATCTATTTCATCTCACCAAAACGAGCAAGCAGTTTAAGTAATTCAAGCGAGAAGTAAATGCGATAGTAAATGAGACAAGAGAGGAGACACGGTATTTGTTTCACCGAAGTTCGGAGTCACCACTCCTAATCTTCTTGAGGCTAGTCCTTGCGCACAAGGACCGGCTCCCTCTTGAGCCACACGCCTCGCTTACTCCCCGGTAGTCGTTCCGTCACTCCGGCGAGGTGGACTCTGTCACCTTCACACCGACTCGAGAGTAGCCACACGCCAAGGCCTACTCCCAAGCCCACACCTCCAAGAAGAACACCGTCTTCAAGAGTAATAAGTCCGAAACGCCTCGATCATGCCAAATCGAAGGACCTCCATGAAGCTCGGTTTGGGGAAAGGTAGGTGGTGGATTGATTGGTGGAGGAATGGCTCTAGAACACCCCTAGGACGAGTAGATGATGGCTATAGGTGAAGTGGAGCAACAAACCTCAGTAATGGCAGCCTACCTATGTCAATAAATACCTCTAGGAGAGGAGCTAGCCATTGGAGCTCGGGAAGACTCCAAAACTAGCCACATTCTGATCTGTCGGACCCGATCCGATGGTCAGAATCGAGCCTTAAACTCGGTGACACACACCGCTTGGACCCGGTCCGACGGAGCTTTATCGCTGGGACACAAACATCTGCTTGACTCGGTCCGGCTGGTCGGACCCGTCCGACAACCGGACTCGATCAGACCAATGACAAAAAACGCTGGAACTAGGGTTTGGGGTAGAAGACCCAGTCCGGTGGCGACCGGACCCGGTCCGAAGAACTCAGAAAAGACCCGGTTCAGGGGAATTTCAAAGGATTGAGACCTCTAAATATTTTGTGGATGATTTGAGATCTAGGGCAAAGAGAGACTTGACATGATCGAAATAAGTAGACCCCTCTTGAAGCATGGACGACAAAAGAAAAAACCTAGCTACTCCTAAACCTACACATGTCCTCTTCACTCGCCCGGTCATGCTTAGATTATCTTGAAACAGCTCAAATGATCGCCGATGCCTCGCTAGGGTTCCATGACATGTCCAAGAACTCCCTAGCGCAAATGAATACGTCATCAAGGCCACTAAAAGAATTAGGGCTCAATGATGCTCACATACTCTTTCTCCTATTTTTGTCCACTAAGGTTGTTTTGAAGTTATTGATGAGACAAATCATATGCAATATTGGATGGTTTGTATTCTTTCTCTCTTAGTGAGTCTTTTTTTTTTGTAGTTTTTCACATAAAGTTTTTTAATAGACAAATCGTACGCACAACAAATGTATGCACTTTTTCTCCATTTTTTCAAATAAGTTTTTTTTATAAGTTTTGATGAGACATGCATCTCGTTGGCAAGGTCTAGGGGAAGAGTTGCGGAATCAACTAATCGGGTCGGTATCGCACGTATGGCTAAAGGTCATGCCCTGACCGACCAACCCCCAGGTGAGTGTCACCTTGGACCTATCCTAAAGCTAAACAATGTAATAGTATAATTAGAGGCGGAGGCTCATTGTATCATCAGTCTGAAATGAGTAAAGCATAATCCCATACTACATCTTTGTATCCTCTGTGATTGTATGATTGTTATATATCTCGGACCACACCCGGTAGCAAGTTTGCAATATGTTATCAACATGCTCTCTCTCGAAGAATGAACCGCGGAGGAGAAGACAATGAATGACCTACTACAGTCGATTGATTGCCGGAATGATCTGCAATTGACTCGTCCTCACATCGGCTACCACTCGGTTTGCCAAAAAACAGTTCTACGCATCAGTCTACAAAATCTGAGAAGTAGGCCGCTGGATCTCAAGTTATTGAATCGAGTCGATTTGAATGGCATGAATTGTTGAGTTTGTACGAGAACCATACGACTCTATCATCATGTTTAGAGTGGCTGAGCTGAATAAATAAGCTAGCCAGTTGAAGTTAACCGTGTGCGGGACTGGAGTGGATAAATTTTAGCCAAGAGCGGTAGATTCCCCAAAGCCCAAGAGTCCAACAGTAGCGACAACAAAACACCCGCACCCACTCCTCCCCCTTCGCTCCCTAGGGGTGTCCCCGTCATTTCCCGCCTCTACTCCTTTTCCTCGCTTTCACACTCGTCGCCCTCGCACTGCCCGAGCACGGAGCTCTCTACTAATAAATTGTTCCATTCCACCGCGACGGCGCCCCCGCCCTCCTCGCCACCTACGCCTTCGCTTCCCCGAAGCTTCGCGTCCCCGATTAAAAACCCACCAATTCCCCTCGTTTTAAAGCTCGCCCCCGGCCTCCGACCGCCGCCGCTCGAAGACCGGCAGCGAGCGGCGCGTCTGGAGGCGGAGGTCTCAGTCTCATCCCATGGCGGCCGAGACCCGCAGGTTCCTGCTGCCCAACCAGCCCCCTGGTAAGCTCCGCCCCGCGCGCGAACTGCCTCGCTCCTGCTCCTGCTAGCCTTCCTTCTGCCGTCGCTCTGCTCCTGCGGGGCTAGGGTTTCGCGCGGCTTTGCTTGCCGTGGTGGATTTTTAGTTTGTTTCTGGATTTCTTTGGCCGGCCGTGTGGGCTTTAGCTTTAGCTGCTTGGCTTGGCTTCGTCCCGGTTTTTCTTCTTCTTCTTCTTCGATTTTGCAGCTGGTTTGCTATAGGTTTTACTGTCTGATGAGGTGCTGTGCTATTTAGAAACATTTGTGATTGTTTTTTTTTTTTGGGTTCATGTGTTTGCAGACTGGTGCAGTATGTTCCTTCTTGGTTTGTTTTTCTGACTTCTCAGTCCAATAATTCAGAGCAGACTAATAATTAGTATTCAATTCTAGACCAAAGAAAATAAAATGAAGTAAATTGAAAGCATTATGCAATTGTGGACAACAGGGTGGGAGTGGTTGGCTGGCTGGTTGTTGACGTTGACTAATGCTTTACTAATGTCATTTTTAACCTGCAGATATTTCCCAGATACTGCTGGAGGCTCAGAAGCGATGGCTGCGCCCCACTGAAATCTGCGAAATTCTCTCCAACTACAAGCTGTTCTCCATCGCGCCGGAGCCGCCAAACTTGCCGCCAAGTATAGCTCCTTCTTTAGCGGATTTGTTAGATGTTGTAGCTTCTGAAAAATGATCTGCTGGTATTTGTCTCATTGATGATGGTGTTGCACAGTTGTTGACTCTTGGCATGTAGCATCTGAGCGATCAGTGATGTTTTGGCTAATTATTTGTCCCAAAACCTTACATGGTCTGGTTGGTTCTGTATTTACCTAGCTTGTTGTATTAGTAGTGGTACAATAGTTGTTTTGTTGCCACCAGAAAGTGCTTTCATGTTGGAATTTGACTGCTGTAAACATGATATACCCTTTGGAAAAGGGTATCAACAGTCAGATTTCACAATTTGATACTAGTATATTTAGTGGTCCATGCTCTATACATGGAACATACAGCCCCTGGGTGATTTGTTTTATTTTGCATGCTTCCACTGAGTGAGGTTTTATTTTTTGTGCAGTGGTCAGTGCTATTGCCCTTTTGTCGAAAAATTGGCTAAAACAATCATTAACACCACTTCATTCTTATATCTAACAATCAATTAAATTCATGCCATTGCTCTAGGTGGTTCTCTTTTTCTCTTTGATCGCAAAATATTGAGATACTTCAGAAAGGATGGACATAACTGGAGGAAGAAAAAAGATGGGAAGACTGTTAAAGAAGCTCATGAGAAACTGAAAGTAAGTAAAGATTTATTCTTTTATGAAAAACTACTTTTTTGGGAGGTTACATTTGCATAAATATTGGCTGTGCTTGTTGTGCATAACGGGGTATTTTTGTATCATGTTTTATTGTTACATTGTGAACATTTTGGCCATATTGTGGAGTTGCCTGTGGCCTTGTTTGTTTCAGATTAAATTAAATTAAATGAAAATTTGTTATTTTTGTATAAGCCAAATGATGTAATGTTTTGTAGTCATTTTTGTGGGGTTTTAAATTGTTCTTCTTAAAGTTTGTAAAATATTTTTTTCATAATTTTTTGAACTCGTTAAAACGTATTTTGAAGGGGACACAAAGTTGCTACAGTAAAACACAACTCAACATTAATCTGAAACTACAAGGCCAATGACCTGCAGCTTGCACTAGTGATATTCATAGATGTGACTCCTGAGCAGTGAGAACTCCATTGGAGGAAAGCCTATTACATGCAGGTGCAAAATGTCGCAAGTTTGCAACCTCATGTGCTGGGGCTTACCTCTACCATGTTTACATATCCATACTGGAATACCCACAAACAAAAAGTGCCCCACACGTGTGGCCACAACCTTGCCCTGGATATAGAGATGAAGGAAAACATAAATGGTGTTACAGTTACTGAGAACACAAGATTCCTTGGCTCTTTTCTTGTTTTGAGAAAGGGATAAAGATTCATTCATATCAAGTACCCATTTACAGATAGGCCCTTGGGTAATATTCAAATCAACAACAAGTCCTTTAGTTGTCCTCGGTTCTTTTATGATGGAATTTTTTTTGATGATTAATGCCAGCATTTTTTGTTTCAGCTTTATTTGTTTTATGTCTTTAGTAGTCCGCTAAAACTGAAGCATATTACTTTAGGCTGGCAGCATTGATGTATTACACTGCTACTATGCCCACGGGGAAGAGAATGAGAACTTTCAGAGAAGAACCTATTGGCTGTTGGAAGAGTAAGTGCTGAATGTTGCATTATGTTCTTTTGCTGTCTATTGCAATACAAAGCTCATCTGGATTGGTATACTGGTAGTTGACCTTACATCCAGAGGAAGTTATGTACTGTATGTCAAATGACTTCTCCTTTCTTTTTCAGGGATTTCACACACATTGTTCTCGTGCATTACCTTGAAGTCAAGGTACACTATTACACACACTAGTAAATTAATAAACTTCTCTCTTTTTTCTGTTCCTTTTTCCTTACCTTCTTGTTGATGGACAACTTTAAAATGGCTAATGGAGGTTTTATGTGATGAGTGCCCATGGCCATTCACCAAAATGCGGTCTGTGTGTGTGTGTCCATGTGCTGTATGCCCTTGGTTAGCTATGTCTTCCACAGCAGCTCCCTTCCATTTCACTTGACATTCTCTCCATCGGATGGTAGCAATACACTACTACTATAGACTACTCACCTAGACCCTTTTTTCTCAGTCAAGCCGTAATACACACTACATTATTACTCACCTTCCTAAAGAGCGTACACACGCAAGTGGATATGATTCACAAAAAATCATTTAGTTGCAGATGATGAATTCACTATTTCTATAATAATTTTTCATAGAAATAAGGAACAATTGAAGAACTCCATTTTACACCTTCAACTAAAAAACCAATTATTAACCCCCCTTATTAGTATCGACTATCGAGTCACTTTTGTTGAGGTGATATTCAATTTTGTTCATGTTGCTTGCATGTGACAGCGATTCAGATAAAAATCCAGAAAAATTCTCAAAATAGTTTGGTGCATAAGGATCACATTTTTTTTATTATAAAAAAGTTAATGTTTGAATGTTCAAAACAAGAAAATTTCTCAACCGGAATTTATAATTATAGTTTAAAATATTTTTATCGTTGAAAGTTCTAATTTTTCCCCCATGATCCTTATGAAACCAAAGTATTTTGAGATTTCTTTCAAGTTCTGAAGAGTATTGAAAATCACCTACTATGCCACGTGCAGTGATGCTATGCCAGCAAAACCACCGACTATTTAAAGTAACCTGGTATCAATAGACAGGGGAGTAAAAAACTATTGATTTCATCGTTGAAGGAGTTTAGTATCAATAGACAGGGGAGTAAAAAACTATTGATTTCATCATTGAAGGAGTTTAATGGACTTCTTTCAATTGTTCGGTGGCGTAATATGGATCTGTTCCTTTTATTTTATTGTTAAATTGATTGTTCTGGGAGAACAAATGAGTATATGTGTAACACCATTGCCCAACCGGGTCCGGAATATTACTAACTCTACGAAAAATTACAAATTTCGACAGCATCTCCCCATAAATTACTCTAATTCACACATAGCATTTAGCCAATAGATGCACAAATATAACCATCCAACAACAAGAAGCACATAATCGACGATAACACAAAAACCATTCATGGGTTCTTCTCATCCCAACAAGGGCCAACATCATCTACCAATTCACCGTTACCTTTAACGACGGTGACGAGGTTATTGAATAAAGAACAAACCACTAATCCAACCAACAAAATAAACATCAATCTCCATACAAGACAAAAATCGTAAATGGTTCTCTAAATAGCCTAAGGAGTAAAGATAATTAAATCTAATGAATTTAACGATTATATTAAGGTATGAGTGCTTTTGTGCCAAATGGATTTGTGCTACACCCTCCAATGCATGCCGCTTTCATCGGTCACCTAAAAACAATTAAAAAGTAAGGGTGAGTCCACGACTCAGCAAGTATACATTAAGTAAAGAAAATTAACTTAACAATATCAAATGACTTAATATCAATCCTCATCATCATACCACTGTTTCTGTAACAATCTCTGTTCATAAGTGACTGCAATGCAATGCAATGCTTTATGCGTCTGTATCTGTGAGCTCATACCGGTATAGCTAGAGTGCCACCCGTCGATGCACACCCTTACCCGTCCTATCAAGGCTGGGGACCAAATACTCCCCTCCCGTGGAGTGCCCACCGAAGTAGGGCTTTACGTGGGATGCCTACCCGAGGACAGGTCTTGTCATATGTATGCAATGCAAGAGATGCAACTATACAAATAAACAATTTCAATAACAAGTATAACTCAGAAGAATTTGCGTTGCCTCAGCAATATTATCTTCACCAAGCAACATTCATCGTTTGTTGAACCTTTAAATAACATATACGTGCCTTTCTAATCACGGGAGCTAGCACGACGCACGGTCGACGACGAAGTCGCACCACCACCTACAGAAGACGATACATCTCAATACAATACTCACACAAACAAGGCAACAAATAAAGTATAACGCTCCTACGCACATCCCTTCCTTCCCTCCACATAAATCATCTTTTTCATATCACTAACTCCCGCGAATTTCAACAAATATTAATTCTGGACAGCAGCACTAAAACAGCCATAACTCCTACATCTCTCGCCCGTTTTCTGTGTTCTTATATCCAAAACGAAGATAAAGTTGGTACGCTCCACTTTTGTAATAAGACCGGGTGCTGATTTCCACCCTAGACATGCCAAAATCGCTATAAATGCTACTGCCTAGATAATCGGCTAGCCAATTATCATCCTTCCCCACTAGCCATCTCTCATACCCACAAACTAATATCTAATGGCAGCAATTTCCATGGGAAAGTTTCTAATCACACCCTATTCAGCAGTTAAACAAGAGTAACAATATGGAGGACATGCCCTAATCTCAATCTTTACCTTCCTTCCTCACTATCACCTCTTTCCCCTTGCCCCTCTCCTGTCCAAGACAGCAGGGCGACGAGATGGCAGTGGCGTAGCCACTGGACGGCGTCGGCGGCGCAGCGTTTACGACGGCGCTGTGCTGGACGGCGGAACGGCGGCGGCGGCGCTGCACTGGCGCGGCACAGCGGCGGGGACGATGGTGCGGCCTCCGGCGAGGACGGCGGCAGCGCGATCCGGCGAGGACGGCAGCGTGGGGGTGGGAGAGAGAGGACAGGGGCGGCGGCTGGGTTAGCCTGGGGAGGAACCATCGGGTTCCCCTCCCCCCACTGCCTCTTAACCATCATAGATGGGCCAGCCTGGGCCAAGGGCCCACAGGCTATAACAATATGACATTACATTATTTTCTGGGTTAGGAGGAGACGAGGAGTATCTTCATTTCCGTATTTCCATCTGCTCAAAACATGTAACAGTTTCTTTTATATTGACTGTTTGCGTATGGTTAACTTTCCAGGGTGGCAAACAAAGTTTCAGTCGTACAAAAGAAGAGACTATGCAGCTGCCCAATGCTGATAGTCCCTCATGTTCAAATTCTATGACTAGTCAGAATCAGGTTACTCCACAATTCATGGATGCTGCTGAAAGCCCAATAAGTGGACAAATTTCGGAGTCTGAAGATACTGAATCAGGTCTTGCTATTTATCTGCTTTTGTTCTGCATCATCTAAACTAAGTATAGATTAACTGATGCATATTCAATTATGCACCTTCTTTCAGTGTATCTAAAGCGAAATTCGGTGCAGCAGATAATTGCCGAGCAAGCTCCAGATACCACCCTTTCATTGAGATGCAGCAGCCTGTGGATGGAGACATGATGGATAACATGTTATACCCTTCTGCTTCAACTATTGGTAGTAAAGGTAAGATCTAGTCCTATATATTTGAGTTTCCAACTTTCCATGCTGATGCTGTTTTTTATAATCATTTTGCTTTCCAAACAGTTTCAGGTTATCATGGTGAAGTGCAGCCAAGAGCAGCCAATTTAGATAGTCATTCATTTACTCACCATGACATAGCTAGAATGTTTGATAATGCCAGCACCGGGCTGAGAGACATTTCCAAGACTGTATTTGATTCATTGCCATTTGATGAGCCCTTCACAGAATATTCAACTGGGTTCACAGAGCCAACACTTCATTCTTCATTTGCCACCCTAGAGGCTAACAATCTGGGTGATAGCTCTTGCCTAGAGACATTTACATCTGAGGCTCTATACACTAACAACCTCAGCCAGCAGGAAGCTGATGCCCTGAGTTTTGCAGGCATACCATTGCCTGAGGTACTTCATTTTGTCTTTATGCCTTTCTGTAAACTGAGAAAAATCTTTAATAACTGTTATGTTCATGACAGCAATAGCACCATGGTTTCAAATTCTGTTCTTGTCCCAACTCTCGTTTGGACCCAATATTAGATTTCTTGTTAGGGTCAAACGAAATTTTTATTTTTGAAATTTAAATTGAACGGAATGAACGGAAGAAGGGAATTTGCTAAGGTTCTTGTAAATTTAATGGTCCGGTTCCACTAGGAAACTGTTGAGAAATTGAGACGGGAAAATCATTCGGTTTGGTTTTCCTGTAAATCGCTAGGATTTGCGGGAAATTGTCTGGTTTTAGCGGGAAATTAATTCAGGATATTTTCGTTTTTTTAATATTCGAATTTAAATTTTGCTTTCCATTTTTGGACCAGTATTTTGATCTTGTTCCATGGCTATTTAACGATTTCCTGCAGTATTTGGAACCCCAAATAGCATATTCACCGAAGGAAGACATGAATGACCATGAACAGCTGCAATTAATTGTTGACACAAAATTGAAAATTCTGGTAATCTAGTGTATGACTAGGCAGTAATTCAGGTGTAGAATATGATGCAGCCTCGTCGCCAGTGGCGAAACGCGAGAGAAATTTTTGAAGATATGTGGAAATAGTTCTTGAATAAAAATAAAACCAAGTCAATGTCCTGTATTGTTTTGCTATCTTACTTTTTTATTAGATAAAAAATGTTAAGAACATGTTAAGGATTTGGGCTTTGGATGAGCATATTAATCACAGAGTTACCAAAAGTGCAGATTTTTCTCTGCCGATAAAAAGTTTTTAAGTTATTTTGCTTTAAGAATTATAACACTTTGTTTAGGAGTACTGAAGCGAACCCTGAGCTTTTGTATTGAGTGAAACCTAATTAAACGAGCAGAATTAGACATGCTTTTAGACATTTTGGAATGGAACATTTATTTTATTTGCCAGCAGGATATATTAAATAAAAAAACTAGTATCAGAACAAAATGCTGACACCTGATTCATATTTGAATATTTAATCCTGTACTCACCCTTATTAGAAGAATGCAGACATTAAGCTTTTATGCTTTAGTTGGTCCAGCCATTTGAGGGTGTTATGCCTATTGTATAATAAAAATACTTGCATGACATTTTCAGGTGAATGGCAACAAATACACCGAAGGAAGCATTAAACATCCACTTCTGAAACAGTCATCATTAGATCTATTGAAGATCGAGTCTTCTGGTTTGAAGAAACATGACAGCTTTTCAAGATGGATGAGTAAAGAACTTGGAGATGTGGTTGATTTGGACATCAAATCCAGTTCTGATACTTTGTGGAGTAGCATTGAGACTGTGAGTATAGCTGACGGTTCTAGTGTGCCAACTAATGAACAGCTAGATGCTTATGTAGTGAGCCCTTCACTTTCCGAAGACCAACTATTCAGCATTCTTGATGTTTCTCCAAGCTGCGCATATATTGGTTCAGAAACAAAGGTGTGCAAGTTGTTTTATGTTCTTGATCATCTCATTCTTACAATATGCATTATTTTAATTGATTCAGGCATCTGTAGGTTGATACTTCTACTCTAAATAGTTACTCTGCAATTTGCAACTCCTCTCTCCCCTTTGATGGAAGTTAAATCATGCTTATTATGCAGGTTTCAGTTACTGGTACATTCTTGGCAAACAAGGAGCATGTGGAAAATTGCAGGTGGTCATGTATGTTTGGAGATGTTGAAGTACCAGCTGAGGTTTTAGCTGATGGCACCCTACGCTGCCATGCACCAGCACATCATTATGGAAGAGTTCCCTTTTATGTGACCTGCTCTAACAGGGTTGCTTGTAGTGAAGTAAGAGAATTTGAGTATCGAGATTCTGATGCACAGTACATGGATACTTCCCATTCTCAATCCAATGGTATAAATGAAGTGCACCTACATATTCGTCTTGATAATCTACTTTATCTGGGGCCAGATGATTATCAGCTGCTTGTTTTGAGCAGTGATAATGAGAAACATGAGCTAACCAATGCTATTAATTCCTTAATGCTTGATGAGAAATGGTCAGAGCTGGGATCATCATCTGATGAGAAAGAAGCTTTCACTGCAAGGGACCAAAGTTTAAAGAAACTGAAGGAGAAACTTCACTGCTGGCTTCTCTGTAAAATAAATGATGATGGAAAGGGTCCCAATGTGCTGGGCAAGGAAGGACAGGGAGTAATACATTTGGTAGCTGCGCTGGGCTATGATTGGGCTATAAGACCGATACTTGTTGCTGGTGTCAATGTGAACTTTAGGGATGCACATGGATGGACTGCACTTCACTGGGCTGCATTTTGCGGAAGGTATTGTCTCACCTTTTCAAATAGGGGATGGGTATGGTGTACAAACACTTAATTATTTTTAAAAAGATATCCCTGCTGTCTTCCATCCCTTTTCACCTTATTCCTAGTTAAATGGGGAGAAAAGTAGATGTAAAACATATGTAAAGTGCACGGAAAACCAATATTTCAGAGTCATTCCTTTTTCTATTTTGTTGTACTAATATGTTATATGCTTTGCAGAGAGCGGACAGTTGGCACCCTTATAGCAAATGAAGCTGCAGCAGGTGCATTGACAGATCCTACTTCTGAATTCCCTTTGGGAAGAACTCCAGCCGATTTAGCGTCAGCAAATGGACACAAGGGGATTGCTGGTTTTCTTGCAGAGTCTGCTTTGACAAGTCATCTTTCGGTACTTACTATAAAAGAATCAAAGGATAACAACGTGGAAGAAGCGTGTGGCTTTCCAGTAAGTGAAGATGTCACTGAAACTAATTCAGCTCAGCTTGCTGGAGAGGATTCTCATGCTGAATTACTGAAGGACTCATTAAGCGCTGTTCGCAAATCCACTCAAGCTGCTGCTAGGATATTTCAAGCCTTTAGGGTGGAATCATTCCACAGAAAGAAGGTCGTGGAATATGGAGATGACGATTGTGGATTGTCTGATGAACGCACACTTTCACTTGTTTCTCTGAAAAACGTCAAACCAGGACAACATGATACACATATGCATTCTGCTGCTGTTCATATCCAAAACAAGTTCCGGGGATGGAAAGGAAGAAAGGAGTTTATGATCATTCGCCAGAGAATTGTTAAGATACAGGTATCAGTGTTGATCAATGAACTGAACTAATCTTGTTTGCCTGGTCTACTGAATTCCCATGAGTATTTAGGGTCGCAAGTAGTTCGATCTAGTTGTCATACAAAAACTCCCTGCAGGCCTGCAATGATAAACGATCTTTAAACAACCACAAAAGCCTTCTGTTCATCAAACACACTTGAATACATATTATGAATCTTTGCTTCCTTCTCTGCTTTGTTCAAAGAATAAACCACTAAATCAGTATGGAATATCATGGTAATGTAGCTCAAAGATGAGCATGCATGTTTGAAACAACATTCTTTTGTCAAGCTAAGACTGCTGCATTACTACACAAACACAGGAGTTTGTTCTGTTTTTGTTTATGGTCCAACTGTTCTAGTTAATCAGTGATAAGGTAGCATATGTACAACCCTGAAGCAAGTAATTCTGCGTGTGTGCATTTCCTTGCAGACAATTTAGTGCTATACACAAGACATCAGTTAATTGATCTGTCAGTCTGTCAGCATTTTATTTTGGTTGAGTTGCTAATTATATTTGTAGTTTATCTCAACTGAATGCAACATATGATGGCTTATTTACTATGAAAATCTCAACAATATTGTGCAAGCATGATATTGACTGATTCTTGTCTTGTTTATGATTAGGCTCACATTCGAGGATATCAAGTGAGGAAAAGCTATCGAAAAGTAGTCTGGTCAGTAGGTATTGTTGAGAAAGTTATACTGAGATGGAGGAGAAAGAGAAACGGTTTGCGTGGATTTCGACCTGAGAAACTACTTGAAGGTCCATCACAAATCCAACCTGAAAAGGCAGGGGATGAATATGATTTCTTGCAGGATGGCAGAAGACAGGCTGAGACCAGATTACAGAGAGCCCTTGCCCGGGTGCACTCTATGGCTCAACACCCAGAAGCTAGAGAGCAGTACCGTAGGCTCATAACATGTGTTGCTGAAATGCAGCAGTCAAGGGTATGATTAGCACCACATCTTTCTCTTATCAAACAATCATCATTTTATGGACATGGTAACAGAAATACTTGATGTAAAAATAAAATGTGTGATGCTACCATTGCCTTCCCCTTTCTTCTGGGAGGAAAACGGATGGAAAACTGATAAGACTCTCAGCTAGACAAACCTAATTGACTTCATGTGGTAAAATCATGCAGTGAACACTAGATTGCCACAATTAGTTGTTTATAGCCATCTTCAGTTTCCATCTAAGATAATGCTTGAGCTCATGTTGGGCCACAAATTGGAACTAGGAAACACACTTATGCAGTGTCATACTCTTCTAATGCACATCTCTGGTGGTGAATGTTTCCCTAGCAACCACCAGTTTGGTTATGCATCGATGGTACAGTTAGAATATTTTTTTTTAGCAAATACAGTAGAATATGTTGAGTTTGTTATGGAATGAGAGTACGAGATATGTAGGCAAATAAATTTTAACAGTAGCAGTTAGTAACAGTAGTTAACTTGGGAGCTAATCTGTTGATTAACTAAACAGTGGTTAATTAGGGAGCCAATCTCGTCATTTATTCTAAAGGAACTGACCCCCATGAACAATGCGCCTTTTCATGTACTATAGAAAAAGGGCATGGCCTTGCAGCGTACAATATATAAAGATTGCATTATCTCTATTCTGTACTCTTAAATCACCACTATGCTAATAGAGTTCATCACATAGGTATTAAAAAGCGCGAGGAGTAAAAAATAGAGAAAAACAAGCTTCACGCGGAGTTAGTTAAGCTTTTCAAAAGGCTAGTAACTGGTATGATTTTTCTGAAATGTTGGTGATTTTGAACAGGTGATGCAGGATGAGATGCTAAGCGAGGTAGCCAGTGGCGCTGATGGGAATGATTTCATGAGTGGGCTGGAGGACTTGGTCTGCAGAGATGATGCTCAGATGTCCGCCATTTGGTGATATTTTAGCTACAAGATTAGATAGTCAGGTGTCCGCCTCGTTGTTCGCCAGACTAGCTAGCTGGCTCTGTAAATTCTGCCGCTGGTAGTTCGCTACTTCGCTTCTAATTGTTTAACTCATTTGCTACTGAAATTACTAGTGCACTGAATATTAATAGAATCTTACCCTCGTATGCGATATAGGCCTTGTTTGTTCCTGCTTAAATAAAAATAAAATAAAATAAAATAAAAACTTGTTATTTTTATATAAGTCAAATGATGTAATATTTTATAGTTATTTTGTTGAGGTTTTAAATAGCCTTTTAGAATCCGTAAAATATTGTTTTATAATTTCTTAGATTCTTTGAAGACGACTTTCGAGTGGTTACATTTTTTTAGATTAAAAATTTTAGTGACTTTCGGACCATAGCTAGAATTGCTTATGTTGTAATAATTGATTCCATCACTCACCGCGTCCGTGTTCTGTGCTCATGGCAGATTAGGATGATTAGGATCCGAATCGTTCGACATTGCACGGCAATGTTAGAGAGGCACAGTATATGCTGTGAGCAGAAATGTTAGAGAGCAATTGTAGTAAGAGTAAAGTGTATGGCTGGTTCTTAAACTATTGAGGATGTATCATCTAGATCCACGAACTATCAAAATGCAGAAGCACGTCCCTAAGCTTTTTAAAGTGTGTCGTTTGGGTCTAAGTTACACTCGGATGACTAATCCTGCCATCGTGGACTGTCCACATGGCATTTTTAATTTTAAAAAATTTGAAGAAATCATTAAGGCCTAGTTCTTTTCAGCTTAACAGCTTAACGTCTTAACAGCTTAATGACTTATCTACGTTTTGAAAACATATATACTTTGAGTTTTTTGAGTCCGTTTTTTCGTTGTTTTGAAGGTGTGTTCTAACGTTTTAAAAAGCAAGTTAAACGAAATGTATCCGAATTTCGAGACTATCTCGAGAATCTCTCAAAGTTCAGTCATTTCAGCTGTTCAGATCAGCTCCAAAGAACAGAGCCTAAATATCATCAAAATTAAAAAAAAAATCATTAAAATGATTAAAAAAATTAGAAAAAAATCATAAAATTCATTAAAAATTCATAAAAATTCATAAAAAATGAAAAAATCATTAAAAATTCAGAAAATCATAAAACAGAAAATTCATCAAAATCATATTTTTTTAAAAAAAGGAAAAATATTAAAAATCCAAAAAATTCATAAAAAATCATCTTGTTGACTGGGGTCTTGCAGAGTTTGCAAGACCCTAGCCAATGGCACCTGGATGGGGTCATCTTGTCATCCAGGTGCCATTGTTGTTGCATTTTTCTATTTCTAAATGATTTTTCATTTTTTATGAAGTTTTCTAATTTTAAATGTTTTTTCTAAATTTTTCTGATTTTTCCTAATTTTAAAAAGATTTTTTTATGATTTTTAATGAAATTGCTGAATTTTTATGATTTTTAATGAATTGTCTGAATTTTTATGATTTTTAATTAATTTTCTGAATTTTTCTGAATTTTAATTAATTTTATGATTTTTTAATGAATTTTTCTGATATTTTAATGCTTTCTTTGAATTGTTAAATGATTTATTCGAATTTTTAAATATAAAAATGCCACGTGGATAGTCCACGGTAGCAGGATTAGTCATCCGGGTGTAATTTGGACCCAAACGACACACTTTAAAAAGTTTAGGGATACGCTTCTGTATTTTGATAGTTCATGGACCTAAATGACATACCCGCAATAGTTTAAGAACCGGCCATGCACTTTACTCTAGTGGAAAAATCACTGTAGTGTTTTCCGTTGTACATGTCCTCTAACGATTTACTGTAGCATCAAATCTTATCCATCTGATTTGTATTAAACGACGGACGATGCATCAATGCCACAATCACTGTAGCGCTGTGACATTGCTTATCTGAATCCGATAGATTGGCAGTTGACGCTGACGGTGATCGATAGAATTGCTAGCTAGGAAGCGCCTCACATAAAGGATGTTTTAGAGTTTGTAAGACACTCCAATGTGGCCCACGAGGAAATTCGCGAGGAATTCCAATGGTCCCATGTGCTTTGTCATAAAAAATACCACACTAATCTTCACTCATTATATGTTTAGTTTATGAAAATATAATGCACTAAAGTAAGAAAGCAAATAAAATACATATATCGTATCTTTATGTTTAGATCCTTGCATTGAAGGTTTGGAAGGTGGAGATGGATGACATACAGTTACCATCACCACCACACGCTAGAGACTTGTAGCACGGTTAGTTTTAAAATTTTATGGCCATCATTGCTCTATCAACATTTAGGCGCTTGGATCGGAGAGACCATCTTCAACAATATTTTCTTCGTCTTGTTTCATTCACTCATTCTCCACACCATATTCTTTCATTATATTTTTACCATCTTCAACAATATCTCTTCGAAAAGAAAGGCATAATGAAAGAAGGGAATCAAGAAAAGAGAATCCCTTGCGGAAGAGAACATCAATGGTGATTTCACCGGCTTCGAGAAGAGAACACAATGCCAAGTGAGAGAGAAGAAAACCAAGAGAAGCTATATCCCTTGACCCTCGAGGATGTTAATCCTCATAACTTAGAAGTCAATAATGACCAAATCAAAGCCAAGAAAAATCCTTTTCTCGCTGGCACAGCAACGTTGTTTTTTCATCTCAGTCAGGAGAGGGAAGAAAGATTCAATTAAGACCATCTCCAATGGTGTCTCTTCACCTCTTATTTTCTCTTCGTGAAGAGATTTTGGTTCTCTTTGAAGCTCCAATGGATTCTCTTCACCATTCTCTTCGTGAAGAGATTTCTCCCTTCATTCTCCTTAGAATGAGATTTTCTCTCCAATCTCTACGTGAATCCCTTTGAAGAGATTCTGTTGGAGATGGTAAGAAATAAAGAGATAAAATATAGGGAAGAGAATGAGGAAGAGAATGAAACGAAGAGAAAATGGTTGGAGATGGTCTAAGAGATAGAGAGTGCGGTTGCCATGACAAGTTACTACCATTGATAGGTATCTTCTGTTCTTAACCAACTTGAGTCACTTGACCACTAACATGCATCGATCTATACAGACGATCAGCATCAAATCAAGTAATCAACAGTAGTACAGTACTACCATTAATCGGTTAAGCCCTAGGCCAGAAGGGAGTAGATGGGATCCTCATTGACATCACACAAGCTGGTCAGAGAAGCACAGCCATCTCCATGACCCACCGGCGCCGGCGGGGCGCCGGCGCCGCCATGATCGCCGAACGGCTCTGGCTGCTGCTGTTTCATCTCATGGCCAGACTGGCTAGCCACAGAGCTCACCGCAGGAGTGGCCGCAGCAGACAGGAGGCGATTGCCAGCTGGCTCAGGAAGCTCGCACTCATGTCCAGAGGGCTAGCGCCGGCCATCGCAGCGAGCAGGAGAGACTGGAGGCACTGCATCTGCACCGCCGCCGCCGCCGCCTCGGGCTGCGCGGCTTGCATCGCAGGAAGATTGTTCCACGGGCCGAGGAGGTCGACGGCGAGGCTCGCCAGCGCCACCAGCTGCGGGAGCGCGGCGGCGACGTCGGTGCGCGCCCGCGGGCGGTGGGTGACGGGGCCGACGCCCATGCCGGCGAGCCTCTTCTTCAGGCACGTGTTCCAGTAGTTCTTGATCTCGTTGTCGGTGCGCCCCGGCAGGTGCGCCGCGATCGTCGACCACCTGCATATACACCAGAAATCCGGTCAACTGGTCGGTGCAGGAAACTCAATTCGATGAACATAATATTTTGAAGACAAGATTAAAGTTTTTTCTACTTGTTTCCGAGGATGGAGTGAAGTGTGACGATGGTCTGCTCTTCCTCGGGAGAGAAGTTGCCTCTCTTGATGTCCGGCCTCAGGTAGTTGGTCCATCGCAGGCGGCAGCTCTTGCAGCACCTGTTCAGCCCTGCAGCCGGCCGGCCGGGCCATCACTGGAGTGTGCGTCAGTGTGAACTGCTAGATAGATAGGAGAAGATGAAGAAAGAGATGGAAGCATGCAGATGCAGGTGCAGGTGCAGGTGCAGGTGCAGGAGGAGCGACCAGCTCGCTTGGGGAGAAGCCTCCAGCTGCCATGGCCGTGCTCGTGGATGTAGGCGACGAGCTTCTGGTCCTCCTCGCGCGTCCAGGGCCCCTTCTTCACCATGCTGATGCTCTCGTCGCAGCAAGGAGGCCTCCCCATCTTCGTTTGATCTGCACTGCACCCAACTGCAGCAACGCACACACTGTTGATGCCTGAATCTTATATCGCTGTGTAGTGTGTACTATCTGACTGCACTGCAGTGACGCCCTAGCTAGCTCTAGCTCGCGTTCGCACGTATATATATACACGCTCAGGCGCAGCATACTGTCACTTGCGCATACACGCACACACGCCATCTGGTAGCTACCGGTGCCCGGTTTGGATACTGGAGCGGTCTGAATCATGATGGATGTATGCCTCGCTTGCGCCGTGCTGTGCGTGCGTGACTGCAAGTCTGCAACCGATGAGCAGAGTAACAATTGGAGAGCACGGTAGGTTTTCCTACCCCCAACTAACCTCCTCTCCGATAATTTCTCGCTGCTGTAAATCTCGTTGGATCTTGACATATAAGTAAATGGAGAATGCTAATCATCAGTCGACTAAAATCCAGGGGGATTTCAGTCGATTTCTCACTTACGCGAGCGTCGCCCGCCATCTTCCTCCCCTCCGGCGACCTCCTCCTCTTCTGCCGCTGCCGCGCCGCCATGGATGGGTTAGGGTTTAGGTGGGATTCTGTTTCAGGGTGCCGCCGGGCTTAGAGGGATGGCCGGGGGAGGCGGTGGCGCGGCGGTTGGTGGGGGATGGAGTGAGGGCGGCGGCGGCATCGCCGGAGCCGGGGACCGGGGGGGTGGCGGCGGAGGCGGCGGGGGAGGAGGAGGAGGAGCGCAGAGCAAGGGCGGACCGTCGGGGTTGGGGGTGGTGGAGGGGAGGAGAAAAGGGGAAAGTAAGAGAGAGAGTGGGGGGACGCGGGGCTGATCTGGGCCGTTCGATTGAGATCCAACGGTCCAGAAAATTGACTAATGGTTAAAAAAACAGGCGACTGTGCAATAGACAGTTCCATATACACCGTATGAAACTTGGAAGGAGCAATAATGCCTGAATGTACCAACAGGGCAACTCTATCTTTCTACCAAGGATCGATGCAATCATCACAAAGGGAGCATCATCGTAAAAAGAACGAGGATTGGTGTCTCGTGTGGTTTTTTTTTCTATTAACGTGAAAATTTCTAGTATTTTAGGATTAATATGGTGAATCTGTTAGCCAACTTGACTCAAGGTGTTGTATATATATTTTTCGGCTGGCACCGGTAGCATGGAGTATGCGTAGGAGGTGGCATGAATTGCCCATGCGGCCATGCTCATACTCGTCGCACACTTCGTCACAACCACCTTGCTCTAAGCTAACCACAAATTCAATCTGATTGTCCTGGTTTTTTTTATACATATAGATCTTATGATGATTTAGACGTACATACGTCATATGTGACACCATGCGTCGTCGAATTTCTATTTTTATCGGATTTTATCAGATTAATTCATATTTTAATCTATGCTGACCTAGACCCACAATAATAAAAAAATAGATTTATATATGAATTTCTCTGATTAACATGGTGGCAATTTCTTTAATAATAGATCCAATCTAGGCCACTATAATTTAGTCCGACTGTAAGCGATGATAGATATATTCTCTCTTTTTCTCTAATTTAAGTGGAAATTTTTTTCAATAATATAATTAATCTAGGCCGTTATAATCAGGCCCCACTATAATCGATGGTGGGGATCTTTTCTTTTTATCTGATTTACGTGAGAATTAATTTAAGTGGAGATTTCTCTAATAATAGATTTAATCCAGACCGTTCTAATTTTGTCTCACTATAATTGATGACGGGGTCTTTTCTTTTTATCTAATTTAAGGGGCATTCTAGTGTCCTCACTCTCGACCCTTATGGGGTGAGAGCGTTATTGACCATGCATCGTCAATCGTATGATTGATGTGTGTCTCCTTGAGATGATACGGTGGAAATAGAATCCGATGGAAATAGAATACCATGGTTTGTCTAGGGATATATTACTACTGCCGCCGCCAAGCGGTCTCCGGCGATCGAGAAACAGTGATATTGCAATTTGAACAATAGTCAAGAAGAGGTGATGCCTAGAGATCTGCCGACGTTCGAGGGGATCGTATACTTCAGAGAAGAAAGGGTACATGATCATGTAATTCAACATCGAAAAATATATGTTTTTGCATTTCGACTTCAAGTGACATATTTACGGAGAAAGACATTGTCACATTGTTCATTGACCGGATGGTCGAGCGCCATGCACAATTAATATATGCTGTGCACTCCATGTCGTCTTTCATGTACGCAAATAACGTGTACCGTGGGATTTACGTATATACAATATGGGAACGACTAGAACGCAGGCGCCCGCGTTTTGCGTTTTGCGTTTCGTGCAGACGCTCCATTTTTCAGCACGATTATATAGAAATTTCACCGCACAGAAGTACTGAAAAAACAGTATAAACAAAATGAAAAAACTCCGTAAGCTATAAAAGCATGCACGTCGCCGCGTTTTGCCGGGGAAGAGAGCAGCGGCGTCGGAGGCGAGCACGCAGCAGCAGCGGCGTCGGAAGCGAGGGCGCGTCGTCGGCGAAGCGCGGCAAGCAGCGTCAGCGTGGTGGCAGCAGCAAGCAGCAGCGCTATGAGCGGCTACTGAGCGACGTCGGCGGTGAGCAGCGACGGCGTCGCCGGCGAAGCAGCAAGCTGACGGCAAGCGCGGCACCACATGAAAGTGCAGGCGCCCGCATGGGAACAAAGGTGATACAATATATAACATAGGTTGACCTGGTGGCATTGTAAGGCTTGCTAGTTGCTATGGGAGATATATCATAATTTCACACATTCATCTACAACGGGGACATGGAAAAAAAAAATACTGAGGTTAGTGAGTCAGTTTAGAATCATTCGTACGTAAGAATGAGATCAAGCCCTGAGCATGAGATTGCAAGCTTATACTGGCAGGCATGAGTATATTTAAATATGTGTATTTAACCATGGAGTTTTGCCTCCGTGTGTAGTGGTCTCAGAGCCCCTAGGTTTGGATAGAAGAATCACACACACACATACACATCGGACGAAAGCAACCTATAGCTTGCATATATACTGCTAATGTAGAAGACTCGATCGGTTGGTGCATGGTAGACTGGTAGTGGTTCGTCACCTTTTCTAACTCCTTTTTTTGTTAACGAACTAGCAGCCCTGGTTTAATTTATATATTCAAGGTAGAAATTAAGCAACGAAAAAACCTTAAAGAACTTGGTGTGTCATACTAATACAATAAGGTTGATTCCTCTCGCGCCGACCAGCACCGTCACCCACTGCCTGGCCTCCCTTCTCTTTGATCTTGCACACAGCTGTTGCAGGTTGAGTTGTAGCATTTGAATTAGTTTTCTTTAAGTAAAGGACAGGAGAGCTGTGGTCTATTTGTAGTATTCCGATATGAACATACCTCTTTCCTGGCTCTAAGAGTGATACCACTAAGATCTCCGTGCTAATTCTCTCGAGTGTTTTCCCTACTTGTATTGATATATATCTTAATCGCATGATGATGTAGAACCTACTCCACTAAGCAATCATTGGGATCCACAGGGTGGCATGCTTGCTACGAGAATCTGGGTTGGGCTGGGTTCTTGTAGCACGCAGTCCGGGCGGCTGGGCCAGGACCAGCCCAACGACATGAATGGAGAGTTGGAGATGGAGCCTTTCTAAACATGCTGATTGATTAGCGGCTGACAAGCATCTCTGCTGCTAATATATTCTCATATGGATTATTCCTATACTACAGCGCTGCACATCTCAAATAGACAACAAATGACAGTAGCATTTGACATGTCTTAACAGATGTTATTTTTCTTCATTCTGGATTGAGATGGCACTAACGGAAATTAGGCGGTTAGGCGGCCCTGTTGATCAATCCTCTTATTGAGTTTAATAAAGTACTACTAGCTCCTTCTCCTTTGTGCGTCGACACGTACGTGGAACTTCCAGTCCTTAATCCGTGGATCTCTCCTGTGGAAAACCATGGAATCTGGTAAGCACATCGGATTCGCAGCTAATTAGCTAATTAATAAAGTGCTAGTACGTGGCAAAGGGCATTGGGCTGGTGGGCGCTCAATAGGATAGCATCGCCCATCTATCTTGGCGTCACACCTGTTATGGTCACGTCACCCATGCATGACCATCCTAGTGTTGCATCTAAACTTAGACAATACAAGTGTTTCACTATTCCTCTCAGCCCCCACTTTGTAAGTGAAATTACATGATAATCTATCTATCTATCTACTATATATAAAGCAGAGTTAAACTGAGCCACCACATTAATCCTAAAATCCTAGAAATTTTCACATTAATCGAAAAATAGTAGAAATTCTCACGTTAATCATATAAAAAAGAAAAATCTACATAGTTAAATATGGATATTATTATGTAAATCTAGCGGTCAATATTAACCTCTATAACAAACTACTGAAGCTGATCTATATATTAGAGATAAACTCTAAATCTAATCTGATATATTATCTATAACTTAACACAAATCTAGCCGCGCAAACGCACGAGTCACCTTGCTCGTTATATATATAAAGGAGGGGAAAAAGAAGCCACCACGTTCGTCCACATCATCCAAATTATTTCAGCCGTTCGATTAACGATGGGACCAAATTATAATGGCCAAGATCAATCAAAGAAATTCTCACATAAATCAAGAAAAAAATAAAAGATATATGCCGTTGATTTTGTGGGGCCAGATTATAATGGCTTAGATTAAAAGAAGAATATTAGAAATTTGGATTAAATACTAAAGATGATATAATATGTTTATTTTATCCGTTCAATCAACTGTGGGACCAAATTATAACGGGATAGATTAATCAAAGAAAAAAAAGATCTATGCGGCTTAGATTAAAAGAAAATATTAGAAATTCATATTAAATACTAATAAAGTTGACATAATATATTATATATAAACTCTAAATCCGATCTGATATGTTAGAGATAGATTATGAGTTAGAGATAAACACTATATACCAAAAAAAATCTAACCGCGCAAACGCGCGGGCCACCTCGCTCGTTTATATATATTTCTTAGTTATAGGTGTGGATCCTACCTTACATGTTGTCCTCCTCTTGATTGATTTTAATTTTTTTATACAACTATAGTACATCTTCTTAGGCCTCAGAACATCTCCAATAACCTCCCTATCTCACCCCCTAAAAATACTATTCATGTGTGTATGAATAGTGTTTTAGGTGGTGGGATAGAGGGGCTGCTGGGGATGCTCGATATCCTATCCCATCTAGATAAAAAAAAGATAATAGAAAAAACTTCTAGCCTCTGCACCAACACATCACCGAACTTATAGTACTTGAAAGTGCATCTAGGCCCCTTGTAAGTTTTGGTGATAGATGACAAACATCTTAAAAATCTAATCAAGTTTATTTAGTGTTGGACAGTTTTCGAATTAGAAAATGGATGTGAAGGAGACAATAAAGATTAAAGGAGAAGACGGCGTTTTATTTTTCTTTTGAATTGAGTTAAGGACACGCCGTACTATTAAGAGGGATGCGATGGAAAATCACTTTTAGAAGTTCTAAGTGCTCTTGGTCGAAGATTCTTGACACACTCTTTCCACCAAATAAGTTTGAGGGTGTTTACCTTGAAAACATATCCAACTATCCGATATAGTCCGAAACCTTCCGATTGACCCCTCTCTGTCTTCAGTCCAGAAAAATATCGGAATATTCCGATATTTGTCCGGAACATTCCGATATGAACCGGAATCTTCTGATACACCTTCCGATTGACCCCTCTCTGTCGTAAATTACAAAAATATCGGAACATTCCGATGTTGGTCCAGAACATTCCAATATCTACCGGAACTATCCGATGCTTGTTCCGATCGATCCCTCTCTGTCTCCAGTTACAAAAATATCGGAACATTCCAATGTCAATCCGGAACATTCCGATACTTACCGGATAAATCCGATCCTTGTTCCGATCGACCCCTCTCTATCTCGATTGCAAAAATATCAGAACTTTCCGATGTTTGTCCGGAATATTTCGATATGGACCGGAACTTTCCGTTGCTTGTTCCGATTGACCCTTCTCTGTTTGCTGCGAAAATATCGGAACATTCTGATGTTTATATCGGAACATCCGGTGTCTGTCAACAGTAACGGCTAGTTTTGACTACGTGGGTATTTATTCCCCTCCTCTACCCACCGGCCTGGGTTGCCTCTCATACATACTCTCAACTGAACACTTATTGCAACCCTAATTCTCCACCTTCCAACTTCACTCCACCATCAATTCCATTGATTGCATCTTTGAGTGGGTGAAGAAGCTAGATCTAGACTCTTCGTGTTGATCAAGCTTCGATTTTGAGCACTAGTTTCATTCTCCAAGTTGGGTTTCCATCGGATTTGTTACTCTTGGAGTTTGAGGGCTCCTAGACGGCTAGGAGTCGCCCTAGAGCCACCGGTGCTTTGTGTGGTGGCCGGGAAGAGTTTGTGAAGGCTGGCTTCACCTCCGAAAGGGAAGAATCCATTGAGTGAAACCGGGAGTGCTTGGTGCAACCCGGGAGGTTAAGGGTCAAGAGGGACCCCGGCTCAAGTGTGACCGAGCCGCCTCAACGGAGACGTAGGACCCCCTCAAGGATCCGAACTTCGGGAACAACTACTTCGAGTCTCCTTGTGATTGTGGATCTCCTTTTTGTCTATTAACTTTAGCTTGCTCTCTAACCGTATTTGGTGCAGGATTTACTGTTTTATCTCCCTAGTGTTTTTCAATTACCTCCAGCAAGATCGGACGTTTAGATTCTAGATCAGATAGTCTGATTCATATCGGACTATCCGATACTGACATCGAAACATCCGATATTGTTTGTTCCGCTGCATTGTTTTAGCTGTAAAATTTTGTAAAGCCTATTCACCTCCCTCTAGGCTACATCTCGATCCTTCAGTACTAAACAAAAAAAATCGGTGAGTCTGACAAAATGCATGATAGCATAGGAGAACAAACAAATACATGAGAAACATTACAACATTTACAATGGTACACATCAGCTGTCTCTAAGCTATCTATAAGGTTTGCCATGTAGGATAAATAATGATGTGGAGGAAAGAGGGTGCGTATAGAGAGTTGAGCCGTCTCCAATGCAAGAGATGACTCTACACGCAAATTAAGAAATCTTATGTGTGATTAAGTGTCATAAAAAATTATGCAGTTGTCTACAAGCCATCTGTACCATTATATGAGTTGTCTCTAAGTCATCTTTATAAGTGACATGGCAATGATTAAAGATGGTTGTTGTCTCAACCATTGTACATGCTTACACGTACATCCTATAGCAGGAGCAAGACTAGGGCTTTTCTTTTCGGGACGACTTAATGACGTGTTTGTTTTTTATTTTTTTATGGTTATCTGTATAAGACAAGTCAATATATATAAAAAAAATAGTAAAATGACATACATACCATTAGAAGCTACAAAATATATCCATGTAGTTAGGCCAAAAGTCCTAAAAAAAACTTAGAAACCAAATTTCTAGCAAAATCAACAACAAACCAGCTAACCAATGAAATTTTTTAAAATTGTTAATGTAAATATTTTTCAATACAAAATAACTAAATTTCTACTATCGAACGGGGTGGAAAATTAGGGTAGACAAATTGGATAAAGTAGTTGACCACAAATTGTCGATAGTTAAAAGTTTAAAATAATTGTTGTCAACTTATATACGTAAATATTTATTTCAAAAAATAACTAATTTTTTACGAAAGACTAAAAGGAAAAAATTGTACAGAGACCGAGAAAAATATTTAAATGCTCAAAAATGAAAAAACAGCCGCATACCACTCCCTTCTTTTTTTATTTGACGCTTTTGACTTTTAAAGACGTCTTTAGCCATTTGTCTTATTAAAAAAATATGTAGATATCATTTATTTTGTTGTGATTTGTTTTATCATTGAAGATAATTTAAGCATGACTTATATTTTTTTTGCATGTTTGCACTAAATTTTTTAATATCACGAATGATTAAATGTGTGTACAAAAGTTAAAGACGTCGAATAAAAAAACGGAGGTAGTATTTAACAAACCCGTTTCTTTTTCATAGGATTTTCAAGTTTAACCTCCAGACTCCAGACTCCAGAGTCCCAAGTCCCAATTTTAGTTTTCCATGTGTCTGTCAGCTGAGAAAGGCCACCAAAAATAGCAGCCCCCAATTTAAACCCCCTCCCCGCCATTAATCCTCCTCGCCCGCCACCGCCAGCCCGCGCCGCAGCGATCGCCGGAGCGGGAGCACCCACGCCGGCGGTCGCCGATGGCTATCGTCCCCACCACGGCGTCGGCCCCGGAGGCAGCGCCAGTCAGGCGGAGGCGCCCGTGCGTCCTCAGCTTCGCCGCGGCGCGCGACCGCCTCCTCCGCCGCCGCTTCCTCTCCGCCGGCCTCCGCCCCTTCTCCGTCCGCCTCCCATCCCCCGCCGGTGCCGGCACCACCGTCCACCTCTGGGCCCTGCCCCGCCCAGCGAGCCGCCCCGTCCTCCTTCTCCACGGCTTCGGCGCCTCCGCCACGTGGCAGTGGGCCCCCTACCTCCGCCAGCTCCTCGCCGCCGGCCTCGACCCCATCGTCCCGGACCTCCTCTTCTTCGGCGCCTCCTGCTCCCCCACCCCCGACCGCTCCGACACCTTCCAGGCGAGAACCGTCAAGGCCGCCATGGACGCCATCGGCGTGCGCCGGTTCGCGGTGGTCGGCGTCAGCTACGGTGGCTTCGTGGGGTACCGGATGGCAGCCATGTACCCGGAGGCGGTGGAGCGGGCGGTCATGGTGTGCGCGGGCGTGTGCCTGGAGGAGAGCGACCTCGCCGCAGGGTTGTTCCCCGTCGCCGGCATCGGGGAGGCCGCCGAGCTGCTCATCCCGCGGCGGCCGGCCGACGTGCGGCGCCTCGTGAAACTCACCTTCGTCCGTCCGCCGCCCATCATGCCGTCCTGCTTCCTCAGGGACTACATAAACGTCAGTTAGTTAGCTATATTCGTCGCTAAATTTCCTCTTCATTCGCATAAACGCGTAAACAATTAGTTCTTGGATTGGATGCATCAGGTGATGGGCTCAGATCATGTCCAGGAGAAGACTGAGCTGTTGCACGCTCTCATGAATGGCAGGAAACTTTCAGACCTTCCCAAGATTACCCAGGTAATTCCTCATTGCAAAGAACCCATAAATGGCCTGTAAAACCAAGACCAGCAGATGGGATTAATTATGTGATTTCACCTGATTATGCAGCCAACATTGATAATCTGGGGGGAGCAGGATCAGGTGTTTCCAATGGAGCTGGCTCATAGGTTGGAGAGGTTAGTTCGCCTGCTGCTTCCCCTGACAGTGATGAGTGATGTACATGTAATAAGCATGGCCCCTTGTACCTAATAACATTACCATCAATCTTGCACAGGCATCTCGGGAATAATTCTCGGATGGTCGTGGTGAAGAACGCGGGGCATGCAGTCAATCTGGAGAAGCACAAAGAGGTGTGCAAGAATATCATCGAGTATCTCCAAGAACCAGAGTTGGATTCTTCAAGTGGGGAGAAGGTATGCTATATGCACTGGTTGTTTTGCTTCCAATTAAGCACAAACACCTCACAAAAAAACATGTCGAAACAGATTTTTATATTCAATGCCAAGCCAACTGTACAAGTTAAGAAATTTTTATCTCAGAAACCAATAAGCCAATCAAATTGCTTTCTGGGTCAGAATTCGCATACAGAGTAGAGAAATCTGATATGCTTATTGATGATAGTCAAGCCATTAACAATACATTTTTTTTTAAAGAGAGCTATTAACAATGCTTGTTGCTTAGATCAGGAGGTGTTGCTGCATTGATGGTGGACACTTCTGAACATTGGGACCTACACGTGTAGATACTACTTCGGTTCTGAAAGTTCTATGATGGTCTCTTCAGTTCTTCAGTTAATGGCCGGCTGATGTAGTAGTAAGTTGTAACAGCAAGGGCTGGGAGAAAAATCTTGTAACTTGTAGCAGGCTCATCGAGGCATCTGCTGCCTCTGCTCCGTTCTTGCCAAATTCTTTCGAATGACATGAGAATGCTGGTTCTGAACATCCCAATGCGAAACGCCGTTTCGGTTGCAACTCATCAAGTATCTATAACCTTTTCACATTGTTTGATCATACGTCCGTGAAACAAATTTTTTTGTATTTTTTTTCATGGAGTATTTCTGGAGACCAAGCAGCATAGAACTTGATTTATTGGTACAGACGGCACACAACAGCCTTATTACAACGGGCTACGGTAGGCTCAGGAGGAATTCATGGATGAAGAACTAGAGCCTTCCAGAACCTATGAGCTAGACGCTTTCTTCTTGTCATGGCAGGACACACGTTACACATCACATACTATAGAACGAAGCATCCCCATAGTCATCCTATCTATCGATTATTTCGACGATTATTGTGATACGACGGTTACGTAATTGCCATCGACGGTAATTAAGTAGACTGAAATTAAGGAGGAACCACAGCCCACAGGGCTTAGATGCAAAACGGCTCGCGATAGATGTCGAACGTGTCTGAAGAAGAGATCTGAGGCTCCTGCAAAATATTACCACAAAATTGTCAGTGCTATATTGTTAAAGCATCCCAAACAAACGCTCCATAATACTGTAGCAACAGATATATAAACTTTAGTACAAATTATGAAATAATTTTAGATGGATGGATAAAAGGGATATCGATAGTATTTTAGAGGAGAGAGATATAGAGGAGCCAGTGGTGATGCATTTAGAGCTGCAGGATCAGGGGCCCTGACACCATGGCACGACCAAATAATGGAAACGAGCGAGGTGGCCCGCGTGTTTGCGCGGCTAGATTTGTTTTGATAAATTATGTTTATCTCTAACTCATAATCTATCTCTAATATATCAGATCAGATTTAGAGTTTATCTCTAATATATTATATCAACTTTAGTATTTAATATGAATTTTTAATATTTTCTTTTAATCTAAGCTGCATAAATCTTTTATTTTTTCTGTGATTAATCTATCCCGTTATAATTTGGTCCCACAGTTGATTGAACGGATAAAATAACCATATTATATAATCTTTAGTATTTAATCCGAATTTCTAATATTCTTCTTTTAATCTAAACCGTTATAATCCGGCCCCACAAAATCAACGGCATAGATCTTTTATTTTTTTCTTGATTTATGTGAGCATTTCTTTGATTGATCTTGTCTGTTATAATTTGGTCCCAACGTTGATCGAACGGCTGAAATAATTTGGATGATGTGGACGAACGTGGTGGCTTCTTTTTCCCTCCTTTGTACATATAACGAGCAAGGTGACCCGCGCGTTTGCGCGGCTAGATTTGTGTTAAGATATAGATAATATATCAGATTAGATTTAGAGTTTATCTCTATTATATAGATCAGCTTCAGTAGTTTGTTACAGAGGTTAATATTGTTCGCTAGATTTACATAATAATATCCATATTCAACGACGTGGATTTTTCTTTTTATATGATTAACGTGAGAATTTCTACTATTTTTCGATTTTTCGATTAACGTGGAAATTTCTAGGATTTTAGGATTAATGTAGTGGCTTCGTTTAACTCTTCTTTATATAGATAGTAATAGTAACAGTAGACAGATAGATAGATTCTGAGTCATGGAGTCGATCTCACCTGCACGCCGCTGAAATTGGCCACCTTTCTGATGGGCGCGCCGATGGGGCCCTGCAGGTTGCAGTTCCCGCCGCCGTCGCGGATGATGGCCTTCATGGAGGTGAGCAGGCGGCCGTAGGTGACACGGGGCTCACACTCCACTGCTCTGATGAAGCTGTGCGTCATGGCCCCAACTGAAGCATAGGCTTCGGGCAGCTGCACGAATGTAAGAGATTTTCCCTTCATCGAGGGCATAAAGATATAGGAGCGTGCTGCTGGTTACAACATTAGTATTGGGCACCGTTAAAGGATGATGATTGTGCTGGGTGTATGAAGCCGTGCTAAGCTCTATGGTTCTTTTTCACCAATGGTTATGGTTAGAGGACTAATAATACTAATAGATTATCGCAATTGCTATTTTGCAGGTGCCTGCAATTAGCCAAAACGTGCCGGCGCAAAAAATTCTTTCTACTGTTTTTCCACATTTGCATTTATGAAAGAAACGCTTTGCGATAGTGGATTTTTTTGCGCGAGTTCGATTTTTGTATAGATATATTTTGTTTTATGTTTATTATATATTTATTTTATTTTCTGTTTATTATATATTTCTTTTATTTTCTGTATATTATAAATTTTATTTTGTTTTCTGTTTTTCACGTCGAGAGATTTTTTGCTCGTATAATTTGTGAAATCGTGCAGGCATAAAAAATTTCACTAAATTTCTACTGTTTTTCCACATTTCTATTTATTGAAAAAAATGTTTTGCGATAGTGAAATTTTTTTGCGCGATGTCTGTATGCTTGTACACGGCATATGCCTGCACAAATGCTAAAATTGCAGACGCCTGCCTAATAGTGTTTCCCATAGATTATATGCTGGTTAACATTAGTTTGTTTCCTCGAACTACGTTTAACGGTTATTTCAGAATTTCTGCAAGACTCTTGAGGCCGTGCATCTAATATTCGGGTGTGTAGAGAGGAATTCTACTAGAGAGAGAGAGAGAGAGAGAGAGATTCTGGGACTGGGACTGGGAGCCTTTCGCATTGGGACAAGGAGGCCGGGTACGTAAGGGTTCAGTCGTGCACACTGACCACACTGAGCTGGCTCTTGCCGTCGCTGCAGCCGCTGATGAGGACGGCGCGGCCGCCGCTGGTGCCCTTGTGAGCGCCGGAGGGAGGGCGGTGGTCCTCCCACTGCCAGTAGCCGGCGCGGGACATGGTGCAGAGGTAGGGGAGGTCGAGGACGGTGGCGCTGTGGCAGGCATCGATGATGGCGTGGAGCTTCACGCCGGGGCCCAGCGGCCGGACGATGGCCTCGTTGATCTCGTCGTCCAGGATGGGGCCCTGCAGGAAGGAGTCCATGGGGCAGATGGCCTCGTCGAAGCCGTCCACCTCGTCGCCGTCGTCGTCGGGGACCTGCGCCCCCAGCCCGGAGAAGTGGAACACCAGGGAGTCTCCGTAGCTGCTCCCCTGCACCAGCCACTGCATCGCCCCCCGGATGTTCTCCTTCGTCGGCAGCCTGCACGGATCCTTCTCCTCGTCTAGCAGTAGCAGCACCAGCACGCCGTGGCCATGGATCATTATATACTCGGTGACGACGCCATGGACGGAGGGTTCTTGGTTTACCGGTGAGGATGAGGACGCAGTCGTTGGGGAAGCCGAAGCGCTCGCAGAGGAGGTACCTCATGCACTTGACGTCGTTGACAGGGCCGCGCAGCTCGCTGGCGCGGCGGCCCGTGTACTTGATGCCGACCAGGACGGCGCGCTTCTTGCCGCGGGAGCGGGGGAAGCCCGCCGCCGCGAGATGCATCGGTGGCGCCGGCACGACTCCGAGCCGGTCACGGCGGCGACGCCGCCCGCCGACGCGCGTCACGCCGTTGCACTGCGCGCACTGGATGGCGAGGACGCCGGGCGCCACGGTGAGGCACGCGCCGCAGTGCCTGCACCGCGCGGTCGCGCCAGCCCCTGGCCTCGCCCGAGCGGGAGCCCATCGACCGTGGTTCATGGCCACTGATCGACTGATCGAGCTTAGCCTTAATTAGCTACCTGGGCTGCTTCTGGCTTGCCCTCAGTCCCTCACACTCTCACTCTCACACACCTCGCCTCCTCCCTCCCCAGCTGGCCAGCTTTATATAGCGCATCGTTAATGGGCGCGGATCCGATAAATGAAAGGTTGTCACGCAGTGTTGAGTTACCTATAGGGATGAAAATGGCAGCTTCTGCCCGTGAACCCATTAAAACCCGCCCATTTAAAACGTTAAATGGGCTCCCATTTTTCAGCCCAAAGCACAAAACGGGCATTCCCATTTAGTCCACGGACACTATTTATCCCTGTTAGCCCGTTACTGTTCATATTCATAGTGTATCTAGGGCTTTCTAAGTTTTTGCCTTCCTCCCCCAATCCCCATCGGCCACCGCGGCGGCTGCGTCTACTCCACGCCGCCGGCGCCGCCTGCTCTCCCCGCCGGCCACCATGGAAGCCGCCTCCTTTCCCACCGGCCACTACGGCGGTTGTGTCCTCAGAAGCAGCTGAACAACCGGCACGTCTTTTTGCCACTGGATCGGCATCTTGTGCGGCCGGCGAAGGCAGCGCGTCGCCGCATGGAACTCCCGTACACGCCCCTCAGGGATGAGTCTCTCCTGATCTGGTAACCTCGCGTTCCTTTCTCTAGCTTCAAAATCTGCACAACCTAGTGTACGTAGTGATTCAAAATCTGCACAACCTTGTGCACATAGAGTTTCAAAATCTGCACGTAGCTTGCGACCTTTGTATATTCTATCTTCTTTGGTGTGATTTTGTGACCCATTCTATCTTATCCATTCCTGGATTGAGGGATCTAAGTTTCTATTTGCTGCTATTTGACTCTCTGTTCCGGATTTCTATTTGTTGCTCTTATTGTCCGTACAATTAACTAGTTTTTGAATTTATGTCTTTCTTCTTCAAATGAGCTTTGAGCCACTGATTTTAATCTACGCAGTAATTGTACTACAAATCCGGAATGGATTGCATAAAATAAATCTTGGTTTCTAGCAACAGACCAGAGTCAAATTTTGGTTGTCTGTTTCTTCCCAGATTCGGTGAACAAAAAAAGCTAAACATGAGTAAACGAGCGGCTGCGGGCGCCGTTTTAGCCATGAACTTCTTTCACGGGCGGCCATTTCTGCCCAGCTTTTGTTGGATGGGCAGCACGGACACGCACGTCTAACCCGGCGAGCAACCCATTTACATCCTGAGTTACCTATGGTTCATGGACTAGTAGTAAAAATAGGACGCAGGGGCGTCTGACAGGCGTCGGATGTGCCTCATGTCCAACACCCAGCGCTAGATCCAATGCCAGCGTTGGATATTGAGGAAAATTTTGTTATTTTTTGTTTTACCAAGTAAAAAAATTTAAAATGATCAATAAAAATTATAAATATTCTCTAATGCATGTCCATTCCCACATATATTTCTTGTATTGATATACAACATTTATACATCTAGATTTTCTTTTAAAAAAACATTTATAAAAATGAATATTGGTCATATTGATTCGAATAAAATACGTGTGGGACCTGACACTGATTAAATACGGCCAGTGCTGGGCGTCGGACAGGAGCGCACTCGACGTTTGTTGGACGGTCCCCGCACCCGTAAAAATATAGATCAAAGTTTTACCAAGAAAGCATATGCTTATCAAACTTCAAAGTGGGGTGACCTAAAAGGTGCCATATCGTTGACCCACGGTAAATGCATTGATGCTTGGCTAAGGAATTGCCTATCATACCGCTGGTCATGCGTTAAAATATGTGTAAACCCTTAATTAGTCTTTGACAAAATCCTCGTAAAACTTTTTTAAAAAATGTCACGTCCTTCTTCTTCCTCATATCTTCTCCACCGCAGTCGAGCTGGCACACCCCCGCCAACAACAACCCCGTCGGCGCGCAACCACGGCGGCGGGCGTGGCCCAGTGCGCGCGGCTGAACATAGCTAGGCTCAGCATGGTGACAAAGGCCTGTGGGCAGTGACTCGGGGGGTGCGGTGCGGTGCGGCGTGGCAGGCCAACATGGCAGCACCAGCGTGTGTCGGTGTGGAGGAGGAGAGGGTGAGAGGACTTAGGAACAAGAATGACCCAATTACATTTTTTTTCTTCAAAATTGCAGGAGGTGGGGGAGGTTCGAAAAAGAGCAAGTTGCACACAAATCTTTGCGCAAGAGCAGCGGTGAAGGATGGGGTGGGAAACGTACTCCGTAGCAAGCGTGGATATGCTCTCTTCACCCGATCAGTCCTGACTAACATTTTAGATTCGTGCCGATATGAATCAATCATAGCTCAATAATGGCGGGCACATAGCAATGCCAAACATTTTTTTTGAGTGGAAATGGGTATACCTTGATATTGATGTAGTTGGAATAATTTCTTCATCTGCTTTATTTTCAAGCAGTGGCTATAGGTTGGTATATACTCCAGTCACCATGTGGACATTATTGGTATGTGATTCTTTTCCATTACATTATCTCTTTTGGGGAGATTCTTCTTGTTTTTCAAAACAGGCACAGGACTCTCGAGCCGCCATCTTCATTTTTTTTAAAAAAAAAGCGGTAATATTGACACGTACGATGACTGGCTCCGAAAGGATATATATGGCTTGCTCGGGTTCTGAATTATTCTGACCCCGCCACGTGATAGGGAGGAATATATAGACAATAATTGGAAATGGAAATTGCTTTTATTATAATCTGCCTGCCTGCTGCTCATGGGCAGCTTCTTTTCACTTTTTTTTCTCTCTCTTTTCGCCAAGAAAATGATCGAGGCCGCGATAGCCAGTGGAATACGAATAACGGGCATTGGCATGTGAGCCTTGGCCATGCATTCGTGTCATGCACGTACGTACTAACTTTACTTGCTGTTAGCAGCACATCGCATCCAGGATGCAGCCACACTCGCCCGCATTCCTGAGTGAGGAGGCTGAGCGAGCTAGTGAAGGGCGAGATAGGCTGGGCGGCTGCGGGACGGGACGAGTCACGAGAGGAGAGGAGAAGGAAGGAATAAATTAAGGCCGTTCCCGATGGGTAGGATCATACTCATTAATGAGATGCCACATATGAATTGTTGCTAATGTGGTATGACATTTAATAGGAGGGAGAAGAAAGCTGTATCTTGAGCAAGATACTGCTTTGGTACGATATCTTGGGCCATATCACAAAATCCAATGACATGGGTCCACTCTCATAAACACAACATCACACAAATTAATTGTTTTAAAAATATGAGTATGGTATCATGCATTGTAGAAGGTGTTTCTTTCTAGCAGTATCGTACTTTTCATCCTATATGGCATTCTTGGATATTGAAATATGATACTTTGCACTGGGAATAGCCTAACCGTTATACTACCTCCGTTTTTTTACTACCTCCGTTTTTTTTACGCATTTAACTTTTGGACACGTTTTTAACCATTCGTCTTATTCAAATTATTTTTATAAATATCATTTATTTTGTTGTGATTTGTTTTATCAATAGAGGTACTTTAAATATGTCCTTTTTTTACATCTTTGTACTAAATTTTGAATAAGACGAATGGTCAAAGACATATCAAAAAGTCAAAGGCGTCAGACAAAAAAAACGGAGGGAGTATATATCTTCATCTTTCTTGACCGGGCGGCCGCTTTGGTCGTGGAAGGTCGTGGAATGTCTGCCTAGATCATCCCCAACCCACTGCATGCTCCACGCATAAGAGATAGATTTACTCTCTTTTTTTTACATCCGCAAACTTGTATTTGCTTGCACGCCCTAAAATCATCAGAATTTTTGTTGAACGTTGTACGTCTTTTTCACGCCGTCTTAAGTGTTAACTAGGCTAGTGGCCGGATTTTTTCTCGCTTCTTTCCATCTCTATCTCTTCTTTTAGAAAGAGTATTATATATGATGGTGGTGGTGGTAGTGCTAACTTCGAATCCTAACCATCCATTCTAGCCTAGCTAGTGGTTGAGATACATCTTTACCTTGTTTGCGGCCCATACCCCCGAAACCTAGCAGCCGAATCTCATACGATCTCTCCGTCTATCCCTTCCATTTCTCCTCTTCATCCCTTTGTGCAAATGGATGGCGACCAAGGCAACAAGCGTGAAGTGATGATGGATAGTAGAGATAAATGAAGCATAAAAAGAGCCACCATGTAATCATAATAAAAATATTTAAAATGTTCACATTAATAAAAAGTAAAAGTACCTATATTTAAAAAAATCTATGCCATTAATCATAGCGGTCCCAATTATAATGGTGTAGATTTGTTTAACAATAAAAGAGTTATAATCTAACAAAATTGGAAAGAGCTATATTTAGAAGATGGGCGCGACTACGGATCGGACGTTCGTTCGGCCGGCCCGTCGAACGGACGCTTGGCCCATGAGCTAGCAAGCACGCGCGGGAGTTCCTAGCTGGTGCATGCATGCAGCCGCGCCTGTCCCGCAAAAAATTGAAAGCATGCACGCAGCTGCGCGGGAGTCCCCTGATTGCATGCACGATGATGCAATCACTGACATCAGCGAAGATTCCTTTTTCGTTTTTCTTTAAACGATCATAACGTTTGACTGGGAGCTCCAATCGACAAACCGTTTTCACCAACGTGTTCCTCGCATTTTTCGAACAAAACAAGACCCATGTTGCTATATAAATTTTTACTGGAACAATTTGTCTATACTAATGGAACAATTAATTTTAACTATTGGAACAATACGTCTAATGCGATAAAACAACTTGGTATTTAGCCTGCTGGAATAATAGGCTAAGCCCAATTGAAACAATGCATTTGGTCTGATGGAACAACTTGCATGCCTATTGGAACAATGTATTTGGTCTGCTGGAATAGTAAAAAGAAATGCCAACTAGAACAAGAAGGTTTGCCTACTGAAACAATAATTTTTGCCTGCTGGAACAACAAGGTTTGCCTACTGGAACAAATATAAGTTGACTACTGGAACAATAAGGTTTGTGCTACAAGAACAATATGGTGACATATTGGAACAAAAATTTTTGACCACTGGAACAAAAATGTTAGTTTACTGGAATAAATATGTTGACATGTTGGACCAAGGAAAGTAGGCTATTGAAACAGAAAGGTTGGCTTGTTGGAACAATTAAAATATCCTATTGGAACAGTACGTCTAATCTGATGGAACCTTTGAAAACAAAAACACACACTGCTGGAACAAAAAAAATAATGATGGAACAACAGGTTATACATGTGGAACAAGAAACACACACTACTGGACAAAAAAAAATGATAGAACAACATGTTATATGTGTGGAACAAAAAACACACACTGCTGGAACACAAAAAAAATAATGATGGAACAAGAAGTTATATATGTGGGACAAAAAACACACACTAATGAAACAAAAAATAAATAAATGATGGAACAACTTGTTATATGGGTGGAACAAAAAACACACACTGCTGGAACAAAAAATGATGGAACAACAGGTTGTACATGTGGGACAAAAAACACACACTGCTGGAACAAAAAATTAAATGATGGAACAGCATGTTATACATATGGGATAAAAAACACACACTGCTGGAACAAAAAAAATAAATGATGGAACAGCTTGTTATATGGGTGGAAGAAAAAAACACACACTGCTGGAACAAAAAATGCATGATGGAACAATAGGTTATACATGTGAGATAAAAAAACACACACTGCTGAAACAAAAAAATAAATGATGGAACAACATGCTATACATGTGGAACAAAAACACACACTGCTGGAACAGTAAAAATACTAGTGGAATAAAAAAATGGGAACAATTATATTTGCCTCGTGCAACAATTATATTTGTCTATGGAAATAATTATATTTGTCTCGTGAAACAATTAAATTTGCATGCACCCATGAACCTATATTTGTCTTTGGGAACAATTGTATTTGCCTCATGGAACAATTATATTTGTCTATGAAAATAATTGTATTTGCCCGCCCCCAAACTGGAACAGTTGAGCTTTGCCTACTGGAACAATAACTTTTGCCTTCTGAAACAAAAAAGTTTACCTACTGGAACAATAAAGTTTGCCTACTGGAACAATAAAGTTTGTCTGTTGAAACAATGAGTCTAGCCTCACGGAACAATCTATCTTGCCTGCTAGAATAATGAATCTAGCCTCTCTGAAAAATCAATCTTGGCTGTTGGAACAACTTTTTACCTGTTAAAACAATATATTTGGTCTGCTGAGACAATAGGCTAACCCATTTGGAACAATATGTCTAGTTTGATGAACCACAACTTGTATACCTACTGGAACAATCTATCTTGCTTGCTAGAACAATAAGTTTAGTCTTCCGAAACAATTTATCTTACTTGATGGAACAATCGTACCAATAAAAATTAAAAATTAAAAAAATAGAAAAAATAGAACAGTATTTAAAATGAGTTCATTAGGAATTTAGATGAATTATAAAATTTGTACTACGCGATTTGGATTCCAAATGAAAAGGATACAAAAATGAGAAATCGAAAAGAACAAAAAATGAAACGCATATAGCTAGCTAGTTGGTTGCAAGCTAGCTAGCTAGCGTAGCAGCACGTCTGTGGCTGGTCAGGCACTCGCCGCTTTTCGCGCTTAAGTAGGCAAAGACTTCAAGCGGATTAGACGCCCGGGTTGAAGCATTTTCGTTAGATACTCCCTCTGTTCTTTTTTGTGTGACTCCTTTGACTTTTGGGCATGTGTTTGACCATTCATCTTACTTAAAAATTTAGTGTAAACATGCCCAAAAAAGTTATGTTTAAAGTACCTTTATTGATAAAACAAATCATAAAAAAATAAAAATAAGTCATCTTCTCTCTGCACATTAATTGTAAAGATTTGGGATGAGTAGAAATGATTTCTTAAAAAAAAAACGATCTACTTATATATGTACATTAATTCTATGCCATGTTATCTTTCTATCCTACTTGGCATAGCAAAAAACGAGGTGAAGAAACTGCATTGCAACCGCCTAAATTACCCTAAATGCATCACATGTTCACATGCATGGCATGGCACACCGCTCGCCGTGTTCTGTCTTGATTCTAAAACTATATATAGACCTCAGTGTCAGACGTAGACCTTGGTGCCTCACACAATCACACACGACAGTACCCCATCCATTATAAAATAATAGTAGTTTTGTACACTGACATGGTCTCCAAAGTACAACTTTGTACTAAATATTCTTTAAAAATGTATTTACAATGCATTAAAAATTATTATAATACTATCAAAGTTCTTTTGAAGACGAATCTATCTATACGATTTGTATGTTCTCAATCTAAATAGTGTAAGAATTCTCTGTAGATAGAGTTTTGAAACTTTAATTTAAAACAAGCATAAAACGGCTAATATTTCGTAAGAGAGAGAGAGTAACACAGTGAGTGCCAGGTGACCATCCTTGGATCGGAGGGGAGCAGCGGCAGCAGCAACGATGTACACGACAACGTACAGCTCCCTGCTGAATCCCTGGCGATGCAAATCACACATTCATCACAGGAGAAACGGCCTCCGGTAGATGTCGAACGCCTCCGACGAGCACAGCTGAGGCTCCTGCACCCACCAGTCCAAACCAGCAGAGAGATGAGAGATGCATGAAGCATGCATTATGCAGCACAGAGCCACAGATGGATGCACCTGCACGCTGCTGCTGGAGGCGACCATCTTGCGGACGAGCGAGCCGACCCGCCCCGGGAGGAGGCGGCGCCCGGCCCCCTGGCCGTCGCGGATCGTCGCCCTCATCGCGCCCAGCAGCCGCCCGTACGTCATCCCCGGCTCCGACCGCACCGCCGTCACGAAGCTGTTCGTCATGGCGCCGATCGAGGAGGCCTCGGGGAAACCCTGGACACATCGATCAATTCGTTCATGCCATGCGCACGCACAGCGCACAGGTATACTCGCAAATTAAGGCCCTGTTTGGAAGTGGAGTTATTTTGTAGTTTACATCTGTACTGGTTTCTCAAAACCATGGTTTACGAGACCATGAGGTGTTTGGAAACAACCTTAAAACTCTGTTTTGAAAACCATGGTTTTAGCAAAACCATGATTTTTTGAGTTTTAGACTCCACTCCACACCAAAGTTTTCTAACTTGTCTTTAACAACAATGGTTTTAAAACCATGGTTTTTATGATCATAACAAAACACAAACCATGGTTTTACAAAACCATGGTTTTAAAAAACTCCACTTCCAAACAGGGCCTAACATTTAAGATTTTGCCGGCCGTGAAATTAATCCCCCATGCCTTGCATGCTGCTCTGCGCAGCAACGGGTTTTAATTTGGCGGCGATGGAGCATGCAGGCGTACGTACGCTGGTGTCTGAAGACTTCTGGTTGTCGCTGCAGCCGCTGATGGAGATGGCGATGCCTCCGTTGGTGCCTTTCGGCAACTCCTGGCGGGTGTGGTCCTCCCATTGCCAGTATCCGGTTCTTGATATTAATTGAATTAATTGAAAGAGGTTACGGGAAAAATTCGTCAGATCGAATTGTCTCTGCTCAATGGCGTGGCGTTTGCTGCAGCCGACTTCCTGCATGCGCTGTCTCTGTATTACAGTTGCATCCTATCTATAGAGATATTAGGCGGAGCTCTTGCCTTCGTTTCAAAAAAAAAAAAAAATGGCGTTTCAGCCAAAAGGTCCCGTGACTCCCTGAATTCCCCATCATCGTAGTGGGTTGGTTGGCGGTGGTGGATAGACTAGATCCGGTGATGTGGTGGCCAAATCCAGCGTGCATGGTCCGGATCCAACGTCGCGCCTGTGGTAGATATGGGGGCTTCCTCGACGATGTCACCTCACATATGTGTCCACGTCGCTTACTACAATGCAGGTGCGCAAGTGAAGGGGGGTAGATTCGAAGGTGGTTTCGCTGGGTGCATCGTGGTAAGGTAGCCGCATCCTCGGTGGTGGTCATCTGTTCGTCGAAGCCCCTCATCAGTGATCTACTCAACATTTGATCTCACTAGAGGTGAGCCAGATTAAGCCCGCACACAGACTCCTGCTTGGGTGGCGGCAAAGTCGGTGCTGCTTTTGATCCTTTCGGTTCTTATTTTCGATCGCCCCATGTGGATATCCTCCTACTCAGTTCCCTTCTCCTATAGGAGCTATGTGGCGTTAAGACGACAGCTTTGGCGGAATATGGAGGTGGTCATTTTTTGTGGCGGCCAATGGCTACTGTTCCTTCCAACATGCTCTGTTTTCCCCTTTCACGTGGTTTTAAGGTGAGGAAGTGTTGGGTGAAAGCCATGCCCTCTTAGGCCAGTGGTGGCGGTGCCTTCCCGACATTGTTTTCCTCCTTGGTGGCACCGCTGTGGCACTCCCATGCCTTCAGGTGAAAACCCTATTGAGATCAAACGACGGCAGCAGTGACCTCGTTGTTGCTTTCTTGTTGAAGGCGTTGTTTTGTGGTCCTTTTGTATCGTGGGTGCCCTGTATAGTGTCTTTGTTTCTAGTATCTTAGGCGTCGTCACTTGTGTAGTGTGTTGGTTGGGTCCGCTTGGCCGTTCTCTGTTGTTGTGTATGTTGTTTGTGTTGGTCACTGGACGAGGTTGTCGTTAAGTGATATTGTTGAATTATGTTGTGATCTGGTTACAGGCTGGTTGGCTGCGTTGAGCTGCAGCGTTGTGTGTTTGGCAGCACTGAGATGCGGTGTTTGTGTGGTTGGCAATGCCGAGTTGCAGTGTTGTGCGGCGCCTAGTGTCAGGTTGTGTTTTTATTTTTCTGTATTTTTTCCTGGTTAAATGAATTGGCACAGCTTCTATGCTATGTTTTTTTTTTAAAAAAATGGCATGGCAACTACCTGCGTGGCTGTGTGATAACTGGTAAGGAATTTAGAAACATTAGAATCTTCATTAAAATAGACTTCGTTTAGCAGTATCATTGCGTATTTTTTTAACAAAAAAACTCTTGGTTTGTCGAATAGAAACATAAACAAAGCTTGAAAGAGTTCCAACTTTTTTTTTCTCGGTTGCAAAGATAGAACTAATTTTCTTCTAATTAGTTTCTCGTCGAAATGAAATTTTAAAAAAGCTTTCAATGCAATGGACAGAATCCAAAAAGCCTTTTCTATCTATCCATTAGAATTTCTACAATTTCATCATTAAATCCAAAAAATTTGAATTTCAGCGAATTTTCTAGAATGGAAGCCTTTATGCTCTTATTAATATGATTTACGAAGCCTAAACCTATTTATTTATGGATTTTGGATAAGATAGGTAGAAGTTTGTAGTAACCATGTACCTGGACATGCGGCAGAGGAAGGGGAGGTCGAGGATGGTGCCGCTGTGGCAGGTGTCGACGATGGCGTGGAGCCTCACGCCGGGGCCCAGCGGCCGGACGATGGCCTCGTTGATGTCGTCGTCCAGGATCTTGCCGCTCTGCTTGAAGTCCACCGGGCAGAGCGCCTCGTTGTATCCGTCCACCTCGTCGCCTTTCATGTCCAGCTTCTGGACTCCGTGGCCGGAGAAGTGGAACACCAGCGAGTCGCCGGTGCGGCATCCCTCCACCAGCCACCGCATCGCCGCCAGCAGGTTCTCCCTCGTCGGCACCTTGCTCGGGTCGTCGCCCGGCTCCTCTGACACAGCACAAGCATCAAGAAAGCTAATTAATCCTTTCATCTGGTGAGGAATACTCTTTGAATTGAAGAATCGGCAGTTGCTGAGTTCTTGGATTACCGGTGAGCACAAGGAAGCTGTCGCTGGGGAAGCCGAAGCTGTCGCGGAGGAGGAGCCTCATGAGCTCGACGTCGTTCGCCGTGCCCTTGAGCTCGTAGCCGGTGCCGGCGTAGGAGACGCCGACCAGGAGGGCGCGCTTCCTGCCGGTGACGGTGGGGTACCCGGCTGGAGCCTCGCGCCTCGCGGAGGGCGGCGGCGGCGGCGGCGACGCGGCCGCGAGCGCGCCGTCGCTCACGCCGCGGTGGTGCTTGCCGTCACCCAGACCGGGGCGGTGCTCGCCGCGTCTCGAGCGCTGGCACAGCGCGCACCGGGGGGTGGAGCGCGCGCCCTCCGGCGCGGGGAGGCCCGCGGCGCCGCAGTGGGTGCAGCGCGACGCCGTCCTCGGCGTACGCGCGCACGCCATGCCGAGCGGCTTCGTGTTGCCCATCCCCTACTCTGTCTCTCTCTCTGTCTCGCGCGCGCACGCACGCACGCAAACGTTCTAGAGCACTTGGAGGAGATGGAGGGTGTGTTGCAGATTCGCCGTTCGAGATATGCGTCGGGTACAGCGAGATATATCATATATGCATATGAGCATATGCATGGGGCATTGGGGCCCGTGCTGGCTTGAGGATGGCAATATGCCAACATGGTAGGCAAAGGCAACGCCTTCTTCCTTTATTCCAGTGATCAATGGTGCATTAGCTGCGGCTTTCGACGTGTGGTTTTAGTGGAGAATACGATTCATGTCCTCTCAGGATGGTCCAAGATTAGGTTAGTATGAACACTAAGAGCATTTTCGCTATAGGTAAGCCGAATAAATAAGGGACTAATTTAGTGCAGAAGGTTAATTTTCAGATTTATAGCGTCTATGTGTTCAAATAATCATGTAAACCAAAAAACACATGCCAAAAAAAATAGAAGCTGAAACAAAAAATCGAAATGTAGTTAACCTAAAAATATGCAAATCATATTTCTATTTAAAAGCAACAATTCATTAACAAAATTAAAAATTTAATGTAAGCATATGTACATATGTCTTTTCAAATACAAAATAACTAAATTTCCACTCTAACTAGGTGGAAAAATAGCTAGACAAGCCGAGAAACAGTCACTAAAGTGAAAAACATGTAGATTAACTGAAAAAGTTAGTCGTTTGCCTAAAACTCAAAAGGCAGGCGACTGCTATTTAGCAAAACCTCATAAACAGTGACTGCGTTAGATGTTAAGTTAGACTCCGAAAGATTTTTGATTTGGGAGCTGCTAACCAATGGTGATCCTGCAAAATTGTTTCCAACGGATCACTGTATTAAGATAGTTTTTATATAGTTTTTATGTGTTTTAACATAGTTTTGGTTGGGAATAACCCCATAGTGAAAGTAGGGGAAGGCTTGAAAATGGTTTTATAAAGGTGAGGGAAGAACCCCTTGTTTAGCTAACTTTTAGGGGGGAAGATGTCTCAAGAGACATTGTCATGGTGCGCTAAGTGTAGCGGCATGACTGTCAAGTGGTTTTAGAGCCCTGTAAACTAGGAGGTTCACAGACATTATCGGCCGTGTGAGGGGAAGATTGTTGGGAATAGTCCCACATTGAAAGTACAAAGGACTTGAGAATTGTTTATAAGGGTGAGAAAACACCTCTACATTGAGCTAGTATTTTAGAAGAGATGGCCAAGAGACCTTGACCCGTTGCTCTGGTTGAGCTTGTAAGTGTACTACATCCCAATAATTCCGGGTGTGCTAAGTGTAGCGGCCCAGCTATCAGTTTTATCAGAAGGTTTTAGAAAGTTTCATATGTTTTTAGAAAGTTTCATGTAGTTTTTTATAGTTTCAGAAAATTTCATGCTCGCGTACGTCATCGTAATACATGTTGATATTAGTCATGCATTCTTAGAAATATGAAGTTTTTGGACATGCTCGCGTACGTCATCGTAATACATGTTGATATTAGTCATGCATTCTTAGAAACATGAAGTTTCAGAAATCCAAACTTTTCAGTAAAATTGATAAATAATCTATGCCCCCATTTGGTAGATTTTGCATTTTTTTTCTAAGAAACGTGAAGTTTTTGGACAACTGAGCTAAAAGAAGGTGTTCAGCGATCTATCTTGGGAGGTTGGTTAGCTTTTTTAGTTAGAAATGTACCCTGTGATAAAATATTTTGACTTGTTTGATACCATTTGACATTTTTTTTAAAAGTTGACTTAGTAAATTAAGCACTTGGATTTGAATGATAGAACTCGACACAACAAAATTAATGGACAAAGATTACATGAAAATATTGAAATAATATTAATCAATTACACATAAATAATTATATAAAAATGTGAACAAAAACCTATATATATCTAGAGTTGGTAGCTGTGATGGAGGATCGTTCATGCAAAAAGAGAGGGAAATCAAATGGCTCATGACTAGGCGACATTAGCACAACTTGAAGAACTTGAAGGTTTTTGACTCCACCTATTTCATGGTGTGTTTAGTTGGCTATTGAGAACATATCCCTACAATGGTTGTAATGTAGAGATATAAATGAATAAATGACAAATGTATGCTTTCTTAAAGGAAAAACACAGCATTGTCAAAACCTGTGGATTTTCGACTCCATTACAGAATTCAGAGTGAACGCGCGTGTTACATGCTACATATATATATATGCAAAAGAGCCCGTTTGAAACATTTGTAGTGTATCACAATTATGTATACTACTAACCAAACGAGGCGTCACAAAGAATACAGTTGTGTATGTGTGTGTATAACTACAAGAGAAATGGTTTCCTGTAGATGTCAAACGTCTCTGATGCGCACAGCTGGGGTTCCTGCAAAACCGGCCGATACATCCACGCATCTCAGAAAAAAAAAAGGGAAACAATAACCAGCGATATACGAGCAAGCATGCATGCATCTGCATGGCCTGCATGCTGGATTGTTGATCTCTGCAAAGCTTTGAGAAACGATATCTAAAAAGGCAAAACATTTAAAAAGGTAAGAGCTCACTCTAAGACACCGTGATTCTGAATAGATTAGTTGACAAAGAAAAAAATTTCTTTCAGTGTGCAATGTAAATTGTGTTGAAAATTTAAAGGGTGGGATAGAGGGAGTAGCTGATAGTGAAATGACGCTAAGGAATAGAGTATCGGATGTGGATGCTCTAAAACAGATGATTAATGCAAGGGAAAAAACAGAGATGAGATTGCCGCTTGGAATGCGGCCTTCCCCTCTTGTAATCTTCCCTTGTAACCTTCTCGTTTTTTCCTTGTAACCTTCTCGTTCCCACCACCCCACCCCCCCCATCCCCTTTTTCTCCCTCTTGTAAATTGTATGGCGGCTTTTCTTCTTAAATAGAATGACAGAACCCCTGTCTTTTTGCTAAAAAAAAATGCAAGGAAAAAAAACTAGGAAGAGTACGGCTCGTCTTCACGTACCTGTGCACAGCTGAAGGTGATGACCCGGCGGAAGAAGGAGCCGATGGGCCCGGGGATGCCGAACTCCCCGCCGTTGTCGCGGATGGTGGCGCGCATGGCGTTGAGCAGGCGGCCGTAGGTGGTTCCCGGCTCCGACTCCACCGCCTTGATGAAGCTGTACGTCATGGCGCCGGTGGAAGCGCCGCCGGAGAACGCCTACGAGCACACGGGCAGTACGCTGATCAAGTGATCAGCAACACGCGGCTGTAATGTCGCGAGCAGCCGATGAAACACGGACGTACCGTTGTCACGTTGTGTCTGCAGAGATCTGGCTGTCGCCGCAGCCGCTGATGGAGATCGCGAGGCCTCCGCTCGTGCCTTTCTTCCCCGTCTCCGGCGACTGACGGGTGTGGTTCTCCCACTGCCAGTATCCGGTTCTTCCATCCACAAAAATTCCACCAAGAATTTCAGAACCTGTCTGTTCCTGTTGCATTGTACAGTGCACGCACTGCTTGGTCGATGCACTATTGTATATCTCGTTGAAATGTACCTGGACATGCGGCAGAGGAAGGGGAGGTCGAGGATGGTGCCGCTGTGGCAGGTGTCGACGAGGGCGTGGAGCTTCACGCCGGGGCCCAGCGGCCGGACGATGGCCTCGTTGATGTCGTCGTCCAGGATCACGCCGCGGTTCTCGAAGTCCGCAGGGCAGAGCGCCTCGTCGAAGCCGTCCACCTCGTCGCCGTTGGTGTCCAGCCTCTGCACGCCGTGGCCGGAGAAGTGGAACACCAGCGAGTCGCCGGCGGTGCATCCCTCCACCAGCCACCGCATCGCCGCCAGCAGGTTCTCCCTCGTCGGCGTCCTGCACGGGTCCGCCTCCTCCTCTGCCCATCACAAAAAACCACCAGAATATACTATCAAACAAAACCTTCAAGATTTGCGGCTCTATAAAATTTACTCCCTCCGGTCACAAAAAAAAAATCGTCGTTGACTTTTACACATAATTTTGACCATTCGTCTTATTCAAAAAATTATGTAAATATCATTTATTTTCTTATGATTTAGTTTATTGTTAAATATATTTTAAGTATGACTTGTATTTTTATATATTTATAAAAAATGAATAAGACGAATGGTCAAAATTGTGTGTAAAAGTCAACTGCAACTTCTCTTTTTAACCGGAGTAAAAGAGTAGTCTCCAAAGATCACGAATGCTAAGATGGCAAAGTTGAGTGTTGTTTACGTGTGAGGACGAGGATGCTGTCGCGGGGGAACCCGAACCTCTCGCGGAGCAGGTAGCTCATGCAGTTGACGTCATTGACGGTGCCCTTGAGCTCGTACTTGGTGCGGGTGTAGCTGATGCCGACGAGGAGCGCACGCTTCTTGGTGCCGCGGGGGCGGGGGTAGCTGGCCGCCGCCGCCGCCGGGCACGGGTGGCCGGGCCGCAGGGATCCCGCCGGCGACGGCGACGGCGACACGAGCGAGCCGATGAGGCCCTTGATGAAGCCGACGGCGTGGTGCAGGCCGTGCGGCGGCGGGCGGCGCTCGACGCGCGTCACGGCGTGGCAGAGCGCGCACCGCACGGAGCGCGCGCCCGGCGGCACGGCCAGGCACGCGCCGCAGCTGCTGCACCACGCCGTCGGGGCCGGGCGCGCCGGCCTCGCGCTCGCCATGGCCACCCAAGGACTGAACTGATCAGTAGGCGTACGTAGTAGTACCCTAGCTAGTACTAGTAGGTCGTCAGAGTCATCACGTTGTGTGGTGGACGAGAAGGCGTCGCGTTGGGAGGGGAGTTGGCGTTGGCATCTGGCAAGGCGATGATGCGGATGAGATGTGGCCGTGTTTCCTTTCGGTTCGGCCATGGCGGCTTTATTCCGAGGAGCGGAGCATTTCCTGCTTTATTCGCGTGTGCTGTGGCCTGTGGGTAAGGCGGAATGGGATTCGCATTTTGAGAGCACGGCCTAAACTTGAGCGAAGAAAATGCGTGTTTCATCATGTTAGAAAGGGGGAAAAAACGGATTGTGTGATGACGTGCACCCGGCGCTTCGGCCTGGCCCGGGAGAAATTAAGCGAAGCGAATCTAGTGCAGCCGCCCAGGCCCGGAGCTTGATCTTTCAGTTCTTTCTCCATGGGCCAAGTGCGCAACATAATTATGGGCCGGCGTGTATTTGTGAAAGCAGCAGGCAACTAGTTCAGCTGTCTATCACGTTCTGCTACATGCTAGAAATGTAATAGGGCAGTGTGGGTAGTTAGATGGAAGGAATATATGATTTGTATTCTTGTTAGTGTGTCTTCAAATTTATCATGTTATAGGCATCTTCATCAAACGGTTTGTATGCAAAGTAATGACCTGGTAATTGATGGTAATTGGGAACCCAGATCATGCTAGGACCTTCTACCATAGAAGACATATTTTTCTTAGAGGTTATCCAAAGGAATACTTGTACATATATTCGACGCAAAACCTAGCATGGTTGTCAATTGTTCCCCTAGAGCTAGGCCCGCAAGGTGTTTTTGCACAAGCGGTGCCAGATTCCTAGCTCGCGTGAGCCTGGTCGGCTCGTATGCAGGCAACCAAACACACTTATATCAAAGGTCTGCAGCACAGTGTCACAATGGGTAAATGGCCATGCGGTGAAAAAGAGAAGAGGGGTGGAATTAGGTGTAGGCACGTAGCAAGATTGACACAGCCGGAGGGCGTTGCGGCAGATGGGAAGGCGAGGAAAACTAGGAGACTAATTGCAGAGCTAATCAAGTCATAGAACCAACATCAAATTTGGGTGAGCTGGAGACTAGTTTTTAATGCACCATTGCAATTGTTCCAATTTGTAGCCACCCGATTAACCGCGATGTATCGTTTTGATTGTGTCAGCCAAACTGCTCTATTTTATTGTAGTAGTATAGATATAAATATAGATATAGATGTGGAATTGTAGAGTTAGCATTTTTTTTAAAGGCCAAGGCCCACGGACAATCTAAGAGGTCACCACCTTGTGGATCGGCGATCTCTGACTAGGCCTTGAATGCATTTCATGGCAATAGCGCGAATGCATTGCGTCAGATCTCGTTTGGTTGGAAGATGCCAGTGGAGGATGTACCTACTCCTAATATGTGACATCAATGTCACAAAAGGCCAACATGGGTTGTGCCTACTAGGGCCCACGTGGAGCGTTCGATTGGTCTCCGGTAGATTGGGATAATTTGATCGAATAGTTATGTAAAAAAATTTTAGGGCTGGCCGTTGAATTAATAAGTATTCTTCGGTCCAAAAACTTGTGGTGAACTAGCCGCCCGCGCGCTTGTGGCGCGCCCAGCCAGTGAGAAAAAAAGAGCTAAAACGCGGCGGCGGGAGGGATCGAACCGCGGGCGCCTGACTGAGAGCTTGCTCAATTAGCCAGCCGGTCAAGGCACCCAAGCTGTTTACCACAGAGCGAAAAAATTATTTTGTAGGTAAACGAACTAATGGACGGCTAGATTTTCCTGGTGCACGTGATCGGACGGCTGCGAGTGACGGGACGATGTGGCCAGCCAGCGAGGTGAAAACGAACGCGTGGCAGGAGGGGGCAGTTATAACCCGTGCTTGTACTATTTATGATGATTCGTATGGCTCAATTTCTAGTGCTCTCTTCCTTTTAAAATATAAGTTTGGCATTATTAAAAAAACTCAATGTTGTAACTTTAGACGAATAATTAAGCTCAAACCATATTTGTTTAGTGTTATATGCATGTGATATAGTTGCATTTGTATTTGAAATACTTTCGTATATGTTAAGTTTGTAGTTTTTGATGATATCTTATAAAAGAAATTAAAGGTCAAGAAGTTATACATTGGAGGCCGTGTAAAAAATTATACGTCATATATTTTGAAACGGAGGGAGTACCTCTTTAGGAGATGCTCGACTCTTACTTCTCATTGCCATTTCTTTCTCTAAAGCCCATTAGCGCATGTAACCATATTGCAACTGCCCCAAACTCATTCTACGACGCTATCTTCCCAGTGGTGCCCCTGCACTATTAATAGCCTGAGACAACATCTCTTTGCCCCCCATCTCATGCTTTGGATTCTACCTGAGTGGAGAAAGATTAGCAGGTTGGGGGACAGAGGTTGGGATGAGAATGACATGTGGGTCTATGATAATTAATAAATATTTATTTGTTCATCTATTTGATGACCGGATTGTCACATCACTCGTCACACAAGCAAAACCGCTTCCAAAACTACCCTTGGGGTTATTTTAATTTTGCATCGGTTTTAAAATTTTGCGGGTTAGAATATGTTGTTTCGTAATTCAAGTAAGCATTAAGTTGACAAAGAAACATAGTACAGGGTATAAAATTGATCTTTTCGATATGTATATAGTTTTTCTAAGAAAGAGGAAAAAAGTTTCCTATAACCTGTCGCACGAACTAGTTAGTTATGTATATGTGGTTAGAACAAAATCAAGCTATAAACTATAAAGATAGGTTAAATTAACATTACAAGCTATCGTTGAAAATTTGTTATTTTTACAGGCCAAACGATGTAATACTTTATGATCATTTTGATGTTTTCAGTGTATCTTTTTAGAGTTTTCTAAATATTATTTAGAAATTTATGGACTCTCCAAGTCTTTTTCAAGGTGTCACAACTTCTTTAGATTATAATTTTTAGCTAGTTTCAGCTGAAAAGAACAAGGGCGCCAGATACTAATCAAGGATCTCTATAATTAGCTAAGAGGAAAGTTTCCAACGCGCCGATGAACCTCGTAAGGGGGTTAGAGCATCCCCAGCAGGGCCTTCAAATTTCCCTCTATCGCTACAGTAACTGCTACAGTGCAAACTCACCCTCACATGGACCAAGTTCCCTCCTATTGCATTTGAAAAATTTTGAAATAGAGGCCATTTTAGGGGGTGTGATGGGGATGCTCTTAGGACTAATTTAAATGGCTGATTTCCAAAAAAGATGGTCAACGCAAAAAAAAAGAAGGATTCCGTTGATCTTTTGTACCAGAGATTGAGATTCCATTTCAAATCATGGATATCCAATTAGAAATTGAAAAGTTTAAATTTAAATGTTAAACAGTTCAGTATTCATATTTTAATATTGATCAAACATCAGATTTGAAAACCAAAAATTCAAATTTTAAATTTGAAAGATCCCAATCTTTGGTACAATAGATCAAAAAATTCAAATTTGAACAGTTTGATCAAAAAATCAGATTCAAAAACTAGAATCAAATTTTAAAAAGTGAAATTTCGAAATCAAAAAGTTCCAATCTTTTTTGTTTGGACCACTGTCATAAAGATTAACAATTTAGATTAGTCAAACGGTCTAATTCTTTAGGTTTATAGATGCGTGCTAAGAAACTCCATTTCGGAGCCCACACGTACCGCTCGCATAGGAATATCTCCAGGGAATCTATGGAACTACGACTACCAATATGTACTTGCATGCATGCATGCAAGCAGCCAGAAGCCAGCGGCCCAGGCAAGCAGACAGCAAGTACAATGTTTCTACATTCTTGGGGGCACGTAGCACGCGATGTGATTATTCGTCTTCCATAATCGATCGATCACACATAGTATATATTAATTCTCCATTCTCCACTCTGAATAATTTGAGATGTTGTAGTGCATATATATATAAATATATATCACGTTAATCATCCGATCAGCGTGATCTCTCACGTGGGAGAACGCGTCATGCATGGGACGCTGGAATCTGTGGATCCGTCCGCGCGCGCGACGGGCTGCGTCCCTCGATCCGGCGGGCTGCATGCGGCTACTATTCATGGCGGGAGTGTCTGATCCGAATCGGCATCATCTGACGTTGCAACAAGCAATGTCAGAATTACCGTGATTGTGGCATTGTTGTATCGTCCATCATCCGATCCAAATCAGATAGATGAGATTTGGTGCAACAGTGAATCGCTTGAAAAACAATACAGTGATTTGCTACAGTGTTTTTTCTACTGCTGTTACAATTGCTCCCTGACATTTTTTCTCACAAAATATCTATTGTGCCTCCTCTAATATTGACATGCAATGTCAGAGGATTCGAACCTGGCTGATCGACTCCAGCCCATGGCTAGCTCCATGCCGTCCATGCACATATGCATATGCATGCATGATAGCACGGGCCGGGGGCGCGCGCATCGCCGGGTAGCTCTTTGAGCACGTTGGCCGATCGACGATGCATGGGCGTGTGGGGATCGATAGCTCTTAATTTGATGACTCAAGGGTGGGTGAGGATCGATGGCGAAATGGCGATCGACCCGGCCAAGGTCGATGGGGACTCGAGGAGGTGATCGATCGCGCGTGTTAAAAACAGTCTCCTTTCTGCGTCACGCCTGAGTATATATGAGTATACGTAAGATCGCATACTTTTCACATGTACAAGTAGATGATAATTAACGCGTTTACATCCAATGAATATACAGAAGGTAATTAATATATAGGCCATGTAAGATTAATTTTGGCTCGATGATGATAGGTAACATAAGACGTGGGCTAGCTCTGTGCATTGTTAAGTCTCCCGCTAGATCAATCACTACAGGAAAACGAAGTGTTTTCGTCAGCCCATATTAATTTCGTCGGAAAAGAAAACCGACGAAAAAAAGGTTGTAATTTCGTCGGTTTTTTAAAACCGATGAAAATAAGATCATAATTTCGTCGGTTTTCTGAAACCGATGAAAATAGAGCTTTATTTCGTCGGCTCCGGCCGACGAAAATAAGATGCCGCCACGTCGCGGAACTTTGGGTGATGAGATCGCAGTAATTTCGTCGGTCTGTGTGGTAATTTCGTCGGTTCTGGCCAACGGAAATAAAGCCCAAGTTTAACCCTACCTGGCCCGTCTATCAGTTCACACCCATTTTTGACCTAGATCCCCCGCCCAGCGCTGCTCCCCTACTCCCCCGCGCCGCCGCCACCCTGCTCCCTCGCGCCGCTCGCCCATTCACCTCGCGCCGCCGCCGCCCCTCTCACTTGCGCCACACGCGCGCGCCCGCTTCTCCCCGCTCCCCTACGCCCCAATTCCTTTCCCCTCGTCGCCTCCGTGCCTACCTCCCGGCTCGATCTCCTTCCTTGACCACCGGAGGCGGAGGTGGGAGCATCGGACAGCATAGGGAGGGAGGGGCGGGCAGACAGCATAGTTTTGCTGGATGTATAATTCTTTGAGCTCTTAGTTTCATCAGCACAGATTAGTGATGCGACAAATCAAAGTTTGGTAAAAAATCTATGCAGTGACTGTTGTTCGAAGTTCATTTCTCTGTTGTGTCAACTGCCCTCCTGCATGTAAAAATAAGAGGCATTTTCAGAGAGGACGAAATCCTTTTGATGATAAGGTTGCTTTGCTTTACTTCCTTTGCGACGTAAATAGGTCTACCAAAATTTGTTTTAAACTTGATAACATGATGTTATGTTTGATAAATGCAACGTTTTTTTTAGTAAAACAACTTAGTATGGATAATTACTTCTCGATTCAATGGACTAGATTATGGAAGTCTAATAACTCTGGAATATTACCCAGTATAATTCCTTAGCTTGTTTATCTCGCTTGATATTCTTATATCTATTCTTCATTGTGATAATAGTTGTTCAAATCTACATGGTTATCAACTGTGGTATTTATGTGATTTTCTTTGCTTTCTTGAAGCTTCATAATATTATTTATGGTCATGCTGGTGGCTGGAAGAAAACCATTGAGCGTTACCTTTCATACATTCCGATCATGAATCCACATGCGAAGGTTGTTCAGCAGTGGAATCAATTCTTTATTATATCATGCTTGGTTGCAATTTTCATCGATCCACTGTTTTTCTTCCTACTATTAATACAGCAGGTAATGCGTTACTTTTCTTGACTGCCATTATTTTGCTCATCTTGAGTAATATTGTGATGTTTCTAGAGCATGTGACTTTGTCCTGTTGTAACATAAAATTTTTGTCTAAACTATTTTGGCTTCTTTTCAATGGATCAATTTGACACTCCGTGAACTTTATTCTTATTTTTATGATTCACTAATATTTTTCTTTGTTCATTGATCAAGGTGATGATATTGGTAGTTATTCCAAAGCGTCTCGGGTTATCATCTGCAAACAATGCTAAGAATTTATTGCGCATCAATGTTCTTCTTCAATATGTACCATTGCTGGGTGGTCAGTCTGCCAATGGGTTCATCTTTGAGTCAGCATGGGCTAATTTTGTGATTAACCTTTTAGGCCCTGTTTGGAAGTGGAGTTTTTTAAAACCATGGTTTGTGTTTTGCTATGATCATAAAATTTGCTAGCACAAGTTAGAAAACTTTGGTGTGGAGTGGAGTTTACAAAACTCCAAAAAAAACCATGGTTTTGTCAAAACCATGGTTTTCAAAACAAAGTTTTTGGGGTTGCTTCCAAACACCTCATGGTCTCAGAAACCATGGTTTTTGAGAAAATCATGGTTTTGCATAGAAACTACAAAATAACTCTACTTCCAAACAGGGCCTTAATTTTTGTTTTGGCTGGGCATGTTGTTGGTTCATGCTACCTCTTTGGATTACAGATTAGTTATTGTAATTTTTAGACAACTATCGAATTAATTGAAACCAAGCAAATGTTCAAATTTGGATAATCATACCAGTGGCTTATTGTATTACATTTACATGTAAGAAAACTTTGTCACATGTAAGGATGAAAATTGAAAAATAGCTGTATACACATGTCCATTTAATCTGTAACATGCTTAGTGTTGTATATGCAAGCAAAACTTTGATAATAATCCTTAATCATAAATTGTTCTGTACTTCCGTGCACTTTTGAAATATTCAATTTGACTGCTTTAGTAACATAAAACAGAGATTCATCATGCTAAATACTTAGTTTTTGATTGTCATATATAGAGGGTGAACCAATGTCTATGCGATGCTTGTTCTGCATCAAAGATTCTATTTTGTGAGTCTTTTATAGACTGCATAAATGGCATGTACATTGCGGAGCAGAATCAACAAAATAGGCAGCTGTGGTTCAATGACTCAGCCTCAACAGATTGCTTTAACACTGGAAACAATGCTTCTTTCCAATACGAAATCTATGAGCAGGCTGTTTTACTAACCACAAAACACAGTCCAGTTAAACGTTATATATATTCCTTGTTTTGGGGGTTTCAGGTATTTGATTCATGCTGTTTCATATTAGTTGGGTATACCATTTGATGCATTTTCTAATTTGGGTATAAAGTACAATACTGATACTTGTTAGTAGTAAATAATTTAATTTGAATGAGTTAACTAACTATTTTTAAGAACTATGTTTGCCTACTTTATTAAGAGATCCAAGTGGTTAATATTTTCTATGCTTTATTGTAGATGCTATCTTTGCATTGCGAAAGTGTGAAGACTTGGACTCCAGTCAATTATAATGATTATTTCTCCCATGAAAAATCTCATGTGGTTGCTTTACTTAACAGTTTTTCATTTACACTTGTAAAATAATTTGATTTATCAGCTTATACCAACATGTGTATTATTTGGGTATATTATGAGTCTATGTATTTGTGATGATATGAATATCTGTGAATTTTCTGATTTTTTTGAGTTTTTTAATGAATAATACAACACCATATTTTTATATAAAAAAATGTAATTTTGTCGGCCTTAGGCCGATGAAATTATTGTTGGGGATAATTTCGTCGGCTTTGGCCGACAAAATTAACAGCCACATCAGCCAACGCCGCCACCCCCTCGATGACCTTTCGGCTGATGTGGCAGTTAATTTCGTCGGATTTACCCCTATTTTTGTCGGTTTATGGCCAACGAAATTAAAAACAGATTTCTGTAGTGAATATCCACACCGAGACGCTAGCTACGTATGTATAAAAAACTAAAAGGATACTGTGGAGGTTGTAAGCATGTAACTATATATTGGTGTGAGTTGATCGATCACTTTAGCTTTCATTAAAATCCTAGTCGTCGTCTCTATGAGATTTTGTCTCATGTGAGTTCATTCTAGCACACCAACATGTGGAATTTCTAACAGTTTCGTGAGATTTCACATATTTATCATGTCAACACGTACCACATTCTACCTCTACATCTTCTTTCTTCACCTCCTCTTCCTTCCGGCCTCCTCCTCCCATGCCTTTTGCGCCATCTTTTGAATTCATTCCATACTTGTATTTTTCTCATTTTTAAAATTTTTAGAAATTTTTTCATAACTCTATGAGTTCTCTATAGTTTTCTAAATTTGTTTTTTAACGGTCAGACCAAGAGTTATAAAAGGATTATTTCATTTAGGTCGTTAGCTCAAAGCTGACGGTAATGGCAAAAACAAAATGAAACACAATACTAACAAATTGGAAAAGTACAATTATACAGTAGTAAATGTGATCATATTGCACAACTCTTTAGTGGTATAAATTTTTTTTTTCCTTTTGCGACGACACACATCTATCTATCTATCTATCTATCTATCTATCTATCTATCTATCTATATATATATATATATAGCAGAGTTAAACGGAGTCACCACATTAATCCTAAAATCCAAAAAAATACCACGTTAATCAAAAAATGCTAGAATTTTTTATGTTAATCAGAAAAAAGAAAAGATCTACATCGTTGGATGTGGATAGCATTATGTAAATCTAGCGGTCAATATTAATCTCTATAACAAATTACTCAAGTTGATCTAATATATTAGAGATAAACTCTAAATCTGAAAAATATAGAGTTTTTCATGTTAATCAGAATAAACAAAAGATCTACATTATTTGATGGGGATAATGTTACATAAATCTAGCGGTCAATATTAATCTATATAACAAATTACTAAATTTGAGAAATTTGGATTAAATACTAAAGATGATATAATATGATCAGTTTAGTCGTTCGATCAACGGTGGGACCAAATTATAACGGTCTAGATTAACCAAAGAAATTCTCACATAAATCAAGAAAAAAATAAAAAAAAACTATGCGGCTTAGATTAAAACAAAGTATTAGAAATTCAGACTAAATACTAATTTTGATATAATATATTAGAGATAAACTCTAAATCCAATCTGATATATTAGAGATAGATTATGAGTTAGAGATAAACTCTATATGTCTAAACAAATCTAGTCGCGCAAACGCGCGGGCCACATCGCTCGTTATATATATAAAAGAGGGGAAAAAGAAGCCATCACGTTCGTCCACATCATCCAAATTATTTTAGCCGTTCGATCAACGGTGGGACCAAATTATAACGGCCAAGATCAATCAAAGAAATTCTCACATAAATTAAAAAAATAAAAGATCTATGCCATTGATTTTGTGGGGCCGGATTATAACGGCTTAGATTAAAAGAAGAATATTAGAAATTCGGATTAAATACTAAAGATGATATAATATGGTTATTTTATCCGTTCAATCAATTGTGGGACCAAATTATAACGGAATAGATTAATCAAAGAAAAAAATAAAAGATCTATGTGGCTTAGATTAAAAGAAAATATTAGAAATTCAGATTAAATATTAAAGTTGATATAATATATTAGAGATAAACTATAAATCTGATCTCATATGTTAGAAATAGATTATGAGTTAATCATAAACGCTATATATCAAAACAAATCTAACTGCTTAAACGCGCGGCCATCTCGCTCGTTATATATATACGCAGTGCACGTATGTATCGTACCTGAGATGAAATTGAACTGCCTGACGCTGCCGACGTTGCCGTCGCCCTCGACCGCTCGACGGGGTGGGCGCTGGCGACCATGTGGGAGGCGACCTTGGGGGCGAGGGTGTGCCCGTCCATGACGGCGGCGCGGAACAGGCGCGGCGCGGCCACCGGCGACTCGATCTCGAGGGCCCAGCAGTTGGTGGAGGCGTACAAAGCCTACGGTGATCAACTGTCCGATCAGACGCTAGCTATAGCTAGCTCCCTCAGTGTGGTGGTGTGCTGCCGCGAGTGTTTGCTTTTCTGCTGCTTGTGTTGCAGGGGGGGTACGTGGCATCGAGCGCCTTACGGCACTGTCGGTCGGAGGTAATCAAGCTTTCTTTAATGCCCGGCGTTGAAAGCACACGTCAGATGTGTATGTGATTTTCGCCTATGTTTGGCGAATCGAATCACGCCACTGTCCGGGTGATCGTTGGTTCTTTTTTGTTATGTTCTCTTTTATTTTATTCTCATCCAGCTTCTTTGGCATTGTGGGTAGTCATTTTGTTATCTATCTATTTATTTATATAAAGTAGGTGTTATTGGGCCAACACATTACTCATTTTTAAATATTAGAACTTCCCATGTTAAAAAATAATAGAAATGTTTAATTTAATTAAAAAGAAGAAAAAACTACATCATCGATTATAGTGGTCTAAATTATAACAAATTAGATTAAAAATAAGAGTCATTAGACAGGACTCACGTGCTTTCGGTGCACAATCTCTATACCTCTCCTAAGATAACATCAACTGTCAAACTACAATGAAGAAAAAAACTAGAACAAGTGATGATAGGAAAAGAGTTCATACCAACTAAATATTCAAAATATAAAATCAAAAAAGAAATAATATAACATATATTCAACTATAAGGATAGAAAATGAGTTTAATATCAATCGTATACAGTAAAACATTAAACAACTAAAATTTATAATATATAACAAAATTGGAGATAAACTCTATTACAGCTAGCCAAATGTTTATGAATCCTTATATTTACAAAAGTTACATAAATCATTAGCACAAATATAGTTGTATAAACACACAGACCACCTTGCTCTCGTTACATTTATAATTATAATAATAGTTATGTTAACCAAATACAAAGTCCTAATAGCATATACGTGTATCTCCATGCATGCATGTAAACGGCATGTGTTCTGAGATTCATATTCATCTCACAGTCCCCCCTCTTACTCAAATGTGTTTTTACAAAATGGCCCTCCAAATTTATATAAAAAAGCAATACACTCCTTCCTCTTCATCTCTCCTCTCCACTCTAGATGAGTTGCTGAGCTAGAGCCGGCTCATGTAACATCCCAAATTTTTAAATAACAATTTGGCACATTATTAATTTCCTAAATTGCATAATTTTAAAATCGCAAAATATTTATTTTGTGTTGCATCTTAGCATCATCATCGCATGCATCTTTCTTGAATTAACTTGTGCATTTATAATTTCCAAGGCGAAATATTTTTGGCAAGTTATAGTATTTTGTATATTATATTTTCAAAGCCAATCCCAAATGGAAGTTTTTGAAAAGGTGTTAATAAGTTTTGATGAAGCAAAATAATACTTTCTAAGTATATGTAAAAAGGTTATTTGAAAAAAATAAAGTGCCTTTGGAAATCAGAAAAGAAATTCAAAAAGGAATTTTATTCCCCTGGCCCAGGCCGGCCCATTCCCTTTCTCCCTTTCCCACCAGCCAGCCTCACTCCGCCTCTTCTCTCACTGGACAGCGGGACCGCCTTGTCAGCCACTTCTTCTCCCCACTGTCTTCTTCCTCTCTGCTCTCTCGTGCTCGCGCTGCTCGCCGGTCGTCGCCACTGTTCGGCCTCCGCCCCGAGGTCGCGCTGGCTCATTTTTCCACACGATCTCGTCTAGATCGCCCCTCCGTACCCTCTTCCCTCTCTTTTTCTTCCCTTGTCTTGTCGCCGGCCGATCCCGAGGCATGCCGTCGCCGGACTTGACCTCGGCGTGACGCTAAGGTCGCCGCCGCTCTGCACCGCGCGACCTCGCTGGCTCGTTGCCCTGTGCCAACAGCCAACCACCCCATTGATGAGCCCGTGCCGCGCCGCCTACAAAAGCTCCTCCGCCGTAGTACTCTTCCCATCGCCGGAGTTGACGAAGACATCCACGGCCGCGCCGATTTCGACTTTCCCGAGACCCCAGCGCCTCCCTTGAGCCTCGCGGAGTCTCCCTCTCTGTTTCCCCTCGATCAATTGAACATCCCCGCCGCCGGAACTCTCTCGCTGGCGACACCGATCTCCTCCCGCCGCCGATCGCGCCGCCAGCTCAATTCCCCTTGGTAATACTCGTCGCCGACCCCTCAAACCAGTTCCCCTCCTCTCGTGCTTCCTCCCGAGCCGCTCGCCTCGCCGGACATCCCACCGTCGCGCCGGCGCCGTCGCCGAGTCGCCATGGTTCTCTGCTGGTGGTGACCGGTGGAGCCCACTGTCGACCAATGAGCTCATGAATGTCACCGAACACACGCTGCATTTACCTGAAGCCGAGTGGGCCACTTTCGGCCCATTTCTCTGACCCGGCTGGAAAATCAATTAAATATCTTTTTAATTTCCTTTAACCATTCTAAAAATCATAATAAATCCATTTCTCATCAGAAAAATGTAAAATAAATTTCTAAAATTCAGAAACATTCTTTATTAATTTCTGGACTTAGAAAATATATTTATGCATGCATGAAAAATTAAATTAATTGATTGCATAACCATCTTGAGGCGCTTTATTTCATGTGCATATGAAGTGGTCATAATGTTTATTTTAAATGAAGATAAAATGCTTTTCAAATTGCTGGACCTAAGAAAAATCATTTAAATGCATGTCATCCATTTAACATTTATTTTGGATAAATAAATATAGTGGGCATTGCATCATTTCATGTGCATAAATCATATTCATGTTTTTCTTAAATATCAATGCATTGAAAATCAAAATTTCTGCATTATTTCTAAAAACAGCAAATCATGAAATATTTCTTATGTGTGTTGTATTGCCTTGCATGTGTGTATGCGTGTTTAGATGGTCAAGGTTCCGAAGACCCGATCGTCGACGTGCCCTTCGCTTTCCCCGGAACCGATCAAGGCAAGTCCCCCTTTGATCATATTGTGAAGCCATTTTCGGTTATTTAGAAAATGTTTATTAGACTTGAAAATATGCATGCTAGTTTAAAAGATAAATGCCGTATTTGCTAGAATTAGTTATTATGCCAATTAGAAAGGTAAGAAATATGGTAGGTGAAACCTAAGGCTAAAAGTATGAATTGTTCTTATTTAAATTCCGTGTTGAGGTAGGATAACTGCTTAAAAATCATTTATGCGGAATGATTTAATCATTTGTGTGAAATGAGATATTGTTGAGAAATGTTTGGGGAAGGATGATTTAAAAGATAGCGCATCAAGGGTGATGCTTGATAGGAAATGATTTTCCTCTTACCCCAAAATCTTTTCGACTAGGGAGATATTGTGTCAGTTGGTGCAGTATGGCACCGGGTTTTACTGGGCTAAAATATAAATTCTCCTCTAGTCTAAGGACTGCTCATCCTATAATCCTATGAACGGAGCCATTACAGTACGACCTCGAGCTCCAGTATGGGACGGACCCGATCGTTGGCCCTCGTGGTTGATGGTCTTGTGGCGAAACATCGTCTGGGTGCGTAGCCTCTCGAGGGTAAGGCGTACCCACTCTGCAGAGTTAAAACTGTCATGATAGCCGTGCTCGCGGTTATAAGCGTGCGATGGGACTGATTATATGGTAGATTCTTTATTTAAAAACCATTTTTGAAAAAGGGTTTTTGAACAAAGGATTTGAGAAAGGTTTTGAGAAGGATTTCATGTGAGCTGGCAGCCACCGGTGATATTCCGAAATGGGCGACGGCCTATCGGAAAGTGTCACGCGGAAAACCGGAACCAGCAAATTTGAGAAAAGAAAAGAAGAAAGAATTTTGAGCTAGCAGCCACCGGCGATATTCCGAAATGGGTAACGGCCTATCGGAAAGTGTCGCGAGGTAACCGGACCTAGCAAGTTTTGAGAAGAAAGGAAGAAAAGAATTTTGTTCTCGCTATGGCACTGAGGCCAAGTGGCGAGAACCGTTTGCGAAGAGCCCAAAGAAAATGTTGAGATTTAAAGTTTCGAAATTGCTTTGTCAAAACTAGGTTAAATAAATGCATTTTCGCAAATAACCTAAGCTCTCCTTGTACTGAACCCACACTTGTATAATTCCGGACTTGCGGAGTACAATTTGTACTCACCCTCCTTTTCTCCCCCTCTTTTTAAAATTTCAACAGCTGGTCCATCTGAGTATGGCCCGCCTTCCGAGGAGGAGGATCCAGACTATGTCGAGGAGGCGTTGTTTGATGAAGATTATGAAGACTAGGGTTGCGCGTTCCTACAGCCCTCGTGCCTGTGGGATGGATAAATATTTAGATATTGTATTAGGTCTGTATCCTCGTGTACTATGATGTGCGGCCTGCGAGCCGTTGTATGTGTTTGTACTGGACTATGTTCCGTTTGTAATAATAATATCGTTGGCACTGTTCCGTTTCTGTATATCTATGTGTACTAGCCATGATCCTTGGGACTAGTACGGGTTTACGCAGGTGGAATCCGATATTGTAAATCGGGTGCCGATAGCTTACCACCAGGGATGCTGCCTCCTCAACTACCTCCCCTCTTGGTCTAACAACCACGTCACCCTGGCCAGCTAGATCCGATGAGCCGTGTCGCGCCTGCATCAAGGCAAGGCCGGCGTGGTTGCAGGCTGAAGGGGTGGTGATCACGGCTACGGCACCCCTAGAGGTGAGCTAACTTGGGGAGGCTGGAGTGGAGAGGAGAGGGGAAGAGAGGAGAAAAGAGGAAGAAATGAATTGTCGTTTTTAATTTAGTAATTTGGAAGGTCTTTTTACAAAAAAAAAATATATTTGAGTGGGAGTGGAACTATAGCATATAAACATGAATTATATACTTTGGAGCATATCGAATGATCCTTACACATGCATGGAGCTACATGCATATTAAATGGAAAAAGTTCTCTCTTGACCAAATCATTGATATCCACTGCACACACCGCTTAAGAGCATCCCAACAGCATCTCCATCTCACTCTTTAAAACACTATTTATACGCATATGAATAGGGTTTTACAGGGTGGGATAGGACCGGGAGACCATAGGGGATGCTCTAACATCGGCGCGTCCATCATAGAGTACTGTAGAGGACGCCAAGCCAAGGCCCTCCTCTCCATGCGAAATGAACGGGTCAAATAGAGCCTCAGCCTCGGTGTCAGCCTCCTAGTTTCCTTGTCCGGATTCATTTGTCGAAGAATATCTGGCATTAGGTATTCCGCACGGTCACGGCATTAGAAATGAATTAATCATCCATATCATGGCATAGTATTACTAATTAATGACGGATAAATCGTACTCTCCGCTTGTTGAATTGAAATGTTTAAAGATCTGCTGCATCGACCGGATCGCACGTACGGGCCCGTGTAGCATCGACCCCACGTCCCCACGTACCCAGTAGTAGTGGAGACTGGAGAGGTGCGCCTCGCCACAAATAGAACAGGCTGGACAGGCTAGGGTTCGATTCATTTTAACAAATATTTTATTTCTTTACGAAAGGTGATAAAGTTACGAAAGAAATATGATAAAGTTACCTTTCTAACCAAATATGAAATACTCCCTTCCGTTTATAAAATCTTATCGATTTAAGACATTGGTATGGGCATATGGCCTTTAAAATACAACTAACTATGGCCATCCATTAACATTACAGTTTATTCTAAAAAATTAGAAAAAATAAATATCGTGGAAGTATTTTTTTTAAGATGGATCTATATATGCATGATTTATATGTGTCCAATCCAAATAGTTTGAAAGTTTTTTGTAGACAAAGTTTTAGAACTTTAGCACAAGTCTAAAGTATTTTACCTTAACTTATCTTGAGAGAGTAATTAAATTTTCAAGAACAATAATCCGGACACATTTTTTAAAAAAGTCTTGCACTACCGATCGAGCCGATCAATTAATTAGGCTCGAGCTAGCTTCCCCCTATATACGTATGCAGGCTTCAGTGATTAGGGTCCCATAGTTCAAAGTTATATATGCCCCCTGATCACGTCTCAACAGCTATCATAGGCAGGTTAGTTAAAGTCTTAAAGAACGCAAATCATACTCGATCGCAATCTTCATCATATACCAAACGCTGTTAGCTAGGGATGGTCGTACAAAACAAAAGGGGTCAGTTAGTTAATATATTCAACATAAACAGCCATCTAGATTAGCATGTCGTATACATAAAATCTGAAGTATTATACGATCGATAAATCAAGATGCAGTAATGTCAGACGACTTAATGAAAAAGAATGCATGCCGATGTGGCCCGACGGCATCAATAGGGTAGATAAGCATTAACATCAGTAATGTCAGACGCTGGTTTTCACTCTTTTCATCTGGAAATAAATTACGTACGTACTCCCTCTGTTCTTTTTTTTTTTGTTTGACGCATTTGATTTTTTAACACATCTTGGACTATTCGTCTTATTCAAAAATACTATGTAAATATCATTTATTTTGTTATTATTTGTTTTATCAATAAAAATACATTAAGAACACTACAAGGAATTCAACCTATTGCAACGATAATTTTTGTTGCATTAAGCTCAAAATTGTGGCAATATGTGCATATTGCAACAAAACTAAAATTGTTGCAATAATATCCGTGGTAACAAGAAGTTACAACGATATCAATATCATGGTAATAAATTTCTTTATTACAACAATATGGTTGTTGCAATAGCTTATCGTCACGTTTGTGAAATCGTTGCTATAAGTTATTGCAACATATATTATTTCATAGCAATATCATAATGCAACAAAATAAAATTCGTGATAAAAACTTATTGCAACAAACAAAAAGTCACATAGAAAAACAAATACATAGATTCGAGGATTCGAACCCACAACCTCTTGACTTAAAGTAATCTCACCTAACCAGCTCACTTCGCATGACTACTTGTCTAAAATATATCATGTTTTCATTTTGACATTTTTCATGAACATATTGCAACGAAATAAATATTGCAATATGCCCAATATTGTTGCAATATGTATATATTGCAACAAAATCAAAATCGTTGCTACCCATAGCAATAATCAACCACCTATAATCGTTGCAATAGGTGAAATTTTTTTGCAACAATATAATTTTGTTGTGATAGAAGTTAGTTATTGCAATAGTTTATTTTTTGTTGCAATAGTAGTTAGTTCATGCAACAATTTTATTTTCGTTGCAATACATTCAATTTATTGCAATAAAAATAATAAATAATGCAACAATTCACGATTGTTGCAATATAGGAAACTTATTATCACAAAAAAATATTATGTGGCAATAGCATTGGCTATTGCAACGAAATTTATTTTGTTACAATCACTGCGTGGCAATAGGTAGAATCCCTTGTAGTGGAATGACTTATTTTTTATATGTTTGCACTAAATTTTTGCATAAAACGAATGGTCAAAGGCGTGCACAAAAGTCAAAAAACGTCAGACATAAAAACGGAGGGAGTACATGCTACTCGAGAGTTGCTCTACGACAAAAATACCACCGCAAATCTATACCTTCCAAAATACCATTATAAAGTTTATTTGCTTCCCATATATATACTACTACATACCTTTTTGCCCTTCCTCCAAATTTACCTTCAAAATGCCACTTTTCTCTTCCCGTCTTTCTTCCTTCTCCAGACGACCATCCCGTGTGTGCCGCCACCTCCTCTTGAAATTATGACTGGAGCTTCGTCTCCCCTCTCCCGGCGTACGTTGTCGCCTCCCATACATGGCCAGAGCTCCGCTTCCCCGTCCCTGGCTCTCCACCTGTAAAGAACAGACAAAAGAATTTTAACGACCACACAGACGAACACCAGGGGTAAAGCCGTTATTGTTAGTTTTGCATCCGCATTGAAGTACGAGAGATTTAGTGGCACACACGGGACATGGCATGGGACTACTACCAATACTGATAAAGTGGTAGGCAAAGAGAATTAAGAAGCAGCAGTTTTGAGTTTTTAGGAACTTCAAGCACATAGAGAAATTTGACATATAGCTTTGAGTGAATGTAAGAATAAAACCTTTGTAATACAAGACTTGAGCAACATCACAATTATCAATTTTACATATAATGGATATCAAACTAAGTGCATAAGATTCACAACAACTCTATAATTGATAGAAGACCTCAAAGGTATCGGAAGACAGCACACTGTAATCTATTACACTTGCTTTTTCTACAAAGAAATGGAAGATATAATTAGAAGTGGCCTTTAAGTGGCATAAACATGCCTAGAACAGAGTCATTTTAGTTGAGAATCTATTTTTTTTTAGTGCAGTGCTTTCGTACGTGCAGACAGTTACAAGTATACAGCTGTACAAATTGTTAAATTGCCAAAAAAGACTAAGATATTACATATCATACATATAATATAGGAGATATTTATGTATTGGGTTGTACACGAGCCGAGCTCGAGCGAGCCACGGTTTGGCTCGACTCAGCTTGGTTAAGTCAACAAGCCGAAAACTAGGCTCGATCCGTGCTCGTTTGTAAACAAACTGAGCCCGAGCCAAGGCCAAGAAACTCGCAATCTTCGAGCTCAAGTTCTAGCCCTAATCAGGGCCGTTCCTGATATTTTGGGGGGCCCGGGACGAAAAATAAATTGAGACCCTATATCTTAGCCTATTTCTAAAGTGTAAATCAATTTTTTTAAAAAATATAAATAGCATAATATGTTATAAATTAGGATGTTTTGGTTCTACTCAAACAGTCATTAAATTCTCAAAATTTTGAGCGGAGTCTACATTAGACATAAAAAACTAATTAATTGCTCTTCTTTGTGTTTCAAAAAAATAATCTACCTTTTTTTCGCTACCAAAAAAAATTGTCTAGACATAAGCAAATAGCCATTAGAAAAATATATTTGCAAGTATAGATTGGGGATTGCGAGTTTAATAACAAAACAACCTGATCTCTTGTGCCTGGATGTTGATGGAGCATGACACAGAGGATTGAAAAGTGCAGTGCTCAACTTAACTCACCTTGGAGAGAGGGATGGCTAGATGGGGCCGGGCAGCCATGCTGCCGTGGGGGGCCCGAGGCCCTGCCGATGGACCAGGAGAGTCCGGCGGTCATCGGTCGGTGACTCGGTGGAACATGCGGAGCGCTGGCCTCTCTGATCTTGGTTCTTTATCACGAGCAATTTGAATAGAAAACAGAGACGGGGGAGCGGCCTAGCGGCAACGCAATGGGGATTTATTCCACTATTTGCTCCCCAAATCACCAACAGAATCACCATTAAACACAAAATCAATGGCCTAGGGAAAGAGATCGGTGGATTGAGAATCGATTTTGGAGAAGGAATGTGGGGAGAAGACTAGTAGTTAGGTGCATGGTTGAGCTGTTGTAGAGAAAAGCTTGTTGAGTTGTTGTCCATGTCTTGTCTTTCGAGTACTACTACTAGGCGCTAGGTAGGTCGGGGCCCCCCGAAATCTTGGGCCCAGGGCGGTCGCCCTATTGCCCTGCCCCAGGAACGGCCCTGGCCCTAATCCAAATTGACCTGATCAGAACACCATTGACATCAACACATTCTCTTGTTCACCTTACACTAACAAGAACCCCATCCAAGTTTTTCTCACACAAACCTTGTATTTTGGTCTCTTGATTATAATGAATGACCGAACGTAAACTTGTTATCCTTTACCTGGGAGGTCTGAATCAGGATGAAAATTTCCTTTATGTCACATACAGTCAGTAATGCTCCAAGTTTCAACCCTGAGAGAGACACATGTGTGTTTGTTGCGGGGTTAGAGCATCCCCACGAGTGCCCCGATCAGCTGCCGCTGTCCGCGCTTAACAGCTCCCGCCCGCGTGCGCTGTGTCTCGCAAAATTTGAATCCTTCGCCCGGCAACTCGGCGCTACAGTAATTTTGGGGGCCTTCTGGGCATGCTCTTAACATCCCCCATGAGCCATGAGCCCATGACCCACCCCCTCGGCCTTGGGCTTGGGCTTTCGCTAATCACCCGTCTCCTAGAGCCTAGCCACTCATAGCCCATGAAGTAGCCTATTTAGCCCATAGTGCCAACTACAAATAGGATCCATCCATCCCCTGTTCTGAGAACTCTCTCCATGACTCCATCCCTTCCATTATCAGAGACCAATAAGGCTTTGTTCTTTCCAGCGTATCGTACTGTTGCGTATTACTGTAGCAAATTTTATTATTTTTATATAGCCTATATGTTGTCATAATTTGCGACGATTTTTTCATGACTTTTTGTAGTCATTCCAAAGATTCTA